>CM039088.1:3083752-4499125 GCA_022113865.1 Chimonanthus praecox | reverse complement strand
GTCTTCTACCCTATTGCCACTGAGACCTGAAGGGTTGCAACTCAGGTCAGGTCGGGTCGGGTTGGGTTAAGGGTATTACAATCTCGGGTCGGGTTGGGTTCACTATCTCGGGTTTTTAATTCGGGTTGAGTCGGGTCGGGTTCAATATGGAGTGAGTCGGGTTAGGGTTGGGTTTGTTAAAACCCAGCCCGCTCGACCCGAGTTGCAGCCCTAAAAAAATCCAGTTTGAAAGTAGATGAGGTTTTTTTTTTTAATTTTATCATTTAATCCCCCATTTTCATGTGATAAATTACGAAAAAATATGTAAATGTACCCAAAACGTATGAATATTTTTTAAACGAACCTCTCAGTGAGTAGTGTTTGTGTACTGTAAAAAAATCCAGTTTGAAAGTAGATGAGGCTTTTTTTTTTAATTTTATCATTTAATCCCCCATTTTCATGTGATAAATTACGAAAAAATATGTAAATGTACCCAAAACGTATGAATATTTTTTAAACCAACCCTCACAGTGATTAGTGTCTGTGTACTGTTAAAAAAATCCAGTTTGAAAGTAGATGAGGCTTTTTTTTTTAATTTTATCATTTAATCCCCCATTTTCATGTGATAAATTGCCCAAAAATGTGTAAATGTATCAAAAAAATCAGATTCTATTTTTAAATGAAGCCTCTAAGTTTTTATTGTGTTATTACTGTAAAAAGTTTCATGCTCACAGCAGATGATATTTTTTTTTTTTAAATTTTATCATTTAATCCCCCATTTTCATGTGATAAATTGGCCAAAACATGTGTAAATGTATCAGAAAAATTAGATTCTATTTTTAAATGAAGCCTCTGAGTTTGTAGTGTGCTATTACTGTAAAAATTTTCATGTTCACTGTAGATTTTTTTTTTTAATTTTATCATTTAATCCCCCATTTTCATGTGATAAATTGCCCAAAAATGTGTGAATGTATCAAAAAAATCAGATTCTATTTTTAAATGAAGCCTCTGAGTTTTTAGTGTGTTATTACTGTAAAACGTTTCAGGTTCACAGAAGATGATGTTTTTTTTTTAATTTTATCATTTAATCCCCCATTTTCATGTGATAAATTGCCAAAAAATGTGTAAATGTATCAAAAAAATCAGATTCTATTTTTAAATGATGCCTCTGAGTTTGTAGTGTGATATTACTGTAAAAAGTTTCAAGTTCACAGAAGTTGATTTTTTTTTTTTAATTTTATCATTTAATCCCCCATTTTCATGTGATAAATTGCCCAAAAAATGTGTAAATGTATCAAAAAAATCAGATTCTATTTTTAAATGAAGCCTCTGAGTTTGTAGTGTGTTATTACTGTAAAAAGTTTCAGGTTCACAGCAGATGATGTTTTTTTTTTTTAATTTTATCATTTAATCCCCCATTTCCATGTGATAAATTGCCCAAAATGTGTAAATGTATCAAAAAAATCAGATTCTATTTTTAAATGAAGCCTCTGAGTTTGTAGTGTGCTATTACTGTAAAAAGTTTCAGGTTCACAGAAGATGATTTTTTTTTTTTAATTTTATCATTTAATCCCCCATTTTCATGTGATAAATTGCCCAAAAAATGTGTAAATGTATCAAAAAAATCAGATTCTATTTTTAAATGAAGCCTCTGAGTTTGTAGTGTGTTATTACTGTAAAAAGTTTCAGGTTCACAGCAGATGATGTTTTTTTTTTAATTTTATCATTTAATCCCCCATTTTCATGTGATAAATTGCCCAAAAAATGTGTAAATGTTTAAAAAAAATCAGATTCTATTTTTAAATGAAGCCTCTGTGTTTGTATTGTGTTATTACTGTAAAAAGTTTCAGGTTCACAGCAGATGATGTTTCTTTTTAATTTTATCATTTAATCCCCCATTTTCATGTAATAAATTGCCAAAAAATGCGTAAATGTATCAAAAAAATCAGATTCTTAAACAGCAATGGCTAAGAACAATGAAGATCCAGTATGGTCGTTCGGTGAACGACATAGTAACAACAAAGTCAAATGCAACTTCTTTGAAAAGATGGTATCTGGAGGAATAACCCGTTTAAATGCACATATAGCCGGAAAGACGGGAGATGTAGCCGCTTTCAAACGCGCACCAATACAAGTGCAAATTATTTGCAGACAACTACTGGAAGTGAATGCCAAAAAAAAAAAAAAAATAAGGACTGAAGCAGAAGAGCATGCTATCGGTCACATAATGGCCGACTGTTTAGAAAGTGAAAGGGAGGGTCAATACGTGGAAAATGTCCCGTCGTCTTCAGAAGAGGATTCAGACGAGATTGAGGAGGACAGAGACCTGTGGCGTGCAATGCGAATTAGTCGTCGCGCACATGAGATGAGAAGGCAGAGTGGTTGTTGTGCAAATTTTAAATTTATAACTCGCAAGCGCACGAACCATTAGATAGTATAGCGATTAAGTGCGAGGTCGAACCCATCGGAACTTAGGAAAATATATCCATGAAAATACACCATTGAATTATATATTTTAAGAACTTTGAGAAATATAGAGATAAATCATGAACGTGGAATTGTTAATCTAATCTATGAATTTTAATCTTAATTTAGAAACATACTAAATTTAAACATAGAATCTAACAATTTAACTAATTTTAATTAAGATGGTGGAATTAATATAAAAATATAAACAATCTTAATCTAATTTAGAAAATAAAATTAAGATGCAATTAAATTATTTCCAACCTAGTTCATCAATTTCACGAGTTTTTGGATTTATAAACAAAAATAAAATTAAAGATACCTAAACTACCTCTGTACATATTTACAGTGGAACTGGGTCAAAGAATCATGGAGGCTTTATGTTCCATATTTAAAAATAAAACAAAGGCCTAGAATACGGAGCTCACGTAAATTACCAATCATGCATTCAAATTTTTCATCGATAAATATTCTAAGAATTAAATCCATGGATTTCATTGAATTAAAAATCTCAAATTAAACCTTAGAATGAATAGAATTTAAACTTTATCTTCAAATCTAAAATATTTCATCGCACTCTTAAAATAAGAGCCTTAGATCGAAAAAGGAAGTCTATTCAATCTAAATTTTATCACATTTAATTTGAAATAATTAAAATAAATCCACACATAAACTTAATTAAAGAATAAAAATAAAATCAAATAATCATCATACATAAATTGAATAATTGGAAAACCATAGACTAAATATTTCATCACACCTCAATTTTATTTATGAAACATGAATTTAGACTTACATATCAATGGAATTTTAAATAAAAAGAAATACAATGAAAATCAAAATCCACCAACCTTAGAACCCAATGTGGATTGAAAATCCCACAGTCTTTCTCCTTCTCTTCTTCCTCTCCTCTCCTTTTCTTCAATGCCCAAGTTCAGTTTTCTCAATGGGAGAGGGCTAGTATTTATAGATGAAAGGAGGTGGAATGAATGGATTGGATTCAAAGATTTAAATAAAGCAAGGGACACATGGAGGGCGGATTTGATTTGTGTTAAATATGGAATGACTTAAAAGAGGCAATGAGCTAAATTTGTATAAGGAAAGTGGGTGTAGAATCCCGTTTTTTTACACGTGCACCATCTTGCAGCTCAGTTTTGACCCTTTTAACTTCCGAATCAGGAAAAGTCGTAAACTACAAAGTTGTAGCTCTTGAAGTCTTCTTTCCAACGCAAAAAGAATCAAAATAATCGGATATCGGAGTGGAAATTTATGACCAAAATACCGAACATGTATCAAACCTTCCTTATTTTTCTCCCTTCCTTATTTTCTTTCTCTTTCCTTAATCCACTTGCCAAATTCGAAAATCCTCTTATATTAGCTTGTAAATTTCGAATTTCCTCTTGAGATAATGGAAATAGTATTCACACATGTGGATTTCTTCATAGGCTTTTCTTAATGGGCTCAATAATTGGGCTTGAGGTCCAAAATAACTCATAATGGGCCCATGCTTTATATTTAAGCATTTTTTCTGTCATCCTCACTATTAAACCTGCAAAACACAAAATTATACTAATTAGATAAAATTAAATAAAATGAGATACTAACAATAATAAATTTAGGAATAAAATATGTATTTATTTTGCACTCATCAGTGGTGCAGGATAATTTCTTTAAATTAATTGTTTAATGTAACAAAAGCAATTTATTTCTAAATTACATTAAAATGCCAAAAACTGAATTTTAATACTCTACACAGGCGGTGTGAGTGGATCAGGGACTGCGCGTGGATCATCCAGACAAAAATCTGGACTTATGGGCCGATGGAATTCCATTAAAAATGCATTCAGAGGAGAAGAACAAGCAAGGACTGAACGCTACGGTGTAAATCCGAATACAGTTGGTGCTGGTAATCTAATGTGGGACAGACCAATTTCCTTGAAACAAGGAAAAATAAATCAAGTAGACAAAGAGACGGCAAAACAATTAGTTGGGACGGCAGTCACTAAGTTTTTCACCGACAGCCATCGGCCACCGATTGAAATCTTAAATCCATATTTTAAGTCTGTGTGCTTTGCATCCGCAACTGCTGGACCTAATATCAACTTCCCATCGCCGTATGAGATTTCTACCACGTTCATCCCCCGTGAAATACAGCGGATCCGAGAATAGATAAATAATTTTAAGTCTTCCTAGGAGGATACAGGAGTAACCCGTATGTCGGATGGCTGGAAGAGTGACGATAACCGTAGTATCATTAACTTCCTCATTTATAATCAATGTGACACAGTGTATCATAAATCATACGACACATCAGGCCGAGTAAATGATGGTGACTTTCTTTGTAGCTTGATGATGTCTGTCTGTGAAGAAATTGGACCTGAGAATGTTGTCCAAATTGTAACGGACAATGGAGCGGGTTATAAGTCGGGAGGGAGGAAGGTCGGGAACACATACCCGTGGATCTTATGGTTCCCCTGTGCTGCCCATTGCATAGACTTGATCCTTAAAGATTTTGCTAATGTGAGGGAATTTGGGAACCTAATTTACTGGTGTAAGGATGTCACCACATTTATATACAATCATGTTAGAATCTTAGAGGTAATGAGGAAGTACACGAAACATCGTGAACTACTGCGACCTGCAGTAACACGTTTCGCCACAATATTCTTTACGTTACTGCGACCTGCAGTAAGACAGAATTGATGAAGATGGCGATAAGTAGGTCCTTTGCGAATGCGTTCGACATGAGGAACACTGAACATCAAAGATATTAGCAGAACATTACACACTTATTTGTATCTAAAGTGTTCTGGGACCGTATCGTATCAGCCATCAACATTTCTGCTCCCATAGTCACAGCACTCCGATTTGTAGACGGAGATAAGATGCCGACACTCCCTTATGTATTTGAATGCATCATAAAGGATAAAACTAAAGTTGCGAAAGTTAATCCTCCGGTTCACTTCATGGAAATCATCAACGACAGGATTAATCAATTTTTCATCTTCAACCCACAGTTCGTTGCAGGTTAGTTTTTTATTCGTTAGTGTGTTTATATCTTATTATTGTGCATATCTTATATTTAGGCTAATTGCATTGTATTTCACTTGGCAGCATATTATTTGAATCATTTCTCAAAGAAACCTAATGAGTTTGGTTTAGAACTGTCGACCGACTCAATTCGTAACTGCGTAAGACGGACATTGGAGATTATGGGTGTCATGCATCCTGGTGAACGGGCGACATGTTTTAGAGATGTACTACTTTTGTTCATTATGATCTCCATATTTTCGATGATTTGAAAGTTGTTCATTATCCGATAATAATAATTGTGTTTCTTTTTGTTTTGAAGTTACACAATTATGAGAACCGCTTGGAGTCATTTGCGGATGAAACTGCCGATATTAGGTTGAGAGAGACGGCGACGATGAGTGCTACACAATGGTGGACATATTTTGGCAACAACTCACCTATATTGAAGAAGTATGCCATCAAGCTGATGAGCCAGATGTGCAGTGCAACCAACTGCGAGCGTAACTGGTCGACATTTAAATATGTCCATAGCAAGCCTCGAAACAGATTATCATCTCAAAGACTTAATGATTTAGTGTACCTACACTACAATCAGAGGCTAAGGGCAAGGAATTTGAGAAGGTACCCCGAGTTGACACGGGAAGATGCTGATGATTTTTTCGTCCCGATCGACCTCGAGTCTCTATTTACCTATAATGATCCATTAAGTGAATGGATCGAAGAGGAAGAACAACCTGTACTTCATGATCTAAACATATCATTTTTAGATCAAAGTATAGAGTTGGGAGAATTGCAAGATTTTGAGGAAGAGACGGAAAATGAAGGTCGCTGTCATTCAATAATTGTGTCCCGCCCTCCAAATGTGGGTCTAGAACGTCAGACAAGTACAAGGATGGCTCCACGTCATCATTCTGTTAGTGAACGGCCCACTGGGACAGATTGGGTATCTAGCTCTTCACAGAGGAGGAGATCATTAAGAGGAAAAGAACCTGTTGTTCTGAGCAGCCAACCCAGTAGACGTGATTATGGGTCGGCTAGATCTGATTCTGATTTATCTACCGATGACGGTAATGGGTCAGATGATGAGTTGGATTTTACTCATCCAAATATTTTTGTGGATGTTGAGCCTGCCGGCCCACAGGGGTATTATCCCAACATGAGTGAAGTCCATTACCAACAGGATGATAGGCAACATACACCTCCTCATGGCGGAACAAACTTGCCCAGTGAAGGATATGTATCTTTCGAATATACGCTCACAGGATATTATGGTCAACCGAGCTATGGGCACTTCGACACGAACTCATTATCCAGTAATATGCAGTCCATGTCGATTTCAGATCGTCAGTCGCAACCCTCATCTGATAGTTGGCAGTACCACAATCCATTGTCAACATCCGACTACACGTCTAATGATGAGCGACTTCCGGAAGAGACGTATGCAAGATTTTATTTCCACGTCCCGGGTTATTCATATGAAGAGCTGGATCCATAGTAATATTACATTTGTTTTGAGAAAATTTGGACAAGCTTTAATGTATTTGGTGAAACTAAAGTGATTTCAAATTTTCAACTTTGAAGTATTAGCACTAATCATTATTATTAGATTTAATATATTATCTTTAAACCCATTAATATTTATACCTCTAAGATAGAGCGAACTCTTTATATGAAATTCAATTTAATTGAGATCTACTTAAAATGAATTCAAATTTAGATAGATAACTAATAGCCTACTTTGATCTCAATTTTTTTTAGTCTAAGCGAAGATAATCGAACTCCCTTTGAAAAAAAAAAAAAAAATACTATATTATTCAGAGGTCTTCACTTATAAAATACTATTTTACCTTTTATTACCACTTCTTGAAAATTTTAAAAAAATGATTTAAATTTTAAAATACTATTCAATGAAAGTGATTTTTTTTTTTCATTTACATTTACATTTACATGTTCCTCTCCATTGATGGGACATTTTCCTGTTTTTATAAGTTAACATCAGCTTTTGTTAATTTTAATATTAATCGTATTCGAAACTTAAATAAATAATTTGAATATGTATATGACCGATATTTAATGAAAAAATTACATTTTCAAGAAGCCCCAAATTTTCTGACATTACCCAAAAAAAATCGGACAAAATTGAAAAAAAAAAAAAAAAACGAAGAGAGAGAGAAACTTATCGGGTGATATTTCAACCCCTGAGCTATACATTAGAAGATAAAGTTGGAGAACAGAGCAACGAACCGCGACGACTTTGTTCTCAATAGATATAATCTCAAGGAAATGACTTTTGACATTGATCCGCATCTAGTATTAGCTATTGAAAAGCATGGAAAGCTAGCAAAATAACGTTCAGTATTAGCTATTGAAAAGCATGGAAAGCTAGGAAAATAACTGTTAATGAGGTACAATGATCATATGAAGAGTCATACACTATGATTTCCAATTATTATTTGGATCTGACTGGAACAAACCCTGGATGTAGAACCCATTTTATCATAGAAGACAATAATTCATTCTCAAGGTTCTTTTGGTCCTTTGGAGCTTTAATTCAATCATTCCTGGAGATCTTAAGACCAGTGATTAGCCGTGGATGGTACAGATTTACGTGGGAAGTATCCCATCATTTTTTTTTTTTGTGTGCTTCTAGTTATGATGGAAACAACGATTTGTTTATGATTGCATTGGATTAACAAAATCTTAGGATGAAGAAAGCTGGGAGTGGTTTCTAGCAGAACTACGTGTTATTTAGTATAACGACCTTGTCCTGTCCAGTATGATATTATCCACTTCGTACTCACACACTTGTCCTTATGGTTTTGCATTGGGAGGCTCATAAACACACCTTCAAAGGCTTCATGTTAGGAGAAGGGAGAGTACTACTTAAATTCCACTTCGTACACACACACTTGTCCTTATGGTTTTGCATTGGGAGGCTCATAAACACACCCTCAAAGGCTTCATGTTAGGAGAAGGGAGAGTACTACTTAAATTCCAAAGATCACGACTGCTCTCAGGTGATATGGGATTGCTTTCCCACCCCTCAGTGGCTGACTAACAAACTCTCTCTCCTCTACAATGGAGTTTCGTCCTTCCAGTAGCGATTAACATCGTGTTCGGGAGCTTCCATCCCTGTCCACTGGCACTGCCTCGGGTTATGATATAGTAGAATTATTATCTAACTAGGTTTCCTAGTGTATCTTTATCTCTAATTTAGAGGTGCATTTGGTTTACAAATAAATTAAGAGTTTGAGTTTGTTTGTGATAACCTTAAAGTAAGCTAAAAGCTATAAATCCATGTAATAGCTTAATTACACAATACACAGTTTTATAATTTCTACATATTCTAAAGTTTTGCATACTTTATATAATGTAATTATCCATTGAAGACATTTAATTGTGTAAAACTCTTCATTTATTTAGTGGAGACTCTCTTAGAGAGTCACGTTGGTCTAACTCTACTTTTATCTCCTTTGTTGTTAAAAAGTGATACAATAGATACAAAATTAATCATATATAAATACCCAAGACTCACATGATTCGACAATAATACTTGCAGTTATGGTGAGATTAAGAGTATTTTCATTATATTTAAATATTAAGTTACTGTAGATGTAGCTCACTGGCTGCCTCCCGCCTCAGGAAGCGGGAGGTTGCGGGTTCGAGCCTCCATGGCCTAACTTTAGTGTACTTTAGAGGTAGTGAGCTCATCCGTGGTAGTTTTAGTTAGGACAAAAAAAACATTACTCTGATTTTTTTTTCCATCTCTCAATACATATAAATCCAATATGTATAGAAATCTCTCAAAGATAAAATATTTAATGATTAATCAGTGCTGAAAATGTATCCAACAGATATCAATTAGAAAAAAAACTAATGTTTTGAACAACTTAAATTTAGCATAGAATGGGATCCTACACAGATCGAACAACTGGCTTTGGTGTTTTTTGTAGCTGAGCGACAAACTTTTAATTGATGGTGAAAAGTTTTCAACATAAATATTGAAGAAGAGACACTCTATCTACATAAATTTTACACTATCAAATCACCATTAGATTAATATTTAATAATCTGCATAGGTAGTTTAGTTAATTTAAACTTTTATGATTAGTGTTAAGATATAATCAGTAATTACCATAGTTGTATTTTTATGCTTTCTTTATATGAGGATGTTTATCTTTTATTATAGTTTTGAGCTTAAAAAAGAATTAAGAGGGAAGACCATTTTTTCTTAATTCTTTTGAGTATGATTTTTAAAGTCTAAAACTATACCTTTTTCACTTAAAATCAATCTCGAAGTTCATAACATTCAGAGTAGATGAATTTTGATACCTTATTTGTAGAAACAGGTCGAGAAAACTGCCCTCGATATCATATGAAGCGATTGGATTTAAACGGTCCAGAGGGACAAGCAAAAAAATCACCCCCGATATCATCATGATCTCTCTCTTTTTTTTTCTCTCTTTTTTTCAAAATATCAACTATTTTTTTAATTAAAAAAATTATAATTGTGCATTTTTTTTTAAATATAGGCAGATATTGTTCTGATATAGACAAATATCGGCTGAGATATCGACTTAGGTCCACAACCAAGAGGAAGCCTTTTTTAAAAAATAGTGATATTTATCTATATTAACCGATATTTGACCGATATTCTATTGATATATATTGGCCTTAAAAAATCTGATATAAATCACTCGATATTACAGCCACTACCAGGGACAAATACAAGACTGAAATATTTTCAAAAAGTTTTTAACGACATTATAAAGGCAGTGAATCCAGTGATACGAGAAAAAAGAAGTGGGACTGTGTAATATTAAAAAATATTAAAGCATTTTTTTATTGAAATTTAATAATAAAAATGAATTTTATACAGATTTTAAACTTAATATAAATGGGTAGAGTATAAACAAGATTATTGATAAATGTGGTGTAAAATTTTATCTCCATCTTCTTCTTTTTTTTTTTTTCTGGATTAATATGTGGGAAACTCAGACACAGCGTATTAAATCTCTACGAGTTTACTACTCCTAAGTCACACCATGGTTAAGCCATGAGAGTTCGAACCTGCAACCTCCTACTTCGTGAGTGATAAATCACAAGTCACAGTTATATATATTGAATGAAAGTTACAATCTCGAAGATAAATCTCAATTAAAGATTCGTGTTTTCATGAGTATTATATTCAGAATTTTCTTTTAATTGTTAGTCTATAAATCTAATTTAATCATTATTATAAAAAACAATAATATAGACGGCTATTAAGTATGGATAAACATAAGAAAAGCCCCCTTAAATGGAATAAGCAAGTCCTTCTCATGTTTGAAAAAGTCTCTTTTTTTATACTTATTTTGGTTAATGAATTATTACTTTTTTATATATTCAGTAGTATATATGTTTTGTTTGGTGGGTTTTTTTAATACTAATCTCATGTACCGTTCAGTCATTAAGAACATCTTTCAAAACATTAATTTAAGTGATCTTTTGTATTGAATATGACACATTGAAACTTTGAATCTTAAAATAAAATATTAAGATAATCAAATATTTTCTATTCCTTATAATTAGAATATCCAAGTGGTATATTGTCTACGCCACTGTGCTTACATTACTTAATTATAAAAGAAATTATTCAACCCTGCCTCATCCGAAGTTTTAATCTGAGTGAATCTGAATAATATTTTATAATTTGGTGCACTCACATTAAATTGGATTATATCGAGTCAGATTGATTTTGAATTTCTTAATTTCGACTCGATCCAAATTTCAATATGGGTTTTTACTTTTTCAATATGAAATATACAAAATATAACTCAAACCCAGTGATTTCTGTACTCGGGTCATACAGTTGGGTTAAAACCGAACCCAAGTTCACTCCTACCAACAATCAGGGACTCAGTGTCATGTGGGACGTGGAATCTATCTATTATAAATCTAAATCATTTATCAAATTCTAAACATAGAGACACCTATATATATCTTTTTAAATTTTATAAAACTATTTAAATTTTTCTTAAATGATTTAAATGACAAATACTTAATTAAAAACTTTATAAAATTGATCATACGCATTTCATTTACTTGATTCATCCAACAATAAATCTAACAATTTTATTAAATCTATGACTCCACCTGTCCCATGTCAGACGATTTATTGTCATCTTTACCCTTACCATCTCGTAGAAGAAGATAATTCCATGCAGGAATGAATAAATATATTAAACATTTTCCTAATCTCTCGTTCATGTTTGACGGTTGAATAGGAAATATGTCAATGACAACAATTGTAACAGTGATCCATCCTTAGCAATTAGCATTTTATAAGATTTCCATGCAAAATATAATAGCCAAAGTAGGTCCCACAAAACAGGTTCATCAACCATGGTTAGCAATTCAATCAGAATTTTTTTCTTGATTTCTTGATTTTGGTCTCCCAAGCATGCTTTTTATCTTGTCTTTATCTTGACTTTGTCCTCTGTCCTTGCTAGTTTTCTTTTTCACAGAGCAGAGAAGAGACCCCGACGTAAGTGGCTACTGACACTCGAATGGTAGATCGGTAACGTGTCTAAAGATCCGATCCACCACAAGAACATCACCAACACAAGTGAAAAAAAAAAAATCAAAATCAACAAACAAATATTCATCTATTATAACAAATGATGTTACAGGGCAAGGATTATTCTAATCTCTAGATCACTGAATGATGAGTTTATTGGAGGGTTGGCAAGGTACCCATTTCTCTTGATTTCTGTCTTTTCACTGTTGTCATTTGGGTGTGGGTTTTTTTTTTTTTTCTGTAAGGTTTCTTTAGCTTTTTTTTTTTTATGTTCTTCTGAGCTTCTGACATGATCATTCGTTTGTAGATGATAAATGAACTTATTTTGGATTAATATTCTTTATTTTTTCTTCTGGAAATGACCCACTTTTGTTTAATGTTTGAGCTTCTGTTATTCCACTAAAAAAGTGGATTTTCATTTTTTTCGAATTCCCATAAAAAAGAAGAAGAACAATGTTGCTGAGCTTTCTTCTTCTTCTTCTTCTATGGTTTATAGGAAGATCGAGTTCTTCCCCTGTCCCCCATTTTGGAGTAATATGTTTCATTGTTCTAGTTCGATTAGTGAAACATTCTGACTCGCTGGGTTTATATATGAAGTGTTTAAGCATCTGTTAAGCCTTCTTTTCTTTTTTCTTTTAAATACTTTTCTAATCCCTCTCTCATTTTGTTTTGTTTCATTTTTTATGTCGGTGGGTTTTTTTTACTCTTCTTTCTTTTTAATTTTCTTTAATTTGAGTTCATATAGTACAATTTCATTTTGTTGATCAGAGTTCTATTTAGTAATTTTTTCCCTGGGTTCATATATGAAGTGTTTAACCTTCTGTTGAGCCTTTTTTTTTTTTTTCATTACTTTTCTAATCCCTCTCTTTTTCTTTTGATTCATTTTTGTTGTAGCTGGAGTTTTTTTTTTTTCATTTTTCTTTTTAATTTTCGTTAATTTGAATTCATATATTTCAATCTCGTTTGTGTAGATCAGATTTCAATTTAGTCTTTTTTTTTTTTTTTCACACCTATTCTTTTGTTTGTATGAAGATTGAGTGGTCCATTCTTTTTTATATAATATCCCTCCACTTGGGCTCTTTGCTCTTTTCCGAACTGTGGATCCCTTTCCTTTTCATCCTTCTTGATGTTGCATTGAGTTCTTGATGATGTTTCCATTTACATCCCCCCTTTGGGAAATGATAACTCCTAAGGAATGTTGGGTGATGAGTCCTTCTCTTGCTGCCTAAAAGCAAACACTTTTTACTCAGTAAATTTTGTTGTATGATATTGGATCATTTGCCTGATTCTTATTCCTTCTCTCTTTATTGACTATTATTGAATTGCAGGTTGGTTTTCTTGGGGTTGTTATGAAGACATTGACATAGGATCTGCATGTATTCAAAGAACAGTAATTGATGTTTTGAATCTTCTGTTCGTCGTTGTTTTCTGCTTGAATTTGCTTTTGGGCATTAGGAAGAATTATATTAATGGAGTTGGGACAAAGAATTGGTTATTTATTGTTGCATCAACCTGTTGTGTTATTACCGGTATAGCTTATTTCTGTGCTGCTTTATGGGCTATTCTAAAGAAAAATGGCGAATTTATGCACTTGAGCTGGGTGGCTTATGCTGTCAGGGGACTGGTTTGGCTGGTCTCAGCAGTTTCCTTGAACACTCTTAGAACCAAATGGGAGAAAATTCTGATTTTGGTTTGGTGTGTGACTTTCTCTATTCTGATTTCTGCCTTGAATGTGGAAATCTTAGTAAAAACTCATACCGTTTGGATCCTGGATATCCTATCATGGCCTGTGAGCTTTTTGCTTTTATTCTGTGCTTACCAAGTATTCAGAAATCTGATTTCTCAAAGCTACCCAAACAACAACTTGTCTCAACCTTTGCTGAACGAAGATGGAGAAAGCAAAGGGGAATTATCCAAGGCCAGTTTCATTGGTCGATTGGTGTTTTCTTGGATGAACCCTTTATTGCGTTTAGGTTATTTGACACCATTGACCCTCAATGATATCCCTGCTTTAGAATCAGAAGATGGGGCACAATTTGCATATGAGACATTTGTTCATGAATGGGATTATCAAAGGAAGCAAAGCTCAAAGACTAGTAACTTGGTTCTCCGAGCCTTAGCCAAGTGTTACATGAAAGAAATGATACTAATAGGAATCCTCACAGTCCTTAGAACAGTTGCTGTTGTAGCTTCCCCGTTGATACTATATGCATTTGTTCGTTATTCTACCAATGAACAGCATCATCTATCTGAGGGTCTGTTACTAGTAGGTTGCTTGATTTTTGTCAAAATTATGGAATCTTTGACGCAAAGACATTGGTTTTTTTATGCAAGAAGGTATGGGATGAGGATGAGATCAGCTTTGATGGTTGCAATCTTTCAGAAGTTGCTTAAGCTTTCTAGTTCAGGTCAGAGAAAGAATTCAACAGGAGAGGTTGTGAATTACATAGCAATCGATGCATATCGTCTTGGGGAGTTCCCTTGGTGGTTTCACATGGCATGGTCTCTTCCATTGCAATTGGTTTTAGCCATCTCTGTACTCTTTGGAACTGTAGGCTTGGGTGCTCTTCCGGGTTTGGTCCCTCTCATCATTTGTGCGTTTCTAAACATTCCATTAGCAAAAATTCGGCAGAGTTCCCAGTCCCGGTTCATGGATGCCCAAGACAAAAGGCTCCGAGCCACTTCTGAGGTCTTGAATAACATGAAAACCATCAAACTGCAGTCATGGGAAGAAAAATTCAAGGATCTGATTGACTCCCTAAGAGATGTTGAATTTAAATGGTTGGCAGACTCGCAAATCAAGAAATCCTATGGCACTGCATTGTATTGGATGTCTCCCATGTTTGTTTCTTCCGTGGTTCTAGTGGGGTGTGCTGTTTTGAGAAGTGCCCCTTTGAATGCTAGCACTCTGTTCACAGTTCTTGCAACATTACGGGTAATGGCGGAACCTGCAAAAATGTTTCCTGAGGCTCTTTCGATGTTGATCCAGGTGAAGGTCTCATTGGACCGTCTCAATATCTTTTTGCTAGATGAGGAGCTCAAGGAAGAGCATGTGAAGAGAATTCTGTATCAAAATTCAAACTGCACCGTTAGAGTTCACAGGGGAACTTTCAGTTGGGAACCGGATACAGCTGTTCCGACATTGAAAGGAATCCATTTAGAAGTAAGCAGAGGACAGAAAATTGCCATCTGTGGACCAGTCGGGGCTGGAAAATCATCACTACTGTATGCATTACTTGGTGAAATACCTAAAATCTCAGGATCTGTGAGTCCAAAGGCAAACTTGAAAAGCTTAGACTAAATGGGTCAAAACATTTATACTTGAAATCATCTCATTCAGAGATTAGACAAGGAATCCAAATGAAATACTAGTAAAGATTTGTTTGGTTGGCCATACATTTTGGCCTCTCTTGTTCTCAAATGAGAAGGTTTAAAGCACATGGTTGATAACTTTGTGCTGATCTTAAGAAATTAACTATTTGAATGCATTTATTCCAAGGGCGTTGACATAAAATTGTTGTTGAATTCAGGTTGAAATTTTTGGCTCGATTGCCTTTGTTTCCCAGACTGCTTGGATCCAGAGTGGAACAATTCGTGACAACATACTATATGGGAAGCCCATGAACAAGGAAATATATGAGAGAGCCATCAAAGTATGTGCTCTGGATAAGGATATTGATAATTTTGACCATGGTGACCTTACAGAGATTGGACAAAGAGGGCTCAACTTGAGCGGCGGACAGAAGCAAAGGCTTCAACTTGCCAGAGCCATATACAATGATGCTGATATTTATCTCCTTGATGATCCTTTTAGTGCGGTTGATGCACAAACAGCGGCAATCCTTTTCAATGTAAGAAAAATTGCAGGAGTGGGGTAGGATGCTAAATCACTAGCAGTTTTGAGAATTTGGCTCAACAGATTAGTTTCATATTCGATAAATTTAGAAACTGGAAACTGCATTTGGAGGTGGACTTCTTCATCATTTGTCAATGTTAAGGTTGGGTAGAAAAATCAATGAAACAGTATCCCATCTGATCTAATTTTGACTTTCATTAACTTCAAACAATTATCCATTTATCATACCAAAAATATATGTACTAATTGCAAAATTTGGTATGTCCATACACAATCAAGTTGCATTCACTTATATGTACACCTACATCCAATGGTAGATATATCAGCACTTTTCTTTTTCTTTTGAGTGGTAACAGAAAAGATTATATTAAGGAAAAAAACCAGAACAGAAAGATAGAACAGGCCCTAAGAGAATTAGGCCAAAACAAAAGAAGAAGAAACAAGCAAAGAATACAACAAAACTCCCCCAAAATAGCACAAGAACTAATCTCCGGGAATGTGAAAGACTCCACTAATCAACCCATCGACTCCATTTTTAGCGATGAAGTCCGCCACTCCACTAGCTGTCCTTCTGATGTGCATAAAGGAGATCTCCCGGCCCGAAACTAGATCCTTAATCTCCCTACTAAGGTGATGAGTCTCCGATATATCAGCACTTATGAATGCATCTATGAATTTATGGATGGACATGTATATGCATGATTGATCATTTAGGGAAACATACTTGATTACATTTTTTACAGGTATCCTTGCTGCTTAGATGCACACTTGCACCGTTTTTTTTTTTTTTTTTTAATGAGAACTTAATTGTTATGGTTACTGAATTTGAATAAAGTAATTGCAGGATTGTGTCATGGCTGCCTTGGAGAATAAAACTGTCATTCTAGTGACTCATCAAGTGGAGTTTCTTCCACAATCTAATAGCATCCTGGTAATTAGATTCATTATTTGTCTGTGTAGGCATAAATGTGTTATTCTTTCTGCAATGCTTAAATGTTTTGATTATTTTAGCATGGTTGTTAGTTATTAGTTCTGTTATGTGTTTGATGTGGCGTAGATATTGGAATCAGACTTCGGTCTCCTGTTTATCGAATTGTATCAATTTTTTAATTGATCATTCTGCAATGCATTTTTAAATAAAAAATGTCTATTTCCAAAATTCTACTGGAATCCAATACGAAAAACGTCCTTTCTGTAAAGAAAATATTTTAATATTTTGATTCCCATGTTCAATTTTTGAAGCTAAAAGTGACATATATGATGAGAAATTTTTTCCAACCGAATTCTTCCTAAATATTATATGTTGATGAAACAGATCTTACTAGACTTGTGGATATTACAATGAGAAGAAACCAACCCCTCTCTATTTTTTTTTTTTAATTCTTTCCCTCTTTACTATCAAAGAGGAACTTGTTCTGCTATTACGTAGATATGTACTTTTTACTAAGGCGACAAATACATAGTAGTTGTCCAAAGAGGTACTATGCATAATAAAATCTTGACATGGGTGTCCTGTTGTTTGTCTACCTTGCTCACTACATACTGTCATCAAAACCTACTACTATCAGCATGGATTTGGTGAGGAAATGTATAGAAAACATTATCTCGCCTATTATTATCTTTGATATCTAGACCCCCAAGAGCATAGTGGAACGATGGGTAACCATACTTTTCCCGCCTCTATATTTAAAATGCTGACAACTTGGTGTTTCAATTAGATTCTTATGTGTCTTTTAATGAGTTCTCAACATGGATTAAGTTCAGATGTATCTCCAGGTGATGGAAGGTGGACAAGTAACTCAATCAGGAAGCTATGCAGAGCTTCTGATGGCTGGGACTGCATTTGAGCAGCTAGTGAATGCTCATCATGATGCAATGATAGTGTTTGATAATGCAAATACGGGATTTAAGGGAGAATCTCAAAAGACAGATGAAGATAAAGAGGTGTCAACTGACTTCCAGCCCTCTAAAGAAAATGTCGAGGAGGAGATTTCGGTCAAGGATCCATTAACAGTCCAGCTAACTGAAGACGAAGAAAAGGAGACAGGGAATGTTGGATGGAAGCCGTATATTGACTATATCCATGTATCAAAAGGATCAATTCTTTTTGCTTCAGTTGTATTCTTTCAAATTGGTTTCGTTGTTCTGCAAGCTGCTTCATCCTATTGGCTGGCTATGGCTATTCGGATTCCTCACATTGGCAGTGTCCTTTTAATTGGAGTCTATGCAGGAATTTCATCCTTAAGTGGTTTATTTGCATACGGAAGGATCTGGGCTGTGACCCATCTGGGGCTTAAGGCTTCAAGAGCTTTCTTTTCAGGTCTAATGAGTTCAATTTTTAAAGCTCCAATGCTCTTCTTCGATTCAACCCCCGTCGGGAGAATTTTGACCCGGGTAAGGATTCTTATTGTTCTGCTTGACAAATAAAGGCTGCATTTAGATGTACTCTAAAGTTGCCTGTGGTTTATTAACAATTTTACTATGCATTTTGTATAATAAATCATGGATGTTTACCAACGTCATGTGCTAAATAAATATAAGGTAGGAATTTGTGGCATAAATTCTGGAAAATTATCCTACTAGCACTTGCTAAAATTCAGTTTAAAATGTTAGCCATCTGCTCTGCCAAAAATGTTCAAACATTACTTCAGTACATATATATTATCAACCTATGAAAGCTAGGTACTTTCAAGCCAAAATAGATTTTTAATGGGCAGATTTCCATGCAGCACATGGATTTATAGCTGTCTAGTTGATTGAGACTGCAAGTTCTGCTTTTGCACACATCCATATTGTTATTTTTGTACAATGCTCACTTACTGAATCTATCCATCCTAACTTCGTCTGCATTTATACCCATATGAACCCAATTTTTGAAGTGCAAAAGCCTGGTTATTCAAGTTGTTTGATTTAACTTTCCTCATGCAGGCATCTACAGATATGAGTGTGTTGGATTTTGACATTCCTTACTCCATCGCTTTTGCACTGACTGGTGCAATTGAAGTGATAACAACCATATTGATTATGGCCACAGTGACATGGGAAGTTCTAATTGTGGCCATTCCCATCCTTTTAGCCACGAGATATGTTGAGGTGAAATCTCAATTTTGATCTTTACTCAACCTCTTCATTTGTTTGTTGAAAATTATGTATCCTACAACTTATCCTCAAATTTATTTGATTGAAAGGGGTACTATCTTGCCTCTGCAAGGGAGCTAATACGAATTAATGGGACAACCAAGGCACCTGTTATGAATTATGCAGCAGAAACGTCACTTGGTGTGGTCACAATAAGAGCATTTGCTATGGTGGAGAGGTTCATTCACAACAATCTTAGGCTCATTGACACCGACGCATCACTTTTCTTCCATATAAATGCTGCCATGGAATGGGTACTTGTGCGGGTAGAAGCTCTACAAAATCTTACGATATTCACTGCAACACTTCTCCTTGTTTTGCTTCCTTCGGGTACTATTGCTCCTGGTACGTAACAAAAGGTTTATGATTTATTTGTTTACAATTCTGTTTTGAATGTTAATTATTAGTTCAATCAAGTGGAAAGGATCAAATTTTGATTAATTTTTTGGCAGTAACAATTACAAGATAGATTTCAAATTAAAGTTACTTCAATTTCAAACCGTAACTGTAATTTGGAACCTACTTACATGAGTGGGGAAGGTAACTGCAGTTCGCTCATTTCTACTTCGAGGAACTAATTGCAATTCAACACGATAGTGCAATCAAACGCAGCCTCAATGTGGTTTTTATTTCTTTATATCCTTTTAATTTCACCAAGACTCAATGTGGGCAATTGATATGAATGGTGTTTTCAGGAATGGTGGGTCTTTCTCTTTCTTATGCTCTAACATTGACATCATCCCAAGTGTTTCTAACTCGATGGGACTGCAGCTTAGCAAACTATATTGTATCAATTGAACGGATAAAACAATATATGCATGTTCCTTCAGAGCCACCAGCTATTGTGGTTAACAAAAAACCACCCCCTTCATGGCCTTCTAAAGGGAGAATTGATTTACAAGATCTCAAAGTAAGGAATTCTGAAATTTAAGTACTTCATGTCATCAAGTTGTGGTGGAACATCCTGAGTTCAAAGTCTGTCCGTTATTTTCAGATAAAGTATCGTTCAAATGCTCCCCTTGTCCTAAAAGGAATCACATGCACCTTCCAAGCGGGGATTAGAGTGGGAGTGGTTGGAAGAACAGGAAGTGGAAAAACAACACTAATAAGTGCTTTGTTCCGTCTTGTGGAACCCGTTGGTGGGAGAATTGTTATTGATGGTCTTGATATTTGCTCCATGGGTCTGAAGGATCTGAGACTGAAGCTTAGCATAATTCCTCAAGAGCCAGCACTTTTTCGGGGCAGCATCCGCTTCAATTTAGATCCACTGGGCCTTTACACTGACCAAGAGATATGGGAGGTCAGAAATGATTCTTTGTTTGGAAGATCTATGTTGCTTTTGCCATGTGTTGCTTACATTAAAGCTAAATTAGTTACTATTTTTTTTGGAGACCAAGGTGTCTACGCCTCGTAGAGCACCTGACTAATCCTTGTGGCATGTGCAAACCTCCCTATCCACACACACTGGGTAACACTATAGGGAGTGGCCCTTTTGTCTTGAGACAGGAAGCATAAAAGAATGGAAAATTAGCAGATTAAGTTAAGATCATGTTTGAGAAAACAGTAAGTTACAGTTTTAATTGAATCCTTGTAGTTGTATTGGATAACCTTGATTTTTTAGCAGAACATTTATTTGCCTCGTAAGCAACTGATGGGCATTACTCTGATTCGTTTTATAAGAAGGGATTATCAGTTATTTGTTTTTTGTTCAATGAGATGCTTTAGCCTGTTTGGTTTTAAGAATAGAGAGAATAAAATGGTTTGGAAGGGATGAACTTGAGCTTGGACTAGGGTACAAATACATTTAACCCATTTCATTCTATTTCCACTATTCTTGAAACTGAATGGGCCCTTAAGTTTTAAGATGTAGTACACTTTAGCAAAATATTATGCTTTATGGGCGCATTTGGATATACTTATAGTTGATGAATCATCACCTTCATAGCCGCCAATCATCATTTTTAAAATTTGTACTTGACGAATATTTTAGCAGAATTGATGGTATCAGGTCAACTATACATAGAGCAGCATTGAAATTAAAGTAGCACTAGGTGGGATATTGTATTTTTCAACTATCGTCCACCAAATCGACATTGGTAATTCGTCTTGAAAATGTTTTTGTATGGAAAAGGTATAAAATCATGCAGCTTGAAATTTTCCACCACCTCAATGGATAGTGAAACATCAGTAGCAATTTGTCCTAAGAAAACAATCTAAAATTGTAGTCTGGTTTTATAGATAATGAAAAGAAGTCTTGCTTATTTATTTGTCCTTATGTTTCTAATCATCAGTTGCAAGCAGCATTCACATAATAGACTCCTTCCCCACTATTCATGTGTTATATTTGATAAGGGCTACTGGTTTTAGTTATCTCGCATGACTTTGTCACAATAACTCACTGTAGGCTTTGGAAAAGTGCCAGTTAGCAACCACAATCCGCAGTCTTCCCAACCGTTTAGATTCTTCTGGTATGTTGGTTCTATCATCCTCCAGCAATAGATATGTTGTGTGAAATTAAATTGAAGTTAACTGTTCTTATTTGTTCTGTCTGGTTGGTAGTGAGTGACGAAGGTGAAAATTGGAGTGTGGGGCAGCGCCAACTTTTCTGCCTTGGGCGCGTGTTACTAAAGAGGAACAGAGTCCTGGTCCTTGATGAGGCAACTGCGTCCATCGACTCTGCAACAGATGCTATCCTTCAGAGTCTCATCAGGAAGGAATTTGACAGCTGCACTGTAATAACTGTGGCTCATAGAGTTCCCACAGTTATCGACAGCGATATGGTCATGGTTCTTTCCTATGGTATGTTCCCTTCATGAAAATATTTCAATCAAAAAGAATAAATAGAGCTAAATGATGCATTAGTTCATAGAATTATATTATGAAATTTGCTAAATGTGTAAAATTTGATCTTTTTTATTGTCAGAGAGTGACCGGGTCATCGATAAATGGCCATGGCAACACATTCTAAGACGTGATCACTCTTATATTGCTAATTAACAATGGGAAATACATGAAAATCAATTTAGGTCTTTCAGATACAATTATTGGTGACAAACCTGAACTTGAATATGGACACATGTACCCATGCACATTAGGTTTTCCTGATTTTGTTGGATATGCTTTTAATTGAAAGTTATCTATGCTATCATACTTGGCTTTTTTAGTAGGTGGGTACTCTCTCATGCATTCTAAAAGCAACAAAAAAATTGTAAGGATCAAATTAAGAAGGAGAATGAGAAGAAAAATATGGGTGGCTTCAACGGCAGAGAAAATCAATGAACATCAGTCTTGGATGGTTTGAGCATGTACATAGAAGACTAAAAGCATCCTCCTCCACAGACAATACACTTGGCATCAAGTAGTGAAAATTGACATGTTAGACTGCGGAATAATTGACAAGTAGACCTCAGAAAATTGATCCCTGATGATGGTTATGGCTTTGAGATGATGACAACAATGAAATGTGACAAGATTCAATCTTAGATTTTCAATGAAAGATTGTTGATCATTCACTTCAGTGGTGAGAATGACATGTTAGATGACAAGTAAAGCTCATAAAATTCATCCCTGATGCTTGTGGCTTTGAGACGATGACAACTCTGAAATGCAAGAAGATTCAATATTTAATTTTCAATGAAATATTGTAATCATTCATTTCATATATATTATAATTAATACACAGTGAAACCTTTGGATTCAAGATAATGAACCTGATACAAGAATACTTGGCAAAAGCATATTCGACAAATATCCATTATCTGGCTAGAATGAGTACTTCAGAAACGGGTCCATCACATTATGTTGGTGATTCTATTTACGTCCTGTTGTAGATGATTTTTTTTTTTAAGACTAAGGTGTCTATGCCTCTTAGAGCACCTGACTAATCGCTTGGGGCACGTGCAAACCTCTCTATCTACACACACCGGGTAAAACTACAGGGAGTAGCCTTTTGGGGAGTGAGAATTGAACTCAAGACCTCCCACTATAGATGATATATGAACGGAAAACTTGTATGGATCAGAGAATCCTAACACTTGTTTCTGGGAATTCAGAAAGAAATGTCCAGTAATAAAATTTGATCACCTGTTTATAAACATTGTCTCTCTCTCTCTCTCTCTCTCTCTCTCTCTCTCTCTCTCTTAACTCTTTTAGCATTTTCTCTTAAAAAGTTTGACCTACTTGAGCTTATTGACTGATTGTGATTGGGGGTGATTTGCAGGGAAATTAATTGAATATGATATGCCGTCGAAACTTATGGAAACCAACTCTGCGTTTTCTAAGCTTGTGACAGAGTACTGGTCTAACTGTAGAAGGAACTCAATGCAAAACCCAAGCAGCTTCCATTGAAAGAGGAGATTATAAAGAAATTGGTGTAGTCATTTCTTTTTTTCTTTATATATGATACAACAACATGGACATGACTGTAACAGTTATTTGCAGATATCGGTGTCCGAAACCTGTAAAGATTTATTCGTTATAAGTTACATGAAGAAATAAACTTATAACAGTATGGGTGTTTGGAATGAAATGATTTTCACTCTACACAGAAATACCATTATCAAAAAGGAAAAAAAACAGAAGATAGAAAATCAGCACACAGAATTAAACTACAACATATATATTTACATGGTTCCTTTTCAGTACGGTTACAGGTTCAACACCAATTCACTATGCTTAAAGGTAAAAATCGAAAAAGAGACGACTTTTACCCTCGTTACAGATTCACTCTACTCTCTTTCACAAAAAAAAAAAACATTATACATTGCCTTACTTAGAGTTTACAAAAGGTGCAATGCGAACAAGGGACAATTGCATTGCAAATTAGATTGATATTACATATCTAATAATCAGACTTCACATAATCTAACAATATTGAGGAGCAGTGATGCAGCGGTGATGATCCAACTGCTACAAGTAGGTATGATATTGGTGAATGCCTATACTAGTACCCAGGGATTTCGGCCTATATCTTGTTATCGGTTGATTTCTCGGCTGATATTTTTCTCTCTTATTATTATTTTTTTTTATAAAAAAATCATCATTATCGGCCGATATCTCGACCCCTTCTTCTTCTCTCGCACTAGAAATGAAACTGGTGATTAGACTTAAAGCTTAGTTTATTTTTTAAATAAACTGAAGATTAATGAAGAAAGTGGTCGTCTACTGGAATAATTGTAACATGAAATTGACAATTAGACTTAAATCTTGGTTTATTTTTTAAACAAACTGAAGATTAATAAGGGGAGTGGTCGTCTACTGGAACAATTGTAACATGAAGGCCTGAAGAATCATTGTTACTATCGGATTTATGGGACTTCATAAATATCAAGTGAGAACCTGCGGTCTTCCACACGTAAATTAAAAAAAAAAAAAATTGAAGAAACACATGCATAGAGTATTTGTACATTGGAATGGTTGAAAATTCATTTTTTTTTTTGGAATCATTGCACCCATGTACCTTAATTCATGTAAATATTAGTGGCAAAATCAGATATATTCAACTCTTATAGAATGGCCTAATGCATAAAATTCAATCTTTTTAGTGATCAGGTTGTCAAGGTCTGAAGAGATTAGTACATCCTACCCATAGGATCTACATCAACGATTAAAATTCATGATTTAATAAAATGAATAATCTATATTAATATATTATATACATGGGTATAACTATCGGTATCGGTTACAAAACCCACAAATATCGGCCGATATCGACGATATATATCGAATATCGGTTGATACGTATCATGTCGGCCAATATATAAAGGTTTTAAAAACCGATATATAACGGCCGATTTTTATCCACCGATATTTACACGCCTGATTATATATATCTTACCTTTAGGTTTAGTTAGACTAATGTTCAGATTGAATCGCACCTTTAACTTGATGGAAGTAATCAGGATAAAGAATTCAGAAGGTGTTGGGAGAGAGATATTACATGTCTGATCAAAGTGTCCAATACTTCAATATATTTACACTTCAACCCACAATGGTTCACTGTGTGTTAATGTGCAGCACAAATTCTTTGACGAAGGCGTACAAAAGTTACACAATTTTTTTAATCAAGGTGTCCAGAGGTCTCACCCGACTAAGCTTTAAAACATATAAACATCCTAATTCACACACTGAATAAGTTAAATGGAGAGTGACCTTTTAGAGTTGAGCGTGAATTGAATAAAAGACTTCCGCTTCTCGAGGGGTTCTTGCAAAGGCATGCAAAACACATAACTAGGTTGCACAACAAATTCTTATGCCATCAAATGAAATAAAATAAACTCAACTATATTATTTAGACAGGCCTGGCCTAACTATAAGGCAAATTAGGCCCGGGCCTTAGGCCTCCATTTAAAAAGGGCCCCACTCCTATTTTGATTGCATGGTAGACGGAATGGGATTGAGTGACAGAGCATGTAGAAAATGAGACAAGACTAAGCATGTTCAGGTCCAGCCTAACTATAAGGCAAGTTAGGCCTAGGCTTTAGGCCCCCATTTGAAAACAGCCCCACTCCTATTTTGATTGCATGGTGGAGTGGATGGGATTGAGAGACAAAGCATGTGGAAAGAGGGACATGTCGAAGCCTGTTTGGCTTAGATGAATAATGGTAAAACCATTTGCAATGGGAGGAAATGTAAAGTATTCAATTTTTTACGGATTTGTCAAGAGTTTTTTTTTTTTTTTTTGAATTATGATAAGATATTTGGTAATAATACTCTACAATTGAGATGAGACTAGTTTTAGTACATGTATTCATCGAGAGTTAAAACATAGTTTTAGAAAATACTCAACCATTCAACTGAAGATCTCCAATTTTGATCATAGACCTAAAGGATCTTTCATCTAATAAGTGGATCAAATATTTCAAAAATTACATATGTTGGCAAAGAGATATAAGGGCTACAAAGGTAGAAAAATTAAGTAATTTCAACTACTCAAGAGTCAAGAGGGACCTTTTATGTTTATAAGATAAGGAATTGATTAAAGTACTTAGACGAGGGGAATGTATTTTAAGGGATTCTCCTAGCCATTTATGGTATTATTTGTATTTTCTGTGGGATTTTTTTATTATTTTGTGCTTCTTTTGGTTTAAGTTTGTGCCTATAAAAATTTATTTAACAATATATTTTCTCTCTGCAAATCATGCTGTGACTTTTAATTTAGAGATCTTTGGTGAATTGGTAGAATAATAGAGGACATTGTAACCATTCATCAATTCTCTTATTTTCACAGTGCCATGTTCTATTGTTCTTTAACCTTTCAATTTAGTTCATTTTAATTTTTCATTAATTTAAAGACTAAATGAATTAACCATATTTGCAATTATATTTTAGCAAAACATGAATACAAAAATTTAATTAGTAATTTTACATCTCAAAAAGTAAGAAAAATAGATTTTAGATAATTTTATTATTATATAATTAAAATTTTAATTAATTATTACTTATAATAATATATTAAATACCAAGAATACCCCATTTAGATTTTTCGCCACTTTGAATTACTCCATACCAAATTTATTCTTATTCTTCAGCTGCTAAACTTTTATTCCATTATTTTAGAATTTTTCTCATGATCTCTTTTGATGTTAAGGTCCCATACATATCTCTATCTCATATTGAAAACATGTATCTCATCCAAGAACTGACAAGTCTATTTTATTGAGAACCCTCAGCCGGTAAGGCTTGAAGTCACCTTTCTTCACATCAGTAAGTTGTTGGGTATATTTTAGATTAAATTTTATTTGTGGTTAGGCTATGTAGAATCTAATCATCAAAGATGTATTGTCGATCCAGTCACATATTGAGTTTAGGAAATGTATAAGCCTCTCTATCTACACACACCATGTAATTCGATGGAATCAAATTCAAAACTCTCACTTTCTAAAATGAATTTCTGACCATTACTCAAGTATTATTACTCTATGAGTCTAAGATACAACCAAAGTCTATATCAACTGAGTCAGCTCAGATGTTACTCATGTAAAACAAAATAATTTTAATCATGGGTGAGACAATGGACTTTGATTAGGTGGGTCCCACAGTGGTACAGTTTTGGCTGTTGAATGAGGGGCTTTAAAAGAATCTGGTTGGGGTTAGGGTTTGGAGAGGAGTAGGTGGGGTCCAGAGGCCAGGCCAGGTGAGATGAGTTGGAATCATGCAAAGAAAGGGGATGGATCATGAATCCTGATATAGTACTGACTGTGTTTGTTGGACTTGTCACATGATCCATGCATCTACGGCTTGACTTCCTTACTCAACAAAAGGGACAACAATGGCCAACTAGGCCACCTCCTCTGTCTTCTCTTCCTTTTTCACTCCACATTTGCCCCTCACTCCTATTCTCATTTACATCCTCACCCCTCATGAGGTAATAATGGCTTCATTTGGACCCCAGATGATCAGATATAAACCATTCATCTAGTGGGCCCCACCTCATGCTTGAATTTTTCATTTAACTAGTTAGGGTTGTCTAACTTGACTCTGATGCCTAAAAAAAAAATTTAGCAAGATATGATCCTAATTTGATTCAAGTTAAAAACAAATCAAGTTTAAACTGGATTAGCATCTTATATTTCAGCATGAGTACTTCTATGGGTGAGTCCACTACCCCTAGAGCACCCTAAAGACTTGAACCCGCAACCTCTGAAACGAGAGACAACCAGTTAAACTACACCTGTATGAGTCAATTAAGTTCAAATCTATTCTAACTCAAATTGCATCGTATAGATCATTTTACATGTTTTTTCCTTTAGAAGGTCTCTTGGGAGCCTGATTTCAAATTCTCAGAGTGCACTCACGTTATGAAAAAAAAAAGAGTTAGATGGTCAAATAAATATCCTACAACATATTATTTTATTTTTTTAAAAAAGGAAATACTTCAATAACTTTAATCCTCAACTTCTTAAAAATTAGTATAATATTTAATTCAATGTTGAAGATCTAACAAACGTATATAGACTTAAGTTAAATATAAATATAAATATAAATAACAGTTCAATATTTTATATAATTTGAAATTAAAAAAAAAAAAAAACAACAATAACATGAAGCTGTCCAACCTTAGCTCCTAAGTGGGCATAAGTGCTAATCCAAAGGGGCTGGAATGATGGCCACGAACCCGCTTTTAAGAAGTGGGAGTCGTGAGTTCAATCCCATTCCATGTCAAAGGGCCGCTCTGATAGAATTATCTGTTGTGTGTGAACAGGTAGACTTGTACGTTCGAAGAATTAATATTACCTGGTGTGTATAAGTAAGCAGACTTACACATATTCTAAAGATTAGTATTATTTGGTACAGAATTACAAATGTCCCAAGGATTAGCATAGACTCCGAACACTGTAAAAGTAGTGGTTACAATTGCCATTTTCTAATAGAACCACTCTCTTGGTTCTTCCACCGCCTTTCCAGCTTCACTATTAGGTTTTGTAACAAACCTTTTTTGGGAAAGCGACAAGCATTGGAGGTCAATGACTGAGTGAAGCTATAAAAAGGCCAAGCCACCCAACAAAGCTCTTGAGAAACACAAACCTCTCCACATTCAATTCCTAATCTCTTCTCTTTCCTTCTCCAACCCTTCCTTTCTCTCTGAAATTTTGCATTCTAAGTCCCTCAAGTGAAAGACAAAACTTGATCCAACCATGGATCACCAAAGAAAACCTCCATATGGCCTCACCCATGAAGAATTCACCGAGCTTGAGCCGGTGATCGATACATACCACGCATTCGATAGTGCACCGCATACTTGCACATCGCTGATAGCCCAGAAGATCGATGCTCCGCTGAGTGCGGTGTGGCCCATTGTTCGTAGCTTCGACAATCCTCAAAGATACAAGCATTTCATCAAGAAATGTAGCATGAAGGGGGGTGGAGATGGAGGTGTGGGAAGCATAAGAGAAGTGGTCGTAATATCGGGTCTCCCCGCGTCGACGAGCACGGAAAGGCTAGAGGTTTTGGACGATGAGAAGCATGTGCTGAGTTTCAGTGTTGTGGGTGGTGACCATAGGCTGAAAAACTATAGGTCTGTGACATCAGTGAATGAGTTTAGAAAGGAAGGTAAGGTTTATACGGTTGTGATTGAGTCTTATATTGTGGACATACCTGAGGGGAATTCAGGAGAAGATACCAAGAGGTTTGCAGACACTGTTGTTAGGTTGAATTTGCAGAAGTTGGCTGCTGTGGCAATCGCTTCTCTTCAAGAACATGATGCCAATAATGGATGATGATGATGATATGATTCAAGTCATGTAGTTTGAGAAAAGAAAATAAAAACTTGTGGATGTAATTTTGTTGAATATAGAATCACAGCTTTCTTTAATTGCTCTCCTCTCTCTCTCTCTCTCTCTCTCTCTCTCTCTCTCTCTCTCATCTTTACAACTCTATTTTACACTTGATTTTTGTTCTTTGTTGATTTTGCTCTTACTAGTGTAAGATTTAAGTTTAGTAGGCGACGAACTTGGGAATTTTGAATGATTCAATAGAAGTTCTATTGCATTAGGAAAGAGAAGTTGAGTGAGACTTTGTATCTCAACTTACTGTGGTTTTTTCCGTTTTTCTACAAGTTCTATGAGAAACGTTACACACTTTCAAAAGAAAAGGGGAAAAAAAAAAAATACTTTCATCATTCTGCATGGCAAAAAAAAAACATAATTTTGAAGTTTCCTTAAAATGATAGAAACCTGCCTAGCGCCGACTTTTGGGTGATATCTGTTGGGGCTGTGAATAAGTTCGACATTAAAACTGTAGAGAGATCTAGAGATTTATAAAGGACTTGATCACTCCACTTAACAAGTTAATCTTTTAGGATGGATACCCAGTCTTAACAAGTAGTATCAGAGCTAGTGTTTAAAGTACCTTATGTGGACTCAGGAGATCCCTTAGGTGAACGGGATAGCTGGCCTCATTTAGGAGGGGATTATTAGGGCTGCGAATGAGTCCCACATAAAAAAGTGTAGAGGGATATCTATGAATTTATAAAGAGCTTGGGTCAGTCCACTTAACTGACTAATCTTTTTAATTGGATATCCTAAGTCTTAACAAATACGAAAGCTTTTAATCAAATTAAACATGACGTCTATGTGCAACATTTTAGAAACCTTTCGCTGTGAGAGTAGTGAGCAATAGCGTGCATAAAAAATGATAATTTAGAATTAGAGTAGGGATCTCAGATTTAACTTTTCAGAGATTAACTTGATACACGAGGTTAATCCATAAGTTTAGTCTTACCTCTAATGTATCATACCCCAATATCTAATACCATAGAGATGGTGAATAGATATCAAATGACATGAAGTACTAAATTTTGTTCAAAACAAATCTTGAACAGAATCTTATGCTTGAATTTTTACCGTCAAACTTATATTATTAGATACATATTTATCATCTAAATATTGGACTGAGCATTAAAGATAAATTAAATAAACTTTCACCTAACACAGATTTGAATAATGAGCATAAAATTTGGAAGCAAGTGTGGATCTTTTAAAAGTGAATTTTTATAGAGCACTCTCTTTTATTGGTCTCTTCGTTAAAAATATTTAAACTATTTTTATTATTTCTTACACTTAAAAATATTTTTTAATAAAAAAATCAATCCCTCTAAGAGTATCCATATTCCTTGGGGCCATAAAGAGGTGTTTTCCAACTTTACCTACAAGCCTATAACCTGTACATTTCATCATTTTTTTAACATGGGTATATTCAACTCACATTAGAGATGAGACTAAGTTTATAAAGAGGGCCGGCTTGACACAAGTTGAGGCATAAGTTCACGAGACGTCTAAGTGCTGAACTCTTCTTCTTTTTTCTTTTTTCCTGCTTTCACTTTTGCTGGTTAAAGAGGAAAAAAGGAATTTTAAGAGACTCTAGTTTTTTCCATCACACCCTTTCTCATTTGTAGGTCACCAATTTGGCTTTGCCTTCTTCTTCCAGCCCCAGTTTCGACGGCATTGAAGAGATGATAAGTTGAGCAGACATGTGAATACCATTAGGATACATGTGAAAACAATCTGCATCTGCCTTCTCTTTCTGTGGAGCTTTAGTAGTTTTCACATGTCACACCCTTCTTACACGTGTGCCACAGCCACCCATGGAAGAGGCCACCACATTGATGAACCCCACCAATAATTAGGGTGGTGAAAGTTCTTCCATGATTCATCAGTTGGGTTTCACCTTTGCACTGAATCTCATGCATCTTTGGCCACTTATCAGGAAATAAACTGATTTTCTACAATGTCATTGGGTGAACATCAGTGGAAGGTGGAAGATGACCTCAGCAACTACAATAATTATAATTTTATCATTTTTTTTATTTGACTTCTTGAATTCTTAATTTCCATTTGACCATAAAATTTTTAAGGATCGTGTTGAGTTGAGTGAAACAGTTTCGGGAAGAGTCTTTTTATGTGTGCCTCTTGAGCTTCTCCTGTTGAGAAATTCAAGAACATCTCTGTGAATGTTATCCTTCGTGTTTGGAAAAAATGTGTTGATTTAACTTAGTTTTTTCCTTTCCAGTGTTTGGTTGTCCCGCGGGTGTGTCGGAGTTGTGCTTTTCTTTTGAGTTGTTGTTTTCCCTTCTTTTATATCTGCATATCTGGTGCCCCTTTTTTTATTAATATATTAACCATTAAAAAAAAAACGAAACTCAATTACTATAAACTTAGTCCTGTGTATGTAACTTGTAACTTCTCAACTGTACGAACAGACACTACAATTTACATATCTATAACACGTCAAATAAGTTTCTCTCTATTATCATCTATTAAAGTAATTTTTAAACATTTTTTAAATAACATATGAAATTGTCATAATTGGATTATAACGAGGTTCATGTAAAAGCACCATGCGATCAATTTAGTAATAGGCAATCGATTTTTTTTATATATTTAAATAATATAAATGTTTTTAAATATTTTGATATGCTCAGTCTTACCTTTTTTTTAATCAGTTCCATCCTTCTTTATAGACTTTATATGTTCATCATCAATAATAAAAGAAAGAAAAACTTTTGAAACTTCAAATTAAGTAATATTCACTGTTAAATTAATAAAACTGGTGCTCAGTACAAATTCAAATAACCTAAAATTTAGGTTGGATCGAGATCAGGGGTCCAAAATTTGGTCGATACGAGATATACCAGCCATATAAGCGAGATCTCGGCCGAGATTTGACCTAAGAAAAAAGAGAGTAAGATCAACCGATATTGTGAAATCGAGATCTCGGCTCCACCGAATTTTGGACTCCTAGTTGAGATTAGCCGGGTTTGACTGGGCTCAAGCATGAAATTTGAAAACATGCCTAAATCTAGGTTGGATTAAGTTGGGCCTTAATCTTATCTGTGGAATGTGAAGTTTTTTACTGCCAGGAATACAAACCTTTACATTAATTGGACTGGTCATCATTTTTAATTTTATCAAAGATTGTTCATATTATGCGAGTCTAATGTGTCCGCTTTGAGTCGGGTCAGTAGACCCATTCCAGGTTCCAATGACAAGAAAGTATGGACTCCCAACTTGGATCCAACATAGGACAATGACATGGGTCTTTAATATTAATAGAATATTAACATTTTTTAATTCATTTGTAAAGCATTGAAATATAAACATGTTAGATATTTTCAATATACTAACATTGTGTAGTAGACATTAGCAGAGTCGTAGAAGTGAATCTTGGTTTGAGTTATTTATTTGTATATTTTAGATTGGAAAAATAAAAATCTGTATTTGGATCGGATTGATTTGAAAATTTTAAAATTAACTCGACTTGACTCAGCATAACCCGACTCGATCCACACACACCAAGTTATAAAAACCATTCGAGTTTATTTGGGTCAACAATTTAGATCACATCGAGTTGAATAAATTCAGATCAGGTAATTAAGTCAAGTGGGATCAGATTCAAAAAAAATTTGACATGAGTAAACCCAATTTGACCCGACTCCAAAGCCTACACAGATATGGCAGCTAAGTCAGGAAATCTGAAGAGAGCAGCCTACAAGTAATAGGGCTTCTTGGCATCAGCCAAGCCTACACATTGTATAGCTTGCAAAAGTAGGTCCAGTCCAAGTGTAAATCTGTATTTACCTGACAGCTATAGGGTTTGGGCCCATAACAACACATATGAAAGGGTCTGCTGCTTTTTCTTTTTTCTTTTTTAATAAATAAAGTGTCTAAATCTTTTAGAGGACTCGACTAATTCTTTGAATATGTACAAATTTCTCTACCCATACAAATCAAATAACTCTACGAGAATAGGTAATTCTATGGGGAAGGACCTTTTGAAGTGGAGTTGAAATTAAACTCAGAACTCTCACTTCTTAAAGTAGGTTCTTAACCATCACTTCAACTCTGTTAGATTGATGGGGTCTGTTGCTTTGAACCTTCAAACTTTTTGGGTACCCATCAACCTACATTCCATCTTCATGTGAAGGATTTTAGTTGGATAGTCATGGTGCACTAATGCGTATAAGATCAGAAAAACAAACAGAAAGTCCATCTAAATTCCATGATTATAAGACCCAAATATTAAAAGACCACAGTTTGATCAAGATTCAAGCTGCACGTACACGGTCATCTTACATAGGTGTATTTATTACCAGTGTACATATGCTCAAGCACCGGTATATCTCTTAACGGTGTACCTCTCATCTTACATAGGTGTATCTATGCGTGTTCAGGGTACCGATAATTCAACTGGTCTCGTTCAGAGCTCACAATTAATATAGACACATCTATAAATGAACAGAGGTACACTGCTAAGAGATATACCATATATGAGCTTAGATACATCAATTTCTGTTATTATTTTTAAATTTTCTGAGCAAAGTGTAAAATAAAAAATTTACATTATCCGATATCTGTTGACAAAAAATATCGTGTCAGAGTGAGCGGCCATAAATGAATTCTTTTCATTTTCTCCCACAGAAGAAAAATAAATGATCCCAGTTTCAGGAACCCGTAAAAGTCAGAAAGACCCAGAACTTCTGCAAGCAGAGAGAGAGAGATGGCCCACCAATAAAATCAAACAGAGAGAGAAAGAAAGTAGAACTCATGAAGAAAAAACACGGAAGAAGAGCATTACTGTTTGGGCAGTGGCACTCATTTCTATTGCAGGCTTTCTGAGGGCCACCCCTCTCTCCTCCTGTTTGAATTCGTTTCTCTTCTTCATATCTCTCTGCAATCATCAAGACCAAAAAATATCAGTCCTCTGTTCGTGCAGCAGCTATTCTCCAGCTCACTTTCAGAAGCAGGCCTACTCAACTTTGACTACTTTCAGAAAAAAAAAAGTTAAAAATAGTGAAAAAAAGAGAGGAAAGACCACCAAAAGCAAAAAAATATCTCATCTTTTTTTTTTGTTTTTTAAATTTTTGTGTGAGAAATTACGAGATATTCAATGTAAGAACCCTGCCTTTAAAACACACAAAGATTAAAGTATGAGAGTTTGAACCTGTGATCTCTCACTTCTTAAAACGAGAAATAATCAACTGAGGTACAACCAAAAGCAAAAAATATCTCGTCTTTACCATTTCTTTACTCTGCAGAATCTAAAGTTCCAACTCATGGCATCATCAATGTTCTCGTTGCGAGAAAATCTTGTGGCAAAGATCAATCCTAATAAGATCTTTTGGTCAATCATTCAAACAATTCTGAGTAGGATTTGAATTCTCCAACGAGATTACATGGGCGTGACGACGTTGAGATGAGGACAAAATTTTTAAAAATAAGTGCAAAGATTTATAATAATAATATTTAAAAACAAAATATTATTATATGAAGATGGTACAAAACTTTTTTTTATCAAACTTTCTGAGTTCAGACCGTAATTTTATCCTACTAATGCAACTGCGGAAAGTGATCGTCTCTTTTCTAATAATTTTTAAATAGAAAAATTTGCTTTTTATGACTTATTAATTTATATTTAATTAAAATATATCTTTTAATAATTATAAAAATAAAAAAGTTAGTTTGAAAACCACTCTCCCTTATATAAAAACTACAAATTGAAAAAAATGAATAAAATGAATATTTTTTTTGAATTTATGTGTGATAAACCGCAGAATACTTAGCGTAAAACTCTCACGGGATTATTTCACTCATTTTCAATGCACTAAGTGTAAAACTATTGGCAAACAGATCACTTTCCAAATATAAACATATGTGTGATACCCTGCCAACCGATGTGAGAGTCCCACATCGTTAGTAAAGGAAAGAGGAATGGACTTTATTTGAGGCCACCCCGTATACTCTTATGTGACACGTTTTGGGCCAGACTATCAGGTCCCAAGAGCAAAACGGTGCGGTTCCACGTGGAGCCCAAAATGGAAAATTTCACACTGAATCAAGTCCTAAGTCCTGTATTCGGGTCGGGTCGGGTCGTTACAATATCTTAACCATTTGTGACAATTTACAAATATCCAATAATTGCAGAATTCATTAAAACAAAATACAATTCTTAAAAAATTTATAAAACAAAATAGATGAGTATAAAACAAACTAAGTTTCTAATACATTATCTCACACAAATCATTCTTATCATTCAGTTTTGATTTTTGAATGTTCAAGGATGATAATTTTTTTTGTAACTTTGATAGATCTAAGGTTGGATTGATAGAATAAATCATTACCACTAAAATCAAAATATTATCTATCTCAATTACCCTTTTTTTAGTTCTAACTCTTTATTGAGCTCTATCATAATAATCATAAAATCAAAAAGTGAACCCATAAGAGGATAAGTGGCATGAATAAAAATATTAAATGCGATGAGCAGTTGACAAAGATTTTAATACAAATAAACTCATCTAAAATATCAAAAGGTGAACCCCTCACTAACGTAGTCTATAAAAAATGTTAAATTCCAAACATATAAGAAATGCTTACATCGTATGCTTAAATTTAGCTTAAAAAGTATCTATTTAAAAAAAAAAAAAAAAAAAAGAGTTCTAAATTAATTATTTATTTTACCACTTTGTACGTGGCTAGAGAAATTTAGAAAGACTAACGGCAGGGGTCCGAATATCGGCCAATACAAATCATATCAGTCGATATGATAGGTTTCTCGGCCTCATCATATCGGTCGATATCGGCCGTTTTTGTAAAGAAAAAAGGTAAAGAGAGAAAAGTATTGGGTGATAACGAGATATCGATCAATATATCAGCCGATACCGTTTTTTCGACCCCTGACTAAGAAGATGTCTATGCACATCTATTTTTCATAAAAAATGATTTTGTTTGTACAATTAGAGGGTTTTCTTAATAATTCATCAATAAGTTTTTTCTATTGTTAAATGCGTGAAGTATAGGTTGTAACTTGATCATACCTCATTCTAATTAATGATGGTGATGATAATAATTATCATAATAATCAAATAACAACAACAATAACAATGATATGCGTTATATAGTCAATTCAACATATATTTTACTAAAAATGGTAATATTATATAATGAATTAAATTAGATTAGTTCATGGGTCGGGTGGTGGCTATGCATGAGATTAAAGTAGTAAATTGTAGATATTATGTTTAGTTAAGTTGAAGTATTGGACCATGTGCCATCTGTTAAAAGTGTGGATTAGTTCATAGTTGGGTTAGGTTGACCATGGGACATAAGCTGGCTTGGTTAGGTCATGGATTAAGTAATTGATCATGTCAATTGGATTATGGATTAAGACACGGGTCATGAACTGGCTCATATTTTGAGGTTGGATTGGATCTTGGGTCATGGTTTGACTTAAGCCCTAGTTCATGGCAGGGGTCCACCGTTTTTCGGGCGATATCTCGTCAATATTGAGCGATTGTTTTTCTGTCTATTTTCTTTTTTTACAAATCTTGGCCGTATCTGCTGATATGGGCGAGATCTCAGTCATATCAGCCAAGATCTCGCCCGTACGGTGGATACATCTCATTTCGGCTGAGATATCTCGACATAAAAAACCCTAGATATCTCGACTGATACGAGATATCTCGGGCGTAAAAAACCAGAGATATATCGGCCGACGGCTTTTTTTTGATCCCTGCTTCTTGACAAATGCAAATATGGACCCACCAGGTATGTGGCGCAACTCCTGCCTACCGTTAGGAGGGCCAGCTGCGTGGGCTAGGCAGTCCGGGCTCAAAAGATGAATCTTGTCAGGTAAATATCTCAGAGATACCCTCGTTATCTAAAGTCTGTGCCATTAATATCCAGTTCTAATTTCCTTCACCCAAAACAATCCAAGTCCAAGCAACGATACTTACTTACCAAATGAATATAGGGTCAGGTCCATAACAACAGAAATGATGAACTTACACAAACCTGAAATGGGTCGAAAACAGAGACTCAAACCCCATTTCTTCTGTTCTGATGCTTTGTGCCTTCGAACATCAAGTACCCATTGAAGGATTTAAATTGGACTATCAAAGTAGCACAAAGGCTTCAATTCATGAATATGAGAACCAAAAATTGAGAGAAATGGAATAACATAGTGCCAACTCATGTTTTCTTTAATCGAAGTGTCAAAGCGTCCCATCCAACTAATTCTTCGATCATATGTAATATACCTCAGATAAATTCAATGCAGAGTGACGCTTTAAGATTGAACGTGAATCAAATCCAAGACTCACTTTCCAAGAAACCAACCCATGTTTCTTAGATACAAAATGCCCATTGTTCCAATGAAAGGTTGCCAATTTCACATTCTTTGTTATTGATTTGGGTGACGGGTGGTAATAGATATACCACCTTTTTTTTATCACAAGAAATGCCGAAATCCACGTGTCAATCATCTAAGAAGTGAAAAAAATAGTCCCTTGTAATCGATGCTCCTATCATTTCCATTTGGTTTACAAAATTTAGCACCTGAATCTGCCGCTCATTTTGATACAAGCATATCCAACCATTGGTAAAAACTACTCAAAAATTTAATGAATGGTGGATTCACTCATCCTCATGGATATTATCACCAGGATGACAGAACACTTCATTTGATGATTCTCCTAGTGATTGTTGAGAATTTTTTTAAAAAAAAAAAACACTGCAAAAATGAAAAAGTGAATCACCTGAAAGGTGAAAGGAGGGCCGGCTCTGCCTACAGGCGGAGTAAGCCGCCGCCTAAGGCTCCCAAAAAATAGGTCAAAAAAATTAGAAAATAAAATAGGATACTAATTGCAGTAGGAGCCCAACTTAAGAATTTGCCTAAAGCCCTGAGGCCGGCACTGCCGGAAAGACAACAAATTGCATTTCCAAAATGTTAGCCTACAAAAGTTAGAATTCATGCAAGGTGGTAATGTAAAAGATCCTTTAATAACCTGAATATTACCTACATTTACAAATTATCCTAAAATACTAACATCTTATCCTCCAACTTGCTTGAATCAACAGAAGGAAGAAAACAAAAAAATTAAGCAACTATTTTGCAGTGGAATATATATTGAATCATACAAAAGTAGTGAAGAAAGTATTCTCAGACCTACGGTCTAATGATCATAAGGAATTCGGTGTGGATTCGGCAACTAAGCACACGAGCCCGGTGTTTCCTAGCACAGAAACATGTACACAAATTTCGCTACGGCATCAGTCCATTCACGTCCTTTGGCTGTTAGTAATTCCAAGTTTCTGCTCACTCAGCTCTGGTTCCATTCAACCTTTCCTATTGATCTCTTTGTACATTTCTTCGATCATTGGTTTCCAAAGGCGAACACGTGCATTTATAAACCAGTTGGATACCTGACAAATCAATTGGCCATGGAGAAATTAGTACTAGAACTAACTAAATCAGAACCCACAAGTTCTGAGATGGTCTAAATGGCCTCCCTACTACCTCAAATTTATTTTACAATCTTTTACTGACTTAATTACTGGCATATTTTTAGGCCAGTAAATTCTACTGCAAGTCCTAAATACCTGGTTTCTAGTCAAACCACTTTTCATTGCAAGTACATGCTTCTCTGCATCCTTTGGGTACCTAAATACACAAGGTAAAAAAAAGGATTAAAATGGAGAATTGTATAATATCTTGATCCATATTTGAAATATGTGCCATCATGCTTAATGATCTAATGAAACCAATGGGTCCCCAAGTGGTTTTCTTTTCCTTTTTTTTTTTCGGTGGGGGTGGGGGGGGTGGACAGCGCCCCGAAATGGATCAATCAGGATAACTGAACCATGTTCACTTCATGCACAAACTCAGGAATTCGAAGTAATAACCATAATTTGTATGTATGTTATTACTATTCTTCATATAAGTATATATTTTCCCGATGTTACAAATTCTTCTACTCATATTGGTCAAATAGGAAACTCACGGGTGAAGGAAATTCTGAAACATCCATGCACGTAAAACAGAGACTGCTTTTTCTGGCAAGCCTCTTTGTGGTCTCCATGATTGGGGATCATTCCTCCTCAGCTGCTGCAAAGCCCATTGCTTTTCGATGAAGGAAGACTCGAAAGATTTCTCTTTTTCTCGGACGAAGTCACCGCTAAGGCTTTCTCCAGCCAAAAGAATTTGATTGGTGATTCGCTCCCTCAAATTTTTATAAAAAACAGAGATTGTCTGAATTGCAAAACGAGCATGCATCTGAGGATCAGAGTCTGTTGCAACATGGAATGCAGATATGATAGTCTGTATCTGGTCCAAGCACTCTTTGTATCTACGGTCAATCTGAGGTGAACAAGAAATAGATAATTTAGAATACCTCAAGTTGCTCTTGGAAGGAAATCCTTTAGATTATAAGACATCAAACTGAACTGAAAAGTTATTACAATCTTGCAACATCATTAAGCATGTATCTGCAGTGAAAAAAAGGAACATGCAAAGTGACAAAAATCTCATATCGGTTAATTTGAGAAATCAACGACTCCATACAACACTTGAGGCACCCTCATTTCAACGAGGCTAGCTTTTGAGAGTGAGTTTTATCTCAAGAATGTTATCGTCATAGTTTTTTAACATAGTATCAGAGCAAGTTCCGCGTGCCCAGTGCATGTGAGGGTGGGTCTGAAGTTTCCACGTGCAGCCGCAGAGCGCAGTTGCACGTGTGTCAAGTTTCCACATGCAACCATAGAATCCAACTGCACGTGAGGAATGTGAAGTGACAAAAGTCCTACATCGGTTAATTTGATAAACCAATAACTCCATATAACACTTGAGGCCTCCTCTCGACGGCTAGCTTTTGAAAGAGTTCTACACCTCAAGAATGTTATCATGTCATGGTTTTCTAACAGAACAAGAATAATGATACGTGCAGTACACTGTTAATGAAAAGCATTTACCAAGTGCTATGCAAGTCGATAGGTGTAAAGTATATCAAGGGGTAAAAAACCATAAAAGATACCACTATATTTACATCAATGATGTTGGGTGAAACTTCTATTTGATTTGCACTGCATGCAACTAAAAGACCATGCAGCAGGGTTTTCCTTCAAAGCTGTTGTGTTGAGAACATCTTACTGTAGTGCCTGTTTGATCCACAGCCTGTCTGGCTCCAATTGACACAGAATCACATCTGTCTATAACGATATGTAATTTGATGTGGAAACATAGTTCAGCAACTCGCTTGATGATAACATATAATCATTTATTTTTTTCAGAAATGAAGAGAGAATGGAAATAAGCAGAAAATACTGAAAAGTCAAGCTAACTACAGATACCTATTAATGTGAATTTATTGACATCTAATATGAATGACTATGCCCATATAACAAGGGAAAGTTTGAAGATAATGACTAGACACAAGTACGGTCATGAAAACCAATGATTTAGGTTCTACATACACAGTTTACAATAGAAATAACAAAGCAGAATCGCATACCACTTGCAGCATTGCATGCAGTTCAGCTTTATTTCTTTCAAGTTCCTCCCTCTGCAGCATCAGCTTCAGACAACCTTGTGACATGATTTCTCCAGATGAAAATGGGAGTTCATCAGAATCCATCATCAAAACCCCTCTTTCACTGGAGAAACTTGAAGAAAACGCCTTTGCTCCACTGCCACTTCCATTAAACGAACCTTGTAGATTCTGTTGATTTTCTATTGTATAAATTGCAATTTCGGCAAGTATACTTTGGGCAGCATGGAGAAATTTTGATCCCAATATTACATGTGATAATTCCATGGGTCCATGAGAACAACTTAGAGAAAGTCCTTTACTGTTGGCCGAGGTTTGTTCTGATCTCAATCCAACATCATGAAAAGAATGTGGAAGGACATGTGAGCAAATTGGCAACTCAGCAGAATCTGCATATCTTCTCTCTTTTGAAGTAACTTGAGTTACATCAGAGCCGCTTATTTCAGAGCATTGGTCAGGGATGATTGGCATGTCAATTACAGAAGGCTTACATGTAGCCAGGCTCAAAGACAATTCATTACTGGGTATGCAGTAATTGAATGGAGGGTTTGTTACATTAGATTTATCTGAAACCAATGATGGTTGTGAACTTCCTATGACATGATAGGATGACGATACTGCATTCATAGGTGTCTTCTCGTTAAACACTTGATGGCCAAACATTTCTTCATAGTTCACATGAGAATGCTTTCTAGGTGCAAGAAACTGAATATCATCCCATGAACCATTGTATGCACAATTTAAAGAAGTTGGAAGGTGTGAATCTGAAGTTTTACATCCATTGTTCGAAACAAAAGTAGGTAAGCTACTGATATTCTCAGGCAAACTGTTACTTGTGGCAAAAAGGTTGGTAATTGAAGTGGCAGGTAAAGCAGCCCCCATGAAGTGCTCTCGCAAGTCTGCATTTGCAATCGAACTTCCAACTGAGGTTCTTATAGTGGAATGCCTACTAAATCGAACGTTTTCAGAAATTGATGATTCATCATTGCCCATGCTTCCATGATTAGCAACATCAAGATCATGCATTGGGTCCGCCCGAAGAGTTGAAAACAAAGAATACCCAGTAATTATTGGTCTTTGGCTATTAAGATCTAGTTGATCTGGTGGAACAAATGTACCCGGAAATATGTGGGATGTTGATGCATCCATAATTATAGGGTTTTGGTCAGCAAGGGGCAGAGAGGAATTGAACAAGTCATTCTCCATTATCAACAGATACAATATAGCTTCAGTGTATCAGCCTTTCACAAACAACAGCAAATAGTTCCTCAATTGGCAAATCCATTAAGTGCGAGCATTCGCTTTACATTGTTGTTCCCATTGAATATTTCCATTTGATATATATAATTAGCCACATGCTGTCTTGATCCACCACAAGTTAATATTGACCTGGGAAATTATATATCATGATAGATCAGCAATCATGAACTGTGGAAAAAACAAGGATCATCATCAAAAAAGCATGAAATAAAATATTAACATCAACTACAAATAAATTCTTGTGTTGGAATACCACCCAAAAACCACTGTCTTCTTCAAGAAAATGAAATCGTGCATGAATGATGCGTTCAGATCATCGAGTCCATTGAAATACTGTGGCTAAAATTCATCCATTTACAGAAAGTTTCCAAATGATAGTTGTGTGTGCTATGTAAGGGGTCATAATTAAAGCATGCTAACATTTGGCCTCAAACGCTACTTTCTTGGTTTAGAAGTTGCCTACTCCCCTTGCAGGCATTTGTTCTCTCATCTTAAATATGCTATTAATATCATTTCCAGGGCTCATCTAGATGATGAGAAGGCACAAGTTGATATCCTCTGCAAGAAAATGCCAAACTTAATTGTGCAGATGGAAATCTTTTTTCTAGATGCTACCTTCTATCGCTAGCTTGTTGGGAGTTTGACATACTTGCCTATTTCTCAACTTGATATCTCTTGCACAGTTCATGTGATTAGCCAGTTTCTTCGTACTCCACAGACTACTCATCTGGCTGCGGTTTTACAGATCACTTCATATATTGGAGAATGTGATTGGACATTCTCTGTTCTTCTCTTTTGACCTGTCTCTTGAGCTCTCCTATGCTGACTAATTTTGAAGGAATGATCTTTGATCGAAAATCTACTACTGGATTTTGCATCTTTCTAAGTAAATAATCTCTCTCATGGAAAAGTAAAAGGCAGATAATGAGTTGCTGTATCCATCATTGAAGCAGAATACAGAGCAATGGCTAAAACTATAATAGAGATAGTATGGCTTGGCTGGTATGGACAATAAAAGGGATTAAACAACTGCTAAAATTGAAGCAATATCCAAGAGAGGTTTCTAATATAGATCATACTGAGTGTACTGAATTTCCATACTCAAGCATAGGTAGATGATGTACATATCAATACACTTGCATGTATCTGCCACATCATTGACATTACCAACCACCAAATCATCACAAAGGTCATTCAGAAATCAGAAAAATAACAATGGCGTCTAAATGCCAGAAGAAACAGGTAAGAGGAAATGACTGGATACGTTTCAATTGAATAGCCAAACAGAGGTGTGGAGCATGTACATGTACAAAAGGCCTATTTAGGGGAGATATAGACAGCACGATGGTGCAAATCGGCAGAAGAAGTCTTAAAATAAAATTTATTTATCACTATTGATGAGCTAGAGAAACAAAACTGTTCACACAATTTTGCACTTGGATCTTTTCACAATGAATGTTGAAGAAGGAAATATTCGTTTATTAATGACAGAGTGGAACAATAGGTTAATTGCACGCCACCAATTATAAGGGATTCATTCAACCAATAAAGTACAAATGGGCTTCTCCAAACTTTTTCTAATCAAATGGAAATAAACCTTGAGCAAACAGGTCCGAAATGTCAAAAACAGAGGCATTCATCATATAAGGTAACAGTAATTCAAGCAATACAAGCTGTGAAGATAGTACGGAAATCACAAAAAACTAAATACATAAATAAATCAGCAGCATCAAATTTCTTCCAGGGAACCAGTTCAGATACTCATTCCATGAATCTAATTTCATAACCCAAAAACAAAATAATAAACATAAATCCAACAAGATTCTATATTGCAAAGCTTCTCTGACCAAATTGAAGAAAAAGCAGACAAATATGAATAAAGAAAACAGGATGAGGGAAAAGCACATACAAGAAAAAAGCTCCCTTCTATGTGCAAAAGAGCAACCACCCACAACCACCAAAGGGAAAATGTCCTCCTTAGAACCTGAATCAAAATCAGACTAATGGAGATAAGAATTTGTAGTGATTCCTTCCCAAACCACAACTCCAAACCTCTTCCCTAGCCAAAAGATAAGAAAGTTGGATGTTTGCTTCTTATGTTGATTGCACAAGCTGTTCTTCACTCACAATAAAAACAAGAAAATCAGAACACACTGAAAAATCCAGTAGGAATAAATACTATTCTTTCTTCCCAAATACTAAAATCCAATGCCAAGAAACAAAAGGAGCTTTTTGTTTCCCGCTTCAATTGATGCTAACGCAGGGTTTTTCCTAGGGGAAAAAACTCTAAAGAGAGGGGCCCAAAACCCAACAGCAACCATGCATTTTCTTTTCCTCTCAAAAACCACAAAACCCAAACCAATACAGAATAATAAGTGGGTTTTCCTCTTTCATTGTTAACAAAAATATCTCTTCCAATAGCTCAAAAGCTAAGGGAATGAGATTCAACACCCATTAGGAATAATGGGATCCACTTTTTTCCATGACCCACAAAATCAAAAGCAAATAAATGAATTGGGTTCTTTAATTGTCTAATTTAGAAGCCAAAAACAAATCACCCAGTTTAAAGAATCCATCGAAAGTAAGGGTACGCTTAAGCAGAGAGAGAGAGAGAGTAAAAGAGATGGGTTCTTTCGTTTTTCCCTACAGAAGCAAAAATACAAGTGATCCTAGCTGAATGAACCTGTAGAAGTCACTCAGAGCTCAAACTTTGGCAGGCAATCATTTTCCCTTACATAAGCGAAAAAACAAATGAACCTGTAGAAGTCCCTAAGAGCTAAAACTTTAGCAGGCACTCAGGCAGAGAAAGAGAGAGAGATGGCCCAGCAATAAAAGCAAGAAAATAGACAGATAGAGAGAGAGAGGAGAAGAACCACTCGAGGATCCTAGTTTAATGAACCTGTAGAAGTCACTTAAGAGATCAAACTTTAGCAGAGAGAGAGAGAGAGAGAGATGGCCCAGCAATAAAAGCAAGAAAAGAGAGAGAGAAAGAAGATGAACCACACGAGGAAAAAAACAAGGGAAAGAAGAAGAGCATTCCCGTTTGGGCAGTGGCACTCATATCTGTTGCAGGCTTTTGGGGGCCCATCCCTCTTACCTCCTGTCTGATTTCCCTTCTCTTCCCCCTTCCCATCTGCTTCACTCTCTCTGCAATCATCACAGCCTAAAAATAAAAATAAAATAAAAATAAAAATCAGAATCCTCTGTTAAACTTCCTGTTCATGCAGCAGCTATTCTTCAGCTCACTTTCAGACCTACTCTACTTTCTATAGCAACTTTAAGAAAAGAAATTGAAAGTAGCAAGAAAAAGAGAACAGACCCAACGAAAGCACCATGAGAAATTTTTTCTCATTTTTACCATTGCCTTCTGCTAACAGAATCTAAAATCTCTAATTCAATCAGAAGATGGCGTCATCAATGTTCCTAATCTGAGTAAATCTTCCCGCAAAGATCTTATTACGATTTGGATTTTGGATTTTCGTTTTTGGATTTTGGATTTTGGATTGAGGAAATTACAATCGTGTTTGAAATTGATTCATTGAGATGGTAATTTTATGATCCTAGTTGTGGTTGCAGAGGTATGGATGAGTGAGAACGTTGGATTTAAAATACGTGGGTCTATTAATTAAAATTTCAAATTATTCTTTTTTTTTAAATAAAATACATATTTACATATATTTTTTAAATTTTATTCGTCTATAAAATTTATAAATTAAATAAATATTATTATTAAAAAATAATAAAATTTAGAGAGCACTTACACACACCCAGAATCCTGACTCTACACACCCATTTTTGAAATTTTGGGTGAAATTACGATTTTACCCCGTCTTTCCAATCATTCGAATGAATGTCCATTTCATTTTAGCATTCATTCAATGTCCATGTGTAATTTCAATTCATTCGAATGAATTGACTGAGTAGTAACACGAAATGTCCATGTGTAATTTCAATTCATTCGAATGAATTGGCTGAGTAGTAACACGAAATAATGCTCAGCTCATTCATTCAAATTAACTAATCATTCGAATGAATGAGGCCCAACCCATTCATTCGAATGAACGAGGCTCATTCATTCAAATGAACTAATCATTCGAATGAATGAGACCCAATCAGTAACATTATTTAGATATTTATTTTTAAAACTTTAAACTTATTTTTTGAGCACTGTGTATTTTCAAAAATTTTCAAATTAAATATCTAGACTAATTAAAATAACCTGATAAAAATACCTTAAGACTTTAAAGTCTTTTGACACTCCTAAATATTTAAAACACAGTATTTTACAAATAAGGGTATCCCTAGGCTGTGTCGAAAACACATTTGGAAGTGTCAAAAGACCTTAAAGTCTTAAGGTATTTTTATCAGGTTATTTTAATTAGTCTAGATATTCAATTTGAGAAATTTTGAAAATACACAGTGCTTAAAAATAACTGTCTATATTTTAAAACATAGACCGTTATTTTTTAAGCACTGTGTATTTCCAAAATTTTTCAAATTGAATATCTAGACTAATTAAAATAACCTGATAAAAATACTTTAAGACTTAAAGGTCTTTTGATACTTCCAAATGTGTTTTCGACAAAGCCTAGGGATACCCTTATTTGTAAAATACTGTGTTTTAAATATTTAGGAGTGTCAAAAGACCTTTAAGTCTTAAGTTATTTTTATCAGGTTATTTTAATTAGTTTAGATATTCAATTTGAGAAATTTTGGAAATACACAGTGCTTAAAAAATAATGGTCTATGTTTTAAAATATAGACAGTTATTTTTAAGCACTGTGTATTTTCAAAATTTCTCAAATTGAATATCTAGACTAATTAAAATAACCTGATAAAAATACCTTAAGACTTTAAGGACTTTTGACACTTCCAAATGTATTTTCGACACAGCCTAAGGATACCCTTATTTGTAAAATACTGTGTTTTAAATATCTAGGAATGTCAAAAGACTTTAAAGTCTTAAGGTATTTTTATCAGGTTATTTTAATTAGTTTAGATATTCAATTTGAGAAATTTTGGAAATATACAGTGATAAAAAAATAAGTTTAAAGTTTTAAAAATAAATATCTAAATAATGATACTGATCATTCGAATGAATGAATGATTAGTTCATTTGAATGAATGAGGCCCATTTATTCGAATGATTAGTTCATTTGAATGAATGAGGCATATTCATTCGAATAAATGGGCTGAACAGTATTCTGTGTTACTGCTCAGCCCATTCATTCGAATGAATTGAAATTACACATGGGCATTCATTCGAACGAATGCCAAAATGAGCTGGGCATTTATTCGAATAATTGGAAATGCAGAGATAAAATCGTAATTTTATCCAAAATTTCAAAAACGGGTGTCTAGAGTCAGGATTTCCGAGTGTGTTTAAGTGCTCTATAAAATTTATCATAAATCCAATAGCTTCACAAAATATGAAAAAAGTATTTACTTCTGTAAGTCTAAAGATGAATTGGTTGAATTAATTTGACAAAAAATTAAATTAAAGAGATATGAAACCACATCAAACTCATCTCATATATAGAAAAGTGAAAATTCATCCATTAACAGTCTATTAAAATATTAAATTGCAAGTATCAAACACATATTTATATCTGATACTTAAGATTTAGCTTCAAATAATTTTTTTTAACATATAAAGCTATTGAAATAAGTGAATGAATCTAAAAAATAAAGTATCTGTTTAAGAAAATAATTTTAATTTTATTTATTTATTTTTATAGCTTTGTTTATGGTTAAGAAATTTTGAAAAACTGCATGCCACAAATATTTTGAAATGCAATATGGAAAAACTTTAGCACGATAAAAGTTTTATTTGGAGTGATGGTCACGGACCTCTCTTATGAATTGAGAATCTTGAGTTAGACTCTTACTCCATATAGAATTACCCGATGTATGTGTGGATAGGAATTCCACGTATTCTGTGGATTAGTCATGTGGAGTACACCAACTCGAATAGTACACGACAATGTTGTCATCAATGGTATGTTAAAAAGGTTTTGATTGAAATTTAAAATTTTGTTTTAAGTTTTATTGATATAAAATATTTTAATATTTTAAATTATATAAATGTATTGAAATTATTATATATAACAAAATTCTTTGGCACCTTGGACTAATACAACTTACGTGTGGGAACTCGTGGAAAATCCAACGTAAAACTCCCACAGGTGATACTCAATTAGGTGAGGTCATGGAGGCTCGAACCTAGCACATCCTGCTTTCTGAAGAAATTTTAAGTTTAAAATATTTATAATTTTGATATTTAAAAACTATATATGTGAGACCCTAACTCGGCCCAGACGGTCGAGCCCACTATGCCCAAGTGAAGAGAGTGGAGTGGGAGCACGGTAGAGTGGGAAGGAAAGAGTCCCACATCGGAAGTTTCAGACTTCCGCATGGGGTTTATACGAGATTGCCCCTTCAAACTGATGGATGCGTTTTGGGCCGAGTATCTGAACCTCGGCCCAAAGGCAAACCCGTGGGGGCTCGTTCATGTGCATACGCACGTGGGGGTCCAAAGAGGACAATTTCCACTGAGTTGGACCCCAAGCCCTGTTCACAGGTCGGGTTGTTACAAATTTAGTATCAAAGCCAAGTTTAGCATTCGGACTGTGTGAGCCTAATGCCTTCCGGTAGTGCAGTAGAATGGGAAGGACAGAGTCTCATATTGGAAGTTTTAGACTTTTTGTAATACCCCATCCCAATTTAGGAATTAATTATGATTAATTAAATATATTTTTTATCCGTTAATTATGAATTATTTTCCTCTAATCGTAAAGAGTATCAAATAAGTTCTTCAACGGATCTGAATTTGACTCGATCCGAATCCGATAACTCTTTTAACTAAATTCCAAAGGTACATGGACAAGTTATGAAAATATAATAATAATATTATTTCAGGCTTAAACCTTAGCTGCTGTATAAACTCAGTCATTTGACTTAGTTTGAACTTCAAATTTTAGATTATGCATTATTTTTAAATTCCGGACCTAATGACGTGCCAATCTCGTTATAATTTCGCTAATTTATTTTACCCCAAGTTTTAAAGTGGTAAAACCCCAATTTGATAGGGAAGATGAAATCCTAAAAATATAAAGAGAGAGTCAATCTTCAATCTGTATTATAACTAAGTTGTTTATTTATTTACACTCTAAAATAGTTAGTTTTTTATATTTATTTCAAGCCGTGAAATATGGGCCATTGAATATTCTTTCACTTGGAAAATGTGGTTTTTTATTTTAAAACACTTTAAAACTCTAGAATGTTTTTATCAGACAAATTTACTCTATCAAATTATAAGGTTGAATATTTTCAAAAAGAATCTTGAAGATTAGAAGATTTTGTTAAAACGGTGATTTTTATCAAAAACACTGGGTTTTTAAGATAGATTTCACTCCAAATTTTAATACCATGCTCAGTTTTTAATACCTGACCTACTGAACCAATTGTATCAATTTAGTGAGACCCTAAAATACCCCGATAAAAGAAAGGACATAGATGTAAATAGTAAAAAGAATAAACTAATATTATATTATAAAATAATATCAGAAAACAGAATGAAAGATAAGTTTCAAAGCTACGGTTGTAGGTTATAGTTGTGTTGGAAGATTACAACACCGCCAATTGCTTATGTCACTGTGTGATAGTTGTAATTGGCCATACCAGCAGTAGCCGAATTTTGCACTCAAACAGCCGAACGTTCGGGTTTCCCGCATTCTTTTAAGGATTTTCAAATTTAGTCAATCTTAAACGGAATTTTGTACCCAATGTATCAAAATAATTCTATTCTTATTTTTATTAACTCCATAGCAAGTTAGGAGTAGAATAGCTTAGTATTGGGGTTAAAAAAATGAGATTTTTTTTAAATGGAGGAAAAATAGATTTCCCCTTAAAATTTAAATTTTACCCTCAAGATTTGTATTATTTTACGTTCAAAATATAATTTTTGACCCTAAATAAAATCGGGGAAAAGATTAACCCCAGCTAACTATTGTGTGTTTATTTTTCCGCCTTATATGTTTAAATTCCTGTACTGTATCCTCTGGGCCAAATTCTCAATACGTCTCCATGGTCATTCTTCCAGAAGACAATACGAGGATAGGGCACTGAGTACTTTTATTTACTTTACTGTCTCTATACCCTCTGGGCCTCTCACAATACGTCTCATGGTCTTTTATCCAGAAGACAATACGAGAGAAGGCACTGAATACTTTACATTTTTCATTTTATTGTAATGTTTTGGATGACTGACAACTAACTTTCTGACATAATTTAAAGGAGTAGAAAGAGCCTACGTGACTCATTACACATATCATGTTTTTTGGGAAAAAAACACAGGGTTTGAGAAATTATTATGTGTATATACTGATAAATAAAAAATTTATAAATTTTACTTTATATTACAGATTTTCTGTGAAAAACTCAACCGGAGAAGGTGAGGAGACTCGAACCAACACTTGTATTGTGTTATATGTTAAACCCACTAACACCAGACTGAAATGGGATCCATGGTCAATTAAAGATGGAAAATGCTATATATGTCCAGAATACGAGACCTGACACTGCCTACATGTAAGGGATGTAAATGTTTTAACTGTTTAGAACGTAGGCGTTAAAATGGTGTCGGAGAGTCGAGGGCTTTTAGTCTCTAACGCAGTATGGACCCATGGAGTATCTGGGAATTGTCGGGTAAAAATTGGGTGAAGGCATTCGTGTTATTAAATCCAGTTTTATATGCTTGTGTGATATTGATTATCTTATTGATTTCTTATATTGGTATTGGATACACCAAATGGTAAGACTGAAATATGGTGGTTTTCTCAGAATAAATCTCTATGTAAGGAGGGCACTGAAAATCATGCATTATCATGCATTTGACATTTACATGTGATAATTATGTTCATAAGTTAAATCTGTAAAAGATAATAACTTTGTAAAGTTGAATATTGGCCGTTGGGCTATAATTGCTGAGATTAGCCGAACACCGTTTGCGAACCGTTGGGTTGGATGTGTTAGTAGGCTATGGTCGACCGCCATCAACCGTTGGTGTTGGATGGGCTAGTAGACCGGGTCGTGGAGACCTTATGCATTTGCAAGTTGCTATATTAATTCCGTTGATGAATTAATATTAGTTCTGGTTGGAACTTCAAATGGGGGTTGACCTCGGTGTTGTAATATGGCTGGGGACCGACCTCGGTATTAACAATACAATCTGAATAAAAACCTTAGAAGATGATCCTAGAGTGAAAATGAGATATACTAATAACATGCGTTTCTATGACATGCATTGCTTATGCATTGTTGAAGTACAATCATTAGATTTTATGGTGAGTTCTCCCCACTGGGCTATTGCTCACGTCCCTTACAATGTAGGATATGAACCAGAGGAGGGATTGGAGGGACCAGTGGTGCCTCGTTGAAAGTCGAAACTTAGAAGTTGGTTTTCCGCATGTGAAAACCATTTGTCTGCTTGAATATTTTTGAGTGTTTGTAATAAATATGTCTCATGTGGCAAAAGAAACTTATGTCTGTAAGTTTTAATGTCGTATACATTATATCCACTATGTTTTCGTGCATAACACTGATGAGACAAATAAAAATATTCGTTGTGTGATATGGGTTTGTATATGGGGACATATGGTATATGTTTGAGTCTATGTGTGAAGAGCACGTGTGACATTTTCTAGGATCGAGTTTTGGTAAACTTGAAGATCCAGATCAGTTATGACGTTGAGTGATTAGAGTTTATTGTAAAAAAAATAAAAAATTAGTCTCGTTCCGGACCCACATTTGGGTTCGGGGCATGACACTTCTCCATGGGGTTAATATGAGATTCCCCCCCCCCCCCCTTTAAACCAGTGGACGCATTTTGGGCTGGGTATCTGGACCCCGGCCCAAAGGCAAACCCGTGTGGGCTCTCGCGTGTACCTGTGCACATATGGGCCCAAAGCAGACAATTTCCATTGAGTTGGACTCCAAGCCATGTTCACGGGTCGAGTTACAATATATCATCCAAATATCTTGCTAAATATGTTACTAGATGTAGATAAATGGTGAATTTTTTTTTTCTGCATTTTAAAGTTTTTAAAAGGATTTTCATATAAGCAAAATAGTAGTGAAATGAAATCCTATCAAAAGTGTGCTAGAATTCAAATGACTAAAAAAATAAAAGAATGATATCATGGCACGGCCTAATTTACTGTAGTAAAAAATTAACAGTTAAGATTCTCTAAAAAAGAGAAAAATAAAAATAAAAAATAAACCTTTTTACTACTACATGACGGTTAAAAAATTGAATCAATAATATTGGTGTCACTTAAGAGAATTGATTTCGGTACAGGTGTTTTTATTAATACTAGTATCTCGCATTAAATTAACTTTTTTATTTTCTGTCATTCTATTATAATAAAATTGGAAATCAATTTTAAAATAAAATAAAATGAAATTTTTTCAGACGTGTACCTAGTATTAATAGAAATACTGGTGGCTAAATTAAATTCTCTAAAAGATTTGTAAATATGCTAATATAACTTCTACTCAACGACAACTTAATATAGTAAAAAAATTCTTTTTTTTTTTAGTTTACGTGTGGAAAATCATGAGAAATCCAACGTAAAACCTCCATAGATGATACCCACTGCCTTTAGGGCACACCAAGTAAGACTATGAGGCTTGAACTTGTTACTTCTTACGTCCTTAAGATGGGAGATTACCGATTAAACTACACCCATGTAGAGAAGAAAACTCTATTTCTATCAATCTAAATACTTAATAGAAAAAAAAACACCCCTTGGAAATTGGGATTACATGACTGAATTTCAATACAAAGGGCCCTCAAATGAGCATTAATTTTTTTTACTTATCTGATTGAGGCTTATAAATTTTAATTTGATTAAGTTTCAAAAATAAATAGTTTGTTTAATAAATTAATTTAAATATACAGAAATAAAGATTAAAATAATTTGATGAGACTCATTTTAAATAACACAACACTCAGTGTGATTCCTCACTTTGCATGTAATTATAGGTGGGTCTACCCTCTTAGGCGTTAGAATAATACTCAGAAACCCATCACAAAAAGTACAACTTCTGAATTCAATTCCTACTCGACCGTAAATGTCCACTCCCTATAAATTTATCAGGTGTCTATATAAGAAGGTTTATAAATGGTTCGAACAGATATTCTAAGAGCCCTAGACATTTTGGTAAAAAAAATCTAAAATTAAATATTTGTGCTTTTACAATTCATATTTTAATAACTTCTCCATTAAAATTTTAAATGTTTTAATTTTAATAATTATTTCAAGCTACAGAGATAAGATTCTTTGAAAAAATAAGGCCCACTGAGGGGAAATGTTCTCAAGTCCTCTTGAAGGTGAATAAATATTTCAAATTCTCTTCTATCATTTTATGGTGCTAATGTTTCATGTAGGACCCACAATACAAGAATAGAATAATTCATTTACAACTTGGCCATTTGGCTCATGGATCGAGTCTACATTTAGACATGGCTGTTGGCTATTGGCTATTGGCTATTGGCTACTGCCAAATATTGCTATTTGCTTGTCTAGGGTTCATTAGGACCGACAAAAAGCAAGAAAAGTATGATATTTTTGTAAGCAATCTGATTGAAGAAATAGTACTATGATTATATTATAAAATATCACCACTTCTCTTTGCTTGAGATATTCTTCTACCATCTTCAAAAAGGAAAAAATCAATTTTCTATTTTCTATTTAAAAAAGTTCTACGGTATCACGAGGTAATACAAACTTTTTAATTTAAACAAATTCGAGTGATGGTTATGAACTCGTCTCGTTAGTATATTGACTATTCAGTTCGATTCTCATTTTAATTCAAAAGATAATTTTCAGTAGATTTATCCAATATTAGTGAGAGAGATAGGTAAGGAGACTAGTACTTCTTGGAAAGATTTGTCAAGTTTTATAAAAGGCCTTCACATCTTCTGTCGTTAAAAAAAAAAAAGACGTCCCATATAGATATTCAATTTTTCTGTCTCTACACACTCGATTTCAAAAGACATAGAGTAAAATTACCATTCTATCCCTCTGTGTTCTATTTATCTGAACGAACTATCAGTTTATTTTCAGTTCATTCAGATGAATGTACTCATCTGAACGAATAAATCAGTATAATTTCAGTTCGTTCGGATGAGTGTTCATTTGTTTGACTGAACAGTTTAGTTCATTCGAATGAATGAGTCGAATTTTGTGAAAGATTAACATATATATGTTCATTTTGTTCGAATTGACACAATTTGATTCATTCGAATGAACCAAACTATTCATTCGAACGAATGAACACTCGTTCAAAGGAACGAATATTACATTAAAGTGTTCGTTCGTACGAGTATATTCATTCTAACAAATTGAGAATGAATTGAAAATTCGTTTGAATGAATTTATATGCAGAGGTAAAATGATAATTTCACTTAAAAAATTCAAAAAAACAGGTGTGTAGAATCAGATTTTCTAAATGTTTGTATGACTCCATAAAAAAAGTGGAACACAAATGAGGGAAATTATAGATTTTATAATAAAAACTTCTCTTCTATTTTGTATTTGCTTACAATTTACATACTTAGAGGTTACGACAAGAAAGCATTTGTAAGTTAGAAAAGAAAGCAAATATATTCATTCAATTTTGTAACACCCAGCTGGCGTGTGGAAAGTCCCACTTTGCCTAACTCCAGCTGACCGTGAGAGGAGATTTACAAGGGCTGCCCCCTTTCCATGGATGAGGTCTTTTGGACCGGTTCAAGTGAATTGAATTAGGGTTCAAAGCAAAACTGTGATAACTTAAATCGGACAATATCAGTCTTGTACGGGATCGGGTCAATTTGTCACAAATTTATTTCAACATCAAAATATATAATAGGTGACACTTTCCAATACTAGTAAAATATCTACAAAGCCAACAAATATAACAATAAAAGAACATCAAAATCTACTAACATATAACTCATTCTTGTCACAACATTTTGAGGTGGGAGTTCTACTAAATAAATACCTATGAAATTATCGAGTTACATCAAGTTTTAATTCGGTAAAATGACTCGATTTTTTTTTTATCTCTATTAGTTTAAGTATGGAAAAATTAGGTCATTCCATTTATTGAGTTGAAATTCTATTTCTCTACTTTCAATTTGAGTCAAGTTGAGTTGCTTTGGAATTTTATTCGGATATTAAAAAAAACAAAAGGATGCTTTGAGGGCCAAACAATTTCTACTTTTTTTTTTTTAATTATAAAAGAGGTTTTTTTTTTTTTTAATTTACGTGTCGAAAACCACGGGATATCCAGTGTAAACCCCTAAAGGTGAGCTCACTATCCTTATGGCACATCAAGATTAGGTCACCATAGGAGCTCAAACCCACAACCTCCTGCTTAACGAGATTGGAGGCAACCAGTTGAACTACGTCCATGTAGGTAAAAGAGGTTATCTATTTTAAAAAAGTTTTTTTTTTCCACTTTTTCTCATTTATTGTTATGTCGTTCAATTTTAGACCTTGACACATCGGCTGATCGCCGATATCTCAAGTTTTAATTAAAAAAGAATTAGATGCGAAAAATTTCTAAACCGATACCGATATTTAAACCCCTGATCTCAAAGACATTTCACCTAATATGTGTATTATATGGAGCTGGGCGCACCTTAAAAGTTCATTAATGAGGTTTTTAATATCTAGACTGACAAACAATTCCAGGGTTTGGAAAATTCCAAGAGAGATTTAAAAATATGAATTTCTGTATTTTTTTACGAAAATAATCATTCAATAAAAAGGAAAAATCATAAAAAAGATACAAAATAAAAAAATCTACCTTTGAGTTTTACTATTTTGAAACGTGACAATGAACATCATGCATTGGAAAGCATACCTAACTTTATTGTGCATCTTGTCTTTATATTTTTGTCGCTACCAAAATTATCTTTTTCCACATTTCACTTGCATGATTTAGGTAGCTTCCCTGATTGAACAAAATGACAAAAGATACATGAAGGAAGAGTGGCAAGAATTAGCAATAATAATAATAACATGTCAACTTATTTATTTTTATCTTATAAATTACTTTTTACTTTACTTTATAAACAATTATTTTCTATAATATGTACATTTTTATTTTTATCTCCCAATAAAAATTAATGAGTGAGAAAAAAAATCCTATTGCTTGTCACAGTATTGAAAGAGTAGTTCAACTCAGGGGTAAAAATATCGAGATTGGATGATATAGGTCGATATGTGGGATATCAGTTGAGATATCATTCTCTCTCTTAAACTCAATATCAACGGATGTGCACCCGATATTGGCTGAGATATTGCTCAGCGCACACCGATATTCATTTTTTTTTTAATTATCGATATTTATTTACATCGACAATATCATGGCTGATATGAATACTCGTACGATCGAGATTTCGTCCCCGGGTTCAAAGGGTAGATGATTTAGTTTAGGAACCATTAATTGTAATTGTACTCAATTTAATTTAATTGTAATTTAACTCATTAAGAAGGTTTTAACCTACATACAATTAATAAGATGCGAGCATGGAGGTCAAACTATAAACAAATTAGTGCATTTTATGTGATAAAGTCATTCTCCTAAAAAGATGATTTTATAAAATATTTATCAGACATGCAATGTTTTACGGTGTAGAGTGCTAAGCAATGGAAAAAAAATAGACAAAATTCAAATTACAGAGATGTGTAGTTCTCATTAGATGAGTGGATTAACTTTAAAAGATAATGTTAAAAATGAATGCAGTATGAATAATTTAAGAATAGTCTCAATTGAAAAAAAATTAAGAGAAATATATCTGAAGTTGTTTGGTCATATAAATAGAAAACTATATATAGCTCTAATGGATAGAGTTGAATGACTATAGATTACATCCGTGAAGATAGGTCGACCACTAAAAATATGAAATGAATGGATAAAGAAAGATATCTTAAATTATAGAGTGATTGATGGTATGGTATATAATAAGGCAAAAAATGGAATTCTAATATATGACGATGATTTTCTCTAGGATAACTCAATATTCAAACATTTTGAAGTAGGTCCCCATATCTATATGAAGTAATCAGATCCGATCAAGTTTATACTATCCAAATTCATAACAACTGTCCAAAGATGAAAATAGATTAAGACTCCGGAATTAGAAAATGGATCCAAATTTAATCCAATTGAATACTAAGAACAACCTAAAGGGGTTGAAGTGATGGCTACAAATTTATCTCACGAATTAAGAGTCTTGAGTTCGATTTCTACTCTAATCCAAAAAGTCACTCTACGTATAATTATCCTGTGAATAGTAAAATTTGTATGTATTCTAAAAATTAGTAGGATGCTGTAAAGGTATCGTGGTCAAATAAAAAATTGAATATGAAGGATGATTTTTTAATTTTTTTAATTTTTAAAGGATCCATATTTCATTGACTGGAACTAAACTAGCCTGTAGCCCTGTACAAAGCATACCCTGCAACCCTTTTCAGCATTCCGATAACCTTTTTTACCCATATACCCTCTCAAAAAAGCGCTATTTATTCATTCATCATTATTACTTAATGTTTAAATAATCAAAGATAATAAGTATTTTGTCACCTTACACGTGTCTGGCTGAACTCATTGGAAGAGAAGGCAAAATCATTGAAAAATCTGAGCTTTACACCTTCATTTATCAATTTGAGTCTTGTTTAAGGCTAAGCTAACCCAATGGTCATCAGTATCCTCAAGTCACATCTCATGACAAAAAAAAATAATCATTTCCAAATAATTTCCAATTTTCTCAGTTGTTTATCTGTTTAATTGAAATTACCCATTCATTTTTATCCTAAATAACTATCATTAAGATTAATGAAGGCAGAAATATGACTCTGGACTTGAATATTTAATTAGTACACACGAGCAAACACTTACTAATTTTTGGAGCACCTGTAAACCTTTCTATCCACAAAAATTAAATAACACTATGAGGAGTCTCTTTTCTGTTGAGAATGATTTAAATTCAAGACGTCTCACATTTCAAGTAGATTTTTGACCGCCAAGCCAACCCTCCTGAGTTACTTGACTCAAATGCTTGAAAAGCCTAGACTAATTGCACTGGAATTGGACTGCATTTCAATTTTGATGGTCAGGAATTATACCCAAGTCTAGGGCCAATGATTGGACTGGACCTATTTCCTATACTTTACAAGTGTGGCCAAACCTTGAACTACAGCTGTGTTTGGATGAGAAATAAATTTTGCAAGGCTTTCCCTTTAACATGGGTTTCCCTTGAACATGGGTGTTCCTTATTTAATAATTACAGTGAAAAAGGTATAAGAGGAAAAAAAAATTTACCCTAAAGGATTGGTAAAGTGATTATCTCTTATAGTGAAGGGATTTTTAAAATTGTGCTGAGAGGAAAAACTTGAGATTTGCACTCTTTCCCTTCATTATCAAATGGAGGTGGCTACCCTCATTTTCACCCTTTACCCCTCATCCAAATGCAGTCCATGTTCAGCAAAAGAACATGAAGGAAGAAAAGATATCTTGCTTAAATTAGGCAAGAACCCTAGATCATGTATGAAAGGGCCTCTTCCATGCACTACAATTTATTAAATCATTCAGTTTTTTCAAACTTCAATGTAGTATAGAGTAAATTAAAAAGCTACTTTTGAAATTCAAATAGCAATTGTAAACATTGATACATGTATCCTTGGATATTTTACCTTGAGATTGTTCAATTATGATGAGATAATGTTTATCTTTGAATAGATAGGTCTTCTTTAAGACCAAGATGTCCAGGCTTCTTAGAGCCTTCAACTAATTGCTCAGGGCATGTACAAGCCTCCCTACCCATACACAGGGTAACTTTACGGGAAGTGACCCTTTGGGATGGAGTGAGAATCAAACTCAGGACTTCCACTTCCCGAGGCAGATTCCTGGCCGTCACTCCAACCCCTTTGAATATGTAGGTATATGTTGAAATTGACAATGAAATAGATGGGGTACATGCTGGGGTGATTAGCATCAGTGCACTAGCTATACCAAATCTCTAGTCCAACTGCAGGTACACAGATGGTGATGCACATGGACCGGATCGATAAGGTCTGGAACTTAATTAAGAGATAAACATAATCTCATCACAACTCAATCAATCTAAATCCTAGATTTCCCAAAAACATCTAGTTAGGAACCACTCCTAGCTGTTCTTTGATCATATCATTCTGTCTAATCGAAACTACATCACCAATCCATCTGCAAAACAGAATATACTCATGTATGTGAACAAAACCTTGAAAATAAAGTAATCGTGGTTAAGACCCAATGGAAGGGTGCAAGACATGGCAATTGGCTAGAATTCAATGTTTTTTACCATTGGAAGGTCCCACGTTGTTAATGAGGAACAGGGAGGGCTTTTGGAAGAGCTTCAGGAGAAGGGATTGGAGTTGTCTGAAACTTACAATCAACTGACAGAAACTGAGTAGAGTTGTCAGCTTCCATGGAGATTTTATCTATCAGCTGAGAGAGGATTCTCTCAAGCTCCTCACCATTGCTCCATTCATGAACCTCTGCCTTCAGAAGTAACTCATTCTTGTGAATGAGATCCCAAAGTGGGAAGTTCTTCCTTGGCATCACATGGTCCCCTTCTACTAGCCTCATAGACGGGCAAAAATCGCCTTTTCCATCTCCAAGGTAGATGAACTGCTTCTCTTTCTCCTTGCAAACTGAGGCTCGAATTCTATCCAGGATTAGACCCTTCAACCAGAAACCATGGTCACATCAAACAATGAACATGTGCTACAACATTGCATATGACTTGTTGAGACAGGAAAGGAAAAGTGAGAATCTTGATCCATAATGGAAATCCATTTCTTTTTTTACTCAACAATACAAGTTTTAAAGTAGAAGTCTCATTTTGGGGCTCAGTTTTCTCAAATTTGAAATTCCAACAAATGTAATCAGCTTTGCAAACTGATGGTGGAATATAAATCACATTCCTCATATAAGATTTAATCATTTATCATCTGCCAGCAAAATGATATAGGTTAAATCCACCCTATTTAGTACCATCCTTCAATATTTACCAGGGAAAACATCATGCCATAGAAAACATTACCTAAATGTGTATACACCTATACATCAAAAACTTCATCAAACTTCAACATAGTGAGCCTTTGCTGAGTTGGGGGGCAACACTAGACTCGGAAGGCCCAAGCGCAGTCGTTAAACATAACTTGATTGATTTTACTTTCAAGTCATTGTAGAGTTTTGAGGCCCTGAACTAAGCAGAGATCTTTTGTAAGAATGGAATGGCATCATTTACCAACTAATTAAAGGATGTTTAAAGTTGGAATCCCTCAACCAGGGAAAAAAGAACACTTCTTAAAAGTCATTAAAAAAGGGACTATGATCATTGAATAAGATATAAGATATACATAGAAAAATTGCAGTTAAATCACCATTCTGTTAGTAGAAGACTGAATTCACCACCTCCCCTCAGAACGGAAAATAAATAAACTGAGAGAGAGAGAGCATCAGCAAATAAAAAGCTTTCTGGAAAGAGAAAGCAGAGAAATTATCCGTGGTGAATTGGTTCATAAAAATTGGTGTGAACTTCAAAGGAAAACTGTCAATTTCAGTTTTTATATTCAGCCACTGTTTCAATTCAAGGGTTGAGATTGAAATTTCACACCAATTCATTATAAACTGGTTCAGATGATAATTCTCGAGAAAGCATGTTGGATACCTTATTTTAACAAAGAAACTCATTTTCAGGTAAGTGAGAAGGCATGTTAGCTACCTTATTTTAACAAAAACAAACTCTCAAGTAATCAATCAATCTACTCTTAGCTACCTTGTTTAACAAAGTCAAATTCTAAAGTAACTTATTCAAGAGTAAGGAAAATAGAACTTTATTGATGTTTCATTGAAAGACCACCTTGAAAAACAAGTAAATGATATGGGATTTGTTTACCTTGCACATGTTTGGAGGACAGAAACTGCAACCATGAGGAGAAGTTGTGAAATCATGACAAGGAAAGATCCTAAGCCTACCATCCTCATCAATACAAGTGGGGTTTGTGTTGATCTCAGAAAAACAATTGAACAGGCCATGGTGTTTGAGGATTGTCTCAATGAAGAACACGTTTGCATCACTCACTATCCTCAACTCGCACCTGAAAATTCATGACCCAGTTACATAAGGAGAAAATTGACATTAAAATGACAAAATATACACAAGGAAATTGAATGGTACCCAAGAGCATGGGCTGATTTGATTGCTTTGATGATTTGTGGATGCAAAGGAACCCTTTTCAAGCAATCTGCAATATCTTGAATTGTTTTCCCTCGTGAATGAAGCTCACTCATTATTCTACACTGAGAACCATTATCAAAGCACAAAATTAAATCTAAGTGTTGAGGATTGAGAATTATTTATTAGATAATAGGATTAAAAAACAAACATGAGGAATGGGGGAAGTTTAAGAGACTCTTTTATTCAATCACAATAACTTTATAAAATGGCCAATGAAAAATTAATGATACTTGGCATTCAAATTTTCATAATCTAAGACCACTCAACTAAATAATAAAATATGATTCAAATTTTACCTATCTATTGTTTTTTATCATTTTCTATACAACTCAATTAAAAATGGGCAGCTCACTTTAAATATTAATGAGCAGCCTTCTTAAATATCACTAGACTTTTCATTTAGCATAAAAGATTAAAAGGTATTTTCTGTTTTTATTTATTTTTAAATAGGAGCATTTAGCAAGAAAATTAACCAACAATTCATCGAGTCAATTTGTGATCATCATTTTCGGATGTCTGGAAATTGGAGCATTTTCTGCACTCTTTTTTCATGCCTTTCTACATTCCAATTTTCTGAACCCTCCCCTCTGTAGTGTTCTTAACCCACCTATCCACCCTTTCCATGGAAAAGTATTTCCATGAAAAATGTGAGGGTGGTGATTTTTTATTTTTATTGATCAGATATTTGTGATCATCCAATCAACAAAAGCCTTGGCTAATGGCACTACTAAGACGGTCCGAATAAGGCTTTACGTTTTCAGAAGGAATCAAATCATGGGTTAAAGTTAAAACTCAAGAAACTTTCATAGAGAAAACTCAAGAACGTGGAAAGAACATGTACCATTAAAGAATTCCACGGCAGGGTGGATTGAAGCTCATTGAAAAGTTGGGTGGCACCCATTTCATCTACCACCCAGTTGTCGCTATCACTGTCGATGATCGTCTTGTCGAAGTCGAAAACCACCAAAATTCCTGCCATTTCAGAGCAGTTTTCCGAATTCAAAAGCGGTTTTCCGGAATCAGGAAGTAGCTGTGGCACTTCCAATGGACTCGAATACCACGAAACGAATTTCGGTTTCAGAAGTCTTCATGCTATTTATAGGCCATGGGCCGCGGCAAACAAGTGAGTTGTACAAAGACATTGGCGGACCCACGTAACTAATAAGACAAACTTCAGTTTCGCGACATCTAAATAAGGGTAGTGATTTTTGCTTGCCAAATTTTAAGGAAATTTAGATATTATTTTTATTTTTGGAATGAGAAAAGGAGAGAAATAAGAGTAAAATTGATTTTAAAAAAAAATTAATACACTGTAATTGTAATGACTTGACACAAAAACCCAGGCTCGACTAATTAAGATATTCTCTGTTTAGGGCCCACATGGTTTTGTCATTGAGCCTGACTCAATTGCAGACTCAAAACGTGTCTTGCTGATAAAGAGGATTGTGGCCTCATATAAACCCCTTCCCAAACTATCTCAACTGCGTTTGGATAGGGGTAAGAGGGGTGACCCTTATTTGGTAACCCAAAAATTACTCCGAATGAGGGTAAAAATTTAAAAAATCACCTTTCTCATCACTTTTTTTAATACACCATTGAAGCTCGGGGTATTCAAGGATAACTCCAAGCTTAAGGGTGACCCCTTTAAAATTAACCTTCATCCAAACGCAGCCCTCATTTCCGATGTGGATCTTTTTACAACAACCACTCGTCTATTCCACTGCTGGCCGTCAGTACAATCGACATAGGCCAAATTGCACACTTTCAGCCCTATTGGGCTCAGCCTTCTGGGCTTTTCTGGGTCAAGGCCATCACAGTAATACAGTGGAAAATCACTTCTCCTAAATAAATTCATCAATAAAATCAATCAATGACATAAATAGAAGATATTCTGCCACAATTCTTAAATTTTTATTTAATATTTTAAAATATCAAATTCTTTATAATCCAACTACAAAAGAAATCACTATGTCTACGTGTATAGAATCACTTCTCTCTACAATTAAGAGAAATTAATGAATAGAAATAGGTGGATTTGAAAAATATTTTTAATATAATGCGTTCCATAAAAAAATCAAATTTATTAAATTTAATAGGTAATTATTTTTAAGGACTTGAATATCAATAATGAAAATAAAGTTATTTAGGATAAATTTTTAATTCAATAGTTCAAATTGGAGGCAGACAAAGTATACAGAACTTTAGATTGACAATGACATATCAGGTGACGTTTTTCCTAATTGTTTTTTTTTTTAATAGTGATTACTAAATTCATTCGAAAGAGGGGAAAAGGTTACATAAAGGCCCACAGCCCAAGGAAGGCACAAAAGATTCTAAACAAAAAGATACAAAACGGGCCCAACAGAAGCCCAAAAGAATCAAAACGGGTCCAAAGAGGAGCCTAAAGGCAGGATTAACCCCAACAAATCAAATTAGGATTAGCTGCTTGAAACCTGAAAAATCCCTGTGTCCAAGTTGGGTGAAAGTTGCACATGAACTCTAATGTAACATTTTAAAAGTAAAATTTTAATTTGCTAATCTTACTCTACAAAATATAAATAGAACTCTTAATTAATCAAACATAGAAGTTTTATTAGATCCAATATTTTAATTCTTTAATATTTCAACTTCAACAATTATTTTATGGCAGCACATTTAAACACCCACAAAATTTGTTACCACACACTAGATTTCAAAATTTTCAGTGAAATTACCATTTTGTCCTCCGTCTTTTGATCCTTCTAACGATTCTGCAGTTTATTTTTAGATCATTTGAATAATTATAATCGTTCGAAGGATCAAATTGATCCTTCGAATGAATGCCAGCATGCTACATTAATGTATTATTTAAATAATAAAATTTCATTTAAAATTTTAAAGTTATTTTTTAAGCACTTTGTATTTTCAAAATTTCTCAAATTGAATATCCGGACTAATTACGATAGTCTAATAAAAATACTTTAAAAATTTAAGGTATTTTGACACTCCTAAATACTTAAAACACAGTGTTTTACAAATAAGAGTATCCCTTTACTATGCTGAAAACACATTTGAAAGTGTCAAAAGAGTAAAAATAGCACATACGACTAGTTTTGATGTTTAAGTTATTTGGAGGTGTTGATTCCATTTTTAAATTTTGTATGCTATAGTTGAAATTAGAAGGGGTTGAATTGATTGTCACAAATCTATTATGAATATGAGTTGGGTATTCTAAAAGACCTGAATATTTAATTATAAATAAATAATATTAAATAGAAAATTACATAAATTTCAAAAAGATATAAACACAATGTCAACAACCATAATTCACGAGGATTCGAAGCACTCCCTTCCCTTCTCTTGCCCATCTCCCTTCTCACGAGGAGAACGTCATATCCTTCTCATCAAGTGACACGTGGGATAATAGGGGCCATCCAATTGTATGGCCATCAGAAAAAGGCACTGGAGCAATCTCAGTCATCTCATCTGCCCATATCTCACCCACCCATAACATGGAGGAAGTAACTTGGTTCCATCCATTGTGGTCACTACTCACTACACAAGAATTTGTAAAAAATTAAGTTAGAAGACAAAATTTTAAGGGTGTTCATTCTAACATAGGTATACTTTTTTAGTAGATATGGGTTTTTCAAATTTTCCATTTTGCTCTTATACGAAATCGGCTCACTTTTTCAATGAATCGGTTCACTCATCTAAGATGGTGCACTGATTTGGATTCTTAAGAAATCGGTGCACCGATTTTCAAGTGATCCAGTCGGTGCACCGATAAGTAAACCGATTTGCTGAAAAGTGAACAGATTTCTGCGAATAGATGAGGGGCAAAATGTAAAGTTCACTAAAACCTTTGTCTCCTAAAATATTACGCCCGTGTTAGGAAGGACACCCAACTTTAATCCCATTTCCAGTTGGAACATATAATTACTACATTTGACTAAAATTTGCAACAATCTTTGGTTTAATTTCAATTTTAGTTTTGATAATAGCGGAGTAGTGATATGATATTAAAAGAGTCTAACTTTTTACATTATAATTAAATTCCTAACAAATGTGATACAAGAGGACTTTAATCTACTAATCTTGCTATGCATGTGTTCCTTGAAAACAAATAAGAAAAAAAAAAATACATTTCTTTCTTATAAGATACGCCACTTTGTATGTTTTCTTACATATCATTTAAAGCTTTTTATACATAAGTACATCATTTTACAAAAATAGAAATGAAAGTGCTTCAATTATCATTTTTTAAGAAAATAATTATTAGTATAACATAGTCTAGGGTTAGCATATGATCATGATCATATATAGATATGAGTATACCACGTACATAAATAAGCACATGGATTCTTGTTAGGACCGGTATTTAACCCAAAAGACTAATCTATTAGATAGAATGACCCAAGTCTTATATTAGTCCATAAATTTTTCCCTTTCACAATCAATGTGGGTCTTATTTGACTGCCCAATAATCCCCCCTTGAACAAGGCTCTCTGGTGTATAGAACGTCGTCTTCCATCTCGTTCGACTAGAGGATCCCTGAGTTCAAATGTGGTGGCTTGGAAACTTAGCTTTGATACCACTTGTTATGACTGGGTGTCCAGCCCAAAAGACTAACCTGATTAGTTGACGTGACCCAAGTCCTATATAAATTTCTAGATTTCTCCCTTTACAACCAATGTAAGACTCGTTCAACTGTCCAACACAACCTCACAATATATATTAGTATGAAAGGTCTAAATTGTCGTGTGATGGTTTGTATTGGCTGATATGATCTTGACTATGTTTTTTTTCTTATCTTAAAAATTTGAAAAAATATATATTTCACCTTCATGTAAAGTCTTAGTTTGAAGCTCAATGCGCATCAACTGGTACACGATGCAGGATCCTATTGACTCATACTGATATACATTTGCCAATAGTCAAGGCCAGCCCTTGGTATAGACGGCGTAGGCCACTGCCTAGGCCCCCCACACTTAAATTTCTTAATATCCAGTTACAAAGGGCCCCTAAAATCTTACTCCACTTAAAGTCATGAGATTTTAGGAGATCTCAAGCCCATCTATAACTCTATTTAAACCAAATACATATCTGCTGAGATATAAAATTTAATGTCTACCTATGACAATATCATTATATCTAGTGTTCAGCAATTGTACGGAAAAGGAAAAGAGGAACAAAACTCTCCTACACCCAAATGAGAAACGAAGAAAAAAAAACCTCCTTTCCCATGAAAGGTATCCTCTTTACTCATCTTTTTCAGATGTAAATTACAACGGCAAACTCGTTCATGAATCAAAGCATACACCCCACAATTATATGATAGATACACTTTAATTTGGTAACTAATCATTAATACATATACATCTATAGTATATTCGGATATTGTAATATAAGATTGCGATCTTCACACGGATATTTTGTATAATTCGACACGAGTTTTACTATATTACCCAGTTTGTCTTTCGAATCGACTCGTCGAATCCTTCGAATCACTTAAAGCAAAGGGTTCAATGAGTCGATTTAAAGGACAAAATGGATAATAAAGTAAAACTCGTGTCGAATTATACAAAATACCTATAAAAAGATCATTGTCCTATAATATATTACACACAATTCAAGCACGACATCTTGCCCATGGTGGGAATTCCATCTTGCAAGCAGTCTTTAGTAGGGTCACTTTAGCAGTTGGCACCACTTACAAAAAGGTCAAATAGCCATTCGCCATTGAAGTCTGTCCATCTAAATCAGTGGCCCACGCATTAATATGACTTTATATGGCCACAAAGGAGAACCCACAAAACCATGAGAATTCTTGGGTGAGCAAGTGGCTGCCCAAACATGATAAGATTAGGACACAATGTCCCATGAGAATCCTTGGGTAAGTGGCTGACCAAACATGATAAGATTCAGGCACCAAATTCTCTGCAAACAACTTTATATTCCAACAAAGAAATATTAAAAATTTAAGAATGATTCCAGCATAAATGGAGTAGTTTGGTACCTAGGTACTCAGTTCAGTTTGCATTGTTTATTTTACTTTATGACACAGGTGTTGGACAGAGAGTTTGGATCTTTGTAAAGTATGAAAAAGTAAAATCTAAAGAAACGAGTGATGATGGTGAGTCATCTAATTCTGTCAATTGATTTAGACATCTGATACTTTAAATATTATATTTAACAGGCATGATTATAAGCATAAATGAACAACAGATTTCATCATGGATTCTTGCCGGTTTGTTTGAAAATAATCATAGTTGATATGATTTTTAATTTTTTTATTATTAAAAGATTAATCCAATGTATTTTAAGAAATGATATTCAATAAATATTTAAACATTGGAGGATGCAATCAATCCTTGGTCAAAATGGGGAAGAATAACGGAGGGAGAGAGAGAAGATTAGGAAGCTGAAATTGTCTCTCAAAATGATTAGTTATTATGATCGTCTACTCCACTTATAAGTTTCAGTCCTTTTCAGTGTATATTCATGTGAGACTTAACATACACTCATCTGACATGTTTCTTGGACGAGGGACACACACCTCTTTTATGTAGGGTCCACGTGTCAAGAGGATCTTTGTTACAGTGTCTCTATGTCTCTGAGTCCACAAAATAGTATCTCCAAATTTGCTCTGATACTACTTGTCAGAGAGGCACTAATCATTTAAAAAGACTAGCGATTATAAGTGCTCTACTCCCACTTATAAATCAAGTCTTTGTTGGCACATATCCGATGTAAATCCTAAACTAAAATCTCTAATTTTTTATTTTTTCATACACTTAATATAGTCATTAATAGAATTACGACGGTTACATGTGTAAATAATAAAAATTCAACCATTTAATTCTTTTATAGCTGATTCAAAATTTAAAAATTCTAATCTCTTTTAAGAAGAGTAGTTTCATGTTCAACTACACATTTTCGGAATTTCATATAAAATAACTAAATATTTTAATTAGAATTAAGTCCCATTACATTTAATAAATCTATCATTACTGCCTTCTATTATACAACAGTGCGATTTCACAATAGATATGAAAATGCTACACCAAAAACCTCATGTAGCAAATTGTAATGAAATCTCATTGCCCTGTAATTGTCTTTTGAAACGGTGCCACCGCATCTTCTTCCATTGCCCGAAAAGCCACTTTAGACTTCGGAAAACTGCTCTGAAATGGCAGGAATTTTGGTGGTTTTCGACTTCGACAAGACGATCATTGACTGTGATTGTGACAAGTGGGTGGTTGATGAAATGGGTGCAGTCCAACTTTTCTATGAGCTTCTTCAACTCGGGTCCTTGCCATGGAATGCTTTAATGGTACGTGTTCTTTCCACGTTTTTGCTTTTTCCAAGAAATTTTCTTTATTTTCTTCACTAACGCATGATTCAACTCCTTCTGTATGCGCATATACATCAGGGGGGATTGGATTTCTGTCCTTTTTGTAGAATTATAACATTGAATTTCTTTGGTTCCAACATTGCTTCTTTGGGCAAATTTACGTAATTAACTCTGAGAGGAATCGACTAGGTCGGAAAATCACCCCGTCGCATTTTTCGTGGAAACATTTTCCAATGGAAGGATTCGTTCCGAAAATTGGAGCGTAGGAAGTAGTCCTAATTTCAATGATCAAGCGCTGTTTCTGTTAGTTTTCCGTGGAAAATCTCAGAATTCCCCAAACATCGGAAATGTTGATTAGAAAATGACAACTGAAGTTGGTCGCCAATTTTCATGGAAATTGCTTCTACTAAGAAAATTAGGATGCAAAAACAGCTTACCTATCAAGGTGCAAGAGCATGATATCATGGGCTTCTTTTTTTCTCTATTTATTGTTTCCTGTCAAACAGAGGAAAATACATATTGAAAAGGTCTTTTGCTTGGAAAAATCTTAGTTTCCTTCTCTAAAATTTCCTGACCCCTTCCCCACCTGAAATCATTTATCATGAAAAATGTAGAGGGCCTAATTTTCCAACCCACATCCATGGGTTCAAACTTGGCAAATGGCTACAAGTTGAAAGTAATTGAAATTCACTTGCTTCACTTGAAAGGCGATGGAAATGGGAAAGGATATCTCATAAATCCATTTTGGCTTGAAATGTAAAACAGCAACCTAACTTTTCTTGGTTATGTGAAGAATCCTTCAGCTGTGGTGTGAACAATCTATGGGGTATGTTCTACCCAAAATGGTTATAATCCATTCAAGATGTAAGCCTTTTCTTGGATGGGTGATCTTTCTCTTTCATATTATCTAATTAAATTTTGTAATTTTTTGCTTTGATAATGGTTTCAGAGTAGAATAATGAGTGAGCTTCATTCACAAGGAAAAACAATTCAAGACATCGCAGATTGCATGAGAAGGATTCCTTTGCACCCGCAAATCATCAAAGCCATCAAATCTGCTTATGCTGTTGGGTACTCTTTTAAGTTTCCTTCTTTTTTTATCTTGTCATTTTAGTGTTCACTATTTCCTTACTGATTGGGTCATGAATTTCCAGGTGCGAATTGAGGATAGTGAGTGATGCAAACCTATTCTTCATTGAGACAATCCTCGAACACCATGGCCTGTACAATTGTTTCTCTGAGATCAATTCAAACCCCACCACCATTGATGAGGATGGGAAGCTTAAGATCTTCCCTTATCATGATTTCACTTCTTCTCCTCATGGATGCAGTTTCTGTCCTCCGAACATGTGCAAGGTAAACCAATATTAGACCATGTGCTTTCTTTTCAACTGGTCTTTGAATGAATATTCAATAAGATCCTACTTTGCTGAGCTCTGCAGTAAGTTACTTGAGAAATTGTCTTTGTTAAAATAAGGTGATTAACATGCTCTCACTTTCATTAAAGAATTTCTTTACTGATGGAGTCTCTTATCTCTCGCTTTAGTTTGTTTATTTATCCTTTTAGGGGTTGGGGGGATGGAGGAGCTAATGAAGTCATTGTCTACTACTAACACATTGGTGAATTCACTGCCATATTCAATGTATAATTTACCTATTATCAAAGTCCATTCTCAAATTACTTTCTGAAGGGTTTTTTTATATTTCCTTTAATTAGTTGATAAATGTTGGTACTTCATTCTCACAGGATCTTGCATGGTTCAAAACTTCACAACTCTACACTAACTTGTACTTCAATTAAATCAAGTAGATCATATTTAAAGACCAAGTCTGAGAAGGAGACTCAGCAAACACAATAAAATGGGCAAGAAGGATTAAGAAACCCCCTTGAAAATTGATAACAGTAGTTAGGGAAATACAGAAATTGTGTGTGGATCAGGAGGTACACTTTTCACAGGTCAGTCGGACGGCCAATGGTGTAGTGGACTTCTTCTCAAAGACTAGAGTTAGCTCCATTGTAATTGTGTCTATCACTTGTTGTGTATATGTAGAGGGTATCACTTGTAGCATTTATGTAGAGGGATTGTGTTTCCTCTGTGTCGCTCTTTCTTGGGTGCTCTTTCTTATAGATGTTCATCCTTTCGATTTTTTAATATATTTGACCTTCTTCGTTACCGCTAAAATAAAAGTCTAGGGTCATAGTCTTGCCCCAACTCTAGAGAAACTCATCATGTTGAGTCAAGCATGATGGAGTTTTTAAGTATGGATTTTTAAACAGTGTTTTCTATTGAAGGATGATTCTCCAAATCATACTAGGATGTATTAAATGAGGTGGATTTGACCTATACCCTTTTTTTCTCTTGAATGACAACCTTATATCCTTTTATTAAGAGATGATGGCTGATTGAATACATCTTAAATGTAAAGGGTGATGTACATTCCACCATCAGTTCACAAAGCTGTTTTCCATTTCTTGGAACTTAAAACTTGAAAATACTATGATTAAAAATCCCCAAAATTATACTTAAAAATTCAAAATTACTATGATTACAAAATATTTCTCGAGTTTATATTTGAGTCTTGTTTCTCAATTTTCTTTTAATTTCCTTTTGTAGCATGTTTTATAACCATGGTTTCTGGTTGAAGGGTCTAATCCTGGATCGAATTCGAGCCTCAGTTTGCATGGAGAAAGAGAAACGATTCATCTACCTTGGAGACGGAAAAGGCGACTTCTGCCCATGTCTGAGACTAGTGGATGGGGACTATGCGATGCCAAGGAAGAACTTCCCACTTTGGGATCTCATTCATAAGAATGCAGTACTTCTGAAGGCAGAGGTTCATGAATGGAGCAATGGTGAGGAGCTTGAGAGAATCCTCTCTCAGCTGATAGATAAAATCTCCATGGAAGATGACAACTCTACGCAGTTGCCATCACTTGATTGTATGTCTCAAACTGTTCCGATCCCTTCACCTGAAGATCTTCCAAGGCCCTCCATATTCCTCATTAACCATGTAGGACCTCCTGCTGGTCTAGAACATCCAAATTCTAGCCATTAGTCATGTCTAAACCGTGAATTTCTTTAAATTGTAGGCTTTAGCAACATGCATTTGCCCCATGGATTGGTATAAAATTGTGATTAGTTGGATAGTATGATTAAAGTCTAGAATGATGTGATCACGCGTATTAAATTTCATTTATCTTGAGGATTAATTGGACTCATTTATATTGGGTAGGTCAACAACAGAAGTGATTTTTATCACAAGACAACCGATGGAGAAATTTAGGAAGAAGAGGAAGAACCTCTATATGAACCCGTGAGGGTTGACTTGGCAGTCAAGTCACTCTAACACAAAAGGGTCCCTCTCCATAGTGTTATCCGGTGTGTGTGGATAGAGAGTTGCACATGCCCCAAGAATTAGTCAAGATGTCTAAAAGGTCTGGACACTTTGGTCTTAAAAGAGAAAAGGAAAATGAAGAACCTCTATATGATTTTTATTGATTAAGAAAAAACATATACAAAAAGTACCAAAGGAAATTAATCTAGAGAACCCGAAGGAATTAAATAAATACCAAACAACTATATTAAGATTATTTAAGACATGTACGAGAGTGCAATCACATATGTTAGAATCGTCTCTGAAGAGAGCGGAATTTCCTATTGGAGTGGAACTCCATCAAAGATTTGCTATAAGTCTCACCTATTCGTGTTAATCATAGATGACGTAACGTTAGGAATTTACGATGAAGTATCATAGTATATGCTTTTGCAGATGATATAGTATCTATTAATGAAGAGAAACAACAATTCAACGCTAAACTAGATCTATGGAGTAAAATGTTGGAGTCAAATGGTTTGAAGATTAATAGAACTAAAATAGAATACTTAGAATTTAACTTTAGTGAATCGAATAATAAAGAGAGTAAGTCAGTAAAAATAGAAAGCAATTTAATTGTAATTCTTAGACCTCTTGACTTAGTATAGTTTTTTTTTTTGTATGACCCAGGTGGTGAGGCCTCTTAAAGTACTTAACTAATTTTTAGAGTATGACCTTCCTATTCGTAAAGTCAGTAACTTTGCAGATAGTGGTTTTTGAAATATAGTTGAAATCAAATTCAAGACTAGAGTTTCCAAAGACATATTCTTGATATATAGCTCTCAGTTGCATTTCATTCTACAAGACTGAGTAGTGCATAGAATTATTTAGATTGTTTATTGTGTGGACCCCATTCTTAACTGAGACTAAAGTAACATTTTCTCGACAGCCCAAGCTTTTTGTAGATGGGTAAACTTTTGAAAAACACTTTTCAGTTTCACTTTTAGAACTCTTTAAAATTAAAAAACCTAAGTTTCTTGAAATATTAAAAGAGCCATTTAAGACTATCTCAGACAAGTACACATGTCTAGGGCATATGCTCTAGCATTTTCAAAATAGCTTAAAACGTAGTTGTAGAGTCCACCTCTGGTTTCAAATAAAAAAATCTGATATAAAGACAAAAAGCAAATAATCGATGATGGGTTGGGAGCAGCTGGACCACAACACCATATTTTGATTGTCTGAGGCAGGGGTCCAAATACCGGTGGGGCCGATATATCGACCGCAATATGGGTCGAGAAAATTCTCTCTTTCGATATTGGCATTTTCTCTCTCCTCCGATATTGAAACCGTGAAAAAACTGCAAAAAACAGTGATGAACAGTGACAAAATTGTAAAAAACTGCAAAAAACCGCTAAAAACCGTGAAAGCAGTAAACCCTGAACCGTTAAAAACCGCCAAGAACCGTGTAAAAACCGTATCGGTGTTTTAAAAAAAAAAATACCGATATTTGGACCGATATTTCGAACATAATATCGGCCGATAATACTACAGTACGGCCGATACTTATCGTATCGGCCAATATTAATCGGTTTGAAAAAACCGATATATCGTATCAGCCGATATTTGCACCTTTGGTCTGAAGTGAATCTTATTTTGTGATTAAAACTTTGATAGATGAATAGATTATTACGAGAAATGATAAATATTTAATAATAAATTAAATGAATTCATTTTGGACGTTGATTTTAATATAAAAATAAATTAAATCTGCAGTAAAAAGGAAAATAATATCTTAATCAGATCTTTAATAAAAGAGTCACACGTGAGACCCACGGTATATTCTTTTTTTGTCCGGTCGTCTGGACTAGTAATCAGGTGGCCCCCATGTAACGAATATTCTAGTTCACTAGCGAATTTTTTTTTCCAAATTTATTTAAAAGTGGATTTTAAAAGAAACTCTATTTTCTATAAATATTTAAAAAATAATCTTTGACTTTTTTTTTACCACAGGATACCTCATGTAAAACCACCGCAAGCGGACCCCTACTCCTAAAACATGCAAAAGTTAAACTATGGAGATTCGAACATGTGACGAGAGGTAACCAACTGAACTACACCTATATGGATAATCTTTTGACTATATTAAGTAAAGAGAGGTTGAGAACTGCAGAAAAAATTAGGATCCACCTTAGATCTTCAAAACCATGCTATCCTATTGGATAGCAAAATTGGTCAAAGCTTCTACAATTAAACTAAAATCTCAAGTTCAACACCTCCCAACCTTAACTGATACACAAGACTTTGGTAGTTTGATGCATCCATAGGATTAATCTCCATCTCCAATGCACTGTGAAGATCTCACGTAATCCAGAAAAAGAAAAAATTATTTAAATAGATATTAATCTCACCTCCAATGTGAGATGATATACTAAAAAAATGGAACATGCTAAAATAGGTTGAGAAGTCTCATCTGATTTTGGCAAAATCATGAAGATAGACTGGAAAAGACTGAGAATTAGGATAGCAGGATAAAAATTTGATTGATCCCGAAAAAAACAGGCACCTAAAAACTCCAAGGGATTGGCCTAATGGTTGAGACACAAGACTTCAAGATTGAGATCTTGGGTTCAATCCTTGGTAACTCCAATAAAGGGTCACTCTCTAAAGACTTACCCGGTGTGTGCGGATTGAGGGGTTTTCACACCCTCGGAATTTAATTGGGTGCGACACCTGGACAACTCCAGATCTAAAAAAACAGGCACCTAAAACCCTTGACTGAGTTATCTAAAAACTGGAGACGTCAATCAATACATTACATCATGGATGAGTTGTAATGCAAACCCAGTCATTTGTGGCCATAGTTGATAGAATCAAAGACACACAGATGATCCACAAGACTTTCATTGCGACCACAAATATTATTCTAAACTGTCCCAATTCATAAAGTGGTCAATACACAATCATCTGAATCAATATTGCATGCAAATGGTCGCCTATCATTCAACAGATAAGTCAGCTCTTCTATCTATATACATAACGAGCAAGCACAATCAGATAGATTGATGCCCCAACTTTACTTGCATAGTTGGACAGCAAACTTCAAAAGACCACATGCTTCAAGAATCATACATCTCATTAACAATCATTTGCAAGCTCAGCAACCCCATTATTCCCTCCCTTTAACTTTTTCCACCATCCCTTTTCTTACTCCAGATGGAAGCAAAGCATCATTTCATATTTTAAAATTAACAATTGACCAGAAAAGAAATAGACAGAGGAAGAACAGAAAGGGGAAGGAGGAATGAAAAGTGAAGATGACCTTGGAGATAGATATTCCTTATTCCAAAAAAGAATCTCTCTCTCTCTCTCTCCCTGCCCTGCCCATGATTGAAAGCAACACCACCTGACCTCCGAGCTCTCTTATTATTAAATACCAATCATCATCTTAAATTATGAGGATGGATTTACAAACATATCAGACCTTTGTATGACTACAAATGAATGGAATAGAATCTCCCTCCCCCTCTCCCAACCCCGCTTTTCCCTACTTTATCTACACGTAAGAATTTCCCTTCCTCACCCCGCAACAAATTCTGAAAATAAAAATTAAAAAAAAAAATCCAATATTACAACATCGACACTAACATTTCACCTCATCCACTCACCTCACGCCCCGTCGTCAAACTTCAATCGATACACGTGTTTTTATTGGCTTTAACTTCAAGCCCATGCTTTCTGGTGACAGAAGCTCTGGTGAGATGCATGATGGGCTGAGAGGGCTTCTTGGGCTGTTAGTGAACTGACATGGCCTGTAAAGCCCATACCCCATCAGGAAGTACTCCATGGGTATCAGCATTGCATGGGGCTGCTCCTCTGTAACCATTGATCCACATGCCTGAACCTGCATTTCCATCAAATTCTTGCTCAATCATCAATGTCATCATTTCAAGTCCCCCACCACATGCATGTACTGGAGAAAACACTTACCTCAACCAACACACTGTATCTTCTGTCCAGTTTCGAGGTCATGTGAAGGGCTTCAGAATGAAAAGGAGAGTCCTCACCAACAAATATTAGTGTCCGGCACTGTAATTTCTTCAATCCATCGGTAAGGTCATGTCTCCTGCACACTTCCTCACATCATCATAGTGTTTAAATGCCAATTTTCACAACCATAAATAGAGAGAATTAGCAAACAAGGAAATTTAGAGAATGAAGGCATACCCACTAATAGCTTGAAGCAACCGCGAAACATTTGTACTCTTTCTCTCATCAAGCAACTGCAACAATGAAATATCAACAGATATTTATTATTTCTCCCTGACGATATCACAAATGTCAATACTTAAATGACTTGATCAAATTTTACTTAAATGGACCAAATACTAACACTTCTGCATGCTTGAACGATATCAGACTCAGGAACTTGATCACTACCACGTACTTCCTGCCAAGCAATGGTCAACACGCCCAAGTCTGTTCAATGAACTTCAGGGTAACATGCTTTAAAATCAAAAGATGGGGGACCAAGTACCTTACTGAAGTACCTCTGAAGTAAGCAATTCTTCAGCAAACCACACATTCCATAGAAGTACAACAAATTCAACACAAACTGCATTTCAACAATATTTATCAGATCCAACTTAACTATTTTAATCCCAGAAATTGAAAATATTATATAAGATCAGAAAACAAAGCATCACTTAAAAAAGAGGAAAAAAAATAGAACGAACCTTGTTATACAACCATTCTGTCCAGGAGGGTGCTTTACATAAAGGAGAAACAAGTATTAAACCAATAACACGGTCCCTATATTTCATCTGTAAGCAATGTGGGAGAAAAGTCAGTATGATAGAACCACAGATAGGTAACAGTTTTCTTCTAAATATGTCATGACAGATCCAACATACGGCATTTTAGAGACAAACATACAGCAAATAGGGTAAGGATATAAGCCCCAGCAGTGACCCCTAAGCACATTACTGCATCAAGCCTGAAAAAGGAACAGCTAACCATCAGAAATGACAAAGAGAGATTGCAATTAATAAAGAAGCAGAAGTTGCAAACAATCCAGAGATAGTTTGCTTCTTTACTCATTGTAATGTTGAATAACCTAATGGCAATCCAGTGACAAGACTCTCATTGGCACCTTGGCATTGGTTTACCGGTTGCTCACTAGGCACAACCAGTTTGGCCATCTGAACGATACATAAGCAATACATAAATAACATTCAAGACAATAGAACTCATAAGTATTACCCAAAGTAATCAAGAACATCAGCGACCTGATCTGCTAGGTCATCAACAGAAGGCACAGGAATATCAGAAGAAATTGCTGCAGCTCCCAACTGAAAAAAAGCTTGAAAAAAACCACAAATGTCGTAAATATTTTGTGAACAGTGATATGAATACTACAATATACGATCATAAAGTTGTAGGTGAAGAACTTATCAAGAATACAAAGGGATTACCGACCTCATGCCCTGGAGGAGAGATATGATAGATACAGAAATTATGAAGGAGCAGAGAAGCAGCTTCAGGACAAAAGAACAATCCTTGGAAACATGACATATCTGTTCAAATAAAAACGTACATGAGTAAGGCCTAGGAAGTCCTCAGAACATCAGTGCAACTTCTAAACAATTAAATACTAAAAATCCTGCAAAAGATACTAAAAAGAAAATAGACCAAATAATATATCAAATCCTCAAATGACCACAGCAAATTGTTCCAATTAATTGCAAAATTTAACACACAGACTTAAATATGAAGAATATTATAGAGAACCCATTGTGGAACACTGAGTTTAGAAAAGGGCATTGAACTTACGATTTAAGGCCACATCAGGGTAAGTAACCAGTGCGGGCTTGTCCTGGTCCCCGAAGACAGCAACGGAAATAGAACCACAGCCAGTTTGAATGATGTGTTCCTGGAACCAAATACAAGAGAGCATAAGAATCTTTTGAAACATACAAGAATCGAAAACAATTTAACAGCAAAAAATTGAAAAGCAAGTAACCGGGCAAAGAAACTTGAACAGTTGGACAACAAAAGATTATGAAGAAATTTCTCAAGACATATGTGACATAGCAGAAACCAAATTCCAAAAAGCCGTTTTATTGATCGAGAAGTAATAAAACTGATGCAACATACTATAGGTCTGTAAATATACTGCAGAGGCGCACATTGACATATGGAGAAAAAACAAGGGCTCCCTGCCACTTTAAAGGATGGTGCATTTTCAATTAGGCTCATATTTTCATTCACTTGGTGCATTCCATAAATTAAATTGAAGTCTGTAGACATCCATTGCACCAGGAGGATTTGCTGCTCAAGCAGAGAAAAAGAAAAAAATGACACCAAAGGCCAATAAAAAAGAAGGTAGCATATAACTTCAGAAGAAAATCCAATAATTCCTGCATTGAAAAACATAGAACTCAAGACCAAAGGATAACAAATCTCAACAGAAGACCCAGTAAGCATTATAAATGGAATAAAATAAAGTGTTAGCCTACATACAAATAACCAATATTGGGAAGGAGAAAATTATATAAATATATTCCTTAACCATGAAAAATATAAATAACACCATGCCATCAAAAAAATGGAAAGAGATTTTGTCCAAAAAGAATACAAATTTGCATTAAAATTCTACAATTCAGAAACCTACTACAAATTGGTATTTCCTTTGTCATGAAAGCTGACTTGATCGCTATAAGTAATCAAATGTATCATTCACAAAACACAAAACATTAACAACATAAAACCCAATGAAAATTTGAAATCTGCTCATAAGGAAAATTCCAAAAGAAGAAAAAATAAGTTAATAAAAAAAAAAAAAGAGCATGCAACAAAGCAAAGTAATAGCATTTCCACCTGGATACAATCAGGTGCAGACTAAAAAATAAAAATCAAACCCTATACACAGGATTGGATTTGTTCACCAATCAAAGCTTCAAAATAAAATTCGAACAGAGAATTTACTACAACCGTTGAAAAGCAGAGAATCTAATACATCGCAATTCAAACCTAAAAAAAAAAGTAAAAAAAATATCGAATTAATGCAATGTGACGGAGGAATTAGCAAAAAAACAATAACTCGAACTCTAAACAACTTCCATAATCATATATTAATATTAATTGAAAAAATTTCAAATTTGAAACAAAAGATTGCAAACACCAATAACAATGAAGAAAGCCCTAAACCGACAGCTAGTAATCGTTGAAACCACTTGAAAATCGTTCTGCAGTTTTAAACCGCGGAGATCCAACCCCCTCGCGAATCAAACCATCGGATTCCTCAAGAAAAACAGAAAAATGATCGGAAAAAATGCAAGATCTCAAGGAGAAAATAGAGAAAAAAATGTAACCTTTCCGCCAAGAGAGATGGTCTCAATGTCGACGGAAACGGAATCACTCGAATCACCCATCGCCGCTGTTTCCGTTGCTCGAGAACGGAACGGAAACCAGCGCTCTGATACTTCTCCTCTCTTCTCCACCCTTTGCCCTTCCTCTTCCCTTTGGCTTCGGCAAATTCCCGTCTCTTGCTTGGCTTAAATGGGAAGCGATCCACGTGAGGGACTTTAATTTCAAGTTAACCCCTGGTTAACTCCACCGACGATTTTTTAACCGCGGTTAGGGCCGACGGTTTAACTCCAATTTACTGAAATACCCTTATTCCCACGTTTTCGAAGTGGGAAAAACAGCAAATTGACTGCGATAGTGTTGGTAAACTTTGTTTTTGACCATAATTCAGTAGTCCGACGGACTACCCGTCGAATTGTACTCTCAAGGTCCCCTGATCAGCGGCCAGACGCCAGCTATATGAAATCATGATCGTTCACCAGGGTGGGCCCACTGCCTCATTTAAAAGATTGTCTTTGAATATCCGATCCCTGACACCTAAGCAACGGATCTCGGATTTGGATCAGATTAGTATCTAACTATAAGTAGCTAATGATATATTTTTTTCACTCATTACTTACTAATTCTAAATTTTATAAAAATGAAAATTAATTTTAATAGAATTGAAAGAAGGGAAATGATTGGTGCACCCCATTTTTATCTAAGGTGCACTTCCTACGAGTGAAATATCAGTTTTGCTCTCAAATAGGGGTGCTTTATTGGAAAAAGGAAAGAAAAGTTAAAGGCAAAACTGGTATTTCACTCATAGAGAGTGCACTTTGGATAAAAATGAGGAGTACACTAATCATTTCCCTTGAAAGAAATATGAGTTTATCTCTCTTTAGGCCATTCAAATAATAAAAAATTAAAATAATAGATTAAAAAAATTAAACTTAACATGAGATTAGTTAACTAAAACAATTGGGCTAAGAAAACTTTTAAATATTTGACTCAAATTTAAGTGTTATTATGGGTTAGATTAAAATCATTATTAATTAAGGGTCCCCATTTACACACCCAGATTTTCTGCCTCTACACATCCATTTCCTTGTGTAGGTGGCTAATTACTATTTTGCCCATGTGTTTCTTTATTCGAACGAATTCCTAGTTCATTTCGCCATTAGTTCGAACGAATGGACATATACCTCATCTAATTTGATTCGTTCGAACGAAATGAATGAAACGGGTGAACAGTAACGCGGGATTACTGTTCACCCGTCTTCGAATGAATGAAATGGGTGAACAGTAACGCGGGTTACTGTTCACCCGTCTGATTGAATGAATCAGTAAAAACACTCTTAAATGTGTTTTCGACACACCCTAGGGATACCCTTATTTGTAAAATACTGTTTTAGATATTTAGGAGTGTCAAAAGACCTTAAAGTCTTAAAGTATTTTTATCAGATTGTAATAATTAGTCCGGATATTTAATTTGAGAAATTTTAAAAATATACAATGTTTAAAAAATAACTTTGAAATTTAAACAAAAACTAATTCATTCGAATGAATCAATCTGGTCAGTTTTTTTTTTTTTATTTTAAAGTTATTTTTTAAACACTGTATATTTTTAAAATTTCTCAAATTAAATATCAGGACTAATTACTATAATCTGATAAAAATACTTTAAGACTTTAAGGTCTTTTGACACTCCTAAATATTTAAAAAACACAGTATTTTACAAATAAGGGTATCCCTAGGGTGTGTCGAAAACACATTTAGGAGTGTCAAAAGACCTTAAAGTCTTAAAGTATTTTTATCAAGTTATCGTAATTAGTCCGGATATTCAATTTGAGAAATTTTGGAAATACACAGTACTTAAAAAATAACTTTGAAGTTTTAAAGGAGATTTTATTATTTAATACACTATGCACATTATTTTTTAAGTACCGTGTATTTTCAAAATTTCTCAAATTAAATATCCAAACTAATTACGATAACCTAATAAATATACTTTAAAACTTTAAGGTCTTTTGACACTCCTAAATATATTTTCGGTACACCCTAGGGATACTCTTATTTGTAAAATACTGTGTTTTAAATATTTAGGAGTGTCAAAAGACCTTGAAGTCTTAAAGTATTTTTATCAGATTATACTAATTAGTCCGGATATTTAATTTGAGAAATTTTAAAAATATACAGTACATAAAAAATAACTTTGAAATTTAAAAAAAAATAGATTCATCAATTAGACAGGTGAACAGCAACCCCATTTGATTCATTCGAAAACGGGTTAACAGTAACACGGGTGAACAGTAATCCGCGTTACTGTTTACCCGTTTCATTCGTTCGAATCAATGGATTTATAAGGGGATTCGTTCGAACGAATCAAATTAGATGGGGTATGTGTCCATTCGTTCGAACGAATGGCGAAATGAACTAGGAATTCGTTTGAACGAATGGAAACGTAGGAGCAAAATGGTAATTAGCCACCTTTATCTGAAAATGGGTATGTAGAGACAGAAAATTCGAGTGTGTAAACAGGGCATTAAATTTCAATTCTAAAATATAAATAGTATAGTTGACTTCCTTCATTGTACTGTATCGATTTTATTGAGATTATTGGCATTCGAGCCAACCCACATTGTTAGATGGGCACACTTAATGAAAGATGAATCCTTATCTATCATTTGATCCCACCTTAGATCATCAAAAATGTTAATTAAAGTCTTATTTTAATTGTGTGATGATAGAAATTCAAAGGTGGTTGGTCAAGTCAAAATGCTTTGAATTTGATTTACCTTTATGGGTCACTCTCTATAAAGTTACTCTTTATCATTTGGACCTAATATAACAGAATAGAGTAGATAAAATATTGCAAATCATGCATAATTATTGGTTACACGTGTCAGAGATTGGGTAATTAGAAAAATCTATATCGGTATAAAGCACTTAAAAAATTATCATTGAATAATTGAGTTTGATTTATGTTTATGAACCACTTTTTATAAAGTTACTTTTCATCGTTTGGACCTAATATAATAGAATAGAGTGGATAAAACATTACAAATCATGCATAATTCAGAAATTGGGTAAATTAGAAAAATCTATATCGGTATAAAGCACTTAAAAAATTGTCATTGAATAACTTTTAGCGGATTGTTGTGAAAGACTAAAAATTAATGATAGATATAGATGCAATTTTATCAAATTAAATCTCATAACTAGTCATTCAATTTTGTTGATTTTTTATAAACACTATATAAACACATACTTCTTGATCACAGGCAAACTTCATTTGAATCTCTTATAGAAAAGTATTTTATGAAGTGTACAACTTAACACTTAGGGTTTACCCTCATAATACAAAAAAAATTATATAGCATTCTAAAATTAAACAACTAAGTTCAATTTTGTAATTAAACCATATTCTTCGCTCGTAATTCAACTCATTTTTAATTTGGGTCAAGTTAAATTAAGTCACAGGTCAATCTATATAATTAAATAGATAATATATATATATATATATTTTGATATGCTTAAAGTGAATATGCATCTATAAAAACAAGTCTTTACAACTAAAATTTCATCGTAGAGAGTTGATTTTAAAAGATCATTAAATAATGATATAAAAATAAGAAATGTTGATATATATAACCTAGATAATTTGGGCAGATTAAATTATAGGAAGTATAACCCCAGCCAATTCAAATTAAAATAGATTAAATTTCTTCGCCTAAATACACACATTTAATTCAAAAGAGGTTGACTTGACATTCAACAAACTCTCTCCGTACAGAGAGGTCTAGTTTGATTCATAATCAAACCCTCGAATGATTATTTGAATAAAGTCCCATAATAATGACACGTTTGAATACTTTCAATCATAAAAAAAATTACACATATGGTCTAACTTTGGTGTACCCTAAAAGTAGTGGGCTTCTTGTAGATTTTACATTCGCTATCTATAGTTTTCCACACATAAATTCAAAAAAATAAAATTAAATATTAAATAAATTAGATTAATTGACCCAATACACAATAGAGAATCTTGATGAGGGAGGTATCGCCAATTATAATTAAAGCTCTTTACTTTCCTTTCACATATCCATCCTGCAACGCCATCAGTAACCATTGGATACCACTTTTGGCTCACATGGAAAACAAAAATGTGGACATCTTAATGAAGTAAAGGTGTGCAGTCATTGTCGAAGTTTGTCTTATTACCATTCATAGATAAGTGAGTAGATGGTAAGAATTTTTTTTTCTTTTATATTAAGGATGTTTTGAAAAAGAAAATATAATATTATTTGGCCACCAATTTTTTTACAAGAGTTTTATATAATCAGACACGGATTTTAGTATATTGTCAATTTTATCTTTCGCTCATTTTGTACTGAAAAAAAAAAAAAAAATAAATAATAAATCGACTCACTTTTCAGATCACTTATTACCACTTGACAAATCGATTTACTCTGTTTACTAGTGCCGGTAAGTGAGCCGATTAAGGAAAAATTAAGTGAGCCGATAAAGGTAAAATTTACAATACATTAAAACCCGTATCTGTTTAAACAAAATTCCCATTGTAATTTAAAAATGTAATTACATTTTTTATATATTAAAAAGTGTAAAATTTTATAAGTTTTTCAAAAATTGCTCATTTTTTTTCAGTTCAATACGTGCAATATAAATTTCAATAAATTATTTTTGTTAGACCTCATGCAACCTATAAAAATTCAAAAGTATATGATGTTTGGCATTTAATTCCAATCTCAATAATCAATTTTATAACTTTAAATTAAATGACTAAAAATACCATACGTACTTAAGTTTTGATGTTTGAACTAATCTAAAGGTCTCTTTTAATTTAATGTATTTGGGTAGGATTAGACTGTGTGTCCACATTCAGTTTTGACTTTTGAAAATGATAGATATAAATTTATGTCCCATTTATTTAATTGAGATAAAGAGAGTTTTCACAATAAATTTATAAGAGATTGGGACTTTAATGAGAATACAAAAATGCAATAGAACTATTTTTAGATTAAATAAAAAGATACAAACTTCTTTAAAAATATATAAAAAAGAATTAAAAAAATATTTTAAAGAAGTCTATAGTTTTTTTTTTTTTTAACTTTAAAACTGAAAGACCCCTAATAATCCAAAACGATTTTACCAAGAAAAACCAGAGAGAAACAGCGAGAAAGAGAGAGAGTCTTTCGAAGAAATTCTTCCTTTTCTTTCTCTCCAAAACTTACATTTACAAAGACCTTTCCCATTACATGTGTTCTATGGAACATCATATAATCACGGTTAAACTTTGATGTTGAAAATTGACTGCGATTTTAAAGAGATAAATGATGCCAAAGTTTATGCTCATTCATATGAATGAATGAGCCCTTGGCCAAACGAGCGCGTAGCTCTTTCCAACGCCTCCAGAATCACTTCGATTTGAGTTCATATGACAAAGTTATGTCTATTTTACTGAAAACACTCTGTTTTACGATTACTTTGATGACCGATTAGCTGAATGTGGTCATGACTATGCATGAAGATCCTTCTATGTCATCTAAATATTACTTAAGACAATAAAATGACATCTACTTATATGGGTGTGTGTAGTTCAATTGGTTGTCTCCCGTCTCAGAAAGAGGGAGATTGCGAGTTCGAGCGCTCATGGCCTAATTTTGGTATGCCTTAGGGGTAGTGGGTTCACCCGTGAGGACTTTATGCGTGGTATCCCACGGTTTCCCACGTGTAAATTTAAAAAAAAAGGACCTCTTCATCGGTGTTAACTAATGGTCAATTATTATTTTATTTTTTCATTTCACATTTTAGGGCCATGGTAGATTACCACCACTTAAGAGTACATGGATTAAAAATGATTTTTTTAAAAAAAAAAAAAAAATTCAAATCATTATACCTCTAAATGTTAAGATTAAAATAAAAATAATAAAGAAAAAACAAACCATGGGTATAATTTTTGTCACAATCACATGTGTAACATACCCAATGTAAAATATACAATGAATGTAGAAAGAAATATTAGAGAAAGAGATATCTCATAAAGAGCTTATAAATGACATTTAAAGAATAATTAAGCTTAGTCAACGAAGTTAATACATTCTTTTATTATTTTTCAAACAATGAAAAGGTTCAGAACTTCTTTCGTATAAGAAAGGTCTTTGAAGCACCGGTTTTTTGGCCTTTGGTGCTTTGATAGTAAATAAATTGGGGTTCATAATTCATTTTTTTTTTAATTTTTAAGATGAAAATAAAATAATTAAATACATTTTCTATAATGCTTAATTTAAAAACAAAATATATTAAACAAATATTAATTTATATTAAAATTAAAACTAAAAAGTTAATCATTTCAATAATCTAAATTTACCATAACATCTAAAGAGTTTCTTAAGTCATGCCTTTGTGATGAAGAGTGAAGACTTAAACAAAATTTTATTAATAATTAAATAAAAATCTAGTCAATTTAAGGGAAAGGTGGGTCACTATAAAACAGGTCTAAATTTTTAAAATTAAATTAGAAGTCTTGAGTTTGACTCTTATAGTTTATAAGTAATTTAAAAAAAAAAAGTGCTTACACGCGACAAATGAGTTTACACATTAGTATTCTTTTTAACAATGTAAGTTATGTTTGGACGAAGGAATTTTTTATTAACAAGAGATTCACTTGTTGAAAGATTTTTTAATATTTAATTTTAATTTTAGAGAAGTATAAAAAGAAATAAAAAATTAAAATAAGGAGTGATGAAAAGAAATTATAGTTTTTCTATTTTCTCTATAATAAATCAAAATTAGAATTGAAATTTAGGGAAAAATAAAAAATTTAATTAATAAAAATAAAGAAAATGTATTTATCATCTGTTTTTTCCTCAGCTACAGTTAGCTATAAAGACAGTGAGGGAGAGTTTGGGGTTTGTCATGTTGTCCAACTCAACTGTGATGACTCATGAAATCAAATTTCTTAACTGCGGGAGTTACGAGAGTGTCCTTTCTGTTTCGCTGATTCCACGGAGCTTTTCAATCTCTTTTCGGCTCGTTGACCAAAAGAGAAAAAAAAGGGTTAATTATCCATAATATAAATTAACTATTAAATTCGACTTTTATAAATTTAATTTAACTCATATCAGAAATTTATTGAATTCAAATCGATTTGATTTGAATTGTTGATTCAAATTTTTCAACTTGACTTGATCCGAATGGCTGACTTGAGTTTAATTTGAATGATATTTTATAACTTGGTGCAGTCGACTCGAGTTAGATTACGTCGGGTCGAATACAGTTAATTTTAAATTTCATAATTCAACCAGATCTAAATTTTGTACGGGCTTTTATTTTTTCAACCCAACCTGATTCAAAATATATAAATATATAACCTAAACCGATTGATTTCTCAGATCACGTCATACGAGTCACAATAAAAACCAACCCAGGTTTCACCCCTAATGAAAGTACATCCTATGATATATTTATAATATTCACCATGTACCAAAAGTATAAAATAATTATCAATTTATTTAAGTATTAAAATTCAATCAATTTAAATTTTTTAATCAAATATAAAGATAAAATTAGACAATTGGCCAGGTGTTCAGCTCTCACTTGAGATATAGGCCCTTGTAGAGGGTCATTCAATAGTAAATTTAAATGGTTCAAAATATTGTTTTTATTTTTAATTTAGATCTAATATTTATTAAGAATCATTTAATGTATTCTTACCATGTGATGAACATAAAATATTTGTTAAAAATTTCTATTTTGACACTATAAAGTCAAAGATGAGAATGATTTGATTTCTCACTATTGGTTGTTAAGTTATTTCTATAATAATATATTTAACTATTCTATTATTTCGATCATAAAGTGAATTCCTACCCCTTATTCCTTAAAATGACTATGTGAGAATATTCAGACTTTTCAACGCTAAAATTTGCTAAACTTAGCTTAATATAAAAGTGATGAAATGAATAAGTAATGTTAAAACTATAGAATTTTATATATTGAGAAGAAGGCTTCAATAGTTCAATGCCCAATGTTGAGGTGGGAGATTCTAATTTTCAAAATCAAATTGAAAAAATATGAGTTTGGGTTGAGTTCCAATCAAGGATGCAAATTTCGGTATTCTCAAGATATCAGTTGATATCTCGGTGATATAATTATCTCTTCATTTTTTTTTCTAATTTTAAAAAAAATTAAAAATTGAAAGAAGACCTATTTTTTAAAATATCGGCCGAGATATCAGTAAGCCTCACATTTGAGGTGATATTTATAGCATACGGCCTATATGATACATATGGGCGGATATTTCATTCTCTGATTCTAATAACCTATTTGGATCAACTCTGTATGACCGTTTGATTTAAGTTTTAAATGAATTGACCAATCAATTCAAATGAAACCTCAATTAGTCGATTTAAATTTTGTTAATAAGCTCATAATATGAACAATGGGTATAAGTTGGATGATTGAACCATTTAAGAAAAGGGTTTATTCAATTCGAATTTAGGTCAAGAGTTCAAAATAATTAGATGAAAACTTTTAAATAATTTATTTTCACAACCTCCAAACAATTAAATAAGATTTTCATCAAATTATTATTCTTTTAGTCTCCTACTACCTATTAAATAATTTAAAATTTGAGCCACCCACCTTGACATGATAGAATTGTCGATTTAAATATGCAAAAGACAGACACAGATTCGACGATCGTACAACTATCGAAGGGAACTAAGCTCGATTCAGAATTTTGTTTGGTTGGTGGGAATCCCCTCTCCATTTCCCAAATATGTGAACCTAACTGGTAGACAGGGGAAGTTAGTGCTTGGATTCTGTTTGGATATGTTCTGATTCCATCGAATGTGGTGAATCTCTAATTTCAAATGCTGTTATTCAGTTTACTTTTGTTTGTTGTTTATTGGATAAAGATATTAATAAAATAATAAATAATTAAGTCAAATTAATAAAACTATAGTCAAAGTTTAATTCATCTTATAAGCAACCATGGACAATCTTTTATAAAATAGGTATAATATTCATACCAGGGGTAAAAATCTCAGTATCGGCCAAGATATCTGTCGATAAATTTTCTTTTCATTTTTTTACAAAAACCAACAATATCGACGATATATATCGAATATCTGCCGATATTGTAAATATCGGCCACCGATACAGATCGTATCAGCTGAGATTATTACCCTTACTTCATATCAAATGATTTATACATCACTATATAATCCGAATGAACCTTATGAAAACGATTGAAAAAAAAAACTCAAAGTATCCATAAGAAGTGATCCAGTTTTTTCCATTGGATCCCGGTGGAGATCAATGAATTTGAACGACCGATCCAACAAAACAACTTAAAAGATAAAGAAGTATCGTTATTTTCTTCATGCTCGTTCTAAAGTTTGAAATATTTCATTATTTTCTATTTTTATACAAATTACCTTTTTTAAGATGAGTAAAAATGAATTTTTATGATGTAGAAAGAAATTTACTTGTGAAACATATAGTATTATGATTCCATTAGAGCTAGAAAAAGTTTCAAATTTCACCTTTAAATGGCATAGATACTGATAGTAATTTACAAAATGCACAATAATCTGCTAACCCAACAATCTACACAATTAAACTCTCTTCATATCAATGAAGTTCGTGGTGCCTCATCAAATATGATTTAGGGAATTTTCTTTTCAGAATCCTTTTATTTTTAAAAACCCTATTTTCATATAATTAAAAAGGACCTTCTAACTTTTGATAAAGTGAACTCTCCACCAACTCATTTAATAAACTCATTTGATCTTAATTGGATTGAGTTAATATGTTCAATGAATGAATCGGAATTGGGTCAACTCACTTATGCTTAGTTGGGTCATGTAAACCTATTTAATAAACAGGTCTAAGTTGGACTATTCGAATATATATGATCACGTTGTTTAAGATTGATTTGGTCTGTTTTATAAATATTTAAAAAAAAAAATTATTTCTCAAAAAAGTACAATGGAAAAGTTTTTTACTATTTTTATGTAAAAAATTAGTATTTAAAATTCAATCAATTGCTCTAGTATGTTTGAAAAGTAGATAAATAAACTTAAATAGATTTGAGGACTAAATGTTACGGGTCTATATATTTATAGATTTGAGTTGACTTGATGAAGACATAATAAGTTTCCTTTTTCTAAGAAATGAAATCACTTTATCAATGCTTGACACATCAACTTGAATTTACTCCATTCATCCCAATTATTGAACTATCATATCACCCAATACATTTTCATTTTTATTATAGTTAAAAAATTCAAAAAATAATAATTAAATAAGTTAATTCGACTTGATAAATTTTCAAACGGAGCAACTCAACAAATTTTATTGGATTATTTTAGTTGAATTGGTATTATGTATAGTTCTATTTTCTAATCAATAGAGAGACTTATCTGACCGTGTGTAGCTTTTTATCATGAAAGTCTAATAAGATAATAGAAGAATGCTTGGCATGATTTTCAACAAATTATAGTATATCAAACACCATCTCAATCTCGATTCAAAAGAAAAGAAACAGACATGACCAACAGATTATGCAATTGAAAAGACTTTTCTTTTAAATATAGATGTGATCTATAATAATAAAGGATAGCGATCTTCCCACGGGTATTTTGTGTAATGAGACACGGGATTTAAAGTATTGTCCATTTTACCCTTTCACTGCCATACGAAAGCATTTAAAAAAATTTAGTGATCCGGTCAGCGACCAGGTCAGTGATCCGATTTGTTGTTCTGTATGAAAAAACAGTCTCATTTAGATAAATTTTAGTAAGCCAGTCAGTGATCTGGTCAGTGATCCGGCGAGCCGGTTACTGAGTCTATTTATATCGCAGTGGAAGGGTCAATGATCCAGTTAGTGATTCGGCGAGCCGATTCAAAGGGCAAAATGGACAATACAGTAAAACCCGTGTCGAGTTACACAAAACTCCCGTGGGAGGATTACTACCCCGTAATAAACACCAAATTTTGAGTCAAATTTAAATTTTAAATTTTTGAATATCATGGCATGAAAAGAGCAATAGATCACCGACACTCAGTCCTTAAAGAGTATTGAAATTGGAGACCGTTAGATTTAATTCATGTGTGCACTTGAGAGGCCCAAGTATCCATAACTCCTCATAAAAACACAACAAGCCTCTTCAGTTTCCACTTCTCAAATGATCCACATCTTTATCCCTCCATCACTTCCCATCAATATCCCATGCTTTTCCTCAAAATTGCTCCAGTCAAATAGTTTAAAAATGCTTTTCTCACCTAATTTATGAAATTTTTATTTCTACTGATTTGGAGAAATTCTAGATCACTCAAACATTGACAATACAATTGTTGAGTTTTGACAAAAATTTCACAATTTTATAAATTATTTTTGTTGAAATTATATGAAAATTGCAAATTGAAATGTGTGATAATGGGCTCTGCCAGACTCTTCATTTTATTTTATGATCGAAGCTGTTTAGGCATGTCACTAATCCTTTAAAATATATGAAAATCTCTTCAATTAGATAAAACTACATGGAGTCTGTACTTGGTATTCAGATATTGTACATAATGCTATAGTGGGTTTTGGGAAAGGCCCATGATTGGTGTGGCTAAGATATTATTCATCATGGGTAATAAATTCACATAATGGGAATCCATATGTATATGAACTGCAAAACTTCGTATTCATCTGACAAGTGTAGTACATGTCACCAATGACTCAACCAAAGGGTTTTTGACTTTTGAGAGTATATACAATAAAGATTTAGATTTAAAAAAAAAAAATTTGCATACAATAGTAAGAGATGATAAATTTTAGGAAAAATAAGATTTAAAAAGTTTATATCAAATCTAAAAAGATTAGAGTGATGGCCAAGAATCTGTCTTACGAAGTGAGATTCCCATAGAGTTATCCATTTGGTATAAGTAGGAAAATTTGCACATATCCTGATGATTAGCCAAGTACTCTAAGAAGCAAAAGAGTTAACAATAATGATTATAAAGGAAAGATCAAAGATTCCAACACTAAAATATTGTGGGGCTAAAATCACCTCATATGATTTTTTTTAGAAAAAGGTTTTGCAAAATGATATTGAGAAATTCTTTTTATTTATAATTGTTAAATTTATCTTTGGTTATACATATAAACATGATGATGGAAAATTACTTCTAAAATATAAAGAAATAAGCATCTATTCAATCCATTTTCTAGTTGAAATATGGACCTTACCAATGTAGTTCATTCCTATCATTAGATTTAGAGGCAGAAGATTGTAATGAACACCAATAAAATTGTTGAGTTGCATCAAGTTCAGATTAGGTTAAGTGATTCGAATTTGTATGTCGTCTAAATTGGGTTTGAGTCAATTTTTCTATTGATCTAAAGTCAGCTTTCTAAGCTCTACATTGACATAACAAAACACAGTTTTTTATTTTTTTTAATTTACGTGTCGGAAACTGTGTGAAACCCAGCATAAAACTCCCAGGGGTGATACCCACTGTCCTTAGGGCACACCTGGTGAGACCATGGAGGCTCGAACCTGACACCTCCTGCTTTCTGAGACGAAAGTTTACTACTTGAGCACTAACCATGTAAAAATTTAAAAAGCAATCTATTCCAGAAAATAGACAATCTTTGGTGGATGATAAACTTGCGTTTAAGAATGCAACAAACCTCACCTCTCAGAAAAGAGCAGCAAGCCCTAGCATTCATAATGGCATTTCAAGATTCTTATAATCACACTATCCAACGGATACATAAAATTCAGTCTCATGATTGGCAAAATACCGGACCACGCCGTGCATCTACTGTTTGGCATCGCTAGCAGATGCTTCTTCATTGTACATAACTATGAAATTGTACCAACAGCTAGTATTTTTCATCCCTTACATGGAATTGGTGAAGCTTCTCATTGCTGATCATATGACAGCATTTGGCACATGATAACTAAACTAGTTTATATGGTCAGGTTTATAGACTAACCTATGCAACTACGAGAGCATGTTTGTGACATCAATTACTTAACCCCAGCAACCTACCCGCTTTTATTTCATTGTTCCATTTCTTCCATATCATGATCTGATGGTATGTTCTCCACCTCACTCCCACTATCTGTGCCATCAACGCTGGAAAGGGCAACATTCTCTTTTGCAGAACTATTGTGTAGCTTGTACTTGATGAATTTCACTTGCTTTTCACCTTCTTTCCTCTCTTTGCGCTTTCTTCTTCCATCATTTGCTGTGAATCTCATGGTATGAGCAGCAGCTATAAAGGAAGCATCCATGGACTGCATCTCCTGATCCTCCTCCATGCCGTTCTCTGTCACTTCCCCCTTGTTATCAATGAAGAAGAGATTATCATCTGGTGTTGTTTTGTCTGGCTTGAAGATTGGGTGCTCGTGCTCATAGTTCATGTTTGAATCATCAAATACCAATCTTGTGCGGAACATTGAGATGCCATTAGCAAATACTTTCAGCCCTCTGTCTTCAAGGTTTAGCAGCCATTCTGGCAAAGAACCATTGAACATTTTAAGATCAGAAACCATTTCCAACAATGGAAGTGACAAAACGAACAGAAGATGTCACCATATCAAGCACCAAATATTAAGGAATTTTATGATCCTCAGACCCAAGGGAATGTATGCATGTCATCCCTCTCAACCAGGGTTTGCCTCAGGTGTTCCAGACCATTGACAAAATAAGATATATTTATGCCCAAATTTCACAATGTTGTATCCAACCATGGTTTAAAAACTCACAACTCGGCTCTCCACTCAATCCTATCAAGACTCAAATGAGTTATTCAACCCCAACTTGGAAAAACTCTGAAAAACTAATTGACTCACTCGTCTCAAAATGTTTTTTGAGTTCAGTCAACTCAGAGCGATTCTAATGTAGAACAGCCTGCAACTAGGCAGGGGCGGAAGACTTGTAACTGAGATAAGCTTGGGATAAAGCCCAAGGCAGCGATAGCAGGGTGTCTCCTCTGGGATAAGCCCAGAATCAGCGATGGCCGGAACAAAACCAACAATGAAGGTAAGGTCTGCAACTTGGCAGAGATGATAGAGGAAAATAAGATATTAAATTTATATCAATTCATATATTCGAAAGAGGTGAATCCCTCTCTTACATGCATTGTATTTATAAGAAAAATTAAGAAATCAAAATAGAAAAATACTCCTAAATCAAATAGAAAAGGACCCCTAAATCAAATAGGAAATTAACTAAAGTTGGACTGCTAAAATCCCAAACGAAAATAACAAATCCTACTTGCTAATTAAGAAATAAATAAATAAATAAATAAATAAATAAATAAAAATAGAAGTGAAATCTGTGTGCTACATCTTCGGTGTCCTACATCAGTCCCCCGGTCTTGAAAAGAACTCGTCCTCGAGTGGAAATCAGCAAAAGCACACAGCACAAAAAGATGAAGACCAAGTCCGAAGATGCGAATGATGAAGCTTTGAACTGCACAATCTTCAAGGCACAGACGACGAGAACATTCTTTTTGTGGGGCGAAAAATTGAAGGACCGCAAACGGGCGCAAGCATGGACGAACCAAGTTGATGGCGAAGGGGTCGTCATATGGCACTAGAGTGATCACACGGTCCTGATGGTCTGTCGGATGGAGGACAGGAGGCTGACATGATAAGGGAAGAATAATCATAGATGAAGTCCTGGTATCCGTAATGGGATCAGGTTTGGGTAATGGAGATGGGTGAGAAATTTGCGGTGGTGGTGGAGGTGTAGGTAGAAGTGGTGGCGGTTGATCGACACTCGTCAGTTGTATGGACGGTGGTGCCGGCAACACAACTCGCTCTGTCTCCAACACGGGCATTGGTTGTGGGGTCACGACTGCATGAGGAGGATGCATGAATTCTGAGTCTGACTCCGGGACAGCATACACGAACGCTGATGATGTCTTTGGAGTGGTCGGCACACATCTCGAGGAAGCGGGCACGTATTTCGAAGTTTTGTTCACCTTCATCGGGGCTCTGCATTTTTGGCGGAACAAAAGTTCTCTAAATTCTTGGAAAAAGTCGTGAAAGTCAGAGCGCATCTCAGAGATAAACTCGGATTTAAAGTCATTGAACTCAGATTGGAGGAGAAATTGAGCACCATGTTTGTTGGATGCTAACGGGGCTACATGATGCTGGGAATGAGATCGGGGTGTCACATAATCCAAGACATGACGGTTGGAGTGGGGAAAAGGTTTAATGGATGGGTGAGGTGGACACATAGCTTATCAAATAATCAAACTTGGTCAACTGGTCATTTGGTTTTTTTTTTTTTTTGTTGTGTTTTTGTTGTCTGTGGGAAAAAGGGTGGAGGATGGGAATTGGGATGGTAGATTCGTACCTGGGATAATGCCCGGATTTGGCGAAGATGGCGGGGATCGAGACCACTATCGTCCCTGATAACGCAGGAACCTGTATCGGAACAGGAACATCTCTGTATAACAGAGATACAGAGAAACTCGGCTTTGAACCAATTAATGTAGAACAGCCTGCAACTAGGCAGGGGCGAAAGACTTGTAACTGAGATAAGCTTGGGACAAAGCCCAAGACAGCGACAGCAGTGTATCTCCTCTGGGATTAAGCCCAGAATCAGCGATGGTCGGAACAAAACCAGCAATGAAGGTAAGGTCTGCAACTCGGCAGAGATGATAGAGGAAAATAAGATAGTAAATCTATATCAATTCATATATTCGAAAGAGGTGAATCCCTCTCTTACATGCATTGTATTTATAAGAAAAATTAAGAAATCAAAATAGAAAAGGACTCCTAAATCAAATAGGAAAATGACTCCTAAATTAAATAGAAAAGGACCCCTAAATCAAATAGGAAATTAAATAAAGTTGGACTGCTAAGATCGCAAACGAAAATAACAAATCGTACTTGCTAATTAAGAAATAAATAAATAAAAATAAATAGAAATGAAATCTGTGTGCCGCATCTTCCGTGTCCTACATCAGATTCATCCAAGTTTAGTTTTTTTTTTTTGAGTTTTTAAACTATGATCCTAACCTTCTAACCAGCAAACAATCAGTCACCAGTAAATAGTGACATTAAGACATAAATACAGCAATGGTCAACATTCACCATACAAAGTGCAAAAGATTGAATCACTACTATCTTCAAAATTAAGTTATTTTTTGAGATATATTGTTATAGCCAGTATCACTGATCACATCTAGATAACAGCTGAGGATCATCAGTTCTGAGAGCCTCATGAAATTGGCCTTTTGACTTCTACTTCAATAAAACCAATGCTGGAGGGCATTATGCATATGGGTGGAGGATGATTTCTCATGAGAATATTGGAACTTGCTAAGATGGGCACTTGAAACTTACTGAGAAGAGCTTGAGGTGTAGAAGCAGTAGGTATATTTGACTTCTCCATGCCTATCTGACCAGCAACCCACTTAATCAATTCTGAGCATAGTTGGGATCTGGAGAACGCATTTATATATGAAATAGCTTTGTTCTGATCCCCATTTACCCTGTATCATGCAATGGTATTTTAGCACTTGAGACGAAGCTACATCGAACTGCTTTTGAGAAAATTGATTATCTTCTTTACCTGGCAACTTGTACAGCTTCATGGACAGAAATTAACCACATCATAGCAAGACTCTTCATGTGATCATCATTTAGCTCATCAGCACTTATGGGATTGAGGAAAGAATAATCCACTAATATTACAGCATCATACATAACTTTTCGTAGAAAACTTTCCTCTTCAGAACTCTGCCGTAAAGAAAGGAAGAATGGAAAATACAATGTTCAAGTTTCAAAGTTTTGGGGTAATTTCCATGAATAATACATGTTAATCAGGAAGGTTTTACAAACATCTATAAATTGATCGGAGTATTCTAGTGAGTGGCACTGACCAATAGAGAGGAGACTGGTAGTGATGGCTCCAGCAGCAGCCTGAGAAGCATCTCTGGTTACACCATCAAGAAAAAAAGAAAAGTTTGTAAGCACTCTCAAAAGGGAAAAAGAACCTTTTATCCAGTTCATTCATGCTTGAGGAAAAGGATGGAAAAAAAAAAACTTCATTGCATGGATCTTTTCCACGGCTTAAGTTGTTAAAGAATAATTTGCTGAAGTTTTACAGAATGAAAACATATTTGTGCATTTTTAAAAAAATTATTATCATGGGTATCCCCGCTTGGAGGTGAGAGTAACCCTACGGATACACAAAACTGCGGGTGATAACTCCAAGAAGGGTCGAACTCGAGACCTCTGATCTATTCCCAGAAGCTCAAGCCAAATGAGCTATACCCATGCAGGCTACGACATATTTGTGCCATTGTTGTTAAAATCTTATGATAGACGGTTCATATCTTACGATTCATACGATATGATTAGAGGAATGATTTGTATCTATTAACAAATCTTATGATTCATATACAATAGAATTATGAGGTTATTAGGAGTGTGAAAGCATGAAACATTTTGTTTAACGGTTTTTAAGACTTGAGTTGATGGGCATTTAAGACATTTCGATTTTTTGAATTAGTTCATTACTGACTTTTCATAGTATAGTTGGATTATATACTGGTCTTATACTTTTAGGAGTTAGAGCATTGAAATTTGAGCTCTAATAGACTAATTATATAATATTCACTTAATATTGAAAAAAAGTTGGAATTGCTCATATTATTACATTTTAAATATATTTTACGTTATTTCTATTTTTTAGGGAAAACACTTATGAATCTTACGATTCTACGAATTATGATACACGATTTGTGGTTTAAGATGTATAATGATTTTATGATATGATTCGATTTTCACAACATTATTTTGCGCATTAATGTAAAAAAGTACAAAGCATAGTCTTTTTTAAATAAATAGAAAACAAGGGAACACAAACATGATATGGCATGTCATGGAAAATGATGCAGATACTCCAATGATGAAAGCAATATTGAACAATTATCAGCACAACAAAAGAAGAAATCAATAACTGACCATAAAAAGATTTGTTTAAGTTGCATAAAAATGGAAATTGGGCATTTCAAAATGATAAAATATGATAAACTGGAAAATTTGCAAAAACAAGTGAGAGACATCCCAAATGCAGTATGGGTTGACTCAGAATAAAACAGAGAAAAACTTTTTTTTTAAAAAAAAAAAGTACAATAAAAGTAAAATAGAAGGGTGTAATTTTACGTGATGTAAAACAGAGAAAAAAGTTTTTTTTTTTTTTAAAAAAAAGTACAATAAAAGTAAAATAGAAGGGTGTAATTTTACGTGATGTGTGTGCAAACACTTTTATCAATCCATATCAGTTAAGGTTATTGTGTGGAAACATAAGCATCATTGAGTTTTCTTCTCCTGATAAACAGTTGAAGTTATCAAAAGAATGGGTAAGGTGGTTCGATATGCATCCAAAAATAATAATAACAACAACAAAAAGATAATAGATACACCACCAAAGAAGGTAACTCTGAAGGGAAGATAAGCTAGCCCGTGTCCATATGTAGGTCCGATTATGCAACCCCTCTGTACGAGTCAGCCTGCTGAATTCCTCAATGAAATGTAGATGTATAGCAGTGTTGAAGTTTCAGTTATCCTTTCCAAGGTTCCAAAATAACAGTATAGGGGACTATGTGCCATAGTACTTTTGCCTTTCTAGGAAGACTAGCACCTCTCCAATTGATAATAGACTCTCAATCAGCCTCAGAACCACTCAATTCATTTGAACCGGATTTGGGAAAGGCGACCAATCTGAGCCACACTAGATGCATTTTGAAAAGCAAAAGGTAAGGAAACACCCAATGCATCATGATCATCTAATTTTCAATTTATCATTTGCATTTACCAAGTCAGCCAATATGTGAAGTACCATACAAGGCCATCAAGTGTTATAAGGTCTGCTAGTTCAATTCACTTGAGTGTCAGATGAACAACAAGCCCATCAAGTGTTATAAGGCTTGCTGGTTCAAGTCACTTGAGTGTCAGATGAACACCAAGCCCATCAAGTGTTATAAGGCTTGCTGGTTCAAGTCACTTGAGTGTCAGATGAACAACAAGCCCATCAAGTGTTATAAGGCTTGCCGGTTCAGGTCACTTGAGTGTCAGATGAACAACAAGCCCATCAAGTGTTATAAGGCATGCTGGTTCAAGTCACTTGAGTGTCAGATGAACAACAAGCCCATCAAGTGTTAATCCCAAGTACACATCATCATAATCAACAACCCCAAATAAATGAGATAGATAACTTTGATAATAACAATGATGAGAAGTAATTCCATGTCAAATAGATTATGCCACCAGGCATTCTAACAAAAAAATGCAGAGAAAATTATGAGAACACATTAAGGTGGATCTTTACTGGTTCATACTGTTATAAAGATCCACAAGACTGACACTTAGACTGAAACTTCCAATCTGATATGGGGCCTCCATTGATGCAATTCATGTTTGTATATAAAACACACTGAAGCATTGGCCAGAACAATAGATAATTTCACCTCACAGAAAAATCAAGTTTTCAAATCTTATTCCAGAAGGAGGTCATAGAACTCATTGAGTCCATGAGTTCTTAAGTCATATGCTCAGTAAAAAAAATTCAGCTAAGAATTATCGGTCTGAGCCTGAGCCAATTTTTTGGAAACTTTGATAGATATTTGGAAATTGGTCCAGGCAGCGACTGAAAAGCTTCTACAGGTCAAAATTGCAACTCGGCTCTTACAAGCTTCCATGTAATGTAAACAGATCCAGCTACTCGGTGTGTGTGTGTGTGTGTGTGTGTGTGTGTGAGAGAGAGAGAGAGAGAGAGATTATTGTTTTTTTTTTTTTTTGCATTCTGATCAGCTCTTCTTTTTTTTCTGGGAGGAACTGACGAGCAATTATCTCCATATAAGTTGGTAGTACCATATGTTTCCCATTCCAAGATGATCACCTACAGGAGTATTGAGTGTATGTAGGACAATAGTATTGAAATATTAGGCTAATGCAGGGAAAGGACTATCCAGTTAGGACAATCCAGTTTGTATAGAATAATGTCCAAGAATAAGGATAAAGTGATAAATTGAGCATCCAAAGAATACAATTTGATCAATTAAGTCAAAGAGAGAACTACTTTGAATAAGTAACCAAAATCCTCACCGAAAAAAATGCGGTTGCAGAATCCTGTAATTGATCCGACTACCCAAGCCCTCAACTCTCTCTCCAACTCTGACTTTGCTGCTCCCAAACGGACCTTCCAACACAACCTCAGCAAGAAAGCCTCCACAATAACAACCCCTGCCAGATAACCAACTCCACACTCTCCCTCCCAAAACACATTCCTAATTTCATCATCAACAAGGGGAAAAAACACCCGCAAACCTTCTCTAACATCCCATTGCCCCTCTAATCGATCAACAACCCAAACACGAATCAACTCACTGAAACATGGAAGCAAATCAGCTGAAAAGCCAAACTCCCCATAACTCCTGCTACTGCTGTTGCAAATGCTCACGTACCCAAGAATGCCTTCCACCAAACACTCAATCTCTCTCACCAATTTCTTTGACTTCTTAGAATTCTTCTCTAACAAGGACTTGTCAACCGATGAGAAAAATTCAACTACTGAATGGTGCAATTTGAAGAGAACTGGAGCAAGAAGAGCAATGCTCTTGACGCCGTTGGAAGAAGCGGAGCAAGCAGAAAGATGCTGGAAGAGGTCCTTGGCACTTGAAATCCTACTCAGAGGGTCATTTTCTGAGGAAACGTCGGTACCGTGGAACGTGACAGCGGCATAAAACCAGACGATTTCAAGAGGTGGATCTGCTCTAGATTGGAGTAGACGCAAGAAAATGGACCGGAAACCGGAGAAATCGCGAATTCCTTTGGAGAATTCGTGGAGAAATCGGTCAATGGACTCCTTGAGGAGGGATTCGTGATTTTGAGGAAATGGGGGCGGGAGATTTGAAGGGGGTTTTTGTTGGAAAGGGCTTTCCAGAAGAACTTCATCCATTTGAAGAGATGAAAAATCAGGTGGAAACCTGGAAAAGATTTTCTACGAAAGATCTGAGAGAGGGTTTTCTGATCGTTGGGAAATGGGGCTTTATTCAGAGAAGTTAGGGTTTTAGCAACGGGTCTTTTGAATTTGGAGGCCAAGGGGGGAGTTTCTATCTTGCGCGTGCGATGCTTTTCTATCGTGCGCATGTGGGTGATGTAAAGCTATAAACGGGTCGGGTTCGTGTGTCGAGAATTGGAAACCGAATAACCAATTAAAGCCCACGAGTGAAAAAGGATCCAAACACCGATTAGAGTGGAAATGGGATTAACACAAATATAGAAAAAAAAAATATTCTTCAAGTGAGAAAATTGGGAAAAATATGTTCAAACTCGTCGAATTTTATTAATTTATTAAGAACATGAATTAAACATAACTATATAATTTTTTATTCTTTAAGTGAGAAAATTGGGAAAAATATGTTTGAATTTATCAAACTTTATTAATTTATTAAGACCATGCATTAAGCATAAATATACAATTTTTTTGTTCTTCATATGAGAAAATTGGGAAAAATATGTTTTGAATTCATCAAACTTTATTAATTTACTAAGAACATGCATTAAGCACAAATATACCATTTTTTTCTTATTCGTACATTTAATTAAAATTCATTTAAAAAGCACCATATTTGGATTGGAGATAATTTCTAAACTAGAAATATTCATATTTTTCTTTGTAAATGAAAAAATAAATTAATTAAACAATGGTCTTCATATGAAAAAGACTCAAATCTCATAAATATCTTATAATTAGCAAATATTGTTAGAAAAATAGAAAAATAATCTTAAAAAGTGTATTGACAAGGTTTTGCATAAAATACAAAAATAAAATAAGTGATAAACATGTTTGATTCAATTGGTAAATTATAACATCTCATATTTAATGTTATTTTTTTATTCCAAATATGATAAGTAATATGTTATATAAAGGTAAACATTACAATTTTATCCTCAAATTATTTAACATACAGTGCATTTATAATAATATATTGATTATTTATTAATTTGCATTACTCTGCATTTGGATTACCAAGATATTGAATTTAGAAATAGATTTTTTTTTAATATGGGTATCTCCATTCCAAATTGGAGGTGTGGCTAATCTTACCTGTAGGTATAAATCTTCCAATCAACACACATTGGTAAGTCGACGTGGAGTAATCCTTTGAATATTGTTCTAGTGGGGTTTGAACGTGAATTGAGCCTAAAACCTCCCTTCACGGGAGACCTTCTCAACAGTCATACCAACCTACTCTTGACTTTTGGATCCAGATTTTAGTTTCGAATTCAAACCTAAACAAACTAAAGTTGCATCTAAATCGATTTATTTTGAGTCAGATGTTGTTGGATTTTCAAATATCCATATATATCTTTGACAAAATGACCGCATTTTGATTTTCAAATGACTGAGTTGACTTTGGCCTTATTCAAAATTATATATTACACACATCTAAATTAAAATTTAATCTATGTTTAAAAAAATAAATTCAAATGCATAATATAAACATAATTCAAAATTAAAATCCACATTCAATTATTAATTAATCAGCTTAAGTTGTTTAAAATTTTGTTAGGCAAGAGTAAACTCTTGCAGGATGATTTTGTAGAATGTTGAGAAAAAATTATCAAGTTGACAAACAGGCCCATTGTATAAAACAGAAATGTAATTTAATTAATATTGATGTAAGTTTAAATTTTAAAATTTTAAGTATAGAAGATAGATGCTTTGAAGTCCAGCAAAATGATGGACTCGACATTGTTTATAAGTTGGTAAATAAGTGGTGGCTCCTCATGCAATGAATGGTTCATGTTTTCTATTAAAGAATCTGGTTATTATTTTCTCTTAGGGCTGAAATTGGGTCGGATTTCTTAAAATCCAATTCGACCCGAGTCAATATTTATGAAATCGATCCGACTCAACCCGACACGACCTATTGACTCGAACTTCTCAACCTGACACAACCTGAATTCTAACCCGAATTATGATTCGACCTATATTTTAAACCTATTTTAGCCTAATTTTAGTTGGGTTGGGACGGGTCAAGTCGAGTTGGGTCGGGTCGGGTTAACTAGTAAATTCTTCAACTTGACCCGACTCAAATTTTATACGGGTTTTTGTCTTATCAACCCGACCCACTGACCCAACTCACATAACCTGACCCGCATGATTTCTCGGGTTGGTTCATGGGAGTCGGGTCACCGAGTTTTACCCCTATTAATTTCTCTGGATGTTAGCCATTTGATTTATGATAAAGATACACAACATAAATAGTTTTGTGAGTGAATGGAAGAACATAATTTATATACGGTTTAATTTTCTTAAGGTATGATTAAGAATTTAGTCATAAAAGTTAGATATGTCAAAAGATCAAAAATAGATATCTATAAACATAATATATCTTACTTAAAAGAGTCGAACATACACAAAAAAGGACTGATTATTCTATAATTTATTAACTTTTATTTTTATAAATTTTATAAAATCTTTTAATATATGGATTACAATTGAATTTTTTTAGAATTGCATTAATTATTTAAAAATATATTAAATTATATTTATATATATATATAAATAAAGGAAGAAGAAAATAATTAAAAGCTAAACTATTTAGCTAATTCATGAACTTTCTGTAATGAAGGCTAAGGTAGGGGGTTCCTGTCATGTTCATGTCCAGTGGAGTCCACATCAGTTGCCTCATCATCTGGTACTCAAACGGGTTTGATTTATTGGATTTTGGGCCTAAAATACTTCATAAGTGGGCAAGCCCAAAATTGATTTAAATGGATTTTATTTTTCATACAAATGGGTCCAATAGATTGTGGTTGAAGTCTTCTATATCTTCCATAGATTGAGTATAAATTTGAAGAACAGGCTCGTCAATTTCATCTAATTACGTATCGATCGAGTCTTCATTGGACTCATTGGATCCGAAGTCCACATCAATATGCTGTAAGTATAATATGTGTATTTTATATTTATATTAAAAAATACGTATAATTAAAATATTTTTAAAAATATGTTCGATAGAATTATAATGTGAATATTAAAAGGAAGAATTGCAACCGTGGAGAAATTGAGGTACTTTTGTTCCAAGTAAAGTCGCCGGGCCCATCCAAGATACAAATGCCTAGACAGAAGCTTACTATGTTAGTCTTGCACACAGTTAATCTGTGCAATGACCGATCACTTCCACGTGGCAAACTGTACTCGATGAAGATTGACATCAAATAATTGACTTAATTAAATCATCTTTAATCATTTGGAATTAGTAATTGCTTTTGTACCGACAAGAACAATTTTAATGGTGACAATCAACCGTTAAAATTAAGCTTCTTGGTAGGGTCCTTCCACACATCGGTCTAACTATGAATGGCCAATGAGTTTATTCCACGTGGACTGAATGAGTCACCAGGAAAATTTTATCGTGTGTAAGACTAGTAGGATAAAACATGGAAGTCTTGTCTTCCTAAAACCTCCAAACCAGAGAGAGGGAGAGAGAAATTGCAATGGCGAGAATCGGAGTCTTCTTTCTCCTCTCAGTTCTTGTGCTGTTTTCATCACTTCCGAACTGTTATTCATCAAAAAATCCAGCCGCAGTTGCAAGAAAAGAAGACATCCCCTTCATAAAATGCGAGGTCTGTCAAAAATTAGCCACCCAGCTCTACAACCAAGTCAACAAAAAACAGGCCGAGATCTCTCCCAAGAAGGTAAATCCTCATCAAGATCGTATATTTTTCATCTCATTTGACTTGATTTGGTATTTTATCGTCTGGGTCTTTTATTTTCTCGTTATCTCTCTGCAGATGGTATTCTTGCTGTGTTTCCTTCTCTTCTTGTTTGTTACTTTTGGCAGAATGGTAATTGATCTTATGATTCTTCTTTGTCTGTTTTAAAATTTAGCTTTCAGAGTACCAGATCATCGAAATAGCAGAGGGTGTTTGTAACTTGAAGAAAGAAGAAGCAGATTGGATTTTCCGGTTGGATATTGTTGAAAAGGGTGATGCTTTGGAAGTAAGAATGGTCTATCTTTGATCTATCTTTTTTTTTTTTTTAAATTTCAAGACTGCTTCTGAAATTAGCGCCATTTGTATGGGAAGAATGCTTTTTTCCCCTATCAGTGGGTTTGTTTGTGTGGACTATGAGCTTCCGGTCATGTGTTAGAAAAGAGAAAGTTGTATTGAATATCTAAACTATTACACGTATATATAGCCTCTAGCCGACCCTAGGGCTATCATAATCAGACTCAAATACTTAATTAATTATAAATCAAATACACCTCTTAATTAGAGGTAAACCCAAACTAGAATCCTAATTACATTATAATTAGGATAATCTAAATATATTTTAACACTCCCCCGCAAGCTGAAGCGTGGATGAACGCGAAGCTTGGAATGTGAAGAAACAGCAGGTGAACTGCAAACGTGGCAAACTGACTGGCCACGATGATTTGTTAGCAGCAAACTGATTGGCTACAAAAGTTGTTGAAGAGGCAGCGTTGACTGGCTGCAAATATGTGTTTATGTGGCAGCATTGACTGGCTGCAAAATGACAGGCGGCAAACACAGATGGCGGCCTGAAACAAAGAACTTAGCACGGACGACGGCAGTGGCTGTAAGACAGTTGTCCGGCAAAAAATGATCGCAATATGCGATAAATGCAGGCGACGAATGGCCTGAAAAATAAGGGGCTGAAGCCATTTCATCGATCAATCAGATCGGAAAGGCCAGCAAATGAGGGCTGAAGCCATGAAAGGCCAGCAACTGAGGGCTGAAGCCATGAAAGGCCAGCAAATGAGGGCTGAAGTCTTAAAAGGTCAGCAAATGGGGCTGTAACCATGAAAGGCCAGCAAATGAGGCTGTAACCATAAAAGGCCAGCAAATGAAGCTGTAACCTTAAAAACGCCAGCAAATGATGGGGACGAATTAGAGTCCTTCAAATAAATAAGTGGATGAATTCCACAATAAATGGACATGTGTCCAAAATATGCCGTCTCATTTTCGAGAAATGACGAAACAAGTCATGCTCGAGAAGGGAGAAGGGCAATTTGTGTCCCTTTCTTTAGTTCTCCCCCTTTCTTCTTAGCACAGATCCTGATCGTGGCAAGAAGAAACAACAAAATAGTGAGAAGAAGGTAGAACACTCATGAGGAAGAAGATGGCCAGCACTAAGATCGACTGGAACAGTAACACGAGTCAGACCATAAAACTGAGAAGATCTGAGAAGAGCGGTGACGAGATCCAAACGGATAATACTGTATGATTCCGTACAAACAAGAGCAGATCCAGCACCAATGGTGAAATAGCAGAAATCCCCAAATTATCAAAATAGCATAGGGTGTCTGTGACTTATTCAAAGAATCCTCAAAACGTATAATGCTCCATACACTTGCTGTTTGCAGCTGCTATCAGTGCCGACTGGTTGCTATCAGCGGAGGTGTTCCACAGAGGTATCTGATTTGGGATGCTGGGCGATGGCTTATTGTCTCAGATCTGGACGAATCTGCCCCTTTCTGTCTGAAATTTTTTCCTGCAATGGGTTCTCACTGCAGATCTTTCGCGTGAGAACTTGAAAAAGGGATCTGGTTTTCTGCCCAACACCAATTCTGCTTGTGGTGGGGTTCTCTGTAAACCCGATCTATTTGCAACACCCAACTGTGATGCAGTCTCCTCTCTCGCTGAGGCGAACTCAAATCGAAACTAAAGATATACCAATCACTAGAGAGAAGAAGAGGCTTGGTTATTGGAGGAAAGAATGCCAAGAAAGTGAAGAATATTTCAGATCTAAAAAACGATGGTGAACCCGATGGAGCAGTGGGTGGCAGCTGCTAAAGGCTGCGATTCTGGCATTGGCTGATCTGGTTCCTCAGTTCAGATTTGAAAAACTGAAGCCAGCAAGGATATAACAGGACAGGGGCGAAAGAAGCTGCAATAGCAATGAAGATGGTGGATTTCTGCTGGATCTGGGCGTGCCACGGCTTGACGGTGGTGGTCAGGCTAACGGATCTACACAAATCTTGCAGAGTTGAAGTAGAGAGAATCCCAGATCTGAAAATGGAGCGGCTGTGAAAAACCACCTATCTCTGCTTGCGTGAAGGACAAAATGCAGCAGAAGCAGAGCACGGGTCCAACAACCAGATCTGAAAGTGCAGGCAGATTTGGGCACGTCCGACGGAGATGGGGATCTGCAAGAGACGCCTAGGTCATGGACGGCTTGGTTGGGCTTTGGATGCGCAGATCTAAGGAAGGCAGCCGTGTGCTGCCGCTCGCCGGTGCGCAGATCTGAGGAAGGGAAGCCGTGTGCTGCCGCTTGCCGGTGCTGGAAGGGAAACCCAGATCTGGGTTGCTTATAAGGAAAGATGAGGCCTGTGCAATAATGCTGGGCCAGATCTATAATGCAGTGGCAAGCGTCAAGTCCCTGCCATGTAAGATGGCCATGCAAAGCACAACCGCTTGAAGAGAACAACACTGGTCAGACGAGCAGATTCGGATCTGGGCGGTGAGAAGAACGATAGGATTTGGCAGCCTCCTCTGCAGATCTGATGATGGCCAGATCTGTGAAGATCGGATCTGAGATATGGGCGGTGCCCGATCTGAGATATGGGCGGTGCCCGATCTGAGATATGGGCTACAATGGTCTTTCTCTGCCAACTCCAACGATGGTAGCACCTCAGGCGTTGCAAACGGAAACAATGATGGTCGGGGAAGATACTGAAAACAGTAAGATGGAGAAGATCCGTTGCTGCAGATCGTTGGAAACTCTCTCTCTCCCTCCCTCCTTGTGCCAAGTATGGCCGCCGGCAGAGGGAGAAAAGAAAACACTGTCGAGGAAAGCAAGTGCTAGAGTCCCCTCCCTCTGCCAACGAGATTCTTCGGGCAGAGGGAGAGAAGTGAAACTCAGAAATCGACCTCTCAAACTAGGATCATAACTGCTCTGATACCATGTTAGAAAAGAGAAAGTTGTATTGAATATCTAAACTATTACACGTATATATAGCCTCTAGCCGACCCTAGGGCTATCATAATCAGACTCAAATACTTAATTAATTATAAATCAAATACACCTCTTAATTAGAGGTAAACCCAAACTAGAATCCTAATTACATTATAATTAGGATAATCTAAATATATTTTAACATCATGGATTGGGAAATTGGGGCAGTTTGTTCCTTTCTTCTAGCCTGAGTGAGATGTTCATGCATATTGGCGTTTCTTTTTAACTAAAGTTTGCACAGTTCAATACTTCTATTATTTAAGTCGAAGACACCAAATTACTTTTGGAAGTTCATAAAACATGAAGCAAGTTATAGAGGTGTGCAGTTACTGGTTTACATATATGTCAACAATCCAAGGAAGTAAATGGCTGTGTTGTCTGTGTAGAACTTTCTGAGATATCTTTAGGAAAATCTCCAATGGCTACCTGGGCAGCACAATGCACTTAGTTGATACCCCGGTGAATATATAGGAAGTGAAACGTTACTTAGCCGATCAAAATAAATAATGTGAATGTTGACTATTTATCCAATCCCAAGATTCATTATCATCGTCGTCATAGAAGCTATTTATCACATGGCACTAGTTTTTTAATTACTACTTTTCCAGTTTAGCACTATCAAAAGATCACATGTTTCATCAGTTTACAGTCTATCATGCCCTTTCCTACCATATTATCCAAGTACTAATTATCTCCTTCTTTGCCCAGTTGCTTCTACCTGTAATTGTTGGTTCTTCATAGTGGGTCCTTTTCTGTTCTTTTCATATGTGCCCTGACCATCTGAAACGGAATCCATATCCAATGCCTAAATTCTGTGTAAGAACCATAATCATGCCATCATCTTGGTATAACTATGCTCTATTTAGCTATCAAATGATATAACCGTGGACTCATGAACCAATTGCATCATTAAAAGCCTAACATTTCATCTAAACAAGTCAAGCACGGTTTTACAATCTGATTCATTATCATCATCATCATCATCATCATCATCAATAGCCTTTTTCTCTTACATCTGGGGTTGGCAAAGGGATATATGCAAGTCAATTTTACTTAGTTCCCAGAAACCCAGTCAATACCAAAGTCCGGGATCCATGGCCCAAATAAATAATATCCATTTGGATCACAACCTGTATTATGGATACAAGGATGCAACAGAACATTTCTTGAGATTCAGGATGCTGAAACAACAATATGGGTATTCTGTGCTATTCATATTTAATGCAATGACTTTAAAAACATGAGAATGCAACCCTCTTATAAGCATGGCATTCCCCATATTTCACCAAATCATTAAGTCCTTTTTCCATCTTATTCGGACATGGACGGAGTATATGTGGATATGAGATATCAATATTATTTTTTCAAATACTGTGTAGCGAGCCTTGCTGTTACTCTGGAACTGAATTGTTACCATCATAACAATCATCATAGAAGCTCTTTACTATCTATCTTGAGTTGGCATTGTGAGTTGTAATTCCAATTCATCTCATTGGTAGCCATGTTTGTTGTCACTCCACATTCCAGTCTGTCATTTTTGTTCATGCTTAGCCTTCTCGTTGTTTCTTGTGCTTGCTGACTCAAAAAAGGAAAAACGAAGAACAATTAATACTGTCGAAATTTGTATGCTGCAGGTGCAAATCATTTTACTGTTTTTTAATACAGTCTCTCATGTTATTTTCTTTTATTCTCCAGCTTGTTGAACAGGACACTGAAGGTCAGTGTAATTCAGAATGTAAGACTATTGAACGAGCATGTCTAGAGGTAATGTTTCTTTATGCTTGTTTTATCTTACTCCATGTGATCATCAAATGAATTTGATCTCAAAGTGATGTTAGCATGTAACAAATCCAAAATGAAGTGGTATTAGCATTTACCGGCTATCGATGGGAGAAAAAAACACCTAAGAATACATTGAAAAAGGATGGGTAGAAGTTGCCAGAGTTCCTTTTTAGGTATGTAAATAAATAAGAGAGCCCATTTTTTGAACCTAAACAATAGAGCTTCTTTTAGGCGCAACTTAATAGAACTCTAACCATTTGAAGGCATTGGGAAATTTTAACTTTCAAAAGATTAGTGGGATAACAATATATCTTGAGCCTACCCGCACAGGCGTAGTAACAGTAGCTCAGTTGACTTCAACTTCTAGGAATAGACTAGAGGTTTTCGGTTTGACCTTCCTTGGAGTTAAACCGATAAACGAGGCTTGTGGTCAGTTTCATGTATCCACGAGTAATCTCACATCCAATGTGAGGTGCGGATAACCATGATGTTATTAAAAAGAAACATTACATGTTGAAACAGAGTTTAGAGAAGATGGCAAATTTTGACAAATTATAGTTCTTTAATTACTTTGTGGGAGGAATGATTGCTTACTTTTCATATTGAAATTGAGAAGCTAGATATTGGCTTATTATTTATTTGAAAATTGCCACATTATATTCTGCCTTATCGTTTTGCTGAATTTTCCTGCAAAATAAAAATTTCAAGCTGATTCTCAAATATTTTGTATTTGTGGATGCTTTCCATCCTTGAGGGATCTGCTTTAATATGGTTTCACCATGTCGTAAATGATGAAATTGTGCATTCAATTGCAACAAGAATAAGCATTTTTCTTGCTCTACAAGCAAAAACTTTAGCTCATTCATCTTGGAATGAAACATCATGAGTCAGATAGTAATTAGTATGAAGTCTCTTTTTATAATCTCACATTTGAAAATTAATGTTTTTACAATGTCACATATATGCCTGAATCCCTTTCAGGTCATGGGATACTATGACACGGATGTTGCAGAATATCTATATAAAAGAAAGCCTCAGCTCGAGTCATTGGTGAAATTTCTCTGTGATGACCTTAGCACAGCATGCTCTGTGAAGCCGCCTCCAGTTCCCAAGGTAAACTGTTGTGATACTAGCCTGAAGAACATTACAGATTTAGTTGATGAGTGGCCATTTAAAGAGCCCTGGTTGGATCTCTCAGTCACATGAGTAAAGACAGGGTCCTATTTTAATTGATATACGTCATTTGTCTGGTGCAACCCACCATGGGGTAATTGTGCCACATACCTACTCCCTAGTTGATGATTCATGCTACCCAATTGGTGGCATGCAAATGGACAGTTGTTCACAATTTAGATGGGGGAATATGGGAATGATGAGATATCTGAATAGGAAAGATTTTTGTGATATCTAGCATTTGCGGAAGTCTCAGTCACTGATTAGTTTGGATCACTGAAAAAGTTTGCTGCATGTTCTGTTTGTAGGGCTGAGCAAAATGGTACCATTGAACGTTCATTATCCTTTGCATGCTAAGTTCATATCAAATGCTTACAAGGCTAAACCTTAACTTGCAGGATAGGGTTCCAGGCGAGCCTTTCCTTCCCAAGTCATCTAAAGATGCTGAAATGGAAAAATTATTGAGATCAATGGAGGTACTTAATTATTATTTTTTTCTGATCCATTGTTTTACTCTCTCATCCTTCACTTTCTGTCTATAGCATTTCAACAGCCTAAGCTTTGTTCCGCTGATGAACTTTCACAGGGTATGCCAGGAGCGCCCAACATGAAAATGTATTCAAAAGATGATCTGTTGAATATGCAAAATTTTGGGAATGAAGATGCAGATGAAGATGACGATGATGATGATCGCTTCCCTTCAACATTGGTATGTGCTTTGTTGAATCAAACTCTTGGTGATGCAATATTGTGATATGTAAAACATGTTTTGTTTCCTGGAATTGCAGGGGAAAGTCTTGAAAGAGAAAGAAACAGCCAAAGCTGATTGGAAGCAGGGTATTGTGAAAGGAATAAAAGATGCAGGGACAGATGTAAAGAAGCAAGTAAACAAGGCATCAAGAGAGCTAAAGAAACATGTAAACAAGGCTTCAAGAGAGATAAAGAAACATGTAAACAAGGCATCAAGAGAGATAAAGAAACATGTAAACAAGGCATCCGGTCGCATTCAGAAATGGTGGAGAGCGAGGAAAACAGTTTCAAAGAAGGGAAAATCGGAGCTTTAGGCTATTTCTACCCATCACTATTTGGAAAGTAGAGGTTTTTTTAAATTTTGTTTGCTATTTGTGGATTAGTTCTCAGGCATGTAACTTGTAACTGTTGAGAAGGAATCGATCCTGAAATTGGTAATCATACACCGAGATTTCGTTACTTTCAGGGAATCCATTTTCCCTGTTTTCATGGTTTAGCATTTTGCTGAATTTTATGAGGAGTGAGATTCATATCAGATAGAACCAGCTGAAAATCAGTAAAAATGGTCGAGTTTTAGCCAATACCTAAACTGGTTCACCATAACAGTCACTGTGAGTCTGAGTTGGCTCAGCAGTGTTGATTTGGACTAACCCTGTTAACTCTTTCTCTATTGTGGTCCATGATGGGAGTCTCTTTCTCCCAAGTTCCTAATCAATGCAAGTCATAGGTGGAACCCAAGATTGCTTGGCATGATTTGCAGACTTTTTACATGGCATTGTAGAAGTCAAATTCTACAAGAATAAAAGCTCTTGTATCAGTTGTAGGTTCTATAGAACCAAGTCACAAACATCAGTGGTATTTTCATATTTACTATATTTTTATCGGTAAAATATCATTATAGTGTTAATAACATATATTTATCAACACAATAAATGATATATTGAGATAATATCCTGATATATTGCTGTTAAATTTCATATTAAGATTTTTATTTAATCTATTTTTATTATTTTTTAAATATTAAATTTTCATGAGTTTTTTCCGTTAATATTCCAGTAAAAATTTGAAAATATTCTAATATTACCAATCACCATTGATATTCCAAAACGATATTTGTGACTGCTGTAGAAGAGCCTGAAGTAATCAAACATTTGCCGTTTCGGGTCTTATACATGACAGATTGGCACTCGGTCCTTAAAAAACTTATTATATTCAATTATATAAGATAAACAACTCTGATGATCTCTCGTTCGACTGGACTAAGATGAGAAGAAGAATACTCAATATTGGCGAACAAGGGTACAAATATTGGCCGATATGTATCAGTTTGGAAGTTGCAAATATCGGTCAATATATATCGTTATCGGCCGATATTCACAATATCGGCTGAAATATCGGCCGATATCAGCTGAGAGAGAAAAATATCAGCCGATAACGATATATCGGTCGATAACGATTTTTTAACCCCTGTTGGCGACCATTGAACATTCTACATTTAGTTAAAAAAAAAAAAGGAGACTGCACTGGAAAGGGTGATTCTACATCATCAAAACTAAGATTCCATCTATCTAAGAATATCTAAAAAATAGAAATAAATAGAAAATCTCAGCTATATTGATAGAGTATTAGACCATAGAAACAAAACGTTTGGATGTGAATAAAGTAATGTGAAAAATGAAAAAATTCCACAAAATTGAAGAAAGAAAAGAAAATCATCCACCAATATCTTAATCTCTACATACCTCGCACGGGGTAACTCAACCAACATACTTTGACTCAAAAAACAAAGTTCTCATGTTCGAGTCCCCGATGCTCATGTTGCATGCATGCATTCAAAAATTTACTCAATGCTCTAGTAAACCTCAAAACCTAACCTTATCTTTCAAGATTATTTAGTAAAATTTTCAAAAACTTCAATTTTATGAAATTCTTGAAAAATACAGGAGAATAATTTTTTTTATCCACAACAGGTAATCACATCATGTCTCCAATAAAATTCCCAGCCTTCTAACGTGCTCTCATTCAAACCTTTCACAAAAACCTTCAAAATGAAATTATCTTGGAATAAAAAATTCAAAAATATGGTGAATATTGGAATTAGAAAAAAAATTGGGCTCTCTCAAGGGAACTAGTTGCCTCAAATGATAGGGAATGAATGAAAATCTTAGTTTTGGCCCCAAAGATGGGCCTTACAGCCCTAAAATGGGCTGATACAGGACTGAGATCCCAGCCAATATTAACATGTATTGCCGATATGAATAGACTCGGTTGAAATTTGGACCGATATGTTTCAAATGATACTTCACCAGATTCATACAGCCGTATCAGCTTACATTTGGTTCTCTGAATAGCTACTTCAGGAAATTGCACAATTCAGCCATTAACGACATCTCAATGACTAACTTTCAAGTGAGACACATTGTTTAGTTCGGATTCTTTTAATAAAAAAAAAGGGAGTGTCCTTGATCATTCAGGATTTAGTTGAATTATATCTAATGATCATTGGAGTTCCATCTATCCTGCCATTCTCACGATTTTTTTTTTTTGATTTATTGGTTAAAAGGGGAAAAAAAAAAAAACACATTGTAGATAGATTTCCAATATTTGGAAAGGGTAGCGATCCTCCCACGAATATTTTGTGTAACCCGACACAGGTTTTAGTATATTGCCAATTTTACCCTTCACATGAACATTAAAATCGGACCCTTCGCATGAAGGATAAAATTTCGGTGAGCGGATTTTATTGTGTTTCATCTTCCTCTGTATATATTTATATATTTCTATTTTCATTTCACACATCTCCATCAAAAACAAGGGTGCCGAATTTATCACCCGCAAAAATATTGTTGAATTTATTCTCTGCCACCCCCCGTTGATGGGCAGGACTGAGTAGTGCAGGGCCAACACACCATATTTACTCTTATCATGTTTAAAGAAATCTTTCTAATCAATGTCAGATATACATTGACAGATTTTTTCTTTAATTTTTCTTCTCACTGTGCATATTTATATTTGCGATCACTATGATAATACTTTTTTATAATAATAACCAACCTAATGTCAAGAGGACAATAAAATCACTCTTGAATCACGCAGCATAAATTGATGTACTAATGCAAGACAAGTCTCTGGTGCAGTGGAAAGTGCTCTCCCTTCTATCCCTGCACCTACAGGTTAATTAACAGCAACTTAGAAAACTATTAGATGTAAGAGATCTGACCAAACCATACAACATCCAAAGAGCTTACTTATCCAAAATGATTCAAGTAGGCTAGAAGACCCTCCAGCATCACTTCTATGAACGTGGGTTCTTCTCTAGTGGCCAGGATGCACCTGCCATTACAGCTTCAATTTCCCATGTTTCCCGTGGACAATTGGTGAGATTGATGCAACCGTTTGAAGTAACATGCTGGGAATAGAAACAGAATAGATTAATTGATGAAAAGACAGTCGACATCTCTCTTTAACCTCTCATTTCTAAAACACAGATGCTTATATTGTATATAAAACAAAGCATAAAAGAACGGCGTAGATGTTTAAAATTGTGGAAACTACTGAGCTATCGAACTCATGAGCCAATAAATGAAACTTCAAGTGAGAGAATAGAGTAATGTGTAAGGCAAGAATCTAATTTTTCTGAGATCCAGTTTGGTTTTATGACATAAAAATCTACGACGCCAGTTTCTTATCGAGACAATTTAAGCAAAAAGATTAAAAGATGAAAAATTGTATGTTTTTCATCGACTCAAAAGAAGGCCTATGATGGAGAGTTGATGCATTTAACAAAGCATATCTAATGGTTATATGAAAGCCAATAGAAAACAGAAAACAAAGTAAGCTTCTGTATTTTACTGTTCAAAAGAATGAACGAAAGAGAAAAAAGAAGTAACAAGAGATGTGTGTGGAAAGACGATAAAGTTCCAATGAGAATACGGCTTAAGGATCCAATTTGATCCCTTATTTGTTCCATTGTTATAGACAAGTTAATAGCAAAGATGTACTTCCCTGGTGTTGGTTGGTTTAAAAAAATACAGAATTAATTAATCAGACCAAAAACAAAAACTAAATAAATAAATAAAATAAGCTAGAATTGTAGAAAAAAGGTCTTCAAGCAAAAATTTGAATCAGTAAGAGAGAAGATCAACATAAGTACTGCAAGTACAGTGATTTGTGTGCAGAGAGAACAAGTTAGCACAATGTGATAAATTTCAACATCTAAGTGAAACTATACAACAAGGCAGACGAGTTAAAATTGGGTAGTACAAATATAATTAGTCAAGGTAGACAAATTAGACATGCTAGTGGAGTGTTGTGTGACTAGATTGCAAACAAAAGCCCAAGCCTAATTCATCAAGCTCGAGTCAAGCTTGAACCAAGCTAAATTTCAGTCAACAGAATTTACTAGAACTCAATCTCAAGCTACTTATCAAACCAACAAAGTCCAAATTAAGCTCTGCTCTATACAGTATAATACATATCAAGCTTGGGCTCAACTTGGGTTCGATTCAAGCAATATGCAGGAGCAGTATGAAACAGATATTCTAGGTATCAATATGCAGAAAAAAAAAAAGAACCTCCATGATAAATATAGAAACAATAAATTTAGGTTCACTACAAGTCAACAGACAGATATTAGGGAATGTAATTTCCTCATCTTTTTTCAGTTTTGAGTAAAAAGTTTTGACAAAGATCATACCACATCACTTTCAATTCGGACTCCACCAAAGCTTTTAAATCTGGAAATCTCTTCATGATTAAAGAACTTTGATGTACTAGAATTTTCCAAAGCTGGAATCAGCAAAGCATCGATGTAATAGCACCCAGGCTCTACAGTTATCACCTGCAATAGCAAAATAAAAATAAAATACACCAGCTGCACTCTATTACAGAATATCTCAAGCTATGCTTTCCGCAAAGAAATGAGGTAAATAACATGGAAAATGAACCCAAGTACAAGAACATGTTTTTTCTGGGACAAGAAACAGCAGCCAGGAACATCCATCGCAAATAGAGGACACTAAATTACTAATATTGACAGAATAAAAAATCTCCATTTTTCATATGAGACATGAGATATTACATCAGTATATATGCATAAAAATACAATAAAAACCATGTAGTCAAGAGGACTTATCTAGAAGTGGTCTGGTATTTTGATGTATTATCTAATACTGTAGGCCTTTCTTTGGCATGAAAATGAAGAACAGATTGTTCTGGTGTTCTAGCTATTATCAAGATAAGAAGCAAGGACTTCACATAATACTAAAAAAAGGGTAACTGGGATTAATTATGCCAAGTAGACGTTCTGATTAATTCACAGAATCACCATGCATCATGACATATACAGTACATAATTACAAAGAAACCTGTTACCACCACAATTACCTACTTCCTCAATCCTCTCCACACAAACGGACACATAATCACAGTGCAATGACATACAGAGAGTACTAAAATCTGAAGATTAGAACTTTATAATGCTTGTGATCAAAGGCCTACAAATGGACGGATAAGAAAGCCAAGAATTCAAATAATAATAAAAATAAATAAATAAAGGATGACCATCTCTTATCAACTGGAAGATTTCTATACCCAGTCAGACTGGATCACCAAACCATGACCAACTACCCAACTATTGCATGAGATGGATAAGTCGTCGTCGTCGTTGTCATCATCATCATCATCTAAGTCATTTATCTTATCAATTTGGGATAGATGACTCATGACTATCAATAATTCCTCTCAAGTAGAATATGATTAGGCATTCCCTTCTGTGGTTTATTTAAAGCAAAAGTACTACTCCATCAACCTCAAGATGGGACAAATTAATCCCAGGAAGTTACTGATTTTTCAGGTTTCCATCAATGTTTCTAACACTCCCTTGAGATGTGAGTATTTTCAGACCATAGACATTTTAGACAATGAAAAATACGGCTAGTGGAGACCGATATGATGTGACACTGCATGGCTTATAACCAAAAGACTGTCTTGTCTGAATCTCATACACAAGTTATCCCAGATCTTGAGATTGCAATGATATTGATTAAGAAAAAATATATATATAACTAACCATGCCCTCTTGGAGTTCTCTAATAGTTCGCAGGGCTCTTAATCCTGGTTCTTTTAGCCTCTCCAGCCCCTGTCCATTGAATAGAAACTAAATTTAACAGTAAGAAGAAATATAAAGCTCAAATGAAAAAAAAAAACCCAGATATTTAACAGAAGAGGAATTCAATATAAATAAGTTAATCACAAAACCTTAGCATAGCCTCCTGGATCATGGGTATCAATCCCAAGGAAGTGGCCTAGACCATGTGGCATGAAAACAGCACCCAATCTCTCAGCCATCATATCATCCACATCACTAGCACAAAAATCCACAAGAAAGGGAAACTATTAGTTTTTGTGTTCTGATACTTGGAATGAGTTGAAGAATTATACTGTACATACCCAATAAGGATTCCCCCTGTCCTCAGTGACTGAAGAATGGTTCTCTCTGCCAGTCTGCAACCATCAAGGGACATAATTAACGGTACTAATGGTGGATGTAGTGACAACAGCAGCAACAGCTTGAATTTTAATTGGAGCCACTAAAAATGTATAATGAATAACTAACAATTTTTTTTATCATTACCAGTTGGATCTTTTGCAGTCATACAAAGGCTAGGTCAGTTTTGGTTTCTTTTCTCTCCTTTTTTAGTAAGGTTAAATTGAAAGTCGAGAGGCTTATTTATGTTTGTTTAAAGTTGTGAATCAGATGTGTTCAACCTATGAAGTTACCAAGTCCAGTAGATAATCTAATGATATCTAGTTTCGCAAAAATGCTTTCTTGGGCTCATTCATAGTGGAAGGGACATGAGCTACTGCATTAGAATAGGCAGAAATTAAAGCAAAGGAACCTTCAGAGATTATTGTTTCAAAAAATAAAAGAACGATTGCTCGTGTCGTACGTGCATTGCAAGATGCGCCACTACAGAAATCGTCGTTCAACTGTTTAGAATTGGTCTCCACCTCTCTTTGGTATTGTGCGACAGGTGTTGTTGTTTTGCCGGTTTCAACTTGATGACGAGTTCTTTTTAAGACCGGGGGACTGATATAGGACACGGATCGAGTGGGCCCGAGTGGACCCCAATAATTAGTATTTTTACTTTTTAGCAAAATTATTTAATTTCTAAATTTAATTTAGTTTCCTCCTTTAGTTAGTTTCCCATTTCATTAGCTTTCCTAATGCAATTAGGATTTTCTTTCCTTAATTAGTTTCCCTTTTTTTTTACAGATATTGCCCCTATGTAATTGTTAGAGGCATGTCTTGTTGAAACAATGGAACGAAATTGTTAATTTTTTATCTCTCCTTTATTCTTCTTCCTGCCATAGTTGCAGGCTTTTATCCCTTCTCCCGGTCTCAGTGAAGACTCGGAATCCTAGATTTTGCTGGATCGTTCCACCGCGAGCATCGATCTCACATAAAAAAGCCATGATTTTCAATGGCCCAAAGATCAACGAACAAAATGGGGTCAATTGTTAATGGACTTTTAATCCAATGGTGAGATCAAAATAAACTGGATTCAAATTGAGTACGGATACAATTTACAGGGGTTAGATGGGTTTCAGAAAGGGAGGGTGTCAATTTGGACTCCAGTGGGCCCCACATGAGGCCCTAGGTTGACTGCCACTCATGGGCAACACTCGCCCTGGTGAAAATTTTCTTCCATCTTGGTATAGCATGTTTCAAAGTTGTCTACATTTAAAACATCCTGAAATGCTTTTAAGAATGAATATTTAAATGTTTAAAATTTTCAATGAAATAATAGCAAAGTAAAAAGAAAAAAAATGGATACAGAACAACTGACATAATGGCAAGGATCAATACACCATGCATTATCTTATATGCTGTTATGCAGCCTAAATTGTATTTTAGAACAATGCCAAAACAATAATTGTTTTCTTTTATGCTAGTGTTTTCTTTTCATTCTAATGAAATTGTCCCATTACTGATTAAAAAAATAACTAGAATTGGCCAAACTTACTTGTGCATATCTACCCAGCTTACTCCAGGTTTCATTGTAGATATAACAGCATTATGGGCTGCAAGGACAGCCTGCATGATGAATTTCATAATTAAAAGGTGAAATGCACTGCAAAGGTTAGGATTTTATCTCATGAAATGCAAAACAGATGAGTGAATATATACATAGAGTCCAGATCCCCTAGGCAACTTGTGCCTGGTGCACCCCTAGGTTGGGCCTACCTAGGCCCACATGGATGGGTGGGTTTGAAAGCTTATGGCTTGTATATGATGCCTAGAAATTTTCATATTGATCAAATAAGTAAAGCCATATTTTTAAGGGCCTAAAACTTCAACTTTACCTAATGGTGGAAATGGATCAAAGTTCAAGGGTTTAGATCAAGCAAGAAAACTTGAAATGTGAGCAAATTGAGTATGGGTGCAATTCAAGGGGATGAGAAGGGTGTGAGGGGGATATCGATGATCAACAGGCTGTCGTACGCCCCTGGCCCCACAATGGACTTGGCACAAGTTGCAACTTGTGCATGAGTGTGCAGGCAATGTTATCACTCCATCCATCATATAATTCTTCAGCCATGATGGACAATTTTAGTTGACACGATAAGATATTTAGTACTTACATTGTAAACAAGACATTGATCTTTAGTAAATTTACCGTTTACCTGCATTACATGTAAAATTGGTTAACTTCAAAGAATTTTTTTCCATAATAATCAATACTTAAATGTCTTACATAGTAATAGAAAATGAAAAATCCAGAATTAAATAAGAAAAATACTATGTTGAAATACATTTGAACTCTCATTAGAGCTTTTTGTTAAATCAAGTTGCAATCTACAAATTTGTATGACGCATGTATAGGTCATGCACTGAAGGAGTTAAGGCAACATTGGGCTGGGAATTTGTGCACATTTTGTTTTACAATATAGCTAATATTTGATATGTTGACATGTTGATAACTTCTTTTTTGGATGACATGGGTACCCCCAACCCACATTGGAGGTGAGACTAATCCCATGACGCAGGACACGAAGATAAGTAACCCTAAATGATGAATGCAACTATAGTGCTCCGCATCATCCCACAGATATACGAAACGTGTAATACCCTGTCCCAAAAAGTCCCACATTGCTAGTGGCATTGGAAATTCACTGGTATATAAGTAGTAGCCTTCCTCCTTCTAGCACAAGGCCTTGTGGGAGCAACAGTGGGTTGGCTCGCCAAAGTAAAGCCGTGCAGGTCCGTATGTATGCCCAAAGCGGACAATATTGTGCTACCGGGACGGGTTGTTACAAATGGTATCAGAAAATAGTTCAACTCTTTGCTTGAGGGTGTGGGCTTGATTGTTGTGTGTGTAAAGCCAATGACGGCTCTGGCTTTAAGGGGGTAAGATTGTAATACCCTATCCTAAAAAGTCCTACATTGCTAGTGGCATTGGAAATTCCCTGGTATATAAGTAGTAGCCTTCCTCCTTCTAGCATAAGGCCTTTTGGGCACAATAGTGGGTTGGCTCGCCAAAACAAAGCCGTGCGAGTCCGTGTGTAGGCCCAAAGCGGACAATATTGTGCTAGCGGGACGGGTCATTACAAAACCACCTGCAAGCCTCTTGTATCAGGTAAGCCCGAGGACATGTTCATAACTTGATATAGCTATATGATATATAGCTGAGATGGCACATCCCTTGTGCAGTCTATACATGTAATTAGTTTTTCAATGAAAGTTTTCATCTTACCACTCATATCATCATGAAAGTTTTCATCATCATCGTCGGCCAATATCCCATCAATCTGGGTCGGCTTTATGATTTCTTTTCTAATTGACCCTATCATAAATCATACCATTAGTCACTCTATAGTCTAACATGTCTTTTTTTATCCCTTTTCTCCATGCTTTTAAAGGTGGCCCTCTCCTCCTAGTACCTTCAATTCGTAACCTTTCAATTCTACGCACTGAAGATGTGTTTGGTCTTCTACTAGTGATAAATGACAATATGGTGATAATGGCAATAACGGCATGATCAAGCTTTCACTTGCCTCATAAGGAACAAACAAGAATTTTCATGATTTGTATAACTAAAAACCATAATATTTGTGGCTGTTTGATTCCTTATTTGCATTAAGTACTTTGATTGGTGTATACCAGAGGGGCCTAATGTTTTCATAGTTTCTAGTTTGTGTGAAGAGTACAAAATGTTGGGAACTGCAATAGCTCTCTAGGTGCAACTCGAGTGGGCTACGTCAGACCCTTAGTCAATCTAGGGTAGAGCACATATTGCAATTATAGGACCTGCATTCAGCTCAGGTCCATATGGCCTCAATTATTTGATGTTGGGATCAGGTCAAAAAAAGAAGGGCCCACATAGGCCTTCAAGTCTTTGGGCCTTACTCGATTTAGTTCTAAATAAATATCTACTAGTAATCTATAACATTAAGTTCTTGTTCATTGCACATAAGGTTTTGACAAGATTTTGCAACTAAATCGCAATTCTTCTGCCATTATAAAAGTCATCATCATAGCTACTAACCCCATCACATCTATCACGTAAATTAGGTTCCAAAGTCATTATTTTACTCCAATTAATCTATCATATAAAAGTCCAACCAAATAATTTCAAAGTAAAAGCAACTTATAGATCCCAAGTTCTACCATTCAAAACAACAAAATAAATCCCAATTTTGGATAGGGTAATATGGGTTACTGAGAGAGAAGAAAAAGACATGATTGGAGTTGGGACGTGGGGAGTGACAAGAACTTACGAAGAATTTTTTTTTTAAAAAGGAATTTATAAAGAATTATAGTCTAGTTAAGGATAAAGGATAAAAATTTAAAAATGTTTGAAGATTAAGATTTTTAACCAACCATAATATATTGCTTAGCATAAGACATAACATTATACATACATACATATATACACATATCTGATATCACATGTTTAGGGGTTTAACTTGTGCCTAGGTCCAACTCAAGCTTTTGTGCTGGGTTGCGCCTTTAGAATGCAAGGCCTAAGACTGACTCAAATTTAAATCCACCCCAATTTTTTAGCCTAAAATTAGGCATGTGCTTGGGCCCAAAGTAGACCCGAGTGCCAAATTTTGGGTTGCATAGGTTTGCTCTAACCCAAGTTGCACCCCTGCAACAGAATGCAAAAACTTGAATAAGAAAAGTGAATGCAAGCTGGAAAGGTCCTTAAACCAAATTTAGTGCAAAAAAAAAACATTCCATCAATGTTCTAAAAATCAAAATCATATCATAAATCATTTTGGACACCAAATCATATTGAATCACAAATTGCACCGTACACCATAAGATTTTTATGATTTTCTCAAAAAAGGGCAAAATCTTTCAAAAAGCTCTAAAACGTTAAAAAAAAAAGTTTTTCATATTCTATGCACTAGTCATTCAAAACATTATTGGTAAAATGACAAAAAATGATGATAGCATTGTATATATATAACTACATTGTCACATATGTAAGCATTGTTTTAGACTTTAAGATTACAAAAAGAAAATCATGTATATAGCTTGCTAATTAAATGTGATACCGAACATTTAAATAACAAAAAAATTTGAAGTTGCTAAAAAAATTATATTGTATTATAAGATCCAAATCATTTCCTTTAAAAATCATATTGTATCATAAGATTCAAATGTAGATTGAAGATTTTAACGGCTACATGTTCCATCGACATTGGATGAAAGTGCATGCCAATTACCTAAGAAATTAGATAACAAAGAAAGGCACATTATGTCGACAAGTTGATTCCTTAAGCATCTAGGGACAATAAATTCTTCATATGCAATATGACATAACATATAGTTTAGATTAGGAAGCAAACTTATGACACCAATACTCACTGGGAATGAACAAGTTATATCAGATCCATAAAAATGATACTCGGCTCCCATATCTAGCAACGCCATGTCCCCGTCTTTTAAGGTCTGCATAAAATAAAGAAGAAAAAAAAATTCAAAGCACCAAAATTTTCAGCCGGAAAAAATCTTCACTGTTCTTTTCCATTATATGAATAAAACTTAAAAAAAAAAAAAAAATTGCTTTCAGCCTTGGTGTAAGTTCAAAACACATTTTAACCAGAGAGATGTAGTCTGAACTGATGTATGATGAGTAAAGACAAAAAAGGATACAAAATCAATAGAATCCTGTAGTGGCCAACAAAGTTTCAGTGCTCTATCCATTTAGCAGGGCCTTAAGGGCCTGGAATTTATTTCTTAAATGTAGACAACACTTTTTCCTTCTTATTAGAGACTTTCTTTAAGCTCCCCTTTAAGATCAAAATACACAGTATATTTCCAAAAATTCCCTTGGTTCATCCATGATGATCAAATGATAGATGCCATCCAACACTTTTTCCATTAAGGATTTCCCCTTTCCGAAGTTAGTAATGTGTTCATCCTTTAAATCAACCATCCTCAAAATATCCCTGCTCTTAGCCTTCATTGCACCCTCCCCACCATGTAAGCCTCGGTCTTAAATTTTTAAATCAATTAGGAAGATAAAGTTTTCGGATCAATCAGATTCCCAGAACAGGAAAATCAAGACACTGCTGGCAAAAACGAGTTTTTAGGTCTTAGGTTAAAAAAAATGATCATAGAATACAATAAACTCCAGAGAAGGGAGTGCAAGAAGCATTAAGAAATTGAGATGGAAATGCTACTGAGTGGTCAATGAAATTTGAACTTTATCAAAGGAAATGTGGCACCCTCCATCATATTTTGACAAAGGCCAACTTGGAGATCTCTTAGCTGGATGTGGCAATACTCATGAAAGATATCTACACTGACTACATTCTTCCTTCATCATTACAGTTTAGTTTATACTTCGCATTCACTATCTCAGTTTAGTTTTTTTTTTCTACTAGAATTGGTTCCTGGAGCTAATCTGTACAGACTTTATCTTCAAGCAATTTTCATAAATTCCTATCAATATGTAGATTCCATAACGAACTTTTGTGAGAATTTGATGCATGTTTGAAGAGATGTTCCTTTATCTATAACTTATTGCAGGAACCAACTTTCAGAAGTTCTGCTACTGCTTTAGATTTGTACTCCCACATGGCTTAACACTTAATGACAATAGAGAAATACCATTTCCTTGCTTCCACAGTCAAATACTCTCACATTTCCACTCCTATTTCATGATAGTAAGATCTAAAGGCAACAACACAAGGCCACAGAAGGCATATGAGGTGTTTCCCTTTTCACGAGTAGCTTAACATGTCAAACTTTCAGCAAATAAGTGAACATATCAAATATAAAATTACAAGAGTGAAGGCCCCAGCATATTAGTGTCCAAGTGGATAACATTCAAGTTCGAGTACTACATATCCTCCGCAGCAAATATATGCTTACAAAAATATTTCCTTTAAAATCCCCGTCTGCAAACATATAAATCTGATGCTCAAGGGTACCTCAATTTTTCAATATACGAATGGAGAACCATACAGTCCTGGGGCACAAACTTTCAGGAAATAGCAAAATCAAGAGCAACAGAATCTTTAAAAATAAAAAACATATAAAAATATCAAAACATTTTAGTGTCATATTTCCAAGAAATTAAGGAATGATCAATCACAGAACTGACATACCCGTTCATTTGGAGCAGCAGCATGCCCATAATGAAGAACAGAACTGCAAAGCAAGTGCTTTTTTAAAAATCGAAAAATAAGAAAATCAAGTAGGTGTGGATAAAGATCAATTAATCATCATAAAAATGCAATGTTCTGCAAATCTGTAGATTAAATGTGCTTTGTAGTAACCAGAGCATGCGCTATGGCCAAGGAAGAAGATTATAAGGCCTTTTTTTTTTTCGTTGGGTATCCCGCCGTTTCCCACACGTAAATTAAAAAAAAAAATGCCTCAGAAATGTGTATTTCATGGTTTGTGCTTGCTAAAATCATTGCATGTCTAAGAAATATTAAATAAAAGTTTGCCCTTGATATTGTATGATCATATCCATCAAGACTTCACCAAGCTATTGTATCCTTTCTGGCATGATTATTGCCATCTTGACAATCCATCAGGATTTTAATATCTAAGTTTAAATATATTTAGTAGAATACTTCTGATTCTTTCTAAAATCCTACGACAGAGTCCTACTGATATACACCATAACTTAGAAGAAAACATATATATTGCTTCGTGAAGAACATTACTCTAGAGATGTCACTCTAGCAAGAACTAATATAAGGGAATATATCAAATAGACTAGTTAGTTTAATGAGAAACTCACTCTTAGAAAGTTAGATTTGGATATGTCCCCCGTAAGTTGTACATATAAAGGATATGCAAGAAGTCAGACAAGAAAATTCCTAACCTATTTTCTCCAGTAGCACATATACATGTGTATGAACAATGCCTACAACCGCCATACATGTAGACGTGATGAATAAACATGCTCTCCAACTGGTACTCCTTCATGCCCACTGTCGTTTTTCGCATAACCTGTTTATAATGGTATTACTGGGATCAGAATATCACTGCTAATCAGTGGAAAAATCAAGATTTCTTTAGTTGCAAATTCAAAGTAATACTGAGAGAAAATGTAGACTCCTTTTTACCAAAAAATTAGGGAAAAGAACTAAAAGTCTAAAAGTGCAAGATATCAATCTACAGTGACATCAAAAGTACAATAACAACCTAAAATAATAATCCAGAGTAAAAAAATGATGGAAATAAGAACATTTGAGGCTGGTATTGGATGCTGATTGAAAAATATCACATGAATGGGCTAAAGTTTCATGAGTTTTTAGAGGATTATGATAGTGGGCTTCGGTCATGGCTGGATTTGATTATATCAAAAGCACTGCGAAGGAAGGAAAGAAGAATGACTTGGAATTAGCACTCATGTTGGTAGAGCATCAGTATAAAGAGCACTTGATGAGAAATCCAGAACCATCCAGCATTGCAAGAATTCCTATGCGGACTTGATAAGTATTAAATATTCACATTATAGTGGTCCCCATTACTTTGATAGGTGGAGCATCCTTTGGCAATTCAAGTCCATTGGTCATATTCATAGTGCTAAAAATGATCAACAGCAAATCCATGTTTTTTTCTTACTTTGAAGTAGTTATACTCAATCTTCTCAAGAATTACTTCATGTAAGACAAAAATATATACAATTCAACTAAATCACAATTGCAATATTCACAAATCTTTCTAAATGTTACCTCAACATGAGCTTCTGAGCTAATATCATTAGCATATTGGATGAGGGAAAGCTCCAGGTCAGACTTTAAAATGCGACATTCAGTTAAAATAGGATGCAATGTACTTAGGTCAGTATCGAACTTCTCCATCTCCTAAAATGAAAATAAAAAATGACGTAATATAAGATCGGAGGCAAGATAAGTATAAATTTCTGCAGAGAGAGAGAGAAGTTGTCCACATGATACAGTGATAAAGGTGTAACTTTCGACTCTCAACACACTTCAAGTATATTTATTAATTACCTGGAGTGACAACATCTGTGACTTGTTAACAAGAGAAGGGCATTAGTAATATATACAGGAAACAACAGAAACAGTACACCCAACTGTTGTAACTGTACATTAAATGAGCAATTCATCCCTAACTACACGTAACAGTGTGTTTAGCAATTGAAATGAATGGGCTTCACCCAAAGACTCAGACCTTGCAAATCATGCTTTTTTAAAAAACTATACTAGGGACATGGTAAGGAAATTGCATTTTTTCCCATGTTTTGAGAAAGCGCAATGATAAAACTAATTCTCATGCTAAAAGATGGAGTAGCAAGAGGCCCTTCTCATGTGTCTCCCATCTTCCCTTCCTCTAGTTGTCTTTCAATAGAGTATCAAGGAAACAAATGAACCCCATGAGAATGAACAAATCCAACAAACTTTATTTAAAGGGAAAATTAATTAACATTTTACAGTGAAACAAATACATGATATACAGCACCTCAATTTCTGCTGGCTTGGAAAATTTATCGCTATCAGTGTTAAGCCCATGCAAGAGAAATAGTAAAGGTTTTCCTTCGCCAACATAGTGATCATGTAGCACTCCCTCAATTTCATCAGTATAGAATACCAAATCAACCATGTACCTTTCCTGCAAAGTGCATAAAGCTAAGAACATTGCTTTCCATAACAGTAACAAAGTAAAAAGCTATCAGCTACAAGATAACCACCTTGAAGTAGGACAACTGCTTTATTTCACCTAGCCAAACAGCATAATCAATAGACAATCTTGGAGCAAAAAGAATTGATTTCCCAGATGCAACATCCTTTAACAAAACAATGCTAATAATGTCAGTTTCAAACATACTAAGCAAAAAGAAATACTCCAGAAGTAGGGGAAAACAAGAGTATAAAAGTTAATGACATAAAAGATTGTAAGTATGTGCGCACTTGAGTGTATTTTCATTTTATTAACTACATGTGTCAACTACAACACCTTACATGATATGTCCTGCAGGGAGCTTAAATTGTTGTTATTGCTATATGAAGCTCACTATCAACAAATTCATTCCATAAGAAAGCTTCCTTTTGGCAATGATCCTCTCATAAAGATTGTCATCAAATTTTTCATCGGAACTAGAGCAGGATAATCGACCATGTTTAGAACCATAGTAGCAACAACACATGGACAACTGATTATGTCACTGATATATATACATTAATGAGATCCATCTGACCAAAGTAGCTATAAAGGTGTTACAAAGAGCAAGCATTTCTGGTGTATGTTTTTTGCAAATAATATAGTATTACTTAGTGGGATGAAACAACAACTTAATAGTATGCTGGAATCTTGGAGAACTTTTGAGATAATTTTTCAAAAAATTAGCAGAATAGAGTACATGAAATGCAAATTTAGTGAAATAGAAGATAGAGAGCAATCCGCCAATCCAATTAAAATTGGAGATAACTTAATAGAGCATTGCGATAAGTTTATATATTTGAGTTCTATGATAAAATCCCTTGGGGGGTCGGACTTGGATATAATTAATAGGATAGGACTGTTTCTCAAGGATGAAGAAGAAGAGTTGAAAATGGTTCAGGCAATTCTGTTGTGGTTCCAGATCTGTTCAGGGCTAAAGATTAACTTTAATAAAAGTGAATTGATGGGCGTGAATGTGGAGCATGGGCGATGTGTCGCGTTGGCTTCGGTTGTAAAGTAGCTTCTTTCCCGTCTTCTTATCTTGGTCTTCCTCTTTGTTTGGGTAAACCTAGTAAGTTCTGATGGGATAAAATTATTGAGAAATTGGAGAGAAGGCTATCTTTGTGGAAGGGACAGCATTTGTCAATTGGTGGAAGGATTCTCCTCATTAAGTTTGTTCTTTCTAGTCTCCCGGTGTATTTTCTGAGTGTGTTTAAATGCCCAGTTTTGGTGATGAGTAAGATTGGGATTATTCATAAACGGTTTTTGTGGAATGATGGTAGGGAGAAAAGAAAGTTTCATTTTGGTCTCCTGGTCTCACGTTTGTAAGCCAGTGGCGGAAGGTAGAGTAGGTATTAGGTCGGTCCATCAGTTTAATATTGCTTTGTTGGGGAAGTGGTTGTAGAGATTAGGGGATTCTTCAGAAAGATTATGGAAGGTTATTCTTCTTTAACCAATACAGGTGGATTGGTAGGTTGTTGCATCGTCAAGAAGAGTTTATGGTTTCTCGAGAGGGGTTTGTTCAATTTTCTTGGAGTTTGACTCTTGTATCAGGTATCGTGTAGGCACTGAGATTTTCTTTTGGAAGGATAAATGAGTGGGGCATGTTTCTTTAGCTCAAAATTCCCTAGCTGCAAATAAAGAGGCTAAGGTCAGAGAATGCTATGATGTTCATCAAAGTAAGGTTGTTTGGTGGCCTCAGTTCAGAAGAGGTCTGGACGATTGGATGATGGAGAAGTGGTTCTCTCTTATGGAGGTGTTCAGTAAAGGGTTTGTTGTGGGTAATGGAGAGGATATAAGGATTTGGGAGCCTGAAGCGCATGGGATTTTCTCAATTAAGACCTTCTGTAGTAAGTTGATGATATGGCGCGCCAGGGTGTGTTTATGACATCGGAAATTATAAATCAGTTTATATAATATTTGGGGGGTTTTGTTTGTTTGGGTTTTGCTTTGTCAATAGGCTTCTTTGCCTGTTTGTTTTGTTTTCCTTAGTGTTGAGAGGTTACAAGTTGTAGACACTAGGAGGAGGGTAGACCAATGAAAACATGGAGCAAAGAGAGAAAGAAAGACATAAAGCTAGTGGAGTGGTAGACTATATAGTTTATGGTAGGGCCAACTAGAGAAGAAGAACTCAATAAGTTGACACCAATAGATAGGATAATGACTTTGATGACGATGACGACGAGAGCATGTATTTATACATGCAGGCGTTGCAAGCATTCTTGCAAATGATTTGACACATATATGTGATGAAGGAACATACACAAGTATTCTTAACAGTTTCTCAGTGCAATCACAAAATGCTGTAGTTAAGACCTACGATCCATTTGAAGGAGTAAAATGAGAGAGACAATGAAAAACAAATAAGCTAAACAAAAGGGAATAGCCCTATTATGGTAGTAGCATAAATGAGTTTGCTAGGTATGGGAGCATCATTATGGATGCAGCTAGAGAAAAAGTACTATCTTTTTCAGGTTTTCTGAGCCCGTGCCTCACAAATGAGGCTTAGCTTTACACTGTCCAGAAAGGATTTAAGGAATTGCAATTGATTGGGTGCAGTCATGACATAATTAAAGGTGATTCTTTTGCAGTGACGCAGTGGGCTAGAGGCTTTCCTTGTCCATGGTGCTTTCTTGATAATGTGGCGAAGTGAGAAGAGTAATGAAAAATGAGGTTTTACTATTTCTCATGTATTAAGGTCAGGCAAAGGTAAGGCTCATATGTTGGCTAAAGCAGGTGCAGATGTGCTTCACCTATAGTGTGTTGATTCTGATATAAGGGCGGTGTGTGTGTGTGTGTGTGGCGTGTACATGGTTAAGGGCATATTAGCACCTCTCTTTACGCTACACTATTCGTGAGTTTGCCAATGTGGGGTCACCTATGTTATGCTTATGAGTCCATTAAAAAGGTCTAGTATTGAATTTATGACCCATAAAAAAACATCTTGATTGGATAAATGAAACCATTGTTTTCAAAGATATAACAATTTAGAAGTTAAAAGGTGATAAAAAAAATTTGGAAGGCTTGAAAAACATGGCTTGATGGATCCAATCAATATGATTTTTTTGTGGGTCACAAGTTTAAGCTTTAACTTTTTTAATGGACCCATCACCATCACCATACATGAGCCTTATATAGGTGGACTGAGTGCGGTTGAGAAGGAGTGAAAGAGATCATAGTCTTACAATATATATAGCAAAAACTCCAATCAATCCAAGTGTAGTCAACACCCCCATTCCACATCACACAAACGGTGTATATAATATATATATTTTATGTCCGAAGGTATCCAGGCGTCTCACCCAACTAATCCTTCGAGGTGTGTGCACACCTCCCTGCTATATATATATAAGCAATAGAGAATAAGCATATGCAACATGCATAACAAGCAGAAAACACGCCATAACCAACAAACTCACAATTGCTCCATAGAAACCTGGCTCCCTAACTCCAAACAAGTAAGCAAAGTAGCTCTCCTGCCTGCAGATCAAGTAATCCATCAATCACTAAAAAGCCTCTGAGGTTCTCATCTATAAAATATGTTGGCAGTTGTTGAAGATTATAATAAAGACATCCAATTCATAATCCAAGGTCTAAGAAACACGAATGTAATGTTGTTCTCAAAACTACATGAAGGATGACAGAGAGCACAGCCAAAAGAGATCTTCCAGCGGTTTGCCCCCACAAACCATCCAATGGATCCCAGATTGAAAGTGTCACTGCATAAGATCATATTGACCACTGTTGCTAACCGTCTGAATGGTTTAAAAACAATAGATTGTTGGGAGGTCACATGCAAATCAATTGTGAAATCATAGCATGCAATATTTTTCAGAGGTACATACCATACAATCCCACATATGGATGATGGAACCATCCATAGGACTTTCCATTTGGTATGTCCCACCATGATTTTGAAACCGGTTTAGGACCCTGTATCTGCCAACGGCAAAATTTTATATTGGCCAATATAATAGATCTGACCATATTCTAACGTATTCTAAAAGAAAATTAATATTAAATATTGTTCATTCTTAATAACTGCAAAGGAACTTTAATCATAAATATGATATTAGATTAAAATATAGATCTGCATGGAGTGGAGTCCCAATACAATTCAGGTTTCAGGACAGGTTTCAGGACATAACCATTTAGAATCACGGTTACTGATTTTTAAAACCATGCTCCCCATAGCCAAATAATGAAGGAACCCAGCTGAGGCACCCATGATAAATAAGAAGCAGCAACCTTGCTGCCTTTTTCAAGATTAAGAAGCCCCTTAAAGGTAAACTTTGTACAAAAAGAAGTAAGGAAGTGTAAGTTATTCATTGACAACCAATTTGGTGAGAACTTTTTGTGACACTAGCATTTTAACTGTTTCCCTTGTTCAAATCCACTCCCAACCTATGAATTAGATCACCATCCAATTTGGGCCCTTTATAAGTTACAGCTTCCACTGAATTAAACCCAAGGGCTTATAACACTGTTAAAAGAGTGATCGACAACAAAAGAAAAGAAAAGAGATTCAAAGACAAAAAGGCATCGAAATACCTGAAGAGAATGACATGATCAGAGCAGTATCGTGTCTGCTCTTCGCCCCCCTGATGAGTTCAACAAATGCAGGTAACGAAACGACGATGGGAAGAGAAGATTTCAAAATTCTAATTTCTAAGAAAGGAATACATACTTGTAGGAGGACGAAACCGTGGAGAGGGCGAGAAGAGGATGTGAGATATTGACGGAGGGATTGAACGAGCTTCGATCGGTTCTGGGCATGGAGTTCCATCGGAACTTCGGGAGGAGAATAAGAAGAGGAAGAAAACGGAGCCATGGAAATGGATTCCATGGAAATCAGAGAGAAAACTCGCAATGGTAAATGATATGTAGAGGGAAGATTGCTTCTGCCGTCAAGCTCGTTTGCGTTGTTTTTTACTTTTTTAGTGAAATTTCATTTGTCCAAAGCCCAGACTGGCCCAGCCCGAATTACTAAAATAGATTTAAATAAGAGAGTTTTGTCAACGGCTCGGGCTCGACTTAAAGCCTGTTGGACTTTTCCACGGGCCGAATTTTTATCTCTCGCTTCAAAATTATTTTTTTTGGGTGACTTTTTTTTTGAAAAAAATCATTTAAAAAAATAAAAAAGGCTATTTTAAAAAAAATTAAAAAATATAAATATCGGCCGAGATATCGACTGGGCCAGTAACCAATATTTGTTTTTTTTTTTTTTAAAAAAGAAGAAATCGGCCGAATCCAGCCGATACTATGCGTATTGGCCAAGATATCTCGGTCGTCGAAAACCCGAGATATCTCGGCCGATACGCACAGTATCAACTGAGATTTATACCCTGGGTTTATTTATATTTTTATATATTATATATATCATAAAATTATATCTGATTTTTTCTATTTTTTTGTTTTTATTTTGTAAATTAGAAATTTAATCATTTAGATTGAAAGATAACTTACCATGTGATAAGAATTCATCTTAAAATTCAATTTTTAGTGAATTTTGGTAAATCTTTTATTTGTAATTGTTCATATGTTGGGTAGGGGGCATTTGTAGCCGCTACACCGGTAGCGGTTTCTTGTATCGGCGAGTTGTAGTGCCGTTATTGTCTTCCTCTTTCTTTGTATTTGGTCTCTCTAACGTACTTTCTTTTCTTTCAATATATTTATTTTAGTTATTTAACAAAAATAATTTTTAAATGTCTTTCAACTTTGACTATCAAGGTCAATTGAATAAAAATTAAATTTTAGCCTAATTTTTTTAATTAGTGGTTAGTTCTTTAAATTTATTTTCAATTTGCATGCTTAAAATTTTAAATTATAAAACAATTATTTTTAAAAAGTAAAAACAGTGCCAAATATAAAATTAATGGGCTTAAACAGCAGGCTCATGCTTTGACTTTAAAATCTCGACCAACCTCGGTCCAAATCTGACCTATGAACAGTCCTACTTGGGAATTAGGAGTTCTGAGTAACACTTTTATAAAAGTTGTGAGAATTATTTTAATAAAGTTTTTAATTAACAATTTCATTGAATTTACTTGATCCACTCCATTATCAAAGTTAAGGCAAGAATTGACAGAGTCAGAAGGACAAACTTAGTGTTTAATTTTTCTCCAATACTTAGAATTCGTAAAATTTAATTATATATCAATAGCTTAAAGATGTATACATTCAAAATTATTTATAATTATTTTTAATAATATGTGGAAGTATGGAAAATATCAAATTTTATTACAATTAAATTCGTCCGTCGTAAAATTTAGAGTAACAAGCTCACAAAAACTCACAAATTTGTGAAGTTAAGTAAATTTAGGTTGAATCGAGTGACCAAAATTTTCTAACCCTTCAGTTTGATTAAATAAGTTTGGATTAGGTCAATCACATAGAGCACTTGACTCCCACTTGATTGTAAGCTCTTTTTTTTCCCCACGAGTGAACTTAATTTTTACTAAAATATTGTAAATATTTATGTGAAAAGAATCATTATAAAATTACATTAAAAAATGTGGAGAACTTTACTTTTATGTTAGTTAAAACTTAGCTATTTTCCTCTCTATTGATATGAGTATAAATAGAATTACAGTCCTCACAAAGGAGGAAAGAATAAATTAAAATCAAATTACAATCTCCTGATTGGAGAGGAAAATAATTACAGGCAGGCATAATATCTAAAAGTCAATCGGATGAAGAATTTCCGTTAATAGAAAGCATGTGCTTCTCATGAGTGACATCAGTCAAAAGTTTATAGTGAATCATTTTTTCTCTAGTTCACACATTTGTGTACAATTTTTTTTTTTAATTGTTAGATATAAATGTAAAATATCTCAAGAATGTCATTCAAATTCACCAAATTTAATAATAAAATCTATTTTTTTTTTTATGTTTTAGTCAATTTTAAAAAAGTTTTCTCTATTTTTAGATAGCAATATGATAAAGTTAGAGCAAATCTTTTTAACTAACCAAACTCAATCTTAAAATCGATTTTCTCATTTTTTAACTATTTTTTGGATAAATTTTTTTGCTTGTCTCGAAGAAAATCACAATCGTTTAATAAATGAATGGTTAAAATTAATTTGATACTCAATTAAATTGTCTCTTAATATATAGATTAAAGGCAAACAAGACCGGTCAAATATTTCAAACTTACTAAATCAAATCTTAATTTCCTTTCTTCTATTTTTATCCATCTTTAAGAATTTTTTTTTTTTGTGTGTGTTTTGTTGGTCTAAACTTATTGGATTAGGTAGGTCATTTGCTCTAAACTTTTAGAATTAGATTATAGATCTCAGGTTTAATTCCTCATAAACTTCTTGATACACAAGGGTTGAGAGTGGAACTCTGTATCCGTTCGATTAATCTCACATCCAATGTAGATTGGGAGTACACATATTATCCAAATAAAAATAATAAAGTAAAGAGATTTAAGGATAGACGGGAAATAGAGTGCATCCAATTGCATGGGATGCATTTGATTTATATTTCCTTTATACATTATTTGATAAATTAAATATCAACCATATAGATTTAAGTAGACTTAATGCACTACAACTGTGAATCTTCTGCTTTCAAAGCTCTCCAACTCCAATTGCCATATCTGTGAGGCTTCAAGCAAGGCCTCTGTTTTTTAGTTTCTTCAATCTGCTTCTGTGAGCTTGTTGGCACATGGATCAGGGTTGCCTCATGGGTTTCGGATTGGGGACCCTTCTGTTTGTTGGGTCTGTCTGGTGAAAGTGGTTGGTCTTTCTTTAGAGGGCCGTTTTCTGGTTTTTCTCTTCTTGTTTTGCTTCGCTCGAGCTGTAGGCATTTTTAATTTTATTTTTGCTAGTATTTTTGGGATTTTTCCGCTCTTTGAATGTACCACTGACCCATTGTTCAAACAAAAATTTCAATCCAAAAATCATTTTTCAGTCAGATTGTGAATGCTTGATGATTTTTTCAAAAATATATTTCATTGTTCTAATGTAAAACAATATTTCTTTTAACATGAATATCCCCACTCCTATATTAAAAATGAGACTAATCCCACAAACATATATAAACCTCTCAATCTTCACACTGGATAAATCGATGAAGAGTAATTTCATAGAGAGTGGTCCAGAAAAATTTGAACATGAATCAAACCCAAGACCTCCCTTCATACTTTCGAATGCAAATTTCAAAAACACTATTAAATCAAAATATCTTGTTCCATACTCGACAATACTTTTATGACTATTAAAAAATAAAATATGTTTTTATAGTTAAATAGATCTAATGAAAATGATTCAAATAGTATGGTTCATAAACTCATTCGAGGATAGAAGTAATTTTTTTAAAGAAAGTGCCTGGTGCAGCCGTACCAAGATGTATAGCCAGAACCAATCCTTTAACCATAATGGGTTGGCCTAGTGATTAAGATACAAGACTTCAGAATTAAAGTATGGAGTTCAATCTTTGATAATTCCAATGAAGGATAACTCTGTAGGAAAAGTCACACCGCTTGAACTAGTCAGGCATATCCAATGAAAAAAAAAAGAAAAACTGGAGGCACGCCCAAGCCTCTGTTTCACATGGGAAAAAAAAAATAAAGAGAACACTGGAGACCCTGTGATACCTATGGCAGTTTAACCTAAAAAAGGGACGTGTTAAAGCACGAAGAAACGGATCACAAGGTAATGGCAACTTGTGTTGCTACAGAAAGCTGACCTAGCCGCATAATAACAATTGGTCAGGCCAGCCCAGAACAGAACTATGGAATCCTGTTCCAAGATTACTGTTTCTCCATACCTTACTAGGGGAAAACCACTTCGCCCATTTGATGGTATTTTTTTTAATCCTTAAACATTTGTAAGATTTGTTTGATGTGATCAAAGTGATCTTTGGTAGGGCCTTATACTTGGGAGTTTGTGAGGGAAAATATCATTGACTGCGTGTCTCTGAGCTCCACTATCGGACAAAAAAAAAGAAAAAGGAGCAAGCCCCAACCCCATTATTACCATATCAGAGAGAGAGAGAGAGAGAGAGATGACACCAATGAACAGAACCAGAACCAGAGGCTTATTCAAAATAAGTCATTCATCCCCCCAATCTCAAATTTACAAAGTGAGTCAAACAACCCCTAAGGAAGTAAGGTGAACTGAACACTTACACAATGAAAGTTCATGTCACCCTGGGTTACGTGGCTATAATCTGTCAACAGAAGAAAGAAAGGTTAGCACAAATGATGAAATTAACTGTGATAGACTTTGAGAAGCTCTCAAAAGGCAGGTCGGACGATACAAGCCCCACCAACTAGGGAATGAGGAGATGGGTGTACAGAACAGTGGATTTGCATTCACAGACACAGACCCGACAGCATTGAATAGCCTTCATTTGCTTGTAGGAGAGCTACAATCATATTTCTGAACCTAAACATTAAGAAAAGAAACAAATCTTTTCTGAAAAGAATCAGATTTAAGCTGGCTGACTGGGAACAAGACATCTTTTTCTCCTCATGGATTCTGACAGCCTCTTTTGGACACCATCTCTGTACGTTATATATGTTGGAGGATCTGAGCATGCAGTCTCCAACTTGCTTTGTTGCATCAGAAGCAACATTCTTCACCATCAGCAGTTAAAAAAACTTGCCAAGCATTTCCTACCAAAACCAGCTTCAGGAATAATACATATACAAGCTGTTTGCAGCAGCACAAGCAATAGAATTTTCGGTTGGGTGCCATGCTAGGTGGAGCAACTTCGTTGTAAAATCATAAGAATTTCCATTCGAGTCGAGACCTGGGCTTTCAGCTCCTGCCAGAGATTCAAACTTGGTTGTATGGCTCAAAACAGAATTAAAACAGCTAACATAAAGATAACAACCACAATTACAACAGCAGGCAAAACAAACCAATCAATACTGACCTCGTCTTACAACGCGTGATAGACTAGTAACAGGTCTTGAAGGCCTCGAAGGTATTTGCACTTGTTTCCTAAATGACATTAATACAATTGAATTAAGTCATGAATCAAAATTGATTTTTATACTCCTAATAACTACCATCCATTTATTGGGCTAGAACCACCACACCAAAAAGAAAAAATGTTAACCACTTGACTGAAGTCTCAAGCTGCCATTGTTGTTTTTTTCCTTTTATAAGAAAATCAACCATCATTACTGTACCAATGTCAAAGTGATAAGAATTGATACAACCACCCTGAAATTATCTTTAAGCCATGTACATGCCATCATTGCCTTAATCTAGTCTATTAAATTCTACCTCATGGGATTTTTGCTGGCTTCCAAAGTTGTAGCCTCATAGCTGCCCGGAGCACAACCAAAAACACGGAATAGATTGCTGGGATAAGGAAAAAGATTGTCTTAGCATCACAGAATTAATAATAAGAATAATGAGAATAATAGTAATAATTTGGAGTTCAACTAAGTTGACAGGAGACATATTACAAGACCTGTAGGAACCGGTAGCAAGACGGAGTCCATCTCCACTAAGACAGCACTCAAATTTATCAAAAATAGAATCATTTTCATACAAGTCGCAGAGCTGCACAAGGTGACAACAAGAACCAGCAACAGTGTTCAGAAATTGCATTGGATGATGTACCTTGCCTGCTCAGAACAATTACTGAAGAAGGAAGAAAACTCACCCTGGGCCTTAAATGTTCATGAACCTGAAAAGTTGCGACAGGACCAGAATCCATGTTTACGTCCCAGAGCTGAAATACACAGTTGAACATATGAATTGAAAGAAGACATGATATAGATTAAATTCAGGTTCACAGCAACGTGTTTACTAGCTTTTCAATAAGAGAACTAATGACACCCGGATGAAAAGAATGGCATTAGTATGAAGAAATAACAGACCATAACATTGCGATGCTAAAGAGGTCATGTTAGTTCAAATTGGTGACAGAACTCTAGACCATGGAATAGTTTCAGCACATGCAAACAGTTCAGTTTTTAAATAAAAACTTCGTTGGTAGAAAGAAAATGAACACAATGATGCAAAAAATACAGAACACCAGATTAAGTTCACATTCCGAGTAACATGTCTAACTAGATTTTTCAATGTGATCATTTAGAATAAGCTATTATTCACACCCATAACTAAACCGACAGCGAATATCCATTTTATTTATTCATTTATTTATTTATTTTCACTATATTCATGTCAACAATGATAAGATGCTTTTATCTGACAACTTTTTTCATGGACTATACGTGTTGTGTCACCTACACTCATAACCCCAATTTCCTTCGCTCTTGCTACCAGTTGACCTAAATCAATTATGAGTTGTCCTAATTTGTTGATATAGACCATCCATACTATAGTTGGTTGATTCACTGGCACTCATTTATTTCAAGTATGCCCAACAGCACAACAACAAGGCACACCCAAATCATACATCATGAAAAATGTCCTTTTGGACTGATCATGCTTGCATGAAACCTCCATGTGGACTACCTCATGTTGTCCACATCAGGCTCTCTTTTCAGTCATCCCTCCCACACCTCCCCAAAAAAATTGTAATAACTTTTCAAAGAACAAAGATTACAGGTGGACCCAAAATATGTTGGCATGATTTTTTTTTCTTTTTTCTTTTTTTCTATAGTAGAACAAGACAGTACTGTAAAAAGATATCAGATGAATCTCTAGGAATCATGGAATGCAGTGGTAGAAGAACAACTGTTATTTATATATTGAATGGTTAATAACTGCTCTACTCATTGAAGATTGGCCCTCCATTAAATGAAGTTCTAGAAAGAGCATTTCAAACAATGATTACAGAAGCAAATCCAAGTAGCTAGAAACTTTTAAAACACAAGCCCAAATTGATCAAATTTAGAAATAGAAATTTACAAAGTATGAACCTTAAGAGTCATGTAATCACGACTCAGGATGTGCCTTCCATCCTTTGCAAACTTAATATCAGATATTGAAGCAATAATATCTGTGAAAAAGGACCTTGACCCAGGAGCCTCCTGTTCCTCGAACCTGGATGTGACACAATATCATTAGTCAATGCATTGATTGATTAGTTGCACTCAGTTTTCAAAGTAATTTCTAAATAACCATTATGTCACCACCATCCCTTACAATTCCCAACACTTATTCTTCTTCTTCTTCTTTTTTTGAAAAATTACAATCACTAAAGATAACGTTAATAACCATGTCTTTAGTCGGGCGATCGAAGTGAAGTGCGGCAATTGGCAGGTTTAGGTTCTCATGATCAACCCATTAATTTTGAACCCTCAACCGAATTTACCCCATTTATTACAAGGTTCTAGGTCGTAATAAAAAGTTCATTAAACTGGTTAAGATATACAACCTGAGGTCCTTGACCCTTTTCCAGGGCCGGCTTAAGGTGCGTTGCTTGGTTAGTTGATAATTATCTGGTTGGGTTCGGGTTGAATGACTTGGATTTTATAAAACCCAAACCCAAAATCACTCACTTCTTAATCAGGTTCAGGCCTTACCAATCCATTCATTAAACAGGTTGACGTGTTCCACCAAACCCTGCTTTTTCTCGGTTGCTTTCAGGTTGGATTGATGGCTTGGACAGAAATTGCCATACTAGTTACTGGTCAAAGAAATTCCAAAAAATCACTTACAATTTGGTATGAGTATCACATAATGCAGATTGCCGCAAGTCAATGAGCCGAATAGAGCCCTTTGAGCTACTATATGCTAACATATTACAGTGGGTAGGATGGAACTCAGCAGATGTAATAACCTCTGCAAGTATAAGACAGCCCAATAACAGACATCAATCAAAATATCGAAATAACTATCACAAGAATGTCCCATCAATCTGAAACAACACTATAATGAGGTGTAGAATATAATATAATCCATTTCATTTCTATAAACATCAAAGAGCACGAGAGGCAACTACATAGCAATGCATGCAACTAAATACGGAAAATAGTAATGATACATAGCATACAAACAGGTACCACTAACACAGCCATAAAAGTTTACTTCAGTTCAAAGAGAGAAAAAAAAAACAGTTTATTGTAGTTAGCGTATGGAACTAACACACAGCTTATTGGCGGTTACAATTTTTTAATTAAAAAAAAAAAAAAAAGGAACACCAGAAATCAACGACTTTAGCTCCCTAGAAGATGTATCATGAAACACTTCACTAACCTATAATAATAGCAATGAAATCATTGCATATTATTAGATTCTAACAGAACTCATGGTCAATCATCTAAGGAAACTATTCACAATCAAAGCAATGATCTTGTGTACAATTTCTGACCAATCTGGTGTAATGAATACAGAGAAAATAAAAGAGTATAAGCAATAGACACTGATTGACACTACCCTTTAACAGCTCAGTATCCTTACAATATATAATGTTGGCAAGGAAAAACATTTCAATGGAAGAAGGATATAGCTTGAACAAATGTTTCAGCTTATTCATGTTCTTATTACAGTCTCATGTTACATTCAAATTCAGATAGACTTCGTTTTTTCAATTTAAAGAAAATGGAATGGCTGCATTGTCAGGGATAAAAAGGTTTAAAGAAACGAGTAAAATGGTTGATGTATGCCTTCTATCAGTTGTTTCTTTTGTGTCATGTTGATCTATTCATTTAGGCATCCTTGAGATAGTTGCATCATGTTATGGTGAGCATATAGTATGCCTTTCATTAATAAAAAGGCATTGTCCATTTTCTAAAAAAAAAAAAAAAATAAGATATCATTGTCAAATAAATAAATAAATAAAACACAAAAAAGATGTTTGAGCAGAAGAGTCAGATGAGACTAGCCACTTAATGAAGATGATACTTCTACAGGAAAGACAGGACTTGCTGTTATTAGTCGTGCATAATCATCAAAGAAATATCCTCACTTTTTCCCTCAAGAAAATCAGGAATAAGAAGAACCAAATGAAGCAGGAATTTTGGCCATGAGGGAAGCATTGAAAATTCTGAATGATCTTGGCATTTTTCTATGGTGGTAGTGTTATCAATTTTCCCCAAAAGAAATGGTAGCACTGTCCAGGTAATGCCGTTTGATGGTTAATTAAGAAGAAATGTTGACTTTGGTAAGAGATGTAACTTCTGGAGAAGGTTTACGAGTTTCCAAAGTAATGGAATAGAGAACATATTAGCTAACATGGGGGTGAGTAGAAGTAACTTCATAATCGATCATGATGCATCTGTGTGATTGGTCAAGACGTGCTTTCTATATTAATTACTGTAGGTGTGCCATTATATAGAGGAGAGATACAGAGAGGAGGGAAAAAAGGGAGAGGGGGAGGGGAGGGGAGGGGGAGGAGGAGGAAGAGAAAGCACTCCCATGCTGCATCTTTTTATTGTGGTCTCATTCATTTTTTAAATATTTTACCATTTATTGATAAAAAACTGTTTGTGTCAATATGGATTGGTGGATAACAAACTTTTAGCTCTTTTCCCCTTCAAGCATGTTTATCGTTGATAACAAACTTTTGAGTTTCTGTTAACAACAAATGGAATAACTATGCATATACAGTAGACATCAATCACAATCTACATGTTATAAAGTGCCTACAGGCGAAGACACAAGTCGTCACTCAATGTTATGTGAGAAAAAAGCTTATTGAGTAAAAGAAAAAAGAGGGGATGGGGATGGATTGGGTTAGCAAATAATGAGTTGGTCGTAATTTCTCCTCATTCAAGCATGAAAAACATTTTAACATGCTTATACGCATCATTGGTCCAATTACAATACACTCACTATATTTGCTAACAAGTAGATCGATTGATTAACAGCAACATGCATCATTAACATCACATGACGTGGAAAGTTGAACAAAAGTGTCGAACTGAGACATTCACAGACAGAAGCAATAGTAGAAGTTCCTCAGTAATTTCAGAGGCAAAACAACTTGGACTGACAATCCAAAAATCTCAAGATTACAATTCAAATGGATTTAACCATTGTGAATTCATACCAGTTAGATCCTCCATATTTGCTGGCTTCACATCAATGATATTGAAACTCTGGTTACTAATTTCCAAATTCCAAAGATTTATTCGAAGATCATCTGCTGATATAAAAGTTTCACCATCACTGCAACAAGAAAAAAGTAACAAATGGAAATGGTGAATGCAGAAAAACGAGAGCATAGAGCTCAAGACAATGCAGATTAGGGTAGCAAAACACCTCACAGAGAAATGTAGACAAAAAATGCATGCAAACCAGATAACAAATTGGGGGTGAAACTAAGGTACAGCTTTTGCTCATACCTGCCTTGGCACAACCCAAATATCATGGGATGGCCATAGTTCTTCAAGTTATGAGTTGTCTGGCTCAAGACTTTAAATTCACTCCAAATTCAGGTCTGGTCAGGTTAAACTTAAAAAACCTGACCCAGCCCCACAGCATGACCTGAACTTGTGAGTATTTTGAAAAAAAAAAAAAAGGAAAAAAGAAAAAAGAATCCACATGAAATACTTGAAATGGAAAATCCAAGTAGTGGAGCCACTTTCCCTAAACCCCCATTCACTTGCACCAATATTTTCTCCTCTCTACCTTTTTTTGAAACGATAACAGTAAAATTTCATTAAAGGGTAAAAAAGATACATAGTACAGAACAAGAGATGTACTGGGGAAAAAATCAATCTAGAAGTCTCAATCCCATCCTTAGCCAAAAATTCCACAGCCCCATTAGTGGTTCTCTTGATGTGCTTAAGCTGAATCTTGCCATGACAGAATCTTTGAATCTCCTTGACTGATATCAACTTCCATAGATGTTTCTTCCAACCTTTTGCCCATATAAGAGCACTGGCTGAGCCTCCTATAACAGTTAACTTGTTCCACCCATGGACACTCCACTGCTTTAAAGCCTTCCTCTTACCTAAAAGCCCTGCTTCATTTGAATCATTCACGTCTGGTGGAGCTGAAAAATCTTAATCATACCTTGTTACATGAAAAAAATCTAATCATACCTTCCCCATCATGTAACACATCCCAATACCTTCAGGCCCTAGTTTTACCCCTGTTGTCCCATCCACACCCCTAAAGGTGGTGGTATACCCATTTATCCTTAACTCGCTTTTTCTTAACCCCCACCCATCCCAACCTCTCCAAAAAAAACAACCACCAACACTTGAAAGACCCTCCCAACCAACTTATGATCCTCGTTCTCATGACTTTAAAGACTTCTCCACCCTCTAAAATATTCTGGTATTCGTCTTCCTCCCAACAAACCATAATAGAACCGTTGGGAAGTAAAGCAAAGCCATCATTTCCTTGCCTATAAAAGGTCCTCCTCCTCGACCTTTAAGAATACCAACTAAAGAGTCTTGATTAACCCATGTACAAAGTACAAACCATCAAAGACACCACCTAATACCACAACTCCTTTCAAAAACACACATTTATAAAATAAATGCTCTGTTAGAGCCCCGGTTTATCCATGTTGTCAATTTCGTACAAATTGTCAGAACCTTGCCTATGGAAGATGAAGATATTACATGAAGATTATTGAAAGTCAAACTAGCCGTTGGCAAGTCAAACTAGTTGTTAGCAGTCAAACTAGCCATTGGCAAGTCAAACTAGCCGTTGAGACATTTTTCTATAAATTCAAGTTCATTTCAGAGGCCATAAAAAAATGGAAATCAACCTAAACCTTCCTAGACTCTGAGAAGAGGTTCCAACCATAGTTAGACACCTTTAAACCTCTCCAAATCTCTCAAATCACATCTACAAACATCTATGGAATACCAAAAGTTATTTTAAGCTTTCTTTGATGTGATTTAGAGTTAATCTTCTAAGAATTTACCGTAACATCTTTACCTCACCCTAGGACCTAGCCTCCTCTTCGGTTGCAAACACTGGAGTATCTCAAGCACTGAAGATCAAAGTGAGAACACAATTTTTCAAGAACACATTCAAGATCTTTTTGAAGCTATAAAAGCAATTGTTCTTGTTTTTTCATTTATCACACACTGTAAGGTGGAGTAGACATTTGTGATCGAACCACAATAAGAAAAATAGAGAGTCAAGGAGTAGACCTTGGTCGAGCCTCGCAAAACTAGGTGTATTGTTAGGGTAGTTTACCCTTTTATAGTGAGTTCGGGATAACCCAAGGTTGGGTGAGTCCAAGAGTGGACGTAGGTTCAGAAGAACCGAACCACTATAAATTGTTGTACATGTGTGTGTGTTTGATTGTTGTTACTTGCACACACTTTGGTTTATTTCTGCTGCACATAGATTGGTAAATTAATTCACATATTTTGATTAATTGATTCACATAATTATTTGGAAAATAAATTTAAATTGATTAAGGTTATTTCAAATCCCTCCTCTAGGACCAGCATTGTTCCAGCCTCAGACTTACATGCTCCACATCCTCCTCTCTTCCATAGCATAGACGAGACAAATCTCCCCCTTCTAATAATTTTTTTTCTTCTATTTCTTGCACCTAGTGAGGATTCTACCCTTAATTGGACACCAACAGAACACCTGAACCCTCCAGGGAGCCTTTCCTTTCCAAGCCCACATGCATGCAGGTTGTTGTCTACTCCTTTCCTCCAACTCCTTAATGCAATCCTTTAACTCCCCCAACACATCTTCCACCCAAACTCCACAATCCTCCTCTCTACAAATATCCAAACAATATAAACCCATACCCAAACTCCTCAATGGTCCCTTAGTGCCTTCCTAAATTGGACTGTCCAAACTATTCTACCCCCAAACACTCATAACACTTTTCCACAAAGGTCACCTTATTATTGGCAATTCTAAACAAAATCAGAAACACCTCCGTTGGATTCGTATAACCTACACAAAAACTTACTAAAAAGATACTCATTACGATTCCCCACTATGAACTTGAGCTTACTCCTAAACAATCTTTCGACTCGACATTCACCCATCCCTATTCTGAAAATAGCTCTAACCACCCCCAAAGGTTCACTCTCCACTTTGCTGCCCAAAAACCATCCCCTAGTCCCCTCCACCACATATCTAGCTACCATCACTCTATGCTACAAAGATTTCATCTCCTAGACAACCCTCGATACCCATTCACACCCATTGGACTGTCCAAACTATTTTTTTTCTTTTTGAAAATTAACTTCATTAATCAAGGAAAAAAAAAATGAAAACAACAACACAAGGGAGCAAGCACAAAATGCAAGCAACCTAGAAAAAAGCAAAAAAGAGGAAGTACCCTCAAAATTACATCCAAATATTCACAATCTCCGAAGATAAACTAACACCCTGACAGGCCAACTCATCAACCTTTGAATTTGCCGAGCGAGGGGCCCAAAACACATAATATCCAGAAGACACCATGGAATGATGAATCCTGTAAATTTTATGTAGATAGCACAAAGGACAGAGAGACCCCACAACCAACTGATAACAATCTTAAAGTCACCTTCTAATATACTCCCTGTAGAAAATAATAATAAGAAAAAAGGAAAAAAAAAGGAGAAAGAGCAATTGTGGAGAGGAATTCTCTCTCTGTTGTATTGAATGTGTCTCTAAGCTATAGAGATTACATGTATAAATAATACAAAGGGAGTCATTCACGGTGGCAAAAATGAAAATAATAAATTAATGATCAATTCCAATAAATTAGACAACTAACTAAGTTGACTTTCCAAAATAAAATGTTTCTAGATAATTCCGTCATAAAACACATTTAAGGTCAATCAAGTGGTGTTTTCTTTTTTGAAAGATAACTTCATTAAAAAAGGAAAGAATACAAGCGCATAAGGAGACCAAAACAGCCCCCACAAAACACAATTAGAAGAAGTGAGTAACTACTTCCGAATCTAAAGATAACTCCTGATGGGCCAACTCATCGGCAGCCGAGTTAGTGGAACGAGGAACCCATGTGATTTTAAGATGAAAAGAATTGATAATGCTCCGAATCCTTTCAATTTTATCCAAAAATCTCCACGGGCAAATAAAACCCAAAGCCCAACTCACTATAACTTGAGAATCACCTTCGACCAAGCACCCATGAACCCCTTTATGTTCTAACTCCAGAAGACCACGCTATAGAGCCATTAATTCTGCCTGGATAACTGACCCACAATCAAGTGGTGTTTCGCCCTACATTCATCATAAAATTCCATACATGTCCCACTCCCATCACACCCCTAATTTGGATCCATTTTGTTGCACCCTATAGATGGGCACACTTTTAAGAATTGCATCCGAGCACCATCAGCATTATACATTTTATATGCACGTGCATACACATCATCTTTTTTTATTGTATAATCAAGCTAAAAAGTTATCATAGTGCTTATTCAACTCAAACCAATTGATGCACTACTAAGAAAGAAATATGACCAAACAAAGAGTATGTTTTAGGGTAAAAAAACTAATCACAAGTGAAAAATGGAATAGTTACCACAAGATAATTAAAAACACTACATTTCAGAAGAAGGTGTAGTAGTCTGCAAGCACCTGTTATTTGAAATAGAATTGATGTGGTAGTCATGTGCGTGAGCATATATTCTACGACATCTAGCAACAAGGCTTGTTTCCTGGCTGGTTACCTGAAAGTAAAAATCCATGCATGTAGCAGACATTAGCTGGTGAAATTCTAAATCACAAAGTACCATTCAGGGGAAAAGGCATAGTCACTACAATAATATGGGAAATGCAGCCTCATGACAACTGATAGAACTAAGGGCCTATTTGGTGCTTGGGTTATGGGAATATGCTTTTGTTCAAAGAAAAGTCTACCCATATGACCTTTTTTAAAACAGTAAGAATCTGGAATGCTTTAGTTTAATCTGAAAAGAACAAGGCATCTATTTTTATTGTATCCTGACTTTATTGTCATACTAAACAGCAGAAAAGCCAATCTTCTGCTATCTGCAGCGATACTTCAGCAGTCAATTTTAAACCTCCACCATGCTGTCAGATGTAAATATAGTGGCAGGTCCATGGAATAGCACATATGTTCTCAGAAAAGTAAGACAAGCCTTTTGTGAGTTACACTTTTCCTCGAATAGATCACTTCCCTCAATTATATTGCAACAACCTCAAAGGCAGTACAAACTGTTGCTTGAGTTAGACCTTCAATAACCAAAGTGAACCCCAAATTAATCTGGCCCTAATCCTTCATTAATAATTAACAGACCAAATGATGCATGACATGAAGACAATATAAATGCATTTTTCCAGGTTGAAGACCAGAAATTCCATTCTCTTGAGAAAAGAGATTGGAACACCAGTCCTTTTTAAGGTAATACAATTTTTCAAAATGGATAATGAAAATGGTATAGCATGGATAATACAAATATCATAATCACCAATTTATAGGGGATCCAACATGTATAGCAAAAGTACAGCAGATAGATGCTGTCACTGTAATCGTAGTGCAGACAAAATACTGTTCTGTAAAAATAAAATTAATGTGCTAGGTTGAGTACAACTACCACAGGCAAACGTAGTGATGGAATCCCCCCTGGAGGAAACAAAAGGTCATTGTTTGGGTAATTGTAGGGTCGCTCCAAACATCCTCCATTGGGGAGACGCATTTTGGGACTAGGTGATACACTTGAAATTGCAATGCCACCATTTCCTGCAACTTGAGTGGGATCCAAATTCATATCGCAGATTTTCTTCAACTTCTTTTCTTGAACCTGTCCATGCTCAAACAAAAACAGGATTGGTTGTTTTCTTTTTTTGAAAGATAACAGAAACCACATTGTTAGCCCTCACAAAAAACACACATGCATGCAAACAAGATACATATAAATAGACAGCATGTAATGTGAATGTTGAAATAGAGAAGGCTGGTCGACGAGCCCAAATTATTGACTTGCCATTTGCCAAGTCTAATAACTCAAGCTGAGTCAAGTTGAGTTTCCAAACCATGGCAAAAAGACTAAGAAGTGAAAAGATACCTGTGACTCTTGACTAAAAATTCTAGCATGATGGTTTATAGTCTTATAAACATTCACAACCTCAACTTTTTCCACATTCCTATACCCAAACAAACAATAGAACCGAAAGAATCTTTTCTTAAGGGAGGTACAAATATTGTGAAATCCATTGGCCATATTCTAGTCATGTTAAAGAGAAGTGCTGATCCTGTAGCAGGTTCTTAGGAAAGAATGGGGATAGGAACAATTTGTTTAAAAGAACTATTCTTTCTTCTTCTTCTATATCCTCTTATTCCCATAACCATTTTGTTGACCTGGGCCATTACATCAACCATATCCCATCATTATGGTCACAAATATATGAATTGAAAAATTAATGGTTTTGTGGGGCTTAGATAGATGCATTTTTTTTTTAATTCAACTATGTATACAAGGCGGATGGTACCAATTTGGGATATAAATCAATTCACAGGGATAATTGAGTGCTTCTATACATAGAAATGTGGTAAGAAAGGACATGAAAAACCATGGAGGGGGGGAGAAAATGAATTTCAATAGGGCTGCATGGAAAAGTTGAAATTGGTGACAGAGAGATTATGGGGCAAATGGCTGCAATGATAAGTAACAACGATCGATGATGACGGTGACAGAGTTGCAATCATAGTGAAAGAATAATGAATGCAAAAAAATGATTGGAATCTTTTAGGCACAATCATATGTGAAACAAGATATGCAATTCATAGAAAATAAGGTGAAAATATATACTGGAATTTCTTAGTACAATACTATGAAAGATTTCAACAACACAATGCTGTTCCACATTTAAAACTGCATATTAAAAGAAACAAAACTATCTATGAGTTGAAGCAAATAAACCACTGAAATTAATTTTCACACAAAAAATGGAGAAACAAACTTATATACTATCTACATAATGAAGCCACAATCTTTGATATTAAAATATATATAATCATCAGATTCAACTCCTCCTGGAGTAACCCGATACACGAGGCTTGCAATCGGCTTCGTGTATCCATAGGATTAGTCTCACCTCCACGTGGGGTGGGGATACCCATGTTGTAAATGTGTATATATAATCATTGAAAGAGAAAAGTAACATTCTCATTTTTCAAAAAAGAAAAATATCATTCTCACCTTCCAAAATTTAATTGTTTTATCATTTGTGGAGAGAAGAAACAGGGCACCATTGGCTGTCTGGCACCATCTAATTTTGTTGATCTTCTCTTCTATCTCCAAGCTTTTGAGATAGTCAAACTGAAATAAGATAACAGATTCAGTCCACATTGGTAGACAGAGTGAACCTCAGGCATCCAGAGTCAACAAATACAAGAAGAATACCTCAGGCTCATGGCTTTGAAACTCTGTTTTGTAACGGAACTCAGCATGCCTTCCCATGGAAGAATCCATTATTTCCATATCTCCCCGAGAGCCATGCTGCACATTATATAATTAGAAGATAAAAAAATTGTAAGGACCAAGAAAAATTATCTAGGAAGCGCATCAAATCATTCCAGAGAAGTTCAAAGTCAATGAACACACATCTCTCACATCCGTCCGTTCAAATAAAACCACACGTCCTCCTCGATCTCCAGTAGCAAGGTGATCCCCAGTTTTATCAAACTCAATGGCCGATATGATATCAACTACAAAAGGCAACATAAACCGATCATGTGTGAACAAGAAAATAATCCATATGAAAACCTATTCGCATAGACTGAAATGGAGAAGCTCAACACGTTAACATATAGACATAACCGAGAAATTAGTAGGAAGAAACTTCATAAACAATAGATAAGTTCTGGGGAAAGAACTTAGGCCTAATCCTCTTAGGCCTTCTGGATTGTTTCTTGTATCTGTTTCTTTGGTTTCTAATAATAGTTCTTTTTGTTATTGCTCAAAAAAAAAAAAAAAAGTTCCGGGGAAAGAAAATTTTAGGCAATAGTGAGGTGGTAGTTTCGTCAAAAGATCATCATAAACAAATAAAAAATAGTTAACTTCTAGGGGGAACAATTAAGTGGTAGCCTTTCATCAATCTAATGATGAAGCCATGTTACACTGTCAATGAAAAATGAAATGGCGGATACTTAAAAAAAAAAAAAAACCCATAGTAGTACTAGTAGCAGTCATGCATTCTGCAACTCTTTCTTCTTTTTTTTGAAAAGTCTCTGCAACTCTTTCTTTCTTCTTCTTTTTTCCCTGATTACTACACTCTGCAACACTCAAGTCCTCTTGGAGCAACCAAATACACTCTGCAGTAATGTCGGTCATTATTATACACTAGCAAGCAAATTTGACTTAATAACTATATTACTGCTTTATCTTTCAACCGAAAAAAAAAACTATATTATTGCTTTGTACGCCCAGAGATTTTTGGGCATTACTCCTCACAATGTGATGCCATCAGGAGTTTTGCAGTTCACACTTCAACTCACCCATAAATAATTTGGACAGAATAATTAAACGTAATTATTTGATGATATCTTATTTGGTAAGATACACGACAATTTTAATCTCAATCTTTTATTGGGTTTATATCAGAGTATTCATTCTTCTTAAATGGTGATAATGATTGTATTGAAGAAAGGGCAATTCTATAGAAGGGACTAGAAAAATGAAAGCATAAAGGCACGTTTCTGCACAACATTTTCCATGGAAATAGAAAATGATTTCCACATTAAAATTGTTTTCCATTGTCCAAAGTGAACCTTTTCCATGGAAAATGGTTTTTGCAGTTTGTTCATTTTCCATAAAAAGTGTGAAAAATGAATTTCTAGGGGGGAGGATCGGAATACAATTTCCACAGCTTGTGGATTTCAAGACATATGACTCAACTCATGAACTAACCATGGCCCAACCCAAGCTATGACCCAAGATCCAACCCAAGCATGACCCGTAACCCAAGCCATGATCCAATAGGCTTAATCCATTAAACCATCCATGACCCAAGCAATCCAATCATTGTCTCATGGTCAACATAACCCAACCTATGAACCAATCCATGACTTAAGACCTAGTTGATAGTCCAACCTAATCTATAATCTACTACTCAACTCATGACCAAACCAAACTTGTATCCTATACCTACCTATTGCTTGATCAATGAACCAACCCAATCCAACCTAGCTTATGAATTTCTAAGTTAAATTAAGATAGGTGAAGCCAAAATCTAAACCAATTGTACTCCTTATTGCATAATATCATCATTTTAAGTAAAATATATGTTGAATAACTACATAATTTATGTAATTGTCCTTGAGCTATTAATTTGATTATCATGATAATTATGAATGTTACCATTATCACCATTCACCATCATCATTTAGAATTAGGTACAATGGAGTTACGTGCATCTCACCCACCTAGCAATTAGAAATGAATTATTATGGAAACCTTTTATTGCACCAAACTAAGAAACTAATATCTGTACAAAACAAAATCTAAGGATTTCATTTTATATGGAAATAGGAATAGTCGAGGAAACCAATTTCCATGAAAATGGTGGCTCACAAACATGCCCTAAAACAACAAGGAGAAGGTTGTACACATGCCTAGACCCACATGGACATGTTACAGTCAATCTAACAAATTAGCAATAACTATAACGCTCTCTTTGCTAGAGGAACAGTATCCCCATTTGTTCCCCTTGAGATACGAACAAAGTGCAGAGCAGTCCCATGGGAAAGATCAATTATCTCTTCCATCAACTCAGCTTGTCTCCAAGGGTAAGGAGATCTACCCGGCATCAAATATCTTAAAATAACAATGGCAATGAAATAATGCTTATCGAATATCCCTCCACAATAAGGAGGAAGGAGCTCCTTTGGCTACTTCTCCAATACCAAATAAGAGCACCTAAATCTCCTGTTATGGTGAAGCATGTTTTAAAATGATCAAATACCTAAATCTCCTATATGGGAAGTTTTAAGATACAACAGATACACATATGATGTAACCCAGCTGATGGTTACTTCCTAAACTGATGCTCACCACACCATACAATTATCTTTTAAATGGTTTTTTTTTTAAATGATGAGCGGGGGGGACTTCTACAAAAAAAAATCTCTAGTTGAATCACCCATTATCACTTAAATGTTAAGCAGAAATAAACCAAAACTTTTTCAAAGATGGCTTTCGAGAAACTAAAAACTATCACTTCACAGAAAAACCTTCGACAATTACATGGTAAGCAAAAACAAATCCTAACTTTTCAGGGCCAGCTTTTCAAGCAAATCACAAGCCATGAAATTATCACTTCAAATCATAACTGACATGGACTATCAAGCCTTTCTAACAGTAGTCTGTACCTCTAACACATCCTTGCCCAATGTCAAGCTGATATGCACATCCGATGGCATCTCCAGAAAACCAAAACAGCTTAAACGTGTAGAGGAACAAAGTTCCCTGCTCTAAAACATCTGGTGCTCCTTTCTAAGAAAAAATATACATCTGATGCAACAAATATCACACCCATGGAACCAGCACTGCATAACCAGACAGTCCAAGCTTATCAATATCCACTCTTCTCGTGCAGTGTGGCTAAAGCCTCTCCTCTGCCAAAATTTAAAATTTGGTCCTGATAACAATTGCTAACAATTGCCATAATGAGTTTCTATCACATTCACAAATCTAAATTCCCGATCCTAATCCAAGCTGAATCTAGCCTATTGTCTTGATTTGAAGGAAACAAATCATCCACTCTCTAAAAGTGGCACTGAGCTAAATCTTATCTTTGATTTCAACAATCCAACGTCAAATTTAATGAAGATCTTTTCAAGTTCTACAAATTATTTGCTTCAGAGTTAAGTTGCAATTTTGCAATCCTAACAGAAGCTACAATTCTATCATTCGTATGTTGATTTATAAATAATCGAACACCAGAAACCACTAAAAAAACATTAAAAAGAATAAGTTTTCATCATCTACCAACAGATGACTATACTACAGAGATCATAAATTGCATCAAAAATAAAATATACAATAAAATCCTAGGATCGTACGGATCAGAGATGGTGGAGAAAAATACGATACCTTCCTGAACTTCTTCTCCTGCCGTCCGTTCTCCGAAAACCTGAGAGAATTTCCACTCTAGAGGAGGCGGAGCGCCTGCAGGTGTGGCAGAATTTTCGTCTCCCCTGCCGTTCATTTTCCGGAAAAAAAAAACCCGATATCAACAGAAATGGTCCTGCCGCATCAACGATCGGTCGATTTCGATTCCGGATTGGAATTTGGAAGATCAATGGCTTGAATTCGTCCAAAATTTTGAAGAAATTAGGGTTCTGATTCCTCCATTAATGAGAGAGAGAGAGGGAGAGAAGGGGGGTTTGCAAGATGTAGAACTCTTCCTTTCAGTGGAATGGAAACTATCAGAGAAAATGGAAAGGAATGAATTTCTTTCTGTTTTGTGGAGAAAGTCGTTTCTTCGCCCTAGAACTACAAATGGAGAGAGAGGTCAGTCCAAACAAAAGGGTGCTCCTGTTCGGGGAAGACTGTCTTAGGATGATTGTCTTGTATGTTTAATATAAATGAGAATTCCCATAATTAGAAAAATGTGGATGAAAATAAAAATATGTCAGCAGTGGAGCTAAATTTTAAAAAAAAAATATTATAAAAAATATTGAGGTGAGATTTTAGTTAGTAATCCTTCCACACATGTGCACATATATATTTATAAATAGATATTAAATTAAAGTGGGTCTTGTATAAATATTATACACCTTTTGATTAGAAAAATAATATCTACCAATATATATATTGTAATAAAGGTGATTTTAAAAAAAATAGGATAGAAATTTCTCCATCGACATCAGTAAATATTCGATATTTAAATCCTATTTTTTACTACTAAAATAGGTATTCTCCAAATACTATAAATTCAAAAATAATTTACAAAATCATAAAAACCTTGAAAATTTTGCATGTGACTTAAACGATTTCTATATTTATAAAAATAATTTTTAATAAATCATCAAATGGAGTGAAAAGATGGACCCTATCTAAAATGCAAGGTGCTAAAAACTTTAATCTAAAAATAATTTTAAGTAAGCAATATTTAGACCGCTTAAGAAATACTTTTTCTGTTTCAATTTAGTTGTCTCATATGTATTTTGAAACTCTTTCAAAATAGTTGTCTTATGTATATTTTAAAAGAGTTACAGAATGTAAGAGAAGTTCTTAAACCTTTTAAGAGTTTTTCCTTAAAAAATTTAAAATTTTAAAATAAGATAATTAAATTGGAACAGAGGGAGTAACTTATATATTTAGATTAATGTAATTTTTTAATACTATATTTATGAACGAAAATATTTATTAAAAGAATCCATCAAATAGAGTAAAGGTGATTTCAACATTGGATGTAAAAGCTTTCTAAATAAAATTTAATTTAAAGCCATATGAAACATTAGGGAGCTTAAATAACATACATTTTATAATTAGATCAAGATGATTTTATTTGGGTCCTATATATAATAGATCCATTGAATTAAATAAAATGAGTCAATCATTTAATAAATTAATAATTAATAACTAATATTACTTAATAAACTTCTAAAAATATTAGAGGGAACAATTGATCGTTTAACTGTCCACAATCTATGCCTTTTGGCCTAATGGGCCCACAAAGGGATTATGTGGGCCGTCTATTTATTGTCCATACAGTGGGCCACATCTAAAAAAAAGCATCTTACCTTTTATATTTTTCTTTACCTTCACATTTTCTTTGTACGATCTTCTACTTTTCTAAACTAATAACGTACGACAAATGACATGACAGAGTAAATGAGGAATTAACCAATGGAAGGGAACTATATACATAATTGTCATTTAATTTAAAGTGTGATCATCTTAACATTAAAAAAATTTTTAGCAGACATATTTTAGTAAATTTTTCATTTTATCTGCATCTATTCATACGAAAAAATGAAAAAATTAAAAATCGATTTTTGCATGTCTGATTTTTTATTTTTTCGGACAGATGGATAGGACAACATGAGAAGTGTAGAAAACGCGTGTCTTTAAAAGATTATTCCGTATTAAGATAGGCACCCAATTTAAATTATAAAGTGTACCCTATAAATTCAATAATTAATTTTAATGTTTAATTTAAAATTTATCTCATTTGATTGTATGGCCAATTGATTTGAATAATTAAATTAAATTACTAAATTTATTTTCTTAAACTAAATAAAAATATTTTAATAATGTCTACATCTTATAATTAAGATATTGATAATATTTATTTCATTTTAATAAGATCAACAATTTTTATGTAATATTATATAGTATATAAACTAAAATAAATTATGAAAAAATTACAATTTTAGAATTTTCCACATAGATATTAAGTCATTGGTCATTTATGTTTCATGTCACACACTCCTTTTATTGTGCTTCATCTCTTACAATTTAGATAATCAAAAGACCCTCCTCAGAAAGTGTTGAAATGATGATTAGAAATCTATAAAATGAGAGTCTTTAATTGGAATTTTACTCTACTCCAAAAAGCCACTCCTTTTAAAATTATCCAGTGTCTATATGTAAGAAGATTAGTCGAGTGATCATGAAGAAAAACTATTTTAAACAGTAATATTAATATAAAATTATAATAACATATATATTATTAATAAATAAAGATTATAAAATATAAACAATTAACAATTATATTCAATTATAATACTATGATAGCAATGAAATAAAATAATATAAAAAAATTATAACATTTAAAAAATAATCTGTTTTAATAACAGGACTGTTTAGGGAAATTCAACTATGTCGAATTCTACAATTTGATTTAATTTAAAAAGATAAATTGATAATGACAAGGACAATTCTTTTCTCACAGTAGAAGAAGCAGTCAATAACTGACACGTGTTGTTCATCTTCCGCTGCCTAATGACCAATGGCGGTTAGGCTATAGAGAGGGAAAATCTGCAGTCATTATGTCATATTAAAGGATAATCAATAATCAGGTCATGCTAGCACCATGGCTGATTTTTGCCGCAACTGCTGATGTAGCAAATTTAAGAATATGATGAAATTAAATACTAGCTACTATTTAAAAAATAATTGTAGATTAAATATCTACTAAAAAAATATTATTTAATTTTTTATCTAATATAAAATCATAAACGACAATTTAATACAAACTAATGGATGGTGATTGTGTATCTCAATTAGATCTTGTATAGCTTAGTTCATCCTGATTTTGAAGGAACAAGCATCTATAGCTTCTTATTCAATAATCCTGTATGTTGTACATTATTTATATATAGAAGTTATTATTGTCTAATAATAAAAATTTTTTTTTTTTAATTTATCTGTGGGAAACCATGGGTACCTAATGTAAAACTCTCATGGGTGAACCCACTATCCTTAGAGCACACCAAGGTTAAGCCATATGAGCTCAAACCCGCAACTTTTGGCATAAATACTTATTCATTGTGTAAGTGTTCTGGATTTAAAAAGGGTAGCAATCTTCCTACGAGAGTTTTGTGTAACGTAAAACAGGTTTTACTGTATTATCCTTTTTGCCCTTGGAATCGGCTCGCCGAACCCTTAGAATCGGCTTGCCGGATCACTGACCGGCTCGCCGGATCATTGACCGAATCGCTGATCCTTCCACTGCGATATAAATCAACTCACCAAAATTTATTTAAGTGAGACATTTTTTCATACATAACAGCAAATCGGATTACTGATCGGATCACTGAAATCGGATCAGTGACCGGCTCACGACCAGATCATTGATTTTTTTTTTTTAAATGCTTTTGTACGACAGTGGAAGGTAAAATAGGCAATACCCTAAATCTTCTATCTCGCTACACAAAATACTTGTAGGAGGAACGCTACCCTTTAAAAAACATTGTGCGTTATCCATAGTCTTTAAGAAAATTGTACATGAAATAGTAAATAAATTGTCAAAAAGCTGCACTGACTTTGTGAGTTTTGCTACTTCACCATGGTTTGAAAGGAGGAGCTTTGTGCTAGTTTTCCATGCATATTTATCTGCTTATTTTTTAAAATAAACAAGATTTTCCATGCGTATTTATCAGCTTATTATTATTATTTTAAACAAATAAGATACATGAGAAAAGTCTTGATTAAATACTTACTAAGCAGTGCTTGAACGCAAGCAGTCAAAATCAAAAGGAGCCTCAAACTGAATTTGAATTTTTATTTATCTATTTATTTAGTTGATTATTTTAAAGTTAATCAATGTAATCAATACTAAATGATCTAGTTTGGAGTCTAGTATTGACTATCTTGCATCATTATTATCATATATACTACGATGTGTATAATATATAATAGGGATTTTAATATCGGCTGAGATGATATTTATCAAATTTTTAAACCTTTATATATCGGCGATATACCGCCTTAGGTTTTAATTAAAAAAAATTAAGTGAGAAAAAATTCTCGGTCAAGATATCAGCCAAGAACCGAATATCGGCCGATACCGAGATTTGAACTCCTGGGATACAACATTTTTTCCCCTATATTTGCCAAACTAGTTTTTCTTTTTCTTTTCTTTTCTTTTTTTTTTTTAAAAAAAATGGACCTTGTTTTTGAGCTCATGTCCCATAGTCCCATGACATCATTTAAAGCTGCATTTGGATGAGGGCATTTTTTTTTTTTGTAGGAAATTCTCCTAAGCAGGAGCAGGAGATTCCTTCAAGTAGGATATGGGGCTGAAGAATCCTTTGATCTTGTTTGATGAGGAGAAAAAAGTTTTAGAATAATCTGTTTGGTAGTAAAAAATGTTATGAAATTTCAGTCAGATTTTTTTTTTTTTTTTGAAAGTTCAATCTTTTTTTGACATCAATCATAATTTTTTAAAATTTCAGTAAAAAAATCTGAAATTTTAGCAAAAATTTCAGAGGAAATTTTTTAATTTTTTTTCTGAAATTTCAGATTAAAATTATAGCTGAGAATATTTGAAATTTCTGCAAAAAAATTTAGCCAAAATTTCTGAAATTTAGAATTGGAAATTTTCTAAATTTTAACACAAAGCTTCAGATTAAAATCTCTGAAATTTCAGCCCAGATTTTTAGAAGAAATTGCCAGCCAGAATTTCTGACAATTTTTCTGAATTTCATATTAAAATTTTAGCTTACAGCTGAAATTTTAGCACAAGATTTTAGATTTTAATTTCTGAAATTTCAGCCTAGATTTTTAGATGAAATTTTCAGCAAAAATTTCTAAATTTTTTCTGACATTTCATATTAAAATTTCAGCTAAGAATGGAATTTTCATAAAAAAAAATCAGCTGAAATTCTTGAAATTCCAACCAAAATTCCAGCTTAAAAATCCAGCCAAAATTTTGGATATTTGAGCTAGAAATTTCAGCCAAATTTTTTGGATATTTAATTTGCAATTTCAAAAATTTCAAATAAGTTGTTCAGCTTGAAATTTCAACTGCTGTCAGCAGGAAAATGTAAAAAAAAAAAAAGAAAAATTAATCTTTTTTAAACTAAACTGTTGCAAAAGAAGCAGTAGTAGGCTAGTAGCTTCTCTATTTTGCATATTCTGTTTGGCTTCATTAAATTTTTTTAGAGCTGAAATATTCTGAAGGGAAGGAGAAGGTAGAACGTGACTGTGAACTCTATCTCATTTAGTGCACCAAGACCTTTATCTTTGATACATCAGAAATGAATAAAATATCTATTTTATCCAAATTTATTTCAATCTTTTTTTTTTCTCTCTTTCTATTTGTTTAGACAAAAATGTGTATTTCACTCATTTTTAGAGCACCGTTGAAAGTTTTAATACACCAATCAATTCCCGGTCTTTATAGAAGAAAAAAAATTATATTTTTTACAATAAAGTTAGTTATACATGTGATATTTTTTTAATGTTCTAAAATGAAGGTTGTTAATTAGGATTGCGTTTGGATGAAAGGTAAATTTTGGAAGGATTAACCCAAGTATTATAAAAACTTCTCTCTTGAAAAGAAATTTCAAATGCCAACGAAAAGAGATAAAATGTTGATTTTTTACCCCTCCCATTTAATTATCAAACAGGGTTAATAGGGGCCATTACCCTCGTTACCCTCCATCCAAACGTGAGATTCAATCTTTACCTATAGTCCTAGTGTTGGATAATGAAAGTTAATCTTAAGAAATCCTTTCCACAAATTAATGGAATCCAAATGGGTGCATTTACCGATTCACATAATGATTTAGATTCCTAAAATATAGGGCCCACATGATCTCAATGATTTAGATTCCTAAAATATGGGGCCCACATGATCTCACGACTGAGGTCTTCAGTGTTGGGATCTGATCATTCCCCACATGATAGATTATCAATTATTTTTAGGAAAAGATCAGTTGTCAATTTGTATTGTCGGCCACTTCGGAGTAAGTATGAATAGGAGAGAGACACTTCCACATGCAACTTGTAATTGCATTAAAACTTTAATTTCTTCCTTACATCTCTACTTCTTTAGCTTCTTCCCTTTATTGTCATAATCATAATGCTTCTTAAGTTACAGTGAAAAATCGAAGGGTATGTCTTCCAGTACTTGATCAGTTCTTTCTCTGACGTGAACTGCTGAGGTAGGTTTCAGTGAGAGTAGAAGAGAAATTATTGGTTGTCAGCTGATTTACAATAATTTGTCGTCAATTTTTATTAATGATTTTATTAAAAGTTTACATCAATTTTTATAAATAAATTGATAAATAGTTTATCAGAGAAGCCTTGAAGGTTGAGCTGAGATTAAAACTGATGGTTACAAATTCGGGACTGATGGCTAGAAGCAGGAGTCCTAAGTGAGTTTGACTCATACTTTACCCTATTTGGCCACTCCTTATCCGTCCAAATGTAGTCCAAATTTCTAAGACTACATTTGGACGGAATAATGGGAGACAACCCCTCATTATCCTTGTTTGGTAATGGAGGAGTAAAGGTAAAAAATCATTTTTTACCCTTCCTCTCTCACTTTTAAAAATCTTTTTCTGACGAGGGGTATTCATAATATCCAAAGTAACTCTAAATAACCCCTTCAAAATTTACCCTTTCATCCAAGTGCAACCTAGGAAACTAGACCATAGAGAATAAGCCATCAGGCATTTAATAAGTAATAAAGATCCTCCTCAAGGAAGCCACATAAAATGCAAGAAATGTGTTTTTTTTTTTTAAATAGTTAATATATTACTAAGAGAAAGAGTCAGCAGAGGTGGAAAAAAAAAAACCCGATACCTTATACTCCAAAAAAACTAAGAAGCTGGAAACAATACTAAAAGAAAAATAAGCCAAGTCAATGCATTATTTTTAAGCACACAACATGTTGTTTATAGAGAGATTCTTGAATTCAAGAATAGCAAGAAATGTCACTACCCTGATTTAACAAAGCCCTGTGCTAAAGACCCATCCTCGAGAAAAGGTCTAAACAAAAAGGAGTGCAACACTGGACCATGCTTCTCATCCACTCCTAGACACACCATCAGGACTTCTCAAAGCCAATTTTCCACCACTTCTGAAAGCCAAATTTTGTCCTCCATTCAGACCATGAGATGACCCTATGATAGCATCCCATGTCACTTACCCACGCCACTTTCCCCCTCCCAACCTTTCATCACTCCTAACAAAGTATTATGAAGAGTTCAAGGCTGTGTTTGGATGAGGGGTAAATTTTGCAAGAATGGATAACTAGGGGTGAGTAATAAGGGGTGGATAACCAATTGTGCTTCAAAAGAATTTTCAAATGTGAGATTGAAAGGGTAAAATCTAAAACTTTACCTTTACCATTTGGTTACCAAACAGGGGTAAACGAGAGTTACCCCCATTACTCTCCATTATCCAAGAAACAAAGTCAGCCCAAGACACCCATCGACTCCATTGCTTCCAACCACAACCTCATATGAAAGACACCACAAAATAAATGATCTATACATTCCTCACATCCATCAATCAAAACAACGCTAACCACTAAGTCAACTGAAATAATCTCCACTTAGTGCCTTCCCCTTGATAAGTACCCAACTAAAAACCCGAGCGGCTGAACTCTTGGCGTGCCTTACCTTTCGAAGCCCAAACTGCTACTGGATCTGAACCATTTTCTCTCCCAACCATCCTAATACATGACTTAGCTCAAAACTTACCCGAGGAATTGCCTACCCAAATCCTACAGTCATCCTCCTCAGGGGACTCTACCACACCTTTCAGTGTCCTAACACATTCTCATATTTCAGAATCTCAGCAACAAAAATACCCATGTAGGGATCTCAGACAACTAAACGACCTGCAAAATTAAAGAAAAGCAATAAAATTATGGTTTTCCAAAACAAAAATTCAAAGATGCATTCTAATATCCAGACTTCCATATGTACTTCGGGTCTTTGAGACCTCTAACGCACGGAAAGAAACTTTCATATTGTCTAAAATGGAACCCAACAAATCATCTTAACCCTGTAATTTTAAATAACAAAGTATGAAGATGAGTCAAATTGATATTGCCATGTTGGATAAAATGATATCTATGAAGGTTTGGATTGATCATCATATAGGATTATAGGCCCCACAGACGTTGTACAGATGGGTGCGATATCTACAGGAGCATTTTATAGATTCAGCTATAAAGCACATAAAAGCACCATGTGCCCAATATTTCACAAGTATAAAACAAAGTAAGACACAAGGATAGACACACACTAGAACAACTCTTCCACTTTTTGAGTAGCAGATATATGTCATGGCAGTCAACAATCATACAAATGAAAGTACCGTTCAGTGAGTCAGCCCATTCAAGGTGGTTTGGCACACCATCATGGATAGAAAATGGCCGAACTCAAGGATCCTGCCACCCCACAGAAATTGCAAGATCCTAATGTAATCTATCCCCATTGGACCATTACTTCATTTCAAACATCCATCGGCAAATACATTTCAGAAAATTTTTTGCGACGACCTAGTTGCTCCAGACCCTCCAAATAGGAATCATTTCATGCTTCTGAAAATTGCAAATGATAAAAAAAAAAAAGAGCAATTATGCATCAATTGAGGGCATTTATAAAGCCCAAAATCATAAGAACCAAAAAACTTGCAAGAGCTAATATTACATAATGAAAACACAGAAGAAAGAGATATGTCATCAAATGTTTAACATCTTATATATGTGATACAGATAGATACACAAATGGGAGGTGCCATCAATTCCAACATCAGATACATTCAAAGAAATCGACATTCTTACAGTAGAGCTGTCGAGACTGCATAAAGCATCTTATTCTACCACAGAGCATGTTTAACATCGTATATATGTGTTACATACAAACAAAGGGAAGGTGCCATCAAATCCAACATCATATACATTCAAAGAAACTGAAATTCTTATGATACTGTGGACACAGCTCATTTTATTATACCATAGGACTAACGAGGAAGTGGTTTTTTCTTCACTGCCAACAACCAGAACTGACTGAAGAATGTATTTACTTTGTCCACCAGTGAAGGAAATCCTTCTGTCTGTTAATCTTCTTCTGCAGCTGAAGTATACCATAGAGAAGTGCCTCAGCTGTTGGTGGGCACCCTGGCACATAAATGTCAACAGGAACTATCCTGTCACAACCCCGAACAACTGAGTATGAGTAGTGATAGTAGCCACCACCGTTTGCACAACTACCCATGGAGATGACCCAACGAGGCTCTGGCATCTGATCATAAACCCTGTTGGAAACAATGGTTAATACAATTCATCATATGTTTTTTCAACCATATGCTATTCTCTTTTGATGCAAAAGGAGAATGAGGTAGCATATGCATGTTGTAGAAGAGCTACATTTGGTTGCAAATCCAAGTTAAGTACTGCAAAATACACATTTACTTTCAAAGCAAGCATATTCAGGGGGCATGTGAAGATCTAGTTTGTTGTTTTAACAGAGATAACAGGTGGCAGGTTTCAGTGATGTAAAAGAACACCCAACAACCTAACAAAACACAGGAGGAAACCAACAAGCCCACTAGAGAGAAAACACCCTTACTCTCTAATTAGTCATTCATTTGAAAGTAAAACCTCCAGCTTAGCAATATCATCTGCTCTGGTTAACACCTTTTTACTTAATGAGTTAAAGGCTTGTGTTAGGCAGGCTTCTTAATGAAGCCTCTACCTCCTCTTTGAATACCATTCATCTCTGTGAGGAACTATCGACAACATGACCCACTGCCAAAAACAAAAAAATGCCAACCTCATCTCTCCGATCTAGATCTCCTTCGTCTTCTAATTTTCCAATGAATTCTTTCTTTGGAGTTCTACTGTTGGGCAAATTAGAGCATCACAGTGTTAAGAAAATCTCAGATTGTGTGTGCACATCATCCTAGCTGGAGATTCAATGAAGGTTGTTTGATCCCGGGGATAGTGAAGTAGACAACCTTGTGCACTGCAAACACAACCTAAAGGTGGCTATTAAGACAATGACAGTGAAATGGCACTGCCATTCACTCAATCTTATTTTTCTTATCTGATTTCCTTATTTCACCATTGATTTCATTGTGGTTTGTTATTCCATCTTAGAGACCACCCAATCTTATTAAACAACATTACCTTCCATCTAATGCCCACAACATTTCTTTGTCTGGTTACTAACAAGCAAATAATGGAGACCAAACATGCGGCTAAGTTTCATAGAATCAAGAAGAGGAAGTTAGGTCATTTGTTGTGATTCTGAGGCAAATCTGGGGATGGGTGTTGCTGGGAAAACAAAGTTAATGACCATGGAAAGGGATGAGAATAAGCTCGAGATGAAGCTCAAGATTTGGCTTCCTTTGACTGGGCATTGGATAGGACCATTCCAAGCCTGGCCCATTCCTTGACCCTTCCTCCCAGTCAGTTTAGGATCTTAATAAACTACTACTTACCAGATGTGTCTTTAGATACTGATCCAGTTAGTACTGGAAGTTGGGCCAGTTCCGACAGAACCTGCCTACCTGAATCTCAAAGGAGGATATTGAGGGATCCTATGGTTTGCAGGAATTTTTTTTTTTTTTTGAAAGGTAACTGTATTGATAAATATAAAGAATTACAAGAGCAAGGAGGGCCAAAAAGGTAGCCTTCCTGCTAGTAGGGAGTCCCCTTTGACAAAAGGGTGGAGGTGGGGGCGACCCACACCCACACAGGATTTTTTATTGAGCCGAAATACAAGCGTTTGTGGCATCAAAGATTTGATTTCAGCAGTGGATATCTAGTTGCAGGCAACTTCATATCCACGGAAATTGAAGTAATGCATAATTTAATGATAGCAAACACCAAAAAGAAGGAACAAATTCATAAGAAACTGTAGAAGTTGAAAACTTGAAATGATTCATGTAAATGTGCATACGTAAATATCAGACGGCAACTTACTACTGACTTGTAACTACAGAATTCTCAGCCTAATCCAACAAAATTTGAAAAGCCCAATAACAAATACAAAAAACAGTTTTTTTTGAAAGGTACAATAAAAAACAAAAAACATTTAATTGTAATTTAAAAAATGAAATTAAAATTTGAAATTTAATTGTAATTCAATAGGGGAACAAAAGAAAAGGAGAAAGTTTTGGATGGAATCCAATCCAGAGGTGCCAAATCACTCTAAAAAGGGTGTTTTCTTTTTCTTTCGTAAATAAAACATAATTAGCTCTTTCCTCGTCTCTGCCTTTCCATAGAAGTAGTCAAAAGAGCAGCCTACTGCTGACTAGCTACCATCCCCATTCTCCACCAAATCAAAGTATCCAACAATATTCAAAATCTCAAAATAGATTATGACCCCAAAAATTAAAATTAGAAAATGCTAAATTTAATGGGGAGATTATATCATCTTACACCTCTGATGTAGCAATTGATTGATATATTTTCTTACTCTTAAAATACCAACCAACTGTATAACTTACCACATTTGCATAAGGGTATAAAAGCTTACTCCCAAAAAATAAAAACTCAATTGGAGAAATCGAGAGAGAGGTTACTTTCGGAGGGCGGGGGCCATCTTATTAGTGAGGGTACCAGCGACGATCATGCAGTCAGATTGGCGAGGAGATGGGCGGAAGATGACGCCAAAGCGGTCGAGGTCGTAGCGAGCCGCACCGGTGTGCATCATCTCCACGGCGCAGCAGGCGAGCCCGAACGTCATGGGCCATATCGAGCTGCTCCTCCCCCAATTCGCCAGAGCATCCACCTTCGATATCACATACTCCGCTCCCTTGGACAGCCCCGTCCCCGACGCTGGCGGTGGGGCCCTATCGTACGGAACTGGAGAAGTAATTGGCGAAGAGGAAGAGGACGACGGAAAAGTGGTATGGATCGCCGCCGCCCTCTGTTGCCCTGAAATCAACGCCAGACGCGCGGTCTTCGGAACCAAAGCCATGGCTGGACGGAGAAGAGTTTTCCGGAAGAAAGAGAGAAACCGGGAGAAATAATGAGTGCGAGAAGCCGCCCTTCGTGAGATGGGGCCTAGGAGATGGACATTTATTTGGACGGGAGATAATTTTAGCTTGACTCACGAGTTATCTTTACCTTATTTGGTAAGTAAAATAAGAACTTATGTTTGTTTGATATTTATTAAGAGGGATAATCTGATATAATAATAATTTTATAAAAAAAATTATAAAATATAATTATTAAATAATATTTATTAAGTAAATCTAATATTATCTAATTTTTATAGATTATTTTTTTATAACTATAATTTAAAATGAACAGGTGTATTCTAACAGTAAATAAATAAATAAAGAAAAAAATAGATATTATTATTTTAAATCTCAATAAATGAATAAAAAAATATCAACATATCTCTTCATAAAAAAATATAATTTGTTATTGGTAAGATGAAATATATAATATAATAAACTATTATAATAGTTTAATAAATCACAACAAATATAAAATTAATATTAAAAATTGTCACAGACTGAACTCCTTAAAAATAGGACATTTTTTATAAATATGTTTAATAAAATTTTATTTTTAATTTTTATATTATATAGATTTAATAAAAATTATTAATTATCATAAAATTGTTAATAAGTCAGGTTACTTCTGCTTACAGTTACTCCTATTTAAGGGTAACTCCTGTAAAAAATTACCTCTCATCAAAATGCATCATGTTGAAAATGTTGACACATTTTTAAAATAAACTTCTAACATAATAAATTGTTAATTACTCTGAAAGAGATTACCATGAACCTCAAACTCTTTCGAAGATTCGAGACTCAATCGAAATTTTGACAAAATCACCCCTTAAAAATAGAATATTTTCATAAATATGTTTCAGATTTTTTTTTTTTTTTTTATATTATATAGATTTAATAAAATTATTAATTCTCATAAAATTGTTAATATGTTAGTTTACCCTTACTTACAGTTACCCCTACTCAAGGGTAACCTTTGTAAAAATTTATCCCTCACCCAAACGCGTCACGTTGAAAATGTTGACACATTTTTAAAATAAATTTCTAACAAAATAAATTGTTAATTACCCTGAAAGAGATTACCATGAACCTCAAACTCTTTTAGAGTTTTGAGATCCTATTGAAATTTCGTCATAATCACCCCTTAAAAACAGGACATTTTGACAAATACGTTTCAGAAATTTTATTTTTATTTTTATATTATATGGATTAAATAAAATTATTAATTATTCTAAAATTGTTAATACGTCAGGTTACCCCTACTTACAATTACCCCTACTCAAGGGTAACCTAGGGTAACCCTTGTAAAAATTTACCCCTCATACAAATACATGATGTTGAAAATCTATATAATATAAAAAATAGAGGAAGGTATGGAGTAAATAGGGGCAAGGTTTCCTTAAACAATAATAAATAAATAAAAAACCACTATTATTATTTTAAATTTCAATAAATGAATAAAAAAAATTCTACATATCTCTTCATAAAAAAATATAATTTGTTGTTTGATAATATGAAATTTATCAAATGGAAATAATAGAGTACTTTTAAAACTAAGTACTCACCAAAATAAATAAATAAAATGTAAAAATAATAAAATTATGAAACAGCAAAATAGAGGGTAAGGAGGGGTATTCAAAAGGGTATTTAAAATGGTGATGAGAGAGATAAAAATTCAAATTTTTATCCTCATCTCCTTGTTAGCAAACTTGGGTAACAATAGGTAACGGGACGTTACTCCCTTACCCCATCCAAATGCAGCTTTATTAATGTAGCGCGACACGTGTCTATTATGTATTGGAACACTTAGTGCCAAACTGCTAATCGGTCTGCTTGTCATTGATTTTTTTTTTTTAAATCCGAATGTGACCAGCATCGCACGTCTAGTCTTTCAGGGTGTGAAAACTTTCTATCAGCACACACCGAATAATTTGATGAAATTTTACTATATATATTTCCCACCCTTCATTTTGCTCATTGATATTAATAAAACTGTATACGTCTTAAAATATTACAATATTACCAAATAATTAATTCTTTATATAGGTTCATGAACCTACATTCTCTACTTTTTGAGTTGATGTGAAAAGTAAATGATTACGTGGAGATAGTTTAGCAATAAAAATTATGGACGATTCCAATAATTGTTGAAATAGAAAAATAAAATAAAATTCTTTTGTAAGCGGTTTTTTCATAAGTATTTTATATAATTTGACATCAGTGAAACTAATTCAAAAGATAAAATAAATAATACAGTAAAATTATGTCAAATTACAGAAAATAATTATAAAAAATTCACTACTCAACTCCTTTTTATCCTTTTTCTTATATTTCTCAAATTCCAACACTTAAAGACCACCTACAAACCTTTTATATCGGATAAGTCTAGGCCTCTTAAAATTGAAAGATGGCTTTCACGATCAGAATGGAGTAGGTGCAGAATAGGCATGTTCATGAAATGGATTTATGTTAGAATTTCCACCTTATCAACCCTGCTTTGCAGCTTAAAGTCCAAGCCCGCATAGTTTGTAAAATATGTATCTGTGTGAGTTAATTAATGAAAATAAGCAACTCTAACTCTCGGGTTGACTTAATAGTCAAAACCTATCTTTATTTGTGAAAAGTCATAATCAAATGCTTTCAACACAAAAGAGTCACTCTCATTATTTTGTACTCAACTTGTGCGAATCAGTATGCCTCAAAGATTAGTCAGATAAGACATCTAGACACCTTAATCTTAAAAAAATTAGTATGTATTTTGAAATGATCCTAAATTATTTTTCTTATTTCTTTATTTTCACATTAAATCAAAGCTTTATCTTTTTCGATCAGCTTCAAATCACTTCTAACGTAATAGGAATATGACATTCTTTTATAAGATTTGACTTGTCCATATGCAGCATTTTATAATTATTTCCACTTCCGACTCTCATCGTCTAAATATGCATTGCTGCATAGTTAGGAAAGGTTTACTGAATACTAAATTAACTCCATTGAGGATTACTTGTAATCTTACTACTCTAAATCATTCATATCATATTCGTATTGACTCAGAGATTCTATTAATAGGCTTTTGACGCACATGATAATAATTTTTAAAAAATAAAAAATTTCGAAATAAGATAAGTATTTTGGAACAGGGAGACCGAGGGAGTATAATTTTTTAGTTATTTTAATGGTCAAAATCACTAGAGATCTTTGAAAATTACAAAGATAAGAATGATTGATGATTTTAACCATTAAAATCAAGTAGTTAGAAATTGACTTTGGAGCTAAAATTTCTCCAAATATATTGTATCAAATAGTCTTTCAATCTAAGTGATTAATTTTTTAATAAATTAAAAAAAAAAGGTAAAAACGAATCAAATATTCGTAAACATACAAATGGATAGCTAAATGAACTAATAAAATGAGCATTATTGAAATCTGTTACTGTTTATTAATTTTTTGAAACGTTTTACCCAAGAGACATCACCCGGCAACGTCTCCATATTAGGATTTCGAAAGCAAATTCACTCTACCCTACACGTTTGCTCTTCATAATGAATCTCTATTCAATTTCGACTTATTTTCTTAATTGATTTTACTATTGAATTAAAATTAATTTAAATCTAACCACATTTTGTTTAGATCATTGAAAATCATGATTTTTTAAATCCAATGATCTTATTTTTAATGAGAATTATCATCCAAAAAATACCTCTAAAATGCATCTGTTACCAAGAGATATTGTCATGCAAGATAACTAGTTAGACTCCTGATGTTGAAGAGGTGGATGTATTTGAAATAGATCGGTACAGTGACCAAATCTTATCAAATTAAGATCGCATTCAAATTAGTGTCACCTTGAATCCAATTGACCTGCTTAAAATATAAGCTGATTAAAAATATAGATTCAATCCAAATTAAAAAAAAAAAAGCTGACTAGTTTTAGTTCATGATAGATTAGAGTTAAACTTTTCATAACTTAACTATCTAATACTCCATTTGTCCCAATTTAGTTCTCTTGTATGCATTTTAGAATTTCTAATGAGACAACTAAAATAAGACGAAAGAAGTATATATTTTCTTGAAAGTTTATTGGATGACTTTTTTGAGACTTACAATTGTATACTTACAACCCAATTCAATCCAGCTAGAATTAAAGATGAATTGCGTTTTAAAATGAACCGAGTTGTGACCGAGTCAAAGATAGTCAAAACATGAATAGAATAAAAAAGTAATAATCTAAATTTAATATGAAAAAGATAAGATTAGACTCTAATCCTGACGGTGGATTAGACTCCAATTTCACTTCTACTTCCAAATATATATACTACATTATTAAGTACTGTGTGGTCAACTGGTCATTGAGTAGCCCTAATCTCAAAGGCAAAGTTTGGGGAGGGTTCTCATACTTCTTTGTAGTAGGAGATCCATGCCTGAAGATAGATAAGGATACTCTAATAGTAAATCATTTTTTCCAACTCTTTTATCATTCTAGATACCAAATGAGACTTTAGCCCTTTAAACAAGGGAAATGATTTGTACACCCCCACCATTTACCCATTGGGCACCCCCACCTTTGTGAAATTACAATTTTGTCCAAACTCAAAATTCCTCTTTTTTCTCTCCTTCTTTGCTTTTTTTGGGCAAAATCGTAATTTTACATAGGGAGAGTGCACAATGGGTAAAAGGTGGGGGTGCACAAATCATTTCCCTTAAAACAATTATTCCATCCATGTTTAAACATTACTTCTCAAACACTCTTCCTATATAAATTATTAGATTCTATCAAATAAATATGAGTCTTAACTTATTAAATAGATTTTTCATATTTTTATGACTAAATTGTTTTCATTTACTAAATTTTTATATTTTATATATGACCAATTTTATAAAAAATCAATTAATCATAACTTTTTTCCTTGACCTGGCCACTTGGGTAGAATCCACTTCACAAAGAAAAGGAATTCAAACCTGAGTGAAGCCCACCCTCTTACATGCCACAGAAAAAAGAAATTCAAACTTTTACTGAACTCCATGATTTACATTGGTAGCCAGTAAACCTGTAGCATCGTTGATAAGCATTCACTGCTGCAACCACAAAGGTTGCAAAGTCGAGTTTGTCATCTAGAAAAAATGTTTCACTATAGTCAAGGGAAAAAATGTAAGTGCACAAGTCACAGAAGTTTCAAACAAAAATCACAAAACTAACACCCATATAAAAGGTCAGTTTTCAGGTGAACCATTTCACCATCGATAATTTTTCAGTAAGTTGGCTTTGACTAGAACTGGCAAAGTGATCATCCATCCCACACGTAGGACTAGATGAAATAACCATTCCACATAAAAAATCCTAATAAATCAAGCCGTCTACAGCATCTGATGGGAATTACTTACCTAACCTCTCCGGTAAAAAGAGCCAATGCCATGAAGAATGGCTACAAAACCTATGAAGCAGATACTCATGACAAGAACAGTAGTGGGCGTCATCTTCCAACCTGTCGAATCGTCTGTATAGAACTGGAGCATGGTATTGACACCTCCTCCTCCAGCAGCAGCAGCAGCACCACCACCACCACCACCGGCCCTCCTCCTACGCAAGCTTGCAGCAGCAGCTGCACTGCCCCTTGGAGGTCCTCCAGCATTTGCTACCATTTTTCTTCAAGTACTACAAGTGATTGTTAATGGGAAAATGAGTCATACTGGTCAATTAAAAGAACCTGCAGCATAACTAGTCTAGAATTTGTAGGTTGAAGTCCCAATGGGCGTCAAATAGGACAGTTGGTTCATGAAATAAACTTGCCAAATCCAAATATAAAAGCCTATCCCAAATTGATGAGATAAATGACTAAATGATAATGATGATGACTACTCAATAGAAAGAAGTAGAGTAATCAGGGGAAAAACCAGATTAATGAAAGGCTTAAACATTTCATGACCGAGAAGTGAGAACACCTACATAGACAAAATCAAAGGGTGGATGACTGCTTGATCCTTAATCAACTTATGGAAGTTGAAAAGGCGTTTGCTTGCAAGGCCTATCTATCCAAATCATAGTTAAAAAAAAAAAAACTCCTCACCATGCTAAACTCAACACATCGAAGCTGAACTTTACCCCAAACCAATGTTTTAAAAATTGCACCGAACCATTAGTTCAACCTGGTCAAACCTTAAGCAGTCTTTAAGACAGTTCAGTCCTTTACATGATCCAGTTTATTTATTTTATTTATTCTCTTCTCCTCTTTCACATAAAATATCGTTTGTCATGGTTTTCCATATCTTTTTTTGTAATTTATTCTTAAATATGACATTAGATATATCATTATGGCGTTACGGTTCAAATGGTTCAAAGCAGTTAGACCTAATAGTTGAACCTCATAAAAACAAACCATGATAAAGATGAATTAATGAACAGTTCGATTTTTAAAACGTTAGCCAATGTGACTAAAGATACACACACAGACATCACAAAAGAGTCTTCGCCACTGTTTGACTTGTTCATCAAAGTAAAATTGGAATATCAGGTTTTCAGGGTTCAAGTCAAATAGATATATTCATACAAGAGTATCTCATTATGAAAGCCTCGTAGGTAGTAACCAGGTACCTGGAGGACCGCGCCAACCTTGACAGCAAACTAATAGAACCAGGCTCACTGCAATCCTACTAAAAGTTGAGATATCCCTTCTTTCTCCACCACACTTGGACATGGCGGTAGGTGAGGAGTCCACGAGCTGATTTTGCTAAATGACAAGCCTACATCCCTTCTCCTTGAACCTGGAGGGCCGCCAACCTTGATTGCAAACTAATAGAACCAGGCTCACTGCAATCCTATTAAAAGTTGAGATATCCCTTCATTCTCCACCACACTTGGACATGGTGGTAGGTGAGGAGTCCACTAGCTGATTTTGCTAAATGACTAGCCTACATCCCTTCTCCTTGTATCAGGTTAATCTAGTGGACCCAATCCACATGCCCCCAGTTAAACAGTGTTCATAAAGACAAGACAAGTATCATTTCTCTGTTAAATATGGAATGCTTTCACAGGCCCAGGCCTTGACAGCAAGGTAATTAATTGACAAGAAGCTTAGAGTAAATTGAATTTTAAATGCTCAATTTTTTATTTGAAATGTTTAAATACTCATAAAATTAAAATTTAATAGCCTTTGATGAAATTCAAAAACAAAATTGTAGTACACAGTATAACTACTTCAACTGTTAACTGATCATCGCACACAGAAATAATGATAGAGGAGATGAAAGCACCACATAACTACTTCAACTGTTAACTGATCATCGCACACAGAAATAATGATAAAGGAGATGAAAGCACCACATTGGCAAAACCTCGTCCATCCATCACTAGGCAGAAGAATTACGGTAGCTTAGGAATGGATGAGGAACCATGAGAGTTAGCACAAGCATTTTCCAAATATAGCATTCACATCAAAACCAATATCCCTGATATTCTAACAAGCATATGACAATGAACATGAACATAAACTTCCCTTGTAACCTGATGACGGCCAATGCCGGCGGCACGTCCAGCAGGTAATAAATGCTTTCTACTATCTACGTGGTTTTACAAGTTCTTAATGCAATACTTATTTTTTACACCATAACAAGGAAGCACCTACTCGGCACATCCCTCACAACCAGAAGGGTTACCAACGTGATGCTTCCTGGTGCCCAGGTAGTGACATGGTACTCCCATCCAACAAAAAGCCCAACTCAAAACTCTCTCAAAATAGGCTTGGTAAAACTGCCTCAAATAAAATCCACCCACCATGTCTCTCTACATTATCTTCAAAACCATGATGTTTTGAACTATTATTCCTATCGGTATAATGGGCCCACCGAAAATCCCAAACCACAATTCTATTGCCTCTGCATTTCATGATGTTCATTCCCACTGCTACAACGCACTCGCCAGGATTCAATAACTATTGCATGATGTTTTATTTCTAAAATGGCCAAATCATCTCTCTTCCATAAATCTTTCTGGATTCTCTCTTCAAGATAGTACATAAGATAACCCACACCACCAAATTTCACATACTATCCAATATCCATTATCCTCTTCCAAAATACTGCCTACTATTCTCCTTTGTAATAAAAGCCTTCTGTCCTTCAATGCAAATCAGTGACAGAAGCATCTCCTTCAAGGTGCTACAAAGGTGATGACTTCAAGTTCCATTACAGGACGGTGTTTCCAGATTAGTAATCTTAACCCCAAAACATTCCTCAGTTGGCGAGGATAACATGAGAACAAGAATAATCAAACCACCATTCTCTCTCCCTTGTCCTCTTTATTTTTGCATCAAGAAATTTTGAGATCAGGATAGGCCAAACCACTCATATTTTCATTCCAAACAAAAGCGGTTTTACAATCTCTTAATATCCCAATACTTCCAAGGCTTAGATTTTCTTTGCAGCTCTATAAAATTCAACCTAAATCATCCATCCCCATATGTTTATCTTGCGTTCTTATTTCAGATTCTCTTTCATTTTCATTTTTCTCTATTTGGGTTCAATTGGAATGTTTAAGGGTCATTCAGATGGGGGGCTTTAGTATCCATATATAACATCAACAGGTGGGCATTGAACATAAAAAGTGTATGCTGTAGGTGCAAGCACTAGGCAGATACCAAATGAATACAATATGAACTCAATTGGTTCACCCTACTCAGAAAAGGAAATAGCACAGTTTTTGTTGGATTTGATACTATAGATTAAAGGAGAAATGGAAGAGTCAGAAAAGGAAGACAACCAGTTGCAGCAGAAAGATGCAACAGAAAAAAAATGTGTCGGATTAAAGACTGTTGGTTTCCAAGCCTACTGCAAGCACATAGTTCAAACAAATAAAATCATATCCAAAAAGATAAAAATAGTCAAAAGAAGGTCCTCAATAAAAGAACGCAAGCACATGTAGAAGGTAGGTGCATGTGTCAAGTTGCAACAGGCTGCGCACCACACAACATAAGTAACTCAGCAATGACACGCCAGCCTGCGCAGAAAAAGAATTTCACAGAACTCCCCATACTTCTTTCTTCTGGGTTTGCTCCACAACAATACGAGTAAAGCAACTTAAATGATGGTCAGAATGCAGAGTTCAACCATGATAGTTGAATGGTTTTAACTTAAATAAGTTCTCTACCAACCCCACACACAGCAGTCTCACTTCTAGGTCCAACTGCCCACTGTGTTTGAACAGTCTTTCTAGACATACCAACACGCATCTTCACACATGTTAATTTTGCAAACTTTTGGTTATTCCAAATTCATCATATTGTTCTTTATTTTGTTCTCTAAGTTCTGCGCATAATCTCCAGTTTGAACCATATGAATTTCATGGACATCATAAGTACCCATCTGGAAGTGTTTTTGGGTTTTCAAATCCTGAATAATTTATAGTATAGAATCTCATATTCCAATTAATAACTCCAATTTCCAACACAACAAAGCACCAAAAAAGAAAGAAATAAAAAATAAAAAATAAACTATCAGAGGAATTTGCCGAATTTGAAGATTAGAATAAATTACTGATTTCACAATTTGGCAAAATGAAATGCAAGTAACTCATTAAAGTCATCATCATAACCATTGCTAGAACAAAGGATATGGAAATTAAATTGTCCATACAAGTGAAAGACAAAGCCTGTTACAGCATAGTAACACCATCACAGCTGAAAATACAAAATCGAAGACTGTCCAAACCAGAGTAGCTTTATCTTACAAAATTAAACCATTCATACACATCAAACTGCTGATAAAGTAACAATTCAAAAACTGAAAACAGGGTGAGGTTGATTATGAATCATTAATTCATTAATAACTCTCATCAGTCCAAATTGCTAAGGAAGCTCAAATTTATAGTACTTGATAGTGTTTCCCAACCGTAATCCAACTCAATTTCTTGAATTATGCAACCAAACAGGTTTGCTTGTATTTGTATAAATAAAGGGTTTTCTAACCCTAAACATCATATACCATAATCTCAATCAAAACCTCTGCTTCTTCTCTCATAATCTTCTCTTGAATTTCTGCAACCAATTTAGAATTCTTCATGGTATCAGAGCAAAATATTTACAAAGCTGTCCCCACAAAGTTGAAAGAAAGATAAGAGAATCGACAAAAATACTTCATGGGATTCAGCTAGCTCTTTGGCATCCCCAGCATTATCCCAGAATAAGAATCATCCGATTGCATTTTAAGCAGCGCATGATGGGTCAAGAAACTGCTAATGACTTTTGCACTGCCAGTGGTTCATAAATGGTGTCTGATATTTTGTTAGGAGGCCAGTATCGAAGCACAGATCTGCCAACAATGTTCTTGACAGGAAGCGGGCCCCAAACATGAGAATCAAGACTGTTGTTTCGATTATCCCCCAACACAAATACGTAACCGTCAGGCACTAGCACCGAATCCATTTCATAGGCAAGTGGCTCTAAAATAAAATCTTCATCTTGAATGATACCATTCAACAATAATTTTCCATCACAAATTTCAATATAATCCCCTGCCTTTGCAACAACCCTTTTGATAAACACATCCCCTGCATTGTAACCATTTTCCTGCAGAATAGGATGTGCAGGAGCCTTGAAAATCACTATGTCTGTGATATCAGGATTTCTAAAATAATATGAAACCTTCTCAGCTAAAATACGGTCACCCTTATCCAAAGTGGGATACATTGAGCGTGAAAGAATCGATCTTCGCTCTGCCAAGAAAGACTTATACAGCAGGGTAACAGACACTACTGTAAAAATAGTTTTTGCATTCTCTGCATTGAAATTCAGCCACCACCTATGACAAGAATTACTCCCATCCCAATGTTTCAAATCCAAATTCCCCCTAAGCTTCTTGGAGGGTACATCATCACAAGCATCAACACCACACTTGACTGACATGGTTGTTTGAAAAACCGAAAGAAGATCTGATGCAGAGTTGTGTTGGAGACCCAAGATCTTTATATGGCCACAAAAGTGTTCAGAGAGCACATTTCTACTGACTCATGATGGGAACCTTCGGATCAGGAAATGAATTTAAAGAGAAAAGGGGGAAACTAGAGTTTTGAGAACGAGATTAGAGTTTTGAGAACGAGAAGATGCAGGGATTTGAAAAGGAAGATAGAGAGGAAATGGGCCAAATATATTCCCGAGAAAGCTGGGGGATTCTTATCGAGGGCTTTCTCTTGTTCCGTTTTCTTCTTGATCGTTGGCCTTCTTTCTGCTATTTTATTTTATTTTACTTTTTGGCTGGGGTTTACAAAATTCTAGAAAATTTGGTGCTCTGAAATGTAAATTTTCCAGATTTCAGGCCTATCCAAACACAACTTTAATTGGATTTTACATAGAAATTCAATCCCGATTTAAGATTCCATGAATCCCAAACATAACCAATAGACGTGTCATATCCAGATTCCTGGAACCAAACACAAATCATCTACTATCCAAACCTAGTAGACGATTAAAACATCAAGAACATAACATCGACCAAACAAATCTCATCACATAAAATAAAAACAACACAAAACTGGCATGCATCAACAGCTAAACAGATCGAACCCAAGCTAAATAATGGATTACAGGAAAGAAAAGAAGAGAGAAAGCAAGAAAAATACCTTAATTTCTTGGATCGGATTCTCAATCTCTCCGATCTAACGCTTCTGGAATTGGTTTACAGGAAAAAATATATAGAGAGATACAAGAAAGACAGGGCGAGAGACGACGAATTCTGAAATGGGGAGGAAACCGAGTCACGGTGCTGACGTCAGTCATGGATAATTATTATTTTAATATGTAGTTAGATATATATTTATTTTTAGATATAGAGATATCTACTATAATTTTTTGAATAATTAATCATATAAAATAAAATATATTATTTAGATTCATCAAATTACTTTACTTTCCTCTAGATATGAAAGTTGTTAAAATGGATGGTCATACTTTAAAATCTTTAATTTTAATGTTAGAAGCTTCAATTTTTAATTTCAACAATCTAATATATATCAGATTCAAAAGGTAAATTAAATAATTAAATATTTATAATTCAATTAGTTTTGGAAAGAAAACTTTTATATTTCAATTTCATCTCTCATTTTCATTCATTTCCTACTTTCTTCCTTGTTGGACCAAAGACCAATACGTGGCACGTGCGCAAAGGAGGAGTCAACAAAGGATAGCTGTGAGTCGGATTTTAAAATTCGGTTCGAAATAATTTTTTAAATTAGGTAAATATCTAAAAACATGTAGGACGAACGGTTTTGGATCATTTTTAAAATAAAGTTTTAATTTTAATATATTTTTTGTTTAATAAATCAACTTAATTCCATTATAAATTCAAATAAATAAGATTGGTGATTTTTTTTTTTAAAATTAACTTCTGCTAAAGCCAGCTTCACTATTCTATTTTTTTATCAATCTATTTTTGTTATTGACTTATAAATTAGACAACTTAAAAATGAGTAGCTATTATTGGTTAGAATAATGTTTTTTTTTATTGAACAAATGCATTTTGCAGACACATCTCCAGTCAGTGTCGACTCTGAAATGCCCTAAAATCTATATTATGCATAATAATTTTCAAACTAAAATAAGGACTAGAGCTTGCTCAATTACTGCATTGAGTTAATTAAGAGATTTGATGGATCTGCTAAATAGATCAGTTCAGTTTTTTTAAATATTTTTATTTTGATCAAGACTCAATTAGGTGACTCTGCAAGTCAATTAAGTGATTCTGTTCAATTTCATATAAATATTTTGTTGAATTTATAATATAGATTTATCTTACAAGAATATAAATTATTGAAAATTATGTAGTTAATAAATCACAAAAATAAAACTATTCTTTCCAAATAATTACAAAGTATTTTATCAAAATAAGTTTAACCTTAGGTTATATGTTTTCCATATCTTCATAACGGTCACTCAAATTATTACTGTCTGTTTATTCCAGCAACTTCTAAATTCTAATAAATAACAACTTCAATTTTATTTGAAGGCTGAAGTGTGTTTGAATGAAAAAAGAAGAGGGTGCTCCTCACCCCTTCCGGAACATATCATGAAGAAGATTGTTTTTTGTAATTTGACACTTAATTATATTCGATTATATTTCTAATTTTTATTTTTTTGGAGTTAGATAAAAAATCTAACTGATAAGTTGAAAGTTCATTTAAAACTTAAAAATTAGAATAAATTTCAAAAAAAAAAAAAATCACAAAGACTTGTCCTTAGTGGTCAAACATCACTAGATATCTTTCCTTATTTTTTTCTATCGATGTCAACTTTGACCACTAAAATCAAATAACTAACATTTAAATTTTCATCTAAAATTTAATCCATGGCCATGTTTGAAATAAATTTTCAGTCCCACCCAATATTTTTCTTTAAAGATTTATGATTATTTTTACAAATATAAAAATCTAACAGGCAAATTTGAATACAACTAAAATTTTCACTTTAAAATATTCAAATCAACAATCTCTAGAAAATCCTTAAGGGAGTACAAATTCTCCTGACTTCTCTTACCGTATGAAAAATAAGGAGACTTCTACTCTAAATTCTCTCAGCCAAACACAACCTTCCTTTCTCCCATTTGGTATTTACTAATTAAAAGAACCCATGTTTTCTCTCCTCCCCACCCACCTAGAAAACTTGTTTCTCACAGAGGACAATCATGATTTATCCTTTCTTGGCCCCTCTTTCCTTCTTTCCTTCTTGCACATTTTCAACTTTCTCTCGAACCTTTTCTTCATTATTATCAATCAAGATGGAGAATCCACCACTTTGGAGAATTCCCTATCCAGGGGAACTCAATTCGATCTTGATTAGATATTCAAAGACAAAATTTAGAGCTATAAACAAGTCAATAAGCTATCTCAGCTCATGAGTGAACAAGCCAAACTCAATCTAAACCTTTGTCCAGCTTGCTTGAGCATGAACAAACCAAATGATAGAACTCTAATATAATAAAGTAATTAGCAATTATTTTATAGTAAACATAAACAACAGATTGATATTGGGAGATTCATTTCTACTGTTGTCACTTTCCATTTGAATTTAAACACAGAGAGCTCTTGCCTCAGCTTGGCTCTACTCAAAAGTTAAATTTGCTCAAAGGATCACTTGAATTCAAACTATCTTAGCTCCAAACTCGAATCAAACTTGGTTCAACAAATATTGGATTCAATCTCAAACTCAAACTATCTAAAACAACTTTACCCCAACTTCTATGCATCAAAGCAAATATGGGAGCAACATTAGATACCTGTTTGCATTTCTCAGAGCAATTTATAATAAACTCATTCCTGATGAGAAAGGTCACAGGATTCATCTTAGGCATCCCTTCTCAAAGATCACCACTCGCCCATCAAATATGTTTTACGTGTCAGCAAATGAAATGCATTCAATATGACTGCAAAATTTGATCCTAACAATGGATGCAGTCGATGAAGCCTTGCAATCCACACATCCACCAAAGGTTGAGATATATAAAAGCTATAGTACAGAGTATTTTACACTTTGGCCGTCTGCTCTCTGTATAGAGAACAAATAAACAAACTGTAGGGATCCTAAAACCCATATGCCAAAAGGCATCTTCCCCATATAAAATCTTGCACTTGGAGTGAGTAATAAAATGTAGATTACTTTAGAGGCTTCTCAAATCACGCGAGCTTTATACATGCAGATGTATGCCATGTGCCAATCGCCTGAAAAGAAATAAATGCATTTTTAAGTTTTATATACGGAAGCAGTAGTTTCGAATAAGCAAGTAGAACAAGCTTGTATGTGGACCAGCCTTACCTCCACCAGAGAGCTTTGTTATGTCTTCCTCCCTTTGTGGAAGTGGATGGTTATCATCATATTCAATCCATTTCCCTACACGAACAACCATTTATCAGTGCTGACAAGATGAGAAAATAATGGAAACAGCGGCAGTGCACATAATTTGAATTTAGTCGAAACTAACCATTTTCTTGCTTTACCCAAGCAACATAGTGCCCAGAGTCAGCACTCCTCCCCTTGTGGGTCAGAACAGCAACCAGGTCATAAATCCCAGTCAAATGGGTCCCTTTCTCAGATGATACCCCTACAGTATACAGCCACACAACGCAAACATTAGAGTCAGCAGATTAAGTGAAATCAAATCATTGAGTTTGGATCTTATGTCTTTGGATTAGCATTTTGTACTTGTGTTTTCCCTCAACAGAGGCACAGCTCCAACATCTTACTATCAAGGGATAGAAATGTCATGTGAAGCCAAACATTGAGAGATGAATGGCAAGAAAATATTGGTACAGTTGGTGGAGATCAGATTTCGAAATCAATATTACACGGCAAAATCATCAGGAAGCTCCCCTTATAGTAGAAGATCAATAATGTTGAGTGATGAACAATGTTCACCTAGATTTCTATATCACTTTGAAATCCACAGCATGGAAAGGCCCCAACTCGCTAATGGTAGGATTTTTTTTTTTCTTTATCTCCATGTTGCCATCTCATGTGTTTTTCTAGTAACACTAGAAATATATTATCGTACATATTATGGCGAGGGGTTTGCAATCTGGTTTGGTTTTTGCTGGATTAAGACAGATGGGAGGCTAGGAATTACATGATCCAAGTATATCTCAAACAAAGAGTTGAAAGGAGAGAAACCAGAAGATTGAGTTCCAATGGTAAAAATGAGAAAGCAAGCCCCTGATTGATGGGTCAAAGCTTCAGCCATGATGATGATCATTTTACTGTACGGTGAATCTTGGATCAGTCAAATAGTAAAAGCTTCTTAATTATCCACAACATGTTTCCCTGTTAATGAAACACTGCCACACGGTTGCATCTTAGCTGGCAGTTGTTGATTGACAGCACCGATATACTTCAATTTTAGTCAATAACTAGACACTGGGCTTCCAGGTTCACACAATCAATCAACAACAGAAAAATATACCCATTTACATACAGTACAAAAACATGGACGAGGTGACCCAAACACCATTAATTTTATTGTTTACCTTCTTGGGTTGTCGCTGAAGATGCTTCTCCATTTCCACCTGATGATACCTGCAGAATCCAATAAGTACTTCAGGCAAGATATCAGTGAATTTGATCACACACAACACTTATAACCTTTTAGACTTTTCAAGTTTACAAGTTTCTGCAATAAAGCAATGCCTCAAATGGTAAAAAGAAGTGATTAAATCAACTTACCTTCTTTTCATTCATTTTCTTTTGCCTTATTTTAATAAATACTGAGAATCCTATGTAGGAATCTGAGGTCACTTTATCTCAATATCGATAAGCAGTTCAATGCATGTGAAATGCAATATACAAATATCAGAGATTGTAGACTTTGTTTAACCAAATAATTTTTTTTTAACATGAGGTCCATTTTATTTTATGAATGTCAGTGGATGTGTTGGATAGAAGTTAAAACAATCAGAAAATATAAAGAGATTATGCCACAGCTCTCTTTTTTCTTTTCTTTTTTACTGTTTTCTAAAGGGAAATTTGCTTGAACCCACCAAAACTACTAGCTTCAACTATGAGAAACGTCCAATGCATTATGGGCTCCTCAAAATAATGATGTCAAAGTATCTGTAGGATCTCTTTTTTTTTTCATGAGCAGTCACAAAAGATAATTATATTAAAAGGAGAAGAGTACAGGAGTACACGGGACTTATACCCGCAAAACTAAGAAACAAGTGTAACCCCACAAAAATAAAACCAACCATAACCATTGTACAAACTACAAATGAAATCCGATTAACCTACACATACAAATACCCCATACACATCAGCAGATGACCACAATGCTCTGAGATCTATCCACCCCCCAACTTAGCTAAAAAGTTTTCTACTCCATTCACCGATCGTCGCAATATGCACAAAAGATATATCTAAAAACAAACAGTCTCCAAATTTCCTTCACCAGTGATAGTAGTTTCCAAGGCAGATTCTTTTTCCCACTCGCCCACTTAATTGGGCTTAATGAATCCACCACAACAATCAGCCTCCTATGTCCATATCTACCCTAGAGGGTCAGTGCCTTCCTAAATCCCTAAAGCCCTGCTTCATGTGAATCCCTCACGCCAACTGACTCAGAAGAATAAAGAGGAAACCCCATTCCCATCCCTTAACACCCCACCTATCCCAACAGCCCCCAGTTTACCTCTTGCTGCACCACCCACATTGAAAGAAACCCAGAGCGGGAGACCATATTTCCAACCGCCCCCTCTCCTTATGAACCTTCCCTATGCAACCTACCCAGGATCTATAAAAATCAAACAAAGAAAAATCACGGAATTCATTACTAACTGACAACAACACACTTAGCCTCCATCTGGCTACCTCAAACACTTCTCTCCTTGTACTTGTTTTTTAATTTTCTCAAATTCATCACCTTCTATTTGACCATAGGATAGCAGGAGGAATAGTATTCCAAGCCACCCTCCACCTCACCCCTTTTGCTTCACCTGCTATCTTTCAAGAAGTCCATTACATGAATAACTATAGACCCAAGAGACACCCATCAAATCCAAAAACTTTGATCAAGAATGATGCCAGCGGGCACTCACAAAACAGTGATCTATCTCCTCTCTATAACCACACAGAACACACCACATGTCACCTCAACTGCTCCGCAAACCCCTGTGGTTAAGCTCACACCTAGACAAAATTTTACCCCTTCAAGGTGTTCCACACAAAAGCTTGCACCCGAGGAGGAGTGACCCCCAGTGATGCCAATGAACTTGACCTAGGCTTCCTGTGAACCCTCCTTAAGAACTAGGGCCATTCCTGCATGGACAGAGAGTTCCTGACGAGTCCGCAAACCAAATACACTGATCCTCTTCCTCTAGAAAAATAGGCAAAATCCACCAATAAAGTCAACATCTCCTCAAAACTCTTGTGCTCCAGGACTCTCAAATCTCTTCTAAACTCAATCGACCATCTGGCTGTCTCTTCTTCCATAGTATGATAGTCACTGACTCTAGATGATCTTCTTTTTTTTTTTTGAAAGGTAACTTTGCCTGATATATTCCTAGCAATCATGTGAAGCCTAGGGTACACTGCCTTAATTGTTCTCCCCTAACCCACAAGTCATCCCAAAAACAAACCCTGTCCCCTAAAACGAACCCTTAAGCGTTCTCACTAAAAACCTAAAAACTTTTGATAAATGCACCCTACCCTATCTCATTCATTGCCAATTCTCCACCAAGCCCGAAACACCGCTGACCACCCCTTTCTACCCTCTAACTCAGTCTCCGCCATCCCACATCCTCCAGACCATACCTTGCTGCTAGTACTCTTCTCCGAAGAGTTGATCTATCCTCACCAAATCTCCAATTCCAATTACAAAGCAAAGTCATAGTTCCTAACTCCTAAAGGTAGAATCCTAAGCCTTCTTCACTCTTGGGTTTAGTAACTTCCACCCATTTCACCAAGTAAACCTTCTTCTTTCCCCCATAATCTCCACATAAAGAACTGTCGTTTTAATCGTTCCAACTTCTCTGCTACTCCTTCCAACATTTCAAACAAGGACATGTAATAGATTGGGATATTAGCTAACACCGAATTTACAAGGGTGATTCTACCTCCCAAAGAGGAAAAAAACTCCTCTTCCACCCAGCTAGCCCTTTTTTAACCTTCTCTATTATAGGAGTCAAAACCTCAACGATCTTGGGTTTGCTCCAATAGGTGAACCTAAATAGGTGAAATGCAATTTCCCAAACCAACAACATGTCTCCTCAGCTAAACTTTTGAGAACTTCTTCTTCAATTCCTATCCCAATTAAAGCGCTCTTACTCTGATTTATCCTAGCCCTGAGACCAACTCGAAACATCTAAGGATACCTTTATAACTAAAAGTATCATCTCTTGAATCTTCTCCAAAAAATAATGTATCCACAAACATTAAATGAGTCATCTCTAGGCCCCCCTCTTAAAATGGAGAATCCCCTTACAACAACGAATTCCTTTGCTTTTTCCACCAATTTGCTCAAACATTTTCCAACTATAGTGACTATAAAAGGGGATAATGGGTCTCCATGCCTAAGACCCATATTCGCTTCTATCAGTTCAATAATGTATCATCCACAAAGTCGTAGGCTTTTTCCATATCAACCTTGAACAGGACCTCCGGTTTCTTATATTTCCTTCTCATGTGAATTAATTCATTGACAATCAAGGCACCGTCCAAAATTTTCTATTCTCTACAAAAGCCCCTTGAGTCTCTCCTATGATATCTTTTAACACCTCCCTCAATCTACCAACCAAAACCTTGGATAAGAGTTTATAGACACAACCTATCAAACTAATAGGTCTAACGCATGACAATTCAGCTGCCCCCTCCCTCTTAGAAACTAAGGTGATAAAAGTATTCTCAAGACTCTTATTGACTATGCCACGCTCATGAAAACTCCTTGAAAAATTTCAAAAAAATCAGGTCTCACAATATCCCAACACATTTTGATACATCTAAAATTGAAATCATCTAGATCAGGGGACCTTATCTCCCTCTAAACTCCCCAAAGCTTCTCTAACTTCTTCACCTTATCCTCACTCAACCTAGGGAATTGAATAACATACAACAAAGGTTTACCTCAACCCTATCTTGTATGGAAGCTTGCCTAAGTCTGTTCAACTGTATAAGGAAATCCACTCCCGACACCACCTCTCTCTGAAACAAGCCATCCCTAGAGGTCACATATGAGGATAGGAATAATTTTGAAGGAGATGTACACAAAAAAGAGGAGCAATCAAGAAAAGAAAATCCTTTGAAAACACCAAAATCAAAAGAGAAACAAAATGGAGATAGGAGCAAAAGGTACCCAAGTAGTAGCTCGCCAAAAGTGTTAAACCCAAGCCACTGAGAGACGTTGAGAAAAGCCAGACTAGTTAAACCGATAACCACCTCCATGGAAATAGTTGGTGCCATATGATCAAGAAGAAGCCAAGAAAGAGCCATCATCAATGAACGGCCTAATATCATATAAACAAACTGGAGTGACGAACCCGCCTCAAACATGAGATATTAGCCGACAATGAGAAAGAACACTGTCATCACTGAAAGAGAAGCATCTACCAAAAGATTCCTGCTGAGGATTGACCAACACAGATCTATGAACTCGCAACACACCAACAAGGCGCGGCTGCAAAAGACGGCAAAGAGAAGGAAATACTAAGGCCAAAATGAGAAAACAACAGGGAAGAAAAACAGACCGAGTTACCAAAGGAAGAGAAGTTGTAAGCTGACTTTGAATTGAGAGAATTGTAGGCAAAGAGCCAACTAAAGAAGAATGCAGCAAAAAAGACCCACTCGAGGACCGAGAAGATGACTGGAAAATGCTTGAGAAATGTCTCCTAACTGCTCTTCTAATCTCCTCATTTTCTGTAGTTCTCCTCCCATCCACAATAATAGATTTGATGTTGTTATATTTTCTTCTCAAGTTAGCAACCTGGTAGAAAAAAATTGTATTCTTGTTCCTTCCACTCCACTTCTTCCAGTTGATAACAATCTGACAGATAGACTTTAACTGGTCTCTTAAAGGCAACAAAACTACAGGGAAGTTGTTAGATATCGGACTGAAAAGCTTCACTTGACTACCATTTGTGAAGTGGCTATCTCAATCAGCAGACACCAAAAATTTATCCAACCTGCTTGTTACAACCATCTCCAGGCAATTAGACCATGTGAACCTGCCACTGACCAAAGGGTAATCCATGAGATTACTTTTTCTTATAACTCAGAGAACACCTCCATACTTACTACAAAATTTACATCCATCTCTCCTCTTAGAAGGAAACCTCATAACATTAAAATCACCACCTACGCACCACAAATTGGCCCCCCAAACTTTCAAAAAAAAAAATTGGCCCCCCAATTTTTAACTACCTCCAGCTCTCCCTTTCCCCATCGAAATTAGGACTATAAACATTGGTAAATGAAGCTTCAACATCATCTCCTACCATTCTACCTTTTACAGAGATCGAAAGATCATTAACTATTTAACTCTTCACTTTGATATATTTAAAACAGATTGATTCCACAAATTATAAGTCCACTCAAAGCACCCTCTGAAGGTTTGCATACATAGCCCACCTCTGCTCTTCCCCTTATATCCCTAATGATGATTGAAGATAGCTCTTATTTCTTCAATACTTGAATAAACAACACATCTATTATATGCTTTCTTCAAGCACCCTTCTCTCTAGGGCCAAGACCCCTAATATTCCATGTAAGTATCGTCACTGGAAACAATTTTCATCCCCCTTAACTTGTGCTATTCCAATAGTGTGAAAAACCACTTCATTAGTCTCAAGCTGAAACAGGGGAATTAGCTACTCGGTCCTCCTTGGAAAAAGAAGGCTCTCCAGGAACGTCATGGTATCTCAGTTGGCCCACCAAACTTGTGGAATTATGTCTCATAAATTTCCGTCGGCCCCACATTCAAAACCGAGTCCACTAGATGGTTTATTAACCAATCCCACAAACTCGAACGTTCTAGTGTGTGCCATGAATAGAGCAGGCCCGTTTTAAACTTCTCATTAATAAGACCCTCATCTACCTCCACTCTCTCAGCAACTATACCACTTCACTCCTCGTTAGAAGCTACCGGATCTCCTCCCATTCGCTTTCCTCCACGTCATCCTCCTTCCCGCCATTGTGTGCCTCTGAATCTCCACCTACATGATTGCCACGTGTCTCAAAAGCATGCCCCAAAAATCCTTCCCCTTTCGGTGGTGAAGTTCCCTTATTGACACTGGAAAAAGGTCCACTTTCCTACTAAGAACCAAAGGAATCGACAGTTTCGGGCGACGGTGACCCTTCCTTGATTTGTACCTGGAAACGTACATCGCCTACGCAAACAGTCACCTCTTCTGGTATCCCACTCCCTATGCTCACCTCAATCACGAGCCTGAGAACATAACCATCTTCCTGTCTCAGATTCCCATGAATCCACCCGAATCAAATTCCCCAACCTGGAGCCAAAAGCTTTTATCACTTTCTCTTTCCACCCAGTCAAAGGGAAGCTGAAGCATTACACTTACACCCTTCTGTTGTAAAGGGAACATTGGGGATTCCATTTTGAGAAAATTGAAAAACGAGATCTTCAACACTCAGCAGTCGCCTCCTCTAATTTCTCCATATCCTCAATTGATAGCAGGATGATTAAGAAGCAGTTGGCTCCAATAACACAGGCACATAAAATGCTAATACCAACCCCTTCTACCATCTCCACATTATCCAATTGAGAGGTTAGTGCAATCGGTGCTATGATAAAGTATCTAGCCAACCAATCCATGGTTTCCTTCTTATCTTCCTCCTCCAGCATAAACTCGTAAACAGAAAGTGACTGGAGATGTGCGTAACCAGCCCCTACACCCCCACCACAGCCTGAAGTTTCACTCACCACATTAGCCCTACTTCTTTTCCCAACCAATTTCACCTTTACACTTGGATCTTATTTTTCTCTTTTTCCCCTTCCAACATCTATGACGATATTATCTTTTCTAGTTCCTGTCAAACTGTGCAGGTTGCACCAAGAGTCTCCTCCCTTCCAGAAGAGAGCCATTGCAGGCCTCATTTAGCTTGCAAACCACTCACCATCCTTACGAATGCAAAGATTGTTCCTCGAGCATCCAGCTTGAGAGGGATTAATATAGTAATCAAATGATCCTCAACTTGAACTTTGTCTTCTGTTGGGCACCTGCTGCCATCCTCTCTCGTGAGTTAACTTGGCAATGGATCGGGACAAGTCTCACTCGGTTCACGTCCATTTGGGTTTGGGTCTTATTAAACGGGTGTAGTCGGTTCAAGTCTATTTCGGATTCGGTTTGACCGAGTTTACCCATTTACCTAGTTAAGGAGACTTTTCTACGGAGACACATACCAAGACTATCCCTTAAATAGATATAGACCCCGTACAATTGCATGTGTGGGGGAAAAGTCGGGTCATCGGATCTACCCATTTATTTCCAAGTTCAGTTAAGGTCGGATCGGGTCATTTATCAAAATGGTTCAGTTCGGGTCAGTCAATTAGGTAGGGTCAATTTTTGCCAGGTCTACTCATGAGCTTTGCCTTTCCCATTGTTTGAAAGTTGTTTATTCTCATCTCTTCCTTGGTACCCTTCTCCTGCACCCTCTCTGCTCGTGGTTGCAAACCCTCTCTCTCTTGAGGGTGGACTTTGAAAGGACAATTTACCTATCAAAAGAAAGATGAGATAGTATCTATGGGATCTTCTAAATTGCACTTGATATTCGTTACTTTCACATACTGGATAACTGCTATTGTATCATAACATTTTATCACTTGAACATACTAGGCAACTTTTTCTATTAAAACAATAAAATTCCATAACCTTTATGTTGCAACTTGCTGGCATAGTTTAAAAACTCGAAAAAGACTCGGATGAGTCTGTTCAAGTTGACTCGATTTAATTGGATTTCAAATTGAGCGAGTTGACGAATTTTACAAAGTTTTTCAAGTCCAAAAACTTGACCGAGTTACTCGACTCAATAAGATTTCGTGTCAGAGTCCAAGTTTCGAGTCTTCGAACTAGAGTTGCAAGTGAGCACTTAACAACTGTGCCATCCTTAAAAACAAAATTGTGCCATCCTACAATAAAATTCATTAAAAAAGGGTATTTCTAAAAGTAGGAAATTCAAAAAGATGGATAAAATATCAAAATTTATCTGCAACGGATATCTACATATGTATGATAATATATGCCAGACTTAGTTACCTGTGATTTGAGCTGCTCAACATCTGAACCATCATTCTTGTTATTGACTTTCAATCCAAGCTTGGCACCTTCATCATCTCTCAGAATCTTATGTTGAGAGGTTAAGAAATAAGATAATAAAAACCATAAAGAAAAGACAAATAAGTTGATTGATATATTTCGACAGTGCAATCAAATATTGATTGGAGATCTGAAAAGCAGGTGCACCTGACGGGGAAGTTGCAACTTTTCACGAAGCTCATCAGAACAGATGTCATAAACATCCAACTCCAACGGGTAATCCACTTTCTGGGGGAATGTAAAAGATATTTTAACAGCTTATTAATTAATTTATTTATTAAATGAGTAGCCATGCACTGCTTTAACATGATGGGTTAGACCAGACCACAGGAAACGAATGAGCTTCCAATGAATACAGAACTAATGCCAAGTACAATTGGATTAATCTAAAAGATCTAAAAACTTACAAAACAGCATGACAAGAAAACAGCAAAACCAATATTACCCGCAGAATCTTTGCCTTTTGGTTTGATTCCCTCTTCCAAAAAAAGCGAACAAATTGAACAGTCAAATACCTGAAAAAATAGATACAAACCCTTCTTTTCTTCATACTTTATCTATTTCTTCTGTATAAAGCTTCATGGTACAGAGAGAAGAAAAACGTGCATGAATGCACCCTAATGTTGGTATGCCCTAGGGGTAATGGGCTCACCCGTGTGGGTTTGGGTATCCCACGGTTTCCCACATATAAATTCAAAAAAAATTGCAAGCAATAAAAGATGATGAGATAAATGGCATTCTTGCCTGGGCAATGCATTAATGCGTGATTCTTTCAAATAAATAGCACTGCGCCCCAAGGAAGGAGAAACCTTCTCTAGTTCTGATTTCATGCCCTGCATAGATTGAACTCAGGGTAAATATATGAAACCATCAAATGCATGCCATGCAAACATGTGATTAAATGATATTAGTTGAATAGATACAACACCAAGCTCCATGATGAGGAAACCATTCTTGCATTAATTATGTGCCACTCATTCGGAGAAACATGTGATGCATGGCCCACTATGATGGTTGGGTACAGTAGAGGACCGTCAGGATAAGGAGATTTCCAAAAAAAAAATCTGAAACACATATGGTAATGCTAAGAATTTTTTTTTGGAAGGTAATGCTAAGCAAAATTTATGGTTGTAAGGCTATTGCTCGTAGCTCTTGTTCTGTTTCCCCAAAATGTTGGGCAAAAATCCTACTTCAGATTTAGGAAGGATAAGACGCACCCCTTGGATGTGAAGTCCTCTACATCTCAGATGTGAATTCCAGCGTATGCGTGAAGCCTAGCTTCAGATGTGGGGCCAATCTTCTGCCACATACAACTCCCATGCCCATGCACATTAGATCCCACTACTACCTTCTTGCCTGCTGCAAGAGCAAGTTGCAAATGCAGGCAGGTTCCATTGGAAGCATCAACCCTAATTTTTTTTTCCCTTTTTCATTGATAAGCTTTATCGTTAACCCTAAATAAACCCCGAAAAGTGTTAACCCTAAATATTGAAGGATACTTACAAACCTTATGAAAGGCTGAACCAGATAAGATACTACTGGTACAAGTCAGTCATTCACTAATAGCATTCCCAGATTAAATAAAGGAATTATAACCGTGTCATTGGTATTGGTTTTTTGAATTTCTAGACATACCCCAAAAGTGGGGATGGAAGAGAGATGGGTTATGGCCAAAGCTGTATTCCCCCAACCCCAAGCCCCAACATTGCATAAAGAGGCCCAAACTCAAGCCCAACACTGTTTGCATAGGCTGGCTATGAGGTTTTATGTATCTTTTCTTCTCCTTGCAATGAAATCGTTTTCATTACAAGTTTTAAGAAAAATGGCTAATCCTTCCTCACCAAGAAACTTCTACTACTTTCCCACAATAAGCCTACGTTGGGGGTAAAATGTACTCAATGGCTAAGTAATGTGGTCGTTAGCATCATCCTATTGGTGAGAAGTTCTCTAATTCTTTCCGAGAGAGGTGTTTCTCCTTTTTTTAAGATGGTAAAATCTTTTTTTTTAAAAAAAAGAGAGAAAGAAAGCATCATCCTCATTATCATAGCCATTGGTCTCATCTATTTGATCATGTCCTTCATCCCTACAAGCCATGGAATTTTATTTTTTTTTTGGGGGGGGGTAAGGATGAATAAAGAAAATAAATAAGAGTTGAGGCTTTTTTTAAAGTTCGAAAGGTTTTTTTTAATGGAAGGAAATGAAAGTGGGATAAAATGATTTTTTTTAAGTCAAAAATTTAATAGCCCAAATCAATGGATAACAGAAAATAATAGAAAATGGAGAAAAAAAAAAATGGGAGATAGAGACTTCACTTCAAGGGGAAATCAACCTCCTTGGTTTCACTTCAAGGAGAAATTGGCCTCCTTTACTCATTTCATTATTTATCTAGCTTACAACTCAAATAGAAATAATAATATTTGAAGATAATAATTAATAAAATAAATATTCAAAATATCCCTAAAATACTTTATTAACCGGGATCCTATCATACTATTTTAAGATTTCTCTAGCATGGAGAAATAATAACAAAACAAGGAGAAACAACAAAATATTAATATTTTTCTTGCAAATATCCACAATGAAGAGCATACTACTGTCTGGAACACTAAAGGAGATGTTCATGAACGTTGAGGATTTTATTTGGCCCACCTGTGCTTTTTATAATACTAGACACCAACTTGTGAGATATTGAAATACCTCGCAATTTTCTTTTAATATGTAGTGACTCAGTGCCCAGGATAAAAAAAACACTAGCCCAAATCAAAACCTTGAAAATTCTAGTCTAGTTAAAGTAAATCATATTTTTATGACAAATGCTTCAAGTTAAGCACTTTAACCCGACGATATAAGTTTTTCTTTTTCTTCTCTCTTTTTTTGGTGAATAACATGGGTATGCCCACCCCATGTGGATGTGAGACAAATCCCATGGACACACTAAGCCGCCCACAAGCCTCATGTATCAGGTTACTCTGGTAGGAGTCAAACCCGAAACTTCTAATCTATTCCTAGAAACTCAAGCAATTTAAGCTAATACAGTACAATTTTCTAGTAACACTTACATGTTTTAACCCTTCATGCAAATGGTTAACTTCATGTGAAATGTGGCATTTTAGTGAGTATACTGATTCTGTCTCAGTGCTTTCTTCACCACTTTCTGCACAATGGATCCTAGCAAGAGAGAACATATGAAGGATTTAAGTCAAAAGCTTCCAGTGGCAAGTAGTAATGGATGACAAAATATAAATATTTACATTGAAAATCATAAATCCTGAACGTCCTAATAACACCAAAACAGTATTCACTGGTCGCCAAAAAGATATCAATGTAACATGTGAATAATTCATACATGTAAAAAATTTTCCCTACATGTTTCAATAAAAATATCAATTGGCTCCACAATGTATGAAAACAGTCAACAATCAACCCTTTTTTTGGAAAGATAACAATCAATCTTTTCAAATAAAAGTCAACAACAGATTCTGATATATCTACAGTTCCTGTAAATTAATTTTACCATGTGCCTTACAAATTGCCTTGTCATGACAGTAACCTTCTTGAAATGGGTTGTTTTGGGTCATCTAATAAAGCATGGAAAATCAAGTGAGAAGACCAAATAAAGAAATTGGCGACATCAAGATATCCCTTTCAAACTCATTTGAGGTCTCTCAGAAAATCCATCCATTGACATGGATTACGGAAGTAAACCTCATAAAGCTAACCTCGAATGGATGGCTCAAGACTTCGATGATGATGGTTCCAATACCAAAAAGAGGACAACCAGGTGGTTTCGTGTACCCATGGGATTAGTCTCGTCTCCACGTGGGGTGGGGATACCCATGTTATTCAAGGGAAAAAACCACAAAAACTAGTAGATGGGGAAACAAGGGAAAAAAATCCATAAAGGTATGTAAGCAATAGGTATCAACAGGAGCCTTTAAAAGCAAGAAAATCAGCTGAAGCCTTGGGCCCATGGAACCAGTTATAATGAAGTCAATAGCAAGTAGCAAGTCATGTATCTCCTCTTCCACCCAGCCCCCTGACATATAACCATATGAGCATGCTTTTGAATTCATCTTATCCCCTTCAACTACAACACCACAGCCGTAAAGCATTTCATCCCCACTTACAGGCAACGATAAGGGCATCATAAACCTTGCTTACTAAGACCCTTTGTTCTCCAAATATCCTGAACACGTTTGAATAATAAGTCATAATTATTTCCTGCAATACCAATGAACCCTACCTAATCAACACCTAATCAACATCACAAGTAGCATTTCCATGGATATTAAGCTTCCAAGCTACAGGTGGTGGGAAACTAGAGTCGGCCATAACTATTCCAGAACCCTCTTCATCTTGATGCAACCAACCAACCCCTACAGAGGGGCCCCTTGAAAAATCAACAGAGCCCTCGAGGACCAACTCCGAAGAAATAACTATATACTCCTAGCTTTATGATGGCCTGCTGTACATTTTAATTTGTGTGTATTATCCCTTTCTTTTTGGAATAAAATTGTTACCTTTCAAAAAAGAAAAAAAGAAAAGAAAAGAAAGCTGGAGTTAAAAAAACAACTCCCCCACCTACTCACGCACCACTACTAACACAAAGCCTCCTAATAGAGAAGTGTTTTCCTTGAAAATGACCCTTTAGGTAAGAAAGTTTCTTCATGCCCAAGTACCAATGCAAATTTTCGTTCAAAATCCCATCTTCTAGAAAACATGGGAAAATAAAAAGTCGATTTGAAAACCACCTTGATTTTTGTAAATACTACCCATTTTCTATTGACAATCCTACATCCAATGAAAAGCACAAACATACCCTCAGCAACCAAGGACATTTGTCATGGGCCTCATTACATGGAAAGATTTTGTTTTAAGATGCTATGGATTTAATATTTATAACATTACCTAATAAATGCAATTGCTTCTTGTAAATATCTGTTGAGCTTTTTTATGGCTTTCCTTTTTCAAATAAGCACACATTTCTCCATAAATTGTTTTTTATATAAATTCATCTTTTTTCTAGATCTGTATCAACTAATCTTTGTTTTTTTTTTAGTTAACTTTATTAATCGCAAAAAGAAACAGGTCCAAAAAGGACCCTACAAAAGAAAAAGCAAATTACATCAATCTATTAACAACTTCCTCATCTAACAACACTCCCTGCTTGGCAAAAGAATCCGCAGCTGAGTTAGCTGACCTATGAACCCAAGCAATCTTAAAAAGCATTGATAGTATCAACTAATCTTTGTTTAAATGGAAAAAGTTCATTCTATGACATGTTCATCAATAATATTGGCTAAGGGAGTACAAGTTCCCAAAACTAGCAAAAAAGATTTAGAACTAAATAGAAACAAGACACTAACAGCAAATGCTTCTTATAAAGCAACACCAACTGAACAACACATGATATTAACAAGATAGCCACTCATCCATACCTACTGACAAGATCAATCCCAAAGAGTGCCTTTACAGTCTCAGCATTTTCTCTACAACAGAAAATTAGATGCAGGTTCATTAACCAACACAGTGAAAAGGCTTAAATGAGATATAAAACTAGCAGAAAGCAACTTTGGAACTAAGAAATTTTAAAAGCTAAACCAAAGAAGAGTCAACATAATAAAAACACAGTATACAGGCAAAAATTAAGAAATTTATCTTTCTATTCAGAAAGATTAAAAAAAAATTGTGTCAACAAAAAGAATCAGCCAATGGACTGATTTGGTTAAAGAGAGTAGCTTGAGCTTGAAGCATGATTTCAAAACTTGAAAAAAACTTGGACATCAACTCGAAGCCAAAATCCATAAACTCATGAAAAAATCATTTTGGGAAAGAGTTTTCATCTGACTCGGTCGACTCACCGAGTCAGATGAAAAACTTAAACCAGTCAAGTTTCTCGACAATATTCGGCTGAGTAGTTATCAAGGACGTTCATGGAAATGGTTTGCGAGATTGTAAAAAGATACAACAATTTTTTATATGGGTTGGGTTGGATTTATTAAAACATGGCCCAATCCGCTCGAGTTTCAGCCTAAAAGAAGCTAAACTGCTGTTGGGCCTGAAAGGAAAGAAACAGTTGGGTCAGGCTCAGCATTAAGGGCACCTAATTACATAACTTTTAAAGGCCTAGAAGAAGAAACATCCACAGCAAGATCAGCAGAAATTGGATAGTGGGACTAGGAGCAGTCACTAGGCAAATGGGAGCAACCTGGGTGAGGGGCAGAATTAGATTTCTTCCTGGAGGGGATAGCGCCTAGCAAGCCTGGGCCCTAAGGAAAGAAAGGAAAGATCTGCACATTTTGGAGTTGCTCACTGTTGGGAACACTTGGGGAATGGGGAGGAAGGACCACCTCAGAATTGATAAAGGCCTGGGTTGAAGGGCTTGAAAGATTGCTACTATCTCAAGTCCTATAGGATCATGGCTCTGAAGATGGAGTAACTGGGGCCCGAACTACTGAGCCAGACCTAGAAATGATCGGTTACGAGGCAGATGGGTTAGCAGGGTTAAGGTCTTGGGTTGGGGTCTCAGGAACAAATGAACCTGATCCAATAAAATTCTCCGAGGGTTGGGAATCAGGACAAGTTTGGGGCAAAATAGGGGAGCCCATCTACTCAGGAGCTACACCACAAATATGTTAAGAAATGGATTCTGCTTGAGGATGGACATGGGGGCCCACCTGCTGATGATCTAGACCGCAACTAAGATGAGAAGCAGGTGAAGCTTGAGACTAGACGAGGGGACCCACCTACTGAGAAGTAGAAAGTTTTGAAGGTTAAGAGACAAAAATGGCTTTACCCATTTTGGTCAAAGGGAACAAATAGGCTCTGGATTTTGGCACATTGACAACAGAGAAGACAAGGGATGAACTGTACTTGGATCGTTCATCTGCTGCCGGGTGTCAGCTCCAATCTCAGTTGCACAAATGATGATGCCAGCTGTATGGGTCTAGAGACCAACATGTTGACCGTTGACCAGATGGAACCATTGTGTAAGGGAGGAAAAGCAGATCCAAGGGAAATCTTTGCCAAAAGAATTGTCGTCGATAGCTAACCTGCAATTTTGACAAGAACACTTGAAAAAAGGAAAATCATCCCACTTGAAAAAGGAAAAAGCATCCTTTATCTTCACCCCAGCTCAATCCAATCATCCCCCACTTTCAAAGGAATCAATCTCTGATCCTGAAGCCCTGACAACCAAATGAATCTGTATATAGCAGAAAAGAAATGCCTTCCTCAAGCTATAAAAGGGTCGATCTCAACCAAACTGCCAAGGAAGTCACCTATCGCTTTGAAAGCTTCAGGAACCCAAGCACAGAGAGGGAGACCAATAACCCTAACCCACACAGTTCTAGCATCAAGACTTTCCGACCAAAACTCAAGCTTAGTGGATCATCGTTAAGCACAAGAAATTTGCCAACCAATCAGAGAACTTCTTTAAACACTTGGAAGGACAGGAGAACGTGAAAAGGGCTGATTCTGCTGACGGAAACCTCTCCGAGAAATCCGCAATCAAAAGAGAGTCAAACTTCAATGGCAAGAATACCGACGAAAGATGAGGGTAGGGCTGCAATCAAACTCTTTTTCAGGTCCGTAGAACGATTGTTGATAAGGTTCTTGCCCAAGATAATGGACTTACCCTTCTAGATTTAACAACCCAGATGAGAGCAGAGACCACTTGAGCAAAGGAGGTAGGAAGAAGGTTTTGGGAAAGAGAGGCTATTTCTTTCTGAATGGAAAAAGATTGCAAAGAAACAGCGCCAACATAATGAGCCATCTAAACCTTGAAGTTGAATCCTTTGAGGAGGCAGACATTGACGTCAACAATGGCACGAAGGGCTTCGACTTCCGACCCAAACCAAATGAACGCAAAGCCACGATGCTTACTAGAACCCTTATCAGAAGGAATGAAACTATCAATAATCCTTCCAGAGTTGCAAAGAAGGGAAAAGATGTCAAGCTTAGAGAAGTGGTCAGGTATGTTGGAGATGAACAAAGAGAAGGAGGAGCTTCTAAGATCCACCTAGCGATTATTGGGAAGGATTGATGGGCAAGAACCTTCTTCAGTCATCAGCAAAGATGTTACCAAGAAAAAAGTTTTTTTTTTTTTTTTTAAGACCAAGGTGTCCAAGCCTCTTAAAGCACCTGACTAATCCTTGGGGGGCATGTGCAAACCTCCCTATCCACACACACATGGTAAAACTATGGGGAGTGGCCCTTTGGAGAGAGTAGGAATTGAACTCAAGACCTCCCACTTGTAGAGGTGGGTTTTTGGCCATCACTCCAACCCCATAGCTTACCTACCCATAACCCACCCTAGTTCCATCTATTGGTTACATCGAAAGGAAATCCTTTGTTTAGCTATACAATTGCACCTACATATGACCTTGTTTGCTTACACTCAGAACATCCTAGTCCCATCTATTCTTGATTTTATGTAAATTAAATCCTCTATTTAGTTATAAACTGCACCTTAGTACAAGTTTACCACAATAAGGTATTCAATCACTTCTGGTACTAATCATTTCATGCTCTCCATATTTCTAAATCCACAAAAGTCACACTACCATTTTTCAGTCCTTTTGTCTCCATAGCTTTCCTGCAAACCAAATATACCTAGAACTTTGTCTAGAATTTCTAATATTAGGTCCTCCATGACTAAAGCAAATAAATAAGGATTCAAAGTAAATCCTTGGTGGAGCCCAACTCCAACTAGGAACTCTATTATCTCTCTACAATCTGTTCTTAAACCAGTGGTTTCCCCTTCATGCATATCCTACATCATTACAATACATCTTTTTCTTTTTTTCTTTTTTGAAATAAATTTCAATGCATCTATTAGGATGGATTTCCTTTTCAACATTTAGAAAATTAAGTGCAACAACACCCTACCATAGGAATTGTCTGTTAATGAAAGCCATGTGTAAATTTTTCTTTTCCTCCCTACACTTCTCATAAGTTGTCTCAGTGTATAAAAAACTTCTATTGTTGATCGACGTGGTATAAACCCAAACTAGTTCAGCAAACACTTGACTCCTGTCTTGTGCACTGCTCTATTATTCTTTTCCACAGTATGACACATAATTTTGAATATCACCTTTGTTCATTATAGAGAAACCAAAGTGCTATTTCACCATTATTTGGAAGGAAGAATTGACTGTTTTGCCCTCTTGATAGAGGGATCCTGATTACCAACCAGGAATAGAGGTAAGATAAAAAAAAAAGTAATTATCCGAAACTTCTAATTCGGACTACAAAGAAAATCTGACTCTTCTCATTTTTATTTTGACTTTCTCTGATCAACTAAAATTCGCAACATATAATTGAACCTAGCACTCTATGCTGTTTGTTAAAACAATACTTTGCTAACAATCTAGTTAGCCAATTAATGCAAATTCACCCAACACTAGCCAAACTTATATAAGGACATCAACTGGTCATAATGCTCTATTTTCATCATTTACACTGAGGCTGCCTTTACTTTTGTTTCAGATATCATCCTCTATTCTTCCATTTCCACAACTTCTTCAATGTCATTCTAGTTTTTTTTTTTTGATGAAATGATGATGATTTGCCATTATAATATTTAATAGATCTCTTAAGACTTCCCTATGGACCCTATATTTCCTGGTCTGTCACTAAGATCCATTGATTTTCGTAATGAATCCATCCCACATGTTGTCCTCCTCTCCCATGTTAGCAAACTTTTATGTATCATAGTCAGAGCATGAGCATTGTCATATGGTTTTGATGACAATTCTTTTCACCATCTTGCATCTTGCAAGTCTTTCAGAGACTTTCATAATGGCTTTCTTTATGAGGTGCTTATTTCTCAATAATAGCCTTTTGAGCATCTGTGTCCCATAAACATGTTTTTCAATTTGTTCATTTATTGTTTCTTTAAGATTCACTTAGCACACCTTTGATGGGAACTTTTTCACTTGCTAAAAATATACCAATCAATTGTAAGAGTAAACCTACAATCTCATCATCGATGAACTTGAATAATCATCAAGTGTTTCCAAGTCCATGAAATTACAAGCTTATTTGCTCACAAAGAGCATACACAATTCGTAAGCCCAATCTTCCCGTCTAAGATGTGTCCATCGTTTCCCTAAAATATTCAACTACTTGGGACACACGCATGCAGAGATACAGAAAGCCACAATGGCAATCCATGTATTTTGGTTCATGACAATACCCTTGATCTTCAAAGGTTTTGGCACATGCCCATTTCCCTAAATCTTCAAAGGGCCAATGACATATCTGCTCATTTACCATTATATAATTGAGAACAAACAACTTCCTTAGATCTTTAAAGAGTTTGATTAATGATCACTTCCTCAGATCTTGAAGGAGCACCAATAGATGTATTTGTGCATGTACAATAGTTTGCAAGAAGAAAGTAACCTAAATGTGCCTTAGGCTGTGAAAAAGTCTGACAAATTTTTGAAAACAAGTTCCGACCTGAAAGTAAAACCAAAATGGCACTCAGCATCCACCAAGCATACTAAAAGTGCTAAGACCAACTCCCACTGGATGCATAAGCAGCTTGAAAAGAAAATTGCAGGGAATAAAAAATATATAAATATCTAATATAAGAAAACTAGTTTTATTCTCAAAGCCCAACTGATAAATCTACTAAGAAGGAAAGGTGTTTTACAACAAACAAAGATTTTCAACAAGAACAAGGAGGCTTCAATTATAGTTAACTTAGTACAAAAATATAGAGAGAATTAAATGAAGCAAATTAAATTACCCAGGGTCTGAAGATCTAAGAGATTGAGAAAGTGTATACATAAGCTGGCTCCAACACTCTTCTGCATCCTGTCAATTGTTTGAAAGAAATAATGTTCATACTCAATTAGTAGAACCAAAGATAAAGCCAATCAAGGGCCAAAGAAAAACACAACACCTGTTGCATGAAGGCACCGTTGTGTTGTTGACCAAATTGAGGATACTTTTTACGCAAGACCTATTGGGGAAAAAAAAGGGAAACTAAATAAAAAAATCACAAATACAGGCATTCATAACACAATATTTTGGTAACTATGGAGTTTACTCGTAAGTGAATACTGAATGAACTTGCAACAAGGCTAGATTGATCAATGGATAAAGTTTTTGACATGGCCAAGACTAGATTGTCAGATGGCTTCAGATGACCAAGACTTGGAAGGTAACACTTTTGAAATGATTTTATAAAGGTTGGTAGTAATGCAGGGTGGGGACTGGGGATAGAGCATAGGAAAAGATCATTCAAAGATGGGAAACTCCACAGAAGGTTTTCTTTCAAATTTCATGTAAATGACGCAGCTAGGGAGGAAGCCTTGACCAGCTGCCTTGATTTCAATCAGAATTTCACTTAGAACGAACTGTTTGTTTTAGATAAATCTGTAAAAATATAGATATTCCTTTCACTTCATAGTACCAAATTTGAGGAAGGCAAATCTTCAGAGCAAGGGCACATATGCCCATACAGATACTCCAATTTAACGGTTATTAAACATATGAACATTGTTTTTTTGAAAGGTAAAACATATGAACATCATTGAAAACATATTAACAACATTCCAGTTATCTAATGAAGTAAAATACTATGGTCTCCAAAAACATATGCTTAAACATCGTGAGCAATCTAATGTTGCAATACTTAGCAGTTGACTAAAGATAACTTTGAGAACAGATTCACAATTGTTACCGAACATTTCCATGTTCTGAGCTGCAAATAGAGTCAAATGATCAGTAGCTGTTTAAAGGTGACTGTCCAGAGGGAACCCAGCATTTCATACATTTTGGTTAATAGTGTAAGTTGGAAACCACCAAACATGGGATACCGTTTTCCTCCCTTTATCACCAGAAATCATACATGTAGTATTCATTTGAGAGGAGAGGATGCAAATTTGGTTTCTAACATCCAGAATCCACACTGCCACAAAAAACATAGTGACAGGGCAAATATTTGGAATGACAATCATTACCCTCAAACTGCCAAAAGAATGTACCGACAGGGAAAATATTTGGAATGACAATCATTACCCTTAGCTCTCAAACCATTTTTGTAAAGAATATTCATCGACTGGATGAAGTAAAAGGTCATCTAATTCATGTGGGAACATTAAAAAATGGAAACACATTTAGAATTACAAGAGTGAAAAAGAAAAAAAACTAACCATCCAAAAGTTCATTGGTGCAACAGGATTAACATTTCGATCAAGCTCACCAAATAAATCCCGGGTAGCAATAGTCAACTGATGTGATGACTGATCTAAATCATTGGTCCGCCCAACATATGCATACCTGATCAGAAACAAAAAATTAGAGGAAATGTCAGCCAAGAGGATACATGTACATCCAGTGTAATGAGGATAGTTTTTCCTCTCCTTTTCCCTGTAGAACTCACTTCTGTAAAGCTGACTTCAACTCTGGAACTGAATGCAGGCATTGTACTGTAGAGTTCATGTAGCAAGTATTTCCCAAGTTAAATAGACCAGCGGTATGACCCTTGCAATACAAAACAAAAATATACATAAGTGCTCCAAGTATCAGAGAAGCTTCATAACCATGATATGAGGCTAGTACACTCCAACATGTGATGGAAAATACTTAAAAAGAAAACCATTTCTAAAATTGGTAATAATGTTGGTAAGATCTCAGTGCTCTACCACAAGCTCATTTTGTGCTTAACATATTTTAGTTTTAAGAAGGCCTCACCAAAGATTAACCAAATACCATCATGGGCACATGACAAACATATGAAATGGCACCCCAAAGGAAATAAGATTGTGATAAAACTAAATGAAGATTGCCAAGATGAGCAAGAACCTTACCACAGCAACAACTTGTTCTTCTTCTGGAAGGTCTTCCATGAAAACCGGACCCTTTTCAGGAGCTTTCACAATTTCCTCAGCCGTTCCCATCATCATCAATCTTTGTCCCTAACCAAAGAAAATAGATTACACGAATATGGCAGAGAATTTGCAAGTCACATGGAAAAGCATAAGATAAGATCAGTCACCTCTTTTACCGCTATCATTGACCAATCTGCATCATCCTGCATTAATCAAAGAGAGGTCAGGAGACTTTAATAACATAATCTTCTAGAAAAAAACAAATCCTTCCACCTGTTCCAGAATACATATTTGAGAAATTTGAGCCAAAATGTTATTCACAAGTACTGTAGAATCTTGATATGAATTATACATCACTCAAAAAATTCTTGCAATGCAATATGTTAATAATTTTTTTTCTTTTCTGAATGGTTATGTCAAATATTCAGATTACAGAACACAAGTTTCATGCAGGAAGTCATATCTAAGTTGCACAAACCTTCAATAGGCCACCTTTAACCATAATTTTTTGCCTTTCAGGAGGGACTCCAGTGAGATCATACAACTGGCATTTAAATACTAAGGGAGGCTGACTTGTGTCAATTTCAACAGCAGGAAACACTTCTTTCTGCCATTTAACACTCACTGTAAAATTAACCAACTTATGTTGTCAGAGATGGAATGGATAAAACCACAAAGAGTGAAGCATATGCAGCCAGATTTCAACGAGAAAATGGAAAAGCATCGGTAAAATGGTGTGCACATACAACTTGGATTTGAAATATAAAGGATAAACTGCATCATATATAGAATGGATTCAATGAAAATATACAAATAATTAAATAGCAAATTGATGTGCAAGTAATGCATGTGAACATAAATAATTTGCTATTGGCTTCCAACGGATTAAATATGTTTGTCGCTTTTAAGAAAGTAGTCAATTTTTTTATTTGATTCAGACCCTACAGTATATGAAACCAAGGAAGTCCATCCATGACTTTTGAAATTCCATAACAATCACATGGTTGAGGACCCAAGTCAGTGATGAACTCGACAGTTCAACATCAGATCAAATTGTAAAGCCATATGAAAGCTTGAGCCCCAAGGCAAGAAGAGTGGAACTCTGTGATATTATTTGCTTTTTTAAAAAAAAAAGGTATATAAAATATGAATAAATGTTAGTCAAACTTCTTCATATTATATAATAACTTGTAGCTAATATACAAAACCTCAATGGTATCTTGCCTTTTGTTGGCACATTATTGTCATTATTTTTTATGGCCCATTGTTGTCATTATCGTTGAAATTTTATCCCATCTAATTGCCTTTTGCCCTTTTTTTCAAAATGGCAATTTGACTTAGACCCATAATCTTCAGGGTTGTGATACAAGCACATGCCAACTTTTCATGGTCTCTTATTGGCAAATGCCTTTAGCTTAACAATTTAACAATAACTAAAAAGGATCCAATGTAGAGAAAATCAGGAAGCAGGAATCTAGGAATCACATACACTACTGATACAATGAATAGTACGAGAAACAATGGAAGACAATATCGATATTAATCAATAACAGAATGGATATGACAATACCGATATTAAGCAAATACCTTGAGCTTGGAGAACAACAAATTATGAGATTTATCAACGATTTCAAACCTACCGAAGACCCATGTACATATATCGGACATGGATTTCGGCCAAACACAAAAATACCAAAAACCCATATCATACTGAGAAATTGGCGACGACCCAATTCAAAGAAAATGCATTAGATCTAAGCATCGCATGTACGATTAATAAACGGATGGTACGAGAGAAGAGAGGAAGTTATTTATATTAATCAATGAACAAAAATCACTAAAACAAGTGATGAATTCAACTACAAATATCGAAAAAAAAAATGTATCTGACCTGTCGGCATGTTTGGAGAGACTTCTAAAGAGATGTTTGCTTGCAAGAGGAGAAAGGGAAACTGGGCAGAAAATCGTAAGCCCTTGAGAGCGGCGGAATAAACAGAATGGGATCAGAGAACATCACTCAATTACTCAATTTATGAGGATTCTCGGCCCGTTAAGTTGTAAAGTGTAAACTTTGCTCGAATGTTTTTATATGGATTTGGGATGAGTAGAACCAGGCCTTGGCCCAGATCGATTTGGTCTGAGCTTGGGCTGAAAATTTACACCAACCTCATGGACCCAGATTGAAGTGGCCCGTTTAGACTTTAGACTTGGAACAGGCTTGAGCCTTGAGGGTAAGGGTAATTGGCCCACCAATCTGACCCTACTCAGCTATATTTTGAGAATGCCATGAACTTGCATGGTCACAATGATGCTTTAAAACTAATTTCCATCGAGTTATGAAACTCAGTCAAATTTATAAAAAATGTAAAAGTTAAAAAAAAAAAAAAATCGTACTTATTCAATCTAAAATCATGTCTAGTTGAGTTGAACCAATTTGACTTGCTCAAGTCATTTTTGAGTTTTTAAACAATGATCTCCATAAAGTCTAAACTTGAAATCTGAAGTTGCTTTTTTATTCTTAGAGGTCCCAAATTCAAGTGTAACTAATCATGTGTGATTTTTTTTTTTAAAGTAATGTAATAAAAAATGTATGTATAAGTGGGTCGACGTTTAAATGCCAAAAGTGAATCGGTCATAATTAAAAAAATTACAACTTTTTTATCAAATTGAAATGACCAATTCACTTCTTGGATTTGTCACATATTAAATGATCATTTATATCATCATAAACTCTCATATATTTTTTTTTTTTAGTAATCATAAACTCCTAGTGCCACTTGACACTTAGTATTCGTCTTGGTATGAGCTCTGGTTATGCCATTTTGGCCTATAATGGGTGGGTGGACCTTGCCAAACTAAAAGTTTATGTTCTGTGCTGGCTGTGACTTGATATGGTCGGTTTGCAACCTTTGTAATTTAATGGATGAAAGTAGATGAAAGTGAAAGAATGTACTTCCTCTAATATTCTGCTTTAGATTAGGTGTGTTTTAGCTTAATAATTTTGTTTAACCGGTTAATCTCAAAGATTTCGGTTAGGACTTTAAGGAAAACCCAGATTTGGCCCAATCCGAGCTCGTAAGCTCAGTGATCCAGCTCGTCCAGCTGGAGGGGTATTTTGATAATTTGCCGCTTATTATTATTATTTTTATAAATTATGTTATTATGTGATTATTATTGGTTGATAAGGTTTTCCTCAATCAATGAATTGTATTTCGGATTTTAAAATAATTTTATTTTCAGAAATTAGTATTTTAAATCCGCCCGTCAAAACCCCGAAAGAGAGTAATAATTATTTTAGATGATTTTGGAAATGAGCTAAATTTCGAAACTAGTATTTTGTGGTAGACCATTTTAAGAATAATCTAATTATTCTTTGACACCCCAAAATGATGTTTCTAAATTGTTTTATTTAATATTTGTTTAATTAAGTAAATAGTATTAAATTGTGATTTTTATTTAAATAAATGGTTTGTAGTGAGAGTTAAATTCCAAAATTTTTATGGTGATTAAGATTTTCAAAATCCAACTTATCTGTATGGTTGGATTAAGATTTTGAGCTTTCAAAATCAGGTTTTAAGTTAAAAATCCAATTTTTGACAAAAACCGGACTTGTTTGTAAAAATCTAATTTTAGGAGGGTTGATCTGCAAACCAAAACCTGCTACTTACGGTTAGCGAGCGTAAGTTACCACCCCATGCAATGGCCGTCCAACCCCATTTCCCGGCCAATTTTCTATAAATTGAGCCCCTTCCCTTCAGATCAAACTCCCAGCAAATCTTTTTTTTCTCTCCCTCAGTCACTGCTCTCTGGTTTTCCAGCCCCTTTTCCCTCTCTGTTTTCCCAGTTTTTCATAGGTGAGCTTTTAGGGGGAAATTTTCAAAGTCTGGATTTTCAGCCCAAGAACTCAATTGAAGTTAACCATTGTATTCTTTTTCAAATTCTAGGTGGTTTAGAATTAAGAGAAACTGATTTTGGCATTGATTTAAGTAAGAAAAACCAGTTTTAAAGTCTAAGGAAAACCATGGGTTTCTTGTACCCATGAGCTTTCGGTGTTAAAATTGGATGGCCCAGTGAGCTTCAAAGCTCCAAACCTCTCCCTATGGAAAGAGGACTCCCAGAGGAATCCATCGAACCAGTCAGATATGAAAAATCGAATCCGGGAAACCCACTGTTTCCGGATTCGTTTTTCATGTTTCCCTGCCGTTCAGTGTCTGTTGCAGACAGTGAAGGAAGGAGGAAGAAGAAAAAAAAAAAAAATATATATATATATATATATTTATTTATTTATTTATTTATTTGATATTGTTGATGCTTGTGATTTGTGATATTAGTTCCCATTGATAAAAATAAATAAATAAATAAATGAATGAATAAATAAATATTTTTATTTTATTAAAAAAAAAATTGTTGGATTATGTGATGTGATGTCAGTACCCCTTTTTGTTAATTAAAATTGTACTAACCCTCTTCTCTTATTACTTATAGTGTAAATACTATTGTATTCACTTCCAGGCCGACCCTATTGGTCGGGCACTGAGTGATCTTACTTTCAGGCCGATGCTATATTGTCGGGCACCGGGTGACCTCGAGGCCTAACTCAAAATGTCAGATCTGGTCTTGTCTAGAAGACAACTGAGAAGTGACACGAGGATCTAGACCTACCTCAATAAGTCAATCTGGTCAATGCCCAGAAGACAATATGAATTTTGGACTGAGCCCCTTTTTATTTGTTATTATATTGTGGATTATGATAATTTAAAAAGCATAGAAACCCAGTAGGAGACTCAATTCCATATACTTTGGATATTTTTGGGAAAATGTGAGATTTCAAAATACAAAATACTACTTGTGTGTATGTATTTGATATGTATATTGATTGTGCACTTATCTGTTTGTTTGAAAAGAAACCGCGTAACCACATAATCACGGTGAGGGAACTTAACTCTGCAGAATATGTAAACAGGTTTTATTATGAGATGATTCTTGAGCAATGAGCGGTTTCAGTTCTGAGGAACTCACTCATGTGCCTAGACATAATGCATTGTGGTAAGAGAGCTTATGATGACTGTGAATATTATGAGGTTGATCATATGAAATATATAAAACTGCTTCCACGTGCCTTGACTATTGAACCAAGATCGGCCATATGCGAGATGATTTAAGTCTACTGGACCACAGGTGTCGACAGTTGCTGACTTAAGGGTGTCAGTATCGGCTATGGTAGAGTCGGAGATGTACTTGTAAGGATGTATTTTGACCGTGTCGGAACTTAATACAGGTCTCAGTGTACTCGGCAGGCGTTACGTTGGATGATAGCAGTAATTAACGAAAGATGGAAATGATAATGATGCTTTACATGATATTATGCTTAACTGTTATCAAGCATGAGATATTATTGAACTGTTGTTTATTGCTAACCTGTTATTTACTTAAACTGCATTGTTATATTTCCTTCACTGGACTAGTTAGCTCACCCCACTCACCTTTCAGGAGATGAACTCGAGGAGGAGAACCCTCTTTATCAGGCTTAGTGTGGATAAGTTGCGACAGTGGATTGGGATTTCCCCCTGAGGGGAATACCCTTATTTGTGCTTTCTGGTTCTTGGAACCTCTTGCTTTCGTAAAGTACTGGATGTGGTACTTAATTTATGTAAACATTATGTATTGAGACTAATACGTTACTATAGTCATTTTATTATGATTTGAATGAAAAATTAGTGGTTGGATTTCATATGTTCATATTATGTGTCGATGTTATTAATATGTCTATTTTTGTTGGGTAGACTTATGGTATGTGTTTGAATTCACATGTTGGGATCATGTGTGACCTTTGGGCCCAACTGTTGATCCGGCCCAGTGAGAATGCTTAAGTTAGTTTATCTAAAAAAAAAAAAAAACCAGTCGCATTCCGGGCCCACCCTTCAGGTCGGGGCGTGACACTTCCACCTATTAAATCCACATTAGACAATTAAATTAGAACAGATGGAGTATAATTTTAATTCAAACAACAATGGCATTTTTAATTCATCATTTTGATTTGACACTTTTTCACTTGCATTTATTACCGTTCACTATAATTAACTTCGGGTAATTTATTTGTGAAAAATTGTATGTAAATCTAAATATGAATTACAAATAACATAAGGTCAGAGTTGTAATTTTTTAACTTAAATGTGCATCCAATGTAGTCATTAAAGTCATCAATTGCTTGCATATAATGTGAATAGAAGTTTCATGTATAGACTGCTTTGCAGACAATTATTGAAACTTATTGTTCCAACTTCAAATATTATAGATAAATATCAATAGACTCATTATCATACTGTTACAACTAGGTATTCAGTCTGAAAAATTAGCTCAATTGGATAGAGTGACTCAAATCATTTATGAGTGCATAAATCTCTCTATTCACAATCAATGTAGAACTCATTCGCTGCCCCAACAACCTCCCCCTCGAACAAGACTCTCCGAATGGAATGTTAGTGACCATCCCCTCTAGCTAGAGGATTTTCTAAGTCCACATGCATTAGCTTGTGAATATGGCTCTGATACCATTTGTTAAAATTGGGTATCCAATCCAAAAGAATAGTCTTTTAGGTAGAGTAATCCAAACCCTTTATAATCTCTAAATCTCTCATTTCACAACCAATATAATTGTGATATAGATTATATTAGGAGTGCGTTTGGACTTGTTTTACTAGGTGATGAGACGTCTCAAATGAGTAGGTTCAACTCAAGTGATGTGAGAATTAAAAGTATTTGTTGGGGATTGTTATAGTCTTGCATGGTGTAGTTCAATTGATTTTCTCTCGTCTCATGAAACTAGAAGTTGTTCATTTCAAACCCCCATGAGACTTTCTATTTGTTACCCTTGATATTCTTGATCATCAACAAAAACTTCTTCCATGGATGATTATCGTCACTGAACATTTGAAAATTCAACGTATGATTTTTTTTAGAATTGTGAGTAGAATCTCTGTACGACAAACCCCTCTTTTACGAAAACTACAATCTTAATCTCTTTGCTTATACAAATATTTGATTGGATAATTTTTTTATTTCATCATCTGATCCAAAATGGAACATTATTCACTTTCTTGAATTTAATTTACTCTCAAACTTCTCTAAAACTATTCCCCATGGATTTATTCTTTATTGTTTGGACTCGGCATGTGTTTGTAGAATAAATTTTTCTCCTGTAAAAGAAAAAAAAAGAAAAGGTAAATATGCAAAAATATTTCACATTTCACATGTACATTAACCCGCATAAAGATCAATGTTTCTTGATGATGTCGTCTTTCACTTTAATCCAAAAAATTTATACTGATAAACTCTAATTAGGAATCTCTTTTCACTATCGTTAGTTTACAATGAAATACTGTGAGAATCTGTATTAGATTGATACAGTTCTTTCAAATTAGTTTTTTCTTTTTAACAAAAATATACTCTTGATTTTATGGTACTGTGTAACACTAAATCATCAATCTTATTAAGAAAATTGTATATTTATTATAGGTTGAGCCTATAGCAGGGGTGGAAAATTCGGCCGGAGTGATATATCGGCCGATAAATTTATCTCTCCTCTTTTTTTTTTTAAATATCGGTATTTTTATATATTTTATTTTTTCTGAATTAAAAAATAAATAAAACCCAAAGGCCAGTTGTTTTCAAAAAAAATATAAAAAATTTGAAAACGTAAATATCGGACCGATATATATCGCCGATATATCAACTGATAATATCTCTTTACGGCCAATATATATCGTATCGCCCAATATTATTATTCCTGACATAGATTACCCTTTTTGAATGAGAAAATTATATATTTATCATAAGATGAGCCTCATTTATTAGATGACATGAATAAAAGATATCTTAATAATATAAATGAAGAGAAACCTTTTAATCTAAGATATGTATAACTTTATGAGATGGACTAGAAAAAATCAATGATTTTATTGTACATCAAATTTTAAAAATAGAATTATAAAGACAATACAGCCATATGAAATTCCAATTTTACATAAATAATGAGCTCGCTGTTCTCTACATATTCCATTAAAAATATATAATTTATCTCAATATTAAAAAGGAGTGTCCTCAATAAAAAGACTTAAAAGATTTTGTCAGAAATTTTAAATTTCTTTCTATTCAAGAATACCATTTTTGCACAATTGCTATTATATTATTATTGTAATACGATTTATAGTTTATACTTTTTAATAAATTATCTTCTAATGTAATATTGGTAGGTATTATACTAATATTCCGATGTAGTGTTGAGAGCCTCTGTGACCTAATTTTGGTGTATCCTAGGTAGGGGTGAAACTCGGGTCGGGTTTTGGCTCGAACCTGTATGACCCGACTTGAAAATCATGCTAGTCGGGTCAGCGGGTTGGGTTGAGAAGTCAAAAACCTGCATTGAATTCGAGTCGGATTGGGTTGAGAGATTTTTAAGTTAACCCGAATCGACCCGAACAAACCTGACCTGTCCCGGTAAAAAGTAGGTTAAAGTGTGTTCAAAATGCGGGTCGGGTCGGGTTTTGGGTTGAGTCGAGTTATAATTCGGATCGGGTCGGGTCGGATCAAGACATCTGGGTTAAAAGTTCGGGTTGAGTCGAATTAAGTTCCATGTATTAGTAACTCGGGTCGAGTTGGGTATTAAAAAATCCGACCAGGCTCGGCCCGATTTCAGCCCTAATCCTATAGGTAGTGGATTCACTTTTGGGGTTTTTATGCTGGGTATCTCACTGTTTTTGTAACAACCCATTCCTTCAACACAATATTTTTCGCTTTAGACCCGTCCCACAAGACGAGCCCCAAAAGGCCTTGTGCTAAGGAGAGGGAAGCACCTACTTATAACCCCATATCTCCTCCACCTCATGGGGACGTGGGAATTTATCCCACACCCCCATGTGGGTGGGGTGTTACAGTTTTCCACACATAAATTCAAAATAAATTAATTAATATAATTCCATTAAAATATAATAAAACTAATTTGATCCACCGTCCACGATTTTCTCCACATGCAATAGAAATAAGGAATTGGTGTTCAATTGCACGCCTTCCCAACACATATGAGCAAATCTAAGCCGTAGGTTCAACTCCACTGGGTGGGGTCCACGTATCCAACGGCTCTAGGTCATTTGAGCTGGTAGACGTTCGGTAAACGTGTGTCGCCGTCTTCGTTGAAGACGCGGTACAGAAACTCACTTTCAGCACCATTAATGCCTTGACTCAGCTTCTTTTTCCTCTTTATCTTTTGCCCCATTTCCTTCTCTTCCTACGTACGTCGGCAAGCATTGTCCCAATTTCCTCTATTCGCTGCCATTGGACTTCCATTTGAGGTATTTTTGTTCCTTGCCTTCGTTTTTTACTTCATTTCTTTGTCATTTCTCTCGATTTCCCTCTCGGATCGCTTTTGAATCCTTTGGAACTGCTCTCTAATGGGAGAAAAATGAGAAAATAGGATTGGGATTCTTTCGTTCTTGCGTTTTATGTTTGTTTCGATGTATTTTCATTTTCCTTTCCAATCGTTTAGATTTGTGGTTCTTTTTGTTGCCTGATTATGGATTATCCGTTTTTGTTTTGTATTTGTTGCTTCTTCACCTTTTTTTTTACATTCGAAAGTATCTTCAAATCCATGTGAAAAGATCGAATTGATTCATTTTCATTGATTTCTGTATATAAATATATCACGATCCTTACGATCAGCTAAATTATATCTGTCTTTCTCCATTTAGCTCTTCTAGTGAGTCGCGACATTGCTATTGAATTCTGATTATACATGTTATGTGTGGCTATGCTATGGATCAAATACTTTGTGGATTTTGGTGAAGGGACTAGTTATCCATATTGTCTACTGGAGGCAAGGATCATAAGTCCAAAGATGTGGGAGGTCTTGGGTTCAAGTCACTCTCAACCAAAAAAGGGCCACTCCCTATAGTGTTACTTGGTGTTTGTGGGTAGGGAGGTCAGATCTCTAAGAGGCCTGGACACCTTGGTCTTCAAAAAAGGAAAATCAGATCATATTTCCAATTTTGGTTTTGGCTTTTGGCGACTAAGAAGTGCAGACAGCAGAACCAATAATTATCCATACTGCTAAAGTATCTACAGCGTTGTCATTTGCAGTGAATCCAAATGCACCCTCAAATTCAATTTTGTTTTTGTTATTTTATTATTTTGAAAGCCACTGTTATTTAACCATGTAAATAATGATGGTATTTGGTCTAGCTGAATGATTGTTTCTAATATTTTAGTCACTATTCTATCGCTCCACACTCGAATTTTTGGGCGTATTGCAAAGAATGCGAACGGTTGAGAGATGATTGTATTATTAGGGTTAGCTTTTCAGCAAGATGGGGGAGATGTAGTTAGTTCCAATCAGATGTTAGAGGAAGGGGGCTGGGTGGCAATGATTCAAAGCAAACACAGGAAAAGGGTTTGAAAAAAGGTCAAGAAGCTGAACCATATGACTCACTATGACAGGGGAATTAGGAAAGAGAGAAGTAATGGGGTGAGCAATTAAGGTGTTTTCACTAGGATATTCTGAGAAGAAACATTGATTTTCTGTGATGACATGGTACTAAGATGTATGGAATCTGTAGTGGCTAAAGTCCAAGAAGTAACAGTGTGACTGAAAATTGGTAGGGACCTACGGTCAGGTTTGCTAGCTGGGTTATGGGTGGAGTCTCAAACTTTTACACTTGGGTCAGGTTGGACGGGCTCATGTTTCCATCCAACCCAACCCAACCCAACCCAAATCCAGACTGAAAAATAAATATATGATTGTTCTCATATATGTTATCTAGTTAATCAAACAATTTTTTGTTTTTTTCCTTTCACTCAAGGAAATGGGTAGGATTCTGTAATGTATTCAGGTCACATCAGGTTAGGCTGGTTCTTGGGTTTCTGTCGGATTGGTTTGGGAGGCAACAATCTTTATTTACGTTTGCTTGGTTTACGGTCACATAAGCTAAATATGTAGTAGTCAAGGCACAAAGTGCAAGGCGCCAAGGGTCCTGAGGCCTAATTTTGTCATGTGCACTTGTGGAGATACAGCAGTATATGTGTAGATTCATTGATTCATGTCCTTATTGCATCGTTGTTAATAGAATAATGCTATGCATTTAAAGAGCCAAAAAGTAATGACAATTGAGCTTTGTAATATGGTATATAAGTATGTTTTGTATGCATTTTTTTGAGTGTTTGGGAAACATAGCTCATAATATATTCTTGAGAGTTTCTAATTAAGTATTACTAGTAATTGCTTTATGTTAACTATAATGTTTACCAGTTATTTAAAAAAATAAAAATAGGCTTATCATAGGACAAAGTTTTTACAAGTAACTGTGATTAATTGAGGTAAGCCTCCCTTAGAGCTAAGCGAGGTGCAAAAGTGGTTTACAGCCTAGGTGCAGGCCTTTGACTACCATGGCTAAATCTATATTCAACTGAATTTGGGTTCAAGAAAAAGTGGCCTGAACCATCTAAGTTGCACCCAATTAACAAGTTAGTAGAAATTATCAACTATGCAAACCAGGATTCATTTCCTCTCTTCAGACCGACTATCCTATAGAGTTACTCTGCAACTATGTTCAAAGGGGAATTTTGTACTTGGGAGCAATTTTGTGTAATGATTGTATAAGGGACTCCTAATTCTTACTTTTTTCTTGTTTATTCAATTTAATAAAATGAAAAGAATTATTGTTCTTTTACTTCATCATTGTAAACACATTGCTTTGGTAAATTAGTAAATCATGAGCTAGTGTAATGCCCCACCTGCTTCTGTTTCTTCATATTGTCTCGTAGAATGGATATTGGATCTTGGCTGCTTTTCATTTTTCATCTGTTTTTCTTGTTTGTCTGAATTACATGATAAAATTGTTCCTGTTTGGTTGAATGGCATAGTGACTGCAGCTTCAGGTGAAGTTTGTGTTGCTCAAAACCAACAAGATGGATGCTGTCGGCTTGGGAGTGACTCACTTAAAGCCATCTGATGTTCTTCTTCACAATGCTAAACGTCATTCACTGAAGTAAGATTTAATTTTTTAATATGTTTGTGTACCTTCATAAGTGTCGGTGCTGCTTGGAGGCTTTTATTAGTTTATATTGTTTTTTGTTGTGATTATTTGCTTACTTTTTTAGTTTTCCCCTCCCAAGTCCAACTGAGTTAGGTTGTTCCAATATTGGGTTTTGATTATCTCAATTGCTTGAAAAGTTCACTGGGGTCAATGTCTTTGATGATTATTGATTTAATGGATGGCTTTTTCGTGGATATGTTACATATTCCAATTCTGTATGTAAAGTAGATGGATGACACCTAGAAAGTGTTACTGTGGTTCTCTTTTATAGCTTGATTCATGCTTTAGGGATTCCTATTGTGGAAGGAATTCATGTCAAACTTATATTTACTTTTGCCTCTTAAAATGCTCTGGAATATCTCACTTGACTAATTTATCCCAAACTTCCTCTCTGTTTCCAATGGATGATGAAAGATGATTTATTTGAACTTTTGGTTTTGGTCTTGCCAGTTGCTTCACGCCTGTCAAAATTGAGGCATTGATAGATTCTCTCTGTTGCAGGTTCTCCACTCAATCCACTGCCATCAATCATGGTGAACGTATCAGCTGTTGTTTGGCAGAGCAATCATATAATCTAAATAAATCATTAGAGCCATTTTCTGTCTCACTACACGACTCAATTGATAGAAATGGAGCATTGGGAAAATCACATCATTACAAACATGTGCACAATAGAAAGCTTGCTGGGCAAACATTTTGCTCTATGGCAGTATGCACATCTGGTGAAGGTGCTGTTGAAGTTCCTTCACATGCCACACAAGAGAAGGTTGGGGTGCTGCTACTGAACCTCGGTGGACCAGAGACACTTCATGATGTTCAACCATTCTTGTTCAATTTATTTGCAGACCCAGTAAGTTGATATATCTTTCCCATGCTGTATCTCAAATTAGATTTATAGATAAATTTCCACTGTTCATTGTGTAGTTCTGTGCAGGGAGATCTTCTGCTTCCCTACGTGTAATTTTCATGTATAGATCCTTTTATGTTGAAATGGGAATGATCTTGTCATGGTCTAAAGTTTCAGTAGCTGCCTGTTGTCTATTGCTTTACCTACTCTACTGTGTCCACAACTCTATCTCATAGTTTTCTAATTGGGCTAAGTTCTTAGTGGACTCGTTGAGTCATAAACCTAGTCACTAGGTAGGGTCAAACTAAGTAGATCAAGTTTTGAACTAATTAGGTTGAGTTCTTGGTTGACTTGCTGAGTCAACCCAGCCTGATTATGTACCTTCTCATTGGTTAGGTTTAAACTTTGGTGGAATTGAGCTTTAACTTGACTAAATCAAGTTACTATTAGACTTGACACCTATGACTTGAGTGTAGTCGACTAAGTCAAACTGTGATTCAATTGTTTATTTAATAGATTAGATCTTCAAATAAACAAGTGTTTTGTATTAAAACTTGAGACTTGTGTGAATGAATGTTTATAATCTTGAATATGATCAATAAAGTAGGATGATGCATGACTTATTTATCTTTCTAATCTTGTTAGAGGATTTACAATTATTTTTCAACAGTGGCTTCATGTTGGTGTTTTATTAATTATATTATTTAGTAATTATAAAAAATTGAACTGGGTCACTTGGTTTGTTGAAACACTCAAATAGATCTACAATCCAGACAATGAACACAAACGATAACGCAAAAGAGAGAAAGAACAAAAAACAAGATTAACTTTTCAAAAAAAAAAAAAACAAGATCAAATCACACACAAGACAACAATATATGTGGTTCGGTGTTGCAGGCCCCCTCTGGCCCCTATTGCAGGGGAACTACATTTCCTTTCGGGGGCCTGCCGGTCCTCGAACCCCCGTCATTTGTGAACACAACGCATGTGGGTCCAACATACCTCCAAAGATATAACTGAAGTTAGGGCCGTAAACAACTATGGTTAACTCGCCTAGTCACTTAGTTGAACCAACCAGTAATTAACCAAGTCCTGGTAAAAAATATTTAAATTTTTTGAACTGATTCGCTTGGTTGACCCACCGAGTCTCTTGGTTGACCTGATCCAATGATTGGCTGAGTCCTAATCCCAGTCCTGGTTTGAAAGCTATTGCCTACATATTGGTTTGTTTCTGAAGTAAAAGTTAGTTCTACAAACCAACACCATTTGTTTTATATCACCTACTTTTGTGAGCTTTTCATACAAATAGGTTTCTATTTTTTTCTTCATATTTTATGGGGGTGTGACTAAGACATTTGACATTAAAGGAATCCTGTATGTGTAATTAAACTGAAATAGATAAAGAATGAAAAGAAATCTGAAGTTGCTAATATTACAAACAGGATATTATACGCCTTCCAAGACTCTTCCGGTTTCTTCAACGACCATTGGCTCAACTAATTTCAGTTCTCAGAGCTCCTAAGAGTAAAGAAGGGTATGCTGCCATTGGGGGTGGTTCACCATTGCGGCGGATTACAGATGAGCAGGTGAGATACTTCTCATTGTTTGGTCTGGAATAGTTGGTTTCTCTTTGGGAAAGTGATAGAATTGTAATTAGCAATCTTGAACATTCAGTTTAAGGTTAATGACATCAACTCTTGTTCTCCTCTATTTTATGGATTTACTGTTGTTCAATGCAACCGGTAATTTGAACAGATTTATCTGGTGATTTCTTTTTCAGGCTTTTGCACTGAAAATTGCCTTGAAAGTAAAGAAAGTCCGTGCGAAAGTATATGTTGGGATGCGATATTGGCATCCTTTTACCGAGGAAGCCATTAATCAGGTACCTCCTTTAGATCCATGCTTGGATTACTTTTTTTTGGCCTGTATTTGATCTTTGGATATAATAATTGGTAAGAACGTGATCTTGCAAATTTTCAGTGGAGTGAATGAGCACCCATATTATTGAACATAGTGAACAGCAGTCATACTGTCTGCACAATATGATAATGCAAACTGTTAATAAAATGGTAATGTATTTCATTGACCGGCAGCGGTTCTGTGTATGCATTGGGCTGCTCGTCTTTGGTCAACTTTATGTCTATTTATTTAGGCCAAGTATCCTCTTCTTATATACCCCAGATAGACGGGTTAAGGCTCCAATGATGGCGTTCCTGTTCCTGTCTGCAGTTCAGACTTGCAGTTGTTCCCTTCTGCACATTGTGATATTGCAAATTGTTAGTGAAACGGTAATTGATTTTGACAAGCGGCAGCAGTTCTGTTTTGTCTATTGTGCTACTTGTCTTTGACCATATTTATGTTTCTTTTTAGGATGAACAACCTGTGTTCTCATATATGAGAGAGAGAGAGCGAGCTCCACGTGGGGGATTTTGTCTTGACTGCATTAACTCAAATCATTATTTTATTGATTGTCATTGGTGTCAACCTATGAGGGTTGGCTTGGGGTCGAGAACCCGCCTGAGATGTGGGAGGTCTTGAGTTCAGTCGCTCTTAACGTAAAAGGGAGTCCCCATGTTATCTCGTGTGCGTGGATAGGGAGGTTAGCACATGCCCCATGGATTAGTTAGGTGCTCTAAGAGGCCTGGACACCTTGGTCTTAAAATAAAAATCATTGTTGGTGTTATGCTCATCATCGTCACTACTTTATCTTGACTTTCTTGTCTTTCCACATGGGGCTCTAGGCTAGACTGCATGACCTGAATCATTATTTTATCGATTGACGAAATCGTCATTAATGTCGTCTTCATTGTCATCATCACCGCCTTATCCCAGTCTTCTGGAGTTCTATTTTTCCACTCAATCCTATCAAATGTGATTGATGCATAACCATTTAAAAAGAAGAAGTGATTGATGCATATCCCATTCTTGCTATTTCATTCCCCATCTGTTGTTTCATGCTGTTTCATTCTGAATATTTATTTGTCTCACCCTTCTCACTTAAACTTGTAACCCTTTCAACTCCAATGGTGCTCCTTTTGGTCTTTTTGTATAAATTCCCGGGCCATCTTTTGATAGTCCATGAACTTCTGTTCTGTAGGAAACCACCTTTAGGTTTCTATTATGCAATAATACCAATTCTTTCTTTCCTTTTTACCTCATGCATCCATCCATCTTAATGTATTCCTCCTCGGTGAATGTACACCGTATGCCATCTATCTTTTTGCTATGACATTATTGCCCAACATTTAGCTTTTCACAGCAATGTATGTCTTAAGTCCTTTTTTTATGAAAATGCTCCTTTGATTGATGTGGTATTCTACCACCTGACCTGAATGGTTTGTTTCATTACGGGGCGATGCTTACAACAGATTAAGAAGGACAGAATTACAAAGCTTGTTGTGCTGCCACTTTATCCCCAGTTTTCCATCTCTACAAGTGGCTCAAGCATCCGTCTTCTCCAAAGCATCTTCAGGTTAGGAACTTTTTCTTTTTATCATGGTTGAAAGATTTGGTATCTATTTTCAGCTTCCAATAAAATTTTATATCTTATTTCTCCTTTTGCAATTTTACTGATCTTAAGCCATTTTTCAGGGAAGATTCTTATCTATCAAGGTTGCCAGTTTCCATCATAAAGTCATGGTATCAACGTGAAGGTTATATCAAGTCAATGGCTGACTTGATTGAGAAGGAGTTACAGATTTTCTCAGAGCCTCAAGGGGTATGTCTCATGGTGCATATGTTTAGCATGAGATATTCTTTTTTTCCCCCTCTTATTCTTTCTTCATTTTCTTTTATTTTTTTGACTGTTTGACATATGATAGCAATGCCATGTTGAATGTGTAGTTTTTTGGAACGTATAAAACAGGATGTCTGAGCTTTCAGAGGCATGTATAAACTAGAATTTCTAGCTCATTGGAATGATGCAAATGGTCATGAACTCTGAATATGTGCTGTGTTTTGCTTACTTCAAAGGATTTCTTGACACCTAACTCGCCATTGCTAACTACGATTTTAGCTTGCAACACTATCTATAGCAGCTGACATCCAATAATATTGATGAGCACCGGTATCATGCAAATGCTGATGCCATTAATGATTTAAGTTAATGGGATGGTTTCGTTGTTGAGTTGATGTGGTATAAAGGATGAAACCATTATAAACATCTTTTGTAGTTTCACCCTACCTCAATTTCTCATTCAACATTTGTTGCATAACTTGCATCTTATGGAAAATAATTGATAATTTCTAATTACAAGTATGGTTTTGATTGCTGTTCATAAATCTTCTTTTTTCCTGATTGTACAGTAAGAAGAAGTCTTTGGGCATATAGAATCTTAGAAACTATAGTTCTATGCATTCATATGCAAAATCATTTCTTCTGGCTTTCTGCTTTTAGTGGATTCCTCACTTCTTGGCAAAATGGCAGGTGATGATATTTTTCAGTGCTCATGGAGTGCCTGTTAGTTATGTTGAAGATGCTGGGGATCCTTACAGAGACCAGATGGAGGAGTGTATATGCTTAATCATGGAAGAATTGAAGTATAGAGGAGTCACGAATGACTACACTCTTGCATACCAGGTATTCTATTTTAACATGATTCTTCTCAATTTGTTGCTTCCATTCCAGTGTTGCAGGTTTTCAAGGTCACAAGTATTTTCTTTGAGTAACGTATATCTAAAATCTAAAGTTAAAAGTTCTGTACAACTAATGTCTCTGATCATTTGCATAGCCTGATTCAGCATTATGACAACTTCATTGTATTTCCTTTTGCTAGAGTCGTGTTGGGCCTGTTCAGTGGTTGAAGCCCTATACTGATGAAGTGCTTGTTGAGCTTGGTAGGAGAGGGGTGAAAAGTTTACTAGCTGTTCCAATAAGGTATGTTCTCTTGGAAGTCGATAACCATGTTCCACCTCTTGTTGTTATAACACTAGTTTATCTAAAATGTATTATACGCTGTACAGATTTGGTTGTTCTTGAAGCTAGTAGACAAGTCAGCCAAAAAGTGAAAGAAGTCTTAAGCCTAACACGAGTCTAGTAACTGCAACTACTACTATTTTGGAAAATGAAACCCCAATAAATCTTCCAATTCCTGTGTCCAGTGCTGCTGAGCACTGTAATTCCCAGCATGGAGTGTGTGACCAATGCAAACATAGATTCCCTTGATGTTTCTTTATCCTGTAAGATTTGTCTATTTCTTATGCACACTTAAAGAAAGTGTCTGGGATTTTCCATGCAATCAAAAGTTCATGGAATAAGAACGGGCAAGACCTTACACCAAATAATCAGAAGGATAAAGCAAGGGGGTGGGTGATAAACAGACTTCTTAGACTTCCACTGTAGAAAGCAGAGTCTTTGGATGTTGAGATTTCAAGACTTGGGTCATCAAGTCCAAGAATTTTGTAAGATATGGAGAAGACAAAGCTTACATGAGGAGGCGGCATGCACCCATTTGGATGGAAGAAAAGCTATTCCATTAGGTTTGGAGTACACCAATTTGCTCAAAAGATACCAGTTGACTCAGCGCAAACCCTCTATCTACTCTAGCAACTCGATTACATCCTATGTTTGTCGAGAAGTGAGCCCAAATGTGGCACTCAGTTATCTGGAAGGTTTCTTCTGAAAGAATCTAATTCCACTTTTCACCCAAATGCTCCATGCTGTCCTTGATTAAAGCTTCTTTTAGGAATTTTTTTAGTATAAACTCCCCTGAAATGCATCTTTTTGTGGTCACTGTTAAATCCACTTATATTCCAGATCCCAAAACCCACCAAAAGCCTTTTTTTGCTTTTTTTTTCTCTCTCAAGAAAAAAGGGATGTCATATTTTCAAATCATTCCCAGATGCAATTGCTGGATCCAATCCCTGTTCTTTTCTTCTTTATGTCATTACCATTTTCAGTTGAACACAATTTCTATCTGATGTCCTTTACAATACACACCATTTGATGCTCTCTACCCAAGTTCCATGATAATTATGCGGCCTCCATGAACTTTGCTTGCTAGAAAGCAACAGTTATGTGGTTTGGGAGATAGGTACTGAATGCATTATCTTCAACATACTGCACCTTTTTATGCTGTAAAATATTCTGAATATCAAATCTTGTGGATTGGGTGTGGTAAACTAGTAATAGATGATTCCTATATTTTTACTAATTCTTGGCAGCTAGAAGTTTGAAGATTGTGGTTGGATTGTATTAACTCCCTTTTTTACTACACCAATCTTGTTTTCCAGCTTTGTGAGCGAGCACATTGAAACACTGGAAGAGATAGATATGGAGTACAAGGAGTTGGCCCTTGAATCTGGAATCAAGAACTGGGGTAGGGTACCGGCTCTAGGATGCACCCCATCCTTCATATTGGATCTAGCCGACGCCGTCATTGAAGCTCTCCCGTCTGCAACTGAGACAGTTAGAAAGGATGCGTCCGAAGAATCCAACTCAGATCCAGTAATATCTGCAATCAACATGTTTTTTGGTTCAATTCTAGCATTTTTTTTGTTGTTATCACCTAAATTGTTTTCGGCATTTAAGAATTACCTTCTTTGACAGAGATTTTAGATTGTTCTGAGTTCTTACACAAATTCATAGAGAAATAATAGTTGGAAAATAAAGAAGAATGCTACAATCGCATAAAGGGTTTCTCTTTTCTTCCTTTCTTTTTCAATTAAGAAGATTCTTTGTTGTCTCTGTAACGAAATCAAGTGTTTAGCAATCAAGCGTGTATTAATATTCGAATATTTTACAGCAGTTGGCAAATTTATTGAAATCTATTTGAGATTATATTACAATATTTACTTTCTCACTTGCTTGAAAAGAGGTGGGGTCTTGTGAAAATATTTACTTTATCAATCTTTGTGACCTCGCCATCGAGTGTTCGTCTTGCAATCTAACAATTGGCAATTCGGCGTATTGGAACCTTCAAGAGGGAACTAACTATATAATGACAAATTATTAATCATCATCATTAAAATTAAAATTATTTTATTTAATTATATTTTGAAAAATAGAAATTTCAGATATATCAGCTATATATGTATACAGAATGTCCGGATAATTTTATTAGCTGAAAATAGAATCTTAGATCTAAGTTTGCATCATATTGAATTTGATAAATTACTTTTCATGGAGCAGCTTGTTTTGACATTACAACTGATATGGTTGCACCAATGGTAAAACCCGATTCGAACTAGTCGATTCGAGAAATCAATGGGTTTGGGTTATGTTTTTGTATATCTCAAGTTGGGAAAAAATAAACCTACATGAAATTCAGGTTGAGTTCAGTTGAGATATTTAAAAGCAATCCAATCCGACCTGAGTGTACTAAGTTATAAAATAACAATCAAAAATTCGGGTCAGGTTGAGTAATTTGGATCAACAACTCGGGTTATAACAATCAGAAATTTTGGTCGGATTGAGTAACTTGGGTCAACAACTTGGTTATATCGAATTCAATAATTTTTGACAAAAGTTGAGTTGGATTTATTGAAACCTGATTCGACCCAACATGTTAGTTGTGGCCATTGACTCTTATTCCAGATGGTTTTTATCCATCGTTGAAGATATAGGATCATCTAGTTAAGGTCATACATTGTAACCATTGGCAGCGACTTCCACGAGAATCATCATGATCAATTACTAAATTATTTATTTCAGTTTCTTCTTGTAAGACTAGTTTGTACATAACAAAATTCATATATTAAAAATTTCAAATCTTCAATATATTTATTTTAATAGCTTGTGTAGAATACAGATCCACAAATTTCAAAATCTCATGGGATAAAAAATCTTCAAATATATGACATTTGAAAATCCAAAATTTTCTAGTTGGATATGATGTAAAGATATCTATATGAATAATTTTTCTATAAAATTTTCATTAAATAAGTGTTTTTTTTCATTCTCGACCTGATTCTAAATTTACAAATATATACTCTAGCTCACTAATTTTTCATACGGACATGCAAGTCAAATTAAAATTCAGCCCAAGTTTCATCCCTAAATTAATTAAGAAGAAAAAAAAACAGATAAAAGTGAGAGATAAGGATAAATTTTTTTTTTTTAAATTTAGTGTATTTTATTACTTTTCCTATAACAGGTTAATTTTGTCACCTTCATGTTCTATTATGCATTAGTGAGTTTAAAGATGGTTATCTTTAGATTTTTAATTAAGAGTTAGGGACTCTTGTAATTCTTAATAATTTCTTATAAATTTTCATATTAAAGAATATAATATTTTAAAAATAAAAAAGTTTTAGAAAAAATTCTCTTAACTTATAGCTCACAAGTTACAACAATATCCCAAAGGTAGTCATTTAGACAACTCAATTTTTTTTAACAGACACCACATTTTTAAATTTTATACGAAATTATCATTTGACTCCTCATTTTATATAGAGAAATTATTTTTTAAAAGTTGAGACATAAAATAATAATTTTCACATAAAATTTTAAAATAAAATATCTCTCAAAAAAAATTAATCCCAAAGTCCCAACGCGTTGAACGCCGTTCAACTGCTTTCATCAGCCACGTCACAACTCGATCATCTCCTCTCCTGATTGGCGGAGCCGTCCAACTGCCTTCATTCGACCACGTCACAACTCGTTCATCTCGTCTCCTGATTGGCGGAACCATTCAGAAATATCTTTTATTCATTATAAAAAGAAAGAGACAGTCTAACCGCTTTACGGCTATATTCTAAAGTAATAAATAAAGGCCAACTATCCTTTTTACTGTATTGTCCGGTAGCCGATTTAAATAGTAAAATGAATAATATAATAAAATTCATTTTGAATTATATAAATATTTGTGAGAAGATAGCTACCTTAAATAAATTTAAATTTAAATGATATAAATTTGTAATTATTTAATTTAAAATATAAAACAAGCAGGCCTATATTAATTACTAGTTCAATATGCATTTTATATTTTAATACAAATATATTGAGAAAAATATATATTTAACAAGATAAGATTTATCATATAAATATAAATAATCCAAAATGATAATTAAAACTACAAATAAACAATAAATAATCTAAAATGAATTTTTAACTCATTTTCTTGTCCCGGTTTGGCCGTACAAAGATTTCGTTATTTAAACTCAAATTTCAAAATGGGATAGGAAACTCTACGCTGCATTTCTCCGTGCAAGATAGCGACGGTGCCTACAAGTTAACTAAAATACGCGGAGCCGAGGAAGAAGGGCAGAGAGAGAAGGAGAGCGAAAATGGCGAGGGAAACCAGGTGGTCACGTGCCGCTGCGGTGGTGGTTGCGTGCCTCCTCTTCCTCGTTGCAGAAACCGATTCTTGTCGTGGCGATGGGCAGGTGATATGCAGCAGATCTTGCGTTGCCGAGAGTTGTAACTGTAAGTCCCCATTTTCCAGTTTCGCCGTTTTTCATCCTTCTCCGAAATCGCCATCTTCACCTAATTTCTGGTTCTTCTGTGATTTGAAATTTCTGAAATTTATGGAAGTTTGCAGAAATTTCTATCGAAATATATGTTTTTTTTTCTGAAAAAAGTACCGATATTACCAATGTTTAAATTTCAGCCTATACCTTGACCTAAATTTTTCCGTTGAAATCTCAGATTTCGGCCAAAATTTCCATCTGAATTCCTAAATTGCAAAGATCTTCTTTATGTATATGTTTTTCTCGTCTTCAGCTGTTGGCATTCGATACGGCAAGTTCTGTGGTGTGGGGTGGACTGGATGCCCAGGTGAGAAGCCTTGCGACGATCTGGACGAGTGTTGCAAGATCCACGACGAATGCGTTGAAAAGAAAGGTATTTATTTTTTTAAAAAAAATATTTAATTCTTAGAGAAAATATTTTGAACTTCGGCAGAAAATCAGTCCCAGCCAAAATTTTCAGACTTGAATGCCAAGTAAATCCGGTGATTGCAGAACCTGGCAAATACTGGGAAACCATGATTTTAACCCCATGATTGCAGTAGGAATGAAATTTGGTAAAACCTAACTCTAGCACTGAAACTTTATATTCTGTATATGCATTTGGGACTTTGTTGAAATCTTGGAAATAAGGCAAATGTGGTAACATCCTCTTCTTCTTTTTTAATGGTAAGCAGTAGTTTATTCATTCAAAGAAACGGGAAACCCGGAGTACAAGACTCAAAACAAGAGCATTAGCTCTAAGTGCATGAGAGAACATCAAACAATAATTTACATCAAAGAAACAAACATTCAAACAACAAATGATATGATTCCAATTATAATTGGAAGACTTCGTGACCAATATTCTGTAATCTTTTATTGGAAGACTTCGTGACCAATATTCTGTAATCTTTTATTGCTGGCGAGACTGTTTTGCATTACATTTCCTCGTGTTACAATGTAAAAGAATGGGAAAACTAGGTTTTGGACAGAAATGCTTGATACAAGCGAAATGGCCTGTCTTTGATTAAATGACACGAGATTAATTTCACAAGCATGTGTAAATTTCTTAATCCATGCGCTGATTAAGTCGATGGGGAGTAACCCCTGGAAGTGGTCCAGAGGGGTTGAGCGTGAATCGAACTCAAGAGCTCTCTTTATAAGACAGTTGTCTTGACCATCTGGCTAACCCGTACTTTATATGTGCATATAACTCATTTTTCTTACAACTTTCTATATAAAGTATTGATAAAGTAATCGCATACTCCCTCTGTCTCAATTTAGTTGTCTGATATGCATTTTGAGACTGTCTCAAAATAATTGTCTGATATGTCATTTTTATTCTCTCTCTATCTATCTACTGTTGAAGAGAAGTTCATAAGTCTTTTGAGGGCCCTTCTTTAAAAATTCATAATTTTAAAATTGAACAACTAAAATGGAACGGAAGAAGTATAATATTAAACCAGAAATCACTAAGTAGCTTTAGGAAAAAAGAGAAGAAAAATAGCTCATGAAGCTACTCTCTAATTAATATCTTTGTTTACCAAGACAAAGGCTGATCATTTGATGTTTGTGGAATCTATCAGGGTTGACGAATGTGAACTGTCATGAGAAGTTCAAACGCTGCATCAAGAAGGTACATAAATCTGGGAAGACAGGATTCTCTTTGAGTTGCCCTTATGACACAGCTGTGCCTACTATGATGCAAGGGATGGATATGGCGATCTTATTCAGCCAATTGGGTAATCTAAATATTGAGTTGTAACTTGATTATTCTTTAAGCTTATGCTTATTCTTTCTCATCTACATTGATTTGAACATCTCATTTTTATATTTTAACAATGAAATAGATGTTCATAGAGGAATGATCCAAGTTCCACTTAACAAAGGAAGTGTGTGTGTATGTGAACCAGCCCCTGACTGTATTTTCCATCATCCATCATGTCTGAGCTTTGAGGTATATATTTTTAATTGGGAGATTGAATATTTATCATGGATTGAACTTCAAATGGTTGGGTGAGACCAATAGATGATACAAGTCAAAAAAACTCCTCGAATTGATCATCACAACATTGTGATATGTGTCATGAAAAATCAATAGTAATTCAAAGTCTAAAATCGTAACACTAAATGATTAGACGAGGGTTTAAATTTTACACATTCAATGTCTTTGTTATTTTCTATATGGAAATTATGCAGCCTGCTTTCCACCCCTAGATAAGAACATCAGATAATTTTTTTTTAAAGTTTTTTAATTTGTGCAAGTTGTAAAAGAGGACATAGGAAATGAGAGAGCTGATGGGTTTTGTACTACACACAGTACCGGTGGGTTGAATGGGATATGGAAGGAATGACAAAGATTGAAAGTGTTCTATAATTCAAACAGATTCAAATTTTATGATTTGGAAGAAAAGGATACCAATTTCTACGCATGATTCGAAAAGATAAATGTTAAAGTTGGTAGGACAATATATGGACGATAGTTTGGTATATAAATGTATAGGCTTTTAAGGGTATAATTGTAATAATCTGCTCAAATTCAATAAAAGGTAAAAAAGAAGTCAATAGAAAAAAATCCTAGGAGAATAGAAATGGAATTTCATAAGAGACATAATTGAATAAATAAAAAATAAAGTAATTTGTAATTTTCAAAAAGAAGAAGATCGATCTACATTTTCCAAATTTTCTATTTTCTGAAATTTTTAATATTAAAATTCCATGCATGATATGATAATTTAAAGAAAAAATATTTAAAGTTAGTGGCCCCATGTATAGGTCATAGTTTTGGTGTGTAATATCATATGTTTGTGAAGGATATAACTGCAATAAAATAGAATTTGATTTTGAATTCAATTTTGACTCGATCCCAAAGGCTCACTCCCTTGGTGTTTTTGAATAAAGAGGTTTATACATGTATTGAGGGTTAGTCAGGTGCTCTAAGAGGCATGAACACCTTTGTCATAAAAAGGTAGAACTCCATTGGATTGAGGCATTTAAGAAATGAATTAGGTGCAATGAATAGCATGTTACCATTGATCCAATCCGCAACCAATCTTTCACATCCCATTGTGAATAAGAACGTTGGGAATTCATTGTAAATTAGGAGGGAATTATGGAACACATCCTGTGTATGAAGGGAAAATAATTCGGTTCGCCCTTTGTTCCCTTCATTTCTCATTTTCTTTCCCAAAGGGCAAAAAACATCACAGGGGTACCTAATTTCTGCCGAGATTTGCTTTATAAGGGTGATATCGGAGATATTATAAATGTACGGGCCAATATATCGACATTAAAAAAATCAATATATATCGGCCAATATCTTTACCAAAGTTGGATGTGTTCCACATGGCAATAGTCTAGCTCCACCTATTTATAAATGAGTTTAAGATCGAGTCTACCAATTTATTAACCAGGTCGGGTCAGGTATGGTAAACAGGTCAGACTAGATTTTGCCAGGCATATCTACAATTCCAACAAGTTGATTCAAAATTTTCAGCTGCATTTAAAAGCCTACTCTACTATTGTGTTGGCCACCCTCATGCTGAGTAAGATGACGAGATTGGATTGCAAGGCCCCATCAGAACTTCATATTGGCAAAAAATCAAAAATAAAGATTTGATGACAAATCATAATAGGATCTAGCAGCAACTAGTGCACAGCACTCAACACTTAGAAACTAAGAGGGAAATGGGAATTTCAAATGCAATACCAGCAAATGCATGATCCATGCACGAAGAGTTAATGATCAAATGCATCAATTACTGGATACCCAAAATTGAAAAGTAAGATGTAATGAAAATGCACTAGGAAGACGGCGGGAATAGAGTTTGAATTCAAGTCTTTCAATAAAAAGAGGAAACCCTAAAGCACAAAACTTCAGTGATTGATCACTCCCTACCACGGATCTTAAGCCTGCCTGTTCTTCTTTTTTACTCCAGATTTCGCAACCTGAAGACTCCTGCGCACTGCACACAACCTAGCGAGTGCTGCGTCCTTCAAGTCAGGCCTGTAGTAGTTGTCTGCAACCTGCATCCAAAGACCAAACAAATTGTCAGATCAGAGCAGTGTAGATTAGCTAACCCTTATAAGAAATCATGTATTAAGGCTGCATTTGGATGAGGGGTAAATTTTGCAAGGTGGGTAACTAATTATGAATACCCTTTGCTTCAAAAGGGTTTTCAAATGTGAGATTGAAAGCGTAAAATTTAGACTTCTTACTCTTACCCTTTGGTTACCAAATGGGGGTAAACAAGAGTTACCCCCATTACCCATGAAAAAATGCAGCCCAAAAGAAAAAAAAACCTTCATTTGCTTCGATCCATGTTTTAATAATTATGCTGCTTTATGGGGACCAAAAATATAGGCTGGTAGCCCAACCCAAAGCACCATAAAACCTGACCCAAACCACCCATAAATAACCACTAAACAAACATGTAAACAACAATGATAACAAAATATAGGCAGGCCAGCCTGACCCATGTATGAGTTGGGGGGCCAAACATTGTACCATAAAATCTAGCCCAAATTCATTATTTGCAGTGACTTTTCAGAAAGCAGCAAAAGATAATTCATGCATGTTGAAAGCAATGACCCAATGTCCTAGCATGTGAAACTTAAACCTATCATTGCAAATCCAAAACCCTAGCAAAGCAAAAGAAGAGTGTATCACATGCATTCCAACACATAGCATCAAAAGAACAACCTCCTACCGTGCCAAGAGAAGGGGTCATATAGATATATTTTAATCATACACCAATGATTAAAGAAGCTATGGCAAATCATTATTTTTCAATAACCATCATGATCCATGCTCTTCATGCATTATGTTTACTTTTCTAAAACACAATCAGAAAATGAGCATACCAAGCAGTAAATGTGAATCAAATAAGCAAAAAATATACGTATATAATTTTTTTCTTAATAAAATCAGTCACAGAACTATTCTTTTCATCGTCATCATTAAAGCTTTTCTCCCATCTATCTGGGGTGAAACACAAAATTAATCTTGAATTTCATTTTATCTCCTATGCATAATACCAAAAGTAATTGCCATGACACATGATAGGAACTGTCACAGAAAGAGTTCATCACATCCTCCTCACCTGATTCACAACAGCCTTGGCCATCCTGCGGAATTCCTTCTTCATGACCGACCTGTGATGCAAGTTTGCAGGCTTGTTTTGCTTCTTTGTCTTTGTTGTAGAAAGCACAACAGAGAGATCTTTCCCACCAGGCTGAATCGACACAGTTTTCTTGTTCGCTAGCCCTAGTTTTATCAGGAGGAAAAAATTAGTAACATTTAAAATGAGAAAGAAAGAAAACTTAAATTTCAAACAGATACCTGAATGTTTGAAAGAGTTGACGTTGTAGAGATTATTGCTCTCCTTGCTGAATTGGACCATAGCAGTCGAGTTTCCGAACTCCTTCACAAGAAAAGCGTTGTTCTTCTTCACAATCTCCCAAATCAAATCCCCTGGAACAGTTGCCATTTTCTACCCAAAAGGATGGAGCATAACATTCAAGAGAAGAAAACTACATTCCATATTTTCTCGTGAAAACCCATATAAGAGCAAAACCTAACAAACAAAACGATGCTACAAGTTCACAAAGAATGCGTAATTTATAAAAGAAAAATAATCAAGCCCAAGTCACCTTGTTGAACTGTTTTGGACCACCAACAAGTGTGCAATCATGGTTGAATGAAAGGGGTTTCTCATTGATTGCACAATGCCAAAGAAATCATCTTATTTTGATCAACATAACCATTTTGTTGGAGGCCATCAAAATAAGTGGCTAGATTGATCCAACTATTGAAGTTATTTCATCTTCACTCAATGGTTACAATTATCAAATCAAATTGAAATTTATGTCATGTCTAAAGAAACAAAAGACATTATTATCCAATCATCAAATATGCATGTAGAATGTGGATTTGCCTACAGCTATGGTCCATCCAGGAAATGTTATTCTAACATAAATATAAATTTACTTCATTGAAACAACATAAAACATTTTTTGAACATGTGAAATATGACAGGCTAGCAAGTCCACTGCATTGAAGGCATGATTAGAGTGTACCCTAAGACCAAAAATCAGAGCCAAAGGTCATAATTTGTAGTCATCTCACTAAAATGCATCAAAGGCAACAGTCAGGTGGCCATTCATTTCAATGCATTTGGATCGGCAGCTAGCAATTGGCACTATTTTAGTGGATCACCGCGTTTTCTCTTCTTTAGCAGAGTGGAGCTTAGGCCATCACATGTCAATTACATAGAATTAACTACCGTTATATTACTTAACATGGTTCCTATTCAACCAGTTAGACTTCATTCCTCTGTTTGAAAATGTAATAAGAGGCCACTGCAAATCATGGATAAATCTTAAACTGGAACTAAATCTAAGAAATATTACGAATTATAGGAGTCCATTGAAAGAAATCTAAAAGAATATTAGAACCTGATATATAAAAAAGGGGGAAAAAGCTAAAATCATCTTAGTAAAGTTATAAAAAACGAAATCAAAATCAAATTTCATCAGCTCATGGATATTAATTGAAAAAAAAAAAAAAAACACTAAAATAGAAAGGAAAACCTAAGAAAGCATTAAAGCAATGACTGTTACAGATTTACATATTCATGAAAAAATCATATATAATAAAAAGATCAAGACAAAAAGGAATATACAATCAAGGTAGATTCAAATAGAGAATGAATCAATCACAAGCTCGATTCATGCCAGATTATTCAGAAAAATAAAACGAAAATGGAGACCTTTCTTACAATCAAAGGAAGCAAGGTAGGGTTTCTGCAATCTTCGGCTTCTCCGAGAGTGAAAAGAAACGTTTAAAACCCTCTGTCGTTTTTTATATGCAGAAGACGACCTAAAAAATCAAAACCCTAATGCTCATAATTGTCTGTGGCAAATGGTAAAAAGAGGAGCACGGATCGTCTGCTGCGTCTGCTGCACGGATCTACTGTAGCATTTTTCGAAGAATATTTTGGATAAAACTACAAACTTATCATTTTATTATTTATGTTGAAAAAAAATTCTCAAACTTTTTTATAAATTCTTTGAAAAATTTATTTTTAAATCAATTTAATATGCGTGATACAATTATACTTTATTATTTTCAAATTTAAAGTTTAATCTCATATTTGGTCAATATACTACAAATTATTTAAAACCTTTATAATATTTAAAACTATATTCCATAAGAATTACTTGATATCATTTGTGAATTACGTGGATTAACGTGTGGAAAACTCTAAAATTTCCATAGATGAATCCACTACTCCTAAGCACACCAAGGTTAGACATGGGGGCTCGAAATTCAATGGTCCAAAGATCAACCACTAAAATAGATTAATTTTAGATATTTTTTTATTCAATGATAGAAATTAACTTATAATAGATTTAAATTGGATGTAGAAATTTATAATTCATAAAATAAACAAGTGTGGAAAAGGAATAGTGTAAATTCAAACTCAAGTAGCCTACATAAAACCGTTGCTCATTATCCAAGTGAATTTTTTTCTATTTAATATGATATAAATGAATTTTAACGTCATTTTCCAGCCAAATTTTTTAAACAAATTATTTACTTTGAATCAATGAATTTTACTTTTACAGTAAATTGTAAAAGAATCAATAAAATTATAGTTTAAAAGTTTAATATCTCAAAAAATGGTTTTTCATGCATAATGCCGAATTCATCATTCCAAACAGTAGAGGAATTGAATTCTAAAAATCACGACAAGCACATGAAGATTTTTTGGGGAAAAAAAAAAGCAATAAGTAAAAAAGAAAAGGAGGCTTACAAGGCTGAAGTGTAGGTTAAAGTCCAGCACATAAATTTAAATTTCGGATATTGGCCGATAAATTTTTCTCTTTGATTTTTGTTTTTTTTTTTAACCCATCTTTATCGGTGGATATCGGTGATATATATCGAATATCGGCCGAGATTTGTTTCCCACTCCAGCATGTAAAATATGAAAATAAAAACCACATCTACAGCTAGTAATGATTAATATTTTTTTCAAAATTACAATGACATCTCAGTAAGTAAATTTTCAACAAAAAACATCTCAGTAAGTATTAAATAGAAAACCCTTTTAGTGGTGTTCTGCAGCAGCAACCCTTGGCTTTACAACTTCACAATTTGCAATGACAAGAGTATTTGGAACACTATCATAAGTCTACAAAATAAATAGGGTAGCGATTCTCCCACGGGAGGTTTGTGTAATGAGATACAGATTTTAGTATATTGTCAATTTTACCCTTCACATGAACAGTAAATTTCAGTGAGTCAATTTTCTTATTCATGCGAAGGATAAAATTTCGGTAAACCGATTTTACTGTTCATGTGAAGGTAAAATGTTGGCAAGACGATTTTACTGTTCATGCGAAGGGTAAAATATCAGCGAGCCAATTTTACCGTTTATGTGAAATTTCAGTGAGCCGATTTTACTTGGTTGGTGAGTCGATTTTATTATTCATAGAAAGGGTAAAATTGACAATACACTAAAACCCGTGTCTAGTTACACAAAACTCTTGTAAAAGGATCGCTACGGCCCAATAAATAAATACATATTAATGATAGAAGTAATAATAACAAAGTAGGGTTAATTGAACTCACAAGGTAGCATACAACAAGATACACATGTAGCATCCTTCTCTCTCAGAGAATGTAACATTTCCTTAATAGGATGTTATTAGTAAATACATAATTATGTTTTCACACCAAATTTTATTGGGCATTCAAACAAAAATTAAATCTTAAGTCTCGAAGATAAATGTTATGCAAAGGGGTGTCTTATATTTGCTTTATTTTTGGAGTACACATCTCTTGTACTCTTGGCTGGGGTGATGTACTGGGGTGTTGGGTTGTTTCTTTTTTATTTAATGTATCTTCTTTCTTTTAATAATATTTCATTTTTGAAAAAAAAAAACTGTTCAAGTTGAATAAAAGTGGACCACACTTAATTGAATAATGCAAAAGACAGTATTAGGAAAAGAAATGATGCAGCCAGAGCAGGTCATTGACTACAGAACACACTCATAACCAGTAGGCAACCACAAAAATAGGCTGGGAATTCACACCCAAATGGAAGATATGGGCTGCGTGCCGAACCTAATCTTATGAAAAAATTAACCTTAAGTCTCAATTTTCATTGAAAACCCATGAAAGAATATCAAATTATAATTCACAAGACCCAACAATAACATAGTCTAGAGTGGACTACTAAACTGCATAAAATTCTTTAATCCTAACCTTAGACCATAATTAAGATGGAAAACCATAACCGCAATGTGCACCTTGATGCATGCCAAATCAAGGGTGTAGAATAACTTCACAATTAGGGCTGAAACTTGGGTCGGGTCGGATTTCAATAAACCTAACGCAACTCATGTCAAAAATTATTAAATCCAACCCGAATTGCTTACCCAAATTTCTGACCTGACTCAATTTGAGTGTTGTTTTATAACTTGGTGCACTTAAGTCGAGTCGGATTGCTTTTAAATTTCTCAACCGACTCGATTTGAATTTCATGCGGGTTTATTTTTTCCAATCCAACCCAACCCAAGATATACCAAAACATAACCTAAACCCATTGATTTCTTGAACCGGGTCGTGCAAGTCAGGTTAAAACCCGACCATTACCCCTATTCAGAAAACAACAAAAAGGAAGATGTTGAGAAAACTTGTCTCGTAAGTCGCTTGTTCCAATTGTGGACCCCAACTAATAGTAAAACAAAAAAAATATTAATGGAGAACTTATATCCAAATTAAGACCACTGGTCTGATGGAATACATGGTAGATGGGCCACTTCATCTAACCTTCAACTAGCCAAAGATTCCAGATCTTTGGTTACTTCAAACACTACATGTCCAGAGAAGGAAATACAATAATGGTCTTCAATGTAGAAAATTCATACGGAAAAGAACATCCAGAAGTTATTCATCAAAGGTAGGCCGATTAGATCAATGGATTGGATCACCAAACCATACTAGGGAACCCATGTGTACTGACTTAAAGACTCCAATATAATCAATCATATGGCTTCTCAATAACCAAATGAAAGCAGAGTTCGCAGGAATTCCGGTGCAGAAGTAGAACATTTTTCATAAATCATTTTTTCGAAGACCTAAAATATTCTTTACATTGAATAGCAGACAACGGCTTAGAATGGTTAGTGACAAATTTGACTTCAATGAAACCCAATACAATAAATTTATTGGTGGCAATGAGAAACCAAGAAATTGCACTCAACCAAAACACCTCCAGACAGTTTTAAGTCCATACTCCAAATATAAAACCCCATACAAAAAAAAGGGGGAATCATATACTTTCCTCACTTGCAAAGGAGCGTACTCTAATCCGTCTCATTACTTATCTAGAAAAGGGTCACCCAACACAAAATAGCAGTCGCACCAAGTTCAAGCTGTAGTTTTGACCACTTTGATATGTTACAACTTTTAAATATTTCATTGTTGACATTATTTTTTTAGAAAAATGCGGAAGATAATAGAACCATAATGGTGACGATATGTGTTATTGGAAAAAAAAAAAAAGGGGTTAAATACCTGCTGTTGATTTTCTAGTTTCTACATCTTGGAGTCACTTCCAAGTTCAAACCAACACCAAATCTGGGCCTGCTGTAGTTTAGAACTCTGCCCATTTGATAAGGACAGTACTATACATTTCAAAAATCTAATCAATGCAACATGGGTAACATGTAATCTTACTGCATAAAGATCACACTGGTTGCGCAACCCCTTTAGCCTTTGCTGCAGCTGTTGCTGCAGCTGCTGCTGCCGCTGCTGCAGCTGATGCGGCAGCAGATGGTGTAGCTGGTGGTGGCACTGGCACAGCTGGTGAACTGGTCTGTGATGCAACTGCCTGCTGTTGCTGTTGCTGCAGCTCCTGCTGTGAGTTCACCTGTGCAAGAAGGCTCTTGATCTGACTGCCTGTAAGTGTCTCGTGCTCAAGCAGTGCATTTGCAAGAGCATGAAGTTCTTTGTTGTGAGTCGTCAGAATGGCTTTTGCATTGTTATAGGCCCTCTCCAAGAACCGTCTCACCTCCACCTCCTTCTCTATAAGCAACCTAGTTTCAGTACTCATGCTCTTCCCATTGTCATCATAGTTGTGAGAAACAAACCCAACCAGCTCGCTCATCCCATATTTTGTAACCATCGCTCTTGCCAGAGATGTTGCTTGCTGGAGATCAGAAGATGCACCAGATGTAACTTCATTCTCTCCAAAAATGAGTTCCTCTGCCACCCCGCCCACCCATCCAAACATCCAGACTTGCAAGCATCTGCTTGCGTGAGATACTTGTCTCATCCTTGTCAGGCAGGTGAGCAACCATGCCAAGAGACATGCCTCGAGGGACAATTGTTGCCTTGTGTACTGGAAGAGCACCATTGGTGTGGATGGCTACAAGGGCATGACCACCCTCATGAAATGCTGTCAGCCTTCGCGACTCATTGGAGATCACAGCCGACTTCCTCTCACTACCCATCATGATCTTGTCCTTGGCATACTCGAGATCAGCCATGGTCACCGCTTTGGCTCCATCCATTGCAGCCTTTAGAGCAGCAATATTCACCAAGTTTGCAAGATCAGCGCCAGAAAACCCAGGAGTCCCTCTGGCAATGATCATCAGATCAACGTCATCTCCCTTTAGGACCTGAATAAGAGAATTTAATGTGACAGCAGATGTCATATCATATTACAATAATGAGGAATTTTAAGGCTCTAATGCATTAGCACATGCATTCTACACAGATAAAACACCATACAAACAAGATTACGACTTCAATTTTAATCGTTGCAGTAGATTAAGACATCATAAAAGTCGGAACCATGGTTCTATAGTGCAAACCATCAATACAAAGGTGAAGCCAGGGGTGTTCTCTCCCAAGCATGAAATGCCTAAACAAATTTGGATTCAGGACTATTTCAATCATACAAGTTTTCATATTTAAGAACAAACAAGACACATGGCAAGTGCGCACACAAACCCCACCAATGAAAGGAGAGATTGTATATCCAATGCAAAACCTGAACCTCATCCAAGGTTTCTAGCAATCTGATGTAAGCTGGTGAATTGGACGGTTTTAGCCATTTAAGGACATCAAAGTTTATCAACCGATTTTGTGGCCTTGCATCACATATGGCGGAAGTGCTAGGTTTATCTAGATCACTCAATTGTGTATCATAGTTCACAGCATGGTCAGCAAATCATGGCATGCCAATGCATCTCCAATTCACTAGGATAAAAAATTTAAATATTTATCATATTTTACCAAAAAAGTATAAATAGAACATTTATACAAAAATTTCAATTTAATTGGTATACTTTTTTAGGGTTCCAAGTTGTATTGGTGTTGGAAGGTTGGATGACTTGCACTTTGACTTTTAGAACGAAGCTCTTGGACTTCGAAATATCCCGATGTGAAGACTTAGATTCTCTTATCAATGATCTTACAGCTCAAGCCTTGACAAAGGAGAGCCTTGTCCAAAGAACCCAATGGGATCTCTTCAAGCAAATCTATCTACTCCCTCTTAAAACCTTTGTTGGCCTCCCATTTCCCTGACAAAGTAGTCTGGTCTTCTCTAGCTCTGAGTTGAAAGATTATTGTTGGAAGCTTCTTTGATTAAACTTCCCACCCTAGGCAACCTTACAAGCCCAAAAAATCACTTCTTTGATTAAACTTCCCACCCTAGGCAACCTTACAAGCCCAAAAAATCGCTCTCCACAGCATTAGCTTTCTTTGTAAGAACAGCAAGGAGATTATTGACCATCTTTTGCATTGGCCCTCATGTTGCCTAAATGGGCTTTCTTTCTCTTCTTTTTCTATGCCTTGGGTCCTACTCCTCTTCCTGTGCCCTCCTTAATGGTAGGGATTGGGGGCCCTTCCAAAAGAAAGGCCAAGCCTAAGGAAAACTTGTATCTCTGGCTATAGCAATAGGTGAGTTGTTGATGATAAAGTTTGCTCCAGCACATGTCGAGTGAATATGGATAAACATTATACAATGGATGATGGCTGGAACCTCTTCGAAGGACAGTCAGTGGAACAATACAACGGGGTTTGGTCAAGGCTTACATAATCTATGATATGATGCTACAGTTGTTTTTCTTTTTTTTTAAATTCAGCATAAAGGTACTATTTGAGTCTGGTGTCAATAAAAAGAGGCATTTTTGTATCATTACACAAGCTATCATCAATTGTGGGGCCCATCGAGTGATAAATTTGACCCTTCTATGCACTTAGAATTCAAACCTGGCTTGGCTGATTGTCATCCAAGTCATAAAGTATCTAAAAATAAAAACATTTATCCAAGAGTTTAACTTTGAAGCTGAGGAATAAGGGTCGGGATGATCTAAAGATACACACACTGAATATTCTTTTAACACATTGATGTCCCCATGCATTCATCTGAAAGGTTACATGTCAAAGGGTGGAGCCATGTCAAAGAATTCCAGCTTTTAAACTTGGGCATTTTATATCCCTACTATTGTATCACCCCATCAACTTTCTGGACTTTCAAAAATAGACATGGCAAATCAGTAGGACCAACTGGCCTCATCAAGAAAAGGGAGCATGTTAATTGAAGCACTTAAGAATCCAATCCCATCCAACCTTGCTAACCAATAGATATAAGGCCATGGAAAACACAATCAAACAAAACCAAGGGGCAGCTTTTTGAGTGATAAAAACCAAGGAACAGTTTACAGTCACAGGCTTAAATCAGACAGCTAGCAAAGTTGGATGTGGCTGATTTTGGTCGGCATGCATATCCACATCAAATTCTATGATGGACTAGTGAGCTCTAGAGACACACCACATGCCCCATGTCAACCTTATGTCAATGAGCCCCACCACCACCACCATGAAAGAAAATCCCAACCCTGCCCTGCATCAATATGATGGTCTTCACCATAAACAGGGATACAGAAAATATACAAATAAATACAAAATGTCCTAGAAGGAACAACTCAAGGGCTGGGTGTGTAGATCCCCCAATCTGAAACTTTTGGGGATTTGTAATCAATATGGTAGTCTGTCAGATGAAAAATGGATGACTGAACTGTGAGTCCCAATAGTACAACATGGACATATCAGTATCATAAAATTCCTTTTGCCTCAAGGAGATTCAGAGGTTGGTTGTCTACTTCCTCGAGGAAAGTAATTCCATAGAAAATATTATATTTAGGTTCAATTCACGTCATCCAGCAGGTGCTATGATATCCAGCCCCATGTCGGGAGATAGAAACCTGACGTTTTTGTTCCTTGTCTCAAAATCTTTATTTTCATTGAAAATGAATGAACCATTATCTTAGCAAGCAAGGAAAACCTCTCTTTTCCTCATTAAATTTCCCTACCCCTTCCCCCACCCCCCAAAAAATAAAAAAACCAAAAAATGTGGGGGAATGGGTTCCAGAAAGAGAAAAATATCTTATTTTTTGTGTTCTCGACAAGGAGCCCTTATTCCATGGAACAAGAGAAAAGGCTCTTATTTTCAATCAATAGAAAATGACAAACAGCCCCTCAGGACCCCATATTTTCCCTTCCATTCAGGAAAAAATGATTTGAGACTCTTACCTTTGACATGTGAGCATCCAATATTTGTCTTCGTCCTTCAACATCTGGATTGGGAACAACAATGTGACGATCAAACCGACCAGGTCGCACCAGTGCTTTGTCCAATGATTCTGGGAAGTTTGTTGCAGCAATCACAATTATTCCTTCATTTTGTTTAAAACCATCAAGCTCAACAAGCAACTGGTTCAAAGTCATCTTCATGTACTGCTGGTCCTTTGGGTTTCGGCTCCCTCCTATTGCATCTATCTCATCAATGAAGATTATACAAGGGGACCGTTTCTTTCCAGCAGCGAAAAGATCTCTTACCCTCCTGGCTCCAACACCAACAAACATCTCTTCAAACTCGCTGCCACTGCATGAAAAGAAAGGTACACTAGCTTCTCCAGCAATTGCTCTTGCTAACATAGTTTTGCCTGTGCCAGGTGGTCCCACAAGCAAAACCCCTTTGGGGAGCTTGCCTCCCAGGCGGGTGAATCGCTGCAACAAAAAGGAGAAGAGAAGGAAGTAAAGAGTAGGAAAAGTGAACCTTAAAGGCACACCACTGAAAGCTGCATCTACTTTCCAACCTTTTTATGTGTGTGTGTGTGTGTGTGTATATATATATATATAATGTATTCAAATATCTAGTACTCAATAAAAGTCAACAAAGCAATAAAAAGAAAAATTAACATTCCAATTCAACAGCCACCACAATAATGTCAGAAAAAGCAATTAACTGTACAAGAGTGATATCATAAGGATATGAAAATGAAGTCATAAAAAATCATAACCTTTTGGCATCATTCTCGAAAAACCTTTTTACAAAATAATGACATGACAATAGATATAGAGCAACAAAGTCAGCTGCAAAGATGGCAAGGGGCTTTCCTCTCCCTGAATCCAATTCTATACTTACAAGGAACTTGAACTTTTGATGTTTTGTTTTTAAAAAATTTAAAGAGTGTACCTCAAAGAAATAGATAAATGCTATTCTTATTGTAGCTGTACCCTGAAATTGAATGATTGATTTAGAGGGGATCTGCCTCACCTCATATTTGCACTCAATACCCTCATGGGCAGTACCAATACAAGATCAGTTTTACCCCTTTCGTAAGATGGGAATTGCACTACAGAAAAGGAATATATTAGAATTACCAGAAGAGTCTGCGATGAAAACAGTCACAGGAGTTTCATTAGATAAAAAGAGGATTTTGTAATGAAAAAATAACTCAAATACAAGTACTTTACTCAAAAGTATTTTACTACCATTCCATTTCTTTTTGGTGCCTTAAAATCTATAACCATAAAATCCAACCAAGCTGATTTTTGTGCCACCAATCCACTTATTACTTTTTGACTATTGATCTTTGAGGTCGATCAAGCTATTTTTTCACCACTCAAGATGCTACTAGGGCTGGGTCTAACCAAACCCACATGAAAATTACCCAAAATAAATCCAGGCTCAGACTGGGCTATTTTGGGCTCAAAAACTAACTGATTTGGGCTCAATCCCAGTGCTTCAAAAGTCAAGCCCAGTCCGAAAACCTGGTTTTGAGCCAAGATTTATTCAAGCCCGAAATCCTGATATAAGTACACAACTGTGCATATTTTTGTGAATAATCAAGTCACACAGGGCTCCATCTCAAATTCTGGCTTTAAGGCCATAATATGAATATTCAACTTTAGCTTGAATTCAGGTCTGGGTGTTGTTAATAACAAACCATACAAACTCAGGCTGGAGTGCAAGACTAATTTGAGTCAATCCGTGCCCAGGATACAAATGGGACCAGCTTCCACAAAGCCCTGCCCAGCCCAAAGGTAAATTGATTCTAATTCACAGGCTTTATATGAATTCGTTTCTAGAAGATTACTTCCTCTTCTCCTCCTCCTCCTTCTCCTTCTCCTTCTTACCAATTCACAAGAGAAAATTACAAAGACATGTTTTCGAACATTTGAAAAGTTCATTTTTTGGTAACTAGTTTTATTGAAGAAAGGAATTGTTACAACAAATGAGGACGGGAGATTCTTCGGGCTTGTGTTGGTGAAGTCAATGGTAGAGTTATTCCTAGGCAACAACAGAACGTAGATACATCTGCTAGGTTAGCTTGGAATGGACTGACCCCCCCAAGGGTCCAAGCCTTCGTATGGTGTGCTCTAAAGGGTAAGATCCATACTAGAATGGATCTTAAGAGAAGGGGTTTGATGAGGGATGGGAGGATCTTAGTTGCCCCTTGTGTAGTCACCCAGAGGAGGATATAGATCATATTTTCGCTAGTTGTCCTATTGTCAGGAATCTTTGGTTAAATTTCGCAAGTCTCTTTTGAGACTTCTTGGGTTCTCGGAGAAATTGCGTTGGGGTGGTGGAGTCGTGGGTTTCGTCGAAACTTAGCCCTAGGAAGAAGGTAGCTTGGAACACGGTCCTGGTATGTGGAAAGAGAGAAATTCGAGAATTTTTTAAGGAAAATCAAGTGAGGTCAATGATCTATTCTAGAGGGCTAAGTAGAAGCTATGTATATGGCTTCTTTCAAGGAAAGACTTTAAAGGGCTAAAACCGATGGATTTTATGTCATCATGGGAGGGTTGTTTGAGTGGAGCCATTAGGAAATTAAAGACAAAGATTACGTGGGATCCTCCTCCACGTAATATAATGAAAAATGATATTTAATGTCGACGGAGCTGCTCGAGGTAAGCTGGGACCAACAGGGATAGGAGGGTTCTAAGGGATAATAGGGGGGAATCTTCACTAGTTTTTGCAAAAGAGGTGGGGATCAGAGACTCAAATGAGGCAAAACTATTTAGTATTAAGAGGGCTTTGATCATCTAGAAAGTCTACGGGCAAGGTCCAGTAGTCATTGAAGGGGACTCAGCAAATGTAATTAAATGGGCTAAGGAACTTAAGCGACCCCTGTGGAAGCTGATTACCATTGCTAGGGAGATTAGAGATTTGTCTTCAGGAATGGAGGTCTCTTTTGTTCAAGTGAGTCGCACAACAAATGGGGTAGCGGATTTTTTTGCTAAATTCGGAGTCAACAACTCAGACTTCGTGGTCTTCTTCCTTTGAGCTTGGCGGGACTTGATTAGGATTTTATTTTTCTTTTGTTGGGGTTATCTCTTTTGTAATAGGTTTACTATTAAAAGGGGGTCTAACTCTTTTAGACCTATGTCTTTTGTAAAGCTTCTGTTTGTATCTTTTTTCTTTAATTAATGAAATCTTCTTTGTTACTGCTAAAAAAAATGAGGGCTAAGGCTATCTAGAAGTTAAATGATTGCATACCTAAAGGGAAATACAACAGAAACTATTGGATAAACTGATTAACATAAAAGAAAGAATATCATCTATTCTCAACTCAGGAAATATAAATGTTTCTGTTCCAAAATATACAAAGCTAATCACAATCCAATTCTACAACTTCAAGCCCAAATTACAAATAAACGATTCATGCTAGCATCAGAATACCTTGTGTGTGAAGACAAGATAAACCGTTCATTCTTCAAAAAAAATAATGATAAGGATAAAAAGAAAACATCTTTCCTCAGTCAAATCATGAAAATGAAAATTATTAATAAAAACATTGCTTTGCCTTTACCTTTGGATCTCGAAGATAATGAACAATTTCCTCCAGCTCAGCTTTGGCCTCATCAACACCCTTCACATCATTAAATTTTGTGTCAGATTCCATGGTAGGCTGCACCTCTTCACTTAGACCAAGTCCTGGGTGAACCAATACCAACGAGATACTTCAACTTCTAAATGCACCTCAGACACATTTTTAGGGATATTATAAAAACATTTTTGAAAGAAGCCACAACATTTTTGCTTTATCTGAAAAAAGCCTCATTATTTTTCCATATTATAACGAATGCTCCAAACTTTCTATAAGTTCTTCGGAAAAACCATGTGTTCCAAATTCACACATTTTACACAGCTTTCAACCTAACAACCTATTTCTTTCTTTTTTTAAAAAAAAAAAGGATCTCAACCTATCAATTTCAAAATTGAAGTTGGACATAGTTGCTGGCCTCATTCAAATATAATAAAATTAAAGATACCTCTGATATGAATTTTTTAGCCATCTAATCTAAAACTATGAAATTAACGATAAGAGGGAATAAAATAGCAAGAAATAGTATGTACCTTTGAATTTTTGTACTTTGGCAAATCTAGATGTATACTTTCATTTTGTACAATAAAAATGGGGTCTTCAACCATCCTCTACTTCAACTTTGACAATGATCCATGTACACGTTGAATTGGGACAAGAAAAGGCCTTTCTCAGGGAACCTATAAAAAGTTTGGTGCTTTTTTTCAGAATATAGAAGACTAATGGAGCTTTTTTCAGATTAAGCAAAATTATTAGGGCTTCTTTAAAAATATTTCTTTTTTAGTAATGAAAAAGCTAAAAATAAAGATGGTGTGATACCTCTACTGATTCCCCTATCTTCAACAAGTGCTCCTACTCCTGATATTAGGAGAAATGCCAGCGCAATAGTGCGAAATGTACGCCATAGCTGATCCTTGAAACTTCCACCTTCTGCTGTCACCATATGAATAGGAGCATTGACAGTTCCAAGGCTGCCATCCTTTGAGGACTGCCCCACATTTCTCAATGCAGATAAACCACCAACATATGCTTCCTCTTTTGCTTCATTAACAATTCCTGGAAGCAATTATTGTTTATTATCATTCATGACAGGTTTAAGAGATGGATTCTCAAGAACTGCAGAACTGAAAGTCAGAATCAAGTCCAACAAGAGTTACCCCAAAGACAGTTCCTTTCTAATTAAGGGGTTAGATTCTATCTGTTTCTCTTTAATGATAGGAGTTACAATTGTGAAAAGTGGAGGAGCAGAATGCAGTTCCAGTATTACATTAATTTATTCATCCACTTATTGATGAAAACAAGCCTAAAAAATCTAGTATGCTTGGGCTGAACCGAATCTTTCAAAAAAATAAACCATATAGAATTTCGAAGACTCATGACAAGTGGACTGCAGATCACATTCAGAAATGGACTTGACTTCCATGAGGTTCATTGTATGAGACCTTGGTCTGTGGAACTTTTTCTATATGGTTTTCACTATTACTTTAGTTTGGTAAGAAAAATGGAAAATGCTGGTAGCAGCCCCTGAAACCTCAATCATAATGGGAAGAAGAACATCCCTACCAGAGAGAAAGAAGGTGTGGTGATATAGTTTCAGGGATATCTTCCATTTCCTATAGATGACCTAGAAGAAATATCCATTTCAAAATTCCTTCACTTTGCTAAAATTTCTCAAGAGTTTCCAATTGCAACGTATGTTATGATGTTCATCATTAAAGTAAGGCAAGTGCTCATTATCACAACCAAAAAGTTGTGGGTTCAAGTCATGCCACCGTCTAAAAAAAGAGTTTGCAAAGAGAAGGCGCAATTGCTTTAATGCATCTGAGAATAGAGATGATGACCTGATTAAAATTGAAAATGACTTAACACTAGATTGTGATCAATTTTAAATGCTTCGGTGCAATTATGAACAACATGCTGCATTTGATTTGGACATACTAGTGGGGCAGGTGTCAAATAAACTAAGTGTAAGCAAGCTCATAGAGTCTTGCATGATAGATAGTGTCATGTAAATTAAATGGACCCCCCTACAATATGGCAATTACACTTGCAATGCTAAAGGGAACCAAGGCTGCGTTTGGATGAGGGGGGTGTAAGGGTAATGGGGTGTGACCCCTCATTACCCTTGTTTGGTAACTACGGGTAAGTGTAAAAAATCAACTTTTGACCCCTCTCTCACTTTTTAAAACCCTTTGCTTCCAAAGGGTATTCATGTTTTACTACACCCCCCCTGGAAAATTTACCCCTCATCCAAACGCAGCCTCATCCAAACGCAGCCCAAATGTTAGGCAATGAGGAAAATACTAGATGAAGTACTGGTGATTGAGATGCATTAATAAGATATAGATGTGTGGAGTAACAATGAAGATAAGAATTTGAAATAAATGCATCAGAATAAACCAAAATGTTGCCACAATAAAGAGAAGATGGGGGGGAGTTAATGAATACCAATTAAGACATCTTAGGCACATACGCACAAGACCGGAATCAATATTATTACAAAGAACTGAAGGGTTGCAAATAGAAGTACTGGCAAAAGAGGGAGACCATTAAATTAAAGACTTGGGTTAATGTGGTAAAAGGACATGATAGATTTTGGAGCAAAGTACATGATTTTTTATGGGATTCATGGATTTGACAATAATGAATGATTGACAATAAATATTAAATAGCAGTCCAACAAGTATATATGTTGCAAACCATGACATAGACAACGCATGCACAAACATTCAAGACACAAGTAAACAAAGCAGTAACACGTGCATTCTAATTATGTAGAACAGCGCCACATCTTCACAAGCTTTGATACCCAGACCACTTCGAAGTGGGTAATGTTTTCATGTCATGCCATGTCATGTACAATACTTCACTTTTTATGTGTAAAATTTGTGTCCTACGCATTTCGATTGAGTGATAAATTTAATCAGATTCACTTTTTTAATGGAAATGTACGTAAATAATGAAGTAATTAAGATATTAGAAGATATTCACGAACCCCTTTGTAATGTCTTCAGCAATAAGCTTTCATCCAGCCTATTAACTCTGATTAGAGCTTTAACATATTCTGCAAGTGCTGATGGATTAGAATGTAGTGAAGGCTGACTCTCAAATAATTTTATCACCGCTTCTGGGTCATTTTGAAGGTAAAGCTCTTTCAAAAGTGCCACATCATTTGCGCCATCTACCTCACGCATTCTACGACCAAAACTGCCAACATAGGTAGTCTGGAACCTGTCTTGAAGACTTTTAAGTTTATTCCCTGCAAGCAATGCAGAAAAAAAGATCAAGATATTTATCTAATTTACAAATGCTTAATTTTCACAAAATACCTCCTTAAGAAAAAGAAACAGTTGAAAAAACAAAAAAGCACACTTAGAAACAGTTTTTTATCTGATCTTTTCCCTTTCAAATAAAAAAATAAAAGCTTAGAAAATCCAAATTAACAGCCAACACCAACCATTGCTTCATTATGGGGCTAAGGAAAGAACCAAATTCTTCAACTCAACATAAACATAATCAGCAAAGGACTTATACCGTGTTTGTGATATATTAATAACTCGACCGATGTTAGTATCAAATTAGCACCCATGTTACCAAAGGGTGGGTGTCAACCACAACAATTAGATCCTATAAATGTCAAATTCTGGATAAAGAAGTTAAAAATCTTGGATTTAGAAATGATTACTTCTAACTAATAAGGTGAATATTGTCAATCTCTAAAACCCTATACCTCAGTACATGTACATATTCATATACATACACATGCATAAATACATACATAGGTACATATGTACAAACATAGATACATACACACACACACACACACACACAAAGATGTACAAACATACATACAAAAACACATACACACACAGACATACTACACACACATAGATATACATACATGCATACGTGCGCACACACAGACAGACAATGGTAGGTGTACATACATGCATGTATACGTATGATGGTAGGTGTCCATGTCATTTACATCACATGGGTGTTATCACCTTTTTTCAATGTAACTTTTCAAGTATTTAGTCTTTGTTTGTGATGTAGAATGGAGTATCAACAACACCAGGTTTAAACATAAATGGTAGAAGACTTAAAAAATATATAAAAAATGAAAAGAATTAGATAAAAAAGTTATAAAGCAAAGGATAAAGCTTATGATATTTAGTAAACCCAATTACAAACAAAGGATAACTACAAGTTTGCTCAGATAAGAAAAAAGAAAATGAGAGAACTTGGCCATGTAAGATGCTAAAAGACAAAAAATCAAAGAGACTTGGTGAAAGATAAAGGGATGTGTGGGAAAGCTATTAAAAAAACTTGTTAAATACAAAATATGTAAATGATGTTGAATATGAAATAGAAAGAAATAAGGAAGGACATTGACAAAATATTTGAAAAGAAGTCAAGATGGTGTAAGCTAAGTTGAAGGAAAAAAGAGCCCTAGGATCAAATAATATTCCTATTTATATTTGGGATTTGTCAAGTTTAATTGGAGTGAGTTAGGAGATATTTAAAGAAGTGCAAGGTATTGGTTAAACTTATGAGTCACACTATAAAACTTTGGAAAAGGGTAATAAAGCAATTCCTAATACAAAATCTAGTACATCATTGAACCAATTTAACATTATGCCAAATATATAAAAAACGAGATCATTTTCACATATGGTTTTTATTGATCTATAGAAAGCTTATGATAATGTGCCAAGGCAATTAATTGGGTAAACATTGAATGATTGAAGAAAAGTGCATCTTGATTTTTTGTTTCAGTCAAGCATCCCCATCAACATTTGGATACAAGAACACCTTATGAAGGACCAATTATGATTCACACAAAATTTTGACTGTTACAAAAATAAAAACAGATGGCTTAATCATGTGTCATCTCCTAATCAACTTCTTATGGTCAAGACAATTGAGACAGCCAACATTTCACACTAAAATCTAGTTATCCATATGCCAAAAGCACATGTTTCTCTAGAGGATCTTTCACCATTAAAATTTACAAGTTACCGATAGAATTCATGAATTCACTGCATCTTGCTAAAAGATCATGACTCTAACATGTGCAATGTATGTGTTGGCACCATTTCAAGCATTTTTTAGATGGTGACATGACTCGAATCCACGAACTTTTGGTTATAACAATGAGCACTTACCAATTATGCAACAAGCTCTTGTCATGAGTACAAGCTATGGTATCACATCACCATCATCAAAGCTTTTATCCCAATTATTTAAGGTTGTCTTTCCCAGTTCTGCTTCTCCACTTGAGCCTATAACAATCATGCTCTTTGTCACCCCACATTCTATTAGGTCTTGCCTTACCACATCAATCCATGTTTTTAATAGCCTCCCCTTCTAGTACTTTCTATTTGCCATCCTTTGACTCTTCGTGCCAGTGCTAGTTCTAGTCTTTTACAAATTTGCCCAAACCATCTTAAACAACCCTCACCTCATCTTTTGTTCTATGGGAACAACCTTTGGGCTTTCTCTACTACATTTATATTTATTCTCTCTTGTATTGTCACACTAGACATCCATTTTAACTTATGCATCTTCATCAGCATTACTTTATTTACATGTCTTTTCTTTGTTGTCCAACATTTAGTTCCCTATAGACCTGTTTAGTAGAATTCTTCTAAAGAAGTTTTTAAATTTTTGAATTCTAGAATTTTGGATTTTGGCAAATTCTAGAATTGGAGAAATTCTAGCTATTAAAATTCTCTATTTGGTTCGTCTTGGAATTGGATGTTGGAATTTTAAAATTCTAATGATTCTAGAATTTTGAAAATAGTATTGGATTTATTTGAGAACATGAATCATAGAAAAATTTATTCAACAACAGTTTCATATCGTTCATGTCCTAATAATTAAGTGCATAAGATTTGCAAATAGTCACACTATCGAAATAAAGTGTTAAATGGTCCCCAAAGGGCTCTTTTTTTTTTTTTCTTTTTTTTTAGCGGTAACAAAGGTAAATATTATTAATAGCAAAAATAGTTACAAATACCAAAAAAAGGGGTTCTAAAAGGAATAGAGCCAGAAAAAACACAAAAAACAAAGAATAAGTACATCCGTAGAACAACATCCATAGAAATAAACCAAAATACAATTCACCGCCTCTAAGCAAAACCCAATTGGCTCATAGAAGGAACACTCCTGATACTGAATTGTTGACTCCATTTTTGGAAAAGAAATCAGCCACACCATTCACTGTGCGACTACATGGGCGAAAGAAATGTCAAGCCCCGACGAGAGAGCCCTAATCTCCCTAATTGCAATAATCAAACTCCATGGGGGTCGCTTTAGCAGCTTATCCCATTTAATCGTATTTGCCGAATCCCCCTCAATCACAAGTGACATGTACCCATAGACTGACCAAAGGGTTAGAGCTTTCTTGATACTGAGCAGTTCCGCCTCAGTTGAATCCCTAATCCCTATGGAGACTATGAAAACCAATGTCATAACCCCATCCTAAGAACGCCTCCTATCCTTGTCAGACCTGGTTTTCCCCTAGAGACTCCGTCTACATTGAATTTCACGACACCCCGTGTTGGGGGGTCCTAAGGAACTAGAGGTCTCGCTCTCCTACCGACCTCACTCATACAACTTCCCATGACGTAAATAAGTCAACAGGTTTTAACCCTTGAACTCCTTGCCTGAAAGGAGCCACACATAGCCTCAACTTTGCCCTTTCGAGAAGTTCACTAACCTCAACTAATTTTCCTTCGAAGATCCTAGCATTTCTTTCCTTCCAAATGGTTGTGCTCCATGATGCCTTTACTCTAGGTCCTAGTCTCATTAGGGACCATGAGCCCATCACTCCAACACAAGTTCTATCTAAGACCCAAGGAATGCCAAAGAGGTTCACAAAGAATAACCACAAATTCTATGCGACAGGGTAATTTACAAAAAAGTGGTCTACGTCTTCCTCCAGATGTCCGCAGAGGGGGCAACTAAGGTTCTCTTCTGATCTCATCAGTCCTCTTTTCCTTAGCTCCATTCTGGTGAGAATTTTGCCCCTAATGGCACACCATGCAAAAATCTAAACTATAGGTGGGGTTAGACCTTTCCAGGCTAAAGTCGAGGTAGAATCCAAATTATGTTGCCGCCAAAGGAACAATTCTACCATTGATTCAACCGAGTAGGAGCCAGATGAATCGCCCATCTAGATTAGTTCATCATTGACACCTAGGGACAGAGGGAACTCCCCTAGTAGGGTTAGCAGATCGGGCCTACTCCCAATCTCGAAAGATCGTAACTCGCACCTAAAGTCGAAGTGCCAGATGATCTATTGGCCCTAGACCGAGTAGCGATTTTGTACTAAGGCACACTTATTCCTGGAGATTCTAAAAAGCGTAGGGAACAAAGGCATGTCCCCCAGCCAAAGATCCTTCCAGAAAAAAGGTCCTATCGCCTTCCAATAAACCGGTGTTACCTTTGTACAGGATCCCCACTGCAAACCTCCCTAAATTTAGCCGCCACCAAGCTTTGATCATCAGGGATCCTAATCTCTCAACGTTCTCGCCTAGCACCCATCTTGTGTTAGTCTTCCAACTCATATCTTGCCGACAAGACCCTTGCCCACAAAGCGCTCCTCTCCTTTCTGAATATCCAACACCACCTACAGAGAAAAGCTTGGTTCCTAATCTGAAGTGGCACTATGCCTAGCCCACCCTGTGATTAGGCTTAATCACTTCTTCCCACGCAACCAAGTGAACCTTCCTCTTCTCCTCCTTGTCTACCCATAAGAATCTCATGAAATTTGTTCTACCTTTTTCACTATTCCTTTAGGCATTTCAAAAATTGATAAATAGTAGACCGGGAGATTCATTAACACAAATTTGATTAGGGTAACGCGCCCCAATGGAGAGATATTGTCTTCACCAAACAACCAACCTCCTTTCTATTTTTTCCACAACAGCTGCCCAAAACCGTTTTGCTCTGGGATTCCCTCCCACAGGTAGTCCCAAATAGGTGAAGGGCAATCTCCATGTACCGCACCCTATGTCCTCCGCCATCTCCTTAAGGAAATCATCCTCTACATCAATTACGATCAGGGTACTCTTGCCGATATTGATCCTCAGACTCGACACCAGCTCGAACCATTTGAGAATTGCTTTAAATCCCCTAACTTCCTCTCTATTGGGTTCACAAAATATAGGGTGCCATCCGTGAATTGCAAATGTGCGACAACTAGACCGTTAGGTGATAAGTGGAAACCTCTGACTAAGCCTAAGACTCCAGCTTTCTCCACAAGTTTGTTCAAACTTTCACCAACCAATGTGAAAATGAAAGGAGAGAGGGGATCACCCTATGTCAAACCTCTTGTAGCAGCTATCAGAGTCGTTAGAGAACCATTCACCAATATAGTGTATATGGTGTCCTCTATACAAGCTTTCATCCATTGTCTCCAGCGATGCCGAAATTGATCCTCTCAAAGAGGTACCCGACAAAAGGACCAGTTTACATAATCATATGGCTTTTCCATGTCAAACTTAAAAAGTAGCCTTGGTCTCTTGTCCTGTCAAAATTGATTAAAAATATAAGTACTAAATTGAAAAGAATAATACATGAATTGAAATCTTAATGACTAAACTTATGCTCCATATATTTCATCTTTGTCCTAATAAATTCCAAATTGTTTTCCTTAAGGATTTCTTCCATATTTCCCACATTATTTAATTGATTTCTTGTCCTACCGATTAGTAGTACATCATATACAAAAAACACACACCATAGAACTTCGTCTTGGAATTATAATGTTATGTTGTATGTTGAACAAATAAACTAGGACTCTAGCAGACCCCTTTTTATTGAAAGATCTCTAGTGGACCCATGTTAAAGCCAAATTCCAACTGAGAACTTTGTTGTCCCTCCACGAGTTGCTCTTAACACCTCTTTTTAATCCTTCATATATTTCCTACATCATATACAAAAAACACACACCATAGAACTTCGTCTTGGAATTATAATGTTATGTTGTATGTTAAGCAAATAAACAAGGACTCTAGCAGACCCCTTTTTATTGAAAGATCTCTAGTGGACCCATGTTAAAGCCAAATTCCAACTGAGAACTTTGTTGTCCCTCCATGAGTTGCTCTTAACACCTCTTTTTAATCCTTCATATATTTCCTACATAATCTCGCATGCCCATTTAGGATACATTTATTTTTCAACTCCTTACTAATTAGGTGCACCAGCAACCTATATAACGCTTTCTCTAAATCAATAGAGACCATGTCTTAATCTTCCTTTTTCTCTTTCAATTTTTTCCTCTGGTTGTTTCAATAAAAAATGGCTCCTGATGCTACTGTTGATGTAACTTCTCTATTGTTTCCATATAGTTGTTCAAGCTACTTTGCCATTTAGAGAGAGATAGAGAACCAACAACTTAACAAAATTCTGATGCAAATAAATCAACAAATAAACTTCTCATAGAAATGATGATAATGATAATACATCAGCATTAATAATAATAAATCAACAGATAAATGCAATAAATTAAGTGGACATTCAAATGCCACCCAACAAAGCATCTTTGCATCTTCAGGCCACCCAAAAAAATTGAACTGCGATACACCAAAATTAGAAAGCCACAGCAGAATATAACATCACAAAAGAACACAGAGCCAAAATACTGAGGAACTCAGCTGATAAACATACCACTGCCACCTTTAAATTTGTAAATTGAATGATGCGGTCTGGCAATGAAATCACCATGAGAAAATTGTAATTGCCGCTTTGCGACCTGTTCAGAAGAAAAAAAAATTGACAGCAATACAGATAAATCAATCATACCAAACAGGAAGAATGTAATGGCCATAGAACCTACTTTTTCTTCCTTTTTTTCCTTGAGAGGTAACATCAAGCGTAATATAAAAATCCTAGAGGGGAGTCGATCATAAGTCCTAAAGATTCTGTGAATTGCAAAGGTGTTAGAAGATGAGAGGGACATTAAATCACTGTAATATTTTCTGTGTTTCATTCCACTGAATGACAGCCATATATATATATAGAGAGAGAGAGAGAGAGTACATCAAGATAGTATTTTTCTAATTAAGAGATACCCAAAATATCCTTCTTTTTAAATGGTTCATATATTAACAGATAAAGGGGCATCAGAGATGCAGATGCGGAAAGAAAAAGCACACAAAAGACAACAAGCAAAAACAGCTACAAAAGAAACAACTAAGAGCTCATGCAATCTATTACAATCAAATCTAAATATCATCATAATCTAAATCAAATCTCAATATATCTTAACAAGGGGGTCTTTAAAATGCCCTGGCAAAAACAGGGAGTCAGACTTTGGATTCTGATTAACTCGGGCTCACTTGGTTTTAACCGATAAATAAATAAAGGATAGCATCCTCCGTAAGGGCTGTCTCTAGCACATCAGCTGATACGGGGTCGGTCAATTTTTGAAGGAAAAAAACCATAACTTCGGATGAAAGACATGGATCTAATAACCAAGGATATTTGAGAACCAAATATCAAAATCGTAGATGTTAGTGTCCTAAAAAGTGAGTTCTTCCAAAAACCGAAGATTCATCGGCCGAAATAAATGAAAATTGGAATGTGCTGAGGATAGAGAATGCACTGACCTGCGTGAGAAGACTTCTCCAAGCCATCAATCTTATCTATTGTCCTAATACACCACTCTCTCTCTCTCACTCTCTCTGCTTGTGGAGAAAAAAAGACGAAATCGTGGAAGGGAGAAGGTGAGGGCAAAACGGAGACATGAATTTTAAACGAGAGACTGCCGTTTTTTTAATATTTATTTTTTACGTTTTTTAATATTTATCAAAAGATAAAAAGAATAATTCTCCAAATTATAAGCTCATGAGATAATTTAATTCATTATAAAGTCTTCTCCATATCCATAACTACATCTCAATAAAAGTAAAATGATCTACAGATAAGTAAAATAATTGTCTAAATAATACATGTTTATTTTTTTAAATTCCAAGATCCATCTTTACGAACAAATGTGTTGAGTAAAATTTCAATGCACGCGACCTTCCTTACTTATATCAAATTATTAAAACACTCAAATATAAGATATCTAATTTTTTAACCAAATGATTTATCAATTAAATTACTATGTGTGGGGTTAAATATCAAATATTTATAATTGTGGTATAAATATTATTCAACTTTAAATAACAAAAAATGTTAATATTATTATAAAAATAGAGTTTATAATATTGGCATCCTATGTATTAAATTGGCATCTGATATACAAAACCTTTATTAAGTTTAATGTCATAGTGAACCCATTCAAAACTAGATAATTATTTTGACAATGATAAGAATGAAGATAATTATAACATACTTATTTGTTTAGGCAGGTGGTTTAAGATTATAAATTTAAGAGCCAGTCAATAAAAATAATTTCAACTTTTAAATATTCATTTTTATTTTTGGCATCATAGTGAAAATTAAAAAGTATATATACATAGAGTAGCTTTTAATTTATAACAATTTTAATAGATTTTTTCCCTTTTTATAGAGTTTGTTACACAAAATATGTAAAAATAATAATTTTAAAATTATATAAAACTCTATGCCATGAATGCAATAAACAAATGTTAAATCCCTTTACTTTATCTATCTATTTATTTTGTACTGATGTTTAATTCTTTGGTATAAACAATTTAGTTTTGGAGGTTGCTCAAATGAATCTTAGTTGTTCATTTAATCAATGGCTGTGAGCACGAACTTGTTGTATTTGAAGAATTCAATCAGCCATATATCTCTTTATTTGATTTCTTCTGTGTTTTTTTTTTTACTTTCTGTACATCAATCTCTTCTTTTACAAAAATATTTTCTTGAGTGTGTCTCTCCTCTCTCCAACCAAATCTTCTCTGAATTCTCCTTTTGATTTCTTAATCATGCCTCTTTGACTCCACTGTTAGAACTCTTTGTTCTCTTTTTTTCATCATCTCTTTCTCAAGCTTGGCATTTCTCTTAACATCTCTTGGATTTGAGAGAGACATCAAATAAAGTTGACTTAATGGTCAAGATGTTCTTATTATAAATTGTAATCTTAAATTTGATTCACATTCAATCTCAACTAGTCAGTCCCCATAAATTTAACCAGTGTATATAGATTTGAGAGTTGAGAGGGTATACACTAATACACATGTCTGCGATTAGTCTTACCTCCGGTGTCGATTGAGGATATCCATAATATTTAAAAAAAAAAAGAGTGAAAAGGGTCTTTAAACATTGAAAGAGAGAGCATGAGGGAGGAAAGAGAGGTTAGTCATCATAATTGTATAATTAGTAATTAGTATTTGGAGCTGTTTTTTTATTGTATTTGTTCTCTTGAGGTATTTTTTTATTTATTTTTTTTGCTTTTTCTTTTGCCTATATCTTTTAGACTTCCTTATTGTATCATATATTTTTTTAATAAAATTTCTTCTTTGTTGTCCCTCAAAAAAATATCTATAAACAATAAATTGATGAAAATAAAATCATCATTATTCCAAAATGACTTCTTGTTGCACATTCAACTACATGCTCTAATACTTAGATATTCATAGTTGACACACAACCTTATTAGGTTTGAAAAGTTAATATATATAGCCCATGAGTTTTGCAAAAATATCATCTTGGGCTGAATAGAAGGAAGATTTTATTTGTTCAGAATAGTTTGAACATCTAAGTAATTTAGAAGTTAGATATTGTCTATTTAGCTCATTAACATTTAAAAAAAATTAATTTCCTTTTTCATTTGTCATTATTTGATATTTTTGTTGATGCATGATAAAATAATATACCGTGGCGCATCTCTTAGCAATCATTTTCATTTAAGAGAAAACCTAAAAATGTGATATATATAGTGTTGAATGACACTATAAAATGTTCGATTAGATCAATCAAACTATACACAAAGTACACTCATTAAGATTTGATTTTCATAATGTATAAGGGAGAGAATTTGTGTGGATGGGGATGATATACATGATCCATTGAGAAAAAAATAATTCTGAAGATATTTAGATGGACCATGAAAAGTTAAAATTGATAATGTCTAAGACTTAAACACAAGGGTTACTTAATACTTAGAGCATATTGAAAAAGAATCCACAAATTAAGGAAATATAACAATTTCAAATAAATAAATATCAGATCTCAAAACTAACTGTAAATCTTGAATTATTATATATTTAATCATTTTGAGACTTTTGCCATGATACAAAGCTAATTAGATAATTTATCTAAAATTCAATCAGCCAAAATAATATTGAATTACTGATATGTTGTTTTTATTCCAAACAAGAAATTCTTATAATTTATAAGTTTAATCCCGTCAATGAGTTTTTATAAATTTATAAAATCACTTTTAGCAGTTAAATTAAACCGACTCGACTCAAGTTGATTTGTCAGAGATTTTTTTTTTTTTTTTTATCTTGAGAATGGTTTCAATAGATCTATATCGATTTTTTTTTTTTTTTTTATTTGTTTCGTACTTTTTTAGTTTTTTTACGAGACCTGCAGAGTTGCATTATCAGAAACTACTTTATATTTATAGATTTTGTTCTCCCTTCTCTTTTTCTCTCTCTGAGGCGACGAACCTGAATCCCGTCAGCTATCTCCTGTCTCCGTGCAGAGTCGCTTCTCGAGTACGCTCTCTCTCGCTCTCTCTTTCTCTCTACAATTACAACCCAGTCTGAGATCACAGATCTGAGGGTTAGGCTGCTGAATCTTATTTAATTTCCATACCTGGGATTGAATAGATAAAAAAATCGCAGATAATAGGTCTCTGTTGGGGTTAAAGTTTTGATTTTGGACCAATGATCTTGCGGATCGCAACTGCCCCCATTTGTTTGGGTGGGGTTCCAAAATGTTTTAGGGTCGGTTTCAGGTTAGGTTGGTGGTATGGAATTTGGGTTGAGTTGGGTCTGAGACTTCGAGGCCAAGGTAATAGAGAATCCTAATTGGACCTAGCCTCCTTACACTAATAGCTTTGGGAAAAACCTCGGCAACTTTGATTGTTAATTGGATATTTTTTTTTAGTCAGTGGGAATGAAATTTAATGCATTTAGGAAAAAAAAGCTGAAACTGAAAACCCATTGGATGGTAGGATCGGCTAATCATCTCTCTTTTTTTATTTATTTAATTTTATCTGTTACCGTCTACAACCCACTTGGACATGTAAATCTGTGGGTCTCATTAAATGGGCCACTGCTTATATGTTCACATCATAAGACCAGTCTGTCTTACAGTCTTAGCTACTGGATTTGGAGAGTAAAGATGACAATTGAAAGGTATAACAGCCAGTGAAGTCTTACTTTCGCAGTTGGGATTATTTAACTGCTCTGTTTTCTATCAAGTGTGACATACAGTGTAAGAGAAAGAAGTTGCCAGACAGATACAATCAGAGAATAAATTACAATTATATTCAGAGAATGATTGAGTTTGAGAGATAGATGGCTTGAGTGACATTTTTCCAAGCCCATACAGAGTAAGAGAAAGAAGTTGCCCGACAGATATGGTCAGAAAATAAATTATGATTATATACAGAGAGAATTATCATGTAGAGAACGATTGAGTTTGCACATTGCATATACACGCACCACATACAGACATAATGGCAGATAGATAGACAAATAGAAGACAAATAAGTAGATAGATAGACGAATGGATATTGTTGTATGGAGAAAGAAGTTGTTAGGAGGAAGTCAGTCAGAAACAAGCTTGGGTGGGTGGACGGCTCGAGAGACATTTTTATTTGAATGCTAGACGTAGGACACAAGGTGTAGAACACCCATTTCAAAAATAAAAAAAGTGTAGAACACATGCCCATTCAAACACAGATGCATCAACATATCAGAGGAAGGGAGCTCACTGTGTCTAGTGACTATGCTTGTAATTTGGGGAAAGGCATTAGTGGAGGAACAACTTCTTTATCTTTATAGTGGTTGAATGTGTTCTGCATCCCTGAACTGGCTGGCATATAAACGAATGACCCAAATCTGTTTCCATCTCTCTCTACTATCTATCGTACATACACTCACACACACTGTTATGCCAACTGAGATTTTAGTCGCAGACAGCGAGATCAATGTAAATTTCGTATATGAAGGAGATATTTTAGAGTGCACTAATAAAGGAGTCCTACGGCATAACGGTTTAAGGATGGGCAAAAGAGAGAATGCCACCTCAGTCCTATTTTCTCTCGATCTTTATTTGTACAATATAATAGATATGCATATATGTACATACGTACACACACACACACACACATATATATATATATATATATATATATATACACACACACACACATATATATACACACACACATATATATATACACACATATATATACACACACACACACATATATATACACACACACACATATATATATATATATATATATATATATATATATATATTGTTTGGTGCGAAAGTGCGAAATTGGGTTTCATTGAATTCGTACAAAATTAGTGGTGGAATAATGCCAAAACTTTCTCTTCGCTCTTCTATTTTTTTTTTTTTGAAATGGTTCATATATTAATCATATAAAAAAAGGCACCAGAGGTGCAGATACAAGACAAAAGGCAAGAAAAGGGAAACAAAAAAAATCACAGGAAAGGCCAATAGGCTGGCAACAACTTATAAACCTTATAATTCAAGTAAGATCGGCACATTCTTTTCAGGCATATAATATGTCTGACATAGAGATATTTCTGAATTTTGGAAGTGAGGTTGCCCACGATGCACACTTGGTGAGGGCAGTATCTTTGAACACTCTGTTGTTATGTTCCCACCACAAGCTCCATGTGGTGGCAAAAAGGGACAACTGCCAAAAGGAGGCACATTTAGGCGAGACGGAGACAATGTCCCGAGCAAAAGACAGCTTGGCCATCGAAGAAGGCATAACCCCAGCCACACCAAACTGATCTAAGACGGAGCTCCATACATCGAAAGAGAAGGAACAATGAATAATAGATGATTTGACTCTTCAGAGGCTTGAAGACAAAAGGGGCAAGTACTAACCAAAGTTCTCCCTTTATTCTGCAAGTTATCTTGAGTCAAAATTTTCTCCAAGCCTGCAGTGCGTATAAAACTAATTACCCTTGGATTAAATGCAGCGGTTCCAAGTGTAGAAAGACTTTACCAAGAAGATTCTAGTATTGTCAAGCCACCAGAGAAGGCTGTCCTCGACAGAGGTGCAGATTCTATAGGAGGAGATGGTAAGGGGAAGCTGTGAGTAGGCATCTGCACTGGAATTTGACAGGTTATGCCGAAGTGGAATTTCCCAAACGACATGCTCACCCACAACGGAGTAGAACTCAAAAATGGTTCCAAGCGGCCTTAGAGAAAGGCGATAAAGAGAAGAAATTGTGATGCCAAAGTAGAGCTATCAATCCAAGGTACAATCCAAAACTTAATTTGGTCACCACAGCCGGCCTTAAGTCCGATGCCTTCTTTAAATTTGTTGACACAGGTGACAATAGCACGCTACATGCTCAAGGCTTTGCACAGGGCATGATTAATAATCCCATCCAAAATTTCCAAATCTGTATTTGTAGTTAAGGATAACTTTCCAGGGGGCATCATCATCAGTACCTTACCTCCAAAGCCATTTTGTAAGAAGAGCAATATTAACGACTTTGATTGGACACACTCTCAGACCCCTTGCAGTAGTAGGGAGACAAACTTGATCACAACTCACAAGATGGTATTTCCTCATGTCCTCATGATCTCCCCAAATAAAGTTTCTCATAATCCTTCCCATCAACTGAGTGACTTTTTTGGGCATCTAAAAGCTGAAAGTAAGTAGACAAGAAAGGCAGTGAGGACAGACTTGAGGAGGGTGATCCGACCACCGAATGATAAATACTTTCCTTTTCACGAGGTTAGGTGCTTGCTAAACTCATGGATGATGGGTTCCCACAAAGAGTACCTGGGAGACCCAATGCAAAGAGGCAATCCCAAATAAGAAGCTGGAAGAGTAGAAGATACAACTTTCTTGGTCGAGAATTTCATATTCCCAACTTTCACTTAAACTAACGTATCTGCAACCCATTGACTTTGATCACCATCTTTTCAAATTGTCTCACAAATACTCATCGAATCTAGATTTGAACGCCATTATTTGCATATCCATGGCATCTACAACACAATTATCAACCCACCATTATTTACATATATATGGCATCTGCAACACCATTATGAGCCCTCAATCTAACTTCTTCATTAGCCCACTTCCCAGATCTACATCTTAGAGCAACCCCATCAAAATCCCCATGCTTTCTTCCCTAATCAAAGAAAAACAGAAGTAAGAAAACGAAGAACAACAAGAAAAAAAATAATGAGAAGAAAAAGAGACTTATCTATGTAGAGTAAGAAGACATGATGGTCGGCCATGTCTCTCTTTCTTTGTTTCACTGCTATCGCTAATCGGAAGGAAAAGAAGATCATAAAAAAAAAAAGAATAGAGGAAAAAATGATGATGCAGACATCCAGGGACGTAGAGAAAATTTCATTTTTGATCCCGGCGGGTTCATGAACATTTGATAAGATGCAGGCTCCGAGTCGTGCTGTGCGCCTTATGTGAGCCAAGTCCAAGTCGAAGATTCTTATCGAGCTCGTTAGGTCCAACACATCAACAAATCAGCTTAGCCCCACTCGTTTGAAAATCCCAAGCATAAAGGTGTGATTCACCATAGTTAGCATATTTCCTAATATACTTAGGCCAATGCACATTGACGTGTGGGAGTGTAAAAGAATCTGCAAACATGTTGGACACTTAGTCTTATTAGGTAATTTCTTTTTTAATTTCAGCATTACGGTAATTGCCGTGTTTAGGTATGGGAAGGGTCGGCTCCCACTTAGGGTTGCTATGTTTTATTTTTCTCCTTTCTTTCTTCTATATATATATATACACATGTAATCGGTGTTTGAGGGGGACGATAGAATGAAATAAAATATTTTATTTTCCAATGGAGAATCATTGAAGGCTTGAGCATACATGGCAGTCGAGTCAAGCAATTTTGCTTGTTGATTCCTGACCAAGTCAGGTGAATTGAGGAGCGAGTGAGCTCTCCTTGTCAAACCAGGTAATTCCCAAACTTGTTTAAGTTATTTGGAATTAATTGAATTGGTTCTTATTGTTAATTAAACCCGTGACTCAGCGTGACCGCTGATGGTTTAATTAACCCGAGTCCGTTGACTCGCTGGTGTTGAACACACAATAACGCGTTGAATCTAAATCGTGTATGTGGAATTGTTAAACAATGTTTTGAACTGTTCGAGAGAAAAAAAATCAGTTTTTCAAAATAATGTTGAAATAGTTTTTTTTTTTTTTTAATTACTACTGTGGACAAATTCTCTGAAACAAGTTAAGAAACCATGTGATAAATCGCGTTGGCAGTTGTTTCAATTGGAATAGTTAAATCAGTTTTATAAATGTGGTTGAATTGATTAAAAAAGATCAAAACCTGTTTACAAATTTGGGGCTGGCTTTCACTGAACATCTACCAGTTTTAAAACATCGTTGGAATGAATTTAAGGATTTAAGGCCTAGTCTTCAAACGTGTCCTGGACTGATTCAAAGGAGTTACGCCTGTTTTACACGATCGGGTTTTAAGGCTGATTTTCATTGAGCATTTAGACCCAGTCTTAAAGCCCGTTGTGGGACTGAAATCCACTAGAATTGGTTACAGATCAGCGTCTGTATTACAGACCTGAGGCTGAATTTTCAAGGCAGGGGTACCCTTCGGTGTTTGGGATTTGTTTTAACAAAAGCAATTAGTCTTCTTACCACCAATTTGGTTAAAAAAAAATAGAAACAAGTTGGATTGGAATTCATTAAAGGCTCTTGTTAAAATTTATTGATTTTTTTTTTTGAAACCCACTTGTGTGTGTTTAAATTAAATCGATTCAATTAACCTCATTGCTTAAGTGAGTTGAGTTTACTATTTGATATTCGCGGGTTCCGTTAAACTCGTGTTGGTTCTTATTAAGCTTCCGCCTTAGCGATTCAGTAGGGTATCTTATCCTACCCAGTCTGCATCAAATGACATGAAGTGTTAATAACAACAACAGGAAGAACCACTCATCTATGATTTTGCATTTCCGTCACATCTTTTGCATTTCGTATGCCGGTCATGAAAAAGATGGAATATTGCTGGAATTAAGATGGGATAGGAAAGGAATTTTAAAAAAGAAGTGAGGATAAAATTGTCATTTTGAAGTTAAAAAAATATCGTATGGACCCATAAGAGGCAGTTTTGCACTTTTGCATCTGTGTCTCATTTCATGGGAGAGAAACTCCCAATGATCACCTACAAACGAGTTTGCATCAAGTTAGGTGTGAACTTGGTATGTGGGGCCCACAGTGGATCAAATGGATACGTTTCCCCCTCACACCCACCTCCCCATGAGTTGTACTTATATGAAATTTGACACTAATTTGACTTTTAAAGTCCATTGATCGAACCCGTTGAATTTGCACTATTAGATGAAGTTAAAATTTTGAGGGCCTTAAGGCGTCATATACAAGGGAAGACCTTTCAAAGTTGGAGAACTAGCCGTTTGCACCAAACTTCGGTGCAAACTCATTTATGGGTGATCCTTGTTATATATATATGTATATATTGGAGGTCTCTCTGAGTATTTTTTTATTGTCCATAACAATTTTTTCATTCAATAATTCCTTTTCCTGTATGTATCTGCATGTTTGTGTGTGCAGTTGTGGGCTTGTGTTACACACTTCTAAATTGGCTGACTTGCAGCTAAAAAATCTTTTATCTGCGTGTGCATGTTTTGCCCCTAAATTGGCTGACATGCTATGCAGTTGTAGGCATGTGTGTTCCATGCTTCTAAATTGGCTGACATGCAGCTAATTTTTTTTCTTCTGTTTGTCATGTTGTGCCCTATATTGGCTGACATCCAAGAAAAATCTCTCCCTCACAATGTGTGTACTTGTGAATTGCTGATATTTAAACACTGTATTGTCCACTTTTCAGGCTCCTGATCAGAGAACCCATAGCAATCCATAGTGTTCCCCATAGTCAGTGACCCATAAGTGTGAAGTTGGGTTTCATGCCCACTGTCCTATGTGTAGACAGCAGATCTCAATCTAATGAGATGTAGCTGTGCTTGAAAGTTGCCCCTCAAGTCGTTAAAGTTTTATATTTATTTGTCCATAAGTGAATCAATATATTTACTGTTTTCCAATGTATTGCTTTGATCAGGCGGGCCTACAAGAAAGGATCTTTTTTTGTTGAATTTCATTTTATCCTACTGGGTAACAAGTGAAATGTCGAGACTTAATGTTCATGGTAAAGTAATGGAGGGAGTTGACTTGATGAAGAAGAGACACTGGCCTTGGCGCTTAGATGTGTGGCCATTTGCAATTATTTATGCAACTTGGCTTTTTGCCGTTGTTCCCAGCATAGAATTTGGTGATGCTGCTATTGTTCTTGGTGTGCTGCTGGCCATTCACATATTGGTGCTTCTTTTCACTGCTTGGTCGGTGGATTTCAAATGTTTTGTCCAGTTCAGTAAGGTATATTTTGCGTCAGTGTCCTGCTTGGATGGATGATTTCTACCTTTTTTTTACATTTTAAGAGATGATTGAACTACTCAGGTTTCTTTTATTTATTTATTATTTAAGATAGTTGTATGGTTATATTCATGTTACCTGCCTTTGTATATTTTGCATATACTAGATGATGACTGGTATTAGTGTGTAGCGGTGGCAATGGGCTGGGACTACACTGCACCAAGCCCAAGCCTGATTTTGAAAATGACTGACCAAGCCCAACGAGAAGCCCGAGCCTGAATCAAAATAAACTTGCTAAGTATTAGGATTGTATATCACAATACCTGGTCCATTTCTCTATTTTTTTTAAATTTCATTGATTTTATAAAAAAAAAATTACCATATAGATTGAAAATAGGCTTAATGAGATACAAATCTAGATAATTTTAAACTCAATTAAAGCCACTTGATCTTTGTGGTCAATGTTACCAAACGTCTTGAAAAAAATTCATGGGACAGACGTGAGGTGACTTTGACCACTAAGATCAAGTGGCAGAAAATCGAGGTTTGAGATGAAAGTTGGTCCGCTTGTAGCTCGTCAAGTATACTGTATTTAAAATATAAAAATATACATGAAATATTAGGATTGGGTATTGGGCTTTTGGGCTTGAGCATGATATGTCCAACCTCGAGAGGTAATTGTGTGTGTGCGCGTGTGCGCGTGCTTCGGGCTTAAGCATGATATGTCTAAGCTGTGTGTGTGTGTGTGTGCATGCACATTCGTGTGTGTGCGTGTGTTTGAGTGTGCATCTGCGTGTAAGTGCGCACGTGGCGCATGTGTGTGTGTGTGTGCGTGCGTGTGTGGGGTCAATACCCATGTTTCCTGCCTTTGTATATGTTGCATATATTAGATGACAGGTATTAGTGTGTGTGTGGGTGGGTGGGTGGGTGTGTGTGTGTGTGTGTGGGTGTATTTTGCATATATTAGATGACAGGTATAAGGCTGTATGTGTCAGTATGTGGATCATTAATCATTTATCTGATTAGGGGCTAGATGCAACTGTCTGTGTGTGTGCGGTTAATACCCATGTTACCTGCCTTTGTATATGTTACCTGCTTTTGTATATTTTGCATATATTAGATGACAGGTATTAATGTGTGTGTTGTCTACTTTGTATATATTAGATGACAGGTATTAGTGTGCGCACGCATGTGGTTAATACCCATGTTACTGCCTTTGTAAATTTTGCATAATATTAGATGACATGTATTAGTGCGTGCACGCGCTACCATTTATGGGGAGGGATCATTAATCTGATTAGGAGTTAGATTCAACTGTTCAATTTACACCATACACATGATATACTTTTTGTTATTTGACATATCCTGCATACATGAGAATGATATTCTCAACATACACAGGCACCATGGTTAAAGCAAAAGATACGCCCAAGTGTGTTTTCTCCTGTTGCTCTATTCTATCAACTTCCTTTAGTGATTAGATCCTCGTTGATGCACGTATAAATGCTGTACCTATACACACAAATGTATATATAAAGGCAGACTTTGTTCTCCTATTGCTTTTATTCTATCAACTTCATTTAGTGATGAGATCCTCTTGATGCATGTATAAATCCTATACCTACATATATAAACACACTATATATAAAGGGAGACTTTGTAAGGGACCAAACTTCTCGAATGATCTTCTCATATGATACTCTTGGGTTTCTATCTAATAAATATTGACCATGAAATTTTTAAATGATTGATTCACTTTTATCTAATATGATGGGTCCATTACAAAGATCTTCAATTGAATATAGAACCTAAACAAAATCACCTTGATTAATTACAAATGTCATGTTTTTTCAGCTCTCTAAATTTTCCTGACTTCAAATTGTTTCTTAAATCACAGAACTTTTGCATCCTACGTGGAGCCCAACTTTGCCTCATATGATGGGTCCTTTAGATAAATGCTTTCATCCATGAACATGATACCGGAAAAAATGATGTTTATCCAATGATAGAAGCCATATTTTTTAGGATTTTTTAGGATCCAAAAATGTTAGATGTGTGAAATTATTTGTAAATCCTAGCAATTGCATTTTATGTGGGGCCCACTGTCACTCCATTTGATGGGCTATTGAAAGATCTTTGATGAATATGGAACCCTATAAAAATCACATGATCAATCTTAAAAACCATGTTTTTAAAGCTAACCCTGAGGGGTTAGCTTGATGGTCAATTCCCACCCTTGTTTGTGGGAGGTTTTGAGATCAAGCCCCCCTCAACACAAAAAAGGCCACTTCCCTTAGTTTTATACTTGGTGGGTGCGGATTGAGAGATTTACACATAACCCAAAGGATTAGTCACGCGAGATGCCTGGAAAATTCAGATGGGACGCTTAATCTTAAAAAAAAAAAATGGCTTTCTCAAATTTGATGGCTTTAAATTATGCTTTGAATCTCTAATGTTCTTAGGTACTTTTTTGGTAACAAAAATTTACAATTTGCACAAGATCCAGTTTGGTCCAATGTTAATCTCTAGATATACATATACGTATAAACTATAATTGAAATATACATATAAAATTTAAACGAAGTCATATTTTATTATCATGTTTTTTCTATACTATATTTTTTTTTATGCCTATAAACTATAGAGCATGTGGTTTAATTTTAGTATACCATTCAATTTGATGAAATATGTGTGATCTCTCTTGTTACTCTTTTCATGGAGCCATATGTGAAGCAAGCATCCAAACTAGTATTATTATTATTATTACTATTTTTCTTTTAAGTTGGTTTGCGTAGAGAGGTTCTTTTAATAAGATTTTTCAACTTTGGATGTGCATAAATGATTCATTTTTTTACCCACATGGGTAGCTCAATTAGTTTAAGCTTCTAGGATTAGACTAGAGGTATTGGGTTCGACTCCTCCCAGACTTACTTGATACACATGGCTTGTGGGTGGTCTTATGTATCCATGAGTCTCATCTCCAATGTGGGATGGGGATACCTATGTTATCCAAAAAAAGAAAAAATCCTTTTTAGTAATCATTAAAGGCATTTAGAATTTAGACAAGGTATTGATATCTTGTGATTTAAGGATTTGAGAATTTCGAAGATCATCAATATTTAGAAGTATAGAGATCATCACTCATCTTTCAAAAAAAAGGAAAAAAAAAAGATCACTACTCATTATGTTAGCACTTTGTAGGATAATGAACAAAAGCCTCTTTCAAATTCGTTTGGACACCACAATTTTGTTTCTTGCGAGATTGAATACTACGCCATATAGATAATACAGATCAATAAAACTTATTTTGGTTTTTATCTGTCTTCACACTAAGGTCGATCCCCTGGGCTTGACAACAGTTTAATTGACTACTTGGTGTAACTCTTTGCCTCACTTACAATTTCTTTTCTTTGGAAACAGTTTTTTACACTTACCTACCAAAAAGTTTAGATCCTGCTATCAACTCATAGTTGGTGGTTCTATACCATTTTTCTTTATGTATTTCTTTAAAATTTAATTTTGCAGGTAAAGAATATACATGATGCAGATGCTTGCAAGATAACTCCTGCAAAGTTTTCTGGCTCGAAAGAAGTTGTGCCTCTTCACTTCCGTAGATCGGTAGGATTCTTTGGAATTTTGCCATCATAGTGCTTTGCATTGGTCTCTATGCATTGATTCTTTTTACTGATGCCACTAATATTCACCAAAACAATTATTGACACCATGATGACTTTGATTTTTTTATTTGATGCGTTCAGTGTGCTTTGCTTTTTTTTGGAAATTGTTTTATATGAGCCCTTTTTACTGTTCTGCTTTATGCCAGTCTTCATTATATATTTGAAAATGTTTTACTGCTGCTTAGGCAATGACAAGAAATTAGGAGTTTATTCCCCTGATCAAGAAAAAGTGGGTGGACAATGGGATCTTGCTCATGTAGAAACCCCTTTCAGTTGAATCAAGAATTCCTTGACATGATAACTTTGACAAAAGTGAAACCAATAACTTTTGTAATTGAGAGTTCACTTAGGGGGCCGTCTGTCTTTTTCCTTCAGGCAAGCAATTCAGCAGAAAAATTATGAATGAGTTCGATTCATTCTTCCTACAGGTGCTACAAAATCTGGCCTCATGTCAGCCTGCTGAACCTGATGTTTTTGTTGTTTGCATTAAAACTTTACTTTTGTTGAAAATGAACAAAGCATTTTGTTTTGCCGAGTCAAGAAAAGTTATCACCATACCAATTATTGAACCAAAACCAAATTTTATCTCTCGAGTGTACTTGGAAGAAGATTATATAAATTGGAGAAGCACAATAGAACATCTATTTGTACTAAACTAAAAGGAAGACTAACCATTGTCACTCCCATCCCTTCCTTTAAATTGAGTGAAAAAGCATTGCATAAGAGGGGAAAAGTGGGAGAAAAAAAGTACATTCCTATAATAGGCATCCAAAAAATCTAATCTCTTTGAAGTTTCACAAAAACTGTTACATTTGACCTCTAGCGAAACAATGGGTGGTTTGATTTTGCATACATGTGATAGGACCTCTCTCCCATGCTATATATATGTATAACATAATGTATTATACTAGTAATTATCCTGTTACTGGTCCCTAGAAAAGACCCAAGATGGGTGGGATTTCTCATCCAGAAGTTTGAATTGAAGTAATTCATTTAATTGGTGAAGTTGAGTTTCTTAATTTGTCAGATGTCTTACGGTCTTGCCTTTTATGGAGTATTGGCTAAGACTATTATTATTATTATAAAAAAAGATGGTGGATTATTGGTTACACTATTTTCATCATTCAAAAAAAAGGGGTTGCATTATTTTCCTAATTTTACTTTTGGTTTGCATCTTTGAATACATCTTCATGCTGTTAAAATTTAGTCCTTTGACTATTGCCTTTTTTTTTTTTTTTCCATGCAATTGAATTGAGATTTTAGTTGGTATATGATTTTGACCTTCTCACTCATAGATGACAATTTTGGCTACTTTCGGTTGGTTTTTCTCATTTTGCTTTTCACATCCCCTTGGTTGTCTGTCTTTATCTTCTACTTTGTTTGATGAATCCCATCCTTTTTGTGTTTTTTCAACTCATGGTACAATGGCATTAATATTACGGCATGTCCTCATGTAGGTAGACTTGTATTTTCATCTCATAGTATTCAATTTTCATAATTATCATCTCATTGAAAAATTATAATTATCATTTTTTTCCATGTCCATATGGATCTTGTGATAGGCTGTTCATGTTGTTTATCCTAATATATGTATAATGTTCACTTAGTTGTTGATACTCTTTGCTCCTAATTTTAGGAGATTTTTTTTAATTGTCATCATCGTAGACAAAGATTTTTTCATCACCATCATGTTTTCCTTTTCTTTAATATCTCGATTTCAAGTGGATCACAGATTCCGGAATATTGTTTTGTTCCTCATCATTATCACCTTTTATCCTGTTTCTTTTTTGAGTCAGATTTTTTTATCACTATCTCAATTTTAGCAGATTTTTTTATTAATATTTTTTGATATGGGGAGAAGAAGAAACCCTCTTTGTTAGCTTTCAAGTATTGCCAAATCTCCTATTCATTATTCAATGGTTTGAAATGATATTCTCACTAGATGAAGCATTTCTTTGATAGGTCTGGAGTTGTACCAACTTATATTCAATGCACATGTTTATAAGTTTCCCATAGTGAAAGGAAACAATATGCCAATTTTAGGACTTGCATTCTCTTGTCGGAGTTTTTTTATTTTAACATATTTCTTATAACTATAAGAAAAAACTATCTCCTTTCATAGATGGAACATCTGGGAGTGGATTTAGGGGTGGCAAGGGGGGCCATGGCCCCCTCAGAGCTTGTAGGAAATCTGTGGTCTTGTATCATCAACATTGTCATCATAGTCTAAGCCATTTATCCCTTAAATTTGGTGAACTATTTAAAGTGGAAACTCTTTTGATAAAATAATGAGCTTCGTTTTTTTGTTATTTTTTGTTTTCTTGATTTTAGGAGATGTGCATCTTACATTGGTTAAGGGTCATGTTTTTCATAGTCAAATGAAAGGAAGAAGTATCAAGCACAGAGCCTTAGGGGTTGTATCTTTACTTTCTCATGAGAAAAGAAACAACAGATTCATACAAAAATATCATTAAAAAGAAATTATACAAAAATGTTTCATTCGAAATGGTGGTAAGAAGCCTTTTCTTATGAAATGTATGCATGTTCACAAAAGTGGTATAGGGTGGGTTTTCCTCTATTTTAGCAGAGTCTGTTTTAAACATCTAAAGGCCCGAGCCTGTATTATAGCCCGAATTGGCCCGTTTGGCGAGTTACTAAGCCCAAACTCACCCGTTTGAGACTATTAAAAATTCAATTGTTCAGATTAAAAGTAGACATGATGTGCTACAAGTGGGACCAAATTTGAGCCCAAAACTAAATTTCTTTTGATCTTTAAGTGTGTTTTTGTATTGGGGCAGGGAAATGATCGGAGGATTTGGGAGTTAGATCCCTTTGGTATTTTCTTGGTGAAGTCTTTCTGTAATCATTTGTTGATGGTTGGGGAAGCTCCTGTTCTTCATCCTAAGATTTGGGAGGGAGCCCCTCATTATAAGGTGAAGGTTTTTGGTTGGCTTGCAAGGCTACAAAAAATCTTAATTATAGATAATTTGCATTCGAGAAAGATGCTTATTATTAATGCTTGCCCTTTATGCTTATCTGCTGAGGAGACAGTGAATCATTTACTTCTGCATTGTAGTTTCTCTTCTCGTATTTGGGAGCATTTCTTTCGGCTTGTGGATATTGCATTTTGTCTTCCTAAAGCTTGGTGTGAGCTTTTCAATGAAGATGTTGTGTTTTTTGGTACTTCTTTTTGTCTGCAGTTGTGGAAAGCGACTTCTTTGTGTATTGTTTGGTCCATTTGGTTAGAAAGTAATCAAAGAGTTTTTCATGGGAAGGTTGGCTCCTTTGATGGCATTCTAGATAAGATTAAGTTTTGGGTTGCTTGGTGGGTGGTTGGGTTGATGAAGTTCCGCCAGTTTTCAGTTTCAGAGATGTGTAGGGATTGGGCTTCGGTGGATGCTTCTAGTGGTTCTTTGGATTCTAGACCATTGGTTCCTTGGTCTCCTCCCCCTATTGGGTTGCTCAAACTCAATTTAGATGGAAGTTGTATGAGGGAGATTGGTATTGCAGGTTATGGAGGGCTTATTTGTAATGATTTAGGGAATACCTTGTTTTATTTTGCTGGTCCTCTTCCCAATGGGTCGGTTCTTGATGCGGAGTTGTTCGCTCTGTGGAGAGGTATTTTGGAGTTGGAAGAGCTAGGGGTCCATGGGAGTTAGGTGGAAGGTGATTCAAAGGTAGTGGTGGGCTGGGTGTTGGGTTCTAAATGCCCATGGCTGTATCCGGATAAAATCGAGAGGATTCGTCTTGCTATTGCTTCCTTTGATTTTAAGATTGCTTGGGTGCCACGATCAGCTAACTTAGCTGCTGATTCTTTGGCTAGACAGGGGTTGTCTTTAGATATGGAAATTGTAAACAAATTGATGTAATTTTTGGTGGTTTTTTATTGGAGAGTCTCCTCTTGGTGCTTTCCCCTCTTGTTTCCTTTTTTTGATTAATGAAGTTACCTTTCAAAAAAAAATCATCAGACGTTCTTAAAGATCACCAAGGATGCCTGGTGACTTTGACCACTAAGATCACGTGGATAGAAATTGAATTTTGGGCTCAAGTTTGGTCCACTTATAGTTCATCATGTTTACTTTCAATCTGAACGGTCATTTTTTCTAATAAATTATTTCAAAGTAGTCTAAAAAATGGGAAAATGAACCAGGTGTGCACAAACATATAATAGCTAAGCAGGCTAAAAATCCCAATGGGCGTTCACAAGCTTCTTGTAAAAGCCTGAGCTTGACAGTTATCGTAACAAGCTCGGAATTTAAGCTCGAGCCCAGCCCGACAATCTGCTACATGTGTTAAGACTTGTTTGTTTATGACGTGCTTGGGCTGAGTTCGGGTTGAGGAATAGGCCTTATGGATTCTTATTTGTTTATGTTTCTGTACACAAATAAACATCAATAATATGGCACAAGGATGGTCACGTCAATTAAATCCATTTTATTGTCAAATATAGAGGTGCGCCTTATTGATCCCCATAAAAAGTGTATTGAGCCCCACCTATATGGTTTAAAATGAACTTGTAATATATTCAAGTCACTAGGAAACATTGGAAAAGAATTACCAAAATCCATTACAATCCAACCCATAAACTAGGACGTGGAGGAGGTTGGGCATGTTCGCTGTTGGATTGGATCTAGTTAGGGTTGGGTCAAGTGACCTGAATTTTGTGACCTTTGTATCAGTTGAAGCAAGTCAACTCATTCACTAAACACATCAAAATTCGCTATGGGTCAAGTTGGGTTTTGAGTTAGGTCAAGTCATCTATTGGGTATGGGTGGGTTGGACTACTTTTGATAAAATTTAAGTTAGTTCGGATTTTGGTTTGGTGAAATTTAGGTCAGATCAGGTCACGTCATTGGTTAGGTTTGGGTCGGGTTTGGTTTAGGTCGGGTTTGAGTGAATGGTTGGAATTGGATCAATAGGTGGTGGGGTTGAAGGGTGGGATATGGTCGTACTTCACATTCATCAATTTCATGTTTTTTCATGGGGTACAAGGCAAGGAAAAGAAAATGTAAAAGAGGGTCTCTTTTCACAATCACGTGTGCATTTGATTTTCTATGAAACCGCTTGCTCATAAACATGCATAAGAAACTATTTCCATAGGAAATTTGGAAACTTGTGCAAACAAATGTACCTTCAGGAAATATCATTAAAAAAGTATGATAAGGAAATTTTACATTTTAATCCTCCATTTCTTTTGTATGTGTGGGATCTAGTACCATTTGGATGAGCCTTGATGTGGATGGTGATTTTCTTTAATAATGTTTGTGTTGCAAGGCTATAACTTTTCCATTTGTATTCTACATATTGATGGTCAAAAGCAAAGCATGAAAATTGTCAAGAAAAAAAGGGTAAAACTGTTTTTCTTTTAATTTTTCTACACATTTATGCTGCATATATGAAATTTAGGGCTCAAAAACTAGAAATGTCGTGAGTTTTATGACCTTTATAGCATGTTTGTTTGCAAAGTTTTCACAGGAAATCTTATTCTTATGCATGTTTTTGTGCAATTGGTTTCACAAGAAATCAATTCCATGCATGGGAAAAGTGGTTCTCTTTAATACATTGTTTTCTCACCTCATGCCTCATGAAAATGTATGAAATTGATGAATATGAAACATGATTCTCCGAAATTCTTGACTGACCAGTCAAATGGCCAGATCTTGACCCTCCAGCTGAGCCCAACTTCTGACTGGCCATACCTCAACCCAAACCTGCATCACAACCTAACTCAGCTCAAACTTGGCTGCCAATCTATTCTGAACAGGGACTTAGTTAACCACTCGATCCAACCTGAACAAATAGGATTTGGGTTGGGTATTTTGGCCTATTTGATAAATGGGTTGGCCCTATATGATTATACTGGTCAAGATTTACAAGTGACCTAAGCTGAACTTCATCTGACCTGACTATTTCATGGATGTTTGGTAGGTTCTCTCTCTCCAAATTTGATGATGGAATTGATTGGGTTGTAGAGGATTTTCACATTTTGGTATTTCTACCGCCTTTCAAGTGATTTGAATGGATTACAAGTCCATTTTGAATCATATCCGTGGGTCCCATGCACTGTTACGGGCATTGGTAGGCCCATTGGCTTTGAATCTTATGATGAAATGAATTGATTGGTTTCTTTATGATTTCCGAGTTATTGTGTCATCACCATGTTTAAATATTTAGATAAACATAACGAAACAAGATTTTGTAAGGCCAGGCTCCTTGCCATCATTCAAATGAAACATTTTCTTGTGGAATCTCTTATTTTTTTTCCTATGAGATAGTAAATAAACATGCCCTAAGGAATAAGTATAATGTGAAACATGGCTGTTCAGAATATACTGCTAATTTGTCAATACCTATTATGATGTATAAATATGGGATTTAATGCTGAATGTTGGCTCTTTTATTTTTCTCTTTATATATGTTCTATTCATCATCATATCATGTCAATCTTGTAATGATGGTTTTCCTTTCTCTCTCTCTCTCTCTCTCTCTCTCTCTCTCTCACACACACACACACACACACACACACACACATACATGCATGCATGCACATACACACGCAAAACAACCTTGATATCTTTAAGAAAAAAAGGGTTTGATTTGATTTTATCCATGACTATTCTAATTATTTTTTTCCCTCTCCAAAAGTCATGATATTAATTGCAACTTTATGTTAAGAGTGTTTCATGCAGGAAAATTTCTACTCCAACCATATGCTATTTTTAATTTTGATAAGTTTCCTTCCTTTGCGTCTGAGGTCTGAGGTCCGAGGTCCAATATCTTACTAAATGAAAAGATCTGCTATTTTGCAGTCTGAAGGGTCAACAATCTCTTCAGGAGTTGATGCAGAAGAAATTTATTTTGATTTTAGAAAGCAACAGTTTATTTTTTCGAAAGAGAAGGAAACTTTTTGCAAGCTCCCTTACCCTTCAAAGGAAACATTTGGATATTATCTTAAAAATACTGGACATGGGTCAGAAGCTAAGGTGGTTGCTGCCACTGCGAAGTGGGGACGGAATGCGTAAGTATTTGCTTTCCCGTTTCTAGTTCTCACTTTAGATGTGACTATTTTCTAAATGAGAAATTTCGAACTGAGGCTAAAACGGTTAATTTGATTTCAATATCTAGAGACATGGCTTGTGGTTGGTACACTAGCCACACCAGACTCAAGGTAATTTGTGGATTAGACACAGACCGAAATCAGTTTTGATGGCTGTTGCGAGCCTTCTGGTCTAAAGAAATGATAAGAATTGTTTATTGTCTATATTGACTGTTTGATTTCAATGTCCTTTGTATCAGTGAGACATAGAATGACTGATGCTACTGATGTTTGACAAATTCCAATCATCAAACACCCTTTGTATTCACTAACCCCATCACATGCCATTTGTCAACATAATAATATGAAATGAAGTGATGTGCTTTGCTGGGATGGTGGCAAGGTGGCATGCCAAGTGTGGTGTGCCTTGGGCTGCATTTGGATGAGGAGAAAGTTTTTTAGGGGTTCCTCCTAGGTAAGAGATTTTCTTAAAGGATTCTCCTACTGATGGATACTCTTGTGTTTTATTTGGTAATTTCAAGTGAAAATGTATGAGGAGAAAAGAAGGAAAGAGAGGAGCAAGGGAGGAGGATGGGCAACCATGGTTTCTCCTCCCTCTGTAGGGGAAACCGGATTTAGGCTTGAGAGAGGAGACGGGTGAAAGTGGGGCCCACTTTTCATTAGTAAATACCGAATAGGGGAAGGAGGGGAATCCTCTGTATTCCCTGCTTTCTCCTCATCCAAACGCAGCCTTGGTTATGGTGGTCTTGGGCGGGTTGTGAGTTTCACCACTTGGCAAATTGCTGGGCTGTGAAGTTTTTTTTCGCACTTTGAAGCGTTTGGGATGTGGAGAACTCACCTTTACTATATCAACAATTCTTGTTTATTTGTATCTATGGTGTAAGAACTCAATCAGAATAAAGTTGTTTTCACTTTCCTATGATTGTGTTCGTCCAAAACAGTATACCTATATTATAAATGGTAATTACCTGTTTCTGATATGCATGTTTGTCAATTATCGGTTTTCATTTCAGTAACACATTATTGAAGGATGATGATCCGTGCACCATGAGTTTGCACCATGGTGCACCACCCTTAAGAGGAAATTACTATTTTGCCCTTTCTTTTTGAAAGAGGGAAGAGAGAGAAGAAGAAAAGTAATGGCAAAATGGTCTTTTCCTTTTAAAGGTGATGCACCATGGTGAAAACTTATGGTGCATTGATCATTACCCAACATATAAATATACTTTTGTGCTGATCAGTTGGTTCTCATTTTTGATTACATTGATCCATAACAGTGAGTTTGAAAGTGTGAAGTTATATATGAAGCCTAATGGATTTTTCTTGGACCTGTAGATTTGAGTACCCACAACCCACATTCCAGAAATTGATGAAAGAGCACTGCATGGAGCCGTTTTTCGTGTTCCAGGTTCATCATCACACCATTTTCTTTTCTGTTCAGCTTGGCAATTCTTAATGGCATTTATTTTGCCCTTTCATCATTTTTTCCTGGTGCTATCATCATCTTCATTATCATTTTCATCATCAGCGCCAGCATATTCATGTTATAAGATAATGCCTCATCTTTTAGGTCTTCTGTGTGGGGCTCTGGTGTTTGGATGAATATTGGTACTACAGCTTGTTCACGCTTTTCATGCTGTTTCTGTTTGAGTCTACAATGGCCAAAAGTCGGTTAAAAACACTAACTGAGCTCAGGCGTGTAAGAGTTGATGGTCAGACACTGATGGTGCATCGTTGTGGGAAGTATGTGACTACAATTTTATTCAGTGATATTTTCCTAAAAGTTAAGATTTAAGAGGCATTTCTGTAGTACTGAAAATGGTGGCTGTAGGTGGGTCATGCTCTCTGGGACAGAATTACTTCCTGGGGATGTTGTTTCAATTGGACGCTCAACTGATCAGAATGGTGAAGATAAGGCTGTTCCAGCAGACATGCTTATTTTGGCAGGAAGTGCAATTGTGAATGAGGCGATTCTCACAGGAGAATCTACTCCTCAGTGGAAGGTGGTTTTCTTATCCATTTATTCTTGATTTTTATTTTTGTGCGATTGTAATGATCTTTTGCTTGGAGATTTAGAAGTATTTAACAGGCCACAGACTTGGCAATGTATTTACTTGGGCTTTACTATACTTTTCAGTCATTATGCTCAATTAAATTTAATACATGCTGTTCGAGGATTCTCAGCTGGACTGTGACATTAGTGAATATGCTAGATCCATTTAGCACTATGTTTATTACTATTCTTTTTTTTTTTTTTTTAAAATATGTAATTACTGTCTGCTATTTCTTCTTCACTTTTTTTTTTGAGAGATAAGGAGAAGGTATTTCTTTTCTTTCTTCTTCTTTTTCACTTGATCCATGCATTCTTCGGATTAGAAAATATATTTGTTCAAGGGATCCCTTAACTGGTTGATGTCGCACTTTGTGGAAAGATACAGGACAAATACCCCCAAATAGAGGGTATTGGAATAGGTTTAGGAATTAGAATACTGATTGTGGTGTTTTGGCTACATTCAAGTAAAAAAGGGCCTAAAAATAAGTAATGAAAATAAGTTCCACAAACAATTAATACCCATATTAAAAGAAAACCAACTTTATGATGCCACTCCACTGGAAGTCTGGAACATGTGGATGGTCTTTTAGGGTTTGGAGTGATGGCGCTTGCTCTCATATCTCCATTGATTTGATTGTATTAGCGAAGGTTTGTGACACTCCTAGGATGGAAGATTTTGTTGGATGGCATTGGTTGTCACTTTTATTGTAGAAAACTAGTTTTCCCAATCATGTGTCTTATACACAGGGAAGGGATAAGACAATTGCCTTTTCCTTCAATAGGCATTTCTTTTTCCAGGTTTGGAGGGTTTTTTTTCCTTTTCAGCTTTATAATGCCACTTGGTTCCTTTGCCTAGGTGATAAATGGCTGGAGGTGCATCCTTTTTAGGAAAAAAGGTACCTACTCTTGTAATACCTTGGGGATTTGTAAAGAATTGAATAGAAGGATCCCATTGAATTCACTCAAGCCATTTCAGAAGTGGTGGTGATTTTTTATAAATGAATTATATGTAGGGAGTGACTTCATAAGAAGAATGATCAGAGCATTATTTGGGTGCATCTATACAACAGGAGAGTTTGACGAGGATATTGTAAGTTGAGTAGTGTAGGATAGGCCAAGGAAGACAAGGTAGTAGAGTATTATGAAAGCCATTTCAATTAATGTGATTTCCATATAGGATGACACTTTATACTAGAAATATTATATGGAGTTGAGTGTTGGGCAAAATGAAACCCACAAAGACAAAGTGCGTGTGGTCGAGATGCACATGCTAAGAGGAGGATGGGCAAAAATGAAAGACAAGAATACAGAGTTTGTATTTTTGAGATGCATATGGGCTAAGATGGATGTGGTAAATGCAATAGAATTTGGAAAAGGACCATGTAAAGTAAGCCTTTGGACGGCTCCAATAGAAAAAGAGAATCAAAGAATGGCATCTATAATGGTTTTTAGGTATGTGAATGGGAGACTAGAGGCCACTTCTATTTGAAGAACTTAGGGCTTGTTAGCAGAAAGGGGAGGGTTTTTTTTCCAAGTACAGGCTTCTTAGGTGAGGGGCAGACTTTGGATTTGTATTGATAATCAAAATTTACACTAAAAGTGGGGCAGTGTTACTTCCAACCACGAGTGATAATAAAATGTAGAAAATAAAACAAATCCCTTCCCACTTTTTTTTGGATGACATAGGTATCCTCACGCCACATTGGAGGTGAGATGAATCCCACAGATATAGGAAACTTCCTGCAAGCCTCGTATATCAAGTAAGTCGTGTCAATCGAACCTGAGAGTTTTAGTCTATTCCTAGAAGCCCAAGCTAACCAAACTACACCTGTACAGGCTCCCTTCCCCTTTGTTTTTGAAAGGTTACAAAGCAAATCCCTTCCTAACCAAAGAAAGAGCAATTACAAACATGAATAAACAAATTGTACCCACTTATTCTCATTGACGTTTTGCAAGCTTAACTGTCCAAGAGAGCTCTTATAATATCCATAGTTGACTCAAGAATCATGTAACTGGTTTCCATAGCAAGCTTCGTTGATGATGATACTTGCTTAATTCAATTTGTAGTTGGTAGTGGTTATGGACATCTTAAGCTCATGTGGATTTGTACTCATATTTGGTGCTGGTCATGATTTGTGGTGTGCAATTCGGGTGGGTCAGTCTGGACTCTTTTTACACTAGATCCTTGTTGTCCTTGCTTGCTCAGGGCCCGACCTAAACCAATATCTATTTGATGGGGCCTGAGTTAGGGTTTGGGCCTGATTACATGTTATTATCATTTTCACTTCTTATAGCATAATATTACATGAATTTACGTATATAATAGGATTGGGTTTTCAATCTTAAATCAGGTCTGGGTTCAAAGTTAGGCTTTTGAGTTTGTTGGTCCCTAAACATAAGGGCTAGGTTTCACTTCTTACATGAATTTGGCATTTCATTTTTAGCTTGAAATTGGGTTTGAACTTACCCTTTAGGATTGTACCCCCTAATTGTTGATTTGTGACTCTAGTCACTGTGGATGTTTCTTTACAATCATAATTGTAGGGAAGCAAATGAAACAACCACTTGGAACTAGATCTTGGGTGGTCCTGATGTGGCTCATCTGAGAAAAATGAGTGAATGGTTCCCCGTGGTTTCCTTTTGACTGCTATGAGAGGTTTACGACAAGGGAACCTATTGCTTCTATTCCTTTTAACCCAGTTGCCAAAGGTTTCAATAAGTTGATGATGGAGGCGAGAGACAATAATTTGATTAAAGGCTTTGAGGTGGGGAGGGACAAATTGATAATGTCCCATCTACAGGTTGTAGATGATACTCTTTTATGTTGCAGGGAAGATGACGAGGAGATACAGATAGTTAAAGGTATCTTGAGATTTTTTGTGGTTGTTTTTGGGCTAAAGATGAATCTGGGTAAGAGTTCGATGATCGAAATCAACTTCAATGAAGACGGAGTGTCCAACTTGGCTTAAATCATGCTTTGTGTCATGCATAAGCTCCCTTGGAAATATTTGGGACTTTCAATTGGTGGGAACCTGAGGGCTCGTGCTTTATGGGACCCTGTGGTGGAGAATTGGTTGTCACTAGGAGACAAGCTGACCTTAATTAAGGCCACACTTTCCAACCTTCCTCTGTATTACATGTCTTTGTTCCAATTCCAAATTCCAGCAATGGTGGTTATGAATCTTGAAAAGATTGAGAGACTTTCTATGGGAAGGACACAATGACAAGAAGATTCAGTTGGTGTATTGGAAGGATGTTGCGATACCAAAAAAAGGGAGGTTTAGGCATCACGAAGTTTCAGCATAGGACTGACACCTTCCTATGTAAATGGCCATGGAGATTTAGCAAGGACGTTTATGCTTTCTGGAGAAAAGTTTTATGTTCCTTGCATGTGGAAAATCTGGGTGAGTGGGATCTGAGTGATTAAAGTTAAAAAGGGTCTTGGGGTGGTGAGAGTAGCTTACAAAATGGGTAGTGAGGAGTCCTTTATTGAGCGAGTCTTCATGAAAGTTTGAGGTTTCTAGTGAGTAATTGGGATCAAGTGTCCTTTCGAAAGGACCTTTGGGTGGGGGTGTCTTGCGCAAAAGAGTCCTATCCTTGGTTGTTTCAGGTTTGTCGTTCTCTTAATGCAAAATGAGGGATTGTTGTCAGTTTTTGGGTGGGAGAAAGGTTTGGTGTCTAGCTTTTATTTGTCCCCGTTTTGAGAGAGAGATTGGTTGAGTATGTCAGTCTATTATCTTTACTTAATGAGGTTTTCATTTGCAGGGAAGAGGAAATGAGAGTGTAGAGTGGGGACCCTTCTGAGGGAATAATGATGTTTTCATTTACTTTGAAGTTTCTTTTTCGGTTGGTGATCTGGTCCTTGCTTTCTCACTCTCCTCACAACAATATTTCAGTTTAGCAGGGCCTAACCCCTGGTAAGGTGGAGATCTTAAAGGCTACTTTTACGACATGTCATCTCAGAAAAGAAATCATACTGACTGAAGCAAACACACCCTGCATTTTATGTGGAGTCGATCAGGAATATATAGATCATGTCTTCCTTAGTTGCAGGTATCTTGAACCCTAATTATATTCTTGGGGACTTTTTTTTGGGTTGGGGAAAAGTCTTTTTAGGGGGAAGGGGAAAACTCTTTGGAAGATCATTTTGGCAGTTATTTGTTGGTTAGTTGGATAGAAAGAAATAACAAAATTTTGGAGGTAAAGAATGTTCAGCTGAAGTTATCTTTGAGTTGTGCAAGGCAAAAGCATTATCCTGGGTCAGATGCAGACCTGAGTTCTATGGCACTCCTTTGTCTACTTCATCTAGGGACTGGGGATGAGGGATGCATGTTGAGCACTGAAATCTTACATTTTTACCTCTGATTATTGGACCAGTTAGATCTCAATTCTGTGTATATTGGTGCATTTAATATAATTTCTTAGTTTTGTAGATTAAAAATGGAGAATTCAGGAAATCAAGCTAAAACAGTGGATAATTGCAAGTTTGGTGCTTAATTCGGAAGACCTGGAATTTTTTATGATTAATTTCACTCCACTTTCAAGGTTTTCATGTAAATTGGTTAGTCTAGATCCATCTATGAGAGTCTAGATTAAATCAATATTAGATTTTAAAGTGGTGAAGTTAATTATTAAATTCTGGGAGAGAAAACCTGCAATTCAAGATGCAAAAGCTGAAATTCAAGATTAATGGGCCAGAGATCCACTTCAATTGGGCCAAGCTAAGCTCCGCAGGCTATCATTGGGCCAGGCCACATGCAGTCCACAGATGGGCTTGGCTAATGTGCACTCCCAAGTCCAACAAAGGCCCAAGTCCTCAAGCCCAAGTCCAATATCCAATGAAGGCCCATGTGCTCATTTATAGGTCCAAAACCCAAGTCCATAACCCAGTCACACGCCCAAGCCTTGTCCATTTCCTTGTCAATCTACACCATCCAATCTCCTCTCCAATGCAATCTTAACCACTCATCTTCATCCCTTAATCCAGACCATTCGTCTCATGCGTCAAAATTAGGAAAACCTTAGATCCACCTATCAAATCCAACCCATACATGCAATAACATTAGATCTAGGCCATCCAACCTATCTATCATCTAGATTTACCTTATTATCATGACCGTCCATGTATTACCTAATCATCCATCCAATTAGATCATTCATCCATTAGTTAAGCCGTTAGATCTTAGGACATTTCATCACAACCATCCATTTCATTCATAAACTTAGGAGAAACCCTAGAGCCACCTTACTTATCCATTGCATACATTCATCATCTTAGATTTAGGCCATGCATTTTGTCTTCCATCTTGATCAACCTTTGAATCTCAGCCCTCCATTAGGAAACCTACCATTTATATAATCCATTTTAATCAACTTATCTTAGAGCCATTAGATCTAGGTTCCATTCAATCATAGACATTCATTCATAAAACCCTAGATATACAACAACTTGGAACCCAAGCAACTAAAATCTCTCCATGCACTTGACCCAAAATTCTATCTAGGTTTATGCCACATCACCTACACCTCATCATCCCTCCTCCAAGCAATCCAAATTCGCCCGAGGCAAGGAGTACACTTGTCAATTTCGTGTGAAGCCTTGTAGAGGAAGAAATGGAGGAAAAAATGGGATTTGGAAGACAAATTTTGACACAGCTTTGGTATTTTGACCATAACTTTCCACTCCGATATTCGATTGCGTTCATTCTTGTTGCGGTGGAAAGAAGACTTCAAGGGCTACAACTTTGTAGTTTACAAAATTTCATGAGTTTGATGTTTACTAGGTCAAAATAAGGCTGAAAGATAATACATGTGTAAAAAAATGGGATTTGCACTAAATCCCAATTTTTTCTCCAAATTCCTATCTTCTCTCATTCTCTGCTTAGCCACCAAGCCAAGCCACCCCAAAATTCGTGTATGTCTTGTAACCCTAGCCTTTTCAAACTTAAAATCTCCTCCATCCACTTCTAAATGAGATCCAATCCAAGCCATCAATTTACAATTCACAATTTTGTCTTTGTGACCACTAGACGTTAAAGAATTGGATAGAAGTCATGCACGTAGACGGTCGAGTTTTTGTTTTTGCATTGCGTCTTTCTAGAACACAAGTTCCCCCAAACTTGTATAGGATAATCGTTTCCGTAGCTATGAGGGTGAGGAAGCTGGAAATCCAAGAGGAGCAACCCTGACCTCTTTGTGGTCGAAGCACTCTGGCTGCAAAGAGGAAAGCTAAGAGGCTAGGAATCTGTCACAAATGTGGACGTGGAAATGGTAATGGAATAATATCTGATCAAAGAGTCCGTTGTGTGACAACAACAAAGCATAGACCCATAAGTGAAAATAAATAGATTTATTTGGATTTAGTCAAAGGTAGAGTAAGTCCGGAAAGACTGAGACTCCTTTGTGTCTAAAGAACTATTGATTTTCGCTTAGGGGACTATAAACCTTGATTTCCAGAGTCCAAATTCGAATTCTATGGTGTGCTTAGTGCTCTGTTTATAGGCTTAGGTTTGGAATGGACGGATGAGATTTAATCTGGGTTAAGTTGTGAATTGATGGCTTGGATTGGATCTCATTTAGAAGTGGATGGAAGAGATTTTAAGTTTGAAAAGGCTAGGGTTACAAAGCATACATGAATTTTGGGGTGGCTTGGCTTGGTGGCTAAGCTAGGAAGCACGGATGCTTCAAAATTAGTGAAGTACCCGTGTCTGGTACGTATTCGACACGGATAGGGCCGGATACGGCTCGAATGCATACCGGGCACGTATCCAATTAATTAAAAAATATTTTTAATTATGGATACTCCCCAGGATACGCGTATTTGGGTCAGGATACGGCAACAAATAAAGAGGATACTGCCGGCACACGGCCGAGACATTCCACACGGGATACGCCCCAAGAGAATAAATGAAACGGCGGAGAGAAAGAATGGAAAGAGAAAAAAAGAAATATGGAGAAAAGATTGAAAAAAAAAAATCGCTTACACCTGCTTTCCTTTCTCTTCTCTGCGTCTTTTTCTTCTTCGTTGATGGGAAAAATACAGAGAACGGCGGCGGCTAGGGTTTAATGGAGAGAGGGAAAGAGAAGACAAGCATTAGGGTTTGTAGGTGAACACCCGTGTTTTTTAAAAGGACCTCGCTTAAGTTTGCTAAAAGCTCACGTGTGTACCCTAATATTTTGTCAAAAAATTATTTTAAAGAGAAAGTAATAAAATTTTATTTTAAATACAATATTTATTTATGCTGGAAGTAAAAATTATAATGTTTTCTTTTATTTACCTTATTGCAATAATTTAATATTATATTTACCATCTAATATTTTTACTATTATCATTATTATTAAAAGGTCTTCTTTATTTTTATTATATTAATGTAAGATAATTACCTATTGCTCATAATTTTATCTAATTATTATTTATGAGAAATAAAATTTCTTTTCTCAAATAAAAGAAAACATAATCATTATAATAAATTTCATTTTAGAGTTAAAAACTTAAAATATTATGATAAGTAACTTTCTTGATTTGGCTTTGAAAAAATAATAATAACTAACTATATATTGTTATTAGAATGGATTTGAAAGCTAAAATTAATTTATAAGATTCAATCCATGATAAAGTATAATAGACCACTCATATATTTAGAAAATATTAATCTATATGTATATATTGAAATGCTTTATACTTTTCAACGTAATAACTATTGATTATTAAATTCTAGTCTATATGTATATATAATAATTTTTTAATTCGGCGTATCCCACCGCACCCCTATCCTAGTTTTTCAAAATTTGTCGTATCCCCGTATCGGATACGTGTCGTATCCGATACGCGTATCTGTATCGGTGCTTCTTAGTGGCTAAGCAGAGAATGAAAGAAGATAGGAATTTGGAGAAAAAATTGGGATTTAGTGCAAATCCCGTTTTTTTACACATGTATCATCTTTCAGCCTCATTTTGACCTAGTAAACATCCGAATCATGAAATTTTGTAAACTACAAAGTTGTAGCCCTTGAAGTCTTCTTTCCACCACCACTAGAATGAGCGCAATCAGATATCGGAGTGGAAAGTTATGGTCAAAATACCAAAGTTGTGTCAAAATTTGTCTTACAAATCCCATTTTTTCTCCATTTCTTCCTTCACAAGGCTTCACACGAAATTGACAAGTGTACTCCTTGCCTTGGGCGAATTTGGATTGCTTGGAGGAGGGGTGATGAGGTGTAGGTGATGTGGCATGAACCTAGATAGAATTTTGGGTCAGGTGCATGAAGAGATTTTAGTTGCTTGGGTTCCAAGTTGTTCTATATCTAGGGTTTTTTATGAATGAATGTCTATGATTGAATGGGACCTAGATCTAATGGATCTAAGATAAGTTGATTAAAATGGATTATATAAATGGTAGGTTTCCTAATGGAGGACTGAGATTCAAAGGTTTATCAAGATGGATAATAAAATGCATGGCCTAAATCTAAGATGATGAATGTATGCAATGGATAAGTAAGGTGGCTCTAGGGTTTCTCCGAAGTTTATGAATGAAATGTCCTAAGATCTAATGACTTAACTAATGGATGAATGATCTAATTGGATGGATGATTAGGTGATACATGGATGGTCATGATCCTAAGGTTAATCTAGATGATAGATAAGTTGGATGGCCTAGATCTAATGTTATTGCATGTATGGGTTGGATTTGATAGGTGGATCTAAGGTTTTCCTAATTTTGATGCATGAGACGAATGGTCTGGATTAAGGGATGAAGATGAGTGGTTAAGATTGCATTGGAGAGGAGATTGGATGGTGTGGATTGACAAGGAAATGGACAAGGCTTGGGCGTGTGACTGGGTTATGGACTTGGGTTTTGGACCTATAAATGAGCACATGGGCCTTCATTGGATCTTGGACTTGGGCCTTTGTTGGACTTGGGAGTGCACATTAGCATGGCCCATCTGTGATATGCGTATGGACTGCATGTGGCTTGGCCCAATGATAGCCTGTGGAGCTTAGCTTGGCCCACTTGAAGTGGATCTCTGGCCCATTAATCTTGAATTTCAGCCTTTGCATCTTGAATTGCAGGTTTCTCTCCCGAAATTTAATAATTAACTTCACCACTTTAAAATCTAAAATATTGATTTAATCTAGACTCTCGTAGATGGATCTAGACTAACCAATTTACATGAAAACCCTGAAAGTGGAGTGAAATTAATTATAAAAATTTCAGGTCTTCCGAATTAAGCACCAAACTTGCAATTATCCACTGTTTTAGCTTGATTTCCTGAATTCTCCATTTTTAATGTACAAAACTAAGAAATTATATTAAATGCTCCAATATACTCAGAATTGAGAGCTAACTGGTCCAATAATCAGTGGTAAAAATGTAAGATTTCAGTGCTCAACAATGCAAGACAAGTGGATAATTTATAAGATAAAGGAAAGGTGGTGGCCAATTCCAGGACAGTGAAGTTCAATGTGGATAGAGCTGCAAGAGGCAAACTGGGCCTAGGAGGTATTTTGCATGATTTAGATGGAAGATACTCTTCTTCTATTTTAGCCCAGTCGAGGTGAAGGATTTGAATGAATTAGAATTTTTAGCAATCAGAGTAGTAAGGATTTTCCACGATCACTTGTATGGGAAACTCATTTTGGAACATGATTTGGTTAATGCTATGAGTTGGGCTTCAGGGGAAAAGAAACCTCCACGTAGACTCATCCCTTCGTTTAAAGAGATTAGAATACTGCACCTCTTTGGATACATGTTTTGTGCATGTTCATAGATGAGCCGAAATGTGATTTTCTTTTTTCTAAAAGAACTAGTGTCATTGATTTTTTGGCCAAGCACAGTGTCTCTAGATCGGATCTGTATTTTCATGTTTATGATTCTTCTCTCTCTCTCTCTCTCTCTGTGTATTGTATTGTATTTCTTGTGTCTTACTCAAACACTCTCCCTAGTCGGAATTAAAATGAAATATGGAGAATCAGCTGATGGATGGACTCCAAAGGGGGATCTCAATTGTGGAAGGGAATTCCTAGTATTGGTAGAGAGGATCATTGGGTGGTTGTTGTACTAAAAGGAAATTCCAACTTAGGAAATTCCGACTTAGTGGTGGATGATGGAGCTTTGATTGAATTTTGGGAGGATAATTGGATTGGAAGGGAACCTCTAATGCTCACATTTCCCAAATTATATTACATTTCAACCCAAAAAAATGAAGTTATAAAGGAAGTAGTGGAGATAGTGGGGGTAGAAAGGAGTGGGCTTTGACTTTTTGAAGGAATTTGATCGATCATGAAATCCCTCTATTTGTGGATCTCCTATCATGAAATCCCTCTATTTGTGGATCTCCTATCTACTCTTGGAAGAGGTTTTTCGGTTGATGGTGAATTAGATAGGCAGGTCTGGAATAAGGAACCTAGTGAGATCTTTTCTTGCAAATCTTTGTCCCCCCTTATCCAACCCAATCCCCAATCTCATTCCCTTGCAAAGCCATTTGGAAATCTGCAGCCCCGTCTAAGGTCAACGGCTTTTGTTGGATAGTTTTTCTCAATAAAGCTTTGATTATTGACAATCTCAAGCAGAGGGATTTTTCTACCTCTACGGGTTGTTTCCGTTGTTGGAGAAATGAGGAATCACTTGATCATTTGTTTATCCATTGTCCCTTTGTTGAGCCTATTTGGTCCCAATTCTTATATGTTTTCTCTGTTGATTGGGTCTTTCCTCCTCTTCGGGTTCTCATTTCTTAATGGGGATTGGATCCTTTTCCTAAGAGGAGTCAAGTGATGTTCTAAGGAAAATCTACATCAATAGAGGTTTTAATTTGCAAAATAGATCTAAACTGATCCAATGGTCGCTGGCTTTGGACTCTTTCTCTGGTCTTGATGCTGGTTTGTTTTTTCGTAAGTTCTTTTATGTAACTTTTGTGTTTAGATTTTTAGTTTCAGGTCACTTCTGGGCCTGTTTTCTCACTTTGTAATTCCTATTTTGGAATTAATAAAAGTTCTGTTGTCTTCCAAAAAATCCCTACGAGTACAAGATATAACAGAGACAATCCCTAGAATTAATACAAATAAGCTAGTTAGAATTTGGACATCCTGAAGCTCCACTCCTTAGCTAGGTGATTAGCACTATTAGCAGACCTGGGAAGATGGCAATGAGAAATTTAGAGCTTTAAATAATTTCCCTAACCTCAATATTATATAGATCTTAATGATTCAGGGTCTAAAGTGCTTTCCTTTGCCAGTCCAATTTCTAATGGATCAGTAATTGAGGTGGAATTGTATGCATTATGGCAAGGCATTTTGTAGTTGGAGGAGTTAGGAGTTCCTGGAAGTATTGTAGAAGGTGATTCTCAGGTAGTTGTGTGGTGGGCGTTGGGTTTCCATTGTCCGTGGATTTTTTTAGACAAAATTGAAAGGATTCGGCATTATTATTGCTTGCTTTGATTTTAAGGTTGCTTGGGTTCCTCGGTCAGCTAACTCGGTTGCAGATGATATGGCTCGTTAGGGGTTGACTTTAGTCACAGAAGTTGTAAATAAATTCTTGTAATTTAGGGGAGGTGTTTGTTTTTTTTTTTTTTTTGGTGGGCTTTCTTTGGCCTTCTTTCTTGTATTTCTTGTTTCTCCCTTTTGAATTAATGAAGTTATTTTTCAAAAAAAAAAAAATTTATCTAGATGTTGCCAAGGACATCGACTACCACTTGTCCAATTAATGATGACTCTCTTCACACCCACCTAGATGGCCCATAATTTAGCTACAATTGCATGGAAGTCCTTTAAAGGCCTTGCATATGAGACCATCTCCCTCTCACTATTGTTGTAAATTACACCTCCATAGCCAGATATTCCACTTTCATATTGGCTGCTACCATTGAAGTTTAGCTTAAGACAACCTACTGGAGGGGGAGACGATGGGATATCCCTCTTAGAGTTTGTGTAACGACCCGACCCTACCTATCACAATATTGTCCGCTTTAGAGTCCACGTGGGCCCTAACGGCTTTGTTCTGGGCCTGGTCCCCATGGCCAGGCCCAAAGGCCTTGTGATGGAGAGGGGCTTTTGCCTCATATATAGCCCCCTCCACCCAACTCCACATCCGATGTGGGACTTGGGTGGGGTGCTACAATCCACCCCCCTTAAGACCAGAGCCGTCCCCGGCTCTGTCACGTCACACTGATAGGGGATCCACACACGCAGACAAGCAACGTCACGCTAGTAGAGCCCACACAATCCGAGTGTTGAACCGTGCTCTGATACCACTTGTAACGATCCGTCCCACTAGCACAATACTGTCTGCTTTGGGCCTACACACACAAGCCCGCACGGCTTTACTTTGGCGAGTCAATCCATTGTTGCTCCCAAAAGGCCTGGTGATGGAGAGGGGCTTTTGCCTTATATGTAGCCCCCTCCACCCAACTCCACATCCGATGTGGGACTTGGGTGGGGTGCTACAGTTTTAGCATACCTTTTTTTGGTAACAGAGCAGCCTTCACTCTGCAATTAGCCACAATCTCTGTACCTCAGATATAATGTGTTGACTGAAATGGGGATTGTCTGAGATCCATTGTGTATCCCTTCTTTTAATAACCTGCACTAAGTCCATGGGATTTGTAGACTGACTTTTATAATTATCATCAAACAGAGACAGAAGTTCTAGTATTCTACTTTGATGATTGTTATTTTTATTGTTTCAGTGAGACAAGTACTGGTAAATTGTTTTCCTTCTCCATCTTTCCTTAGTGAGGGCTCATTTTTTCACATTATTTTTTTGAAAGCTTTTTAAACATTGTTTTATAGATAATATGATAGTCCATGTTCTGTTGATAATTCATGTGTCAACTTTGCCCTATCTGGAGATGTCTGAAGTTACAAATGATAGATTCTTGACATTATTGATGAGGTTCTCATTTTTCTTGCCTTCTTTGTTGTAATTTCTCTTACAATTTTTAGCAGGATGCCGAGATTTACTTGTAGCATCCAATAGATGTCGTTTGGCCTGCATAATTGCCCTTTGTTGAGGAAGTTCATTTAGAAACTTGTAGTTGTCTCCTTAAATAAGCACTTAAATGAATAATAAAGGGGTTGAGCATGCTTCTTACTCTTATTTCTTTCAGCTATCTACATGGGGGAATCTTGTAAATACTTCTTCCTCACATAATAGTGTGGGCATTTACCACTCAATTTTTTTTCCCACATTTTTCCCTTTTAACGAGTTATCATTTGGTTCTTCAGGTTTCAATCTCAGGTAGAGGGATAGAGGAGAAATTATCAGCTAAGCGAGATAAGAGCCATATTTTGTTTGGTGGGACAAAGATATTGCAGCAAACACCGGATAGGGTATTTGAAGAAGTTGTTTTTGTTGTTGTTGTTGTTATTATTATTGTTATTATTGCATTGATTTAATTTGACTAATCTCTCTCTCTCTCTCTCTCTCTCTCTGTGAACCAGTCGGTTCGTCTCAAAACACCTGATGGGGGCTGCTTAGCTGTTGTTCTAAGAACTGGATTTGAGACTAGTCAAGGCAAACTCATGCGGAAAATATTATTTTCCACTGAAAGGGTAAATGTCTTCTGATATACAGTTAATTACTGTCACTTTTAGTGTTCTCTTTTATGGTGGGCAATGATAACCCCTTTGTAAGATTCCATTTTAGTTTATCTTAGTAGTCATACGTTTCCTCAAAATTATATCAACAGATACCTCACCTTTCTTTGGCATTCCAGGTTACTGCAAACAGCTGGGAAAGCGGGTTGTTCATTCTTTTCCTTGTTGTTTTTGCTGTTATTGCTGCTGGTTATGTACTTAAAAAGGTATCATGAAGCCATAGCTGACTAGATCACTGTCCATGACTCCATGCACATTGTTTGGGCTGTGATCTTTGTTTTGAATTTAGCATTAAGAACGAAGAAATTCTTCTGTATCTCAGTGCTGCTGCCTTCTCCTATTTGATATAACAAGTTTTACTTTATTCAGTTCTTTCACTCACATGTTCCTTACCATTAGAAGCACATTTCTGGTGTAGGGTTTAGAAGATCCAACAAGGAGCAGATACAAGCTTTTCTTGAGTTGTTCATTGATTATTACATCGGTCATCCCCCCTGAGCTTCCAATGGAGCTGTCAATAGCTGTTAATACATCTTTAATTGCATTAGCACGGCGAGGAATATTTTGCACAGAGCCATTCCGTATTCCTTTTGCCGGAAAGGTCTGTCATTAAGTTTTGAATGAGTGCCATCTCATCCATTTTCTCAAACCTCATATAATCACCATTGCTTGGATATGCCACTTTAGCCTTACAAGAATTTCTTATCTGTAGGTTGACATATGCTGCTTTGACAAGACAGGAACTCTTACTTCAGATGACATGGTAGGAACACTGAAGAACAGACATTAACTCATGGATCAGTTCATCTGTCCTTGGCTTGATTTGTGAACTTTTGGCTTTACCCCAGGAATTTCAAGGCGTTGTTGGTTCAACTGGTAGTATGGACTTGGAGTCAGACATGACTAAAGTTCCTGTCCGCACAGTTGAAGTTCTGGCTGCTTGTCATGCCCTGGTGTTTGTAGACAACAAACTGGTATTACTCTCTTATTTCCTAATGGAGTACATATTTAGTTTGTAATTAATTGATCTGAGTAGTTTTAATTTTTTTGATTTACATTTAGCTGTATATCATTCATGCTGGATACTTGGTAAAGAATGCCTTGTGCATTGAGCATCATTCAATTCAAATTCATTATTTGCTGTAGGTTGGTGATCCTCTGGAAAAGGCGGCACTTAAAGGAATAGATTGGATATATACATCAGATGAGAAAGCCATGCCTAAAAGGTGAGTCCAGTGCATTGTTGGTAACTAAGCTTCTTTCTTCTTACTGCAACTTTTACTGAAGATTTTGAAGGTTTTCACGCAGAGAGACGTGTAGAGATCCCTTGGAATTCCTTATTTGCACTTTCCTGACTGATCCAGTACGGCCTTCATTTTTTTCGCCTTTGCCTTTTGATGCCCTGCTGATTGTATTGCTTGAGTTTCCCTCTATGATGAGATGTCTTTTTGAGGCACTCCCTGGAAACCCTCGAAGCTTATTTAGTGGCTAATAACTCTTCTTTGTTAGAGCAACCTAAGAAAAAAAGAAAAAGAAAAACAAACTCTTCTTTGTTAGAGCCTCTTATCCCTGTTGGGAGAATCCCTTGGAATTCCTTATTTGCACTTTCCTGAATGATACAGTTGAGCCTTCATTCAGGAAAGCCTTATTTGCTTGAGTTTCTCTCTATGGTGAGATGTTCTTCTTTGTTAGAGCAATCTTAAAAAAGAAACACACTTCTTTTTTAGAGCTTCTTATCCCTGTTGGCCTTGAAAACACTTTTAAGGATGTTGCATCATGCTGTGCATAATTCCTTCCACTATGGTTGGACCAGTCTCATTTTTAGTTGAATTTCAGACGTTCAAAGATGGTTTCCAACTTGCTAATTATGATTATCGTTTTCTTTTCTCTATTTATTTGGAAAGTATGGATTTTCTCTCTTATAAAATGACCAACGGACTGGGTCTATTACCCATTTGATTGATCTTCTTCTAGAGATTACAAAACATGAACCTTTAAAATCCCTGATGCTGAAAGACCCATACTGGCATGTTATGTAGTGAGATTATGCATGTAATTTATGTAAACAGATATGATTGTACTTCATGCATGAATTCATGAACATCAAAACATAGGTCACTGATTCAATGTAGTAAAAGGTGTCTCTAGTAAGATGATCCTTTAGAGTTTTGATACTTGGTGATGGGAAAAGAATTCTTCTGCAGCATTAAATTTGGTGAGTGAGAGCCAATTTACTTTCTCTTGATTTTCTGGGTTCCCCTATGTGTATTCATATGATGCTTGAAAACATCTAAACTTTCATAAAATCATTGTAATGTAAATAAAAATATAGCACTTAGTGGTCTCTGTCGAATTTGCAAATTGTCGATTGCAAATTTGGGCCATTTAAGAATTCAATATAAAGTTGGGCTGGTGACAGAATTAAGCTTTGGACCGATTTGTGGTGCGACGTCTCCCCTCTTGCAACCCGTTTCCCTTCCATTTACTGTCTACCTCTTGCTCATCAGGCCTAATTTCCATCTTCTACTCTATTGCTGGTGGGTGAGTTTTATGGGATATCCTCCTCCGAAGAAATTTGAAAGATGCTGAATCGAATGATTTCTCCATTCTTTAGGTTTAAGCTCCTCCTGGATCTCTCTCTGAAGAGGATTCCCTTCATTGGTGGCCAAACCCTTTTGGCTCTTTTTCAGTGAAGTCCTTTTTTGTTCAGAACAACCTAAGTGATTCTCGTGTTGTGGTCAACCATGCAAATTGGTCCTCCAAAGCTCCGCCATCCGCCATCTGCTATTAGCTTTTTTGGGACAGTGGGATTGGGCAAAATTTTAATCCATGATAATTTGTGCAAGAGAAGAAGAATTATAGTCAGTGTGTGCCCCTTGTGTCTTCATGCCTCTAGGGATGTCGTCCATCTCCTTATCCACTGTTCTTTCTCCTCGGCTGTTTGGAGCTCGATTTTGGATAAATTTGGTTTTCATTGGACTATGCCTTCTTCTTTGACTCAGCTTTCCTATTCCTAGGATATTGTTAAGGTTTTCCCCAAGTGCTCCTCTTTGTGGCGTCTAGTTCTTTTTGCCACATGTTGGTGCCTTTGGTGGGAACATAGCAATAGAATTTTCAGGGACAAGGCGGAATCTTCTCAAGCTGTTTCAACTTGGATCTTTGTCAAATGCACGTCTGGGGCTTCCACTCTCAATGAGTTCAGGAATATTCCCTTGTCAGAAATCCTGCGAGCCTCGAAAGAGTGCACCGGATTGTCTTGACCTTCTGCTTAATGCTGTTGTAATTTTTCTGTTGTCTTTCCTGTTCTGGGTTTTTTGGGTGTTCTAGGTTACTGAGTTGTTGCTTTTCCTTTATTTCTGTACTCTTGTATTTGCACCTCTGGTGCTTTTTCTTTATTAATATAGTTGCCATTTTTTTTTTTAAAAAAAAAAAAAAAGAAATTTGGGCCATTTAAGAGGATATTGGTTGTTTCTGCCCTTAGCAAACAGTCATGGCTTCTTGGTGATGAATGACATGACTTATGGCAGTGTTCTGTCCACATCAAAAATAATCTTGTGGTTGTTGTATCTCTCATATCCTTCTGGAACATCTATCAGTATCATTGCCAATTTTTATGTGGGCTAGCTGCATTTTTCATGGTCAGAGGCAACTTCGTCTTGGAGTGATGGGAGCAATAGACTGTTTGGTATTTGACATGTTGAATTGGGAGGAAATTGGTATAGTCGTTACTTTTCTGTAGGAATTTAGGAGAAGAATAGGTTCTTCATCAAATATAAGTGAAGAATCATCAGTAGAATCATATTGCACATATCTTTCAAAGAAACAAAAGTAGTGTGAAGTTGAAGTACTCAAACCACTGTTAGTTTTGCATTCTTCCGACGTACTTTTGTCTTTTCTTCTTATGTTCTTTTCTTCTGCAAGGATCTAGATTTTCTTAAGGCATCCTCTTTCTTCCACTTCTCTAGTGCTTGTATTAACTGTGTACTTCTCTTTCTGATGTCTTCCATATTCTTATCTAATTTCTTTGCAATTCTTTTTCCTTTTTCTGTTTATCATCTTTATACCATTGGTTGTGTCCAATATATCCTCCCGCCATTGACGTATGAGGAGATCTATGAGTTGCTCTTTTAAAAAGATGAGAAAGCTTGTCAAAAAGAAGGAAAGAAACACCACTTCCAAAAATAGCAAGTTTTTACAAGTATCAAGTTCCAAAAATAGCAGCTCCTAAAAGTATTACTCCCAAATTAGAAAGATTTTCTATCAATTAGACAATGTTTTTACCGAGTGTGCCTTATGGGCTTCTTCTCTCGAGGAATTCGGGAATATCTCTGTGATCGACATCTTACGAGCTTGCAAAGAATGCATTGATCTTGCATAAGTTCCTTTTTAAGTGTTGTATCCAGTTTTTGGGTTTTTTTGTGGGTGTATTGGGGTGCTGGATTGTTTGTTTTCTTTTGTCTTTATTTTCTACTATTTTTGTATTTGCACCTCTGGTACTTCATTTTCTTTTAATATATTAACTATTTCAAAAAAAAAAAAAATAGACAGAATTAACAAACATCTACTTCCATAACTAGCTGGTATCCAAAATAAATAAAAAATCTAAAAATAGAACCTTCCAAAAATAGTAGGTACTCAGAATATGTGAAAGCCAAAAACACCCACTTTCTAAAAATAGTATGTTCCCGAAATAGCATGTGCCCAAAATAGTAAATGCTCAAAATAAACCAAATCTCAAGGTACTCAGAAAGTAGTGTGTCTGCCCTGTGTGGACCCAATACAAGATAATTGACTAGACTAATCTTATTTTGGAAAGTCAACTATGTGGTTGTATGATTTAATGTACATAATCAATCTTTTATTGTGTTTCCTTTTTTGCCATCATAAGTGACTCTCTTTTTCTTATTTATTTATGTATCATTTGAGAGGAAAATCAATACAATACAATTAGAGAAGAATTATTCTCCATTTTTTGTCTCTTTTCTTTCTTATTTCCATATTATTATTCTACATGGTATCAGCAGAACGATCTTCTAGATGCTTTAGGGAGCATTTTTTTTTCCCTGCTTCTATTCCTCGTTGGAATCCGGCCTCGTCTTTTGGATCAGATCTCTGGGGCATCTATTGTGGATACTCTCCTTTCTTCTTCCCTTTTCGTGTTGGCAGTCTCTCAACATATTCAAACTTAACGTAGTCGTGACTTTTTTTTGCTCAGCAACTCTTTCAGCTGTTGATCTTCTCTCTGGTGAAGCTTGGGACTGCAGGAACCCATCTTCCCTGTTGTTTTCTGGTGGGCTTATACATCTGTTAGGTGGCCTTGCCGATCTGCCTTTACAGGATTTGGTTCGTGGCAGTGCTTTCACAATCGTCATCTTCGGCCAGAAAGAATCCAGTTTTCTGGTTTTTGCCTAGATCCGTTGGCTAAGAGTACTACCTTCCTCCAGATTGCTTCCACTGGAGTCGCCCCTAATCCACCTACTCTTGCCTAAGGTGGACCTAGGGTTTCAGTCAACTGTGGGGCCCCTATGTTCCACTCTCCTCCACTGTTGCCTCGGACGACAATCACCCAGTTTTTTGGTTTCTTCTGGTTGGATCTCTTGGCTCTTGCAGATCTAAGAAAATGGTTGGATCAATGGTGGGACCCACTTTTGGGGCTTTCTTTCTCTTTGGCAAGATCACAACAGTTCTGTTGAATGAGACGAATTACTTCCAATGGTCTTACTCTGCAAAAATGTTTCTTTATGTCAAGCAATTGTCCGACTATATTGATAGCACTGCAACCGAACCGACCAAGACTGATTCCTCATATCGCACTTGGAAAGCTAATAATTCCTTGGTCCAGTCATGACTTCTTTACTCCATGGAAGATCATGTTTGTGGTACGGTTTATACTCTTTCGACTGCCAAGGATATTTGGGACACCATTCAAGCCTTGTATTCTTATGGTGACAATTCAGCCCACCTCTATGAGTTATATCAGACCACATCTCATCTCCGAGAAGGGGAGCTCTCATTGATCCAATATTATTAAAAAATGTGGACATGTTGGTTGGAGTTGAATCAACTTGAATCTGTTAAATTTGATATTCCTACTGATGATGTTATCTATAAACAATTACTTGATCGACGACAGACATTTCAGTTATTGGCTGGACTAAGTCCGGACTTTGAGCCTATACGAGCTCAACTGCTTTGGCAACGACCTCTTCCTTCTCTAGCTAAGGCCTTACCTACTCTACTTCGGGATGATAGACGTCGTCTTGTTATGACTTCCTCTATGCCGACTGAACACTCTGCCTTGGCCACAACTCACTCCTCCGTACCTTCTCCACCTCCTGGGGCTCCTACTTCCCGTGGAAAAGATCCATCCTCTGGCACTCGTCAGGACACCAGAGGCCCACAGAGGAAAGGTACCCGTTTTTGCACCTATTGCAAAATGACCAATCATTTTGTTGATTCGTGCTACAAGCTTCATGGCAAACCGAAGTAAACTTGTCTTATTGATACTCCTACTCTCTCTTCTGATGCGACTAGTGATAGTGCACCCATGACTCGACATGTATTTTCCCTATTACAGCAACAGATGTAGCGCCTTCAATCCTCTGAGGCTTCTAATGTTGTCTCCTCCCCATCAGGTACTGAGTACTCTGCCCACCATGCCTCCCACCCTTTCTGGATTGTCAATTCTTCTGCTAATGACCATATGGCTGGTATGTCCACTCTCTTATCTTCCCTTTCACCTGTTTCATGTGGTAAGGTCAACTTAGCTAATGGAACATTACTGATATTGTTGGGAAATGAACAGTTCCAGTTACTCCTAACTTGGACTTTTCCTCTGTTTTGCATGTTCTCAAGTTGTCCCACAATTTATTATCTGTTAGTGCCTTGAATCGAAATCTAAACTACTACTCCGTCACTTTCTTTCCTTCTCACTGTCTTTTAGGATTTGACCATGAGGCAAGTGATTGATGGTAGCCGTGAAGTTGGAGATTTATATCTTCTTGATCAACAATCTAATGCTTTTGAACCTTGCTTGACCTCCTCTCCGGTTAGGACATCCTTCTAACTCTGTGTTGGAAAAACTTGTTCCTTCTTTAGCTTTTCATCATTTTGAGTGTAAACATTGCCAGTATAGCAAACATATTAGAACTTGTTTCCTCCTTCAATAAATAAACATGCATCTACATTATTTTCTATTATACACTCTGATGTTTGGCAATCGCCTTCTGTCTCTCGCACAAGCTTTCGTTATTTTGGTTCTTTTATTGATAATTATTCACACATGACATGGATCTATATGATGAAACATAAATCTGAAATGCTTGATTATTTTCGCACGTTTTACAAATGGGTTGAAACTCAATTTGCTTGTTAAATTAAAATTTTGCGAAATAATAATGAAGGGGAATATTTCATTCCTTTGTTCAATTCTTGCAAGACTATGGTATCGAATCCCAATTCTCATGTCCATCTACACTTCACAAAATGGTGTAGCTGAACGGAAGAACCGACACCTACTTGAGGTTGCCCACTCTCTTCTCTTTACCATCCATGTCCCGCAGTCATATGCCTGAAGCAATCTTAACCTCATGTTATCTTATCAACCGCATGCCATCTCGGGTGTTGCTCGAGAAGTCTCCCATTGATCTTATTTCCCTGCATAAACTTAGGGCTGAAATCAAGCCGGGCCACCCAAACTTGTGACCCGGATGTCTTGACCCGACTCAATCCGAATTATAACTCGACTCAACCCGAAACCCAACACGACCAGCATTTTGAACCTACTTTAGCCTACTTTTTATCTGGTCGGGTCGGGTTTGATCGGGTCGGGTTAACTTAAAAATCTCTAAACCCAACGCGACTTGAATTCAATGTGGGTTTCTAACTTCTCAACCCGATCCGACCCGCTGACCCGACCTGCATGATTTTCGGGTCGGGTCATGCAGGTTCGGGCCAAAACGCGACCCGAGTTTCACCCCTACATAAACCCATCCACCGTCTTCCTTTACATGTTTTTTGGTGTGTCTACTTTGTTCACCAATTCTCTATTGATAAATTCTCTCCCAAGGCTGTGCGGTGTGTCTTTTTGGGCTATTCCCCTTTCCATAAAGGCTATAAGTGTCTTGATCCCCTCACGGGAAAATCATGTGTCCATGGATATCACCTTTTTTTAAACGGTCCTTTACTTTTCTGCACCTTCTGTTTCTTCCTCCTCTCCTGTTCTACCTCTCCTTCATGCAAATATTACTCATCCTAGCACTGTCATGCCTACTCTGGTGTCTGCTTTGTTCACCAATTCTTTATTGATAAACTCTCTCCCAACGCTGTGCGATGTGCCTTTTTGGGCTATTCCCCTTTCCATAAAGGCTACAAGTGTCTTGATCCCCTCACGGGAAAATCATATGTCCATGGATGTCACCTTTTTTTTAAACGGTCCTTTACTTTTCTGCACCGTCTGTTTCTTCCTCCTCTCCCATTCTACCTCTATCTTCATGCAAATACTACTCATCCTAGCACTGTCATGCCTACTCTGGTGTATCGACGCAGGCGGTTTAGCCCTCCACTTCCAGCTAATGCTACTACCCCATCTACCCTTGGTCCAGATTCATCTACCACTGTTGAGTTTGATCTTCCCATTGCTATTCAGATAGGTAAGCGTACTTGTAGCCTTCATCCCCTTGATCATTTTGTGTCCTATCACGTTGTTTATCCTTCCTATCACAGTTTTCTTACAGCTCTAGATAACGTTAAGATTCCCAAGAAGATTGACACTGCCTTTCGGGATCCCTCCTGGAAAGCAGCGAGGAATTAGCCGCACTCGAAAAAAAAATCATACTTGGGATATGGTTGCTCTCTCTCTAGGAAAGACTCCAGTTGGGTGCAAATGGGTATTTGCATTGAAGCATAATCCAAATGGATCCATTGCCACAAATATAAGGCTCGTCTGGTTGCCAAAGGCTTCACGCAAACTTATGGGATGGACTATCAGGAAATCTTCTCCCATGTGGCCAAGATTACCTCTGTTTGAATCTTGATTTCCATTGCCACCACTTATGACTAGCCCTTTCATCAGTTAGATGTGAAGAATGTCTTTCTTCATGGTGATCTACAAGATGGAGTATATATGCTCCCACCTCCAGGGTTTGTCAAGCAAGGGGAGTCCCACTCTGTCTCCCGACTTAGAAAAGCTCTATATGGCCTCAAACAGTCTCCACGAGCTTGGTTTGAGAAGTTCAGCAGTGCTTTGTTGCCTTATGGTTTCTCCAGATGTCGGATGGATTACTCAGTTTTTAACTACTATCTTCACTTTGTGGTCATGATTCTAGTGGTGTATGTTGATGATATTGTCTTCACATGTAATGATGCTGGAACCATTTCTACATTCAAAGAGTACCTACGACGCACATTTGATATTAAAAGTGTGGGGTCATTGCGTTACTTTCTTGGTATTGAGGTCGCTCGTTCTTCTCAAAGACTCTCTCTATCTCAGCACAAGTATGCCCTTGATCTCCTACAGGATATCGGATACTTTGGATGCAAACTACTGACACTCCGCTAGATGTCAACACGTAGTTATCTATTTCAAAAGGGACTCTTCTTGATACTCTTGCGTTTTATTAGAAGTTGGTGGGGAAACTTATTTACCTCACTATCTGATGCAGGACAGGTTATAGGGTGACCCTTTTTTGCCATCATAAGTTGCTCTCTTTTTCTTATTTATTCATGTATCCTCTGAGAGGAAATCAATACAATACAATCAGTAGATCTAAGTTTTGATGACCAATTGGTGGAGGATAGAATAAGGTTAACACCTACTTTTGTCTCCGTACTTAAAAAAATAGAAATCCACAAGATTCTACTTGAATTCAATACAAATCCAAGAGAACCCAAACTCAAAGAATTCCAAGTCTAAGAAAATCCTCGGATTAACTTTGACAGAGTAACGCCACTCGATCACTCACCCCTATTGATAGGCAAATGGAGCTTTGAATCGATGAACCAAAACTCCAACTTCTAACTGGAAGAATAGAATAAGGTCAAACACTCGAGAAGAAATCGACACCATGCGAAAAATTCTTCCAAGAGGTGAAAATTCAATTGAACTAAAATTGAATTATGAAATTCAATTCCAATTATGCAATCTTAATGCAATCAATCGAACACTTAAAATTCAACATGCAATTAAACACTTGCATAAAATGAAACTAAATTAAACATAAACTCAAAATTAAATTTAAAAGAAAATATAAGTGGACAGACTCGCCACAAAGGAGAGACCTAAACCAAGCTCTAAGCTTTAATTGACTTCAACTAGTGTTGTGTGTACATAAATTTGTCAAAGCCCATGTATTTATAGGCTTTGGAGCTACAAAATTGTAAAAAATAAATTAATAAAATAATAAACATGCTATCCTAGGTCCACATGCCCAAAGGCACCTTTCTTTTGGTTTGTTTGCTAAACTAGGTTCCAACCAATGGAAAAATTCCATTTGGAAATTATTTATCCTATGGGAAATCAAAAACTAATTATTACATCATAAAGGTGACATGGAACAATCTTGGCCTTCCATTCACTTTTCTTGCTTGATTTGAGGCCTTCCAAAACTATCATCCAAGCTTGCACACGCCCATGGGAGAGATTCCATGCTAAGTATGAAGTTTCCATTTTGAGATTTGTGGTTCACAATACTTGGGCCCCACCTACTTCCTTGTTTGGAAGATACCATGCCATGTGGTGCTTAGGTGGATGCTATGCGATGGTGTGGAATTCGTCCAAGAAGTTCCGTGCAGCAAATGGGCTTCAATTAGTGGACTTTTGAGCTCCAAAACTTCATGAAACTGGCCGAGGTCCATATCTTCCTCATCCAGATTCTGATTTGCATGAAACTGGGTCCGCTGGAAAGCTTGTGGGGCCCTCTCTTCCCTCCATTGGTTCTTGCATGAAAGTGGAGTGCTAACTTTTCAATAAAGTCTAGTTGAACCTCATCTTCTTCTAATGGATCTTCATTGCTCAAGATGCCCACATCGGAATGTCTTCATGTGACTTCATGTGACTTCATGTGACCTCTTCTGTTCAAGTTCCAAGGGAAGTAATTGGGATTCAAACAAATTGTAAACCAAGGGTAGATGAGTCTCATGTAGCTGGATTTTACATAATTGTAGTTTTTTATTCACTTGTATAATGATTTATTTGTTTTCTAGTTACCATAAAAGGTTCTGGAAGATCTTCTAAATAATTATGTTCTTCATATTATCTTGTTCCTATTGCATGTAAATCAATTTCTGAAATATTATTTAAAGGTAGCAATTTTGGTATCTATGGAATCTGATGGAAATAGTTAATGCTCTATTTTCTTACATTGTAGTGATTGTTTACTTGTCATGATTTCATCCTCTCTTTCATTTGAATTGCAGGGGCAGTGGCCATGCTGTGCAAATTGTACAGAGACACCATTTTGCATCTCATTTAAAACGAATGGCAGTTGTTGTTCGTGTTCAGGAACAATTTTTTGCCTTTGTGAAGGTTGGTGGTTTGTTGCCTGTAGTTCTTGTAGGGATTGCATTATGTATGGATGCCTCAAGTGTTTTGAGATTCCAAAGTCATTAGTAGGCATTCATCTTATATAATTAACTATGTTCCTGGGAGCAACATCTCTCATGAGGGACAAAATCCCTTAGGCTCCAAGTGGGGCTTGCTTGGGCCCCGCTAGCACTGCCTCCCCCCTTCACACACTTCTACCCTCCATGAATTGGATCCCTACTCAATTTGAGCTTATTTGGAATTAATCTCACGGTTAGATTGAAATCCATCTAAAACTGATCCCATTTTAAACATTGATTTTTTACCCTTAAAAATCATGGCCTTTCAAATTTGATTTTTTACAGGTAGAATTGTCCGGGAAATACCTTTCAAATGGACCCCACTCATTTAGGCTTGTGGGGCCCAAGCCTCATCACAAGAGTTTAGTGGGTTTGAAAGGCCTTGACTTGTGTATAGTGCCTATAAAATTTCATCTTGATTGGATAAGAAATGTCATCTTCTTAAGGCCTTCAAAATTTCATATTTATCTAATGGTGGAAATTTATCGGGTTAGATCATTGAGCATTAAAAATCGAATTGGTGTCAAATTGGATACGAGTACAGTTCACAGGGAGTAAGTGGGTGTGAGGGGAATTGGATCCATTAGATCTACTATGGGCCCCACAAATCAAAGTTCTCATGAGTGTCTCATGAGATTTGTTCTTAAAGGAACACGTTATATACCCACCTCACCTTACCCTACCTCCTCACATTATATATATATTCCATAGGTGACAACCCTCAAATGGGGCTCACATGGGACCTACTTACAACCTATACCCTCCTCACACCTTACCCTGCCTCGTGAATTGGATCTCTACCTAATTTGAACTCATTCTAAGTTGGTCTCACCATTGGATTGAAATTCATTCAAAATTGCTCCCATTTTTACAGTTGATTGTGGAATCCTTAAAAAACCTGGCTTTTGAAATCCAATGGATTTGATTTTTTGTGAGAAGCGTCACCTGGAAAATATCTTTCAAATGAATCCCACCCCATCTCCTAGCCCCTACTCATGTAGATGAATCTCACCCTTAGGCAGGAAGAGAGAGAATCGTCTGCAACTTAGGCAGAAAGGGAAAATAGGGATAAAAGGTAAAATATCTTGGAATAATTCTGATTCAATTCATAAATTCATATGAGGGATGTCCCTCTACTTACAACCATGCTTTATATAAGAAAACAAAGAAATAAAAATAGAATAGGACTCCTAACAAACTAGGAAACTCCCTATCTAAAACGAAAATAACACTTTAATCTTAGATTATACTTCTAAACTAATAAGGAAAGCCACCAACCTGGCTTCCTTGCTAAACAAGAATTCTAAAAATAAAATAATGTGAAAATACTAAAATTGGGCCTATGAGCTGCATGCCCTACATCAATCCCCCTGTCTTGAAAAGAACTCGTCCTCGAGTTAAAATCAGCAAAATCACAAGGCACCAAACAAAGATGAAAACCAAGGCCATATATACGAATGATGAATCTTGGAATTGCACAACTTGCAATGCACGAACAATGAGAACTTTCATTCTGGAGAACGAAGAAAGCTGTAAATGCATATGTGCGCAATCGAGGGCGAAGCAACTCTGTCAAGAAGTGATCTTCAGACTGCACTAGGGAGAGAACACTGTTCTGAGGATTTGTAGGACGAGGCTCCAATAAGAGGATAGGAAGTGGGCAGGATAATTTACGAATAACCGTAGAAGAATTCTTGGTATCGGTAATGGGATCAGGCTTATGTAATGGAGATGGTTGGGTAATTTGCGGTGGTGGTGGGGGAGGTTGATGTACACTAAGACAAATAAATTGTCGAAAACCCGAATACGAAGCGGAAGCTTAAACACAACTTGAATAGCTCGGTGTCAAAATAATAATTATATAAAATCTATATGATCCGAATTGAAATAATAAGACTAACCCCGACAATATCGGATCTGAAACTATAACAAGAAAACCCGAGAGCAAAACAACAAAATTATGAACCTGCAAACTGGCGTTGGGCTGAACGGAATCTGAAAAGTAGCGCCAATATCTCACAGATCTGGACCTGAAACTAATGGCCTAGAAGAACACCTTCACACGTCAGAAGGGCATGCCAATCAGCAACACACTGGCTGCTTAGAATGGGTTGTAGATCGACTTCTACACCTGTAACTTGGCTGGATTTCTCAGCCAAAAATCTGCAATTGATTGCAGTGCTTGGCTCTCAAATATGCACACCTAACTGGGGTGTTGATTCACCGTCCACCTGGACTTGAATCCACAAAACTATCTGCTAAAATCTGCAGAATACTCTCACAAAACAGCCATTGTTTTTCTGGAAAAATAAAACTTAAATTTATTTCATTAAAGTCTCCTCCAAAACTGGCTATTACAACCCTTTAAATAAGCAAAAACCACCGAATAGATAACTCTAACATGGATCCGACCCTCCATTCTAATTCAAGAATTACGACAATTTTAGAAATAATAAAAATAACAACTTCCTAATAACAACAATCCTAATCCTAATCCTAATCCAGTACATAGTCCTAAATAAACTATGCCAACTAATCACCACTGACCCTACAACTCCAATTTGAAACGTCAACCTACTAATAAAAATACTGCAACCAACGTGGTGGCTGTCCCAAGTCCCACTTGGAATCAAACTCTTAATTCACATTAAGTGGGCCAAGTTGACGTGTTGGGCTTGGGCCTCGACCTGGATCGAAAATAAAATTTTCCTCTTTCAACTCGGGGTCCGAATTTGTGACTTTGCTAATGAGTCCGACTGGATCAAAATTAAAATTTTAATTACATCTCTGGATGCCCACATCAGAGGTGTTGGTATTGGTGATGTTAGAGGGGAATCGACACGCGCCGGTTGCATCGATTGTGGCGCAGCAACACAACTTGCTTATTCTCCAAGATAGGCAATGTCTGCGTGGTCACGACCTCTGGAGAAGCAATCAGGAACTCCGAATCTGACTTTGGAGCAGTATGCACGAATTCTGGGGATGACTTTGGAGTTGAATCTGGTTCAAAATCAGTAGTTGTAGGAGCGTTAATTACCTCAGGTCGTTCTAACTCACGTTTTGTTCTTATGGCCATTCGTACCACATCTCTCAAAGAGAAGATGTCACGAAAGACGATGCAGTCATAGATCGCAGGATGGAGTCCTTCAAGGAATCTGGAGATCTGTTGAGACTCAGTCTCAGCGTGTCTTGCAGAGAGATACTAGAACTCAACTACATAATCTCGAACAATCTGATCTCTTTGCCAACAATTCTTGAACATAAATTGCTTATAGTCGACAGAAAGGAAATGATTACGTAGCAACTTTTTCATCAATGTCCATGATCTAATAGGAGGCTGTTTTTAATACCTGAGGTTGATTTGCAACTCTGTCCACCATGCAGACGCGTCACCTTCGAGACGATATGCCGCGGAGTCAACCTCTCTCGTTTCCTCAATTTTCGTGTAAAAGACGAAGCATTCGATGTTACGAGCCAATCGAGGAAGTATTATTGTGCCATTGACCATAAAAAAAGTGGGACATAGTCCTTGTCACCGTCACTTGTGTAGGCACAATAGGAAGTCATAGTGATACTACTTGATGTAGCAGAAGCATTGCGGGCTTAAAGTGCTTGGTCAAACTTGGTCAACATGGGGTCAAACTGGTCAAAGATGGGTGGGTCCCACGGTTTTGGCTAGGACTTTGGTCAAAGGTGGAATGGGATAGAGTACGTCAATCTCTAAGAAGATGAGAATATTTGTGGTATAAAGTAAGGGGTAAATATGTAAAAGAGAAATTGTTGCTTTTCATGGCTTTAAATGCATGAATGAAAGGCCAAGAAAAGATATTGGGAACCGATGGTTTATTGGGTAAGTGTGGGATGCATTGAGTGAGACTTATGAAAGGAGGTGGAAAGTTGGGAAAAGGGATTTGAATGTAATGAGGCAGCACTTAGAATGAGGGAAATAGGAGGAAGGCAAAAGACTGGATGGCTATTGTAGTGGGAGGTAATAAGGTAAGGCTGAACTGGGGCTAAGAATACGAATGGATATTTGGGGTTGTAGAAGAGCAGCGAAAAGAGATGAAGAGGCGAAAGGTCAAGGTCTGGGACAGTGGAAAGGCGAGAGAGGGTGGCAGCGATAGGAGCAGAGGAAGAGGTGCAGAGGGTGCGAATCACAGGAAAAGAAGACGAGAAGGGGGCGGCGAGTACCTGGGTTGAGGAAGACGGTGACAAAAGGTGAAACTATCTGTACGGAGCAGAGGCGACTATGGTAGGATCCACCGATGGTGGTTGGAGGTGAACAAAGGAGGCAGAAGCAAGTTTGCAAATCTAGGTAATGTTTGTTTTTTTTTTCGTTTTTTGTTTTTTTTTTTTTCGGTGAAGGGTGGAGGATGGGGTTGGGATGGTAGATCGTACTTAGGATAACACCCAGATTTGGCGATTGCAGAAAGATGGTGGGGATGGCTTAATCCCAAGAAGAGTTGACACCTTCGCTGCCTTGGGCTTTATCCCAAGCTATCCCCTCTAGCTGTCGTCGGCACTGCTACTACTCGATCCCTCTCTGTTCTCACAGCAGATTCGCCACCAGTTTCGCCTCTTCGTGCTCTTCCAGAAACCCAGGTACTGCTGTAGACTTCTTCTTCCATCTTCCCCTTCATTTTCTTCCCTTCGATTTCTTCTCTTTTCTCCTTCTTGCTTCCGCCGCCGCTGCCCCTTTTCCGTTTCCCTCTTTTCCTCTTCTTGCTTTCACCCTTCGTATCCCATTCGCATGCCCTAAAATAGCCCTAACTTATTATCCCACGTGCCAAGCAGCAGCCACTTAACCCTTCATTCCACACATGTGACCCAATTCAAGTTGTGTGACCCGATAATCATCGGGACTGACTTATTTTGTTTTGTCCCCGCTTCCGCTACATTAAGTGGATCAAAGCCAAGTTCTCTGCTGTCCAGAGACTATCTCCGCTTCTCGTTGGTGATGTGGAAAAAAAAAAATTCCGATGGCATCCAACAACAATCAGAATGTCTCCGCGCAATCATGATTAAAATTTTGCTGACAAAGACGCTGTCAAGAAACAAAAAGAAAAGCCCCCACATCGGTAAGATTGGGATGATGAGGTAGTTGAGCAACTTATTCTCAACACCCACCCACCCACCCAATCCCAATCAACAGAATGCTCGAGATTCTCGTCGATCTTCTGACAACAATGATTATCTACCCAAGGTTGAACTTCTGTCTTCAATGGTCTTCTCCACATTGAAAAGTTTATGGAATGGAAAACAAAGGTCCAACGGTTTTTTGAATACATGGGAGTCCTTGAAGCCAAGCAAGTTCTATTAATTGCTTTCAAACTGACTGGAGGTGCTGCTTCTTGGTGGGAGCAAACTCAACAGGACAGATTTCGACAAAATTTGGCTTTTGTTCGAAAATGGTTCGGCATGGAGGCTCTGATACCAATTGATGCGGGAGCAATGCCTGCAAGTAGCCAGGAAGAGATAGAATCGTCTGCAACTTAGGCAGAAAGGGAAAATAGGATGAAAGGTAAAATACCTTGGAATAATTCTGATTCAATTCATAAATTCGTATGAGGGATGTCCCTCTGCTTACAACCATGCTTTATATAAGAAAACAAAGAAATAAAAATAGAATAGGACTCCTAACAAACTAGGAAACTTCCTAATTATTCTAAAACGAAAATAACACTTATAATCTTAGATTATACTTCTAAATAACACCTGCCATGCATGTGGCATGCCTAGGAGTAAGTTTACAAATGGGCTTGATGAAAGCTTTTCAGTTCAAACAACTCACCATTTTGTTATTATTGTGTTTCTTGTTATCTCTATCTCAAAAAAAAACTTTTATCATTGTGTTATGTTTGCCAACTGCTGCAATGCTATTGATTTGTAGTTTAGAGAGTTGCTTCTTACTGGAGAATATTGTGACCTAAGAGAATGTATAGTAACTAGTGGGATTTTCACTGCAGGGAGCACCGGAAACTATCCAGGGCAGACTTAATGATTTACCTTCGTCATATGTTGAGACTTACAAGAAATATACTCGCCAAGGGTCTCGAGTTCTAGCTCTTGCATACAGACCTCTTCCAGAAATGACAGTAAGCTTCCTTGATTAAGCAGTGTCTTGTTGCAATGTTTTTTTTGTGTTTTTGTTCCTCTCTCTCTCTCTCACACACACACACACACACAAAAATAACCTCACAGAGCCTTCTGAGATTGCTGTATGCTTGCACTTTCACCCTCTAAAACTAGTTCCTGCCCTCACTCAAAAAGAAAGTTTTTTTTTTCTCTTGAAATGGAAACCTTTTACCCCTTTATATTTGTGTTATCCACAAAATTAGAATTAAGTAGTCTGAAGTGGTTGATATTACAACCATTTGAGTGATTACCATGCATTCATTTATATTCCTAATTGTGTAGCCCATAGCTGGTGGCTCTTCAGGAGCCAGGATTAGATTTTTACTCCTGGAAGATGTATAGCTTTACCCGTTTCTTCAAGGCTGTTCAACTTCCACCATTCATAAAGCATAGATCTATCCAGTGGAGCTCTTTGATTTCAGTATAACCTTCAAGTGGGTCCTTAGACTTCCACTACCTTTTTTTTTTTATTGTATTTTTTGGGAGAGAAATAATAAACTTCTGCCGCTGCTTGGAACCTTTTCTTTTTCACTGATGACATCTGTTAGGATAGATTAGATGTGCTTGATAATATAGGATTATTTCTTTCTCAAGATGATGTTTGTCTTAGGTTTGGGATCTTGTAAATCTCATGGTGACCTGTTTGAATTCACCCTATGTATAGATTGTTTCATAATATAGTAGTTACAGTGTTTTTATGGTGTTCTTCTATATTTAGCATTTGCATGCATTTACAGTCCACATGCACCGATGAATCCTTCGTTGTGTGCATTTGTCTCTAGCACCTTTTTTTTTTTTTCTGTTTGGTACAAATTGGCCATATGTTGATTTTAATTTATGGTTACATGTCAGGTTAGTGAAGCTAGAAGCTTTGATAGAAATTTTGTGGAATGTGACCTTACCTTTGCTGGTTTTGCGGTATGGGATTCCTTATCCAGTTAGCTGTTCATTCCTTAAATGCAAATCAGTCTAGTGAATTCAATTGTCAGTATGAGGTTTTATTTCTATTGTTGCGCTCCTAATGTCATAAGACTGATGTCTTTTGCAGGTTTTCAATTGCCCTATTAGATCAGACTCAGCTACTATTCTATCTGAATTAAAAGGATCATCACATGACTTGGTAACATATTGTCCCAGTTATGCATTTTGTTTTTTCTCATGAGAAGTTTCTAGATCATCTTTGTTCAACTAATCATCTTCTGAGATATTTTAATGGGATTAATGGTAGCAGATGGCTAGAATGGAATCTGCCTGCTGCATATTTATTTCTTTTTATTTTTTGTGGTGTGGGGTGCTCCTCCGAGGGGTTTAGGGTGGCCCTTGCCTTATGGTTCCAAATGCCCTTTTCTTTTCAAAGGGGAAAAATAATTCTTATTGGTCATCACTACTTAACCTACATTTTTTTAGGTTCTCCATGAACAATTTCACTGTTTCATCCCAATCAAATACTTGCTGCCTGCTGTTTTAGTTTATATTTTTATGTAGAACACAGCTTTATGTTACATCATATTTTAAATACTCTACTGAGGTAAGTTGCCATATCAGGTGATGATAACTGGTGATCAAGCTCTGACAGCTTGCCATGTAGCCAGTCAAGTTCATATTATTTCAAAGCCAGCATTGATCCTAGTTCCAGCAAGGAGTCGTGGAGATTTTGAGTGGACATCACCTGATGAAACTGAGATCATACCTTACAGGTAAAGTAGTAATTATTTTCAGTGGAAGTTCACTTAAGGATATTGTATTCTTTATTTATTTTTTTCAGGTCATTCTCTTCCCTCTTGTAGTCTTTCATCTGTATTTACTAACAAGAAATTTTGCATAATATCTTCGGTCTCTTGGTCTAAATATGCCCATATTTTGGTAAGTGGACCATTGATTAAGGAGCTTCATGGTAGATAAACCAGGCCCAAAGTATTCCCTGCCATGAGAAAATTCATGGTCATGATTTGTACTTCTGTAAGATGTGGAGGCCATGTATTATCTCGCTGTTGATTGAAGGATTAGGAACTTCTGATTGTCAATTGAGTTGATTTTTATGCATAGTTTTTCACAGTGGACCCGTTAGATTAACCAAAACATGCACCCTGCAATTTCCAAACTCAACTGAGTATATCATTTACATCCTTGCCCTCATTTATCAATTTATGTTGATGAATGCCCTAAAAAAGGAGTGACAATTTACCATTTCAAAAGAAAAAAAGGATGAACCCAAGTGTTGAAGAAAAGGGGCAAAATAAAGAAAACAGGGGAGACAATCCAGCCACACAAGGGTAAACAATGAAAAGCAAGACAGAGAGGACCCTGTTTTATAAATTGCATCTTATTTTTCTATGAGCCTCGGAATACACATTTTCTTTGCACTCAAGGGTAAGTAGACATCATTAAAAAAATGACTTTATTGAGGAATGACATAAAGCATTAAATGTTGAATGCAATTGCTATATAGATGCAATTTCGTCACACTAATTTGCAACAGTCCATTGTTGTTACAGTGCGAATGAAGTAGAATCTCTGTCGGACTCCCATGATCTCTGCATTGGTGGCGACTGCTTTGAAATGTTACAGCAGAGTACAGCTGTTCTCAAAGTTATCCCATTTGCAAAGGTCCCAACCTATCGATCTTTTTAGGAAGTCTGTGTAGTATGATAGTTTCTGACAAACATGCTAATAATGACCTCAGGTCTTTGCAAGGGTTGCTCCAGAGCAGAAGGAGCTTATCATGACTACCTTTAAGACAGTTGGGAGGATGACATTGATGTGTGGTGATGGAACCAATGATGTTGGGGCTCTGAAGCAGGTATTGACCTTCAAACAGATTGCTTGAATCCTGAACCGGTAGAATTTTGACTGGAAGAAAAGAAATATTTTAATTAGAGGTGTTTTAAAATTTTATTGGGAAAGAAAAGTGTGACATCTTTTTTAGTATTCAAGAGGTTTCTACTTTTTCCCTAAAGATGAATAAGACGAAAAGAGGGTGGTGATTGGTGATGCTCCCATTTGAAGAAGGGGAGCATACAACTGTGTCATCATTTTATGTATTCAGTTTTAGAGAAAATGAAATTCCAAAACCTTTTCAGGCACATGTAGGCGTTGCCCTTCTGAATGCAGTACCACCGCCAGGTCAACCTGGAGATTCATCCTCCCAGACCTCCAAATCTGATTCAAAGTCGGGGAAACTGAAGAAGCCGAAGTCCACAGTTGAATCACCTAACCCAACTGGCACCATAAATCAAAATGGAGATGTGCATGGGAGAAGCAGAGCTATTACCCGGTCTGACCCCAGCATTGCTTCATCAAGTAATCGCCATCTGACAGCAGCTGACAAGCAGCGCCAGAGGCTGAAGAGACTGATGGAGGAGATGAATGAGGGTGATGATGGGAGGTCTCCCCCTATTGTCAAGCTTGGTGACGCATCAATGGCCTCTCCCTTTACGGCAAAGCATGCCTCAGTATCCCCTACCACAGATATAATACGTCAGGGGCGGAGCACGTTGGTGACAACTCTCCAGATGTTCAAGATACTTGGCCTCAACTGCCTTGCAACAGCCTATGTTCTCAGTGTCATGTACTTGGATGGTGTCAAGCTAGGGGATGTACAAGCCACCATCAGTGGTATCTTTACAGCTGCATTTTTCCTCTTCATCTCCCATGCCAGTCCCCTCCCTACTCTCTCAGCTGCCCGGCCCCATCCCAACATCTTCTGTGCCTATGTCCTCCTCTCTCTTCTTGGCCAATTTGCAGTGCACATCTTCTTCCTGATCTCGGCTGTGAATGAGGCTCAGAAATACATGCCAGAGGAATGCATTGAGCCTGACTCTGAGTTTCACCCAAATTTAGTGAACACGGTATCCTACATGGTGAACATGATGATTCAGGTGGCTACCTTTGCAGTGAATTACATGGGCCATCCATTCAATCAAAGCATTTCAGAGAACAAGCCTTTCTTGTGTGCATTGTTGGCTGCTGTTGGATTCTTCGTCGTGATTGCTTCAGATATGTTTAGAGACTTGAATGACTACTTGAAGCTAGTTCCATTGCCAGAGTCACTGCAAAGAAAGATTCTGATTTGGGCCTTTCTTATGTTTCTGACCTGCTTTGGATGGGAGAGGATGTTGAGGTGGGCATTCCCAGGCCGTATCCCTGCTTGGAAGAAGCGGCAGCAGCAGGTAGCAGCAAGCCTAGAGAAGAAGCATGTGTGATTTGTCAGATGGAGAACAATCTAATAGTAGAAGCAAAGCTTTATGTGGCGAGAATCTGACACTGACAACTATTGGAAATGGCTGCTACAATTTTGGCGAAAGAATTTTACGCCTATGAGTTTTGCTTAATCCAATCTTGTCTTTCTTGCTTTTTCTTACATTTGTTTCCCTAGTTGCTTTGCCAATAGGGGAATGATTTTTATGACACAAGGGTAGATAGAACTGTAAAATCAGCAAAAAGCAATAGAACGGTCAATAGAAGTGAGATTTATTTATTTAACATGGTGTCTGTTGTTGGGCTTGCATTTAAATTGTCAATGTATCATTGAGAGAGGAGAGAGTGGAGGAGATTTTCTCAGGCTTTGTTTATTTCCTTTTCACCTTAGTCCTCTGCAGTGGAGGTCCTGTTGAAGTGACCATTCGATTGAAGAACAAATTATCCATGCCTTAATGATGATTTTGCTCTTGATTTATTTGCACTTTTATGTAATCATTGTAGGTAAAAAATATTTATTCAATGGTTTATTTTTAATCTTAAAAAAGCAAGAGCTAATATAGATATCATGATAATTTATCAATTTGTATAATTTTTGTGAATTATCAGTTCAAATCAACAACAACAAGTGAGGTGTGCTGAGGGTCTTCTATCAAAGGAGAGTTCTATCATGAAAATTCACTTCTCCGCTATGGATGCTCTCTGAGATTTTTTATTTTTTTTAATAAATTCTGTTAGAAAGCCAATATTGGGCCAGTAGGTCAATATTTTACATGTATTTTGGGCATATACCTGGAAAACTAATAATGTTTCCAAATCCAATGAATGTCAACTAATATTTGTAATGAATTTATATCCATGAAAACTAGTTCCACAGGGGCACTGCTGGTACGACAGAATATTCCTTGCTTGAAATGATCATTTAAATATTTATGTTTGAACTCCATTTAATGGGCAAAAAAACTAGAACCCGTTTCTCTCGGATGACAAAGTGCACTCTAGGAGTGGAGTCCAATGCAATAATGGGTGCATTTACAGGGGTTTAAATATCGACCAATATAATATGTATTCAATATATATCGTCAATATCAATAGTTTTAATTAAAAAAAATAAGAGAAATTTATCAACCGATACCAAGATATTTTTTTTCCTGATTTAAAAGGTGTTATCAAGATGACGTTTCTCATAAAAAAATCAAGTTTTTTCAGAGTTCAAAGATTAATAATCAAAATAGAGTCAAACTTGAATTGTTTTTTAATCCAGTGTCATGGTATATACTTTTGGGGCAAATAATTTAAAAATTAATTCAACTAAAATAGAATATATAAAATATAACTTTTATGAAAGCAAACAAGTTCATTAAAGTTGCAAACAACTTAATAGCGCACTGTATGAGTTCAGATACTTGGGCGGGCATATTGTAGAATTTCTTAAGCTAATAAGATGGAAGCGAGATGTGTAAATATAGACAAGCCATTGGAGTTTTGTGCATATGAGAATCCTGCATAGCTTAAAAGGAGGATTTTGTAGAACAATTATCAAACCTATAATGCTCTATGAAAAATTAAATAGACAATTAAGATGACTGAGATACACATGCTACATTGAATGAGTAGATGAACTCATAGAGTTAAAAACAACTGCATTAGAAATAGTTTAAAAAACCTAATAAATTGTAAATTAAGAGAAACTTGTTCGAGATAGTTTGAACAAGTACATAAAAACCAAAGTCAATACATAGAATTAAGAGGTTATGAGTTCCAAATACAAAGAGGAATAGAGAGAATGGATAAAAAAAATAAGTAGCAGAGTATCTTATAATTTACAATAGGGTCAAATGAAGTAGGACTTGAAAAAGTTGACTTCAGATAAATGAAATTTTGGCTACGATGATGATGACGACGACACAGGTATTAGGGAGAGGTGTTTGTGGGCTTTGTTGAACCCCACATAGAGCTCCAACTGTGGATGTCGCTCGGACCAAAATTTCGCTTAAAAAACTATATTTAGAAAGAACTATCCAGATGCCACACCATCTTCACTAGGAAACAAATTGGAGACCACTAAATCAAATCCCATTAAAAACTGAGCAAAATATCAGACCCAGATGCAGAAAGCCTAATATCAACTTAATGCACCCTTTCTAACATATAATGTTGGATCACTAAAAAATTCAAAATATTACAGCATAGACAAACTTCTTTCTGTTGTAGACCTCATTTTCTTACACCTAAACCAAAAATGCTAAAGAAAGACGCCAAAATGCTTTCTTGTCAAATGTTGCATTTGCAATTACAACAGTTGTGGATGATAACACTGGTCCGTGAATGGTTTTCAAATCTCAAACAAGTGAGACTCTAGGGCAACCTGGGACTGAACTGAATAGTGAAGCTCTTCAACCATCAAATGGTGAAAGGTCATTGCATTGGATCAAATTCTTCAAATCGCTTTTTGAAACCTTCCGTCATTTTTGTTTCTTCTTCTTTGGTGAGCTTACAATTTCTCCAATCAACTCTATCTTCCATATTTAACAAGCTTGCAAGCACCTATGGAATGTTTCATTCAGTTAAAACATTGAGTTTATAAACACAACAAATTCAGATCAGCATAGAAGATTTGACACAGAGGAGACAAACAGTTCAGGAGCATCATTACTTCTCATATTCTTTTAAAAAAATAGGGAGAGAGCAGAAACTGTCACCTTTTCGCATCCAAGAGAACCCCACACTGGAAAGCTTACAGTAAAAAGATAAAAAATGTTGTTGCATTTTCCAGATAATGTGATTAAAAGTGCATCATTTACCTCCTAATTACTGATGACAAGTAAATTACTCGTCCTTGAGGTTTAAATGATATTCTGAAAACCCACCAATTAACTATCACCCCCAGCTAGTTTTCTAATAATGTTTGAAATGAAGTCACTAGTGGTGGAAAAGTGGTGTGCGAGACTCATAAATAACTATAGGCACCTAATGTACTCTAAAGCCAAACTGGTTTGACTAGAAAAAGAAAAGAACAGGGGACAAGTCAAGAGTCTATGGTTCTAAGAAAGTAATATACATGCAGAAGTTCACTGACCAAATTTTTTTTCGGATATTATAGTTATAAAACAGAAGAAATCATTGCACTGGCACAAACCAAAAAAATAAAATAGCCAATTAAGTTCGTTACGGGAAACAGCAGTAATTTTTATTTAATTATACCCTTCACAGTATCCTGTTGCCAAAAACCAGAGTAAAAAGTCAAGATTAGTAATGATTACCTCACGTCCAAATTGAATAGGGAATTTCTCTTTGTCCGCAATAGAATGTGACAATATTGTACCTTCTGGGAGTTCAACATAGAAGAAATTTGATGTCCCATCAAACCGTGTCCTCAATAGCTCTCTTCCTTCACTATCATGGTTGCCTGCCACAAGCATCAATAGAACATCCTTAAAAATACATCAACAAGCAGAGGACCAAAGAGAAAAGTCCACAAAACAAATGCTTACAAAGAAATACATCCAAAGAGGAAGATACAACAACAAACAATAAACTAGTCACTATTCAAAAAGTACACAAAATTATCAAAATCTCCCATAGAGGTAAGCAAGCGCTGCAAGCAATTGATCAGATCATTGTGCATATTTCCAAAATACTTCATATTATAGTCCTTAATAGAGTTCCAACAACAAGCTGTTGTTTTAGCTTTAATTCTGCAACGCCAAGGGGCAGTCCCATGGCTCATGATGAGATTCCCAATAGCTTGACAGAAAATATGGAGAGGAGCAAACTGGGAGCTGCACTCAGATCTGAAGATTTGAACATATGATGGAATTGCATCCCTACTATCATTCGAACCAGTATGAGAATAGCCTCCTGTGATTGCTAGATTATTTTCATTGATAATGGAATATCCAACCTTGCAATCTGCCACTGCAAAAATAATTGTGTGATGCATTTGGGAGGAATCTACAGGGCGAGTGATCTTTGGTCAAGAATGAGATTTAGTTATGCTGCTATAAGTTGGAAGGTTCCATTTAGCCGAGAAATAAGATGGAATGCTACACAGGTCATCAAGAGAAAGAAGGTGCATGACCCTCATGAATGTCAAAAAAAAAAAACTTCTTTAGAACTTTAATTGCCACACTTCAGAAAAACGAATGATGAGAAACACTGAAAAGAAATTATTTTTAAAACAATGAACATTGTGTCCATTTTAAGTCAAACTCCTTGCACTTGTGCTCAAAAGGTATTAACAAATCTTCCAATCAAAATTGATAGCATGATATGCCCATAACAGTTACAGGCCGGAAAGTGGATGATCACCTAATACAGTTTCCCTAAGTACTGCACAGAATAGAAGTGAGTTCGGAACCAGGTGACTGAGATTCAAAATTCACCAGTGGTTTTATCAAGTGACTGGGTTAATTACAAGTTCATAACATAAAACCAGAAAAAGAATCACCAGTTCAAAACATGACACAGCATTTAGAGCCATCAATGGATTTAATTACTATCTGATTTAAGTCGGAGAAAATAAGATAAATCAATAGTTGTTTCCAGAATATCAGTTAAAATGTGTTTAACATGTCTGTGAAACGTTAACAACCATTACCAATTCCTTATTGATGCAGGGGCTATCTATATGAAGCCTAAAAAACATAAATGGGCCTAATGGGTCCTACCCATTCACGTGCAAAATTAGATCTAAGTAATTGGGTTCAATGTCTAGTGACCCACTGGCTAAACACTTCTATTTTAGACAATGTCTTATATTTCCAAGATAGATGATATTATTTTATTGTTATTTCCTTATTAAGACATTGCAATCTTGGGACTATAGAGGGTAACAAACTATAAGGAGTTTTATTAGGAATATGTTTTATTTTGAAAGGTAGCAATATGATATATCTAATATAAAAATCAATGTAGTAGGGCGTGGAGGAGCTGCTAGGTTTTGGAATTGTTTGTTTTTAGAAAAAGGTCAAAAAACCTTGGGCTTGATACCCATTTGTTTGGCTTTTGAGCCTTGCATTGATTTGTGCCAACACTCTATAATTGTGTGATCAAATTTAGCACCAAGGGTTTAGATCTACACTTGAAATTTATTTGTGAATGATGATTCTCAGAAATACAAGATAATGTAGTACGACGACTCTGTAATTGTGTTGAGATCATTTGAATTTGCATCTCATCACAACCCTTGTCTTTGGCATATGCCTTTCCATGAAAAGAAGGCACATTCCTAATCTACATATGTTTTGATTTAATACAAAATCTGTAACTGGTTATGGATGTGGACGAAGTTCAGATTACATAACTGAGATCAGTCTATGTTCAAGGATTTCTTCTCTTTTCATGTGAACCACTAGTCACGTTGATACTGTTGGATGTTATGTTAATTCCTTTGCATCCATCAAGATGAGTTTCATGGATATCAAGGTATGTATAGTGACTGATGGAGTGTGTTATCAGCATACTATGCTAATTCTCAAAATATTGGTTCAAATTTATTGTTGAGTTATATTTACATCGTACTATTTTATTGAGATTTTTATGCAACCATGTAAACCTAGATGCAATAGATTTTAAATTATAAATTGCATTTCAGGTGAATCCAACCTAAGAATTCAATTGAATATCTTTATGGGTTGCAGACTTCATCACCTATTAGCAAAAATGCTACAGCCTATTTGAAACATTTATCTTAAAAAATTTATGTTGACGAAATCTACTTCAAAACCAAGCATTCGTTGACATGCAACAATCAAAGAATTGCAAATGACCAATAACAGTTCCAAAGCAAAAAAGAGAAGACCGCACAGTTCAGTTGCCCCAAAATATTGAACAGAATATGGAAGTGAGTAGAGAGGCTGTCGGTGAAATCAACATCAACATCATTAATTTTGACAAGTGACTCAGATTACAAGTTAAAGAATTAAAGAAATAGATCAGTTGTTGAAAACAGAACGAAAAAATACCACCATTTCAGAGCATGACAAGATATCACAGCCACATTTGATTACTAACTAGCTAACAAGTCAAAAACGAATCCAATAATTTTTTATTTTTTTTTTGTCCATGCCCAGAATATTGATTAAAATTATTTGTTTGTCTGTGAAACAAGATCGGCCAAATATAAATCTTCTTAATGATAGTGATGATACAGACCATCTGAAACATCTCTCTTAAAACTTTTAAGTCAGACAATATACTCCCAGTTATTTCCCAAAGCCAAGCACTTGTTTACATGTGACAATTACTGAACCATGAATGGGGAGGTTTTTTATCCATGTAATTTGTTTAAGAATCACATTGGTAATTTGGAACTCTCTAATTCTTGGCTAAGGATCACACTGATAATTTGGAGCTACTGGATTCATGCTTCTAGCAAGATGAACTAAGAGAAAACACCACCATCAGCCTACCATATCTAAAAGAGACGGTAAAGATAGTAAGGAGATGCTCACTTGGACTGATGACTTCAAATTCAAATCCACACTTCTTTGCAGCCAAATTAAAACACCCACGTACATCAGCTACTTTTGAAAATGGAATGGGAATAGCCTGCAGAAAAATGGTCAATAAGCACAGATATGGATTTTTTGTGAATAATAATTTTCTTTTTCTTTTTTTATTAATAGAAGATTGTGGATGTTCATAACAACAATGATGCAAACAAAATGTAACTAACAGGTTGCACAAGGCTCAAGAAAGGAGGTGCTTCTAAAGTGCCTATACCACAAGAGTCCTAAATCAGTATAAATAAATGGAACATTCATTCCAGAAATAAAATCTATGAGATTCCTCGATGGAATATTGTTGTACTGTATTGTAGGGAAGGTAGAAATTGATCATAAAATGGATCTCAATCGAGTTAGGCTAGCAAGACACAACAAGTGAGACTCTCTAATGAGACATGTCATCAAATGGATCATGTGTCCCACATGATTAGATTTATTTGATAGGTGAGATATGAAGTACATAAAGTTTCACTATCAATTAAAATCCAAGCCATAATATAATCTTAGCCTTTAAATTTCGATGAGAATAAGCCATTGATTTTTAAAAGTTCAAATCCGAGGGATAGGATGATAAGATGAGGTGAAACTTCATACGCAGCATATCTGAGCCCCAAGGTCCATTTGATACCATGTCTTGTGAGAGAACTCTTGGTAGAAAAGGTCTCAGTAAAGTTTTTCATCTCAATACACTACCTTTGTAAAGGAGCTAATATCAAGCTATCTTAGCCATGCAATAACACTGAATACTTTTTTCCCTCGGCAGTTTTTGTATACCTGAATATTAGCATGCATTGACTGCCTATGCTTGAAAAGCCACTCATAAAAGACAACCGCCTTTCTTTGGTTTTTGAAGTATGCCTTCAGCGCATCTTTAAATCTCTGTAGCTCCTTCTCTGCTTCAGATTTCAGAGAAAGAGTATTGGAGCAATGCTCAACAGGTATTACCAAAACATGGTCTTCAACTAGTGGGCCCTTAGCAAGAGCGCAATAGAAACTTTCCCCAATGCTTAGTATGAGATGTGACTCCACACTGGGACTAGACAAGCAGAACCAACATTTTTTCCCCTGAGATTCTTCAGAAATATTGCTGAGATCATTAGACCTGAAACATAATTATATGGATTATATAATCAATAAAAGATGCAAAAAGGGCAACAGTTCATGAAAGATGTTGGTATCAAGGTCCACCATCTGGTTATTGACAGGCCTCTGGGCCATATGATTTCAGAACCTAGTGCATCAAGTGATGGGCTCAGGTGTCATTTTAGGCTTGAAGAACAAAAATGGCCAAAAGGTTCCAAAAGAAGCCCATAAATGCCCCAGTAATCAGTTTACCTATTAAGGTTAAAGCCAGGTTTTCATGTTTCCATTTTAAATTTTAGGACATGCTTACCAAGAGAATGAAACATAAAAAGTTAGCCAACTGGGTTAGGACCACGATTGCAGACCTACAAATAATGTGCTGCAGTAGGCTTGACCTGGGCATACCCTGCACCTGGGCCATTCATTGACACCCGTAGTCAACTGCAATGAAGCATAATATACTCCAATTACAGAAAAAAGGAAATAACTGAACACTAGTCAGAACTAGGAAAGAAATATTAGCATGACTGACGTGACCCTTTACCAACCTCTTTCTCTTGCTAGAAACTCCATCTGCTTCTTCACCTAACCCATGCTGGAAGCTGCAGTCAGAACCCCGTTCACATTTTCCTTTATTAATAAAATCAAAACAACCACCTCTCATATATAGCTCTCTTGCATTCATGTCATGCCGAAAGTGGCATTTTTCTTCACGGGAGCAAGATCCTGTGGACGTGAACTTGAAACACAGCCTTTCACCATCTGCATTCCCCTGCCTCTGCTGCTTTTGGGAGACATCATAACGCCAATATTGTTCATCAGAGACATTATTGCTAGGTCGTGTTGTTGCTTCTGTCTTATGACTAGTTTTCTCTGCAATTGTATATGGAGAGTGTAGTGTTTGGTGGTTTCATGCTTATCTCAGCAGCTGTCATAGTAGATGCTGGAGTAGGAGAAATCGCATGAATAAATTTCTGGAATGCACGTAGAATATTCAGAGAGTTACAAAATGCCTAAGAGCTAATATAAAATCCCAGCAGGTACAAAATATGAGGCAAATAAACGTTATAGTGAGAAGAAAGAAACAGACATTCCTATATCTACAACTCAACAGCGAGGTGGGTAAAGTAGAAAAGAAGCAAAAAAAATCAACATGAAGGATTGGTGCATCTCACAAATGAAAACATGTATGTAGCATAATGACTACTGCATTTTTAAGTAACAGTTTGCATAAAAGAAAACACAACGGCATTTTATTTTTATACATTTTATATTTAAATTATGATATTACTTCAATCCACAGCCTTTCAGTTGAGACAGTAAGCACCTTTCAACGGTGCAATAAGCTCTTATCGAAAGTGCCACATAAAAGGAAAGAATATGATATCATATCATTCCAATTTGGATAAATGGTGTAAATATTTTATTTCTCTCTTCCCCTTTCTGTTTCAACCACCAATTGCAGATAGACCTTTTTTATATTCAATGTCACGTTATGAACTATGATTGGTGACATGGAATTGGCAATAAATGCCAATGATCCACATTTAACATGTGGTGAAATCAAATAGAACCACTCAACAGGGCATTTCTTGGGCAACTCCCATGACAAGGCTCAAGGAAAAAGAGCCAATGAACCTCTAAAAATGTCACCACTTGAAAGTTAAAGTCAACAAATGGAACAAAATAATAATGAATATTTACAAAAAATTAGCATGTGATTAGATGTCACTTATCTTGGCCTCCCTCATGACATTTACAACTTGTGTGTTCTAGTGATGTTTATCCTTCCAAGTTTCATTGGAACAAGAGCGTGTACAATGTGGTGCTGACATGTGGGTGTTGTGTGTGTAGGGTGTCTTGGCATGTGGTTGTAAGTTAGGGTACGTGGACATGAGTTTGTAGGTGTGAGTGTGGAACATGGTTTCGAACTCCATAATAGTCAAGGACTCAAGGCCATAACAGTTATCTCGTGGCAAAATAATGGTAGAAATGATATATCATTTATATCATCTCCACAATTTCTAAAAAGAAATAGTTAATGTGTACAACTTTTAAAAATAAATTTCTTTAACAACAGTGTTTGTAGTATTTTATAATAAGATAAATAAAAATGGCATCAAATTTTCAGCAGGATGCACATCTAGCAAAGCATTAGGCAATTCTTGAGTTTCCACTCATAAGAATTTCAAGGATGTTTACAGCCAGACACGTTCAGGTTTAGAGTGCATGTCATTGCATTCTCGGAAAGTTTGTAGCTTTTGGGTGTTTTTCTCTCTTACATAAGTTCGTTCAGATCTAACGTTTCGTATTGTTGATATTGGCAGGGATTTCCACCTTTTGCAATAAACATGATCATTAAAAAATAAAGTAAATAAAACATTAGAAAATGAAATAACAGTAGGTAAAATATAGCTCCAAAAGAGTTTCGCTTTGAATAAGCTAGGCAATCTGGTCCACAAACATTTTAAGTGTGGCTGCAACTTGATTATTTTTTTATTTTCTTGATGACCAAGGTGTCCAGGGGTGTCACCTGTATTTGGACAAGGGACATTTCAACCTGACTAGTCCTTGGGGTATGTGCAAGCCTCCCAATCGCACACACATTGGATAAGCAACTATGGAGAATCGCCCAGAGGGGTGTTGAGGTGAATCAAACTCAAGACCTCCCTTCATGAGGGGAGCTTCTTGACCGTCAGGCCATCCCCCCCTTGGATTGTGGCTGCAACTTGATTATGAACAAGAAACATGTAACTAACAAGGATAAGTGGCTTTCTAAAGAGGACATCAAGGGACGCCAACATAGAAGGATGCATCAGAATCTAGAATTACCCCAACATGGTTGGATGATGATTTTTGGCACCATCACATTATATCAGACCATGGGCCTTGATTGTACATTGGACCATCAGCAAATTTGAAGATATGACTTGATCCACCATTTACATCATCTGAGTCGTCCGTTTGTGGATTGGATCGATCAAGTCATTGCTCAAGTGCCATTAGGACATATTTTCTTCATATTTTATCTGTCTCATATTGTTTAATTTATATGTGTTTCAAGAGTGTTATAGACATGTATTTGGTTTTATGGTTTTAGATCATCCACATGTGTGCCTTAAGTTACACATGTGTAGGGTTCTAAGAGTATTTTTTTAATAAATAGTCTTGTAGAGACACATTTTTTATGATGAATGAATGAAAGAAGATATCCAAGTTCTCCCATCTGCAACTAGGTGTGATTCCATCTGTCTCTTGGTGTGAGATCAAGGAACCTTGTGTAATTCAAGGTATAAATTATTATTATTCTTCTTCTCTGTCTCTTTTTCTTCTCTTTCCTTTTCTCCTCTCTTTCCCCTTTTTTCTCTCTTGCTACACCTTATTTTTGTTCCTTTTCTATTGAAACCAGGACCAAACCCCACCAACAGACACTAAAACCCCGCTGAGACCCACAAGTTCATACGAACATTCATACATGTGCATACAACCATAAAACATGCCCGTTTTGCCCTATTTTGTACTCCAACCTTAGACTCGTAGATCTAACCCTAAGCTATTGTTTCACCCTATTTGAGACATAATTTTGCCCAAGAATAAAAAAATAACAAACTCCAATCCCTTCAGCAAACCTGAGGTGGGCTCATAGCCCTATTTCATCCCTTAGGTGACTAATTTTTAAATCTAGAAGACCTAAGATATAGTTTGGTACAATTTAGTTAGTCTTTTGAGGAATTTTGAATTGAAGGTCAACAATACAACCACGAATGCTTTATATGTAGGTCTCATGTTTCTTTTGAACCTCTTTGATTAATTGTGAGTGTGAATTGCCCAAATTTTTTTGTGTGTTTAATATTAATTCTCTCTCTAACATCTTATGTGGTTCATAGTGTTAGGTCACATGTCATTTTAAAATTCACTACACACATTTTGCATTCTTATAAAGGTATCCATCTAGCATTTAGATCGAGGGTTTCTAATATTTTGACTTGTCCAGCATCAAATTTAGTATCAGAGCTTATACTATATCAATTTCTCTTGAAAAAAAAAGGGGAAAATAACTATATTTGACAAACCATCATTGTTTCTACCAAATCACAACTATTAAAATTCGGGATTTTTTAATCTCCAAACAAAACCTACAACTTCCACCCATATAATTCAGTAAACACTACAAAGTCCTCTTGAAAGCCATCCTTTGTCCTCATGGAGAGCTTATAAGGATTTTTACACAATACCATAAAGTGCAACAGTGATGAACTTAAAATCTTGTGTTGTGAAAAGACAACATCAAGTTGAAAACCATAACCCATGATAACAAACTATACAGTAACTAGTAAGTGATACAAAGACATTGAATTATGTAAATAAATTCTGCCCCAAAAAAAATGTCAATGAACACAAGGAGACCTGTTTATCCTTGTTCCCAACAGGTGCAAGACCAAGAAAGCGAGTTACATGCAAACCTCCCTCATTAGAGTAAGGTTCCCGAGCATAAAAGACACCTTTTGTACCCGCAATGTGATATCTGTCAACACAAGATGATCATCATAATCACAAACCGAACTTCTCGTTTCTTCTATAACAATCATATAGGTTGTTATACAGGGTAGAAAGGAGCAAACCCTCAATTATTGACTGCATTTACAAATCATTGATCGTGTACAGTATAAAAATGAACAAAAAGACAAAGTTAGGAGGAAAAGGTTTGCAAAAATGCAATAGAAGATTTTATTATAGTCATGTTTTGCGAATTCCACCATAACATTTTTCTCATCGTTATGTTAGATTTGTACATTTCTTTTTCTAATAATTATAAAATTCTGCTTGTTTCCGTTTCAAAAAAATAATAATAACATTTTTCTTTCTTCAGATAAGTACACGACAGGAACATTTTAACATTGACACTTGATAAAAATGTACAAATAATATTGCTTTTTCATACACCAAAAAAATAAATCAGTCCAACTTCAGTAGTTTAGTATAATATTGCTTTTTAAAAATGTCAACTTAAACAACCAACTTGGAGTTGACTTGAGGATTTGGCAATTTGCCAGGCAGTACAGCCTCAGTTATGGGTACAACTTAAACAGAAGCAGCTGCCAAATACAAATGCCCTCATAACTTCTGAATTATGACTGCACATGGAATTGTAAATTGTGCTAATAAACTGGTCATGTAGTATAAAGTAAGATTAGCTTCAGTCATCACTTACCGAGGCTTGACCTCTGCAGCCAACTGCGATATAATAGGATCACTGCCAGAAGGATCTGAAATTCCTACGGGTGCATCAGAAGTACTGGCTCTGTTCAAGATCCCACTTGGCCATTCATTAGTTGTAACCAGTCAAGGTCTCAGACATGTGAACCACAGGACTAGGAGAAAAAACAGAAATGAGAAGCATCTACTATTTTTTCTTGAAATGAAACAAGTTAATTGGAAAGAATGATCTACTACTATAACACAGTTCCACATCGATCACTATCTTGAAGAGGATATGTTAAAAAAAGGTCAATTGTCCCAGGCTCTTCAGCCAAAGCTCGCAATGCATCAACGTCATCCTCATTGTACAGACCTACTGTCTGACCACTAGATGAATGCCTTCCAGATAAATAGGCTATGGATAACCCTGTAAAACAGTTTATGGGGTAGGTTTTATAAAATTTCAAAAGAAATAATACCCATAAGAATGTTATAACAAAGAAATATACATATAAGAATGTTATAACAAATTCAATGACAGATTCCTAAAAGAATTATTGGGTCCTGACATTTGGAAAGACAAAATTTCTCTGCTGTCCATTCCAAAAATGTTGGGGCAAATATTGTCCCTGTTTACATTATCCAGAAGCGGTAGGATCCCATATGGATGGAGGACGCCCAAAAGATAATGGAGACGAAAAAATAGAGAAATCTTTTTGCCTTCCTTTTCTGGAGCATTACAGCATTCTTCTTTTAAGAGGTAAATTGCAGCATTCCTTCTCGACCATTTAATATCAGTCATCCCATGATTTAAAGTGACACTGATCCACATCAGTGCTGATTTGTCGCAAACTGAGGGATACTTAGAAGATATTGGTGGTGACTTTCACAAACTCGGAAAGAGGAAAAAAACCTAAATGCCATTAAGATTATGATATAAAAGTGTTGGGGCGGCCATCTTGGGCTAATGGATCCAAATGCAGATGGTGGGAGGATGTGGTATCACCACCCTCTCATTAAAGAAGAGGATTTGTTATAACAATATGACTAGGAGTTAGAAGTAGGGGTTTTTTTCATCATTTATTTTGTCATCCACTTTTCAAAGCCTAAATGAAGTTCATATTTTGTGAAAATGGATATCTTGCTTGGTTTTCAAGTTATTTGTTCAATGGTCCAATAACTATGATTCTAGAATGTAAATGAGGATAACCTATTAGCAATTAAGGGTAGAGAAAAAGGAACTAAATATTTAGTCAATTCGTAAAAATTTCTATTTTATTAAAAATAGATAGCTTTTAGTGATTGGTCAAGATTAATTCAGGGGTTAGTGAATGTCTATTAGGAAGCAAGATTGAAATATTCACTGAACTATTGCAAACAAGATTTGGAATGTCTGTATAGCTGTTAAAATGAAACTATGATGTCAGTTCATATCAGTCATTTTTACTATGGGAAAAAAACAAGGACAGCTAAAAAAAATAAAAACATAATCATTTTTAGAGCGTATGGACATAATATTATGGTAATATACTGTAATTTTAGTGGACTTAATTACTTAAGGGTTATGAGTGATATAAAAAATGATAATCATGACGGATGAAACCAGTAGGTAATAGGTTACAGGTTTTAAAACATGCCACAATCTTTTCAATGCTTCTGGTGAATGCCAATTACTGTCAAGCTCCCGACATGACAGCATTATCTTAAACATTTAATGTTCAGGAAGCTCCACTTTTCTTTACTCCAACTGACACCTTTTCAATATTTCTTATGATCTGAATAACATTTAATTCAAGTGCAAACCAAATCTCATGGAGAAAATATGTGTTTGGATGTACTTAATTTGCAATCAATCAATACATGCATCTGGCATCAAATTAGAAGAGCAGCCCGAAGTACTGGGGAGAATGGCTAAGGCAGAATGACCATCTAAACGTAGTGGATTCTATATGGTTGGGTGGAATGTCAAAGGAATGGCATGGATAGAGAACAGATGAGATTTCACTCCAATATGGTCATCCTAGCCTTGAGACTTTGGTTCTTGAAAAGTTGAGTTTTACAAGCAATTGATTTTTCATAGTCCTTTATGAGGCTAGATAGTCAAAATGGAACGAAAGCTAGTCTCCTGCTATTCATGTGGTCTCCAACACACCCCACTCAACCATGTGGAACCTAGTGAACTTTAGATGATCATTCTCCTTTAATCCTAGTTTTTCTAATTGAACTACTTTTTGGTGGAATATCCCATCAAGTAATCTGTCTAGAAGATGGAGAAGCAGAACACAGGATGATATGACAGAGCTGGGCAATTTTGGTGCTGGGAATTCTTAGCCAGAACTCAAATTCCGTGGAATTTACAGAATTTTCCAAGAAATTCCAGATTTAGTTAAATTGAAATTTGAGATTGAGAATAAATCCATTTGGGTATGGAGCAAAAAAGAATCAGATTTGAATGCAGAGGATAGGAAGATACCCAGAAGGGAAAACTTGCCGCTGCCCTTGAGCCAGAAGAGATTGGGGCAGATTTTCAAACCATCGGTCTTAAACCCGAGATTGGATGGGTCCTTGGAAGCGGCGGAGAGGATCTTGAAGGATCCAGCCCCGTAATCGCCGATGAAGTATGTGGGTATGGGGATGGAGGAGCGCCCCTCTACGTAGTCCGTTAGTTCGTCAGGATTTTCGAGGGAGTCGGGGAAGAATTGCCCCACACAAAATATGGCGTCGAATGGACCACTGGATTTGTTCACCTGAAAATCACAGTACAAACAAATATACATTGTAAATAACTCAGAAGAAGAAGATGAAAATCAGAGAGGGAGAGAGATAGAGACCGAAGTGACGCGTTTGAAGAGCTGATTGAGTCGACCCAGAACGTCGCCACAGAGCAGAATCCTTGGAGGCGCCATTTTCAGACACAGCGAGAGAGAGAGAGCGAGCTAGGCTTTGCTCTGCGCAGTGTTGAACGGGCTGACCCGCGACCGGCAGGGAGCAACTATCCGCCGTGAAACGGTCCCGTTACTTCCCAGCCGGATTATTAATTCTTTTTCATTCTTAATTTACATTATTATTATTTGGAGAGGGATCCTCCCACGGGCATTTCGTGTCTACAGATATATATATATATATATACGTATGATGAATTTGCCCTTCACCTGCCATACAAGAAAGAAAAATGCATGAACAGTTCAATTCTCTTTAAATCGGCTTTTCGAATTGCAAGTTAGCTCGCCAAAAATCATGAACAGTATAATATTTCCTGAAATCGGCTCTATGAAATTTCAAGTCGACTCGTCGAAAATCATAAATAGTGCAATGTTTTCTGAAATAAACTCTCCGAATTGCAAGTCGGGTCACTGAAAATTATGAATAGTGCAATATTTCCTGAAATCGCCTCTTCGAATTGCAAGTCGCCTCGTCGAAAATCATGAACAGTGAAATGTTTCCTGAAATCGGTTCTTCGAAATTACAAGTCAGCTCGCCGAAAATCATAAATAGTGCAATGTTTCTTGAAATCGGCTCTCCAAAATTATAAGTCGGCTCGCCGAAAATCATGAACAGTGTAATATTTCCTGAAATCGCCTCTTCAAAATTGTAAGTTAGCTAGCCGAAAATCATGAACAGTGCAATTCGGCTCGCCGATGAACAGTAAAAATCAGCATGAACAGTAAAAAACAGCCCATTGAAATTTACCGTTCATGTGAAGGGTAAATTCGAAAATACTCTAAAACCCGTGTCGATAGATACGAAATGTCCGTGGGAGGATCGCTCTCCTTATTATTTTCACATATTTATCTCATTTTATAAATTAAATTTATATACAATTTAAATTTATTTAAAATACATTCATTATTAACTTGTGAGGTGATTTTCATTTGTTTATGGAATGGAATATTTTTGGTGTTTTAATTATTTTGATTCTTTATAAAAAAATACTATGATAAATTTAAATTGAAATATATTGAATTTAAAAATATTGATTAGAAATTAAAATTTTAATAAATGGTGATTTATTTAAAATCATGAAATAAAAATATAATAAATGAAAAACTAATAAAATAGTAATTTGTGTTTAAATTATGGAATTAGATAATTAAACTAATATTTTCTAATGACCTAAGATAAGAAAGTGATTAAACTCACGATTTCCTAACGACACACCAGGAAATCTTGGAATAAAATGAAAATCAAACTCAAGGCTTCCACTTTTTTTATATAAGTTTTTCATCATCACTAACCCCTTAAGTTGAAATTACATAATTGTTGATAATTACATCTGAAAAAATTTAAGATAAATTTATCTAAGATTCTCACGTATGGCCAAAAACATCAAAAAATCATTTCAAACGCTTTTTATATTTTTCTAATATTTGAAGATCTTTAATTGATGAAAAATATTACTCAAGAGTACATGAACTGCTTGATTTTATGCTAAAAAAAAGTACAATGTCTAATTCACCCTTTAAAAAAAAATAACTTACAAAAAGGATAATATTTTACCTATTCCTATTTTCAGGTTTTCAATTGTCAACCATTTACAATGGCCGCATTTAGTAACTAAAGTAGAAGGGTAAAAAAAATTCTCGCTCAACTTTTGAAAACTCTTTTCAAAGAAGTAGTTTTCGTATAACTATTGTTTAAATAATGATAACAATGAATTGCTTTATGCCCCTCTTTGCCACAAACTTGATAAGTGAGTTGAGCGCTCTTTCTCAAGTTGCATTTGGATGGAAGATAATTTTCCAAGGGTGCACTTAAGGGTAAGGGTATTCAAAATAAATACCCGTTGCCTGAAAAGAGTGTTCAAAAAGTAAAAAAAAAGGAGATAAAGAGGGGTATTATCTTATTACCCCCGATTACTGAACAAGAGTAATGAAGGGTTACCCTGCATCACCCTCTTTATCTCCAATCCAAACGCAGCCCATGTGTTTCTAAATGATCTCACTTGTGTTTCCAAATGAACTCTAAGGTCAGTTCCATCCCCTTCAAAGTGCATATCATCCACAAAGCCCTGCTTCTCATAGATTGGCATCCACTTCCTTAAAAATCATTTGTTGAATGAAAATGTAAATAAAAAAAACCCAAATAAACGGTTAATCTCAAGCTATAAGACCAAAAGTTAGTCCTTTAATACGATTTTATTATATAATAATAATGATAATAGAGATGATAATATTTCTATTTCAACTATTTTAAAATCACTTTTCATTCATTCAATCTAATGAAACTTTAATACGATTCAATCTAATGAAACTCACTTTTCATTGTTCCTAGCAGTTTTCCATTGGGATCTTCCGCCATATCTACCCAACCCTCCCTTAGCACCTGACCCGGCCCCAACATTTGACCCTCCATGATTTCCAGCTGGATAAGCTCTGGCTGCTACTCTCCATTGTTCCACATGTTCTATCATCATGCCAACACCTGATCTGATTGACCTAGCAACTGATATTCTCTCCCATTCTGTGAATGCTGGAGAAATATTGCCTAATGGTATCTTTACCAATTAGAAAATTCGTTTTGTAACATACATACATGCCCACTTTGTGTGGGCTTTTATTGTTTTGCTAATGGGCCTTCATCTATTTTTTATGGCCTGTTTTTTTTACCTCCCCATTGGGTCGTCTCTTGCCCGACCCGGGCTGTGGGGTTACTTGTACATATTTTTTTTTATTTTTGTTTGTCCTTTTGAATGAAACACTAACCATCATTCCAAAAAAAATAAGTAAGAGCTCCATTGAAAAATCCATAAACATCCACCTACGACTCTATGATTCAAAGGATGCTCACTTACGCACCATACAGAGCTCTCTAAATAAGATGAATAGTAAAATCAATTTACCAAAATTTATATGAACAGTATATCGACTCACTAAAATTTTATTGTTCATGTAAAATGTCTGATTTTACTATTTATATAAAGAATAAAATTGATAATATATTAAAATTTGTGTTAAATTATAAAAAAAATACTCGTAAAAAGAATCGCTACTTTTTCTTTTAATATTGACAGAGTTAATGCAGATGAAAATACTAAATACATACGTGTGGGCCCAGCATCCACTCTACGTGTCCAAAGGCATATAATGGTCATCAATCATAATACTTGAGTTGTGACGAATGTAGTGTAAGAGGTCAAAGCATGTAAGAAGCTGTCATTTGCATGAAACTGCAACAAGGACACCCAACAGGCTTATAAGTTACAACCGACAGAAGAAGACTTGTGTATGCATTAGAAGACGTAATATTCACGCAAACAACATTGATGATTATCTGGATTCTGAAACAGTCGGGGGCATTTATATTTTGCTTTAAAAAATAAAAAATTTAAATTTAAATAAAATAAATAAAAATATTAAATATTAAAATCTATTAAATTTTATAAAAAAAACTAGCTCCTTCTCTCTCTCTTAAGAATTTAATCTGGAAGAAAAGTGTTTTTATTAATATAAGATATCAGTATAAAAAAAATCTTGTTTTACTTTTTTTTTCATACATTTTTAGCAATCATTTTCTCATGAAGATGTCACGCACCGACCCGAAGGGTGTCTGGAACGCTACTGATTTTTTTTATTTTTTTTTAAAGTTAAACTAACACAACTTACAAGTATTCTAAATGGGTCGGATCAACAGTTGGGCCCAAAAGTCACACATGATACCAACACGTGGACTCACACATGTACCATAAGTCTGATACTAACAAACGACACACAACATAATCACATAAATCCAACATTGAATTATTATTGAAAACATCACCAGAGTCACTATAGAAGTATAGTAGTTTAATACATTATGTTTAAACAAATTAAGTACCACATCCGGTACTTAACAAAAGTAAATGGTTCAAAAAACCAACAAGTAAAGATAAGGGTATTCTCCTCAGGGGGGATCCCAAAACACCGCCATAGCTTATCCACCCTAAGCTTGAAAAAGAGGGTTCTCCTCCTCGGGTTCATCTCCTGAAAGGTGAGTGAAGTGAGCTAACTAGCCCAGTGAAGGAAATATAACAGTGCAGTTAAGTAAACAACAAGTTAGCACAATAATCAATAGTTGCAATAAATATCTCATGCTTGATCACAAATAAGCATAACATTATCATCATTTTCATAATTCATCATTTCTTTTCCAACACTGATATCATCCAACGTAACGCCTGCCAACTACGCTGAGACCATTGTATTAAGTCCCGACATGGTCAAAATACATCCTTGCAAGTACATCTCCGGCTCTCCCATAGCCGATACTAACACCCTTAAGTCAGCAACTGTCGACACCTGTGGTCCAGTAGACGTAAACCATCTCTATATGGCCGATATTGGTTCAATAGTCAAGGCACGTGGAAGTAGTCTTACATAGTTCATATAATCAATCTCATAGGCACTCTTATCATAGTGCGTCAAGTCTAGGCACATGAGTGGGTTCATCATATCTGAAACCACCCATTGCTCAAATATCTATATCAATAAACCTGTTTACATCAAGCTGCAAAGTTAAGTTCCCTCACCGTGATTGTGTGGTTTCGCGGTCTCTTTTCAAATAATACACAAGTGCACAATCAATATACATAACATCAAATACGTACATACAAGTAGTATTTTGAAATCATACTTGTTTTTCCCAAAAATATCCAAGGTACATGGAATTGAGTCTCTTACTTGATTTCTATCATTTTTAAATTATAATCATCCACAAGATAATAATATAATAAAAAAGGGTGCTCAGTCCAAAACTCATATTGTCTTCTGGGCATTGACCAGATTGACTTATTGAGTTAGGTCTAGATCCTCGGGTCACTTCTCGGTTGTCTTTTGGATAGACCAGATCTGACATTTTGAGTTAGGCCTCGATGTCACTCAGTACCCGACAATATAGCGTCAGCCTGGAAGTGAGATCACTCAGTGCCCGACCAATAGGGTCGGCCTGGAAGTGAATACAATAGTATTTACATTATAGTAATAAGAGAAGAGGGTTAGTACATTTTTAATTAAAAAGGGGTATTAACATCACAACACAAACAAGTACAATCAAATAAGATTAGGCATCAATATTTATTCAAACAATAATTTAACACTTAAAAATCGGGTCCCTCAGAATATGCCTCGGAACCAGGTATAGTGGCTTCGGATCATCCGAACCACACCTAAACTAGTCACTGACCTCGGAACATGGGTCTGACTTCGGATCATCCAAAGATCGGGTCTCAGACCTTCCGAAGTCCATCCAAACCGAATAAAATCCGAAAACAGGTCTTGGTAGGTCTATAGTCCTCGGAACGTCCGAGTGGGTTCGGTCCTTCCGAGCTCTGCTCGGTTCATCCGAAGGGGTCAGGCTAGCCTCGGGCGTAACTGGCTTCAGGTGAAGGTCGGAACGTCCGAGGGTTAGCTCTCGGACCGTCCGAAGATCGACTCTCGGATCGTCAGAGAGTCGTCTTCTTCCACTGTCTGCAAGACGGTAGGCAACCAGTGAAATACGAATCCGTGAACAGAGGGTTTCCTGGACTCGATTTTCACATATAGCCGATCCGATGGACTCCTCTGGGAGTCCTCTTTCCATAGGGAGAGGTTTGGAGCTTTGAAGCTCACTGGGCCATCAGATTTTAACATTGGAACCTCACTGGTACACTTAAAACCAGATTTTTCTTAAAACTTCAAACTGGTTTTTCTCACTGAAAACAGGACCAAATCTGGATTTTCTTGATTCTAAACTGATTGAAATTTGAAAAGGAATGCATTGGATACCTTCACTTGGGTTCCTGGGCTGAGAAAACCGATTTTGGAAAATCTTCCTCTAAGGCTTACGGCTGGTAAAACAGAGAGAGATAGAGGCTGAGAAGGGATCGGCTGAGTCTAGTTTTTAGGCAGCAGAGAGGGAGACAGAGAGAGAGAAGGTTGTTGGGAGTTCAAACAGCTGAGGAAGGGCTGGCTTTATAGATTTTTGGCTGGGAATTAGGGCCGACAAGCCACTGCATGCATGTGCGAGTAACGTTCGTAACAGTAACCGGTAAGTTTGGGTTGGTTGCAGATCAGCCCTCCAACGGTTTTGGTTTTGCAGATTAGTCACTCTTTTAATAAAAACTGGATTTTTAACTGAAATCATGATATTAAGAACTAAAAACCTTAATCTAACCTTACAGATAGGTTGGGTTTTGAAAATCTTAATCACCATAAAAAATTTGGAATTTAACTCTCACTAAAAACCATTGATTTAAATAAAAATCATATTTTAACACTATTTACTTAATTAAACAAATGTTAAAATAAACAGTTTAGAAATCTCATTTTGGAGTGCCAAAGAATAACAAGAATGGTCTAAAACAAAATACTAGTTTCCAAAATTATCTCATTTTCAAAATCACTTAAAATAATTATTTCTCCCTTTCGGATTTTGACGGGCGGATTTTAAATACTATTTTCTGAAAATAAATTCATTTAAAATCAGAAATACACATCCTTAGGAGAACATTATCAACCAATAATAATCACATAACAATATAATTTATAAAATAACAACTATAAGCGGTAAAATTATCAAAATGCCCCTCCAGCTGGGGGAGCTGGATCACTGAGCTCACGAGCTCGGATTGGGTCACACTTGGATTCTCCTCAAGCCCTAACCGTAATCTTCGAGATTAACTGGTTAAACAAGATTATTAATCTAATCTACGCCTAATCTGGGTCAAGGTATTACAAAAAATATCATTGTGAAAAGTATAAATAAAAAAAAAAATTTCATATGAATCATAAGAATTTAATACGTTTACTAAGTTTACTCAATCAATGTGAGTTCATGAAAATATACTAAACATGTAGAATACAGGGTAAATAGGTGTTAGATAAAACTTTATTCTTAGTTAATATGTACTTAATACTATCTTAGCCTTGTTAAAAATACTATAAATATGAATAATGTGTAACTAATAAGTTTTTAAGACTAAAATCACAAGAATTATATAGTTAAACAAGGATTAAATTATACATAATTATTAATTATCTAATGATATTTTTACAATTAAATGAAAATATAAATACTAGAGCTGACACTCGGGTTGAATAAGATCGAGTTTTAATAATTCCAATCCAACCTATATAAAAATTTATTGAACTCAATCCAACTCGACCTGAATTACTCTATTAGATCCGATTTAAATTTCTAACCCGAGTCAATCTAAATGTTGTTTTAGAACTGCACTCACGTCGAGTTGGATTACGTCGGATCGAGTCAGTTTGATTTTAATTTTTTCAACTCGAATTTCATACGAATTTTTATTTTCTAACTCAACCCAACTTAATATATACAAATATATAATTCAAATTCACTGATTTTTTCTGATCATGTGATACAGGTCAAGTTAAAAATTTAAAACCCAACTCAAATTTCAACCCTAATAAATATTTATGTGCAGATTAAGCGAAGAATTTATAAATCAAACGTCCTCGACAAAAAAAATCATTAAAAGACACCGAACAAACGAAATACGAAACGGACACTCGGCGGCATGCATGTGATGTGAGTGTGTGTCCTTCACAACAATGTCGACATAGTGTGGACACCTCTCATCCGACAGATGGACCGTTCCACGTGGCATATCCAACGGCTTGTATACTTTATATTCTGAGAATATAAGGTACATTACGATTAAATAATCTCAAAACTAATTAAAATTAAGCAACTTGATTATGACATGACGAGGTTCCGTGTTGCATTTTCTTATTGTGAAAATTCAACATTTCAACTAATTCCAGTGATAGTTTAATTTAATATTTGTTAGTATTATCTATAGAGGTTTTACGTTAGATTTTTGAGATTTTTTATACGTAAATTTAAAAAAAAAAGAATGACAAAATTTGATAATTAAAATCAACTAAATTAATTTTTAATACTCTAAACACTCTTATATTTATATTTAATCATTTATTTTTATCTTATTTTTGAATTTACATGTGGGAAACTGCTCTATACCTAGAGTAAAACTCTTATAGATGACCATTATCCCTATGACACATCAAAGTTAAGTCAAAGGAGTTCGAATTCACAACTTAACGTTTTCTAAAGTGGGAGACAACCAATTGAGTTAGACACATGTGAATAAAATAGAGAATATGATGTTTACTTTTTTTTTTTTATATTTTAATAGTTCATATAATAATTAATTTATTCATATAATTTTCTATTATAAGATAGGATCCACCCTCTATCATAATTTGTTAAAGAACGTTGAGAGACTTCTATAAATTAGATGAATTTGGCAAAAATTTACTTAAAGCCTTTTTTTTAATCCAAAATGGATCTAAATTCTAAATATTCAAATTAGACAATGTATTCTTATAAATTGTTTTATGTTTTTTTTTTTCCAGTTATATGAACATTTTTTGAATTTTAAAAGTCAATAAACAAATACACAATCAAATTATACTTCACAAGAAATTTGCAATGGTTGAGAAGTTTATATTGTTTTTCACCTGCGGATTTAAGTAAAAAAGCTCTTGATTTAAGGTTATGCTTTATTATAATTATTATTATAGATTAGAATCTCATTTATACTTTTTCAACATAAAACTCAGTCAAGATTTAATATTACGATTTTTTTTTTATATGGGTTTCAGGTTAGAATCATATGAATAATAATTTTATTTTATTCTTGTCGATTATAGTTTTAATTTTAAACTTTTTAAAAAATAATAATTTATATTTATAAATATTTAAAAAGTCAAGATTATTAATTCATAGATCTAATAGTGTACTTTATATCTATATAATTAATTATTCACCACATCTCACTATATAAATCTCCTTATCTATTTGATAAAATGTTTATTAGAGGTCTAATTATTTTTCAACATGATGTAATTTAACTAGTAATCTACTTCACATGGTGTGTTATAAATGCAATGGATACCAGAAATTTTATAAAAAGGCTGAATTTTTCACAGTTTTTTACTGGTAAATTTGAAAAAAAAAAAATTGTATAATATATATATATATATATATATATATATATATATATATATATATATATAATTATTGTACTTTTATTCTCTGACATAGATGAAAACATTCTGACAAAAGCTTTGTCAATTTGTCTTTTACATTTATATGTTTTGGGGTATAAAAGTACTTATAATTTAGACTCAATTGTCTCTATGCAATATTAGTTTGATATGAGTAATGTTTTGGTGCATTTTAATTAAAACAAAAAAAAATCCTAATAGATAATTGACTCATTAAACAAGATATTAATATATATTAAAAGTTTAAATATCGGTACAAAATTGATATGATTAAATATTGGTATATCATATATATATATATATAGTATCAGTAATGTATTGATGGTACGTGATCGTATAGTCTCAAAAATATATTTTTTAAAATAGATAAAAATAATTGTATTGATGATATAATGATGTTATAAATCGTCTTGGCTATATTTTGATTAATATAAGTGATGCGTGATTGAATCAACTATACAAGATGTATATTGATTGAAATATATTGAAAAAAATAATATATATCAGTCGATATTTAGGGTCTATATGTTACAGTTATTTTGATTTATATCAAGTCATGTGTAATGTTTGTTTTATATTTGAAAGTTGATTTACGCATCAATATCAAAGGAATAAAATTGTATCCACCTACTATGTTGATATTGGCTGATATCATTAAATCTCGGTTGTTTAATTTTTTTTTTTTTTTTCGTTTGTGAGTGCGGTCGATATCTCGGCCCATATCAACAAATATTAGTTTAATATCGGTTCAGATATCGGCCAATATTTCTAATTATTTTTTCTTTCAAAAACAAGTCTCCTTTTATTTATTTATTTTTAATTCAGAGAATTTAAAATATAAAAAATACTAATATTAAAAAAAAAAGGAGGATAGAGAGAGATCTCAGCAGATATCTGATATGATCGATATTGACCGAAAAGACCGAGATCTCGAAAATTTGGGATTTTAATCCTTGATAAGTATTAACATTGGACACTATCACTATTTTTACAATCTTTTTTTTGTGTATTAAAAATAAACATATCATTAATTCATTATAGTAAAAATGAGGGATAAAAGAAAGTCAACGAAAGTTCAGCTCAGTGCATTATCAATTCTTATATTATAATTAAAAAATCTCATATTTTTATAGTGTAAAGAAACAGCTATTGACATAGAAATTAATAAATATTGTTTTTAAAAGTATTCCTCATATATATAAATATATGAGCTATATCATTTAAAATAATCATTATAATTGAAATGAGTGAGAATTGTCAATTTTTTTAGTGTTTAAAATTGGAAAACAGTGACGACATCTTAGAGTTTTCTATAAAAATAAGCGCAAGACGAACAAATGTCGACACTTTGCTGTAGTCTCTCAATCGGTTGGGCGCAATAAAGCTGCAGAAAGCGTAGGATTGCAAGTTCCCGCTCCCTTTCACACTGTCAAACCGCTCTTCTTTTCTCTAATTATGACGACATTCCTTCCTCCTTCTTCGTCTTCTTCACTGTTCTTCCTCCTGTCCTTGCCGCCCTTCCCGCGCCAACCATAACCAGTATTTAGTAACGTACGCCTCTCCTTCTTCACATCTCTTCCTTCCATCATCTCCTTCTCTCCTCTCGGCATGCCGTTTCTCGAGGTATTGAACAACGGAAAATGGATTCCTGTTCCCCTTTCCATTCTCTCCTTTTCCGAGAAAACATGGAGTTTTTTTTTTTTCTATTGATCCAACCGAGACATTCCTTTTCTTGTTTTTTTTTTTTTTCAGGATCTCGAGCCGTTGCTTTACTTCACAAATCTCCGAAACAAGACGCAGGGCTTCTCCGGTATCGTCTCCAATTCTGCGATTTTTTTTCTTCCATATGCCGTGTTTCTTTGCAAGCGAATGGAATTTGAAGTGAATTTTTCATCTGAAAAACTTTCGGCATCTAAATTACAAGTTATATGTACAAAAAAAAAAATGCATGATTTCTTCAGTTTGAAAGTAATTTCGTTGGAATCCAGTCAAATTACGATCTTTTTTTTTGTTCTTTCCAACAAACGGGTAAAATTTAATATGATTTTTTGAAGAAACAGAGTTTCCCATCTCGATACATTGTCTGATGCGAATACACGCGGGGTTTATCTGGTATCTCCTCGAATTCCATGGTTTTTATCTTCTTGCGTAAAAATGGAAGGAAAATGCTCTCTTGGAAACTGACCATTTTTAACGAAATTGGGAAAAAAAGTGTAATTTTCGAATGCCACTGTCGCCAATTTTATTTTATTTTTCGTTTTGATCTTGTGCAGGGAAGGTGTGGGAGGTGATTTCACTGTCGTTAGATGCAAAGAGCTGTACTGGTAGGGCGGAGCGCAGCGAAGAGTGCCGCGATAAAACAGAGGCTCTGTCGCTGAAGCTGGTCGCGATCGCTGCAATTCTCATTACCGGCGTTGCCGGTGTTTCTCTGCCGCTGCTGGGCAAGAAGCGGCGGTTCCTAAGCACCGATGGCAATCTCTTCGTTGTCGCGAAGGCGTTTGCCGCGGGCGTAATCCTCGCGACGGGGTTCGTCCACATGCTGCCGGACGGCGCGTCGGCGCTGACGGACTCTTGTCTGCCGAAAGTACCGTGGTCAAAGTTCCCGTTCTCCCAGTTCATAGCGATGATGGCTTCTATTCTTACGCTTCTGGTTGATTTTGTGGGGACTCAGTTCCTCGAGCGGAAGCACGAGGCGGGCATGAATCAGGGCCGAGGTAAGGGTCGTGTTGAGGAATGGGTCGAGTCGGGATGCGGAGTCGGTGCTGAGCTGAACGGTGGAAAGGAAGAAGGGATGCACATTGTTGGGTTCCACGCGCACGCCGCGGCTCACAGGCACAGCCATCCGCACGGCCACAACTCGTGCGAGGCGAGGAGAACTACCGGCCACGTGGGCCACTCTCACGTGCCTGATGACGAGGCATCCTCGCACGTGCGCCATGTCGTCGTATCTCAGGCGTGTACTATATACCTCTGTCTGCTTTGATTCATATAAAGTCATTTCATTTAAATGCGCTGAGGTTGATATTTTCGATATTTTTAAAAAAAAAAAAATTGACAACCTGATTTGAATCGACGTCATTTGATTTGATCGAGTCAACAATTAAATTAAGTTAGATCAACAGTTTTTGGATTAAAAAAGCTAGAGACCGTTTTATTAAAACTTTCACGAATAAAAACGAGAATTTGAAACTGCAATTTCTTATTTTTTTGAGGCAGGAGACAATCGTTGAGCTGCACCTGAGTTAGTTGAATTTATTAAAATTTAAGTTAGAATCACCCATATTACTCAAATTTCAGCTCTAAGTAGAGATTTTCAGTGTCATTTAAATAGGTGGTATGAAAGAAAAAAATAAATTAATTTAGTGGTGTTGCAGATATTGGAGTTTGGAATAGTGTCACATTCGGTGATTATTGGACTATCCCTTGGGGTGTCGCAGAGCCCCTGCACCATTCGGCCCCTCATCGCTGCTTTGTCCTTTCACCAGTTCTTTGAAGGCTTTGCTCTCGGCGGATGCATCTCTCAGGTACGAATCTTTTCATTTGTAGTATGCTGGGCCATGCTGTGATCTCTCCCTATAATATGGGTTGTTCGTTTCTTGGGTGAGCCATGCCGTGGGTCCCGCTTGCATAGAAATTAGAATAGGTGCTATCAACTGACGTCAGTAGGCAGCGACTTTCCCATTGAGACGATTGTTGGGATTTTTGACCTTTTTTTTTTATGATTATTATATGTTATATTAGAGAATTAATTATTAATAATATAATAATAATAATAACAAGGCCCGTCATTCTAATTTATGTACAGTATATTGATAGGGATAAAATAATTTTTTTATTTTATTATGTATCTTCTAACAAATCTTGAGTGTTAGGATGGACAACAACATGAATCCAAATTCAATGATATTGAAAATAAAATAAAATTTGTTTTACGTGAGAAAATAAAGTCTAGTAAATTATTTTAGTTTTGAGTTTTGAAATTAAGAGATTAATATTAAATAAAATTGAAATAAAAAGTTGGAAATAACAATTTCTGTTTAAATTTATTACAAAACGAGTCCGTCGCTTTTGTGTTCTGAAGCAAAAATAATAAAAATATTTTATGTCTACATCTATCGGTGTGACGTTTGAAGGGCGATGATGAAAGTGAGGGCCCCACAGTGGTGGAGAGTTGAGACTTGAGACTTGAAGGTGTGTGGATGACGTTGTGACGTCACATTGACCGTTTCCACTTTCCGCCGATCAGTTTGGCGTCTATCTAATCCGCGGATACCTTATACATCGTCACCGACTGACCGAGTCTAGCAGTAAACCTTTAGGCGTTTTGTGCCCTGGGTGCAAGGCTTATCTGAAATTATTTTAGAATTTAAATAATAAAATTAAGGATCAAAATATTTGATAACCTTTACTTTTATAATTCGATCCCTATTTATCTAAATATTTTTATACATTTTTTGAGTTTTAAACTCAACTCAAACTAAATTTAATTTATATTAAAATTTATTAATTTGATCTGATTCTATTAATTCAATCATTCAAATAATTCAATCTGATCTAAACTTTTGACTCAATTTAGTAAATATTATTTTTTAACTTAGTGCACATTAATTATAAAATTCTCAACTAAATTTTATACTATTTTTTTTTTCCCAATCCGATTCTACACCATCTCTAATGGAGAGTTGGAGGCGCAGGAGGGACTCCGCCACGTGTATGCTTTTAACCGTTCTACTCAATATCTAATGGAGAGTGACCTCTTCTCCATAGAGTTTTCCGGCATTTTTTGGGGTCATGTGAATCATTATCATTAGAAATAAAAATATATTTTAATCTAATACAAGATAAAAAAAATGAATGTTTGGATTTAAAATTTTAACTATCTCTAAAAAGTTATTTTTAGATTCATTCATCCATTTTTATGACTTGGTATTAGATGATTAAAAAATATTTTGAAAAATAAATGCTTATATTTAAGATAATTTAATAAATATTTCAAATCATATGATTTATGGGCTTTCGAAAATACCATGTACTCCGTCCTCAAGAGTTAAGGTCACCTCACCATGTCAAATATCATGTTGTCCAGACCCCACATGCATGGAAAGTTGTTCAGCCGATTCATACAGCGCCAAATGTGTCGTAGTTGGTCCGTTGGTGTACGTCATGATTTCGTCTGCAATTTGTTAGACACGACAAAGTTGGTCACCATCTCAGTTTCAAATTTGCAGAGAGATTCTCTTGCTACTTGGATCGAAAAATTTCACTTAAAACTTGAAAATGTTGGTGATATTTTAGAAGTAATATTTTTGAAAAGTAATTTTTTTTTTAAATTTATGTGTAGAAAACTTTTATGGGTAAGCCCATTATCTTTAGTCCACATCAAAGTCAGATCATGGAGTTCAAACCTGCAATCTTTCACTTCCTAAGGCAAGAGTTAACTAGCTGAGTTACATCCACGTGGGTAGTATATATTTTGGTTAAGTTGATGTTCAGACTTCTCGTAGAAGATTTTACATGATTAATCTTTGAGGCATATTTAGCTCTTCCAATATCACACACATCGGGGTCTTCAACTATAGGGAGTGACCTGTTTGAATTGAGCGTTGAATCGAACTCAAGATTCCACTTTTTGAATAGTGTGTGTTGACCATCAGGCCTCGGAGTTATATTTAGACTGATTTTGAAGAGAGAAATTTTGGCTGAAATTTTAGAATTTAGTCGAGTTTTGTGATTGAGAATTCACTACTCGTTTTCTTATTTAAACTTGTTTTATTTAAATCTGCCCATCTATTAAATTAGTTTGAAACCATCAAAGCCGACTTAAAAATGAGTCGGGTAGTTTGGATAATTTGTTCAAAAATTGGCCAATACGTGCAAAGATATCGTACATGATTGATACCTTCACACATTGGCACTTTGAAAATATCGACTTTATCTGTTCATTTGTTTAGACCTGGTTTTGGGTTCAAAGTGTAGCTTTAGTTTTCCTTCACTCCTTAAACAAACTTTTCCATATCTTCTTTTTTTATCTGTGATTTTTAGCTGCTAACCCTCGTGATAAAGAGTCGAAAAAGTTTTTCTAAACCGATATTTTACCTCAAATTTGGACTTCTTCCAGATATTTTGCTTTGAGATAATACGTATTTTATGTTTTTTCATTTTTGAAAAAATTGAATAATTACCTGTTTACGTTTTATTTGAAAAATTTGAACGGAAAAATGTTAAGAGATTGTTAGGGAATTTAATGAAGGTGTGAAATTTGGATGGTATTTGTTTGATTTACATATTTCTGGACTTTTTTCCACATTCTTTGGCATATTTTACATTCATATCGAAAATTTCCCGTTGACAATTTGATACTTCATTAAAATGTCCAAAATTTAAAATTAGAATATGGGAAAAACGGTCCTTTTTTTCATTTTTTTCTTATTTTATGTCATGTTTGGATTTTTCGAATCACAAAATATTTATTAGTTATAAATTGTGTTACGCATGTTTCATGCATTTATTGAGTAAGTATGGGTAATATAAAATCAAAATTTTAGAATATACTTTGTGCGCTGACAGCTATCTATAGAATATAAATACTTTTTGAGTATTTTTAATCATCTAAATGAATGTACTTTGTAATCAATTCTCCATACTATTCTATATATCCATTAATAGGTTTTTATTTCTGGAGGAAGGACGATATAAATTATATTCAAATAAAGTAAGTAATAGAAATGATATAAATTAAATTCAGATAAAATAAATAATTGTAACTATTATGTCAAATTTGGAAGCCCTTTTGATCATTCTTGGTCATTATTTGATCATCTCATTCGTTGAATCTTTAACATTTATTATATACCCTTGAACCTATAGGAACTTAGGATTAAGATAAAGTTGTGATGATTTAATGGACCCAAAACTTGTTAGACACCTAAAATTGAAGATTTCACACTCATCTAAAATGCACATGTTCCTGGCCAACTCCTTGGTTCCATTGTGGATGGGATGGGTGTAAATCCATGCTGACCAAGATAGTGTTAGCCACTTCAGTAACATTGATTGACAACCTATCATCTATCAATCTTTTAGAACCTGGGCACTGAGCAATGGGTTATAACTTTTTTTTTTTACATCGGAATTCCCATCCCATATTGAAGGTGAGACTCATCTCATGAACATGTGTAAACCTCTCAATCTACACACTGAGTAAGTCAATGAGGAGTAACTCCATGGGGAGTGACTCAGAGGAGTTTGAGAGTGAATCGAACTCAAGATCGCTCTTCATAAAGTGAGTTTCTTGATCGTCTGACCAACCTCTTCAATGGGCTTTACTTTGATACGCAGATTGTTTTATAAGTTGGTGTTTTTGTTTGTAGGCCCAGTTCAAGACGTTTTCAACTGCATTGATGGCCTGCTTCTTTGCAATCACAACTCCTGCTGGCATTGCCATTGGAATTGCAGCGTCATCGTTCTACAACCCCAACAGTCCAAGGGCTCTGGTCGTGGAAGGCATATTCGATTCAATCTCCGCTGGCATCCTTGTATATATGGCTTTGGTGGACTTGATCGCTGCAGATTTCCTTAGTAGGAGAATGAGCTGCAATTTCCAACTACAGGTAACTTCCTATTTTTCACTCTTCCTTGGGGCTGGCTTGATGTCTGCACTGGCAATCTGGGCATGACAATGAGTGTTTGCATGCTCTCTTTTGCTCTCTGTAATTCTATTTTGGTAAACACCAGAAAGGGCAATCAATTTGTATCATTCTTTGGAAAGTTGAGAAGGGGAAAGAGAAACAAAAAGGATCTGCCTCCGGGTGTGACCTTGAACTTGTCATGTGTCAATACAAGCATGTCAATCCATAGTGTTCAAATTATACATCTTCTGGATCTTATTGTTTGGAGAAGGAATCCTACATTGGTTAGCCTTTTAGATTGCAGCTATCAGATGTCCCAAAATTTAGTGCTTCAACGAGTTCGTCTTGACCTTTTTAAAAAAAAAATAAAGGAAAAAAGAAAAGAACAGGACTTAATCTTGATTTTGATTTTTTAATCAGGGAAAAGATGACGGATGGCATTTTCCTCATTACGTGTAGACCTGACCTGACCTGATTCAACTTGAAAAAAATCTGTATACATTACACTCCGTCTCAACTTGAATCTGATGCCATCATTCTTTTAACTTGAAGAAGTCTTGTCGTTGTGAATTTGAGTCGACTCTTAAATTGTGCTTTGATTTTCCGAAAATCTAACAAACACAGGCTAATACAGCAATACACGTACTGAGCTTAAGGCCTTTGGTTCGAGACTAGAACATACGAAGCAGGCGTTGAAAATTTAGCCAAATCAAGAAGCAGGGGTTGAAAATTTAGCCGAATCAAGATTTCGGACGAGATCTTTCTTCAAATTTTATGTTTTAAAATCTCGGTGGCTTCTTTATTTGAAAAAATTCATTTAAAAAATATAAAAAGCTGTTTTTTTATAAAAAAAATAAAAATATCTAGACCGATACGGGCAAATATCGGTTGGGCTCACAACCAATATATATATTTTTTTTAAAAAAGAAATCGATCGAGATCTTGGCTCTATCGATCGATTTTTTTTTTTTCCTCTGCGTATCGATCGAGATTTATACCCCTGATATGAATGCTATGGCTGAGGCCTGTTGACGTGTTTGTAGTGTATGTTTGGTCCAGATCAGTTGATTCCAAATTTACAATAATTTTTTTTTAATGTTCAAGACGGATCAAAATATCGGCCGATATGGCCGATATTCGGTCCACAATATCGGTCACCATATCGGCTGATATGTATAAATATCGGTATTTAAAATTTATTTTATTTAAAAAAAACAAAAATTGATATGATTTTTTCACAGTTTTTTGCGGTTTTTCACTGTTTTTTGTGGTTTTTTCACGGTTTTTAATCTTCGGAGGAGAGAGAAATGTAAATATCGGAGAAGAGAGAAACTTATCGGCCGATATTGCGACTGATATGTATATCGGTCGGGTCCGTTTTTTGACTCCTGGTTCAAGATGTTCAGGGGTCTCAACTCACTTGTATTTGGATAGGAGATATTTTAATCCGACTAGTTCTTGGGGCATGCGTAAGTCTCTTAATCGCATACAAATGGTGCAAGCAACTATGGAGAATGATTCAGAAAGGTGTTGAGTATGAATCGAATTCAAGACAACCTTCTCTTGAGTTTTTACAACATTAATTATATGGGTCCATGGTGGATAAGCACTGTGGTTCTAGCCCTGATCCACCATGTAATGGGAACTTGGGTTGTCTAAAACTCGAATGACTCGCATAGATCTTAGGTTACCAAGTCAGACAACAGTAGCAAGATGTACTAAACCTGAACCTAATTTGGCTCATTTACTTGTGATTAATATTGGAAAAGATCGTAAATAAAAATGGGTCTTGCATTTCAAACATAACCTCTACTTAATATTAATGATAATATAAAAATGAGCTTAACTAGTAAAATGCTTAGAATCAACCATAAAAATATTAGAGAAAGAGGGGCTATAGTTAGAGAGGAGAGAGTGAGCAGCCACTGGGAGCGGAGCATTAAGAGCCAAGAAGCGAAGAGTAAACAAGGTTAGGAGGAACGGGAGCTAAAGATGGAGGTTTTTTTTAAGGCTTCTATTGAATTTTTAGTAAAGTTTAGCTAGTGCATCAAGTAAATGAGTAAACGGATATGTCGACTCACCAATTTATTGAGTTGACTCAAATTGAATATTTAATGGGTCCAGGCCTAAAATTTATCGAAGGGTTTGGGTTTTACTCATCCGTTTAAGCACATTCGCAATGTTAGAACTATGCTCCTCAGAAAAGGGTTGTTCACATTTGGTTAGACTTTGATACGTCTCATTGAAGTGGGTGGTGATGGTATGATTAGGGAAGGGAAAGGGAGAATGAGTGGGCAGTGGTGGTGTCCTTGGCATTCGGAACCTAATTCAAAATCTAGTCTATTTCATATCATTCATAAAGTCTTATATCTATTTCATTCATTTGAAGTTTCACTCGTAATGAGGAGTGAAAAAAACATTCTCGGCTGATAAATTTCTCCCCTTATTTTTTTTACAAAAATCAGTGATATCGATCGATACGAATTATATCGGTTGATACGAATCACATTTGCTGATATGATAATGTTTTTAAAACCGTATCATATCGGTCGATACAATTCGTATCGGTTGATATTCGAACCCTGCTCGTAATAAATAGCTATTCTTTTTATTGAAAATTAGTGACCCAATATCCTTAAACAACTATTCCATAAAATCTTTGAAAGAAGAGAAAAATGAATGACGAAGAAAATGTGTTTGTGAAAAGATAAAAAGGATGTGTTGGTGATTCCCTTATAGAAAAAGTGAACACTTTGAAAATCACTTGAGACTTTTTCTCCAAAAGCATGAAGCCAATTCAAAGTGGTGACTCTCTCAAACTCTACCCTACAAACAATGAGGTGGCTACTAAGCAGTATATTTTTAAGCAAATATCATTAAAAAAATTCCTTTTTATATTTAAATAAATGTTTTTTAATGATTAAGGTGTTCAAGAGTCTCACATCTATTTGAAGAGAGGATATTTTAATCCAACTAATCTTTGACATGTGCAAACCTCTCAATCGCACACACACCGAGTAAATAATTATAGAGAGTGACTCAGAGGGGCATTGAGTGTAAATCGAACTCAATACCTCATTTCATGAGGGGAGTTTCTTGACCGTCAAGCCAACTTCCTTTTGGATTTAAATAATTTTATTTTTAGCAAACCATTTTCACATTATGTTTAGAAAATAAAATTTAGAGAAAAATCCCAATACAAGAAATTGATCAGAAGATTGTGACCTTAGATTAGGATAGGAGATGGTCAGCCACACCAAAACAGTGCCTGAACCTACCTATGCTGGGGTTTAAAATTCTGTATCGGTCGATATATAGTTATCGGCCAAAATTTTTCTATCTCCTCTATTTTTTTTTATAAAAATGACCGATATCGTATTGGCCGATATTCGGACCCTGATTAAATCTATCTATAATTTTGGGAAGGAGTATGGCAGACGTGTGCCACATGGATTCCCATACAATATGGGAGACACAGCAGCTGACCGTGGGTGGAGGACCATGCAAGTATGCTGGGCAGTGGTAAGGGTTAGGGTTTCGTCCATCTTTGATTCTAGACCAAGCTTTATGGAGAGTTTGTAATTCATGATTTGATTGGCATATTTCACTATTTTATTTTATTTGAAAATGTTCCCTAGATTGAGTATATGAATAGTTTAAAAAAAATTAATGTATCTAGTGATGCTGAATGATTCTGAATAATTATTGAAAATAATTTTATTTTTTATTTTGCTTTGGGTTATATGCATCTTGAAAAAAATAAATCGACTTAATTTCATCCAAAACAAACGTTGGTTGGTCGGGGTTTAGGGACTCTAATCCAATCCGATCCAAATATGAAACACAATTTAAGCACTCTATTTTTTTACCCATTGGTGTTGTCCATACACTCCAAACCAGGGGTTGAAATATTGCCGATATGACCGTCTCTCTCTTTTTAAATATCGGTATTTTTTCCTAAGTTAAAAACATATTTTTTTTTATAAAAAATCTAGAAATAAAAAAATGTAAATATCGACCTAGCGAACGTCCAAGATGGATTTTTTATTTTTAAAATGCCATTATAAATGAACACAGTAAGGGTCTAAAAACAGTTTCGGTAAATGACGCGTAGAGTCTAAAAATAGTTTCGGTAAATGGTAAATTGAGAAAAACTCATTTAAGATTATTTGATCATATTAATAGAAGATCAAATACAACTCTAGTATGTAGATTAGAGAGGCTGTTGATTGAAGGCATTAGGAGGGAAGAGAAAAAAAAATGACATGTTAGACTATAAAGTGACTGATGATATAGTTTGTGATAACGTTATTTGGTAAAGAAAACTTATAAAGCCGACTCCAAATAAATGAAATTATAGATTAATGATGATGATTTTAATGAAAATATTTTCTACAAAAGCAGGGTTGAGAAAATCTCTTTGGATGAAGACTCGTTGATTTTCATAAGTTGGTAGGTTCAGCCTTGACTTTAGGCCAATTAGGCCACCGCATAAGGCCTCTCAATGTGTCTAATGGGCTGTAGAGCCCCCACTTGCACTGCTCTCAGGGCCTAGGGCTCCCACCAATACACTGCGCCTAAGGCTCTTCAGATTTGAGGGTCGGTACTGGAAGTTGGTAGGTTTTTTTTAAATAAAGAAGGCAATAACAGACCTTTATGTGAAAGTGTGATGTTGCCCATTACAAGTTGCCCACTTTATAATTACACCTGCAGGATATTATTAGAATGTTGGGTTTCTTCATTTTCATTCAACCTAAAGAAATCTTGTTAGAGATTTCTTTTTTTTTAGTCAAATAAGCAGGATGAGTTTTTCAACTCGACTCAGAAAGGTGAGAAAAAACTTATTTACTCACTTGATTCAAAATCTTTTTCGAGTCGAGTCATTTAGATGAACTCACTTTACTTTTTATTTTCTTTTTGACTTTTTTAAACTATGGTTCTAATCCAATCTCAATTCAGAGAACACAAATTTAAACCTAACAGGACTTAAAAAGAAAACAACACATGAAACTCAATCAGACCTACACTTATTGTATATTCATTTTTAAGTGAAACTAGGTAAAATTATCTAGATTTATTTAAATATGATATTATTTCTTAATAATAAAAGGCTAACCACAGTTAAAATTGGCATGGGCTTTCAAAGTTTTATCTATGGAATCCATGTGTATCCATGTTTCGATGATCTAAGGACTAAAGCTAAAATGTTTGGACCCCACCAAGGATGGTGATGTGAAAAGGTCCAACTTGGTCCTGATTTGAGAATGGGCCAGGTCTGTTAACTCGCTTTAAGGCAATCAGCTGGCAATGGGCCTGGGAGATAAATAAAAACTACTGGCTGTAGCCCTGACAATGGCTGGCTTGGCCCTAGAAAAGCCCTAAAATTTAAATTAACTCAGCCCAGAAACTCCGCTTATCACTCCAACAATTAGGCCCAGCTAGTCTTTTTGACAGACTTTCTCTTCAGAAATTCGGATATGAACTCTTCTTTCATGAGCCCAGATCTGCTGCTAATGCCTAATGATCAATCAGCAAATTTACTGGTCGGGCCTATAATTTATGATTAATGAGCCTACCTCTTTCATTCATTGTCACAAATACCATTCTCGGGATATTAACAGAAATTAGTAATATCGGAATATTTTCAAATTCTTGGATTTTTACTGGAAAATTAATAGAAAAATCTCGCGGATAATATAATAATTAAAAAATAAAAATATTAATAAGGAATTTACCGGTATTTTACCTGAAATTATCGGGATATTATCGCAACCATTTATATTGATTTTATTGAGAATTTTATGGGAAATTACCGGAGTACCGATAAATTTCGAGATATTAAAGACAACTTGTATTTTGTCGATCAAAACCAAAATAAATCAACCCAAGAAGAATATTATTCTCAAGGGTGTGATATTTTGCAGCCTCAGACTCAGTTGCTGTAAAGAAAGTCTAAATCCAGACACCAGGAAACAGTTTGCATGTGACCGAGTCAAGAGACTCTCGTGACTCGTGACTCAAATTAAAATAAATAATATTTTATAATAAATTGAGGTCAATTAACTTTACAAAAATCAAATAAGTGATGGTTTATATGAGAATTTAAAAACAAATCATTTCATTAAATAATAAAGTCACCTGATTTAAACTGAATAAAAACCCAACACTGGGTATCCCAATTGGTTGCCTCCCACTACTTTCATTGAGAGGTAACATGTTCAATCCCTGGTGGCGTTAAGTGGGGGCACTCTATGTGGGTGTGGGGTGTCCCCCAGGGTTTTAGGAGGGCGAGGGGTATGCACACCTAGTCATATGACTACAGACCGCCAAGTGGGCTCGAGGTTTCCATGGGTCTAAAAAAAAAAAATTCTGAATAAAATATAAGCTAAGGGGGAGTTCCCTAATATGTTTTAATTTTGTTAGTTAAATCAAATGAAAAAAAATATTTTTCATAATCAACAAGATAATATTTTTAGTACTATTTATATATATAAAAAGTAATAATTACATTAATAGAATCGAACTGAGTCACGAGAGGTCATGACTCAGTAACGTCAGGTTAGAGTTTTCACTTCTGAAACCCTTTTAAGATTATACGAATTTATAATAAATTGCAACAGTAAGTGTGAATTGTTGTCATTCATGACAGTAGGTGTGAATTACAGAAAATAATAAAAATCAGTAGTTAAAACTGTAAAAGTTAACACACTTAACACCTCGAAGCTGAACTGCTGAAGCCTTATTCAATCACTATTTAGCACTGGAGTATAAATATCGGTTTTTAAAATCTGTATATATCGGCCGATATTGGTAAATTTTTTTTAAAAAAAAAAATAAGAGAGAAAAATATATCGGACGATAGTGAGATTTCGACGCCTGTTTGTCCTGTAAAATGTTTAAAAAAAGAGAAGAAGTTGTGTTAGAAAAATCTTTACAGATCTCTTACTTCTTGATCTCAATACTAGTTTACCTTTGAACAAGTAAGACTCTTTATTTTTATTAATTTCATTTTATTCTAATTATAATTTCGAATAGGGTATTTTGGACTTTTGGAGTTCTCCTACATACTCATGGGATTTTTAGTATTTTTATGATCATTCCTCACTTTTTTCTTAAACTCCCTTCCTCATTTTTATTTTATTAATTACTATTAAATATTTTTATTATTTTATGGGAAGCGATTAATTATATTTTTCTTTTCCTTTTATTTTTTTAATTTTTGATAAGAAGTGTATTTTAATCATTTTACACAATTAGATTGCATTGACTAACATTCAAGAGAGTTTTATTTTTTTATTTTATTTTAATGAAAACTTAGAATGTTTTTCTAATATTTTGGAAAATATAGGGTCTCTTCTAGAATTATAAAGAAACTTATGGGGTTTTTAAGATTTCCTCATATTTTTTATTTCTAGTTATGTTATATTGAATTTTTGTAATGACAAACCCGCCATCCTAGTTGGTATTTTCATCTCATGTCATACTCCCTATTAACCGTTATTAATATATTAACTATTCAAAAAAAAAAAAAATTACTCCCTATTAACTGTCTATATTCGGCCAGAAAAAAACTGGCAAAATTCTGAGACCCACCCATCCATGAGATGTTAATCACATCAACGGTGCAGATTACTGAATAATGGCCACATATTGGGAAATCTGAGCATGTGAAACCTGTATTCTTGAGGCTCAGGACCTGACAAATCCTCCAAGATCCAACCATTATTACAAATACTCTGTTTGAAATATTAACGGCGATTGACAATATTATGTTATTTTTAAATTCTCATACTTTTATTAAAAAATTAATAGAAAAATTCACAAAAAATATAATATGTAAAAATAATAAAATAAATTTACCGATAATTCACTAAGAATTTATCGAGATTTTATCAATGTTATCACGATATTATCAGAGAATTTACTACAGCCTATTTATTCCTGAATATTAATGGCGATTCGTATTTTGTCGATAAAAAGATTATAAATTTGAAAATACCAACATTGCTCCCCGTCACCATGACATAAGCTAATATCCTTGAAGAAGTAGAGACGTCAGTGGGAAATCCATTGTCACAAAGTGCTCTGTGACCAGACAACGCCACCCAATATCCAAATGGAAACTAGAAATACACAAAAATTAGTCAAAGACAAACCCACAAATCCAGAATCAAATTTGTAATCAATGAAACTTCTACTAATCCCACCCAAGTTCTTTTATTTTACTGGATCTTCTCTCTCTCTCTCTCCCCCTCTGTATCTCAAGTTCTTAAACCGTTGAAAGAAGAAACTATTAACTGCATGATGATCTTAAAGGCTTCAAAAATTCATGGATTTTTTCTTTCTTAAAGAAGTGACGTACACTTTCTCTCAACTCCAATCTGGGTTTTCTCTACTCTGCCTTTTCATGGCTTTTCCTGCATCTTTTTTGGCTATTCTTGAATCTGGGTTCAGTCTCTGTTCGTGGGTTTTGTTTCATCTTCTTTACTGAAGAGAACCCATATTTCATTTCAATTCGGATGTGTCAGTTTTTTAGCTTTCTTACCTTCTTCATGTTGTATGAATGTTAGGAAGGGAAATCTGTATTCTACTATCTAGAGAGAGATGTAAGTAATTTATGGGCTATTGTATTTCCACTTCTTCTCATGAAGGATGGATCAGATAGCAATTTCTCTGTCAATGCTTCTCCTTGCACTCTATTCCATTGTCCATGGATCCAGAGGTAATAAAATGTTTTTTTTTTTAAATTAATTTCTATCATGGATTTTTTTTTTTTCTAATCTGATTCAGGACTAAGTTGAAGTTCACCTCATCTCTTCAATAACTAGTGCAATTTCTTTTTAAATGTTTTCTTTCACTAGAAACATCAAAATATGCAATAACCTTATTGGGTCCTTGGGTTTTTTTTTCTGAATTCATTTGTATATAACTTTTCCTGTTTTTGGAGAACAAAGGGATTGGAATATCATGATTCATGATTAAAATTAGGCATTGATTGGAACAAATTGATTGGAGGTGCCAAGTTTGAGCCCCCATGGCTTAACCTAGTGTACGCTAAGGGCAGTGGTATCATTCGTGTCAATAAACCATGAATTGTATGTATCTTGACTGTGTTCTCTGTATCCTTTTTCATATGTATTGTTCTAGTAATTGGGAATACCAAGTTACAAATTTAGATGTTTTTACTTTTTGGGAGAGGTTTTAGTCCAAGTTGTCACAACTAGAAAGGAGTCACAAATAAATTCCTTTTATTATGTGTCCGAGTTTCTCTTTTACAGAACTATAATTGCTTTTATTATATCTAGAGAATTTGAGTTTTGTGGTTGATCTTGGTTTTGCTTCTGTATGATATACAGATGCTGCTGTTTCTCCAACGTCATTTCCTTCGTCCAATGTCCATGATCACAGAAGACATAAAATGCTTGTTGCTGCACCTCCAAAGGATAGATTCATCCATTTAGCACCTACAAACCATTTATCAACCGAAGGTATTTTGTCATGTTAGGTTTTATTGGTGAATTCATGCTTGTGATCATTAACTTCGCTTTCAGGTCCATCTCCTGTTATACCCCCCATGCCACTGAGAACCATGCAGTCCCCAGATACACATGTTCATGCTCATGGTCCTGTACCTGAACCTGAACAATCAATCGAGTTTCACAAGAATCACGTGGGGAAACGATCCAGAAGCCCTTCATCTGCACCATCTCATTTGTTTCCTCCACCTTTCTACCACAAAGGTTGGATTAACTGAAATTTTCATTGTCCATGCTAATACTGACATGTGATCAGCATGTGAACATTTTGATAGCTGATTTCAGGTGCAGTGGCGTCTCCAGCATCGTCATATCCTCCTACAGTACTCCATAAGAAGACTAGACACAAGCCACATCATTCTCTGCCTTCGAAAAAAGGTGCTAAAAGTATCCTAACATTCATTTCTGAATGTTCTCATCAGCTGTCAAGTGAAAACTCATTACTTTGTGCTGCTTGTGTATAATTCAAACTGCAAGCAGTTTGAATATCTTGGCCCAAATGGCTTGTTATCCATTCAATTATCTGATTCATAACCAAATGAACTCTTTTAACTCTGTTGCTTCTTGGCAGGTCCTCCTCCATCTGTCTCTATAGAAGGTATGAGATAACCCTTTTTTGTGTATGTTAAACTTTTAATTGTGCTGTTGAAATTTGATCGTTATTTGCAATTTTATTTCAAGGGCCCATGCATTCCCCCACGATCTCCCCATCTGGCACTTTTACAAGGAAGCAGCGAAAACCTGTTAGGTCACCTTTTCAAGTATTTCCGTCTTCACCTCCTAATCAAGGTAAATACTTTAGTTTCTTTTCCTGCTAGAGCCTCTGCAGTCTTCTGATGTTGTCCTAGAAGTAGTATCTTTGGGAATATCTGTATGATATTAATGTTCACAGCGCAAGAGAAGCTATGACCATTTGGTTATTCAGAGCATTGACTAGTGTGCCCCATAGTTGGGTAGCTTGTCTCATAAATTACCCTTGATAGGGTATTTCACATAAGTAAACCTCTGATTGTTAGGTTTTGTGGAGCCTGATTATCAGCTACGTCCTGTCGATCTGATCCCCACGGCTGAATTTTAGTAGAGGGCAATTTTGTAATTTTCACATTGCATTTTTTGTAAGCCCTAACTAGGGCAATATATAATGTTCCCTTTTCGTGAGAGAGGCTATGAGTGAAAATTGTAACGATGGTTACAACCGTCTCTTCTTCGTTTTCTTACCTTTGAGCATAGTGGATTTTGTTTGAACCTATGGATGTATCGAAAGGGAACTACGTAAATCTCTGTGTTGTGATTTGATTTTCTCCTTTCTGTTTTCTTTTCGATATTGTTGTTTCTGTGTGGTAGGAACGCCGTTTTTCTTCCCAACATTGATAAGAAAGAAATGACAGTTATTCAACAGAACATAACCAAATATGCAAGGATAATTAGATTAACATTGATGTCTACTCTAAATGAGACAGATTTATCCCTATTTGGGTAGATTTGTATCCCAAGATTCTTTTAATTTGCTAGGATCTAGAGATCATGCATTTTCATCTTCTTCTTTGACACTATGAAACCATTCTGTATGTTTTTTTTTTTTTGAATATCATGGGTATCCCCACCTCACTTTGGAGGTGAGTCTTATCCCATGGATACATGAAACCACCAGCAAGCCTCATGTACAGGGGGACTCCGGGGAGAATTGAACTTGAGACCTCTAGCCTATACCTAGAAGCTCAAGCCAACTGAGCTAGACCTGTGTCGGTAAACCATTTTTTATATTGCAATGCACAAGGCTCCAAAGTAAATGAATGCAGCTATCATGAATTTACAGTTCTGTTTATCCAATATGCAGATTGTTCATCAGTGCCATGCACAGAGCCATTGACTAACACCCTTCCAGGCATGCCATGCGGCTGTGTTTGGCCAATGCAAATTGGATTGCGTTTGAGGGTATCACTATACAATTTCTTTCCATTGGTTTCAGAGTTTTCCCAAGAAATTGCAGCTGGTATTCTTATGAATCAAAGTCAGGTACGTATTATTGGAGCAAATGCTGACAGCCAGGAGCCTGGGGTGACTGTTGTCCTCATCAATCTGGTGCCACTTGGATATGAATTCAATAACGGCACTGTATTTATAGCTTATGAGAAATTCTGGCATAAGAAGGTTCTGATAAAGGCTTCTTTGTTTGGTGACTATCGAGTATTGTATGTAAACTACCCAGGTATAGATTCTTTTTATTGGATTGAGTTTTTCTTGATAGAACCATTTGTTTCTCCCTACAAATCTCCATATGTTATTTATTCATATTTGTTGTTGGTAATTGAAAATTTATTACGAAGGTGCTCAAGGAGTGTACCTTCTGCTGGCCTTCAATTTTCTTGTGATGGACTGGATGGCGGATGAGTTGTTCTCCAAAAATTTTCTACATTGCCTCTCCATCTGATTTTGCCATCTTTACTTTAATTATGGGATGTGAGATGTAATTTTCGAGTTGTAACCGACTAGTTTGATGAGTGATATCACCAGACAGGTGATATGTAAGCATGGTTGACCCCATAATGAACAATTGGATGATTTTTTTTTTTAATCAGATTAGTGACTTCGTCAAATTCAATTTCATTGGACACTTGAATGTTCTGACAGTTTCTTATCTCTGTAGGCCTTCCTCCTTCACCACCTTCTGTGCTCACAAACATCACTATTGATGATGGACTGTCTCCTTCTGACCTTAAACCAAGGATGAACAAACCTGTAGGAGTAAACATTAAGGAGCCAAAAAATAGGCTTGATGCCGGCTTAATTGCTGCAATAACTCTTTCATCTGTTATAGTTCTGATTTTATGTGTTGGAGCTGTGTGGCTTTTGCTATGGAAATGTAGAGATCATACTCACCCACCTTCGTCTAGTCCTCGGACTTTATTGCCTCTTGGAAAGCCATCAGGTATATACGATTGCTCATTCTACTTGACTTGATTGAATTTCAAATCCAATCACTTTTCACTTTGCAGAATCAATTTCTTCAATTTAAAGTGGAAGGATTTCTTAGTTTTTGAGGAAGCAGGGAACTTGTTTGTTTATCAAGATTTTATATTTAATGTAGGAAACTCTCATATATCAACATTTGTATGTATCAACCACAAAAAAAATGGCTGATCAACCACAGATTTCAACAAAATAAGCTTGGATTGACCAAAATCATAGATAGATACCTGTCATAAATCATGTTTGGGAAGGACTGTCTATCTAAATTAATGGATATGTTTGCATGCATTCGGAGTTTTATCCAATGCCCTCATACTCGGGGAGAGATGGAGATCTTGGGATTCTCTGTCATAAAAAAAATAAGGAAAAAAAGGATCTTTTCTCTTTTAATTCCATCTGTTGTTGACCTGCTTTCCCATAGTTGACTTGCAGCTCAACCATTAGATGGTTATGTTTAAGGATGACCCAACTGGTGAGGTTTTATCCCCTCGCTGATCTTAACAAAGCCTGCCCAATGAACAGTCTGGACCATGAATTATTAAATGATATGCCCAATTTAAGTGTGATGCAACAGAAAACTTAAGCACCACTTTCAAGTTAGATTTCACTTCATATAAAAATCTTGGTCCTGTCTAGGATTGACCTTCTTTGAATCTTTTTAGTCAATTCGACATGCCATACAAGTTATGTTCTTTCCTTAACTGTCATCCAGAGTTTTATGTCTTATCACACTATTCTTTTTTGGTTCAAGCTGCTGGGCCTGGATCTATCATTTTTGGCAGTGGTCCTAGTTCAGCATCACTCTCCTTCGGCTCCAGCATTGCTACATATGCAGGATCTGCTAAAACATTCAGCTTAAGTGAGATACAAAAAGCTACTGATAACTTTGATCCATCACGAATACTTGGAGAAGGTGGCTTTGGTCTTGTATACAGAGGCGACCTGGAAGATGGAAAGAAGGTGGCAGTAAAAGTTCTCAAGAGATATGATCACCAGGGTGGTCGGGAATTCTTGGCAGAGGTTGAAATGCTTAGCCGCCTGCATCACAGAAACTTGGTTAAGTTGATTGGTATATGCACTGAGGAGCATAGCCGCTGCCTGGTCTATGAACTCATTCCAAATGGCAGCGTCGAATCTCATTTGCATGGTATCTTTTTTATTTTGTCTGTTTTTGGTGTTTGTGTTTTGGTGAGAGAGATTTTATTGAAGAAAGAAGAAAAAAGAGTGGTAATTTGGATGGTCCAACATTTGAATTGTGTCGAGTGAAGAGAAAATTTTGTATGGGAATTATTTCTTCTTGTGCGCATGTCACATATTTTCATGGAGTCGGTTTCTTCCTTAAATTATGAGAAATGGTTTTGAATGCAATTTTATGTGTAGGTGTGGACAAGAAAACTTCTCCGTTGGATTGGAATGCTCGAATGAAGATTGCACTTGGTTCTGCTCGTGGTCTAGCGTATCTGCATGAAGATTCAAATCCTCGTGTAATCCACCGTGATTTCAAGTCCAGCAACATCCTGTTGGAATTTGATTTCACTCCTAAAGTTTCTGATTTCGGCCTTGCTAGATCTGCTTTGGATGGATGTAGTGAGCACATCTCGACACGTGTCATGGGAACTTTTGGGTAATAAATACTTCCCCTTCGATGGCGCTTTTTGTGGATCTTCTAACTCTTCTGTCCTACTGATCCATACTTAGTTTCACATCTATTTAAACTGCATTTTATTTGATGAAATTGTGATTGGATAGACAACATAATCTGGCAACAATGTCCTGTAAATTTAATTGTTCCCAACCATTGTTCATATGCTCTAAACATTATTATGACTTTAAGCTTCCTGGCATGTCATTGATTTTCATAAAACAAAGTATTTTAGCAGCATTCCTCTTTCAAGTAATCTATTAGCTTAGCTTCTTTTCTGTCTTTCAGTTATGTAGCTCCTGAATATGCGATGACCGGGCATCTTCTAGTCAAGAGTGACGTTTACAGCTATGGTGTAGTCCTTCTAGAGCTTCTGACAGGTAGGAGACCTGTAGACATGTCACAGCCTCCTGGTCAAGAGAACCTAGTCACTTGGGCTCGTCCACTTCTTACGACTAAGGAGGGATTGGAGGCAATCATAGATCCAGCTCTAGGCTTTGATTTCCTGTTTGACAGCGTAGCCAAAGTAGCAGCCATTGCTTCAATGTGCGTTCAACCAGAAGTCTCACACCGCCCGTTTATGGGAGAGGTTGTACAGGCCTTAAAGCTAGTTTATAACGAGTGCGATGAGAAAGAAGGATGTTCAGTAAGTTCTAACCAAGATGACTTGGAGACTCAGCATACAGAGGGTAGGGTTGGTGCTGGTTCGAGCCAGCTGCCAGAAACTTTCTCCTTTCTTGATGCTGATTATGACTCAGGACTAGAAGCTGAACGGGCATTATCAACATCGGACATATTCAATACATCAATGAGGTTTGAAAGGCAGGAATCCAGGTCTTTCCGGAGGCATTCTAGTTCAGGACCATTGAGAACAAACCGAGTGGAGCAGTACTGGTTGAGAGGCCCGCCAAGTGGCAGTGTGAACGAGCATGGTGGTGTACCCAAGTCTTGGCCAGGAGTAGCAAAGCGTGAAAGGTGGTTATGATTGGTTTTTGGTGGCGTGTCGAGAGCCAAATCTAAGATATTTCTCTGTTTCTAAATGGATTACAATTACACATACATGAACACTGAGGGATTGAAGTATTACGCATTTGCATTTTTTATCGATCAACAATAGCAACTGCGATGCGACTATCAAGAAACTAGACATGAAGGATGATGCTGAACTCTGTTTCATAAAGACTAGGAATGCAGAAACATGACCAAGACATGATTGTTTGGCATTGGTTTATGCTTAGATGAGCCTATCAGCCCATCACCGAAGAAAGGCGCCGTCTTTTGTCTTTTGATGCAGCGCATTTTATTGAACACTTAATGGTGAAATCTCCATCACAAGCCCTTTTTTTAGCGGGTTGTGTTGGTTTCAAAATTCCAACATCACTTTTTTATCTGAAATTTTTCTGTGAGTTGGATGAAGGATAGTTTCATGCTTTAACACTTATAATGGTGTCATTTCATTACTTGTTACCTTCTCTTTCAGTGGATCATGGTCATCTTACAAGTCTGAGATTACTGAAATGTTTTAGATTTGAAATTTTCCTAGAAAAATCGTGAGAAAGTAGGATTTTGGTATACGTTTGAGAAACTGAAATTCACCTCATAGTCATTCCCTCAGCTGCTAGTGGAATTGATTGTGTGGGGAACTTTAGATCCCAACCTTCAGTTTGTATAGATAATGAAACACTTCCATTTATACAGGACCAAAAAAGGTTTTGGGGCTGCGAACGAGTCCCACATTGAAAGTGTAGAGGGAGATTTAGGGATTTATGAAGACATGGATCACTCCACCTAATGGGCTAGTCTTTTCGGATGGATACCCTCACTAACAAGTGGTATCAGAGTCAGGTCTCAGACTACGTCATGTGGACTCAAGAGATCGGCTAGTCTTTTGGGTTGAATACTCAGTCTGTGTTGTGTCGGTGTCTTGTATTTTACAGTGATCTAGGCTATAATGGGTACAAACCCTCACTAATTGTGTCTGTGTTTTGTAATTTTGTACCTAATACCATCTATATATTGTAATTTTTAGGATTTTTAGGATCACAAATTCATTTTGTGAGAGGTATAAGAAAATAGAAAAAAAAAATGAATGAAAATGAAATATATAGATTTTTCTTCTGAGGGAAAATTGACCTCCTTGTTTTCACTTCGAGAAGAAATCAGCCTCCTAGCTATAGGGCTGTCTGTGGAAAAACTCTTCTTTGATTATTTCATTATTCACTTAGCTTATTTATAGATTTGGGGTTACAATTCAAAATGAAACTAATATTTTAAAATTAGAAATAAATATCAAATATCTCTAAAATTATAAATTAATATCAAATGTTTCTAAATTACTTCATCAATCCTGAATCTTATTAATATACCTCTCTTTGCTAAATTACACTTTAATATAAATGACTCAACTAATAATGACACAGCACATTGGGTCCCTCCTAAACCTAATGTGAATTGGACCTACGACAACTATAGTTATTGTTACATTAAAATTAAAATTTATGCATGTCTGTGGTCATTACAACTGCAATGAAGTGGTTGGTTGTCTATTCAAGTTGATCATTTGTTTGTCTCTGTCAATTGTAAGTCTCTTCCAAAACCTTGGAAGTCTTGAAAATGGTGTCTACCGAATTCATGAGTTCTCAATGGATAATTTCTCCCATCTAAATGGGCTTGATCCAAAATGATTTCTCCAGTCTGAGTGAAGAGATGATAGAGAAAATACTTAGAGATAAGAAGAGCAGATCTAAACTCCGAGGCGTTGGCCCGATGAGTTCGTTTCAGAAATTAAGAATTTTGTGTGTGATTCACGCTCAACTTTAAAAGATAATTTCTCCCATATAAATGGGCTTGATCCAAAATGATTTCTCCAGTATGAATGAATAGATGCTAGAGAAAAAAACTTGAGATAAAAACAGCAGATCTAAACCTTGAGGGGTTGGATCGATGAGCAAGAACTCGTTTAAGAAATTGGGAATCTTGTGTGTGATTCACTCTCAACCTTAAAGGGTCACTCTTCATAGTTTTACTTGGTGTTTGTAGATAGGAAGGTTTTCACATGTCCTGAAAAATTAGTCGGGTGAGACAGATGGAAACCTTTTTTTGGTATATTGGTACGGATATTTAATTGATAACATCAGCTAGTTTTTCAATCCTTAGGTTTATGTTATTTATTTTGTGCATGATAGGAGTAGATCCTTCCCTTCTGATCTATTTTCTTGAGAAACTCTAAGAAGGCCAAGATGATATTTAAAAAAAAAAAAAATTATATGGTGCCTGATCATTTATGAGGAAATAAACTCCATTCAGATCGGCGAAACGCGTAAAAGACTATATTAGGAGATTGTGTAGGAAAGGAGTTATTTGCTTTGTGCTAACAATGAAAATATTTTATTCTCAGCCACTACAGGGGCAGGGACCTGAGGACCTTGGTCCGCTTCTTTTAGGCTCTTTTGGGTCGTATGGGATTCGGAATTTATTTTTGTATGTACATGATATTTAGTTTCTTTTAGAGCACCTGCAAGTCTCTGTAACCATATACATCGGGTACCTCTGAGAAGTAGCGCTTTGGAGTGGAGTGGGAATTGAAATCAACTTGAAAGCTTGAGTAAGACTTGGGCTTGAGTTTAACTTGAGGACCTATGGTATTCGATATATATTATACTAATTTAAATAAACTATTATCATTAATTAAAAGTGTTACTCGTTCAAACTAAAAGTATTAATCATCTATAAAAAATCTTAACTAAACTTGACCCTAATTCTTTGCAAATTATCTCATCACTTGCCTGCCACTTTCCAATATTAATTTATTTCTCATCACTCCCACTTGGAATAGTTTTTTTGGGTTTTTTTTTTTTTTCAACTTTTGAGTGTTAGAAGTTAGAAACTTGTAGATTGGTTTCATTTTGAAATATATTTGGATTGATTAAGTGTGATCGGATTAGTGGGTTTAGATTATAATTTGTGTAAGGGGTCCGAATATCGGCTGATATCGGCTGTTCTTGTAAAAAAAAAAAATTAAGGAGAGAGAAAAATATCGGCCGATAACAAAATATCGGTCGACATATCGTATCAGCAGATAATAAGATATCGGTCGACATATCGGCCGAAATCGTATTTGAACATAATTGAGATACTAATATTAAATCTTATCAAAACTTTATTTGTAATGAATAATAAACAACTACTTCAACTTACTGCTCTATACTAGTAGTAATTAATTTAAAATTAAATTCAATAAAGACTTGAAGACCTAAAAATCAACATAGACCTTCATCTACTTTATACGACCCAATCTTGACATTAAAAAGTTTAGGGCTGTACAAGCTTAATATCTTATTAAATTTACTTAAAATCCAATAAAATTTACCCAACTTACAACCCTAAGTCTCAATGGTGGACCACACTTTATGGGCAAGCTCAATGTACAGATCATATCACTTAATAAGTTCTTTCATTTACTTTTAAGATGGATTATAAGAGTTAGGTTCCATCATAAAAGAGGCCATTGATGAAAAGTAGAGTGAAATACTATTTTTTTTTTTTTTTGAATTTACGTATGAGAAACTGCAGGATACCCATCGTAAAACTCTCATGGGTGAGCCTACTACCTTTAGGGCACACTAAGATTAGGCCATAGGGACTCGAGAATTATATGTAAATTAGGGTGAGATGTTTAATTGTTCTTTATAATAGAATTATGTATGATTCAATTGTTCTTTACTTTTCATATGAAATGCTTTTTCACATTTTTTATTTATAATATGGGTATTCTCATTCCACGTTCGAGATGAGACTGAGAGGTGTCGAATTCAAGACCTCTAGTTTAATTTTAAAAATTTGAACCATCTGAGCTACCCTACGGGTTACGTTTCTTTACTCTTTCGTGAACAAACAAGAATTCAAGTTCACATGGAGAAAATTTGTTAGTTTCATCTTTTATGTTGATTGTGATTGTAGTTGTAACTCGTAAGTTTTCTTTTAAAACTCATTTTGATTTTGTCTTTCCAACGAAATGTTTTAGTTTTCTCGTTGTTTTGGTGTACGTTTCAAAAAAGTTGGTATAAAAATAAAAAATAAAATAAATATAAAGACAGTAATATAAACTCATAAATATATTGAAATTAATTGTTTTCATCTTTTTATACTAATATATATAAATAAAAATATAAATTGTCATTAAATTACTACTCATGTAAACTTAATTCACAGAAGTGTAGTTATTAGATAGTAATTGAAGAATGTTTAAAATTTACTCTAATAAGAATCAAATAAAAAATTAATTAGGCAAAAAATCCACGAAATAAACTTGACTTTTCATTTTATTCAAAATCAAAACTCAAAACTCAAAAACACATAGGCACACCTGGTTCATTTTGTTATTTTATTCAATTTGTCCCATAAATTAAAAATAAACCATATAAATTGAAAATATATTTCATTAACTACAATTGAACCAAATTTCAATCAAAAATAAAAATTTAGTCGTCTAACCTTAGTGGTCAAAGTCACTAAATGTCGTCTTTAATTTCATCAAGCGTCTTTGAATTAAGGATGTCTGATGATTAAAATCAAGTGAATATAAATTAGATTTTAAACACAAATTTGATAAAATACTTATTCAGCTCGAGACGGCCCGAGTTACCATAACTAGGACTGAGTTTGTCCAACAAGTTCAAAACTTTGAACTCACTTGCCTTAAAGAATAGAGGGTAATAAAGAAGTAGACAATAAATGCATCAATGTACAAGTGTGGTTATGCTGCACCCATGGGTCCATTTATGGCCTACATAATAAACCTTTAATCTCTTGGAACATGAGGTGCACATGGGTTGATCAACCACATGCTGACAAAGCTGGCAAAGGGGTTGGATTAATGGTCAGGAATATGTTCTAAAGTAGGAGTTGGATTAATGGCTAGGAATTCGTCCGGAAGTGGGACCGAATTAGACTCCCACTCTACTCCAAAGAACCATTCTTGTTAAATTATCCAGCGTGTATGGGCACGGGACTTGCAAATGTCTCGATGATTAGTCGATTTCTCTAAGAGGTTTGAATACCTTGATCATAAAAAAAAATTGTGATCCAAGCTTACGAAGAGTTTCTACAAGATTTGATTGCACCAAATTTTATATAAAGGTGAAGTTTAATCACCTAAATAATTTGAATTAGGGGGAATTATGATAGACTGAATTCTAACATGGTGAGTTTGGTATTTTTAGTTTCTGAGCTTTTAAATTTGATTGCCATTCCCATCCATCTAGAATTCTGTATAACATTTAAAAGGGAAAGACTAAGACAAAATTTTCATTTAAAATAGACATTTCTTATTCTTTTAATTAAATAGCAAAATGCTATTAATAAAACTTCAATTCAAAAGATAATTATACATTTGAGAGTCCAAAGGTGAATAATTTTTCATTTAATAAAAAGACTAGGGATATATAAATTTAAAAAGTATTTTTATAATTTTCCATTTAAATTCACTATATTTCAGTTTTATAATATTTTCAATTGTTTATAATTCTCCTATTTAACACCGCCTGGTCCACCAATCTATTTTTTGAATTTGGCACAGCTCAGATGAAAATAAAAAATAAAAATTTAATTTAAATAAATTTTTTTCATCAACTAGTGGGCCCCAAAATATATCACATGTTTATTTATTTTAAAAATTGCATCTCTAGTATTGTAGCATTGAATCTAAAAACCCTAAACTCTAAACTTACAATGTTACATTACAAATGTAAACCCTGTAGAAATATTTGTAGATTTTATTTTTATTTATCAAATTCCCCCATTTAATAGATTGAGATCTTTAACTAATCATAAGAATGGTCACTAGAAATGGTCCATCACATCTGATTGCAACTTATAACCATATTTAAAGCAAATTGACACTTATGATTGCAATGTTCACAACATTAATTCAATAATTATATGATGTTGAGAGATATAAAGATGCATTAACACAACAACATAAATTGCGAATTTCGATTTCTTTGGTGTCAATTTTTTTATGACAAAAGTTTTCAGACCTCTTCTTTACTCGCACACATCCAATAATTCTATAGAGAGTGACCCTTTGGTGTCGAATTTGAAAAAACAGTATTGAACAAATTTATATACATTATATTAATATATTTCAAGGAAAGAGATATTAATACTAAAATATTTTCACCATATTAAGTAAAGGTATAAAAAATGAGGAGATTATACAAAACATGATTTTAGCAAGTCCAAATCAAAATCAGGTCAAGTTTTTTCGGCCTGAACCAAACCCATATTTTAAATGTGTTAGTTCATCTATATTCGGATCATGTCAAAGGGGTTCAAGTTGACCCTAACCCAGTTGCACCTCTAGTTTTTCTAAATTTATATATATCGTCGATATCGACCAATATCTCAGGTTTTAATTTAAAAAAAATAGATGAAGAATAACTGCCCTGAACAATAAAGATCATTTTAAAGAAGTCACCACTTATTTGAGACATTTCAATGGCTCAGTGAACCACTTATTTGAGACATTTCAGCATATGGTGAAGTCATTACCATTGAATTGTGCCATCTCCTCATAATCATAGCAAACAAAAATGTGTAGCTAACAATTTACTGAGTTTGGTGGGTCTTGAATCCTAGTTCCTAAGGTGGAAACTATTATTGGACGGCTGAGATCTGATTGGATTGGCCAAGAGAGGGTAGGGAGTTAGGCTGCATTTATTTTGGATTAAATAGACAGAAATTGCTGAGTTTGAATAAAAAAAAAAAAAAAAAGACAAAAACAGTTGTCATACATGAAATTATTATTTTACAAGACTCATTATATGAGACTCACGTGAATTTCACAAAATTATATAAGACATCTCATTTAATATTTTACTATTTGTGGTGTACTATTTATTAATGCACCAAACAGACTCACCAACTCTGTCTCATGGGCCACGGCAGCCGGCGGTCCCGGCATTTATAGTACCTAGAAGTATAACATTAGACCTTTGATGTAGTTGTCTTGCATTTAATATAATTAGAAATTTAAAGACTATAATTTTTTTATAATCAAGGTGGCATCTTAGAGTACTGGATCATTTCTCAGTAGAGCTGCAACTCGGGTCAGGTGGGTAGGATTTCTTAAAACCTAGCCCAACCGGAATTGATATATATGGAACCGGCCCGACCTGAATTCTGAACCCGAACTCTAGACTCCGACCCAACCCAAATTCTAACCCAAATTCTGACCTGACCCGCATTATGAACCCATTTTAGCCTAATTTTAACCGGGTCGGGTCGGATTGGGTCTGATCGGGTCAGGTAAGGTTAACTTGTAAATCCTCAACCCAGCCAGGCCCGAATTTCATGCGGATTTTTATCTTCTCAACCCGACTCGCTGGCTCGAAATTCTTGACCCAACCCGCATGATTTCTCGAGTCGGGTCGGATTTTGGCTTGACCCGAGTTGCAGGCTTAGTTCTCAAGGCGTGCGCAGGCCTCACTACTCTCCTACACTGGATAAAATTATAGAGAGTGACTCTTTGGAGTGAGATAAGATTTGAACTCAGTATTTCTACTTACGCGAATTCTTTTGGAGTTTAAAATTCAACAAACATAAACATGTGAGCTTTAAAAATTATAATTTTTATCTTATTTTTTCTCATATTTTAAGAGAAATGGCTATTTTTCCCTTTTTAACTCAAAATTATTTTAAAAGGAGTATTAAATATTGGACTTGATCTCGGATTTGAGAGAGATTTAGCCTAAGTTGAATAAAGCGTGACTTGATTGAGTTACAACATGACTTAGTCGTTGAAAGGATAGTGACTCAAGTGTTATATTGAGTCAATAATTTATCAAATTAATTGATGTGAGATTTTTGTCACTTTCACACCTGCATAAGTGTGCAGCTGAACTCTATGTCTGCACGCATAATGTGGTCTAATACTATATTAGAAAACCATGACTGGCAACATTCTTAAAGTAGACTAGCCGATAAGAGAAAAGTGCATCATTGATTTCACAAATTAATCATTTTAAAACTTTGAGTTATAACTCGTATTCAAGATAAAACTACAGTAGGTGACCCTATAGAGTAAAAGACCAATGACCCACAGTCTTAAAATTTGGTCACTGTACAAAGCAGGTCATCTCAATCCTGAATCCATCAATGGATTTGATCCAATTCAGGACTTGCCCAAAAGGAATTTCCAAGATTTATGAAAAATATCTAATAAATATAAAATTCTACATTTGGATTTGTTGGTGTGTAATATTGGTAATTCCGTACACTCAATAATTTACTACTTTCCCATCATTTCTATGTATATGTAAACAAAAATGTTTAAAAATATATCTGAATATATCTTGTCATCTTGTCTAATATAGTGTGAAATTGATGGTTAGTTAATGAAGAATATTTTTAGATTATGTACTATGATTTTTTAGTACAAAAATATTTTTAGATTATGGTCGTTACAAGACTTGTCTAACCTAAAAAATAAAGAAAACCCACAATAAAATCTTAAAATAGAAAAAAAAAAAGGTTTTATAAATGGATATGATAAGATAGAATGGTTTGACTCCATTGTCTCATATAAATAATTAAAAAATAAAAAATTCATACAAAACATGGCATACAAAAGAGGATTTTACCTTTCTGTAGAGGGGTAAAGAAAGATAAAAGTGTAAAGAGGGATAAAGGGGGTAAAGAGGGTAAAGAAAGGTAATAGGTGAAAATAGGGATAAAGGGAGTTTAGAGGGATACAGAAGAGTAATAGGTGTAAAGAGGGATAAAGAGGTTTAGAGGGGTAAAGAAGGATAAAGAGGGTTTATTAGAATTAATAGTTTTTTATTAAATTTATATAAAAAAATAAAAAAATTTATTAAACATGATTATTAAATAATATTCATCAATTAAAAATATTTTAAAATATTTTTACTCCATAAGTGAAAAGAGCGGGTATGGAGGGTAATATATTAACATTTTTTATTAAATTCATAAAATATAAAAAAAAATTATAAAACATAATTAATAAATAATATTCATCAATTAAAAAATATTTTAAAATATTTTTGCTCCATAGGTGCAAAGAGGGATAAAGAAGGGTAAAGATGGACAAGGGTTTCATAAAAACCGCCATGCTCCAAGGGGTATTCATAAGGGAGGGGTAAACTTTTGAATTTTTATCCTCACCCCTCCATTACCAAACAAGAGTAAAGGACGGTAATCCCCCATTACCCCCGTTGCCTCTCATCCAAATGCAGCTTAAGATAATTTTTGGATAGTGATTTTAGCACCTCCATTTTCTCTTTTAAAAGAAATTTTTAAATTTAACCTTCACTTTTAGGAAAAAGGAAAAGAGAGAAGTACACCTACCGATTCTGAAATCAAGTCAAAATGTCTCGTACACCTAAGATATTTTTACCTTTTAAGAATTAGAAGCACAACCACGTAAACAACACTGAAATCGCCAAAACAACACCTGTGATCATCGAAACAGCACGCTTAGAAAGGCCGAAAGTGCTACTTTATATAACACACAACATTTATCATGCTTTTGTGGTCTCGTGAATACTTAATCTACTGATGGGGACCTTCGTTGTGATGATCGGCTCTGATGTTCCAAACTTGTCAAAGCATGATTGGCCCAAACTCTGTGGACACGTACCAAAGAAACACACGTTCGGCATACAAGAAAGTAACTTAGAAAATTGTAGGAGATGCTTTTCTGTCAGTCTCCTCTCTCATTCAGTCAGGTTTGAAATTCCCTCATTGAGTAAACGGGGTTGTGGGCCCTCTTTTTTTATTAGTTTAATCCAAGCCTTCAATTCCTCTGGCAGTAAAAGAAGTGGTGGGTGGGCCAATGCCAGCGAGACGCGTGCGTGCGGGCACATCTACAATCAATGCTCCTCCTTTTTCTCTGACATGACATATGAAATTCACCCATCAAAGGCTATAAAAATGAATGAGATCCATTTAAGTCAGATTATTGAATTGGTATTTATGTTAAGAAAGGAGAAAGAAGATCGGCCATTGGGGCTATTAAATTGGCTTGAATGCCATGGGTCATGCACAAAACTTCCTGATGCAACTTGACCCACCCACCACAAACCCTTGTCTATTCTCACAAATGAGGAGTTGATTGGGAAACCGGTAGTTTTTTATTATTTAAATAATAATAAGTGAATAAAAATTAAATTTACTACCATTACAACATGCAAAGTCTGATGCAAATTCCTCTGCAATGGGGTACCTCTATGGTTATAAAGGAGTGGCCAGGAGTACAAAAATTGTTTTTACCGAGATACCGGCGTCTATCTCGAATCTCGGCCGAGATTTCTTTCTCTCTCCTAAATTTTTTTGGACAAATATCGGCCATATAAATATGTATCGGCCGATATCAGCGAGATCTCGGCCATATCGACTGTTATCTCGCTAGTACGGCCAATATTGTGCGTATCGCCCGAGATATCTTGGCCGATATGCACAATATTGACCGAGATTTATACCACTGGGAGTGGCAAATGTCCCCTGTCAAGTGGGGGCAATTTAGTCCAAAACATGTTCAAATCAAGGCTCAAAGGACGATTTCACAAATATTATTAGTTTCTACACAGTCGACGAGTGAATTGGAGAACTTTTTAGGTTTTTCCAAAAAAAAATCCTTTTATATATTCTATATTAATATATTTAATATGATAAGATCCATCAATCTACAAAATAGTCTCCATGATATCATTTTGATCAAATTTATAAGGTTATGTTTATCATGTTTTTGTGGATTTTGATAATTTTAAATTTATTTAAACTTTTGTATTCTTCAAAAATACGATTAATTTGTTTAATTAAAATAAATTTTAGAAAGATCCTTATTTAAATATAGAGCTTTCTAATAGACTTAATAGATAAGACCATATAAACTCTATGCAAGGTACAGTGTGATGGTCCGCACAATTCCACATTGGACACATTTCTTGTAAAAAAGTGAGAGCACGTGTGGAGCTCAAAGCTGACAATATCATGACTTTATGATAGAATTCTAAAACACTGTAGTTTTTGTTAAGAGTTTCTAAAATTTTCTTTGACTAAAAGTCAAATTTAAATTTATTGTTACTTGTCATTTAAAATACTCAAAAAACAAAATTACTCTTACAATAAAAAAAATCACTTATATTTTATATGTTTTCCATTCTTTTATCTCTCAGTAATTGGTTTCATTTCTCATTTATTTTTTAGTGATTCTATTTTTTAATTATGACTTTTCATGGAACCCATTGAGGGTCTCCTAGAAAAATTTATGACATCTTTTAATACTTTCTTGGTTTTGCTTTTGTTTTTCCATGAGTGGGATAAGGTATTGTATTTCAAACTTTTCTTAGAAAAGGAAATTCGTTGAAAGATTTTGTTATCAAGCAAAGACCTTTTTATGCAATCCATCACATGAATTGAAATAGACCTACATAAAGGTATAAAGTTATAATTTAAATTAATAATTTATAATTATTAAATTATGAAGAGTTTAAAAAATAATTTCATTCATTTAATTAAAATAAATTTTATAATGCTTAAGCATATAAGTTTTGAGTAAGGCCTATAGGCGAAATTATTCTCCATAAATATATATATATATTTTGTTAGAATTAGGTAGAAGGTTATATTTAATGAAAGAGTTCATAAAGTCATGACATGATAAAGTTCTTGATTTAAAACTCACTCTTAAAAGTTAATCATAGAGAGAAGGATTTCTCAAGTGTTATATAGAGTTATTGGTTTATCAAATTAACCGATGTGGATTTTTTGTCACTTCACACCCGTCCTCACGTGCAATTTGACTATATGACTGTACATGGAAATTTAGGACTCATCTTCATGTGTATTTGACACACGAAACCTACTCTGATATCATGTTAAAAACCATGGCATAATAATATTTTTAAAGTAAAATTCACTATAAAAAACTAGTCATTAAGTGAAAGATGCGTTAAGTATTATATAAAGTCATTAGTTTTTCAAATTACTATTTAAAATGAATTTAAATATCTATATTTTTTTAAAAAGTAAGACATCAGATAAGAATAAAATATATAATAGTATCGTAACTATAATAATATAATGACTATAAAATAAATAAAAAATTAATTGCTAAATCTCTTTCATGTTCATGTGAAATCACATTCACTTCTAATTCTTATAAGAAATTAAGTCTCAATTAAGGAAAGAAGCAGCGTTTGGGATCTGCAATTTGCGAAGCGTGCCACCTTCGCACATGCAGCGTTGTTTGCACACACGTGTCTTCTACAAGCAAGGGCTTCACAGAAACGCATGACCATTTCCATTTGTATTTTCTTTTATTTGATGTACACAAACAACCATACACGTGGATCACTCATTTTGACCACAATATCATATCCGTTTATGTGCTTACACGTGTCACAATCCTGACCTCAATAATAAAAGTGTTGGTCCCAATGAAACAGTGATCATTCAACTGCTAAATATATATGCATGACACTGAAAATGACAATCATGAATACAAGAATCGATTCAGCATCATAATAATTTCTTATTTATCTATATTTTAAAAAATAATAATAAAATTAGATTTATATTATCCAACATGGGCTATGTTGATATTATAAAATGCTCACAGGTAAGCTGACTACCCGTAGGGCATACCAAAGTTAGACCATGGGAGCTCAAATTCACAACCTCTCAATTTCTGAGGTGGGAGGAAACTAATTGAATTAAACCTATGTGAATGACAATAATAATTATTCTGCATTTGTTATTATTATTCAAATCTTAATATATAATGAAAAAGGAAAATAAGTAGATATTCAATGATTAGCCACTGTTTAGATAATAAATTTATTGTCAATTTCAAACTACTAAGATTGAGGTTTCTGTAACGACCAACTAGTAATGCGAGACTTTTTGAACAGATATTACAGTCTCAAAACAAATACAACAAGGACAAGAGTTTTATAATGATATTATCATTGTTAAAAAGTGAAATTTAAGGAATCTATATAAAGTAAATGATATTAAAGTTTCATGACAATAATGATGTAATTATTATGCTTTTGTCATTATTATGGAGCCATTGGAAACCTTTATATGAGGCTTGATGTGATTAAACAATGTAAGAGATCAATATTATTTACAGAAATACTCTTTATTTTTTATTTAAAATGATTGAAATATAATTTTTATTTGATTAGGCAGGAAAAAAATATTTATTATGTTAGATAAAAAGTACAAAAACTATGTGGTTTAAAAATAAGACATACCTTTGTTATTGGCTTTCATGCATCCATCTTGAAACTAGATCATTCAAATAATAGCTCTCCACTCTTGTCTAAAAGAGGGAAGCATACTGCTGCAAATCATGATAAAGGTTTCAGCCGAACCATGTTAAATTCGTGTTGTTTTAATCGTGTAATTGTTTGATTTGATTTTGCTCCCGTTGATTGATTTAGAGATTAAATTTCAATAATATTATGATTTTTAACATGATATCAAAGTAAATTTAGGCACTCTCTTGTAGAACCGGGACTCCTTCCGGGCCGTATAGGAAAGAGGTGTGAGCCCCCCAGGTTAGAGGTTGACATGTACTCGTTGAGGGCCCGACCTTTGAAAGTGCCAAGACGGCTTTGTATTTGCTAATTTACAAAAACAAACCAAAAGAACCAGAATCATATGCACTTTTTACACCACAATAATTAATAAAACCAGAGTACAGAAGCAGCACCATGTACGTGAACATGCCACGAGCATGAGTTTTTTTTCCATTTTTTTCTAATTACAAAGATTTACGGACATATCTCAATCAAAGCACCTGATGCATCTTCTTCTTTTCCCATTTTTTTTCCTTTTTCTTTTCTGCAATCTCCAGCAAGGAGCTGTACAAATGACAGGTAGAGGGGGTTGATCAGTGCTCGAATATGTGTTAAAGAGAAGAAGTGGTATTCACCATTTCCTACTCCAACTGTGCATTCATGGCCACCATAAATGATTTCCCCATTTTGGGTTGCCGTCTCTTAACTACAGCTAAGCTGTATTTGAAGATTGCCTTCATCTCCTCCTTATAAACAAGGCCAACAAAGACACGTAATGGCAAGACCATAGGCTTCTAACTCTGCTGCTAGTGTTTCTTACAGTATTAGTGAGTTGGAAATGGGAGGCCTCTTTCTCAAGATTCTGCTATTCTTCAGCATTCTCAGATCTATCCAAGGTGCTTTCCCTTTTGTCTTCCTCTGTTTTTGTTTATTCCTCTGTTTTCATTCTTTTAATGTTTTCTCTTCATGCGTTCATTATTTTAATTTTTATTATGATGGGTTCATGGGTTTTTCTGCTCTTTCATTTTCCCTTTCAGATTTGGAAAGGCATAAGATGTCATTTTGTTTTTTATTGTGATGGGTTCATTGATTTTCTGCTCTCTCTCAAAATTCTCTTTGATATATATTTTTTTTTGATAATTAACATTTTACTTTGAGAGTGACTTCAGTGAAGTCTTGGTTTTGCTTGTTTTCCTATGTTTTTGTCATCTTGCCTCACTCTGGTAAATGAGACCATGAGAGATTAGAAGTAAAATAATGAGAATGGATTAAACCTTTTCTCCTTTCAGACTCCGTCCTCTGTTCAGTAATAGATATCACTTCGGATGAGACAACTACTGACAAAGAAATTTGTTAGTAGAAAAAAAAATTCAATGACTTTTTCTTTTCCTTTGCCTTTTAACACAAAATGTAAAATATTTTGAAAATAAAATATTCAGAAATCGTACAGGACTCAATTCCCTGTTTCACTTGAAAAAAATAATTAAGCACTGTAATAGAACTTGGAACTTTGAATTGACTCCAATTTTTCCTCTCATTAGGGTCTTCTTTCTGACGGTGATGTCCATTAGTATCATAAATTTCAAATCAATTGAGAAAGTCATTAAATGGGTATAGTGAGTCTCCCTTGTATTGGTCGCAAGGAAAGGGCCCTATTCTTTTCCCCTTCTCTGTTTTGATACTCTCTTCTTTAATGCTGATGAGAAATGCAGCATTGGGTTTGTTTAATTTCAGTAGCTCATTTCATCAAAACCCAGAATCCATCTTATTCTTTTCATGAAATTCTCATTTGGTAATTATATTTTTCATGAAATGAAACAAGTTAACCTCAAATGAAGGAAAATCTGCCATGGGTACCTTTTTTATTTTCCTGAAAAATGCTCTTATTCATGTAAATGCAGGAAGAGATCTGTCCAAATTCAACTACCCATTTCTCAAAAGCGCCAGCTCTTTCCTTGGCAGGGAGAGATTTGATTACATAATAGTAGGAGGAGGCACAGCCGGTTGCCCTTTGGCTGCAACCCTTTCTCAAAACTTCACAGTTCTAGTGCTAGAGAGAGGGGGTTCTCCTTATGGTAATCTGAACATCTCTCGCCTGCAAAACTTTCACATCTCTCTGGCTGATCTCTCCCCAAACTCTGCTAACCAAGCTTTCATTTCCACCGATGGAGTCATCAATGCAAGAGCTAGGGTATTGGGTGGTGGGACCTGCATAAATGCTGGTTTCTATACAAGGGCCAGCCCAAGGTTTGTTGGCTACTTTCCCTGTTTTTAGTTTATGAAATTGATTTACTCATTGATCATGATGGTAAAGGTTTGTTGGATGCATATTGTATAGCTCAAGTTGATGGGGAAGCTGCAAATTAGTTCTTTCATAATTGAGGTTATATTTTTTGAGTTTATCCATGTCTAAATCTGTTTTTTTACACTGAAATACCTTTTTTTTTCTTCCATATTGTGACAAAATCCGAAAGACTAGTCTGAGAAGTGGATTGACCAAAATCTAATATAAGTCTCTAGATGTTCCTCTTCACAACCAACGTGGAACTCGTTCGATTGTTCAACGATTCTCCTCTTGAATGAGGTTTTCCGGTAGATAGAATATCGCCTGCCATCCCATCCGGTTAGGGGATCCCCTTAATCTACATGTGATAGCTTTAAGACTTAACTCTAATACCAATTGTTAGGACTGTATAGCCAACTCAAAGACTAGCATGATAGGTAGAGTAATCCAAGTCCAATATAAGACCCTAGATCTCCTTTTTTTTAAACCAATGTGGAACTCACTCGGTTGCCCAACAAAAACTATACTTCATGATAAAAGTTAAATGGAAAAGTAGAATTTGAAAAGTCGACTCCAAAATAGAACAATTTGAATGAATTTACCTATAACAACCATGAATCATGACAACTTTGTATCACTTTTTTCTATGGATAGAGGTTGCTTACAACTTTTAAAATCATGGTGCAAATGAAATATGTATTCATGTTTGAGTTGTAGATATGTTGAAAGGGCTGGTTGGGATGGAAAGCTTGTGAATGAATCATACCCTTGGATAGAGAAGCAGATTGTTCACTGGCCCAAGCTTGCACCATGGCAGCAAGCATTCAAGGCAGCCCTTCTTGATGCAGGGATCTCACCATTTAATGGATACACATATGATCATCTATACGGGACCAAGGTCGGCGGGACAATTTTCGATAGCGACGGCTACAGGAATACTGCTGCTGATCTGCTTGCTTCTGCTAATCCTAAGAACATCAAGGTTTTGGTTCATGCCAGGGTGCAGAAGATCATTTTCAACAAAAAGGGTAAGTAAATCCACTCTTAGAGGGTTTTCTTCTTTATCAACTTCATGTCTTCACCAAAGTCCATCAAGGTCAGATGATTCTGATAGACTGATATGGTAGTTTTTCTTTTTATTTTTTTAAAAAAATCAAGATTTTTAATGTGGATCGGCCCAACATTAGATATTTGAAATACCCATGTTTGGGAACTAATTTGAACTAAGACACCCAAAACTAGGGGTAAAAAATTCGGTATCGGCCGATATTTTTCTCTCTCCACATTTTTTTTAAAAAAAAAATGCCGATATCGGCCGATACGATACGTATCAGCCGATATTTGGACCCTTACCCAAAACTCAAGAATCAGACATGAGAAGCCCACATTTTTTAAAGATTGGTAAAAAAACCAACCATGGAGACATAAAAAACCTATGATAGAATTCAAAATGAAAGTAAAATAAAAAATGTCCTACAAAAATTAAAAATAAAGAAGTTCGAAATGAAAGAAATAAAGTAGCTACATATAATTATATGAGTGAATGAAAGTAATAATATATCAATTTATTGAAGAAAGTAGCCTCATCAAAATAAATTAGAGATTGTCAATATTAAGATGGTAAAAAACAAATTTAGTTAAAAATTATATCCTTTTATTTTAAGCAAATAAAGTTGACAATTAATAAAGACCTCAATTTCAATTGGTTATTTCAATTTTTTAAATTTAAGTGTGAGAAACCGCGGAATTCTCAGCGAAAACCCCCATAGATGAGCCTCCTAGGCCATGGGGACTCGAACTCACAACCTCCTACTTTCTAAGACGGGAGATAACCAGTTGAGCTACACCCATGTTCACTTATTTTAAATATAGCAGATGTACGTGCTTAATCAGTGTAAACATTAGCAACTATTTCATTGATTTCTCTAAGTCAATGAAGTCCACTTCATTATTAAATATAATTTGATTTAACTTCATAACTCAGATTATATTAACATAAGCAGGTTTTAAGGCTTGTAAAATCTGGGATCTGCCCTTTTACTATTTCTAGACCCACTTGACTTGGAAGTATAGGACTTAGCAATAACATTTTACATGGGAAGACACTTGTGCCCACATGATGTACTACTGTTGGGACCTAAAGATACCTTGGTGGAGATGAGAAAGGAATAATTTTTTCTTAAAAAAAAATATAATAAAATATAAAGACAATAATTCAAATATTTGAATGTATTTAAAGTAGATGTTTTCATGATATTACACTAATCTACATAAATTATCATTAAATAATTACTTATATTTGTAATCTCAATTCATAAGAGTGTAATTATCAAATACTAATTCAAGAATATATGAATTTTACTCTAATAAGAATTAAATAAAATTGAACGGTCAAATTTTGCCAAGTCTAGTTCAAGGTAGACTTGGCAATAAGTCGGTTGAGTCAAGTCAATTTTGGGTTCAGGTCAACGGCTCTAATCCATTACTTTAAAACCATACCCAATTAAAATGTTCGGGTCCAATTTGAATAGTTGGATTTGGTCAAATTTTGCCAGGTCTATCAATTAAACTGGAGATTCTTTTCTAATTTAATTTATGGTGTACAACCATAGTCTAGCCCAATTTTTTAATGAAATTTTCACCACACATTGGGTTCCATGGTTACTAATATGGGCACTTTGACATAGGAATCACCAAATAAGATAGTGATGGGTTTGTTGGGATAGCCTTTCCTTCAATATATTGTTTACCAAAAACCACCATGATCGGATTGATCAAGTCATGTTTTTAAATACCATAAAGTTTAGTGACTCAAAAATAATTTAAAATGATGAATTTTTGAGAGCTTTAAAAATATAACTTAATGCAATCATGATAATTTTGGATGGACAACATATTGAATGAAAGACCATCCCGACCGGCCTACCATAACCCCCATTTGGTGGGATCTACACCTATGTGCACACAATAAGATTGTGTAAATCTTCTTGCATATTTGAAGTGTAAATCAATACAACAAATTTGAGTATGGGATGTTTATCATCATGACATTGAGATCTAGATCTTGGTTAGAAGATTTCCAAATGGAGGAGCCAAAGAAATGGTCCCTCCTCCAATCATCAGTCCCTTCCATGATCAAAATGTTATACAATTTGGCAGCATAAATAAGATTTTGTCATCAAACATGGTTGCAGGGAAGAGGCCAAAGGCGGTTGGTGTCATCTTTAAGGATGAGAATGGAAGGCAGCACCAAGCATTTGTGTCGAGGAGGATGAAGAGTGAGGTGATATTGACGTCGGGTGCAATCGGAAGTCCACATCTGTTGATGCTCAGCGGCATTGGGCCGAAAGAAGAACTGGAGAAGAAGAACATCGACGTGGTACTATACAATGAGTTCGTCGGAAGGGAGATGTCTGACAATCCAATGAACTCCATCTTCATACCGACAAAGCAACCGATCGAACAGTCACTCATTCAAATAGTGGGCATTACAAAGATGGGATCATACATTGAGTCTAGCAGCGGTTTTGGCCAGTCCTCCGATAGTATCCGGTGCCACCACGGCATCATGTCAGCTGAGGTTTGCTCAGCACAAACTCATCTGAGCATTTTCACTTGTACCAATTACAATGCTGTAGGGACCTACCCAGGCCCCTTCAATTCTGGGCTTAAAGGGCCTGACTTTGGCTCATTTTTGGGCCCAAAGAACAAAATAATACAGTAATGTGTTTAATTTCACAGTAATGTATTTTTTTTTCTTAATTTCCAATGAATTATAACCATTTTAAAACAATCTATGGGCTTTCTTTTTGTGAATAATCAGATTGGACAGCTATCTACCATTCCTCCAAAGCAGAGGACTCTTGAAGCAGCCCAAGCCTATGCAAATAGAAAGACAGACATACCTCATGAGGCCTTCTTGGGTGGGTTCATACTAGAGAAGATTGAAGGTCCTCTCTCTACTGGACACATCAGTTTGATCACCACCAACATCGACGACAATCCATCGATCACCTTCAACTACTTCAGCCATCCTGATGATCTCAAACGGTGCGTTTACGGCATACGAACAGCGTCGAAGATTGCAAAGTCGAGGCCCTTTGCGGATCTCACCAGGAACGATGAATACACAATGGATGGGCTTCTTAACATGAGTGTCACGGCCAATGTCAACCTCATACCCAAGCACACCAATGACAGTAAATCCCTGGAACAGTTTTGCAGAGATACTGTGATCACCATATGGCACTATCACGGCGGATGCCACATCGGGAAAGTGGTCGACACCCAGTACCGGGTTATCGGCGTTGATTCGCTCCGAGTTGTTGACGGGTCGACATTTGTTGACTCACCGGGTACAAATCCTCAGGCCACAGTCATGATGCTTGGAAGGTAAGTAAATAATCCATTGTTTCTTTGGCTTTGAAATTTGAAGGAGCTCACACTTGAGCATAATACTTTTCTTTGCTTTAGGAAATTCAAATGAGATCATCTCTAGCCTCATTGGAAATTGAAAAATTATTCTCACTTTTTTTATTGACCAAGGTTGTTGCCGGTAGAGTCTTATGTCAATTAGAAAGATTTAGGGACTTATGAATGACTTGGGTCACTTCAACTAATAGGTGGTATCAGAACATATCCCAAAGCCAACGCATGTGGACTCAAGAAATCCCCTAGCCAGAAGAGATGGCCGACAATGTTCTGTCTGCCAAATAGCTTCGTTCGAGGGGGGATTGTTGGGATAGCGAACGAGTCGCACATTGGTTATGAGGGGGAAGACTTAAGGACTATTGTGCTAGCCTTTTCGGCTGGATAACCAGGCCTAACAAATGTGTCTAGGCCTCTAAGAGCATCCGACTTATCCTCAGTGCATTTGCAAGCCTCCCTACCTATACATACCGAGTAATTCTACGGGAAGTGACTCTTTAGGGTAAATTGGGAAAATTATTCTAACTTATTTGAAATCACATTTCTATTAGATATCATCTAGCTATTATTATTGTCATTTTTAATATTTGAATGATACCCATCTACAATTGACTTTAAATTTTGTTGTAATATGCAGGTACATGGGTGTGAAATTGTTGAGAGAGAGACTACGAGGGCAGTCCTGTATGATATCCAGAATACCACAGTTTAGTTGAGTGAACTTGTTTTTATTTTCTATTTTTTTAAATATTTAGGGGCTTATCTAAATGCAAAAAAAAAGATTAAAAAAGGGGGGGAAAAAGATAAGCTCCTCTATAGTATGGTTGATAGTAAATTATTGTTGTTCAATCATTTAGATGCTAAAATGTACTTAATTTTCTTGCTTATTTTTCCATGATTTTCTTGTTCTCAAGTGGTGAAAAGGAAAGCCATGGCTCTATTAATTTGACTTTGACAAATTTACTTGTTTTGTTTGATGAAATACTTTTTAAACTATTGAAAACTTTTATTCTGTCTTCTATTTTTTTCACAACCGGTGTAAGTTGTGGATATTGTATCTCAACCAACAAAAAAGGGCCAATGATCCTTGCTATAATTTAAGTTGTTGAAATCAATTAAAGAAATAATACAAAAGTTTTTTTTTTTTTAATTTACGTGTGGGAAATTATGGGAAACCCAGCGTAAAATCCTACAGGTGATATCCACTGTCCTTAGGGCACACCAAGTGAGGCCATGGGAGCTTGAACTTGACACCTCCCACTTCTAAAGCAGAAAATTATCAATTGAACTACATCTATTTATACTACACACAAAAGTCTTTGAACATAATAACAATCATTTATTTCAATGCCTTAAATCCAATTAGTCCCACTAGCCTACTATATGCTAATATTAATAATATTTTTTTTAACAGCGCAGCATAAATCATTGAGTGGTAGTTCTCCCTCCCAATCAAGAGGAAATTGTAAACTTTGGCGAACATTAGTTTTTTTTTTTGAATTTACGTGTGGAAAATAGCATGATACCCAACGTAAAACCTCCACGGGTGAGCTCACTGCTCTAGGATACATCAAAGTTAGGACATAAAGACTCGAACTCACAACCTCCCAGTTTCTGAAATTAGTTGTCATGGTGCCCAACATTAGTTGATATTGTTTGGTGGGTCATATTAAAAATTATCATTAAAGTTAAAATTAATCAATGTTGGTTGTATTTATGCAACTTAAACTCTATATAATTAAATAAATTAATTAAAAATTAAATTTATTATCAATGTAGTGGAGAGTGTCTTAACTCATTTAAGTTCCCATTTTCAAATAGGGAACCTTGTATATGTTCATGGATTGAGAAGTGAGTAAGTGAGAACAATAACAAGTGCAGTTCCCAAGACTTGGGATTCATAATTACACATAATGACTATGGAAAAGAAATCAAAATATTTGATTGATGAGGGCTTTTTCAACTTGTTACTCATCATTACATCCTTTTTAAGGGAAAACCTTATTCCCTTTTTCAATTTCTTTTCTTCTTTGGGTAGTACTTAATTGTGTTAAAAGGTATAATGATGGGACTAAACTAGCCTATAAAAAGTATATGGGGGTTGTGTTGGGCTTAACAAGACCTTTTTAACCTGTGCCCCACTTCCATAACCCAAGAAAATGGATCTCATATATACCAATGTGGTCAGGTCTTTCTGGTTGGCTGCTTTCTGGTCTGATGGAGGAGAGACAAACTCACACACAAAACAAGAGAATCCTATGGTTCCCTTTCTCTCTTTTTTTTTAAAAAAAGCTTTTGAAGACAAGATAGGCATATGCAATGCAAATCTAACATGCCCTCAGTGCTACGTGCATTGCTGCAAATCTCTTCTTGAGCTAATTACTTTGAGAAATACACAAAGAAACAGTGTATGTACTCAATAATTGGTGTTTGTGGCTTGTGGATGGTTGTGTGTATTCAGAAATTTATTGAACGTATACGTACTTGAAGAGAAGTGGAGTGTGTGCAAGGGTTTGTGGATTTCAGGTCACCCTAGTGGTGAGTATTAATGGAAATCCAATCAATGGATTGTAACTCCTCTCTATATTAACTCGACCGTTTTCCAATTAATGGATTGTAATTCATGAGACATAAGTTGATTTGTAAGTAACATATTGATTATGGGTTTGTAACTGATAATGTTGTAATATATATAAACACTGTAAATGAGAGAGAAAAGACATCCAATTCTCCAAAATTCTTCAGTGAGGAGTCCCACTTGCCGATCTGCTCGATTCTGAGTTGGACATTAGTCCACATCGGAAAGTAAGCGTTTAGAGTCCTGACTATAAGGTAGAGTTCCTATCCCTTATGCATGATGCATTTTTGTGTGTCGAAAAATAGAGTCGTGAGTCTGACTTGATGGATTATAGGCCGATAAGGCAGACAATATCGCGCCTCGGGTCGCCTTTTTACGGTGCGACAGTGGGCCCGTTAGGATCTGATATGTCACGAGCGCAACATATCGGTTCTTAAAAAAAACACTATGTAACGGCCTATAAGCACTGTATTCACCGTGTTTTTTACCTACTTCAAACTAAGGTATTATAAAACTCTACCTAATTTGTCTAAACAAACCCATTAGTGGCCACTTTCTAAACTAACCTAGCAACTAATCTAATTCAATAAAGAGAAGTTTGAGTGGGGTATCTTAACTCATTTAATTTTTGAGTTGTATCAAATCTAGTCTTTCACTTTGATAAATTGACTTTTTAAAAAAATTTAAATCTTACAAACACAACTTACCTGAAACAGGCCAAAACCTTCCATCCCTATTACAACAATACTTCACATGTATAACTCTATCTTTAGAAACAATTGGAAAGGATCCTCAAGTAGTTTTTTTTAACAAGGAGTATTCTTGAAGTATTATACACAATAGGACTAATCCCCCTGGACCCGCATTGTCCAGTCCACGCAGTCGACCCAGATTAATCAGGTGGCAGCAACATGAATCGAGACGTGGGGAGTAAACCTAACAATTGAGCATCAATTATTATTCCATGGTGAATTCATAGTGATTATGTAAACTAATAAGAGAGGCTGTGTAGGAAATAATGTAAATAGGTGTTAGATAAGTTTTATCCTTATCTAATAATCTATCCTTTCCAAATAAACAAAAATTCTAGAAAAGTCTTTTTCCTTAAGAAACAAAATCATATAATGATAATTGCTTCTAGTCTAGATTGATATGGTGGAGATACAGCCATCACCTATTTTACTATAATGGACTGATATGAGCTTTATGAAACTTAGCATGGTTGATTTCTAACAATATAGTTTTTTTTGTAAAATCAAAACTAAGAGCAGGGTCGAAAAAATGGCAATAAAATTCTTTCTCCTTTTTTTTTTTTTTTAAACAAAAACCACCGATATCAGTCGATATCACAATATCGGACCCATATGATGCAGTTTTAATATCGGCCGATATGATAAAGCTTTAAAACCATATCTGACTAAGAGAATACTTTAAAATAAAATTCTAAACCAAGATTTACTTTATGTTCATATGACAAGGAACATATACTGTACATTTCTATCCTACCTACTGGGTTTATTTTGCTTCCACTCTAATACACAACAAATACAATTAAGGAAAGAAAGAAAGCAAAATTTAACATATTTTTTAATAAACCTCTTTATTTCTGTGAAAGAGTATTTTTTCACAAATGATTCAGACATTTGATCAAACAGATTGAATTCATGAAGCAGGGGTCCAAATATCGGCCGATACATCGATATCTTGGCCGTATCATATCAGCCAATATCGATCTTTTTTTTTAAAAAAAAAAAAAAAAGAGGAGAGAGAAAATATTGGCCGATATTGAATTTTGAACTCCTGCATGAAAGAACCGTAACAAAAATTAATATTAAAAATGGTTTTGACATTTGATCAAACAAATTGCGTGCATAGAAAAAACTAATAAGATATTTGATCAAAAGCATTGCATGCATAGCACAAAGAATAGAAAGATAACTAAAATAATTGAAGATTGATAAAGAACTCAAAACACACAAAATTATATTATAAATAACAAAAGACTAATATAAAAAACAGAGAGAGCCACACTCAGTGATTTTATTATTTTTTATTAACACAGTTGAGAGGTCGTGTCTGATGAGGAAAATTTAAGTTTAGATATGAAGTCTATCAAAAGTTATTATATCCAGATCAATCAATTTATATTTTTAAATATATATTTAAAAAAAAAACCCACATGATGTAATTCAACTGCTTGCCTCCCGCCTCAGGAAGTAAGAGATTGCGGGTTCGAGCCCCATGGCCTAACCTTGGTCTGTCATAAGAGATAGTGGGCTCACCTACGGAGATTTTACGCTGGGTATCCTACAGTTTTCCACACGTAAATTAAAAAAAAATTAATTTTTTAAAATTGTGTAGAGTTTGAAAAACATGTCTTCATTTATTTTATAAAAATAATTTCTTTTAAATCAAATATTTAAATATAATCTTTTAATGCATTCATATGATCCAAATTAGTTAACCCTTTCACCTCTAAGTACACATAAAATATATACAGTAAAAGTATGCACAGTTATCATCCCTCCTAATCTGATGGCAATAAAGTTCTCCAATAATTTTGTACATAATAGCCATCAATATTGAAAAGCTAGCACACTTCTCCCAAATCATTACCCAAGCGATACATTTTCCTGATCATGCCTTCTTTTTCTTCAATTTCATAATCATGACAAGTCCCTTTTAAGGAAATTTTCTGAATGCATGTTCCCTTGAATTCTACAGGAGATAACTACTGGGGCTGAAATTTACGTGGGTTGAGTTGAGTTTTAATAAATTCAATTCAATTCATATTAAAAATTATTAAATCTAATTTAATTTGATCTAAGTTGCTGACCTGAATTGCTAAATCTGACTCGACTTGAGTTACAGGGCCGATAACCCAACACGAATTTAGCCCAGATTTGAGATTAAAAAAGAGAAAGAAGAACAGAGGTAGGGTTTTTATATTTCCTAGAAGTCGTGTCGGATTGGGTAAATTCAGGTCAGGTCAATTTGATTTTCTAGTAGTTGTGTCGGATTGGGTCAATTCGGATCGGTCAAGTTGATTTTAATTTTAAGTTTCACGTCCAAGTGGATCATATGGTGCATGTCGAAACTTCAGACATGCATTGAATGTTGCTCTGACACCATTTTAGAAAATTATGATATGAAAACATTCTTGAAATAGAACTCACTCTCAAAAGCTAGCCGTTGAGAGCAACCGATGTGAAACTTTTGTCACTTCACACATAGACCTCAAGTCACTTGACAACTTATCATCTTCTTTTTTCCGTTCAATAATGCTAAAAGTGATAGATCCTAAAAGTCACCAAAAGTTTAGTTTTCCTTATATTTTTTAGTAATTTGACAGTGTGAGGTTAACAGAACTTAGTTCTTAAGTGTAGGACACAAGTGTGACTCAATGTATAAATATCTAAATGACATGAGGAGAAAGAAAGGGCTTAAGCTTAGAAATATTAACATGCATTGCTTGAATCTTTGTGCTCAACTTCAATTCCTTGTGTCAAATGTCAACACTCTCTCTCTCTAGGGCCAGCCCTAGCATTAGGCAGTGGGGAGCCGCCACCAAAGGCCCCCATAACAGCTCTAAAAAATAATTTTATATTAGAACCCCTTGAAATTTTAGGACCTCTACAGTAGAGTCTCTCTTTATCAATTTTATTTGAAGCCTCTCAAATTTTAAGAGTTCTCAGCGTAGGCACTCTCTGTCTCTGTGCCTTCAAAGTTCAGATACTTCCTTAGTATCCACACCTCTGTCTCTCCCTCTCTCAAATCATATTGTGGCAGCTTTTGAGAATTGAGAAGGCAAAAAGTTATTAAATTCACAAGACAAAAAGAGAAAGAAAAGCAGATGAGTCTAAAATAAGATAAAATAAAAGAAAGGGCAATTGGCGTGCATTTGTCCCACCAAACCTCTTCTCATCTCTCTGCCTACACATCCCACCTTCTATCACTTCACTTTCCCATATTGGAATGCAGACATACCAAGACTTAAAAACAGACAATGATTTTAAAAGGACACCACTCAACCCACTATACACACTAAACTGGCCAGCCTGCCCATTCAAATGGTGGCAACTCACTCACTTTCTTTGTGGGTTCATCAAAATTTGTATTATAAAGAGTAATTTTTAAAATTAGTGTTCTCTGTAATGTCATGTTATAAAAAAAAAAAAATTTTTAGAGTCAATTTGGACCCACATCTGTCACTACTGTATAAAAAATAAAAACGTCATTTGTATTTTTCAACAATCATAGACTCCTAGAAATTGAGAGGATAGATTTAGTAGGAGAACTAAGAGAACCCAAAAACACTCATTTAAAGGTAATTTTGTCTAAGAAAAAACTATCCTCTCATCACTCTTTTTTTTTAATGACCAATGTGTTCAGTTTTTAGAGCACTCGATAATCTTTAAGACATGTGTAAGCCTCCCTATCTATACATATCAAGTAATTTTACAGAGAGGGGCCATTTAGAGTGGAGTGAGAATTGAATTCAAAACTCCTGCTTTCTAAGGTAAATTTCTGACCATCACTCCAAATCGTTTGGGTTTCAGAGTCTCACATGTTAATCGATACAATAAATATAAGTTGAGTTTAAAAGTATCCGTTGTGAGCCAAGAAATTAATTTTTAGTAGAGTTCGAATTCATAGCTAATATGAATCTATTTTGGAATATATACAACTTCCGCATTAATCTCAAGTCGTATGGGCAATTAGAAAAAAAAATAAAGATAATTTAAAGTTATAAAGTTTGAAAATTAAAAAATTATTTAAAGTGATTAAATTTTAGAGAGCATAAAAAACATAGATTGATTGATTTAATTAAGGTGATTTTTTGCGGATCACACATTTGAAGAAGCATATTTCCAACGAATCTATCTCTACCCTGATTAGTTGACTCCATGCCTAGGTATGTAGGGTAACTCCATGTAAAAAAGATGACCACTTGAACAATGCAACCACCATTGTAACAATAATCAAATGATGTTGGCGAGTAAAAAGAGTTAGCCTGGTGAGGCTCTCTAACGAGATATGTCATCAAATAGATGATGAATCCCACATAATTGAATTCATTTGATATGTTATTACATGGATAAGCTAAGTCATATTACCTTGGCCCTTAAATTTTGATGACTATAGGTCATTAATTTTTAAAATTTTAAAATCAAAGGATAGAATGATCAGATAGAATGAAAATAACCTACTTATACGATTCTCTTCACATCACATCTAAGTACGTGAGTCTTGAAATTCATTTGATAGTATGTCTCGTTAGAATATCTCTCTAAAAATTTTAGAGTAAAAAAGCTCAGAGGTAAGTTAAATTTCATATAAACTTTTAGGAAGTGGATTCAGAGAGAGAGATGGGCAGAAGTAGAAAACTCTAATGAATTTGGACTAAATCCCAAACTAAATTTTGAAGTTGTGCTCCTGGTTATGAACCTAACTTGTGTTCTTGTAATTGGGTCCATTGTCAACCCAAATTAATTAAAATGGTAATAAACCTTTTGATTTATATCTTAATTATTATAAAACAATATCAATATACATGTAAAATTATGAGAACCACATATCTGTTTTGGGGTGAAGATAACATGACTTGAATCCAAATTTGGCTTTGAAATATCTAAACATAAATATAAATATAATTTGTAGATAAGTCTTAAAATATAGAATCATTTTTTATTCCTGCAAATATTCTTCTGGAATTTCTGTGTCTCTTTAATTCTTAATAAAAAGTTATTAGGGTTGAAATCGGGCCGGTCGGATCAGGTTTTTTAAAATCTAATTTGAACCGAGTTACTAGAACTCAATCTGATTCAATCCAAACTTTTGACTCGGACGTCTTGACCTGATTTGACCTGAATTATAATCGACTTACCCGAAACCCAACCCGCATTTTTAACCTACTTTAGCCTACTTTTTATCAGGCCAGGTCGGTTTTGATCAAGTTAAATCAAATTAACTTAAAAATGTCTCAACTCAATTTGACTCAAATTTAATGCAGAATTCGGGCCAAAATCCGACCCAAGTTTCATCCGATGCTATGAAACAAGGGATGAGTGGAAAATTGTCACGGAGGAATAATGATAGTCTTTTATAAGGAAAGGAAAGCATCATATTTGAAGTTCTTGGAATTGGAATTGAAGGCTTCAGTTTGTAATGATGATGAGTGCATCAAAGTCAAATCTGGATGTAATGAGCAGAAGAAGGATGATGAGAATGAATGTCAACTCAACTCAGGTGGTCTGCAATCATCAAAGCACTGAGGAAGAAGATGACGATGCAAGTCAAATTTCTATCTCATGCAACTCCCAAGTCAAATAGGAAGTATTTTGTTCACCTTAAAGGCTCCTACAATAAGGGATAGTTTTGAATTGAGATATTTGGATTATTGGATAATTATCTTGTAATATAAAATTCCTCCCTCTTAATATAATAGAATTTGAGAACTCTTAGGGGTTGATCTAACGGTCTAAGAATTCGCCTCTCAGGAAGTATGAGTCTAATATTTGATTCATACACAACTTTAAGGGGTTACTCTCCATTATTTTACTTGATGTATGCTGACCAGGGGTTTAAATCTCAGGATATATCGGTCGATACATATCGTATCGACCAGAAAAAAAAATGCAGCTGAGATGTCGGTCGAATAATGGTCAATTTCTTTTTTTTTTTATAAAAAAATTTTCGGTTGTGGGCCCGGGTCGTTATCTCGGCCGATATTTGCCCATATTGGACAAATATAAAGAACCTTTTTATTTTTATTTTTAAAAAAAGCACCGAGATATCTAAAAAAAAAATTGAAGAGAGAGAAAGATCTCGGTCTGGCCAATTTGTCGACCCCTGATGCTGACTGGAAGGTTTTTACGTGCCCCAAAATATTAATCGGGTCAATTCGACACCTTTGATCATAAAAAAAAATATATATATATATATATATATAGAATTTAAGTATGTATTTAATAGGCACTTCTATTAGGACTGGAGTGACCAAAGTTCCTTATAAGTCTCTAATCCTCTTTCGAACGAGGCTGTCCGATGAATAGCATGTCGTCAGCCATCCCATCCTCCTAGGGGTCTCCTGAGTCCACATGTGTTGTCTTGGAGCCTGACTCTGATAACACTTGTTAGGACAAGTATCTATCCCAAAAGACTAACCTATAGGTAGAGTGATCCAATCCTTTTAAAATCCTAAATCTCCCCTTTTACAACCATTGTGAAACTTGTCCACTCCCCCAACAACTTCTTGATAATTTAATATTAACCCTTTGCCCTTCACTATTTCACCTTAATTTTAGTCATTTACTAAAATTTAGTTTGGTTGCATAAAAGTCTGGGGATTTTGCAAATTCAAATTTGCAAGGTTGAAGCACCATGCAAATGGAGAGTCTTGGAGAAAATTGTAACCTTATCCATCGAAAATTAACAACAAAGGTATTCTTTATTTTTTTTTTTATCAAAATAAATTTTTTTTTATGATTCAATTCTGATCAAACAAATTCAATTTTTAATCTATATTTGTTTAATTGCACTTAAAACCTTCCAAATTTCAGATGAATCAATAGAATGGGCTAACTCAATCTCTGCATGTTAATAATAAGAGCATTTAAAGAAATCACAATGGAGTCTTTATCTTCCTAAGTCGTCATCTTCATAGTCTTAATGATTATATCCAACTCACTTTGAAAATCGAAATTGATCTATTATCAATATTTCATTTTTAACTTAAACAAAGTAAAAAATTAGAATAAAAAAGAAAGCCTCCTATTTAGATCTAAGATCTAATAAAAAATTAAATCCAAGATAAATTATTGAAGAAATTAGGTTTCAAATTTTGAGAAACTTCCCATCCTAACAAAGTCTTGAATTGGTTACCTCACAATAGAAGAAATTCAATCTCACCTAGAAAAAATTGAATGCAAAATTCACACACCAGAAATTTAAAGACTCAAAATCAAAAAATTAAAATCTCAAAATTCTCACACAAATTCAATAAAAAATTCAAAAGATAAACGAAACTTAAAGGTTAGAAGAAGACTCATCTGGTCATTCATGGGTTAAGCACTTGATCAACAAACCAAAATCTCTAGAGTTGATGAAACGTATAAAGTGAAGCCCTTAAGCGTTGGCCCAACTCGAAGCCCACACCCCAAGTTGGGCCTCACTAAGCATATAATAGAGCACCACTTCTAAGTCATTGTCCCAATGGCTCTCACTCTAGATCAGCTAATCCTTTGCACCTTTGTGGCAGTTTCACTCTAGCATCAAGTAACCCTTTTTATAGATTGCCTCCTACGAGATTCGAACATGGGACATGATACCTACTTTCATACTAAATGTTAGGTACTTTAACTAATAAGCTAAAAGCTCTAAGAGTGATAAAAGTGATGAAACTCGTAAAATCAAACTCTTAATCTTATCACATATTAGGCCGGCTCAATCCAATACCCATATCCCAAGTGAGTTCCACAAGCCAAAGTTAAAAAAGTTGGATTTACTGAGATATCAGCATTCGGCTAATATCTCTCTCCTAATTATTATTTTTAAATCTCAGTGTCTATCGGCCGATATCGATGAGATCTCGACTGTATTGACCGATATCAGCTAGTTCGGTTAATACGGTGCGTATCAGCCTAGATTTATACCACTGCCACAAGCCAAGTAGCATACCAACACTCCTGTTTATACGTAAGTGAGAGAAGCATAAAACAAAGGAAAACCTTGCTTGTGCTCTCTTGGGTTAGCACAAAAATCTAGCTAATCTAGTACACTCTTATTCAAATGCCCTAATTGTGCCACGTATCTCTATTGTAACATGAGACCAATGAAAAATATGCATATTTTTAAGAGATAAATATAAAAAAATTATAAATTAAAAAAAAAAAAAAACAAAAGAGAGAGCCATGGGTGCCCAACCATACATGCTTCCTTTAAGTTGAGAGAGAGAGAGAGTGTGTGTGTCTTGCATGGGTGGCGCCACTTCTGGTTTCCCACTTTGAAGTTGCTCCATATTGCTTTTGCTGCATAGTTCCACGTTCTTCCATGTTTCTAGATTTTGCATGATTCGGGGGATGAGAAAGAGAGAACCATGCCCAAGTTCATCACTCCCCTATTTTAGACTTTTTAGGGGTGAAATTTGAGCTGGATTTTAACTTGTATGAAGGTTTGGTCAGGTCGGGATGAAAAAAATCATTACAGAATTCAGGTCGGACTGAGTTCAGAACTTTAAATCAACTCGACTTGATTCAAATTGATTCGATCCGACCCAAATTAAGAAATATAAAAATGCTATTGATTTTTTCTTCAAATTTGAACTAAAAAGAAGTTAAGTTGTCGGGCCAGCAATTCAAGTTGGGTCAAGATAGGTCGGACTCAATAATTTTTTATATATTTTGATTAGGTGTATTAAAACGCGATCCAACCTACCTGAGTTTCAACCTTAAAAGTTTTTGGAAATATCAAATTGAGATGAAAAATGGATCTAAACCTTTAGTATATGAACTTGAACCTTTATTTTAGCATTTGTGCCGAATAAATTTTCGAATAGAATTATTATTGAACTATAAAATTATTTATAAAACTCTAATAAAGACGGATTTTGTCGATCAAACCAATCTCATAATTATAGTCTGTGCCTAGAAAATAAATCAAAAATAAAAAGACATAAATAATTTGATCCAAGAATCACATGTTGGAATAAAAGTGTAAGAACTCGAAAGAGAGTGAAAGGTCACAGCATTTCCAGTTCTGTGTCGCCTCACTCACTCTCCCCATCACTTTCAAACCCACTTACGATGGGAAGTTGTCAACATGTGTGCGTCTCCTTCCTGTCTATGCCTATATAAAATAAAATTCTCTCTAATCTTCTTCTTCACAAATCATTGCAGAACTGGACATGTCTCACCAAAACCCTAATCTTTTCTCTCTATCTCTCTCATACCTGCAAACTGCATGGAAAACCTGTTAAAAAGTTCAGAAAAAGATTCTTTTGAAGAAAATATATATTATATAAATGTGGAAGGAATCCCTGAACAGTGTGACTTTTGGACAAAACCATGAAGGCTTATAATAAGTCCTCACACATGCATCAAAGTATTTCCAAGGTACTACTAATCTACTCTCAATTACCCATAAAAAAATCCAGCAAGAAAAAATGAAGAGGAATGCAAGAACAAGGGTATTTTTTGTAAAATAATCTGTCCTCGAGAAGAGACTTTGTAATCTTATTTACTGATATAAAAGGTAAATCAAATAAAATAAAGTAATGAAAATCTAATTATATTAATATAATCTAATAATATCTTAACCCCCCCCCCCCCCCCCCCCCCCCCCCCCCCCTGGCAAACTGTGGTGTGTGAAATAGCGCAAAGCTGAAAGAGGATAAGGGAGGAAATATCAGCAACAGCAACTCTTTTCTTGTTTCATTTTTTCTTCTATGAGAAACATTCCATTATTCCTAAACAGCTGACATACAATAGAGAGTTTCATTGCAAAAGCACAGCTAAAGCATTACAAGAAATAGGGAAGAATATTCATGGGGGATAAAAGTAAAAGGACCAAAAGCCATTGGAATATGAAGCTTATGATTGATCTCTATCTTAAATAGAGATGTGGTGATGGCACAGCTTCCCTTTGGGAAGGAAAAGAGGGGAGAAGGGACAAAGGAGATAAAGAAAAGGATAGAGGAGGACAAAAACTGAAAGAGGAATAAAATCCTTGATTTTCTATGGAAGATTTTTGAAAAAGAAAAAAAAACCCATTTCCATTCTTCCTTCCAGGAAGCTAGATTTGCCATGGCTTTTGATTTTGAGCCTGCTCATATGAGGATGAATTCATTCGAGGGTCAATCCCAGCCATGTTTAGAATATCCCCATGGGAGAAGGCTTTAAGGCCCAAGAAATCTCTTGTCAACCCATCATTTGCTCCACCACCACCAACACCACCTCCTTCTTCATTCCTGTGAAGATTTTTTGCAGGATTTTCACCTGCATTTCCTTCTCTCTTTGAACCAAACAGTCCTCCAAAGGCCTCATCAAACGACTCTTCAAATCCAGCAACTGAAGAGAGAGAAGCCATGTTTTGAAATGAAGCAGAAGCAGAAGCAGCTGATGTGGAGTCCACAAGACCAGCAACTTTATCCCCAAAAGCAGTCACGCCATGTACGAAACTGCTTTTCATCTCTGCCCTTGGTGACAGACCCAGACCGAAACCAGCCGTGGAATCAGCGCTGACAGTGGAGTTAGCAGCCAGGTGAACTTGATGGGGTCTGAAAATGGAGGAGGAAGAAGAAGAAGGTTTGCTCATGGTAGCACCCATTTGAGCTGCCTTCTGCAGCAAGGCAGTTGCAGACATGTGTGGAGAGGCAGTATGGAGGAAAGGGGAAGGAAGATGAGGGTTCCCATTCGGCATTGAAGCTTGGGAATGTGACGATTCATAATCTAACCTTGTAGGAAAGATTGATGAAGAAATGTCAAGGTGATTAAGTGATGAGGATGTTGGGGGCCCTGGTCCTGCTCCTACCAAAGCTAGCCATGGTGGGATATCTGGTCTCAAATTGAAATTCTGCTGTTCTTGTTGCTGCTCTCTTTTCAATGGAAAAGCTTGTAGATCTTGGGTATTGATGTTGCTGTTGCTATGGGTGCTGGTTTCTGTGGAATTAAACAGGTTTGGGAATTGGGCCTGGAGATTTATTTGTGTAGAAGGCCCATGTACTGTGGAAGTGCTTGGTTGAGAAGACAGGAGTGTGTTGGCTGAAGGGTTTGCTGTGATTGTTCTTGCACTCTCTTCTGCCAATGCATCACAGAAAGCTCTGTGAGTGATGAAACTATCCCTCCTGCAAAATTTAAAAAAAATAAAACCCAAAAAAAAAAGCATTACAAAAGAGTAAAATGATAAAAAGTGCAAAACCCTTCAAAAAGGAACCCTAAGTGAAGCAAAGCCCTAAACATGAAGAGGTTAGCCGGTTGGTTCAGACACAAGACTTCAGGATTGAAGTATTAGGTTCAATCCCTAATCACTCCTCACCAACTTAGCTGTGTGTGTGTGCAGATTGAGAGGTCTTCACACATCCCAAGGGACTAGCCCGGTGCGCCGCCTAGGCACCTCCGAACCTAAAAAAAAGTGAAGCAAAGCCCTAGTGGATGATTTGCTTCCATTTTCATGATTCCTATCTAAATTGTGACTTTGTTCTTTCTTCAACTTTTCCATATCTATTTTCTCTTTCCCATGCACCGGGATACAGCACATGTGATTTTGAATTACATGCACGGTTTCTATACATGGAATAAATATCCTTGGGAAGAATTTAATGCTTGATTCATGTGCTGCTGCATTTATTGAATCAATAGAATCATATTTCTGCTTCAATCAACTTAAATGTCAATTTTGGGTTGCATTACCTTGAGAAGAGAGTGCCACAGTCACATCTGTATTCCCTTGTGCCACAGATTTTGGAGTGAGCTTTCCAATCTGATTGAACTGCATAGCGCTTAGAACATTTGTCACATTTCCACTTCTTCTCTCCATGCTTTCTGCAGAAATGTTTCTTGATTCCTGTAAGGTCTCCAAGAGCCCTTGAAGGGTCATGGTGCACACAAGAAGGCTCGGGGCAGATGTAGACTCTCTTCCTCACTTCCTTGCTTGTTCTCTGCTTCAACTTCCATGGAAGGTTATGACCTCTTCTGTGCAGCTGGAGATTCTGATCTCTTTGAAACCCCTTGTTACAGATCTCACAGACAAACCTATTGGTTGCCATGAGAGTTTTGGGGGACAAAGCAATCACTTCAGCATCTGGGTCTGATCCGAAACCCGCAAAAACCACAAACCCAAATGAAATAGATGATGGGGGATACCAAAAAACAGAAACAAGGAAAACCCATTCAGATAGGATTGGAAAAGTGTACCTGGATTGCCTGGAAGGCTTCTCTTTTTCTTCACTGCAGTTGGATTTGGCGAAGCAATGGACTGTTGATACAAGTTGCCTGAAGAGGCACTTGCCTCACCTGATGCAGAAGTCAAATTGGACATGTTCTCTTCCACAACTGGGTGTTGTTGAATTATCAAACCTTTCATATCATACAAGGGATTTCAAGGTTCCATTAAAGGATTTTCAGGGGTTTGACCGAAACCCTGATTCAAAACAGTAAGATCAAGGTATGGATTACTTAAAAGGAATGAATAATAAGCTAAGAGAGCTTGTGGTGGTTTGCAAAAATACAAGGGAACTTGAACTCAGGCAATACTCACAGATCTGTTCCACCATCAGATATAGCAGGATTCATGAGAACAAAGACAACAGTAAATCATCATTTCACACCCCCAAGCATTTATATAATAATAAGATAAAAATTGAACATAGAAATGATGATGCTGAGAAATTGGCGCTACAGCCACTGTCTGCTGCAATTTTTCTTGCAGTCTGCAGCAAAGCCCACCTCCATTCAGAACTCCTTATGATGGTCCTTTTCTCTTTTGCTTCAAAAACCCACAAAAGAAAAAAGAAAAGAAAAAAAAACTATCTAGATATTCAAAAATAAAAACAAAAACAAAAACATCAACTGCACCAAGCTTCTCAACAACTCATCTAAAACCCTCTTAGTTCCTTATGCAAGAAAGACACTTCAGAGGCTACCCAAAATTAAGCATGCATACAAGTTGAGAGAAAAGACACCCATCACTAATATGTGATTATTATTTTATTTTATTTTCTAAATGTAACAATAAGTGACAAGAGAGGTGGGAGTAGAAGAAGAAGAAGAAGAAAGAAGGAAAATAAATAAATACTTATTGTATATTCTCATACAAAGGAGAAGAAAGAATGAAAGAAAAGGAAAGGAAAGGAGAGTGGAATTTGGAGGAAAGGGGGAGTACAGAGATGTGGGTAAGGAATCCTCCAGTGTAATTGTCCACCCATTCATTACTCACGCCCACAGGGCTTATTCTGACGCACCACTTTCTATCTTTTTTCCTTTGTTCTCTACACCAGGAATTTTCCTTCCTCCTTTTTTCTTTTCTTTTTCTTTTTCTTTATAAGTAATTGCATCAAGAATGATTCAAACAATATTCTTATTGGGATTTTTCATGTCGCTCTCTAAAGTCTTTGAATGTTGAAAAAGAAGAATATAAAATTTAATTCAGTTAGAAAATGAAAGTTTTCTAATTACAGTTCTTTTGAATAGTCATGCTGCACATTGCCAATGGGGTTATTTCTGAGTTTTAAGGGGAACTTTTTCTTATTTGAGGAAAAGGTTATTTTATTCTGATATGAAGAAAAATTAATATTTTAAATGACAAAATCCTCTTATAAAATACAGATAACTGAACAATCTAACCCTCATCAATCTATACTGTCGACCATGTGAGAAACAGTATTTAGAGGTTACTGAGAAATTTGGCCAGAAAAAAAGAAAAAAGAAACTGAAGAACGTTTCCATTCTATCAATTATATTATATGTGTGAAATTCATAGTTTCCGTTAAAAAAAAATGAGAGTTTTGAGTTCGATTTTCACTTTATTCTGAAGGGTTACTCTCTAAAAAATTACCTAAAGTATGTAGTTAAGAAGGTTTACATATACCCCGAAAATTAATTGGAAATTTTTTTTTTATGATGAAAACTCCATCGATGTCAACCTTCAGTGTGGTAAGAATTGGAAACATTTTTCCTCAGAAATTACTTGATCAGCAAATTGGTGGGCCTTGTACTTTGTCCTTATCTGTCCTTTGTTCAACACTTCAGTAAACTGATGGAACTCCTGCAAATGAGGTATCCCTGTACAGCAAAGGGTGAAAATTTGCTACTCTTTCATCTTTTTTCTGTGGCATGTGACTAATGAATTTATGCAGTTTCTAAGTTTACATGAACCCTAAATTAGATATTTCTTTGATAGAGTTTACAAAATATTTTCAGAAAAACTGTTAAAGTTGATATTGTGAGTTTTTTTATGCATCTAAATGATTTAGATTTTAGATGTAGAGGATAAATTCAAGCATCCAAATGAACTTCAACAAAAATAACAATTTTTTTGGCTAAAATCAGAAATTTTGGCCATTTTCTTTTCATTTTTAGACCCACCAAAGATGTAAAGATGGGTAACTTCTAGAATTTCTATAATGTTGAAATTATTAGAGAATTCCCCATATTTTAGCTGAAATTTTAAAAATTTCATTCGTTTATTTCAGAAATTTGGGTAAAAAAGATTGCTGGCTTTGAATTATAAATCATATTTAAGAAATATTAATAAAAATACATATCAACATGAAATATACACAACCAACCAAATCAAAGAGGAAATTAAAAAAGATTTAGGGTTAAAGATTTTTCAACTTTCCATTAGATGAGAATCAAACGAGATTAGAGTAAGAATAATTGTTTTAGAAAGTGAAAGTTCTGAATTTAATTTTCACTTTATTTTAAAAGATCATTTCCTATAAAATTACTCGATATTTAAATAGGCAAACTTTAACATATCCCATAAATTAATAGGATAGTTTAAGAGATCCAAGAGACCAGAATGAATCAACAAAATTGTGGACCCCAGATGATTGGGCAAAGGTCTTATGATTCCTCCAAACCATAGCTGCATTATACATAGTGCATATGTGGATCTGATTCCATAAAAATGGATAGTGCTGATTGAGAATTAATTAATTAATGGCAAACCTTTTCTCATAAAGAGAAAAAAGGTAAAGAAGAAGAAAAAGAGAAAATGATTTGAAGGGAATGATAAGCTCTTCATTTTCTTTTTTTTACATTTGGTATGGTAAAAAGTAACCCATCTCAGCTTTTCTGCATTTATACTTTGATGATTGGTAGAATCCTCTGATTTCACAGCAGACATGATGATGGGGAACTGTTCTCATTTGGTTTTACTTTTAATCTCCTTTTCTTTCATATTATCATTTCTGTCCAAAAGATTAATAATTAAAGGTTAGATTAACATTGTCCATAACAGTGGAAATTTTTAAGTCAGATGCTGCTCAAGGTTCAACACAAAAGTGGTCCTATCATATAATTAACTCCATCTTTATACGAGCAAAATTTATTAGCAAATACGGGATGAAGTGAAATTTCATTTTATCTCTACCGATGTACTGCATCGAATATCGATATACCAATATGCAGAATATATACATAAAACAATGTGTTATAAGTACACTGATGCTTAATAAGCAGTACATTGATATGAGTAAAATGAGAATTTCACTCTATCACATGTCTCTTAACAGATTTTGTCGATATTAAGATGGCTGGCCTTTTTTTTAAAGAAATTAACAAATATAATTGAATTGATTTGAACTCTTCAGATTAGATTAGAGGTTTGAAATCTGATTGTGTTTAGACTAAGCAGATATATAAGATTTATGGGTGATTTCTCATGGTATAATATTAGTTGCACTTTTAATATGAAATAGAGATACTTAAGTTATTAAAAAAATCGATTTTTTTGACATCTGTAAAATTTATATAATGTAATTGAATGAGTAAAATTGGATTTTAAAAATTAGGAAACTAAAATTTAAGATAAATTTAATTCTTCCTGATTTTGCATGAGATAGTTCAACTAGCATACACTTTGATTCAAGAATCAGAAATTCCAAATTTGAGTCCCTAGTCACTTGATGCCCATAGCTTACAAGATGTTGTATACATTTGAAGTTTGAGTCCCTTAGGCACTTGATGCCCGTGGCTTAAAAGGTGTTGTATACATCTGAAGTTTTATTCAAGTAAGATCTCGATTTCTTCGATATTAAAAAAAAAAAAAAATCTAATCCTTCCTACAGTACCAAAAGTTTTTTCCCTTTTTTCATAAAGGAAAAGGTGGGGTAAAAGAAAATTCCCTTATCCATGAGATAAAAGTTACTGCAATTGTAAAGAAAACGAAAGATCATTCAAATCCAAGTTTTTTTCAGAAGAAAAAGAAAAAACCTAAAAAAGTAAAAAGAAAAAAGAGGCCTTTGTCAAGCAAAAGCATCTCTGGGCATTTGTGTATCAGATGAATTGGTGCTTCCTCACGAGATAAAAAAATATTGGAATAAAAAATAATTTTCTTTTGTCATTTTCTGCTTTTAATTTTCTTTATAGATTTTTATTTCATAAATGGGCTCTGCAAATATGCGTTCCCAGCTCATCACCACCCAATTCAATACATTAAATAAATTAAAAAACAATAATATTTATATTATATTAAATGTGATATTAAAGGGGATGAAATGTATATAGACAATATATTTCTCAAAGATACTCACGTGCTATTCCTCCTATTCTTTCATGGATATGGGTTTGTGGGCGTGAAAATAAAATTTTATATTTTTATTATATTTTTTTAAATCTTTTAAAAAAATAACAAATAGTTGGTAATGGTGACGACGACAACGATTTTTAAGTAATGGACAATCAGGTTCAAAATAATGTATCGACAAGATGGTGCATCATTATTCTGGTATCCCCGATATAATTTCTTCCAAAAAAATAGAACAATTATAAGAAATTAAAAAAAAAAAAAAAAAACTGAGCCCCATTCTATTTAATTGTATCATTATATTTGTCTAATGCATGGTTTAAAAAGTCAAGACTCTTCAATTTTTAAACTATGATACATTGATATATTCAAAGAACTTTAAAATCCTATCATCATCATATAATCTATAATTGTTTCTAATCTTATGTTTTCAAGCTTTGTTTAATATGTAAATAAAAAAATAGAATAATAAATTAAATAATTTCGAAATGCATATAAGATAAATATTTTTAAGGCATAGATAATATTAATTTAGATAAGATTTTTTCATATAACTTGACCAGTCAACTGTCTGCTTAAATCATTTCTTTTGAAGAATGCATCCTACAAGAATTTGAATCTCAAGTAAATAAAATAAATAATTTTAGCAGGAATGATGATGAAAAATTAAATTAATATTCCAATCATGATTGTGTTCACACTTAGGTCAACATGTATTATTGTGCACCTGCAGCAATGCAGTGGATGAAATGCTCTACAGTCCTTTAGAGTACATGGGGAAGCTAGTAAAATTTGTTATCTTCTTTGAAAAATACCATCCTAATTTATTAGACTTGTCTTTTCCTCTTCCATTAAAAGAATTTATAACCAGTCTATTCAAGTCATTAAGGTTGAGAATATACTTTAAAATTTTAAAAGGAAATTTTGAGGGCAAATTAGTTTTAATCAATGAATTAATTGAAAGGGGTTAAAGTAATGGCTAAAAACCCATCTACGGGTATTTGAGTTTGGTTCTCACTCCATCTAAAAAAGTCACTCTCGATAAAATTACTCAATATTTGTGAATAAGAAAATTTGCGCATACCTAAGAATTAGTCAAGTGTTATAAGCAAGGGTCGAAATATTGGCCGATACATATCGTAATGTCGTATCGGTCGATATGTATCGATTTTTCATGGCCGTACGATATCGGCCGATACATATTGTATCGGCCATACAAAAAAGGTTATCGGCCGATATGCTTAAAAATCAGTATTTAAAATTTTTTTAATTTTTTTTTAAAAATAAAAACCTATACGGTTTTCACGATTTTTTATAGTTTTTTACGATTTTTCACGGTTTTGTGCAGTTTTGAATATCGGAGGAGAGAGAATACAATAAAATGGAAAAAAATGGATGAGAGAGAAAATTATCGCCGATATGTATATAGGCCGAAGCGTTTTTTTTACCCCTGGTTTTAAGAGACATGGGCCCTATGTTCATTAAAAAAAAATATTTTTTTTTTTTAATTTACTTGTAGAATATTCAATATGACTACTTGGCAGAAGAATATTTTTTACTAAAAATGAAGGAAATCATCAGGGCAGCACTATTTTGTGTGCCTTACTATTTATTATTTTTTTTTAGCTTTTTGTCTTCTTTCATAAATTGAGTTCAGATTGGCATGTGGCAATGCAGGGAATGCAGGTGTTGCTAAATATATATATATATATATATATATATATATATATTATTGAGTACATACACTGCATGCAATTAGGTAGTGGCCAATAATCACAGTTATTTGATTACAATTAACAAAAATAATTGAATTTTGAAATGAAATATTTAACCTTAATGGTTTTAAATATGAAACTTTTTTTACTTAAAGTTATAATTTTATTGATTTAATTAGATTAGTTTTTGATAAACATTGTTAAAGGATCTATTATCTACATAATTTATGATTAATGAGCTCCACCTCTAAATCTAGAATGAGCATTAAAAGACTGTGGAGGAATCATTTTACCTAATTAATGTACAATTTTTAATTTAAAGGGTTTCGAACGATGTTCATGAACCTATTTCAAGAAGTTCGAGTTCTGAGTTTAAAAAGTCACTTTTCGTAGAGTTATCAGTGTGTGTGGGTAGACATGCTCAAGGGGGAAACTTGGGTCGGATTTTAACTCCACCTGCATGACTCGACCAAATAAATCAAGTGGGTTTGATTTTAAAATTTTAAATTAGAGTCGATTGTGTTGAGGAAAAAAATCTGAATTAAATTTTGATCAGGTTGGATCAAGTTTTTTTAGAATTGATCCGACTCAACCTGATCCACTCAAAATAATTAACATAGCACTCGAGTTGAATCAGACAAACAATTTGATTCAGCACTTGAGTTCAGTCAAATCAGTAATTTGGGTAAGGTGGATTTAGCAATTCGGGTCAAGTTCGGTCAGATTCAATAATTTTTTATATATATTAAGTCGGGTTTGTTAAAACCCTGTCTAACCCGCCCGAGTTTCAGCCCTAGGAATACTTGTATATGACCTAAAAATTAATCGAGTGCTCTAAAAGACTTAGAGTGTTCAGTTTGATTATATAAAAAAAAAACTAATGTAAAGATTTTATCATCTATTGTACATGTTTTAAATGGAAGATGGGGATAACTGTACGGATGCAACACCGATATTCAGTACATGAATCTGCAGTGTGAATTTAATGAAGACACTTTTATGAAACTCTGCAGCCCAACTTTCCAATCTCAAACAATATCGATGCAATTTGGGAAAAAATCTAACCCTAAATATTTTTCCCCTTTTCAATATAAACAAAATAACATTCCTATTTTACTTATATATTTTAACATTTTACTATTTTTATATTGTTCTTCATTATTTTGGGTAAAAAAGATTGATCCATCTCGATACCTCAATTTTTTAAAATAATATAAAAAATAGCAAAAAAAATGAAAAACGTACTATGAAAATATTTTCACTTAAAAAATAGTCATTTTCATAGTATTGAACTCTAAAAAATCTCAATTTTGATAAAAAGGTATATCTTAAATAATTGAAAATTATTCAAAATTTTAAAAGAAATTAAAGCCAATTGACATGAAATTCTTGTTCTCTAATGTTCCATAATGACAAGAAAATTCTGAGTTTTATGAAAATGTTTGAATACAGAAACACTTTTAAAAATATATCAATCACACATTAATGGCTCCTTATTTAATTTCTTAAATATTTGTATAACATTTCTTCTTCTTTTTACAAGAACCCCAACATGAGAATAACCTAGAAAACTTTAGATTTCATGAATTTTTAGAAGAAATTTTTTTTGGAAAATCACACATACACCCTAAAAATTATATCAATCTCATTAAGGCATCTCCATTCAATTCCACTAAAACTCGATATCATTTCAATAAATTATTTTTACAAAAAAACCCAAAATCGAGATTATCTTAGAGCAAAAATTCAAAATAACTCAAAATTGACAAATTTAAATGAAAAAAAAAATTGGAATGAAATTTTTTTTATACTAAGAACTTACTTCTAAAGCTTCTTAAAATCGCGAAAAACTATTGAAACTAACAATTTTTCTCCCAAAAAAATTGAATATGCCGATATGGGAGTTGTCAATATGTATCGGCGATAAAACAATTTTTTAATTTAGATGAATAAAAAATCAGATCTTCAAAGATTAATAGTTTATGACATCTAAAATTTCAAAGACCAAAACAATTTATAATCATTACCATGACAAATAGGTTCACATGGATATCCAAAACGGACAAATCATTTGGCATGTGCAAACTCAAGTTTCAAATTCTTGAATGATGAAGTAAATGTTCATCCGTACACACTAAGCACAATATTACTCCACAAGTACAGGTTTGTGTCTGTGGAATGAGTTAGTGTTGGCTGTCTTCTTAAATTTGACACTCTGTTACTATACATGAAAATAATCATTTTTCTATGGTACAAATTTATAAAATTAAATTCCATATTTTTCTCTATACTCTTTAATTTTTCTGATTTTTTAAAAAAATTAGGGAGGAGATAGAAACCAGAACGCTGCAATGATATATCAGCGATACGGTTGTATTGGCCGATAAGTATCGTGCGGTATTTTTTAATACCCTGATTAGAAAGGACTTTTCTTAAATATATGATTAGCGAAAATCACTTTGATTGAATCAACAAATAATGTTCTCAACTTAGGAACATGTCTATGGGCGACATCTTGCATTTTTTGAAGGAATGTATTGACATAGTTTAGTTGCTTCTTTTAGTGTTTCTCACGGATGTTCTGGGGTTGTGGGCTTTTGTCGCTTTTTCTAGTATCTTTTGTTTATGTGTTCTCACCTCTGGTGCCTCTTTTTCTTTTAATATAATCACTATTAAAAGAAAAACGATGTTCTTTTAACTCTTTAAAAGTTGATTATTTTAAATTATATTTTTAACTTTAAATTTTGTATAAAAAAAAATGACTTGAATTTTTTATAGAGGTCGTATTTAAATAAAAAAATTAGTGAACTCATCACCACTTTATTTAGTGAGCGTATCGATATCTAAATCTGTGAAGTAATAAGACATACTGACATACAAAAACCAAACAAGTACAAACTACAAAGATTTCAACATCTGGTTTCAATTTGTTTTGAGCTCTGCATTCGGAGTTGAGTGTGAATCAAATTCCAAATTCGGATTTTATTCCCACATTTTGGAATTGGTTTTAGAATCATTCAGATTCGACAAAATTGAATCCATCCAAAACCCAGGTCAAAAACCCAACTGGATTTATTGCTGCAACAAATTATTGAAATCCATTCATGCAGATTGGGTTGTCATCTAAGCATACAGACAACTATATTTGCATCAAATGTAGGAAGTAAAATCAGTTGGCCTCATTGGCTTTTTATGGAAATATATACGAGGTTTACAAATAATTTCATGTTTGTATGAAATTGGTCTCACTTAAGATTTTAAATATCAAACTAATTCTGGGATTTAGAAGAAATCGAGTCCAAGTTATATCGACCGAGTTTAAGTCTGAATCAGCTAAGCCATAACAAGACGCGATCATGTGGAATAGTATCAAGTCCAAATCGACTTGTGACGATGATGAACTCAATAATCCGAAAGAATTGGAATGATCGTTAGAAACTTGTCTCAGGAACAAAGATTAGTTAGATACTCTAATAGATCTGAACACTTTGATGATAAAAAAAGATATGAATTTAATATTGAATTTTTAGTTTTCCAAAAAATTAAGAGGAGAAAAAGTGAATTTTTTTTCACACACAAGGATTGTGCTCCATATCATGTGTTAAACAAAAGAGGGACACTGACCCTTTACAACTCACACCAGGGAACTCCCTAAAAGCAAAGTCTAGACCACTATTATTTGGATCCACTTATTCATCAAAACCCAAATCTCAGACCAACCATTCATACTGAGCTAGTTTACCAAAAAAGTTTTATTTTTACTGGTTTCATTAGAATCTATCTTTAAAGTCAATCACATCAAGTATCATCTTCACTTCTCAAATAAATTTACCTTCAATGGCCGCAATGTCTTTAGATTCACAGCTCATGTTGAGTGGCTAGTATCGGCCGATATGTCCGTTTTTCAAATTCAATCTGCATTAGGTATGATTTTAAGCAGATTTAGAAGAAAGTTATTCAAAGTGTGAAAGGTATTTGTCAATTTTAAATATTTTTCCTTTAAAACTTTAATCATTTTGAATTTATTTTCACCAATTTTTGTGAATCCGGATATAAGATTGTCTTGAATGAGGAATGTTAATGAAACAATATTAAGTGCTTATGGAATTAAATGGAGATATCTCAATATGATTGACATAGTTTGTAAAGTGTCTATATGATTTTCTACCTTTTTTACTAAAAAATTAATGAAAGCTAAATTTTATAAGATACTTTTTAATTTTGAGTTTCTTGTGAAATAATTAATGAAATGGTATAAAAATATTTTTAAAATTAAATGAAAGGACCTTAATATAATTGAAATAGTTTTTAGAGTGTTTGTGTGATTCTTCTAATATTGTAACATTTTTATGAAATTCAAAATTTTGAAATAAAAATTTACGAATTGTAATTGAAGATGCATGTCACCGTAAGATACTAGATAACATGAATTTCATATTAGGTGTTTCCTCATGTTAGTTTCCTATATTTTTTTAAAATATTTAGATATTTTCCAAATTTTAGAATACTTCTCAAATTTTTAGGTCATTCATTATTTGTATCAAAATTTCAACTCTTAAGGGTCTAATACTCCATAAAATTTGTTGTTATTTTTAACAAAATTATCTTCTCACCAGCTTTTCAATTTTTCCCTATTTTTCAAAAAAAAATTAGAGGAGACAGAAACCGTATCAACACCATAAGTACAGTGGGAGTAGGGTGATGATTTGGCCCATTGATTCAGTGAATAGTTTAGTGGGCTTAAAACATTAGAATGTTTATCATTTTAGCATAAAATGATGATTTAACCATCATCTTAAGGTCTTTAATAATGCATAAGAGAAAATATCTGTTGAGAACCGGTTTACAGAAATTGGTCTGAATTTAAGGTTTAAATATCGGCCGATACATATCGTATCGGCCGATATATATCGATTTTTTTAAACCGAGTAATATCGGCCAATACGATAAGTATCGGCCGTACATACCGAATATCGGCCGATATGGCCGATATTCGGTCCGAAATATCGGTCACAATATCGGCCGATATTCATAAATATCGGTATTTAAAAATAAAAATAAAAATTTTAAACACCGATACGGTTTTTCGCGGTTTTTACACGGTTTTTCGCGGTTTTTCACGGTTTTCTGCGGTTTTCCACGGTTTACGGTTCTCGGGGGTATTCACGGTTTTTCGCGGTTTTCCACGGTTTCAGCGGTTTTCCGTGGTTCAGGGTTTACGGTTCTCAGGGGGTTCACGGTTTTTTGCGGTTTTTTGAGGTTTTGTCACGGTTCACTACTATTCATCACGGTTTTTTGCGATTTTTTCACGGTTCCGATATTGGAGGAGAGAGAAAATGCCGATATCGGTATGAGAGATAAAATTATCGGCCGATATATCGTCTGTATCGGATATCGGCCGATATTTACATATCGGCCGAGCCGATTTTTTGACCCCTGGTCTGAATCACAGCCATTGGATTGAATTTATAGGATGAATTCAAAAAAGAAAACCTAACAGATTTTTAGTTATCCAAAAATTGTGATTGAGAAAGTTCACAAAATTATGTCTAAAGGACTTTATACTGGAACAAAAATTTCATAATATTTAGTTTCAAAATCTATAAAAACAGTGGACTTCAAGTTTGGTGTGCACTCACATTCAAACCCAGAAAATTGTCTAAGCTTTCAAGGGGCAATTTCTTCCATTTCCTTGCTTTTTTTTTTAAGCTTGATTTCAGATTGGATTTGAGATTATCTCTATTTCTTTGTTGGCATTCTTGTTTTCATTCCATTTGCATCATTTTTCCCTAGGGTCCATTTAGGCTGATAAAGGATAACAACATACAAGTGAAGGTTCGAGGTGACTCCTCGAGATAACTCGTGAAGGTTGTCTTGGCAGTGAAGAATTCGCTTGAGATGCGGGACGTCTTGGGTTCAAATCACTCTCAATACAAAAGGACCACTCTCTGTAGTGTTATCCAGTGTGTGTAGATAGGGAGTTTTGCACATGCCATAAGGATTAGTCATGTTCTCTAAGAGGCCTGAATGCCTCAGTCTTCAAAGAAAAAAAAGGTGACTCCTAGAAATGAGAAACTGATCTCTTTGTTCAATATTTAGTGGGATTTTGATAGAAGAGAAATTGTTTTCAACACTGTGGATTTGGAGGAACTTTCAGGGATTAGGTTACTCAAAAGGGGTTTACAGGCAAGCAACTCCCAATGACAGAATGACATATTGGCCTAATAAGTCGCCTACAAATGAAAATTTTCTAAAAGGATTCTTTTCTAACAGCAAATATTCTCACGAGCTAAGTACACATCACACAGTCAATGAAAAGATTTGCTAAAGGCTCAGCGGGAGAGAGTTAAAAACAGTTTTTCAACAGTTCCAGATCAGTTCAATTCCAACTCTTCTCGACGAATCGCGTCTGATCAGGTGCTAGGGCACCTACTTCAACCAATAACATTCAATTGAGAACACTAATTCTCTTCATAAAATTAACTCACGCCGAATGGCAACTAATTGAGAGAGATTCATGCCACATTTCATCAGATCCATGGTATTATTATAGAATCTTCTCATCCTCTCAAAAGCCTAATAATAAAAGACTTCTGCTGTGTGTAAAATATTCAACTTAACTATTTCTGGAGCTGAGAGTTTCTGAATTTGAAAGAATTTCTTGCATAAAGGGTTAGCATACCTTGAGGAGGTCTCTTGTATTTTTCAAATTCTTGTAATCTTTTCACTCTCTTTGTACTTTCCCTACATGAAATGGACCCTAGCTTTGGATTGCTTCTGTCCTGTCTTTCTTTCCTTTGTATAGGTCCTTTCGACATTGCTTAGAGCTAAGACTTATAGTCTTCCCTGAATAAAGGGAAAGACCACAGAAGCCTAACCAAAAACCTAAGCATCCTCCTCCTTTGTTTCTTGTCTCTCATTCTCATTCTCCCTGATTGCGTGATTACGATAACTAGCATCTTAAATGGGGCACCTAGGTTATCTGCCCGTCTATTAACTAATTTCAACTGCATATTTTTGACAATTTTCTCCAAGAATTTAAAAATGGTGGTGCATTCCACTACAGAGAACATGCAACCACGGGCAAGTCCATAAATTTATGACATGTTAAAAGATATGCTTGATTTGAATTCCTGCAGTCTTAGCTGGCAAAGTATTGCTTCCAGACTTACAAGTGGAAAGTAAAAATGTTAAAATGAATTTCTTTTAGGTCTGTAGTGTAGTCTACTGTAAACGGGCCAAAAAAGAAATACTTAAATCAACCTTCTACACAAGTAGTTCGAGAAAAGAGTTGAATGATCCAAAAGTTGAGAACTTGAGATGAGGTGATTCGCATAACCTTGTTTTACACCATTGACAAAACAGAAAATGGATGGAGAGACAAAAAATTGAACTTTGCAACTAATTTTTATAATCTGTGAGTCAATGAATTTTATAAATATTGTACAGAAAACAAACCTCAGTGTGGCTGCTGTAATGGGACCCAAACCAACCCCATGTAAATGAATGCATATTTACTAAATATATGAATGGGAAAAAAGAAATAGAGGGCCACCAAAACCCTAAAAAATGGAAATTGAACTGGGGCTGCTGTTACGAACCTGTTTGGATGCTTAAAGTTGAGTATTTCTTTTGCAATTTCCCTTTCAATTGCCTAATTTTGGCTTCAACCCTCGCTGTGAACCCAATCTTGGTCTCCTGCCTTGCTTTGGACGACTCCCTTGTCCACATATGATGGTCCTCAATGTCTTTCTTGTAGTACTTAATCTCTTGGATGATGTGGTGATCCATGGGATTGAAGGTTCTTTGAAATGAGATGTGGATCAAATAGGGAAGATTACATACAACAGTGACTAGGAGTGTGATGATCCAGTAAATAGGTGCGGGGGCGAGAGCTTCTGTAAGGATATGATGAGCATTCCCCGAGAGGGTCGGAGAGGTCATGCCATAGAGGAGAAGGAAGACATACCAAGTGCTGATGCTGCCCCAAACAAAGAGGTGCTGGATCCATGTGAAATGACTCATCGTTAGTGCAATTTGGCAATTGACAGCCCAGATGATGCATGTGAACATGGTCGCCCCAACGGCTGCCATGTCTGCGGTCTGACCTCCAGAACGGAATGCCTGGTCATAGAAAATGTTGATGTTGAGGAAGAATATGACGAGGGATGTGTAGAGACCGTTAGCCATCCAACCAATTATCCTGTACCAATCAAAGAACAAGTTCCTCGGCCCTTGTTGGTATAGCGCTGGAAACTGCAAACAAAAGAAAGTCAATACAATTTATTAGTAGATGCAAGCCCACTGCTGCAGTGTAGTTTCAAGCTGGGGTGAAATTAGATTGATGTTGATAACAGGTAATGGAAGCCAACCTACCTGTAGGCATACTTCAGAAGAAACATCTTGCTCGAAGGCTCCAAGAGATATGACAGGCAATGAAGTGAGAATAACATTAAACAGCAGCATATACCAATCATCATAGACTGACTGCCCCGAAAAGGTGGTATATGCCTCGAAGTAGAAGAGCGTGAGACCAAAGGCTATATTCTTATAGAAGAAATAGCAGATCTGAATACAAAGCAGTTCCCATACCGAGAATTAGATATGTGTCATTTGCGTGGATAGAGAATGTGTCAAATGGAAGCATAGCAAAGAAGTGTTCCTCTGTTCTTACCATCTGAGCAATCCTCTTATAGCACCAGTGTCCATGGATAACAAGAAGTCGTTCCAGAAATCGGAATTGCGCAATAGAGAAGTCGCTAGCCATCACAGCCTGCAAATAGTTGAAAAACAGTGAGTTTGCTGCAACTTAGTCCTGCAGTATATGGCTAATAAATAACTGGATGGTAGATCCGCAGTCAGTTGTTCAGGGGTCCCATTTTTTATGAAATAAGACACTACGAGCAGTCATCATTTTTTCAGTAACATAACATAATAACTTAAGTAATAGCATCAAACAATGTTCAACATTCTGTAGCATCAAAACACAATATCTGCTTTACTTGGATGCTATATAACCTCAAATAATACTGGCTATCTGGCTATAACAGTAACCTAGATATTGACCCATTTACAATTTTTCATTTTTTCCCAATCATATATGGCCAACCAGATTCATATATATGTATAAGCAACATTAATTATCTGATAGGTGAACCTGTGTTTTTTAGAAGTAGATTGTTATCCACATTACGAACCTGCATTCCTTCTACACCGCTTATACCAATGCCAATGTCTGCCTCTTGAATCATGCCCACATCATTTGCACCATCACCAACTGCCAATGTGGTTTTTCCAGTCCCTTCTTTTACCAACCTAGTCACCTGTTGCAAGAAAAGTCCAGATCAAGATGACAAAAGTCTCCTTCAGAGCTTGATATTAACTGCATATGAACAACTATGATGACAACTAAATCCATAAGAAGCAGACAAATCATACCAGGGCCTTTTGTTTGGGGGAGACCCGGCAACATATGACAGATGCACAATCAACAGCCAAGTCCAAAAATTTATGCTTCAGATCATCTTCTAAAGCATAAGTTAAAGTTTTTCCATCAATAATCAGAGCAAATGCAGCATGGGGATCCTTTTCCAGCTTGATCATTTGAGAGGCATTAGTGATTTGCATCAAAATATTCTCTTTCATTTCCTGATCAGTCACAAAACATAGCAAAAAATCCTAATATGAAATGGACTTTTTGTGTGAGGAAAAGAAAACTAAGGACAATCATAAAACATAAAGAATAAACATGTACCTTTTTTGCATCCGTGTTAGTTGTGGTTATTTGGATCTGTTTCATGCCTTGTCGAAGCAGACTGCATGCAAACCTGCAACATGGCAGAAAATTTAATCAGCACCATGTGGCATACTGTGACATGATGTCACAAATTAAAAATACTAAATAGTTTTAAAAAAAATCCCAGTGTCAACAAGGCATACCCAATGTTGATCGCAGTTTCCATCTTGTCACCTGTCAGGACCCAGATCTTAAGACCAGCTTGTGCTAATTTATCTATGCACTGAGGAACCTTTTGAGGGGAAAAAAGAAAGGAGACAAATTACAACTGCGATCCTGCTATTTAACACGCAAAAGAGACCAAAGGCTTACCCCCTTTTGTAATTTATCCTCCACAGCAGTTGCACCCACAAGAATTAAATCCTTTTCCATCAAGTCTGCAACACGTTCAAGCAGGGCTTCTCTTTCATGTCCTATAGTAGTCTTTGCTTTAAGAAATTCATTGTTCCAGGCAGAATACTCAGCCGCTTCGAGCTTCTTGTATGCAAGAACTAGTGTTCGCAAGCCTGCTTCTCCATATTCATTTAGATGCTTGGTCGTTTCCACCTCATACGCTCTTCCATTTTTAGATAGTCGGTCAAGTATGATGCTGAACAATCGACAAGAAGGCATTAAAGTTCATGTTGCAAGAAGGCAAATTCACGTCCATATCTTAAAGATAGCTAAAGATTAGACTCAATACAATGAATATGTTGGAGAATATTGAAGGCTACCAAGTCAAAATGCTCCACCAGAAACCCGAGTATAGATAGATGAGATAAATGGCTCAAATCGTGATGATCACACTCCACTAGAATGGTTTACTACAATTGTACTTCTAAGGGCTAAAATTATCTGCAAGTATCTTGTGTTGAAAATTTCTGTGAACCTCAGATCACTGATATGCCTTTGAGGATTGTTGCAAGTAGGGTGATCTTTAGGGTAAAAACAGTCCCAAGACCAAAAAATTCCCACATGGAAGACACAGTGCTGTGGTCATTTAATCGTCATTGCATCCATTAAAAGTAGATCTGCACTGTTCTTTAAATTTTTACACACTTATGACTCCCCATCAGAGAATCCTTTAATAATTACCCATCCATGGTGGAGATGCGACATGACAAATAGGGGGTCTATGATGTGGACATCCAGCCTTTCCAACCCAGTGATCCACAATCAAACCCATCTTCAGTTAGCCTTGATCCAACAGAGCAGATTGCTATGGCTTATATGGAGCCTTTTGATCGTAGACAGTCAAGTAGGACCCCGTCTAATAAATCCACTCATTCAATTAGACGGGGCCTAATTAAGCAAAGTGGGCCAGGCCAACATGCTAAGGCCCAGTCCATTCTTAAACAGGCCAAGCCCAAGTCCAAAGCCTCATTCTCCAAGCCCAAATCCGTCCTCAACTGACACATGGCAGCTCCATGATGAATCCCACATGCAAGTGGTGTCCAAAGGAGGTGGAAGAAAGGAGGTGGAGAAAGGAAGGTTTTGACACGGTGTCAGTATTTTGGCCATAACTTTTCACTCCGATATCTGAATCTTTTTAGGTTGGAAAAAAGACTTCAAGGGCTACAACTTTATATTTTATAAAATTTTCGTGAAGCGAACTTTTACTAGGTCAAAATCTTGATGCAAGTGGACCCAAGTTCAAGTCCTAGAAAGAAAGGAGGTGGACGAATTTTGCCTACTTACTTTGCATCTTTAGTTATTTTAGCTTTTAATCTAGTTCATTGAATAACTCTTTAGAGACAAGTGTCGGTTGAGATGGAATGGTCTAAATAAGGCTACATTCCATCTTAAGCAGGGTTAATTTAGTCTTTTGTTGTTTTTCTCCTGTAAATACTCCCATGGTGTAATCAAAGTAAACACAATTGAATAAGATTATTTTGAGAAAAGACTCGTGGAGCAGTCATGTGGATTCACGTCGGGCTTCGCCCTTGGCAACAGTCAGGTCCTTAGACTGGGACCAATTCTATCTTGCAAGTACAAGTGTTTATTTGAATTCAATTAGTTCCTTGGTTTTCATAGATTAGGTGCATGCTTCATTCGAATTCATCATATTCTCTTTTTTCTACTATTCTATATCATATTCAATTGAAAGAGGCCAAATCTCATGAAATATTCAGACTAATTCGAACTCCTGGGAAACTTGTGCAATCGGTGAGGATATTGTTTGAGTAATTCCTTACCAAAGCAGAACCCTTTTACGAACCGTAATCAACTGCGTTGGGTCTTTCAAAGACCATGCTCTGAAATCAGCAATCCTATAGGCGAATTTGCACGATTCGATCCTAGGCCTGCATCAATCTAGGTCAATGTGAAATCAAACTGTAAGACCCACTTCTACAGTTTGATTACCAAAGTATTGTACTTACCTCAGACTAAGGATACGATTCCTCATATCATCAATTTTGGTTTTCTAATGAAAAGAGTTGAAAAAAAATCCATGAATGATTAAAAATTTATCAAAAGGAATGAAAGAAAGAATGAAGATTTTATACAGACAAAACATCAGCGAAGTATCAAACTTCTATGGAAAAGGTGTACCTTGAAAAGACTCTTTTTAACCACAAAACACTCATAAAAAGCACAAAATAAAAAGGAATTTGTAAATCAGACCTGTCTGCACCTTTGCAGAGAAGAAAAATCTGCCCACTCTCATTCTGTACAATCACAGACATCCGCTTCCTTGTGCTACTGAATTCCAGGATATTGAGAATCTTGAACTCCCTGAAGATTTACTGATATACAGGTAAGGTGCAAACCAATCTGAAGGGGACAACAAGAAACTTTGACTAAGAGAATTGATTATAGTTGTTCATAGTCTGACCTTTCAATTGGGTGTCCAGAAGATGTATATAATTCTCGGATGACCACACTTGATTGTGTTCTTTTACAGAACTCAAACCCAAATTCTCGTGCTGCCACAAGGAAAGCTCCTTCATCAGGTGACTCTGCCTCATATGAGAAACTGCCAGTTTCCTCATTACGTTCAGGAATTGCTGTTTGACATAGTGCCAATATTCGAATAAATAACGAAATAACATCTGCATCAGGTGCTTTTAACCAATTCCCATTCATGAGGCGATCATCTTCAAAGTTGAATCCTTTTATTGTTTTCTTCTGTTTCTTTTCAACCTTGGGAATAATCCCATATTCCAATTCGATTTCTGAAATTCTAATACCATTTTCACCATCTTCCCACATATCATGAGTGCTGCTCCTATGAATGGGAAGATTAGAACCTTCTAAGTTCTGACCGTGAAGGTCCATAGCCATCAACTTTGCTGCAGCCATTTCAACTTCACTACAACCCACACCATATGAAATTCCAGCAATACAACACTTCAGAAAATCCATCTGATTGCATGTTAATGTCCCCGTTTTGTCTGATAGAATGGTATCAACCTGCCCAAGTTCCTCATTCAAATTAGAAGTCCTTGCTTGCGCTGGGTTTCCAGTCTCCTCGTCATACATTTGGATGTCTTGGTTAATGAACATTGCTTGCAAAACCTTAACAACCTCGATTGAAACATATAGTGAGATTGGTATTAAATACCCATAAAGGATAAGAGCCGTGACTAGATGGAAAATTCCCGACAAGGCAGGCCTTGTCGGATCATACAAACTTGTAGTATTCTGTGGTTGCATGTACCACCACTTTGGCATCCCATACTTTATCTCCACTGCAAAACCAATTGAGCTGATCAACGAGATCAAAATGAGAAGGGTAAAAAGGATATATATGATGTAGTCCATTTTCCTCTCAATTCTGCTCCGTTTAGATGGTGATTTTGTAGCATTCTGCATAACTTTGCTGTCATGACCAGTGAAAATCACCACTCCATATACATGTGCAGTATTCCGTAGCTTTGAATCTCTGACGAGAATCTGGCTAGGATCAAGAGCATAAACCTGCCGATCAAACTCAAAATTACCTACAAAAGTGTAAAGGCTAGGGTTGGGGTCTTCACACTTGATTGTCCCTGTGAAATCCTTAAAGGCCTCATCTTCATCCAAGGGCAGTGTTACCTCCAAAGACCTCTTAACCTTCAAGTTGGTCTCCCCGTCCAAATTCATGGTCTCCACATAGCAAATTCCATCATCATAGCTCGAAGACAGCAAAAGCAAGTCTGCAGGAAAGAACTGATCCTTCTCAACCTTCACAACATCTCCAACCCGAATGTTCTGCCACTGTCGGTAACCAAATTTCCCATCCCCTTTATGGACATGTACTTTCCGACTGTTTACCTTCATGTCCTGCATAAACCTGCGCCAATCTTCCATAGCTTCCTTCGCCATACTCAGCCCCACAACAAAGGCCAATGGGGCAATCATGCTTACCGCAGAGAAGGGGGCGACGGGCGTGAGTGATAGGATGGCCGCCAAGAGGAAGTACACATTGGCAACTCTCCGGAACTGCTCAAAGAGCGCTTTTGGAAGGAATGAGATGGCATTATACCTGGTGGTAGAAATGTAATTTGAAGGGTATTTCAAGGGCTTCCTCCGATGAAGACGAGATTGGTTGCAATATACGACCCGAGAGAACCCAGGGCCTTGGAGAGGATGCCCACCATCCGGTTCCAAGACATGCGGATGGAGGCAAGAAAAAGTGTAGAGGTTGCTCCATCGGAGCTTTCCCCTTATCCTCCTCGCCCGTGACATCTTTTACAGGACCCTAAAGCAAAGCTAGCATCGGCTTGCTTGAAACTGAGCAGTTGCCAATGCCGACGGCAATAAATAAAAATTCATGTGGCATCTCAGTTCCATCCATCAAGATGGAATTTTACAAGCTTGAACCCTCAAATCCATAAACTTTTGTCTAATTCAACGAGAGGCAGAACAACCTGAAATATATTGATCACCTGGAAATAAGAAGTCAAACACTATCGTTAGAGATCTCTCAAAAATAAACACTTAAAAGATGCTGATTGAAATTTAAGATATAACAAATTACAATATAACCTTGCACCAATTGTGCAAACTTATATGCGGGCAAATTAGTAGAAATCAGAAAATAAGAAAGAAAACAAAGAATATTGTGCTTCAAGAATAAAAATCATGCAAGAAAGGCATCATTGCTGCTCTAGATTGAAATTTTAAAATTCTACAAGAGGCTATACTCTTCAAAGGTCCATGATAAAAATAGAAATAGTCACCATATCTACAAACAAACAATTTTTTAAAAAAGAAAGAACAATGAATAAAAAACAGCAAAACCTAATTTCTCTTTTCACATCTCCCATATCAAGATCAGATGTTCAAAAATATTAAAAGAGAGTTTGGCAGATATAACATAATTTTTCTCTTCGCATCTGCCACAACAAGACCAATTCACAATAATTACACCATAAGATAATCAATCCTAAGACAACTACTAAATGTAACAACAACATGGGATATTCTCAAAATTTTAAAAATAAAATAGAAAACACAACACTCTAGCTAAACATAATGTCTCTCTTTGCATCCTCTGCAGAAGAATGAGAAGTTCAAAAAAATTGGAATAAAAAAAAATGGAAGGAAGAACAGAATTGGGCACCTAAGATGTAACTTCTCTTTGCATCCAGCATAAGAATATCAAACATTCTAAAAATTAGAAAAAAAAAATAATAAAAAGGTAGAATTCAACAGCTAAACCCTAATTTGTCTCTTCACATCCAACAAAACAAGGTCAGATATTCTAAGAAAATCCATAATTTCAATAAAAATACAATTCTGCATCTACAAATTTCTCTCCTCGCATCTGTCATGACGATATCAGATTTTAAAGATAAAAAAAAATATTGGGAAAAGAAACAGAATTCTGCAGCTAAAACGTTATTTTTCCTTTTTCACATTTGTTATAATAAAAAAAAAAAGTATTCTCGCATTCGTTAAGTTTCAAACTTGAAAAATAAAAATATAAAACATAGCTCATGAGTTGAACCTGCAAATTCCAAAGCTAAAACCGAAACTTTCTGCATCGAGAACATCAAAAGTTCCTCGATTCTCAAAAAATTCCAAACACAATATCAAAAGTCGACACATTTGCAATAAACTGGACCGCATTGCGAATTCCTCGCACAAGAACACCCAATTCTCAAAAGAAAATGCCCGAAAATGAGCAAAGTGAAAAACAGAAGGTAGAAATTCAACAGAAAAAAAAATCAAATGCGAGAGTAACACTGCCGGTCTATGACCGAATCGAGCTAAAATCAGATCAAGAGCATCAAAATTTCAACTGAACAGCCACAAATTTGGAAGAAATCACACTGCATTGCGAATTCCTCGAACGGAAACGACAAAATTCTAAAGAAAATCCAAAAAATAAGGAAAATCAAAAAGAAGAAGAAATTCAACTGTAAAATTCAAATGCAAGAGTACCTGTGTCGATCTGTGACGAATCGAGCAGCTGCAATATCAGATCGAACAATCCTTGAAAACGAATCCCTTCGATCGAACGAGTACTCGGTCGATCGAGAGAGAGAGAGAATACTAGGGTTTTGCGGAGGAGGTAAGGTGTTGCGTCCGAAACAAGACCAGCAAATTCCGCGCTGCTCTCTCCCTCTCTCTCTCTCTCTCTCTCTTTTCTCTCTGTCGTCCGTTAAAATAAATAAATAAAATAAAATAAAACAAAATACTAGAGTCTAGGGAGGTTCTATTTTATTTTTCTTTTTCTTTTTTGGAATTTTTTCTTTTTGGTCGCTACTCGTTTTACACGGTTTTGAAAACTTTCTTTCCGTGGAATCTGAACGTGTACCGTACCACGGTTGAAATTTAGAGGTTCGAAGTACATTATTACAAAAAAAAAATATATACATATATAAAGACAATTATTAAAGGGTGGTCATATGTGTTTCAGTGAACTTCTCATTTTATCTTTGATCGTCTGTACAAAAGAAATAAAAATAAAATTAAACATTTATAAATCGTTGCACCAACCGAATCACTTTTCCGTTAATCGTGCAGATTCTTGAGACGTGAAATAATCTAAATTAGTGCATCAATTCACTGAAAAGATATTCGGTCGAGACACTGATTTTTGAATGTTTGATTTTTTAATTCTTTAGTACGAATAGATAAGCTAAAGTGGAAAGTGTGGAAAAAACTCAAGTCTCCTAAAAAACCATTCTCATATTAGGATGGCGACCCTTTTAAATGAAGAGATTATTTGAATATCAGTTCATACACCAATACATAATATTACTTCATACATCTAACACATGATTTTTGCAAAATAAAGTAGTGATGTTCTATTTGCAAAAAAATTAATAATGTCTAAAAAATCATTTTGATTGTAATAATTAAATTGTTTTTTTAATTTTAAAATTTAATTAATTTAAATTACTCTTAATTTTTTAAATATTATGGTGTTCAAAAAAAATATCTTAATTGATCTGATCAAAATAATTTTTAGTAGATCACATATTAAAAAGGAAAAAAGGACCTTCACACATACGTGACAACAACAACTGATAGATTTTAAGTATTGCACACACCATTGTGTGGGTGATTGTCATTTTTTTTAAGGTTACACATGGTATTGATTATGAATTTCTTGCATATAAGTTAGATAAAGAATAATTTAACTTTGATTTTAATTTTTTATTAGATAATACTTTGCAATTATAGTAATTGAGGTTACTTTCATGGGTTTTTTTTTTTTAAATTACCTTAGTCAACTCAACCCTATGAGTGGATCTATTAGTTTTTTTTAAAGTCACTTCAAATTTTAACTAGCTTTATTTATTGTGAGTTGGTTGAAAGTTGTTGTTTTTAACTATAAATTACACCAAAACTATGATTCCTTCTCTAAGGAGACAATGAGTATTGCATGTTTAGTGATTGAAGTGTTTAATTCAAACCATTTAAATTATCACCTAGAGTATTAAATATACATAAATGATTCATTAAAAATACTTTCAACTACTCCTTATTTAACCTCTTCACAAAATTATTTTATTGTCAAAATTGTCCACCAAGTTTCTTGAACAATGTTTACCTAATTCAAAGTTTCAAATACAATTTAGATGGTTGAATTGCAGATATTAGTGAAATTTAGATAAGTTTAATTGGAGTAAGGGCTAATAAAAGCATAATTACTAGATAAATAAGCAAAATTATTATTCTCTTCGTCTCATTTTAGTTGTCCCATTTTTAAATTTTGATTTTTCTAAGGAAAGACTCTAAAAAAGTTTATGAATTTCTCTCAAAGAGTATATAAATAGAGAGAGAATCAAAATAACATATCGGACAACTATTTTGAGACAGTCTCAAAATACAAAAAGAGAGAGTATAAAATATCTTTTTCTATCCTAGCCCAACAACGAGAGATGAAATTGCACTAAAATATTGAACAAGTTAGGTAAAATCGTATCGAATTACTTTAAATAAGACATACATATTTCAATATCAAATGGATTAATTTTCATATTTTTAATTATACACAAAAAACTATAAAATAACATAGTACTCATTAATTCTTTATTAAATTCAACATAATATATTGAGTTCATTGAAGTTCCATGACCAAAATAGTAACAGCATTCGAGTTGAATATCATTTGCATTAATTCTGATTTTATTTATTTTTAAGTTTTCTATTTTGGAACAACCATCCACAAGGAGTACATTTTGCCGGTGCTCCTTCAGAGTATAAAAAGCGGTTTTTTCAAATAATAATAAAAAATCCTGTGAGTTTAGCAGGAAGATGAGCTGGTGAGGAGAGGGAAGTGGAAATGGTCTTCCATGCGACCACCGAGCAACAGGAGCAGCAATTAACGGTATTCCATTTCGACGATCTACTGAAGAATCTGCAACCTGACTTCCGTATCCTAGAATTAGCGCTAAAATTCAGGTCCAATCCAGTTAGGCTTCAATAAATTTAATTTAATTCATGTTAAAAATTATTAAATTCGACTCCATTCAATTTAAATCTACTCGAGTTACTCAATTTGATCGATTTTTGACCCGATTCAACTTCAGAGTTATTTCATAACTTGGTGCATTCAGATCAAATTGGGTCAAGTAAAATTGCTTTTAAATTTTCAACCCGAATCTATCTAAATTTTATATGAATTTATTTTTTTCTAATCCGATCTGAGATATACAAAATATATAACCCAAATCCGATGATTTATCGGGTCAGATCATACGGGTCAGATTTTAAAATTCAGTTCCTAATATTTTTATTTATTATAACCAAAAAAAATTTTAAAAAAATGATATGAGTAGATACCTTTTTAAAAAAAATAAAAATTAAATGCATGGACTCACGTTGGCATGGCACATTGCACTTGCATTGAATGGATACTCCTACGATAAATAATGGACCATGGGAACTTTAATTGCATATTTGTCAGCGCTTGTGATGGTGACTGAAACCATTAAATACGGGCTCTAAGATCCAATCAATTGTTTATCCGGCGAATACGAAGTCTTCTTAAAACAAAATTAATGCATGAATTATACTTATAAATAGGGGTCAATATACAAATTACTAAGAGATCTTAAAGATCCAATATATTAAATTTTAAATTAGTAGAGGGGTTTTCTAAAATTTTGCACGAGCTCATGTCGTCTATCTACCCCATATGTGATTGTTGAGCTTTATAAATGTACATTATGTGTATGTTGGATTGTTATGGGTTTAAGTTTACTCTCAACCTATAAAGGTCATGCTCCATTTTATCCAATGTGTATAGATAGAGAGGATTGCACATATCTCAGAGACTTAATCAGATATTTTAAGAGGCGTAGATACTTTTGACTTAAAAAATAAATCATTTTTAAGATTTTAAATATTTATTTTATTTAATAATATAAATTTCATCTATTTAATTTGAAATATGATTTAATTGAACAAAAAACCAATTCATAGAAAATAAATAGTAAAAATGAGCCCCACAAATCACCCACGTGGAAATTAAATATATCTATAAAATTACTTTTCATCAAATAAAATAGTTAGATTTCACAAGAGGGATTGGTTTGGTAGTCAAAATCCACTCTTATTTATGGGAGGTCTTACGAGCAAGTCTCCATTAACGCAAAAATAATCATTTTCTATTATTTTGTATCTGACGCGTTTGGATTTGAAAGATTATACATACCCCAAGTATTAGTCAGATGAAATAGCTGAATACCTTTATCTTAAGAAAAAGAAAAGTTAGATTTCACTTTCTCCTATTGTTATAAAAGATAGATTTCAAAATCTCATGATAAAAATTACATTTTGGGTGATGTAACTCAAGTAGTCATCTCCCGTTTCAGAAAGTGAGAGGTTGCGGATTTGAACTCCCATGACCTAACGTTGGTGTGTCTTATGGATAGTGGGTTCACCCGTGAAAATTTTACATAAAGTCAGTGTTAGCGCTTACAGCGTGATAGACAAGAATAATCGAACGGAATAAAATAAGCACAATCCAACACAAGCAAATTTACGTGGTTCGGCCCCAACCGGCCTACGTCCACGGAGCGTGAAAGAGATTTTATTATGAGAGAAGAAACAATAAAAGAGAATACAATATTTATTCCCTTATATTCTTAAACCAAACCCAGAGACAAGAGAACTTGAAGAAGACTAATACAGAGATCTAACCCTCGTGCTCTGCTATGTTGCTGCGTGAGAAACCTCTAAATTGAGGCAGTCTTTGTGAGCAGCTGAAAAGACTTACTAGATCTCTCTTCTGGCTGGTTTCCTTCAATGAGAACCGATCTCTCTCAGATCTGCTCTTGCCCTTTCTTCTCTATGCTGTGTATGCAGCCCCACCTCTCTGATCTTTTTCTTGTCCATTAACATGTGTAATTTATACACATGCAGTTGGTGGTGCCTTCCCTTTAGCAATTTCCTAGTATAACTAGGAAACCCAATTTGACGTGTATTCTATTACACTCAAGTTCCATGCCAAGTAGTATTCTAACCTAGTTAGAATACCTTTGCACCGACCCAAATCAACTCCTAATCCCATCAAGTGTCTAACCTCAGCCTTTTACACGAAGAAGTAATTATGGTTAAATCAAGCATGGGTCCACTGAGAATTTGAGCCACCATCAACAGTCAGGCCCAACCTAACTATATGGCAAGTTAAGCCTGGGCCTTAGGCCCCCATTTAAAAAGGGCCCAACTCTTATTTTGATTGCATGGTAGACTAAATGGGATTGAGAGACAGAGCATGTGGAAAAGGGAACAAGACGAAGCATGTTCAGTTCCAGCCTAACTATAAGGCAAGTTAGGTCTCGACCTTAGGCCTCTATTTGAAAAATGCCCCACTCCTATTTTGATTGCATGGTGGAGTGGATGGGATTGAGAGACAAAGCATGTGGAAAAATGGACATGTCTAAGCTCTTTGGCTTAAATGAAAAATGGTAAAACCATTTGCTACGGGAGGAGATGCAAAGTATTCAATTTTTGAGAGATTTGTCAAGAATTTTTTCTTTTCTTTTTTGAATTATGATAAGATATTTGGTAATAATATTGTACAATTGAAATGAGACTAGTTTTAGTAGACGTATTCATCGAGAGTTAAGACATAGTTTTAGAAAATACTCGACCATTCAACTGAAGATCTCCAATTTTGATCATAGACTTAAAGGACCTTTAATCTAATAAGTGGATCAAATATTTCGAAAATTACATGTTGGCAAAGAGATAAGGACTATAAAGTTAGGAAAATTCAGTAATTTCAAATACTCAAGAGTCAAGAGAGGCCTCTTCTGTTGATAAAAGAAGCAATTGATTAAAGTACTTTAGATGAAGGGAATGTATTAAAGGGATTCTCATAGCCATTTCTGGTATTGTTTGCATTTTCTGTGGGTGTTGATTTGTGAATTTATAGGGATTTTGGATTATTTTGTGCTTCTTTTGGTTTAAGTTTGTGCCTATAAAATTTTATTTAACAATATATTTCCTCTCTGCAAATCATACTATAACTTTTAATTTAGAGATCTTTGGTGAGTTGGTAGAATAATAAAGACATTTTAACCATTCATCAATTTTAACCTTTCAATTTAGTTCATTTTAATTTTTCATTAATTCAAAGACTAAATGGATTAACCATATTTGCAATTATATTTTAACAAAATATGAATATAAAAATTTAATTAGTAATTTTACATCTCAAAAAGTAAGAAAAATAGATTTTAGATAATTTTATTATTATATATAATTAAAAATTCAATTAATTATTTATTATAATAATATATTAAATACCAAGAAGGTTCCATTTAGATTTTTTATCTAAAAACTTAACATATTTCGAGCCAACCCTACATAAAGCATCCTACCGTATTCTACACATAAATTCAAAAATAAATAAATTTATAGTGCATTTTAATCGCTTTCTCTTTCATGAAAAGGATATTGTGTCATTTTCGCTTGCATTCAATGAATATTCAAAACCATATGCTGCCAACAGATGATTAATTGATTATAATTTATTATCTATTGTGTCAAGTTGTCACAACTTTTGAAATATAATATAGAGAAGAAAAAAGTCCACAACGCGTATGAAGTTTGGACAATTACAAGGAAAGACTTACGAGGCATTGATTAAAACTTTAAAAGAAGGTGTGAACGGAGTAGTACTAGACGAATCAGGAAAGGGACGACACTGACGAAGGCGTTAATGATGTGGATTGTCCACCTAAATGGAAGTACAGGGACAGGAGAAGACTTATCCAATTAAGCAAGATTCCTTAATTGTCAAGTTATCTTCCATATTACCGACACGTGTCTTTCTGTGCGTGGATGAGAATCATTTGTGCTCATTTGTCGAGGCTAGCCAGAACAGTCCACTATGTGGGCCCCACCACCTGGGCGACCCAATCCAAGCACATGGGATTGCTGGATAGGAGGAGAAGGCCCATCACATTGTGCCACGTGGCACTGACTTTTTAAATTCCTTTTTTTTTTTTTTTTTTCAAATTGGAGCTTATGTACCCAGTTGCAGGATTGAAGAACCAATGTACTAATGTACTAATGTGGGACGGCAAGGGCATAGATGATTAATAATTATGTTTAAATTTATTAACTTTGTGTGTTTAAAATATAATTTTAGAAATTCAATTAAAGTGTCCACATGAGTATAGTTTAATTGGTTATCTTTCACTTGAGAAAATGAAAAATTATAGATTCGAACTTTTATAATCTAATATTGATGTACAATAGTAGGTTCATCTGTGAGGGTCTTACGTTGGATATCCCATGATTTTTTACATATAAATTTTAAAAAAAAATCAATTAACATATTTTTTTGTCAAATTATTTATCACATAAAAGAAAACTTTTGTTCCAAGTATTTATGTAAAACTTAAGGGGTTAAGAGATTAAAATAATAAAAATTTCATCACAAACTTCAGACGAATCTAATAAAGGTCAAATTTAAAATTTTCAATGATTTCAACTATTTATGAATTTTAGTTGATATAAATAATATGACTGAAATGTTGACCAAAATATTTTGATCTCTATGAAACCAAAAAATTAATTTTGACCAAAATTTTAACAATCTTTATTAAAAACTAAATGAATTTAAAAAAATATAAGCAGAGGCAGCGGTGGGAGCAAAAGCGCGCGGAAATGGGGAGAGAGTTGTGGTCTTGCGGACCACAATTGACGGAACTTTTGTCCACAATTTTTCATGTTCAAACGTGGCGCTACTTGATTGGTTCTCTCCTAATAAGAGAGAAAGGGCTTTTCTCCCTAGCGCAGCTCATTGGATATTCAGCAACCGCGTTAAATACAGCTAGATTGGAATAATTATATGATAAACTCATTTTTTATGTCTAAATAAAATATGGGAGAGGTGCAAATGTGAACGAATGACCGATTGCATTTTTTAATATATAATAATGATTTAATTTTTTAATACATGTAATGATTTATTTATTATTTTTTACTTTAAATCTTATTTTAAGTATGATTTTAAAAAGCTTTAGAAGCAATTTTTTTATATTTAAAAAATAATATATTTTGAGTTATTTTTAACAAATTCTTAAAAAAATTGTCTTAAGATCATCTCTATTTTGGAGTTTTTGTGACAAAATTACTGAAATGATAATGAATATTTGTAGAATTAAATGAAGACACTTTAATGTGATTGATATAATTTGTAGAATGTTTATCCATTTTTTAGATTTTTCAATATTTTTGCAAAGTTAAAGTTTTTTTATGAAAATTTAATGAATTGTAATAGAAGATACATGTTATTATAAGATACTGGATAAAATAAACTTTATACATATTGTGTTTCCATTTTTTTTTTTGACATGTTTTCAATTTTAATAATATATTTTATTCTTATCGAAATTTTTGCTTTCAAGTAAGTGCTACTTTATAAAAATGGTTTTTTAATCATAATAACTGATGATAGTTTTTTTCATTTGTCTATTTCTATTATTTTATTGGTCTTTTAAAACAAATTTAAGAAAAAAAAAATTCAGATGTGGCATGTATGACCAAAAATATGATTGATATGTGTTGTAAATTGGACCTCATGTAGAAATATTGACCGATATATATATATATAGGAAAATTCAAGACTGATATATATTGCATCTCGGTGGGCCCCACCAAATATCGCCGATATAGGTCGATATTGTGATTTTTTGAAATTAGAAACAAAAAATCGATTGGAATTTCCTAAATAATGGATGAAATTTCTATCTGCTTGATTGGGGTTTAATTACAAACCATGAGCAAAATTTTGGTGTTGATTGGAATATTGGATAATTAATTGAAATCTTATCTGTTTGATTAGGATTTAGTTACAAATGTAAAGAAAATTGGCCACAAAAAATTTACTAAATGTATTTTAAGTGTTCATTTGTTTCTTAGATTTTCTTGAAAAGACAAATAAATTTCTTCTTAAAAGTCGTTCGCACACTTCATCTCATGCATGAACTAATATAATACATGATTTTAAGATCATACTCCTCTTGCTTATATTGGTTATGGGAAACTCCTCTACAATTCCCTTAAAACTTTGGAGGGTGGACAATAGATTTATAGCTTAACCTTTATCATCTATTTTTAATTTGTTTTACTATTTTTATCCATCTAATATTTTCAGTTCTATGATATTCATTCATAGTCCAATTTATTTGTAAACTCTAAAAATTTAGTTAATTTATTTTAATTATATTAATTGAGTTGTGAATTAATTTGTGAAAAGTGTAAAATCACATCAAAGTCATCTCAATTTTATCTAAAAAAAATCAAAGTCAATTTTTCAAGATTCAACTTCTAAGTTGATGATTAAATCCTTTTTATTACTTTCAAACAGGGGTAAAATCACGGTTGGGAATGGATTGGCTATCTCGGCCTATATCTCGGATATCATTCTCTCTCTTCTATTTTTTTTCTTCAAAATATTGCTTTTTTTTTCTAAATTAAAAAAAAAAAATGAAAGGAGGCTCATATTTGAAAAATAAAATTGAAATCATTAATATCGGCCAGATCTACCACCGATTTTTTTTTTTTTAAATAAAACAAGCGATATTTAATAAAATCGGCTCAGATCAACCGATATATTGGCAAATTTTGTTAAAGTACAGTTAATACTAGTCGTATCAGCCGAGATTAACACTTTCCTTTCAAAATATTTCTTTTATCAACTTCGAAGTTTTTCAGTTTTGTCATCTCTTAATTTTAAATTTTGACCAAGAGAAATTTTGAAATTAATTAAAAAAAAATAATATATATATATATATATTTATGAATACATAAGCCGAGCGAGTGAAGATACTTACATGAATCCTTTGATACACACGCGGAGTCTCAACCCATGGTGGGCTCAACATGTGACAGTCATACGCCACTCAAACCATTTAAAAATGGCCGCATATTTAGACACCAGATTTTTCTGCTAGGAGACAACAGTTTTTGGATTTTGAAAAAAAATTACGATTTTGCCTTCTTGCGTTTTATCCTTCGGACGATTTTTTAATTCATTTTTTAGTTCCTTCGAACGATTCACTGAACAGTGGAATCGTTTGAAGGAAGATAAGATACTTCGAAAGATTGAAATGTTAAGGATGATAAGATACTTCGAACGATTGAAATGTTGTAGGGTACAGTAAAATCTGTTAAAAATATTTAAACAGTAAAATATCTTTTAAAATTTTAAAGTTAGTTTTTAAGCACTGTGTAATTCTAAAATTTTTCAAATTAAATATCTAAGACTAATTAAGATAATTTGATAAAAATACTTTAAGACTTCAAGGTCTTTTGACATTTTAAAATCCTTAAAACACAGTATTTTACAAATAAGGGTATCTCTCGCTGTGTCAAAAATATATTTGGGAGTGTCAAAAGACCTTTAAGTTTTAAAGTATTTTTATCAGGTTATCGTAATTAGTCTGCATATTTAATTTAAGAAATTTTAGAAATACACAGTGCTTAAAAAATAACTTTAAAATTTTAAAAGACATTTTACTGTTAAATTAACAGATTTTACTGTAGCTATAACATTTCAATCGTTCGAAGTATCTTATCATCCTTCGAACGATTCCACTGTTCAGTGAATCATTCGAAGGAACTAAAAAATGAACTAAAAAATTGTCTGAATGATAAAACGCGGGAGGGCAAAACCGTAATTTCCCTTCAGAATATGAAAACTGGAATCTCCTAGCAGAAAAACCTGGTGTCTAAATGGGCAGCCTTAAAAATTCTATTAATGTAACTTTTTATAATAATTTAAAATCTTTCACAGAACTTTCCTTCCTAAATTGATATATTATTTATTTTAATAATATTTAATAAGAATTCAACATAAATTAACAGCTGCTTTGAATATTTTATATTGGCTGTCAATTTTATAAATTACAAAGTTACATATTAAAGAAATTGAATTAAAACTAATGTAGCTCACTAAAGCATCATATGATGATATAACATTTTTTGTCAAGGTTATATAATGAAAATTATTTTTATTTAAAAGTAATTAATATTAATTTAATACATTATCACTATTTAATTGATATTTTATTTATATAATTCTATGTCAATCTAAACCATCAAAGGCTAAAATACAAAATAAGAGATATTGAAGTTTCTTAATTTATTATTATTTAAGTAGTGAAAGTACATTGTGCATTTCTTGATTATAAAAGTACGGCTGTTTTAACGATTCTGAATTCAATTTGCATTAACAGCTGTCACCCACTTAGCGTGGATGGTGGCCCCATTTATCGAAGTGTGTGGACCCTACCTAGATTGGACGGCACTACATGTACAAGGGACATGACTGGGCACTGGGGATCTAAAGTTCTAAACTTGCGACACATTTATGAAGGTGGATTCTCTGAAAGTGAACTTTCCTAAAGCATTGTATGCTTCATTGATACTTGATAGTCGGTATGGTTGATATTTTAGAAATAAGTATCCTTCAAATATCAATTGATATCTATAGATAAGGTTGTAATTTGGGTTGGGTGAGTTGGATTTTTTAAAATCCAATCTAACATGAGTTGATATTTATGGAATTTAATCTAATCTAAATAATTTTTTTATCCGAAATTCACAACCCGATCCGATCCAAATTCTGATTCGACCCGCATTCTAAATCCATTTCAGTCGGGTCAGATCAAATTGGGTCGGGTAGGACCATGTTAATTTGTAAAATCATCAACCCGACCCAATCAAAATTTCATGTGAGTTTTTATCTTCTCAATCCGACTTGACTCGCATGATTGACCCGATCCAAATTGCAGCCCTATATAAAAAAAAAATTCAGATATCGGTCGATAATTGAAATATCGGCCCATATTTATGTTTTCCATTTTTTTTTTTTAAAAACTAGGCTATTTTTTGTTTTTTGTTTTTCAGAAAAAATAACTACTGATATTTGTAAAAAAAAATGAGAAGAGATAGATATTGGCCGATATCTCGTTTTGGGAGATTTTCATCTCTGGTTGATACATCTGATGTGACTATGTATTGCAATAAAAAAAATTAATTTTTTTTATTAAAAGGTCAATGAGAAATGGAGCTCTATAAAAATCTATTTCTAGAGAATTCGAACTCACATTTGTACGTGCTCACCACTGGTTAAGTAAATACAAAAAAAATGCTAGAGTAATGGATTTTGTTCATTCAATATTTAGCAGAAATTATTATTTTAATGTATACTATATAAATTTGTGGATATTTATATTAAATCAACAATTTTAGAGTAAGTCAAAATAAAATTTTGAGATTAAAGAATATTTTCTAGGCATTCAATTAATTAATCAAAATCGATAGTGACGATGCCTCACTAATGTAGTAAGAAAATAGATTCCTATCAAGTCATTTACTCAAAAAAAATATTTCAAAAATATCTTAATTAAGTTTTTAAAAAAAAAAACAAACGAAAACTAACCTTTAAAGTGTTTCTAATACAATTAATTTAAAAAAATAAATGACTATGATCCTAAGCTAAAAATGGGAGAAACTACAAAGCACCTGAGCACTTTTTGGACCCAGGCCTAAGGCACCCATGTAGGACTCATTCTTTGTTAAATCTAATCTATTAAAATTATTTTTCTTTTAAAAATTTAGATTCAATCATTTATAATTTGATTGATGTGCCATCACTCTTGAATTAACTATGATAGGTCGGAATATTTATCTAATGGTTCATTTTTAATCTACTAGATTTTATTTTCAGACCCATCTTAAAGTGATTGAAGTCCAAAAGCCCAATTTTATTGAAGTTATTATTAACAAAAGTACAAAATGTAGCTCAACTAGTATTCTCCTGTGTCAAGAAGTGGGAGATAACTGGTTTGAGCCCCCATGATCTCATCTGGTATGCCTTAAGGGCAGTGAGTATTACCGGTAAAAGTTTTACGTTAGACTTCCTACGATTTCTTACACGTAAATTAAAAAAAAAATTACAAAATATATGCAATATATTGTTATAAAGTACAAAATTCCTATATGCAATCCAAAAACCATAATGCCTAGATGAGCCCATGAATACAAATCACGCAAAGGCTCAGCTTTATCAAACCAGGCCCTATCTTGGGACATATACATACAAATCAGGCTTGGGCCTGCAAAGGTTGAAATGCTGAGGCCTGCCCAGGCCCGGCCTAACTATAAGGCAAGTTAGGCCTCCACCTTAGGCCCCCATTTAAAAAGGGCCCCACTCCTATTTTGATTGCATGGTGGACTGAATGGGATTGAGAGACAGAGCATGTGGAAAGGAGGACAAGACTAATCATGTTTAGGTCCAGCCTAACTATAAGGCAAGTTACGCCCGTGCCTTAGGCCCCCATTTAAAAAAGTCGCCACTCCTATTTTGATTACAAGGTGGAGTGGATGCGATTGAGAGACAGAGCATGTGGAAAAAGGGACATGTCTAAGCATGTTCAGGTCCAACCTAACTATTAGGCAAGTTAGGCCTGGACCTTAAGCCCCCATTTGAAGAAGGCCCCACTCCTATTTTGATTGCATGGTGGAGTGGATGGGATTGAGAGACAGAGCATGTGGAAAAAGGGACATATCTAAGCTTGTTTGGCTTAGATGAAAAATGGTAAAACCAGTTGCAATGGGAGGAAATGCAAAATATTCAACTTTTTAGGGATTTGTCAAGTTTTTTTTTTTTAAAAAAAAAAATTATGATAAGATATTTGGTAATAATACTCTACAATCGAAATGAGACTAGTTTTGAAAAAGAAATCGGCCATTTTTTTTCTTTAAAAAAAAAAACAAATATCGGTTGCAGACCCGTTAGATATCTCAGCCGATATTTATATTTTTTATTTTAAAAACAACCTTTTTATTTTTTTTAATGAATTTTTTCAAAAAAAAATCACCGAGATTTCTGAAAAAAAAAGAATTTTGAAAAAAGAGAAAAAAATTCTACCAGTTAAACTACCCGTGCGGGATTACACTAAATCATCTTTACCAAGTATATTTGCAAAAAAAATAGAAATATAGTGATATCCAGTAATAAACAATTTTTTTATATAAAAATGTCAACTCAACTAGTTAAAATTTGGTGACAAAGCACAAAATTCTTATATTATATATAGGTAGTGAGAAAATTGTGGATTGGAATTGTTAAAAAAGAAGATGAGACCAGAAATGCTCTATTTTCCATTTAGATATTGTTAAAAAAAAAGTTACAGTGGATATTGTTATACAAAGGTCAGAGGTTGTTAAAAAACCTCTCACGTGTAGTTGGACTCTATAGTTGCACGTGGAACCTATTCTGATACATCTTAAAAACCATGATATGATAAAATTTTTAATGTATAACTCACTCTCAAAAGCTATTACTGAAAGAAGAGTGCCTCAAGTATTATATGAAGTTATTGATTTATCAAATTAATAATGTGAGACTTTTATCATTTTCACGACTGTGCTCTATATTTTTTTTATTTAAGTACTAATATAAACAAAAAAATATATTTATACTTTTTATCATTTAAGTAGTAGTATAAATGGAAAAAAAAGAAATTTTTCATTACATAAAAGATTTTTTTTTTGTGTACATTATTATGCATTTTTCTGGTTGAATTTAAAAACAAATATTTAATTGACTTTTTGAAAAGACAAAAAGAAATAATTAACATATTACATGAGGGAAGACCTTTGTGTAAAACTTTATTGATTCGCTTTTTATACTCATGAGGTGAAAGAGGTGTTTTCTACAAGAAGAAACACGGAATTTATTTTTTATTTTTCACTTTTCATCATATAAGTGGTAAAAATATAAACTTATATCTTTTATTATAAAAAATATATTGATGTCTCTATAATTTCCCTATGCACTAAAGACACTCCTTTTATTATCTTTTTAATTTATACATAATATTATTTAATCAATAAAAATAAAATTTTCTACATCAAAACATGAAAAAGGAAAAAAGTCTTTGTTAGAGCACGAGATTTAAAAAAAATCATTTTAATTAAATTAATTATACTTTAATTTTTAAAGTCATAAAGTTTAAATATTAAAAACGATTTAAATTAATTAAGTTTTTAAAACTTAAAATACATAATTTAATTTTCAGTTCAGTAGATGTTAATTTTTTTTCCATCACTATTTAATTTGCCGAGCCTATGTTTAAATAAATATGATAAAGGACTATTTCTTTTATCTTTTTAACATATTATTATTATTTAATTATAATAATACTATCTTTTAAAATCATTCACCATTTAATCATTATTGGGCTCTGAAGAAGAAATTGAGGGGTTGGCCACTTGGCCTTGATCTAAAGTGGGCCCCAATATCCTTTTTTGAATTTCGGGGGAAGGAAAATCTTAAAGAGAGTCTAGTAGGGTTTATCAGAAAAACCCTAGAATGCTCCAGCAATGGAGGAATTCTATTCTACTCTTCCTTTTGCTCTCCCTCGCAGTTCTCGTCTTAGGAGCACCACAGTCCGAACTCTCGTTCGAATCTTCTCTCACTGCGTCGATGATTCCTCTCCTTCTGCTTCTCAAATCGCCTTACGAGCTCAAAATCCAGGTAATAAAGATCCCAACTGTTTTACGGGTTCCGCTTATTTTCCTGGAAACGAACTTTTGAGACTCCAAAACGACGAAAAATTGCAAAACCCAGTTGCGAATGGAAATTCCAAATCGACTGATGTGCAGAACCGGAGTTTTGGTGATGAAGGTGTTGTGCTCAGAGAATCTGGGCAACGAGAAGGGCGTGATGAGTTCGTCGGTTTTGAGAACTTTTTGCCAGTGAAAGATCCAATTAGGGAAGGAAATCAGAAGGCAATCGATGCCCAGAAAGTGATTTTTGTTGGCAGAGAATGTGGGCAACGAGAAGAGCGTGATAAATCATTCGATGAATTTGAGACTTCAGTTGTGGAAAAGGATCCAGTTGCGGGAAGAGATCCCAAATCGATTGATGCCGAGAGTAGAATTTTTGGTCATGAAGATCCTGTTGTTTGCACAGAATCAAAGGAACGAGAATCACACAATCAGTGCATTGAATTTCACAACTCAATTGTGGATAAGAACCCGATTGCAGAAGGGGGGCCCAAAGAGATTGAGACCCGGAAAGAGACTTTTGTTGATGGAATTAGTGTCATCAGAGGAGAATCAGGACAACAAGAATTATGTGGTGAAATTGTTGAATATGAGAACCCAACTATGGAAAATGGCCCAACTGCAGAAGGAAATTGCAAATTGATTGATGCACAAAAAGAGATTTTTGTTGGTGAGGATGTCATCCTTGGTAGAGAATCAGGGCAACTAGGACTGCATGATGAATTTGTTGAATTTGAGAACCCAATTATGGAGATGGACCCGATTGTGGTAGGAAATCCAGAACCGATTGATACCAAGGAAGAGATTTCTGTTGATGAAGGTGCTATCCTTGGTGGAGAACCAGGGCAACAAGAAAGACATGATGATTTCATGGAATTCAAGATTCTATCAGTGGAGAAAGACTCAATTACAAAAGGAAATCCCAAATCAAATGATGCCGAAAAAGATATTTTTGTTGATGCAGACACTGTTGTTGGTTTAGAATCAGCAAAACAGGAGGGCCCTGATGAATTCGTAGAATTTGATCTTCCAAATGCAAAGAAGAGCACAATTGATGAAGGAAATTCCAAATTGTTTGGTGTCCAAAAAGAGATTTTGGTTGATGAAGACACTGTCATTGGCAGAGAATCAGGGCAGCTGGAAGAGCCCCGTGAATCCATACAAATTGAGAATTTGTCAGTGGAGGAAGATTTTGGTGGTGGAGGGAGTTCAGTTGACCTGGAATCGGGGAAGATAATGCAACATGTTGGAAGCAATGAATCTGTTGACTGCAAAATTGAAATTGAGAATCTGTCAAAAGAGGAGAACATGAATATGGATATAAACCATAAGCCAACCCAAACTCAGGATGGATTGATTTGTGATGGTGGGAGTCTAGTCGATAACGAATTAGGGCAGATAGGACCTGATGGAAGAGGCAAATCAGCTGATTGTGGTAATCTTGAACTGAAAAACCTCATAAAGGAGAAAGGTCCAATTACTGATGGAACTCCCAAACTGATAAATTCAAAAGATGAATATTTTTGTGACGGAAGGAGTCCCGTTCCTATGGAACTAAGGCAGCAGATGCAACTACATGGGAGTGATGAACTCATAAAGTGCAATGATCTTCAATTCTGGGAAAGGTCGTTAGAGAAATATCAATTGACTGAAGAAAGTCCTAAAGCTGTCAAATTAGGGCAGGGAGCACAACAACATGAGCACAATGGATTCATTGATCACAATTGTTTAGCAGTGTCTACTTCATTTTCAGAGAAAACCCCAATTGAAGATATCTGCATATCATTTGACTCCGAAGAAGATGATGGTTCAGAATTGATTGTTGTAGAGAAATTGGAACAACAAATGCAACCAGGGGATCATTTATTCAAACATGTGAACCCACTGCTACAGACAGATTCAATGTCTGAAAACCTTAAATTAGCTCAAACCTTAAGTACAGAACAAAGTTCTGGGGAGACCTCAGTTCATGAAGTGCTACAACAAGGGCTTGAACCAAAAACATTAGATTCTTCTGATGATGTTGCCAAGTCATCAAGTTTAAGGGACACAGATGAAGGGATTAACATTGACAGTATAAATGATCCTTCTGATTTTATTGATGAAGAGATGGAAGAGGGGGAAATCCCTGGTGATTCTGAAGTTCCTCTGGAAACACATAGTCAAAATGAGCACATCTCTTTTGCAGAAAGGCAGGAAAAAGAAGTGCAAATACCAGATGACTTAACTAAGGAGGGAGGTAATTTTGCTCAAACACATGGAGAACACTTGACAGCAGACAAAAATGATACGCTTTTTGGTTTTGATTTTACTGGTTCATTTGTTTTTTCGGAGAAATTGGAGAATTGCGTGGGAAGGCAGTTAATGGTCAAAGGAACAAATGGTATAGAGAATGACTTTGAAAAAACAGACAGCAAGAAGAATAGGGGTAGTTCTTCAAACAAGAAGAATAGGGGCAAGCATGCAAGCATAAATGAAAACATTCAAACACCGAATATGGAAGCAAGAAATGATAGGTTGAAAGGTGTTTCTGCTTGTCGGTTAGATACCTCTGATAGTTTAGAAATGCCTGGAGATTTTTCAGAGGAAATGAGGAATCAAAATCAAGGAGAGACATCCACAGTAAAGGTATGCTGCTGATTTACCATTATCTTTTAGATTTTTTCCTTGATCAATATCCTCATTCTATCTACCTAACCGTGCACACATCGATTTATTGATAATCTAAACATTAACTGGCCTATATGTTTATAAAATTATTATTATCATCATCCTCATTCTAGAATACTTAGTCAAGGGACATGATCATATACTTACGAATGGACCTTTATTATGTTGGGGCCTTCCCCATGGGCGAACGTAAGGATATAAAAGGGTTGACCTTTGATTGGGTTTTAGGAAAATCCTGCATCTGTATCTGCTTCGTATTGTAGTGTTTAGATTTGGATCATGTCGGATTCTTGGATGCATGATCTAAACGGCATCCACTTCATATTGTTGGATATGGATATTTAAAACTAGAATTTTGATATTCTCCTTAATAGAAGGAAAATTAGATTAAGAACTTAAATCTTATGAAACATATACTTAATGGAAATTAGAAGGAAAAATCCTACAAAAATAATACCAAAAAACTGCTTCAACTTCCATATGAAAAACAAAGTGAAAAAGGAAGCCCCAAAAATGCAAAATGAAGCAAGATAATGAAAGCCAACAATTCAAGTGGTGGAATCCAACTATGTCTTGCATGTGATGCTATTTTCTCATCCTGAATATGATAGGTGGTGTGGTGAGGTTATATGAGGATAAATCTTAGTGACTCATTCCGCCTCATGTAGCTTAGCACATAACATGTTTATTAATGATAAATATATTATTTACATTTTTGCCATTCAAGTTAGTGGGTTATTGGATTTGAATATTATTAGATCAAACCTGCATCAGAAAACAAACAGATGTTGGATTTGGATTCATAAACTTAAGCAGATCTAAAATTTATATTGAAACCTGTTTATTTCGGCTCAGATATTTTGGACTTTTGGATTTTGAAATATTCATTTATATCCCCATAGGGCATGTGGGTTTCACATTTCCTAATTTTGAAAATTAACCATCTGTTTATGAATTGGTATTCGTTCCCCGTGAGATCCTGTTCAATTTTGGTTGTATTGTTGAATGGAGGCATTCTTGTAGTTGACCGTCATCCTACATCCTATCTATCCATGGGCTTGCCGCTCAGTGGGATCTGATGGTGAGGCATGTACCAATTCATAGGAGGGTTGGTTGGTGAAGGACACGGATTTACAAAGTATGAGGCCTACACCACCCCACATCTGAGGACTGAGCCATCTCATTGGTTTGCATTGAATCTTACATTTCCTAGGAGTTTATTTGTAATTCAACCTTCTGTTCTACTATGCTTTTTATCCCTCATGTAACCCGTGTGACTGACTTTCTGTTGCAGGGTGCTAAAGTTCGTAAGAAAAGACAAACTTTAACTGAAGCAAGAAAAGCCACAAAGAAAGTATGCCCTTTGTCTCATATAAGTTTAGCAGTTCTATTTCCTGTGAAAAAAATCATCATGTGTTGTTGATTGGTTCACATTATTTGAAATAAGTTTGGATAACATCAAAAACAAGAACTTGCAGTATGAGATATTATAGCATTGAAGCCCAACATGTCTCAATCTCCATGGATTATGTACTCTTCTCATTTAAGTCTCAAATTAACTCTTTCCTTGCATCTTATTTTTACAGCTGGCAAAGAAACGTAAACGAGCAGAACAGAACAGAAAACTAGGGGTTAAGAGATTAAAGCTGCAACCCATTTTGAAACCCAAAGTGGTCAGTGATTGCAAATTCTATCTGAAGGGAAAATGTCAACAGGTTGTATGACATTCCTCATCCTCTCAGTTTGTGAAAATAGCAGAATTTTCATTGTTAATGTTGACTCATGGAAAAAAAAGCCCTTCTTTTATAAGCTGTTGGACTTCTCATTGCATGTCTTACATTATATGAATAGCTACTTTTCAAAAGAAGAAGAAGAGGAAAGAAAAGTAAAAAGAGAGAGTTGTCCATTGGTAACATAGACAGTGTTGTAATTTCTGTATAGCAGAATGATAAATAGGGATGAGTGGAGAAGAAATGGTAAGGATCCCAGATAGTTAGGAGAAGGCTTTGCTGATGAGAACAATGATGGCAAAGCAATGAACAAGCTTAAGAGATAAAAATTGCATACACAATTACTTTTTTACTTTTTTGTTTGGTCGCATGAGTGGATGTCCTTTAGAAAAAAAGATATCTTAGTGTGGTTAATGCCCAACTAGAAGAAATGCTCTCTTCCTTTTGTTCTCAGTCTTAGTTAATTTTAATTATAGTAGCATTTCTTAGCCATGCTTATATATCATAAAACAATCTTCCTTTATCCTTTTGCCTCCATTTTTCTCTCAGCAATTTTTTCTTTGCTTTCTCAGGGTGACAAGTGCAAATTTTCACATGCTGCTATTCCGTTGACAAAATCCCAGGTATATTTAGATGACTTTGTTTCTATCCATAACATTCCATATTGTGTAATTTATCAGACTGGATGACATGTCTTTTAAAAAACATGCAATATTGCTCATTCCTGCCCAAAAAAAAAATCCCTTTGCAACTGAAATACTTTAACTGGTATATAATTGTTGGTCCAAAAAAACATTACGTTGCTAATATTGTGAAGCATCTTCACTTTCATCCTAATGTGTTTCTTACTGCAGCCATGCAAGTATTTTGGATACAACTCCTGCTTGAAAGGGGATGATTGTCCATTTGATCATGATCTCTCCAAGTACCCGTGTAATTCTTATATGTCCAAGGGCTTCTGCAGCAAAGGAGATACATGCCAGTTTTCACATCAGGTACCTGCTTATCCAATGGATGCTCTTTGACAGTTATTCATGTTAAGCTATGTAATGCCTTCAGAACTAGAACTGTCAATCTGTCTGTATTTTGCTGGGTCAGTCCCCATGATGGCAAGGTTGGACCTGACTGGCTGAGCCCCATGAGCTACACTTGGATCTATAAATAGGGCTAATATGGTACGCACCAAATTTCTGTTTGGTCTGCAATGCTTGTCAGACTGTGTCTGGCTCAGGGGTGGGGGGCGGGAAATTATGATTTTTTCTGTTTCCTTTTCCTCCCATTCTGCTACAAGTACCCTCTCTCTCCACCAATTCATGGAACTCCTACTCAGTGGTACCAAAATTGTCTAGCGATGGGCCCATGATGCCCCTCTAGTTAATAAGTCATGGTCGTCCACATCAACATCACGATGCACCCTGTCCCATCTCTTCTCATGATCACAGTCATCAGCGTCGTCATCAAATCTACTGACATAGATCTCCCTATTGTAGCTGTACCTTCTCCAGACTACTATCACAGATCTTCTCTATCTATATTTTCATTCATTACAAGGATTTTCTCTGGTGAAAGAAGATCAAGAAGATCTGGGGCATGCATTTGATAGATTATGCTCTGGTTTGTGGGGCTTGTACATTAGTGTATTTTCTTTGATGAAGACTGATTTTGGGCTAATAGGTAGGTCATGTCTGGATTTGGATGCTAATATGGGAAAACAGGATGGATATTGAACTTTGAGCAACTTGGAGCAGGACTTAGGAAAACCAGTTTAAGATAGATCCTCGTCAGGATCCTACCAAAATAAATAGCCTCACACTTAAGCTCAAATAGATCCATCTGAATTCCAACCCATTGGCAACCCTATTCAGAATCACAGCCTCATATTCAGTAACCAAAAAAATTGTTATTTTCATTATCTTTACATTTGAACTATCATTATATTTTCCTAATCTTTCTAATTTTTCTTATTGTAAAAACCTTACCTAGTTACATTAGGTTTTTTTTTTTTTTTTTATTTCTTGCCTTTGATAGTGTTCTGTTGTCCTAAATATTTCTGGAAAATTTCTGAAAGTCTGAAATATCTCCTGGGAAATCTTCTGTTCAAGAAAGGATTGGCCACCTTGTTTATTACAAAGGAACTTCTAACCACTTTTGTCCCTTGGGTCCTGTCCATTTATTTGGTTCTCTTATTTAATTTATGTATGATAACTGTTGATAAGTGTATACTTCCATTCCTTGCAGGTTCCAATCAATGATAGTGGCTCAGGGGATTCAAAAGTTCATGACCCAGAATCTCTATTTTCACCATGTAAAACAAATTCGAAGCAGCAGTTGAATATTATTGGCACCCCAACTGTGGCTTTGAACCATGAACTCAAAGATACACCTGTTAGAACACCCTCTACTTCACAAAAAGTTCTTTACAAACATCCAAAGCAGCATGTGGCAGAGGTGAGACCAAAACTTCTGACACAGGCACCTGAAGGAGTGCGGTTTCTTTCATTTGGCGAAGATTCCTTGGATGACACTATTAAGAAGCAAGAAGATAATTTGCGTTCTAAATATAATAGTGCAAATATGAATGAGATGAAATGCAGATCACCAGGTTCCTCTCTTTCTACGCCATTGGCTTTTGGGCCTAAGAACATGCCACCTCTCTCTAGGAATGTCCATTTGGCTGCTCCATCTTTTGCAGAAAATGGCAAGTCTGATATTCTGAAAAGCCGATCTGCCCAGGCCCCATTAAATGTTGATGCTGATAATGTTTTGGAGAATAGAAGTTTTATTAGAGGACCTCCTACACAGCCTCATAAGAAGTGTCAGAGCAGATTGACAGATGCTTCAAATATTTTGGAGGAGTTCTTATTTAGTTGGAACGAGCAGTGAGGTAGAACCCTGTCTCTTGCCTCGAGTTGCTATGAGTTGAGTTTTCATTTAACTGTTTTGATTCCCTTTTAGAATTGAGCAAACAGTTGTAAAAATGCATTTCTAGTTTCTAATGTTGGATATCACTAAGAATGATGTCTTGATTTTGTGATGTATCATGTACCAGTTTATTAAATTGCACATCATTCATTAGACCTGTCTTGTTGTTGCTAATGCCCTTCTTATCTGTTGTGAACTTGGTTCCTCCTTTTCTTTTTAGTGTTAAAAGTAAATTATCCCTACCCAAAGTTGGGTTGCTCAACTGGTTACTTCTCGCCTCAAGAAGCGAGAGGTCGTTAGTTCGAGTCCTAGCGGCGTAAACTGGAGGCGTCCTGTGTGGGTGTGGGGCGCTCTCCCGAGGGGTTTATGGGGGCCCCTGCCTTGTGGTTCTCCTCGGTTATAAAAAAAAAGAGAATAATCCCTTGAAAAATTCTAGATAGATTTCTATAATAATGAGTGCATGTCGGTATGGATTTTGTATTTATCCAGGATTAATACACAATAGGTACTTTCTGCATACAGGCCATTGGATCCAGTATTTAAATAACATTAGTAAATGGTATCAACCCTGTTCCTATTAAGTTGGCAATTGCAAATTGATACGGAATGCACATTAGGGAAAATGTGAAGCTTCTAGTCTTTATTTTATGGTAGATTTTTGGGACAACTCCAAGCTTCTTTTCACCTTCAAATTTGGGTGATAAGTGGACAGAAAAACTTCAATCAGTAAATTTTGTACCACAATTCATCCAAGAGGTGTTCCTTTGGTTCACTTACATAATAAACTGTAGGGTCTATCCTCTACATTATTTTCAATTGCTTTAGGTCCCAAAGCTTTAAAGCATGTTCATGGGTTTACGTGGCTGAATACAACTGCTACCACGAATGACTTTCTTACAACTTATAACATGGGAACACGTGAGCTCAATAAGATCACAGGATCAAACAAGAATGTGGGCCTATGAAGATGATGGAAATTAGATGAGATGCTGTCATCCCCTATTGCAGCGATATCAACACCGGTTCTATTGTGTGCCTTTCTACTTCTTTCATTTTAATATTAGTGTATTTTGAGTGTTATTCTTACCGGGGTACCATGTTCATCATTCACAATCTGTTTGTAACATTTAAAGATGAAAATCCAATTACAGTTACCATTTAAAGATGAATATAAGGTTCTCTGGGAATCAATAAAGATAGATTGGACAGTTTGGCCTCACTTCCACATCTTCCTATCAAGTTACCCTTGTGAAACATTTGAAGCCCATAGAAATTAAGAAAACACTTGAGGACTCTCCTAGGACTCCAGGACTCTCCTAGGACTCCAGGAGTCCTTTATGGAAGTGAGTGGGCATTAGTATGCTGAATCTGCTAGCTCGTGTCATCTCAGAATAATATTTTCTTCACTCTCTCAAGGTCCCAAATGGACCAGTGTATTGAAACTTTTCTATAGGAACTGAAGTTACAACACTTTTTTAGTTCATTCTAAACCATGATATGAGAACTCTTTAGTTATTATTTGATGCAGGGAAAACTACTAACTGATGTAGTTAAACTGCAGATTTTTTTGGTTTTAAAAGGATAAATTTTAGATCTAGGGTTGAATCCCAAATCAAGGATTTCGATGGTTGAAACCCTGTAGGGGCCTTCTCTCGATTCTCTCGCACACTCTCATGAAAAGAAAGATAGCAATAGTTTCATCATATTAGTCTGGCAGAATCAAACTCACCAATGAAATTAGGTGTTCAATCGAATGTCAAATGAACGTGGAGTAGTATTATGAATGCTTTGAACAATTCAGAAGCATGCATGGAAGTTAAATCCGGTACTAATTTGATGGGTAGTGATTTTTGCACCAACACCTTTTAAAGGAAATTCCAATTTTGCCTATAACTTTTTCCCTCTTTCCCAAAAGTAAGGGCAAAATTGAATTTTTCATTAAAGGTGGTGCATCATGGGGAAGGCCCCTACTGGGTTTCAACCATGTCTTTGATTGTTGTAACTTGGTTGTATGTATACCATTCCATAAAAAAAGGAAGGAAAAAAGACATGGTTGTCTGTATGCGTTAGTTTGTCCATGAACATCACATTATGCAGGATTAGTAAATCTGATTGTATTGAATGTGAACAGGGAAGCAAAGTGAACAACAAAAGGAGAGTGGGATCGAAGGCTCTAGGAGGAATGGTATATTACATACTGCCAGAAGTTCAGTCATTTAGGTGGCGCCCACTGCTTAATATCATCTCATGTGAACTGAACCCTGCTGTACAGATCACTCATAAGGAAAAAAGAAAAAAGAAAAACTGAATTCTTCCATACAGTGTCAAAGTAAAGGCATGTGTCTTGGTTTTCTATGTTCACGAGGGAGATGTTGCTATACACCCGTGTATAACCAACATTGAAGGAAAGGTAATTTTTATACAATTATTATTAGAGGCACCCACTATTTTTTATTTCATAGGGGAACCCTTACCTAAAATGGTAAGAAAGCAATCGAATTTGATTATAGAGACAATTTGCCCTTTTTTTTTTGAAGACCAAGTGTCCAGGCCTCTTAGAGCACCTGACTAATCCTTGGGACATGTGCAAACATCTCTATCCATGCACACTGGGTAACACCAAAGGGAGTGACCCTTTTGTATTGAGAGTGATTTGAACTCAAGACCTCTCGCATCTCAGACGGGTTCTTAACCGCCAAGCCAACCCTCACGTGTTTAGAGACAAATTGCCCTTGATATTTACCAATTTGAGTAGTGGTGCCTCAAATTTTTTTTTTTTTTATTTCTTGGAATTGTTTGGTAGTGATGGAGGTATTTCCTTTTTGATACAAAGGATGCAATGTCTTTTTCTTTGTGCACATTTATCACCATTTAAATGTTTAGAAGAGTAAGTAGCGCCTCCACTGGAGTGCCTCAATCACAATTCTTAGTCTTTTAGCTAGTAGTCTAATTTCTAGGAAATGTTAATCTCACAGGTAATATCAGAGTTGGGGCTAGCATGCACTTCGATTGTTTGACATAGGAAGTGGGGCTCAAAAAAATCGAAGTAAATCACCCTCCCCTCTACTTGGATCAACTGCGGTACATGACTAGTGTCTTTCCTGGTGAGGACTTCTACAATACACACAGTGAAAAAAATTCTGCAGTGCATGGCTTATATTTGTTTCATCACTCATGGGCCCCAAGCCAAATAGGGCTCTTGGGGCATTGTTTCAAATATCCCCTCCTTTTTCTACAGAGACCCTAGGCATCAAGAGACACTGAATAATTGAATTGAAAACCAAGGTTTCTAATGCCTATCTGCTGTTAATCTTTCTTGCTTTGAAATCATACATGGAGGAATTCAACTCAGCTGATCTTTTACGGTTCCTTCATCCCTTAAAATGAATCCATTCCTAAATACTTGTCAAGCATGCGTCCACATATTGGTTTCTGGGAATGATGTACATGAACATGTAAGCAGCATATTTCGATCAGACGTGGTTGAGATGTATCCAATGGAGTCCATGGAGTTAGCTGATACAATGCTGAATAGAGAGGGATAGCTGTCTGTGGGCTTCATTGAAATGGGGCCTACCATTGTGGCTTGGGCTTTTGTTCAGTGCTGGTTCTATCATAAGGTGCGTGTGGACTATCACATAAGGTATAATTATTTAATAATGATGTAGCACCTAATGCACAAAGCATGCCAATTCTTCTAAGTGTGTAAAAAGCTCACATGGTTTGACTTCATAATCAACTAACTAATATCTCGTTACCATTCCCAGTATGTTACACATTGTATAGCGAATTATTGGATACTTGTACCAACGAAAAGGTGGGTCATATGCAGTTGAATGGAACTGCTATTTCGTGAAATGGCATTCATGTTCATCAATCTTGACGGTCCAACTTTTGGGTTTATTGTGGACATTGTTAGTAAATTTAATTTTTTGAAACAATTCTATCATTAACAGATATTTTACCCATTTTACTTGCAGTGTTGTGACGACTATGTTGCAGATGGGGTAACTCACCTATGGATAGCTTGTGGAGTTTGTCTAATTTCTGTTCTTTATATGTGGCTGTTAGTATGGGTGTATCCTTGAGTTAGTTGCCACTTGTGCATTTGAGGTTTTTTCTTAAGAAAAAATTGTCAATATGTATTATATATTTTTTGATGGTAGAATGGGATTGGATTTTAATAGAAGGGGGGTGAGGTGTGCAAAATGTTAAAATCTACTGGAGTTATGTGTGATTAAAGAGCCTCCCATTACTAAAAGTGGCGATTTTATAAGATAGTTATCAAACCTGCAATGCTCCATGGACCAGAGTGTCGTGCAGTGAAGAAAAGACGATTACCCAAAGTTAGGGTGAGAGAGATGTGCTTGTTACGTTGGATGAGTGGATTACTATAAAGGATAGAGTTAGAAATGTCTACACTAGGGATGGCTTTAGAAATAGCCCCAGTAGATGATAAATTGAGAAAGCCTCATTTGAGGTGGTTTGGGGATATAGGTAAAAGAACAGAGACAACCAGCATCTCCAGTAAATAAAGTTGAGAGGCTACAAGTTGAAGATACAAGGAGGAGAGGAAGATTGCTGAAAAATAGAGGGAAGGAATAAAGAAAGGCATGACAAAACAGTAGTGTGATTGAATATATGGTTTATGATAGGGTCAAATAGAGAAGTAAAGCTAAAAAAGTTAACTCTAAATAGATGGAGTTTTGGCTTTGATTATAATGATGATGATTTTGTGATGGTGAGATGACTTGGACCTACAAACTTTTGGTTGTTACTAGGAACACTTACCATCCATGTTACAGGCAACAATATGATAGGTTTTGGAGAGATGGATGGAATGGTTCTTGATAGTGTAGAGTGGTGAGGTAGAACTCGAAATGCTGACTTTGGATGGTGTTAATGGCTATGAGATGATGACAACATTGCCTTTGGGTCTTGCCACGTGTTTTAGACCACAAATCTGATGATTACTGATAGGGTGGTAAGGTCATCTCACTCACATTTATAGATTCAGAGATCAGTTTTGTGTCAAGGGTATGTTCGGTTCATGCTCAGTGTTTACTGGAGAATTGCTTACCGAGTGGCTCAGATTTTCTGCTGCTTGGTATAGGATGTATCCTCATTCTTATTGAACTGAATGAAAATGACTCTTATGCATGGAAAAATGAAACCCACAATGAGGGTAGGTCTCTACTTCCTGAATAACAAGGAGACTTCAAATTCCACCAACACCATGGGCTGCCCCTGCACCAGACTGGCCTTGCTATTATGAAGAGGGTGGAAATTTATTGGTATTTCTTTTGTGGAAATAAAGGTGAGTACTTTTACTGGTTAATTTTGCCTTTCTGGTTCTTTTATCTCCTGCTTTCTCAATGATGCTAGAAGGGAAGGCATATACGAAGATAGAAGGCAGTTTTTATTGTCTCATCTTAATTTGGATCTGTTAAGCTACTTGCCTGTGATAATTTTTCCATTTGGTGACAAACACTTTTTTTATTTCCATGTTCATGCTCTTAATGACCTGTGTGAGCTTTTGACTTGCATGTAATTTCTCTTGTGATTGATTCATTGTCATAGAAATGGAGCAGAGGATCCAACCCACAACGGTCTGGTCCAAACTGGTTTGACAGCTTATGCAATCTTTCTCCAGATACAGTTTGGGATAAAACTATAGGAGAAAGAAGAGAGTATTCTGTTGCATGTTCAATTACTTGTTCATGGCTATCCCAACATCAATTTGTAAGAGCTTTAGATGGTTTCAAACTTTCAATCCTCCATGTAAATAATGTTTTCACTGGTTTCCACAAAAACATTTTATTGAATTCTGTATTCTGTCTTCCCATACCTTTATACTATAAAGTAGGCAGACAGGTAGTGCATGCATTTGATGTTATAAGTGATCATATAATTTTCTAGAGAAGTGTACAAGCTCTTGAATGTGATTGCCCTTGTTTTCTGCTAAGCCGCCTCACTGGCTAGCGAGGCACTAACCAGAGTTGAGCTCTACAAATCTCTATGGAACAATCAAAGAGGCATGTTCACCTGGAAAGGTTTGTGTTTTAATAGGTAGCCCCATCAAAAATTATTTTTATTGAATTAATTAATTTATGTTTTTTCAACCTCTTCAAAATTTTACTGTTCTAAACTATTTTTTTATTCTTTAAAATCTGTGGCCGATAAGAATATGCCTTGATTGATCTAATTAAAGTAATTTTTTGTGAACCCATATATTCAAACATGAACGTTTTCAAATAAACCCCACGTGGTGATACAATGGGTAATATCTCACTATTTTTCAGTTCCAAAAGTCTCCTTTGAAGGGGCTTTTCTTTTTCTCCACAACCAAGCACCCTATAACCAGTTTGCTGTTTATTTAATTTTTTTTTTTTTGGAATTTACGTGTAGGAAATTTAGATACAGTTCTACTAAAATCCCTACGGGTGAGCCTACTAGTCTTAGGATACACTAAAGTTAGGTCATGAGGGCTCGAACTCGCAACCTCTCGCTTCCTTAGACGGGAGTCAATTAGTTGAACTATACTCATCTGGGGTTTAGAAATTTGTAGTTGCTTAATTGGGTATAAGAAAGGGGAGCCATACAAACATCTGGGATATCTTTCCCTACACACTCATTTTTCAAAAGTTAATGAAAATTAATTTTTTGCCCTTCCATTTAAAAACGGCGCATACTCGAACGAGTGATCCACCGAATGTTTGTTCGAACGAATTCAAAAATTCGTTTAAACTAAGTGGACTGTAAAGTGAAATTTTCAAACGAAATCATTTCTCGATCGATTTTTACAAATAAGATATCAAAATTTATCACTCTGAATTTTATGAACTTCGGGACTAATTTTAAATGAAAATGGTATAATTTTAAGCTTTAAAAATCGTATTTAAAGAGTTAAGGAACTTCTCTCTTAGTTCTTTGGGTACGATTTTTTAAGTTCAAAACTATACATTTTTCACTTAAAATCAGTCATGGAGTTCATAAAATTCAAAGTAAATGAATTTTAATACCTTGTTTATATAAATCGGTCGAGAAACGACCTCGTTTGAAAATCTCACTTCACAGTCCACTTCATTTGAACGAAGGAATTCCCACTTCATTCGAACGAATGAAGTCTTTCGTTTGAAGGAACCGTAAAGTGAGATTTTCAAATGAGACCGTTTCTCGATCGATTTATACAAACAAGGTATTAAAATTCATATATTTTGAGTTTTATGAACTCCGGGACCGATTTTAAGTGAAAATGATATACTTTTGGGCTTCAAAAATTGTATTCAAAAAATTAAGAGGGTAGTTTTTTAATTCTTTGGGTACGATTTTTGAATTCCAAAACCATAACGTTTTCACTTAAAATCAGTCCCGGAGCTCATAAAATTTAGAGTAGATAAATTTTGATACATTATTTGTAAAATTAGTCGAGAAATGACTTCGTTTGAAAATCTCACTTCACAGTCTATTTAGTTTGAATGAATTTTTGAATTTGTCCGAATGAATATTTTCATTCGGTGGATCACTCGTTCGAAGGATGCCGGTGTTTTTAAGTGGAAGGATGATTTCCATCGACTTTTGGAAAACTGGTGTGTAGGAAAAGATTTTTGAGTTGTCTATATGACTCACATAAGAAATTTGTACATTCCGATCTTGATTATGGTGTACGTTCTCCCATCTGGTCATGCCCTTAATCACAAATTCACAATCAATGTTTTAAAAATCCTTTAGACATTGGGGTCCAAATCATGAATTGTGAATGAATTCTTATTCTTAATTGATATTCATTTTCCCATGGGGATATGCCCATGTGCTGAAGCTGTGTAGATCCAAGATGTATGGCTAGTATGTGACACATGGCAGCTGGACTGTGCTATGTGGGAATTGCTCAACATAAATACAGCAAACCGGCTCAATTAAGAAAGAGGGAAAGATCTCGTGAATTTTGTCAGAAAGTGTGACGCTTTTTTCTTTATTTTGGAAAATATAAAAAAATGTCTTATATCAAATCATATTGGCTTTATATAATTTACCTATAATATCGAGGAATTGGCTTGATGGTCAAATATTCGCCTATGTTTATTGAAAGTCTTTGAGTTTTAGTTGCCATCAACACACTGGACCACTCTTCGTAGTTTGAGTCGGTATGTGCAGATTGAGAGATTTTCGTATTACCTAAAGATTAGTCAGGTGAAGAAAGAGACTAGTTAGTAGACGAAAATGAAGAGAATAGATTAACCTCATCTTTTTAGAATAGGTTACATTTAGTAGGACATGACTAATATCCTAATGCTTTTTTTTTTTTCAAGAGTTATTATTGTTGGATAGTGAAATGATTATATTGAGTTGATCATCATTCTCCATAAATTCTACCAAATAATTTTTTAAATTAGGAGAATGGAATTAGTTTTTAAATATCTATTTTTATGTTAAATTAGTTTTTCGACGATGTTGTCCCCGAGCAATAGTTGCCCCTAGGTCTTGTGGGGCCCATAGAGAGATTTCAAAAGTATTTTTCAAAAGTATTTTTAGAGTGATACTTCTCATGAAAATTGTTTGTCGTATTTGAAAGGTCGTGACTTTTAAAGGTTTCAAAGATCAACGGTGAAAATGGAGTAAGTTTTAGACGAATTTTAATCTAATGATGAAATCAACTTCAAATGAATTTCAATTGTTTATGAATACAAAGAAGGTAAATAGGTGTTAAAAAGAGAGAATATGAATTTGGACATTGACAAGAGGGCTTAAGTCTATCTCGCATTTTAATACGGTGTTAATTATTTCATTATTTTTTTCATGCTTATTTTCATTCTAAAAATCAATTTCCCTTGGGCAACGTTTCCTACGAGTGGAGTTTAATATACGAGAATGGATAGATTTGAAAGGTATTTTCAAGATAACACTTTTTATAAAAAAAATTATTAGATTTGAAAGTTTATGATTTTTTTGGATTTAGAGATCAACTAAATGTCTTCAAGTTTGATGTAAATACAATTTATAAAGGGTGTAGGTCAACTGATTGTCTCCCGTATTAGAAAACGGGTTCGAGTCTCCATGGTCTAATCTTAGTATGCCTTCAGGTTAGTAGACTCATCCATAGAAATTTTACACTCGATATCCCATGATTTCCCACATATAATTTTAAAAAAAAATACAGTTCATAAAGGGTAAATAGGTGCCGGCAAGTGACTTTGAATTCTTGTTAACTCCACATACGACTAAAAGTGTAACCCTACTTTTCACCCATGAGCTTTCGAAGCAACCTCTTGTGGCCATGAACATGAGAGAGAGAAAGGAAGAGAGAATCCATCTCTCTCTTATCATATTTTAGAAAAAAATGACTAAAGATCTTAGAAATATTCTTGGTGTCTTTCTGGACAACACAAGATTCCTAAATTAGAATTCATAAATATTTACTGGCACTCACATTGGAGTTATCGGGTGCGTAGGTAAGAAGGTTTACACGTACTCTCATCATTAATTGAATGTTCTAAAAGACTTTTATACTTGAGTTGTAAAAAAATCTATACTAGCCATCCCAACACGGGATTTATTTTACTAGGAGATAGAGGATTTGAAAATTTTATGTGAAAAATTCATTTTACCTTTCACCCTTTTGTATCCCTTTAAAAAAATAAAGTTGAAGTGATGCATCAATGCGATGAACCGAACAGTACACCTATGCGCAGGGGTTGAAAAATGATTTCGGCCGATACAATATCTCGATCGTTATCTCGTTATCAGTAAATATTTTTCTCGACACTCCTGATTTCTTGTATTTTGTCTTTACTGGAGAAATAGTCAAAAGTAAGGATAGCAGAGGTATCTTGTGCTGTTTTGGTTGATAGCATATCATGGCATTTAAAAATAATATATTTTTTATAGAAAATTTTAAAGTTCAAAAATATGTAATTGTACCGTGGTCATTTACAATTGTGAGTTTTTAATTTTAAAAAATTCATAATTTTAAATATTTATAAAAAATTAATGTACTCATCTGATTTCTCTAACTCTCACAAAGCCAAATTTTATAGTATTTAACTATTTATTAGATGATATGAAGAGAACTTTAAAACAATTTTAGCTCTTTCACATTATTTTAATAATGTAGGGATTTAATTTGATATTCTCGATAAATTTTATTTTATGAAGGATAAAATGATTTTTTCACATAAATTTTTTAAATTCGGGTCTCTTAAAAAAAAAAAAAAAACCCGGCCAAAAATCTATTGCTTTACCGGTTAACATCATCACCTTATTAAACAAAATTTCTTCTCTGACACGATGATGGGGACCATGACAAAAAATTAATTATATTACTCATGCAAACAGTGCTTTTAATATATGATTTTATTGCTTATGAATGTCACGAAGTCGGTGAAGAATTGACAACCTCTATTTATTTATTTTTCTCTGTCATTTCAGCTTAAGGCTTTATAAAATATACAATTAAATCCTTGATTAAATTTTATTACAATAAATATTTTTTATTTTTATTTTTTATGACTAAAGTATTCAAGTCTTTTAGAATATCTAATTAATTTTCAGAATATGTGAAAAACTTTCTATTCACAAACGTCGATTAATTATACGGGAAGTGGTCTTTTGGACTGAAGTGAGAATCGAACTCAAGACTCTCACTTTATGAAGAGTAATTTTTATTTTTTAAATGTATTTTCATTTAAATTAAAATAAAATAGTAAAAGTTTTTTATTATAAAATTTAGGATGTCTTATTTGCAAATATGTAATGTTAATGTGTATTTGATCACACCTTATGGGTTCATGTGTGTGTCAATCAATATATACAAGCTACCAAAATATTGGTGAATCAAATTAAAGTTGGGTTTTTTTTTATAATTTATATATCAATTGCATATAGGGGTGAAACTCGGGTCGGGTTTTGCCCCGAACCCGCATGACCAGACCCGAAAATTGTGCTGGTCAGGTTATGAAAGTCGGGTCAGCGGGTCGGGTTGGGTTGAGAAGTCAGAAACCCACATTGAATTCGAATAGGGTTGGATTGAGAGATTTTTAAGTTAATCCGATCCGATCAGATCTAACCCGACCCGACATGGTAAAAAGTAGGCTAAACTAAGTTCAAAATGAGGGTCGAGTAGGGTTTCGGGTTGAGTCGGGTTGAATCAAGACGTCCAGGTCAAAAGTTCAGATCGGATCATATTGGGTTTCATATATTAATAACTCGAGCCGACTTGGCAAAATTGTTGCATCATCTTAAATTTTATATGCCTTACAATGTTTTCTAGAATCTAGACCATAGTAAGTATTTCAATTTTCTCCCTTTTGAATAGAAATTTTAAGTTGGTACAACCTAAAATATATGCCACATGTGCTATTAAATTAAAAATAATTGCCTCATTCATTTACACAATTACAAAGTCATACTGTTTTATTGTAGTGGTTAGATTAATTCAATGAGATGGATTGGGGACCCATTTAATTCAGCATCTACTTGGGTAGGCCCATTAATTTTTCAGTTGGTGGCAGAGGATGTACACAAAATCCATTGGTGATATCATTTCCACTAAAAAAGGAAATATAAGAAAATTGGTAAAAATTATTTTTCTTAATCATTTTTTTTTTGGTATGCATTTTTTTTTAGCGATAACAATAAAATTTCATTAAAAGAGAAAATGATTACAAAGAGAAAAAACAAATTAAGAGGCCTAAAAGCATTAGACCAAGAAAGAAAATGAAATAAACAAGAAAATAACAAAAATATAACAAAAGAAATCAAATAAAGAAAATGCCTTAAACAAGAAAATAACAAAAAGATAACAAAAGAAATCAAATAAAGAAAATGCCTTCCAAAATATTGTCAATACCCAATTGGACAAATAAATCCCCCACGCCATTAGCCAATCGTCCGGCTTTGGAAAATGAAACTTTCAATCCTATAACCATAGCCCTATCCTCCCTAACCATCTTGACCAATCTCCATTGTATGCATATTATACACTTATTAATGATAATTCAATGTTGGTGAATGTTTGGTAACTATAAATAAATTTGTAGATTCAAAGATTAGTATCGACCATTAATTGAGACCAAACCTTAGATCCTACCCTTTTCTCATAATTAGTAAAGGAATCATGTGAGTTAATCATATCATCTAAACAGATCTAATGTCCAATCAAATAATTACTAGCTTTTAATTAATTTTAAGTCCAAAAAGAGTGCAGCTCATCAACAATGGGGAAGGATAATTATCTAAGCATTTGCTCTAATAAGAATTAGAATTAGGGTTTTCAGGAAGTGGGATGTGTCATGTTCGAACCCCATACTATTACCTGATGTGCCCGATAGTGGATATCACCTGTGCGATTCTTCACACGTAAATTAAAAAAAAGAGAGTCTTCAATTGTGCAAATCATTAAAACCAATGATGAATCATCTCAAAGAGTTGAGAAATTGCAATTGTATACATTAAAATGAGTGGCAAATCATTGAAAATATGGAGAAAAAGGATAAATGAAAAACATAATAAATAATAGATTGAGGGATGTTATAATTTATGATGAATCAAATGAAAAAATAACTTGAAAAACTGATGAAAATAGACAGAATAATAACAAAGTGATGATGATGGCAACTTCAGTAAATAAAGCCCAATCTTTGGATGACCTAGAGATTTAGAATTTGTAAAGTTAAAATAGATAAAATTATTGAAAAGAAAAAAATTGATTGAAAAATAATAATTCTTTTACTAAAGTCCATACTTATATATTATTTAAAGCTTATAGAAATGAATGTCTTTTACAATATTAACTTTTTCCATTCCTGCTTTACTATTTAAAGAAGCCTCAGCCAACTCTGTTGGGTCAAAAATGAAGAAGCACAGCACTTTTCCAGGTGTTGTCATCATAGGTGGGACACACAAAGATGAGAGGAAAGCACGTCCCCAACGTGGGTGAGGAAAGCCTACACAAGGTATCTCTCCTCTTTTCATGTCCAATCCATCAGGAGTTTTAATATCTCCCCGTATATATCCTTGATATCGGCTAATATCAGTTGTTTTTAATAAAAAAATAAATAAGAGAGAGAGAGATTTCGCGCCATCCATACATCTAATATAAGTCATGTCATGCAATATCGGAGTTAACTCGACCAGGGGTTCAAAATTCGGTATCAGTCGATATTATTCTCTCTTTTTTTTTAAAAAAAAAAACGGCCGATATTTAGACCTGGCCTCGGCCGTTAAGAATTCGTTTAAAAAAATAGAAAATTTGTTTTTGATTTACGTTCAACTCCAAAGAGCAATTCCCCAAAGAAGAACTCGGTGTGTTGGGAGGTGCTCACATGCTATGACAGAACACGTTCGATCATGAAAAAAATACAAGTCATGCAATGCGTATATGTACACATCTGATGACTAATCGAGTGCTCTAAAAAACTTTAGACACTTAGGTCATAAAATATTATATACATGAAAAATAATGAAAAATAATGAACATAACCCAAGCATGTCACATGATTGTCTATTTGAAACCATTAACAAACATTATATCTTCCCCATATGGTATGTAATGGACAAAAGATCCCGTTATATGGAAAACATGACTGGAGAATATATCAAAAATATTGTAAGATTAAAAGTGATTATTAGTCATTTGATTTAAATATAATATAATTAATATCTAACATTACCATTTGATTTTGATGAGTCTAGAATATGATAGATTGCAGTTTTTTTCATCTTTAACTTTCAATTCTCAAGAATTCTATGGTTAGATCTTCAAAATAGTAGGGATCAATGATCCACATAATATATTAAATAAAAATTAGTTTATATTAATTTTCTAAAGTAACAAAATTACGGTACTACTTTAACATTTTCCGTCCATGGGCTCCATTAGTAATATCTACTTAAGCAAAATTAAGAAATGTCCAATTGGGCAACTTTCATTTTAAGATCAGAGTGTTAGGGTCTCTTAGAGCATATGATTAATCTTTGAAGCATGTGCAAACCTTTTTATTCACTTATATCGGAGGGCTGCAACTCGGATTGGGCGGGTCGAGTTTCTTAAAATCCAACCCGACCCGAATTGATATATATGGAATCTAACCCGAATTTCCAACTCGAACTCTAGAACCCGACTCGACCCGAATTTTGACCCCACCCGCATTATGAACTCATTTTAGCCTAATTTTAGTTGGGTTGAGTCGGGTTAACTTGTAAATCCTCAACCCGATCCGACCCGACCCTAATTTCATGCGGGTTTTTATCTTCTCAACCCAACCCGACTTGCTGGACCGAAATTCTTGACCCGACCCCATGATTTCTCGTGTCGGGTCATGCAGGTTGGGCCAAAACCCAACCCGAGTTGCAGTCCTAGATAAAACTAAGAGGAGTAATTCTTTTCGTAAGTACGCTCTTGGCCATCAGTCCAACTTACTGAAATATCCAATTCGGCAACTTGCAAGCCATTTGGCAAATCTACATCAATTAAAATGTTGGTTATTCATTTTGATTTAAATCTAACTTAGATTTGTATTTTAATGCATCTATACAATTAGATTGAATATCACAGACAAAAATACTTATTCAATAATTTTATTTTTATCTTAAAAAGTTAAGGATTAAAATGATTTGATGGTTTTTGTTTTAAATAGTTTAATAAGACTCTTGATAATCTCTCCAATAATCTAATACAACATAAAATCGATTCTACCCTCTGACATATATATATATATATATATATTATTTTAACTTTCATAGTTTTTTTCATAAATATATAGGTTTAGAGATGTGAAAATGACAGATAGATAGATATCCAAAAACTAAAAGACATGGAAGAGTCAGTACAAAAAATGTTATTGTGGACCATACTGTCATCATCTCTATTATGTATTGAATATTAGGGTATAATATATATTTATATATTTTATGAATAATTTTTTTTTTATATTTTATTAACATTAAAAACCCAACTTTGGATTTGGTCCACATTTCAAAAATTGATTAGGTCCACATCTGCTATGGTCTCTTCCTTCACGTTAATGGCGGCCATAGTTTAGGCCTGTAATGAGGTTATCTAGGCTTTAAAGCTTATTCAATGTTTGTTAGTCCGACTTATATATTATTGTTAACTAATTTAAGTTCAAGATCTATAGATTAACTCGTCTCAATCGAAATTCAATCAAATTTATTTATTTATTTATAAGAAATTGACTTAAAACACACACTTCTCAATTTTTTTCAAAAAAAAAATCTCAAATTCTAAGAAAAATACTAAATTTACATTCAAGGTATACTTTTTATACCATTAGCTGATATGAGAGATTAATTAATTGATATACATACGAAACTCTTGAAAAATCAATCAATTATGATTTGACATATGAACTTGATGATTTAAAAAAATATAATTTAAAAATACGTTTAATATTTCTCTAAATCTAAAATTCCTCTTTGTATATATTCACAGTAGTGAGAAATTATCTATTATAAGTGCATACGAGTGTAGCTCAATTGATAATCTCTTGTGTCAAGAAGCGGGAGATGTCCGGTTCACTTGATGTACCCTAAGGAGATAGTAGGTATCACCGGAGTTTTAAGCTAGTTTTTTCATGATTTTTTATATGTAAATTAAAAAAATTATTATAAATTTTATATAAATGAAATTTTACTTAAAGTCTTTAGATAAATATGTAGATGTTATAATTTGTATTTCAAAATTAACCAATAATTAATTCAATGATTATCTTTAGAAAATCACAATAATCATTGTGAACCAGTTCATAGGGGAAAGTTTTTCATGGAAATGAATCTTGACTTTTGCCACCTAAAAGGAGATAATTTTATCCCATCTCATCTTCTCCATTTCATATTCTTCTGTGTTATATAAATAACTCAGTGAAGAAAAGAATAGAAAAGAAGAGGAATCAGACATGGTCATTTCCCCAACCCTTTTTCCAAACAGTTTATACTTTTTCTCCCTTTCTATTCTTCCCAAGCAATCCTGATCCTCTCTTCTCTTTCTCCATAGGACCCGCTCTCTCTTTCTCCTTCTATCTCTCTCTGGTTCTTCCCCTCTATCAGCGCCTGTTTTGCGCTTTTTCCTTTCTGGTACCTGTTTTTTCTGCTTTTTTTTTTGGGGTTTTAAGACTTGGGTCTTTCCTAATTTTTCTCTCTCTAGACCGTTTTGATTTTGCTCTCTGGTCCTGTTTTCTTACTTTTCTCTTTATCAGGGTCCTTCTCTTTGTGTTGTTTATTTTTCGGATTTGAAACTTGGGGACTCTATATTTTCTCTCTAGGAAGCATTGATTTTTCTCGTTGCTCCTGTTTTATCACTTTTTTCTTTCTGGGTATCTCTCTTTCTCATCTTTTCTAGGGTTTTGAATCTTGGGTCGCTCTTATTTTCTATCCACACCCTTGAATTTTTCTTCTCTCTATCTTTCTCTGTGGATTTCGTCCTTTCGTTTTAATGACAACTTCTATAAAGAAAGGCTACTTGCCTCCTTCTCTTGTCTCCAATCTGCAAGACGTTTTGATCAGCAGGAAAGGTGGAGGTGACGGCAATGGCGAAGAACCTCCAAAAACTGATGAATCTGATTCCCCCTCATCGTCCATTGATGGAACCGGTTTGGCTGAGCCCTCTTCGGAGGAAGAGAACACAAAACCTATTGTTCTTCTGACCAATGGAGATGGAATCGAAGCGCCAGGGCTAACGCTCCTGGTTGAGGCTCTGGTTCGTGAGGGTCGCTGTAATGTCCATGTCTGTGCTCCCCAATCGTACGGTTCTGGTTCTCAAAAGAATCCTGTTTCGGGTTTCTTCAATTTATTATTATTGTTATTTTTAATTTAGATTCTTTTCTTAACGAACTTTCTGTTCTTCTTCTTCTTCTTCTTATTATTATTATTATTATTTTTTTTTGGGTATTTTGAAGGGATAAATCAGTATCCGGGCACTCAGTGACGTTGTGTGAGACACTTGCAGTGAGCTCTGCAGAAATCAGTGGTGCCACAGCTTTTGAAGTTTCTGGTATGGTCATCTTCATGTGTAATTTGTTTTCTTTTCCAAAAGTCTTTCATGTTTTGATGCACCTGAGAAAACTGTTGGTTTGAATGCCTTGGGCTGAATAGCGGTGGTTGTTCTAAAATAAAATTGGGAATTAAGTTAGTTAGAATTGTGTTTCTTGAACATTTCTGTTGTAAATCAGCATTAACAATTACTTCTGCCATTGAAGTCCATCTATTTCTGGGTTCCATGGGACATTTGTTTTTCAGCTGAAATATTATACTGCTTGCTATTAGGTCAAACTTCAAAGCAGCTGATAGTATAATTTGTGGATCTCCCTTTCTCCCTCTCTCTCTCTCTCTCATAAAAGAGAGTGGATGGTGGCTTTTAGGTTCATTAGGTGAAAATTTTGTGAAAAGAAATGTTTGATCAATTTTCAATGCCCATTTATAGATTTCCATTTTGCGGATTTAGTTTTTCTCTAAATTACAGTTTTCTAATGTTGATCATTGGACAGGCACTCCAGCTGATTGCATTTCTTTAGCATTATCTGGGGCCTTGTTTTCCTGGTCGAAGCCCACACTGGTATGAATATGTTTAACCATAATGTTGATTGTATTTTCTGATATCTCAAGTATGATAGCTAACTTCTGCTTCCACTATGAGATACTCAGGTGATCAGTGGAATTAACAAAGGATCTAGCTGTGGGCACCAGGTGTAAGTACGCTTGTTCTTTTGTTTCCTTATTTAATGTTCATATTAGTCTATTAGAGGTCAGGAAGGATTCTTCTTTCATATTCTTTAATTGCTTCTAGGGATGGATAGCCAACTTGATAATGTTCATGGTCTGTTAATTTTAGGCACAGGTTGCACCTGCATGTATAGTTTATTTATGATATTCATCAGATTAGACAGTTGTATCATATGTTATGATGTATTTAGTAGATGTTCTTGTATATTTGATTCTATTGCTTTTAGCCTTGATTTGCATCAGGTTTTTTTTTTTGATGTCTTTCCCATTGTTTACAGCTTCTATTCAGGTGCTGTTGCTGGAGCTAGGGAGGCCTTAATCTGTGGTGTACCTTCTTTGTCAATTTCATTGAATTGGTGAATGGAAATTTTCTTGCTAATGCATTCTTCTTTTAGTCATGTGATTTTGGGTGTATGACTATAACAGAGCTTATGTAAATATGTTATTAGGAAGAAGGATGAAAGCCGTGAAAGTGATTTCAAAGATGCTGTTGATGTTTGTCTCCCCTTAATACATGCAGCAATAAGAGATATTGAGAATGGTCTTTTCCCTAAAAGTTGCTTACTGAATATAGAAGTTCCTACCTCTCCTTCTACAAACAAGGTTTGATTCTATTGACCCTGTTAATACAGACATATAGTTTTTTTTAAAGTGATATGTTGGTGTATGGTTTTATGGCTATGAAAGTTGCTTAGAACATCTACCGTTCACAAGTGAAATTCAGTAATTTCCAACATGATCTGATGCAGAGGCACAATTTCCTTCTGCCCAATGATTTTTTTTTTGTCCTTAAGCTACAAATGCTTTAGTATGCTATACTGAAACTGTGATTGAAACATTCTATCTGCCATGTCAATTATATCTATGTCTTGAAACTTCAAGAGTTTAGTCCCTACATAATTTATTTATATTATATTCTTCTTTAAACTTGCATATGGGGTAATTGTTTATATTATCTCCTCCTTCACCCTTTTTTTTTTAAAAAAAATGAGATCAAAAGTTTTTGAATGAAATCTCCTTTTTTTTTTCCAACTTTTCTCTATTATTAGAAAATGCAAAGGAATTACCTCTCAAAAAGGGGAAAAATGCAAGATTGATCAATCATTTTAAGGCACTATCTTGTTATGTTTTCTTATGTCAATCTTTAGGAACCCTCTTTGAGAGAATTGAAAGATATAAAAAGATTTTAAGTGTGAGCTGATAAAAACTTGAAAAAGGTTGCTATTTTGCTTGAAAGGGTTTTTCGGGTATTGTCTAGAAACTGTTGGGTTTTAGGATCTTTAAGCTTTTCTTTCTTCCAATCCAGCTAGAAGTCTCTCTATAGGAGTAAGAAAGAGATGTTTCTCAATAATTCTTACATGTTAAGACTATTTGGTAAAAGGAATCTTAAGGATTTCTCCTTCTGAATGGTTTTCTTGTTTCTGTAATCACTAGATGGTTATTAAATCTGAAACACACATTCTCAGTGATCGAAACCAAGAACATCCAGCTGATGCTAAAGTTATCACAAGCACGCCTAGCTGCCCCAGGTACACATGTAGACACAGAATGTGCACGTGAACAGGGCGGACACCACTCCCTTCTCATGGACACTGTTTAAAAAAAGAAAATGACAACACATACACACACACATAGAGAGAGAGAAATGGTGCAGCGACAATGGGCATTGTATCTCTCTCGTAAATGAAAGAAAGTGTTTAAAAAGGTATAGGGTTGTGAGAAGTAATTGACAACTTTGCCCTTTAGATATTTGATGTAGGACACGAAGGAACGAGTGGACCCTGTTACTTTTTTAGCAAGTTGTTTACAATTTTAAATTACTATTAATTGTTTTAGTTAGTTTCCTAATTACACTAGGTTTCCTTTTCCTAATTAGTTTCCTGTTTGAATTAGCTTTCCTAATGTAATTAGGATTTCCTCTTAACAGGGTTTCTTTATTTAGTTTCCCTATTTAAAAGGATATGTACTCATGAAAAACACAACTCTCGATCATGGAATAAGAAAATCAGGATTTGTTTTTATCTCTCTTTTTCTCTTCTTTCTTCTCCTGCTGTGTGCTGCAGGCTTTTCTTCTTTCTCCCAGTCTCAGTGAAGACTAGGGGATCCCCATTTTGCTGGATCGCTCTGCCGGTGAGCATCGATCCCGCATCAATATTAGTATAAACAATGAACTATTTTGTCCTCTTAGATTTGATTACTTTGCCTCTTAAGTAAACGGACAACTTTGTTTTTACTTGAATTTGAGAAAGATCATATATAATAAAATAAAGAAGCAATTTATATAAGTATCATATGTGTGTGTGTGTGTTTTCCCCCCTCATTGTCCATTCCTGTTGTATTTCCGTTCTCGTGTCCATCTCTGGACAACATATATGAAACTAAGGGAAAGAGATCCAGTGAGGGGCTTATCCTATTTGAATCTAAGCTTGTTGGCATTTGTTGGGCATCAACTTAAATTCAATTCTGCTTTTTAATGATCTCTAGCCTTTGTTGTACTACTTTTATAATTTATCATAATTCAAGTCATCAAACTAGCTCCAAATTTGCATTTCAAAAACTTCTTATTCTACCAATCGGAGCCCTCCCTTCAGCAGAGATTCTACAACAGCCTTATCCCATTTGAATGTCTGTCTGTCTGTATGGGCACGTATGTGCAAGGGAAAGAGATCCTAGAAGGGCCTTATCCTATTTGAACCGAAGCTTATTGGCCTCTGCCAGGCATATACATGCATTCAATTGCCCTTTTTGATGATCTGTAGCCTTTCTTTTTACTACTTTTAGTGTCATCAGATGAGGCCCAAATTTGCATTTCAAAAACTTCTCATTCTACCAAATGGGGCTCTCCCTCCACCACCTTCATGGCGATGGTCTACAGGGATCATTACTGCTCCTCTTACTATAGGTCACTTACTATCCAACACTTTGGATATGACTGTCCATTTTTTTCTGGTTGATTCAACATTACCCATTTGTCTGGACTGTTGTTGAGAAGTTTTTGGATATCAAACGGGCCTCCCGAATGGTAATATTAGTGTTTGATTTACCTCTTAAGCAATAAGTTTCGTGATACCTGCAACTCTAGCTAGTTGTGCACCTTTTCCAAGTGTGATTGCTCTGTTATGTATGGTCGTGTTTACTAAGGGAAAGAGATCCTAAAAGGGCCTTATCCCATTTGAATCTAAGCTTGTGGGGGTTTGCTAGGTAGGTACTTACATTTAATTTTTAGCCTTTCTTCTACTACTTTTATGGTGTATCATTATTTGGGTCATCAAATTAGTCCCAAATTTGCATTTCAAAAATTCTCATTCTTTCACCATCTTTTGATTGCTCATACTAGTGTCAGATTCATCCATACCCATACGACTTAAACTTTGAATCTTCATACTTAAAAGATTGGTGACTGGTAAGAGAGCTATGGATTTGTCTAAAAATAAATTGGTAGAATTTGGACCTCTAATTAATTTTAAGAATTTATTGAGGCATGGAGATTTCAATTGGAATATAAATCTCGATGACTTGTGGGTACCAAAAAGAAAAGGAATTCTGGGTGCAAACGTTAGGTTGTATTGAACTACTCCACTAGAGGTGCACTTAGGAGTCCAAATGAAGGGCTTTATGTTCAAGGAAATCTAGTGATGGAGTTGGAAGTTCAAAGGGTGATTGAAGAAATGAACACATTTTTCAAGGAGTAGCAGAAGTACAGAGAACATGAAAAAGGTCTGTTGGCAAAAAGAGACTATAAGTGCTATAAGTCTGACTGATGGTTATTTGGATGGAACTGGCGTAAGGAAACAGTAGGTTATGGTGATGTTCCTGATAGCTGGTGCTGATTGGTTGGCATTGTCGTAATTTGATTGCACTTCTCTGATTCTATTTGTTATAGTTTTGAGTATTCTATGATGCTTAGTCAATTTCTTGTGAATGCCCATTTAGTTATGCCATGACCATGCATGTCTTCTTAGCCATTGCGAGACACCCTTAAGGCCAAATCACTATTGCCTTAAATCATTGACGATTTTCTTTCCAGTTACTTTTTGTGATGCAGTCTTTCAAAAATAGATGTCTTTTCATATGTTGTTTGGGTGATCTCTGCAAGTAGTATATTATAAGTGGGTGTCACAGGCATGGTTCACATGAAGAAAATAAAACTTGTTTCAGGCATGTCATACATCATTGTTTATCTTTGACCATTATAGATTTGTAATGTAAGATGTTACCTTTGTCTGCTTGAAAGCTGTTCTTCGGATGTGATATCCTTACTGTATTGTTTGTTATATCTTATAGCATGGCTCTTCAATTTTATTTATTGGTTGTATTATATTCTTGCATTTTGTAGGGTTTCAAAGTCACTAGACAGAGTTTGTGGAGATCCATCCCAAGCTGGCAAGCTGTATCTGCAAACAGGCACCCTTCAGCTGGGCATTTTATGTCAAATCAGCAGAGCCTTGGCATCCAGCTTGCACAACTCAGTAGAGATGCTTCTGCAGCTGTGAGTATTTTATACAGGGGTTGTATATGATTCTCAAGTCAAGGATATGGACTTACCCTTGGATTTTACAAATGGGCCCATGTTTCTTTAATCTTACTCTATCAGATTTGTTGGGAGCATATGTGAAGAGTGAAGACTGACCAAAATGTTCTCTTGATGAGACATTTTGTTTTCAAAATGAGCCCTTAGAATAAATGTGGCAGCAGTCTACAATTCTAAGAAGGGGCCAATCATTGGATGGCTGGCTTGTTCCATTCTTTGTTATTTCTTGAGCCGTGTATCCTTGTGGGGATCTATAGAGAGAGAGATCCGGGTTGCAGAACTTGGCCCCACATTAACAAACCCAAGGCCCAGTTATGGAGTTTTCAATCTAAGGCTGTATAGTGCCTTTTTTCCCCAGCATTTTCATTGACAAACTCAGGGCATAAACTGTTTTCCTTTATGGAATCTCTAGATGGATCTGAAGTTTATTCTTAAAATGATGTGTTGCCAGGGTGCTGCACGACGCGTACAGGCACAGAGGAAGAATGTAGAGATCGAGTCAGTTTCTGATGCAGGAAAGCCTGATCCTCAACGGGGAACAGTGAAGAAATACTTCCGTCTTGAGGTAGTTATATCTTCCACCATTCTCACCATTTGAAATTGCAAACTTGGAAAAGGGTTTGAATTATTGAAATAGAGTTCTAAAGTTACCATATGGTTATCCTCGGTATGTCAATATTTGACTTGGCAGGTGAGAGGATCTGAGATGGGTTTTCAATGAACCAATAATTAATGCCCATGTTAACTAAAATTAGTGAAATTTTCTATGATTATTTGAGAACAATGATAACATTAGTAAGAGTTTCTTTTAGTTAAAATGAACCTCTGTAGTACATGTACACATGAGCTCCCCCCTGGTCCTTACTTTGTAGCCTTTTTGTGTTCTCTGGGTTGGGTTAGGTTGGGTTGTTTTGATGGTTGGAGAGCATCCACTTTGTCCGATGACATATACATGTAATAGTGGAATGCTGCCATTAAAAAAAGAAAAAGAAAGAATAGTTGCATGAACTGTCATTTTCATAATGGTGCGGACACACACTCATTTTCTTTTGGCACCGGTGAGCTCAGCAAAAAGGATGCATCATGTGTTTGAATGAGCAAGAATTATATTTATACCTTTTTTTTTGAGGGGGAGAGGGAGGGAGGGAGGGATTCCAAGGTCCACCAATGATAGAACTGATAGTTTAGCTAAAAGGGTGTCTTCCTAGACCATGAGTCAATCAGATTGCTTCACTTCCTATTTTTTAGTTTGCTGATCCTTTGGGCTGGGTGATTGGATGCTGTGTCCAGGCCCTGTTTTTTGGCCTGGGAGTTTTTTGTTTATTTCTCGGTGCTTGTTCTTTGAGCTTGGTTGTATTCTTTATTTTTTTTTATTTTTTAAGGTAACTATTCTTTATTCTTTATTAATAAAATCATCATCTTTTTTTTTTTCTTCTTAATTCATTTGAAGAAAGACATCTTGAGATGAATTTGTTATTTTGATTCACTCTAGAAGTAGGCAGGCTTGAACCCTTCTTCAAAAAAATAAAAACACTGGCGAACTTGGTCTGACCTTGTTTCTGTTGAATTCACTCTATCTCAAGGAAGACCTTTTATTTTGTGAGAAGGTTTAAATGAAGATGTATTTTGACACTCTTCAAAAAAAAAACACTTTTGTATTGGGTAGTGATTCAGACATTCTCTATTCTTGATAGAATCAGATACTCTGTAGGTTCTAGCATTTACTCAACTCCATTTGATTGATTAATCCAACCTCTTTATATTTTGAAATGACCTGCACAATTGAGACACCAAGTTGATGACAAGCATGTCTCTTTTTTTTTGCTTAACAGTGTCCCTGTTTAAGATCTGGAAAGTGTTTTCCATTTGTATCAATGGTCACTAGTTGTTAGTATTTATTTATTATTATTGTCTTTCCTGCTAATTGTATTTATCTATTATTGTTGTCCTTCCCTTTTTCCACCCAAATCAATTGCAGTGATGGCATTTTTTTTTTTTTATGATTTTGGGCGTAAAAACTGAAGAGGTTATCTTTTCTACTTCACATGAAAAACTGCTGAATTGATGAATCATCTTTTATGCTTGAGTACTCAAACTGATATTATGTGGTAGCAGTCCAAAGTCCAAACACAATCCACTTGCTTCATATTCCATAATGTCGCGTGTTCTTTTTGCATGCACATCACTTAATATATTGATTAGATGAGACTGGCGAGTGAATTTCCTTTATTTGTTCAATTTCAGTTCTTGGAGAAGGAACAAGAAGACACAGATGAGGATCTCGATTTCAGGGCACTTGAAAATGGCTTTGTGAGTTAGACCGCTTTTGTCTCTTTTCCCTTCAGTGCAGTTATGAAATTGTTTGTTTATTTGTAACCTGATTATTCTTACATATCCTGCATTTTTGCAGGTAGCGATTACCCCTATATGCCTAGCATTGCAGGTAGAGTCAGAAATTCAAGTATCAGCGTCGACCTGGCTGGCTGCTGCCCTTACTGGAAATGAATAGACACTCACTGGCCAAAATTGTTGGTAATTTGTACACAATAGGTGGATAGAGTCTGTTTCTTTATGGGGGGCTACTTCCAATTTGTTTCTTGGCGATTGGGCTGATTCGAAATGTGGGTTAGTTCTAATTTGTTCCTTTTGTATTTTTGGAAGCGCATGTTTCACCTGTTAAATGGAATTGTGAGTATGCTGTATAATGTTTCCACTATGTTCTTGTTCTTGGTGTTGAAGTCGTCTGTGGTTTTAGCTTGATTACATTTTTTTTCTTTCTTTTGGGTGTTGGAAGGGTTTAATATACTTTTTATCCTTTTATTAATTTTATTTATTTATTTTGCCACTGTTGAGACTTGTAACTGAACATGGCAGGTCTAAAATATTTGCCCCTTTGAAATTTTCAAAATTTGCATTTGGCTCATTTTGTAACATTTCTTCACAACCAGTGTGTGATTTGGAAGATGGGGTTTTAGCTTGAGCTACTTCAAAATCATTGGAATACTTCTTTTGGGAAATAAATGTCATTCTTTGTTTGTTGCACAATGTTTAAAAAAATTAAGGGGTTAATTCTCATCTCAAATGGGTTAGTCATAGTTTTCTAGAATCATCAAACCTTTGTTGACAATTTTTACTAAAATCAAATCACCCACATATGAGAACACAATAAACATATTGTTCTTGAAGTTTTACTTGATATAAAAAGAATGTTCATAACAATGTTTTTTGAAAGCCATACCGTAGAATATACGTGAATTTACATGTGCCATGCTCAACGTTCCTACTTCATGTGTTTTGTGTAACTTAATATGAGTTTTACTTTATTGTCTATTTTACCCTTCAAATTGGCTTGTCGAAACTTTTAAATCACTTACAGCAAAGGGTTCGACGAGGTGATTCGGAGAGTAAAATGAGCAATACAGTAAAATCCATATCGGATTACACGAAATGTCCATGAGAGGATCGCTGTCCCTTCTTTAATCTATAAACATTTTTTTGTGCCCTTGTTTTAGATTGCTGAGTAGTTGCTCTACCTACACTCTTTCTTTGAGCATATTATCATCATCGTCTAAATTATTTATCATATTAATATCTAATTGATCTTTATTTTTAGATTTTGTGAATTATTTTCATAGGCTCACCATGTCTTATGGTTATAGAATTTGAACTCATAACCTCTAGGCTATGACCATAAGGCCTTATTAATTGTGCTACAATTTCTTATCGTTTTGAACACATAATTTTATGTCCATTTAATAGATCTTTCATCTATGTTGACAATCTAATATTTTAATAATTTGAATAGTATCATGCTTATCAATTGGTGCAAACATTTTAAAGTAATCAAAGCTTGGCTTCTACTTGTAGCTTAATACGACCAACCTTGTCTTGAATTGGTCCACTTGGCCATCGGATATATGCTTCATTTTGAAAGCTCACTTGACATCAATTGATTTCTTTCTAGCATCTATCATTCTTTTTTATTGATTGGATCTCATAATTCATTAATTGGGGTTTCCTCAAATAATTTGACACTTTACATGTTTTGATGTCCAAGTAATTATATTAATTAAAATTTATTTTTTTATAAACTTTATTTTTAAAATTAAATTTGTTGTGTAATAATAAGTTATAAAAAATGGTTGAATCGTGAAATAGTATTTTTTTAAGAATAACAATAAATTCCATTAATATTATCCTCATACTTTTAAAGGGCTATATCAAATTCAAAGATTATGTAATAAATAAATTTAATATTCAAGTAGATTTGAAAAAAAATACCTTTTCTAAATATAATTGATAGGCTCGAACAATATGACACATGCCAAATTAATAAAGAGTAACCATGGTTTCTACTTGCATTATGAATTTTAAAGTTGTAAAATATATAATTCTTTTAGTAGATAATAAATTTGTACAATATAACCTTATTATAGTCATATCTCTTACACGTGATCATTTTTCTTAATAATAAACTCTTAAAACGACCGTCTTCATTCATTCTTTTCATCAATATAAGATAAAATAAATAAAAGGTAATAATAGTTTTTGAGTAAACCAAATTGTCTTGAAAACTAGACCAGTTTACGAATTGATTCAAGTCCAACCAAATCAATGTTAGATTTTGTGAAGCCTGATTGTCAAATATTTATTGATGATCCCATCTCCATTGGTTTAGTTGTAGGTCACATTATATGTTTTGTAGCTCTAATTAAGACAATATATAATGTCTCTTTTCGTGAGAGAGCGAAAATTATAAGAGGCATGATTATCTTTTCTTCTTCCTTTTGTCTTTGAGAATAGTAGATCTGATTTAAAACTATGGACATACAGAAAGAAAACCATGCAAATCTTTATATATTTGTGTGTAATTGATCTGTATTTTGTTCTTTCAGCTATTATTTGTGCGCTTCTATTTACGATAATTAATACATAAAGTTTGAGACAATTTTTAAAATATTATTATAAATAAGCTTTATCTCTGACTCCAAAAATTAGAGATTAACTTCATGAATAAATTCTCAGCTGGATATTTAGATTTCTATCTACATCACTAAAAAAACATCTAGTTCAAATATGTCCAAACTCCAAACTCCAAACACGTCAAAAGATTTATCAACTATGAACCTCAAATTTCAAACAACATTATCCATTAATTTTATGTGATTGGAATTCACAAGCAAAGTGGGTCCCATATAACTTGACTAGATTGGGATAGACGATTGTGATATGTTCCCTTCATTCATATATCCAAATTGTCACGTCTCCTTCGTCAGGTTTGCTGTGGCAGCCAATGAAAAGAGACCACGTGTCATGTGGTATAGTCTTCTCACGTGCAGTAACCATGTTAGAAGGGAAAGGACCCGACCTTAGATCCAAGCAAGACCCCACAGAGATTCAGAAGGAGTGACGTGGGGATGACGCGAACCCCAATTTTCAGTCGACCCGTCGATCCATCAGTCAACGGACCCGATCCGCGTCCGCACCGAAGGGCGGCACCGTCCATCACCCATTTCCGCCGCCACGTGCCGGTTTATCCGGTCGGGTTTCATGTGTACCAATCATCCTTATCCATATACAGGGCTTCCAATATAACCAACCAACTCAATTTCAACACCCTATGATTGCCACAAAATAATTAGGTTGGCCGTGTGGATCATTTAAATATTTAATAATATAATTCAACTTAAATTAAATTAACATCATTAATGGTCAACTCCTAAGACAAGTGCCACCCACATTAGACGGTGAGAAAAAAAGTTTGGCTTTAAATTATATTTAAGTTTTTTTCTATAGAGAGAGGAGACTCAATTGTAATTATTGTCCAATTTTTCTTTAATATTATTATAAAAATAGAAACAAAAGATTCTATTTCTAACTATCATTCTGATTAGGATTATAAATATCATATCGTATTGGTTGTACTGTAATAATATCGACCGATATTATTTATATCGAAAATTCTTTTAAAACAAAAAAAAACGATATTTTCCACCATGTTTTTATCAAACAATCGATATAAAAATATAAGATTTGAAGAAAAAACAATAGAGAGAAAGATATTGACCAATATCTAATATTGTCGATATCAAAATATCAACCGCCTCGATATTAAAAACCCTTGATGGAGACATTTATATCTTAACAACTTATTCAAATTTATTTTATCTTCAGCATCAAGTACTTGTAATTTATCCAAACAATTCTTAATTAATAATTTGAATAGGTGAAGGGTCATCCCACAATTCCACATGGCAGGCAATGATGCATTGACGGTAATAAGTTAATTACCATTTTAGCATTATTAATCACCAACTTTGTTGATTCTTGATAAATAATGCACAATGTACATGCGTCCTGCCACGTGGCGCGTTCGCATACATCTGCGTTCTCCACTATCGAAGAGTCGGAAGTTGAGAGAGGATACATCTTGTCCTACACGTGTCACATGGTCATTGGCTATTAAGTCTGTATAGGGAGATTAGCAGAGATGGGATGCAAGACAGTGGACACGTGTGGAAGCCCAACAATGTTGGATGGAGTCATGGAGAACATGACGTGGACTTGGCTCGCGCTGGAGGATGTCGTCATGCGCATGCACCGTAACCAGTTAAGGACTGTAGTACGTATAAATACATAAAGGATGTACACGTCTGGTGCATGCAAAATGCTACTCCTCTAACTAGGAATGAGTTAAGTCAATTCTTTCACTATGTGACTATGGGTGTTTTTTTATTGATTAAAGAAGTTATGGTTAAATGTTAAATTCTAACCAATCATATCAAAATTTGAATTTAGAGTTAAAAGATTTTAAATACATATTATATGTTCGGATTTTTTATTTAAGGATGTGTATAATTGAGTCAAATATAGAAATAATTTATTTTAATAACATCGATATCTCTATTTAATATTGAAAGTAAGACTAATATGACGAGCATATATAAACCTTCTAATACACATACATCAATTAAGTCTATAAAAAGTGGCTCGTTGAAGTTGAACGATAATTACACCCAAGTCCTAATTTCATGAGACAGACTTTTTGCCCATTAAGCAAGTCCCATATTCAATCCACCGTGACTTTCGTGCAATCTTTAATTTAGAGTTTGAATTTAAAACTAAAGTTTTTAATTCAACTCAAAATCCAATCAACTCAAAATTGAATTTCAATTTATCTCAAAAGAATTTACAAACTTATTTTTTTGTCCAATTTGAATTTTTCTTGTTGAGTTTAATTTTAAAGCACTTGTTTAACTTTTAATTTTTTACTGATTAAAATTTTAAGCTTGAATTATACTTTGATTGCGGAATTTCAAGAATCAAGAGCGAAAGAGAATGCGTGTAAATACACCACTTCTACTGGTTGAGAATTAAGACGGGCGACGTGGGCTGAAGTGACAGACGCTCATTTACTCCTCTCCATCTTCTCGTCTGACGTCAGCTCCCTTGGATGACGTTATGATGATGTCATCATCCATCTCTTCTTCCTTTCGTCCCCACCTCCCCCTCGCCCACGTGAGCGGCCACCTTCCCCATTCTTCGCTTCGCCTTTATTTATTTATTTATTTATACTTACTCAGTCTCCTATTCTCTCTCACAATCCAAAACGAAAGAAAACCAGAATTCCTGCAATCGCTCTTCTCTCTATCTCTTTTGGTGGCCGGTGACGGAGGTTTTTGTGAGATGCAAGGGGCGTTAGTCGACGGTGGAAGGACGGAGCTGACGGCGTTAACGATCGACGTGGCGGAGGATGAGACGACGGAGGAGAAGATCCAACGTCTGGCGAAGGAGAATCCAGTTACGATTTTCAGCCGTAGATCTTGCTGCATGTGCCACGTGATGAAGCGGCTTCTCTTGACGCTCGGCGTCCACCCCACCGTCATCGAGCTGGACGATTCCGAGATGGCGCGAGCACGATCGGCCCTCCCCGCGCACGATAGCGACGACGGTGCACCTGTAGTCTTCATAGGCGGGGCCCACGTGGGCGGGCTCGAGAGCCTAATGGGCCTCCACCTCAGCGGTCGGCTCTTGCCTCGCCTCAAAGAGGCCGGTGCGGTCTGGCTCTGACCTTGACTCGACCCCGGTCCGACCCTGTCCAACCATTCAAATGTGGGTCTTGTGATCTGTTTCACTAGTTAGTCTTTCAACTTCTTAAACTCAGTATCGAAATTGTAATTGAAATGACTATTAAATGGAATATGGATGTAATTTAATTTAAGTTAGATCATCTTTCTCATCTAAATTCACTTATATAATACATTCAATGATTCAATTAATAAAATTTTATATTTATTTAAAGGACAATTTCGGTAGTAAGTTTTATGTGGAAGATTTAATTAGAGATTTCTTATGATGTAATATTGTATACTCTCTCTCTAGAATTTTGTTCCAGTTTAGTGGGTGTATATTTAATTGCTAATTAGTAGGTCCTGATGGGTCACAATTCTTTCTTTTCTTTTTTAATCACAAAAGAAGTTTTAATTGTTGAATGGGTCTTTTCTTTTAGTTATTTAGTGTCTATATCAGTCAGCTAGTTGTTAAAATATAACCATGTTGTGCATCTTGTTTAAAAAATAAGTAATATTTTTTCAGAATTATTAAGGTTTTTATCAAGATATTATTTTGAAGGTTGCTTGGACATCTTATTTTTTACAAGAAAATACTTTGATACTTTATATTTATTATAAATGATAAAAGATACTTCATCCAAAATACTTCTTATATATGTATTTTAAAATTGTTCTAAATTATTTATTCTATTTATTTTTTGTCACATTAAATAAAAGTTTTAATATTCTCAGATGAGTTTCAAATTACTGTTAACTTGATGGGAAAATGACTTTTTTTATAAGTTTTAACTTGTCCGTTGTGCCCTTCTGTAATTATTTTCACATCTACAATGAGACACCGTTTAGTTTTTTTTTTTTTTTGACTCAAAGAATCTATTAAATTGCAAAAACGATGGTTACAAAATAATTTTTTTTTGAAATAATATAAATATTTTAAAAATATAAGCTTTTATTGAAGGCAAAGACTATAACTAATAATTATTTTTATTTAAAAATCTTTTCTTATTTTATTTTTCTTATTTATTTATTTTAGAAAGTGGAGGGTGTTGGCATAGAATTGACCTTGTCCATTCAATATGACGATTGATGATTGCGTGGGGATAGATTGATGGAAGATTACATCATTCCACATCGTTACACTTAGAAGGGACAAACTTTGTCGCCCTTGAAATGGTATAATTCAAAACTTATTATACTCTAATGTTAAAATATTGAAATTATAATAATATTTTTTTTTAGCTAACTAATAAAATTTAAAGAAGATAGATTGAGTCTTCTACAATTGAATGAAATGGATAAAAGAATTATATAAATGTTTTTAAGAAAATTTCTTCATATTATTTTACACTTTATTCATATTATTTTCTATTCACTTTTAAAAACAGTTGCTCTACTTAAACTCGAGATTTAGAGGTTTTTGTTGACGTAGGGGAAAAAAAAAAAAAAAAAAATATATATATATATATATATATATATTAGAATTATGAGATTTTTTGAAATGTGAAAGTATAAAATCATTATTTTGATAGTTTTAAGGCTTGAGTCATTGAACATTTAAGAGCTTTGGATTTTTTAGAACTTTTTTAGTTTGTTATTGACTTTTTCTGATATTACATAGATTATATATCGGTCTTATACTTTTAAGAGTTGGAACATTAAAATTTGAGTTTCAGTCAACTAATTATATAGTACTTTTGAGAGTTGGAACATTGAAATTTGAGTTTCAGTCCACTAATTATATAATATTAACTTGATATTAAGAAAAAACATGTATAAATCTTACGATTTTATGGTTTATATTACAAGATTTGTGGTTCAAAATGTATAATAATTTTACTACATTTTCACAATATTAATATAGGTTGAAATCACACTCATAATGTAACGCCCCGCCCTTTTTTATTCGCCGAAAATCAGAGTCTACTTTTTTTTTTTTAAAGAGTGAGAAGAGAGCAGACGCCACAACGCGAGCTAAGTCCGGGCTTCCAAAATCCGGCCCTTAACTGGCCAACCATACATGTGCGTGGACTAAGTCCACTAAAACAGTTCACACGCATTAAGGCTATACTTGCGGAATAAATCGTAATGTGGAATGATAATAGAGTTACTATTCATATCCATTTTTAAGTAAGGAAGTCCATCACTTAAATTAATCTTTAAAAATGTCCAAAATTAAAACCAAATCATAGCATGATAGTTCTAAGTTATTATAGTCTCAAAATGCGAATAACTCAAATTACATTGTCCGTAATAAAAACTTAAATAAAATAAATCTAAATTATCCAAGCTCCTAAGCTTGGCTCCGTTTATGTCCTTCGCTCCGTCCATTCCCTGTGTCGATCATCTAAGGTAGAAGTAGGGCGTTAGACAACGCGCCCAGTATATTCCGAGTAGGGTCAAACACATGGATTAGTATCAAAAAATCATAATAGATATATAATGTCAAAATCATGTAAGTCACTGCCATGCCATGGGTGTCTTATGCCATGATTCCCACCCATCAACCATATCACAATGCGTAAGTAATCCTCTTGATGTACAGTCACATCAAGGTATACATTGTCATGACTCCCTACGTATGCCTTATCGGTCCCACCGTACTGAGCGTGGACTCCTCTTTCATTTCAAGCATCATACTCGGAATCAGTGCGAATCCCTCTCCACGTTTGTTTATCGGATAGCCGAATGGAGCGTGGACTCTTCTCATAAGTTCCCTCCCATGTCATGCATGAGATGTGAGTGCATCATGCCATTTCATATTAAACATATAGCATTGAAATTCCATTCCTTTAAATATAGCATTTTGATACCAAAATAAATCATAACACATAGAAATAAAAACATCCATATACATAAATCCAAGTGTATCAACAAGGTAGGAATCCTACCCACGTCCAAATATTGTATCCTTGCATTTTCGTCTAAACCGATCATCGATCGCGTCAAAGCCGATCGTACACCCGTTTGTGAAATCCCGTTACCATATTACATTTAACACATATACATACATCAATTTGGTGATCTATTTAATTTCCATCAACCCTTATATCATCCTATGTTCATTTCCATTTACAATTGTAGTCTTTTATCAGGTTAAGTCCCCTAAGGGGTTTCGGCCATACATTTGGGTTAAAAAATGTTTAGTCCACAACAAAAACCCACCAATGGGGTTCGGCCATACAACATGGCCGAACCTCATTTTTTTTGTCTTCTTGGTCCTCTTTTTAGTCCTTGTTCATTTTAGACAAAGTGGGTCCAACATCATTCATTCTTTGATTATTTAATCTACTAATATTCTATAGTTAAACATTTAACTTGATAAAACAACCTAGGTCATAAAAATATCCTCCATGGGGTTCGGCCATACAACATGGCTGAACCCATGGTTCTTTCATTCCATCATCATTTCTTTTTCTTTTATTTCTTAGCTTAATCACCCATAGTTAATCATTTAATTTCTTAAACATACATAGATCCACAAAATGATTCATAGGGTTCGGCCATACCACCTGGCCGAATCCATGATTCTTCATTTCCCTCTTCTCCTTTCTTAACTTGATAGTCTGTAGTTCAATCTTTTAACACATATTAGATCCATAAAAATCCCTCTATGGGGTTCGGCCATGTTGATTCCTCCTCTTCATCCTATTTTCCATTTTCATATCACCTTGAGGATGGTTTTCTTCTTCCTCCTCCGTTCTTCGGTTTCTCCAAGTTTAGTGCCAAAATGAGAGGAAGAGAGATTGAGAGCCTTCTTGATCTTTAATGGAGTATTTCCGCCAAGGTATGAATTGAGAGAGAGTGAGGGTTTGAGATGAAAACCCTAAGTGAGGGTTCGGCCAAATGGGTGAAGGTTGGAGAGGGAGGGAGAGAGAGACAGAGAGAGAGAGAATGAGATGGGAGTTTTCTCTCTCTTTCCCAAAGAGTGGATCGGCCCAAGGGGTGTGAGATGAGTCCTTTCTATCTTGCCCTAGGGTTTGAAGGTTGAGAGAGGGAGAGGAGGAGAGGGTAAGATGAAACACTCAACTATTTTGTCTAAGGTAGGATCGGCCAAGGGAGGGTGTCTTGTGTAAGCCCTAAACTCCCAACAACCCTCATCAAGGTGTGGTCTTCCCCATGTGTCCCTTCGCTAACCAAGAGGGCACATGGCTTACACTTGGCATTCTCCCTCTACCCAACAGTTTTTGGTCTAGGGTTTCCATGAGATGGAAACCCTCCACCTCCCCTTTGACTCACTGAAGTCCCTTCCACTTCCATGTGACTCACCTCCCATTCAACTCACTTCACTTAAATGAAACTCATTCCACTAACTCAAGCACTTGAATTCATTTCCATCTAACTTAAGTGATTTAATTAAATAATTTAACTCCACTCACTTCACTTGACCCTCTTGAATTCACCCATGAACTCGCCCATGGTTGACCAAGTCAACTATGGTAGCTGACCCCACAAGCTACCTTAGACCACTCGCCACCTCACTTGATGAGGTGGATTTGGGTCCCACTTGGCTATGCCACTTTCATGACACCTCATACACATCCCACCTCACTTGATGAGGTGGATCCCATGCCTTAGATCTTAATTGGGTACATGACCCGATTAAATCAATTCCTTACCTATTTACCCTAAACATCAATTCATCTTGACCCATTGGGTCCCAATTGGTCATTTGACCCAATTGACCACATTTACCCAATTAATTAGAATCAACCCTATCCATGATCCATTTGACCATACTTAGGTCATTGCCTCAATTCTTATCCATCTAACATCCATTCCATCTATAAATCTTAATTTTTAACAATTAAAATAGATAATAACCAATATAATAATTGCATTGAAAATCCGAGCTATTACACATAATGTTGGATTTTTTTTATTACATTTTATTTTAGAAAAGATTAAAAAGGGATCTAAAATGGTCAAAATATCAATTGTTGTTTATGGTTCCATGGTAGATCTGAAATAGTAGATTTCACTAATATTTTAAGAAAATTGAGTGATATGTTCAGGGCCTCTCAGAGCACTTGAATATCCTTTGGAGTGTGTAAAAATATATCCATCTAATATATCAAATAAAACTATGGAGAGTAACATTTAAAAGTAAACGAAGTTTGTCACCTCCTAAGATGAGTTTGTGACCGATACACCAAATGTAAAGGCATAAAAAGTGGGGAAGAGAATTAAAAAAAATATTAGATGGAAGAGAATTAAAAAAAAAAAATTAGATGGATTTATGCAACATATCCATTTTAATAAGGGATATATCTCTTAAATAGACGGTGGATAAGTGATCCAAGGCCAGAGACAAACTTTTATCATTATATATGCATGTGCAGATGCAAATTCCATTCTTGCTTACATCAGGTGGCAACTCATCTATTATCCACCGTACACGTGGCATATGATACAGCTATAAGAACCATTCAAATTAATATTCAAACACAAGCTCAAATTGACTGTTAGTCTGCTACCAATTACCTCAAATGCTGGTCATTAAATTATATTAGTAAAGACTAATGGTGCCTTAAAATTAGTAATATCCAGCTCACGTAGGGCCAATCAGATGGATTACCCTCTCTGATCGAATGATATGATTTAGTTTCAGAATTGATCTTTAATAATAATTTAAAACATTTAATTTAAAATACAAATTTTAAAATTAAATTCTTCATATTAAATTCTAAGGGTTAGCTCACTTTGAGAGCTAAATGTATCCAAAGTTTTATTCAACGCCTTTAATGGAAATCACATAGTTCTTTTGAGGGTTCAGAGTTCTACATCATCAAAAGAAAAAAAAGAACTATAACTCAAATTTATACATGTAGCCTTAGATTTAAAGATATATTTATTATAAATTCAGTATTCTATATTATCAAATGTAATTTATTCAGGTCGGTTGTGTGGACAATGGCAGTGCGGACTCCAGGGGATTAGTCGTGTTGGGTCAATACCTCAAGGATATCCTCGTTATCCAAAAAAAAAAACCCTCAACCTATGGAGTGTGTAACTCAGTGGTCAAGGCAAGAGTGGGTTTGCTTCCCACATCCTACCTTCGATCCCTGATTGTCTCCGACCTATTCGGGCAAGAAGTGTGGGCTAGACGGTGTAGGTTCGTAGAAATTAGTCTTGAGTAAAATACTTCAGGATACAACTCCAAGCGGTTGCGTTACCCTCCATTACCCTTATTTGATAACTAAGAGATAGAGGTGAAAAATCAACTTTTTATCTTTCCCCTTCTATTTTTAAAAATCATTTCTAAATAAAGGGTATTTATAATATCTAGGATAACCCTTTGTCAAGGGTCACCCTGGATGACCCCGAGTAACCTCAGTAAAATTTATCCCTCATCCAAAACATGATTAAAAGACAAAACTTCAGAATTAAAGTTTTGTTCAAACCCTAATAACTCCAAAAAAGCACCACTCCCCTTAAAATAAGTATCACATGCATCAAAGGGCTATCGGATCGTTAAAAAAAGCCCCCAGCATACTCCTCGTTATAAAAATGTAATTAATTCAAACTGAGTCTTAATAACTCAGTTACGTCAGCTCAGTCTATTTGCTTTGAACGACAGTTTTTCGCTTTCTACCGTCTCCATTTTCTTCCTTTTTATATTTCTCTCTCTGACTCTCTCTCTACAAAGCTTTCGTTTTCTGCTGCAAGTCTCTCTTCCATGGCATTTTCTCTCTCATAGGGTTTCCGATTTCTGCAACTCTCTCTAAGCTATGGCTCCTCAAACTCTCTTCTCCGATTGCAACGACAACAGCAGCAGCGGCATCTGCTGCGTCTCCACCGCCGGAAACGGCTCCCCCACCACCTCTACCTCCGCCGACCCCACCACCGCCGCCCTCCACCGCCTGTCTGACCACCTCAATTCTCTTTTCCAATCCCCCGACTTTGACTTCTGCAGCGACGCCCGCATCATCGTTGGGATTGGACCGCCGCGGGAAGTCCCAGTTCACCGATGCATCCTCTCGGCGAGAAGTCCCTTCTTCCGAAAGATCTTTTTCCGATTCGAGTTCGGCGAAAGATCGAGGTGGAAAGCTCGAATTGAGAGAATTGGTGGGAGAATTCGATGTGGGTTATGATTCATTGGTTTCGGTGTTGGTGTATTTGTATTGCGGAAAAGTGAGATTGCCGCCAGAAGGGGTGTGCTCTTGTGCTGATGAGGCTTGTTCTCATGTCGCGTGCCGGCCCGCTCTCGATTTCATGGTGGGGACACTCTTCGCTGCATTTACATTCGAGTGCACGGAATTGGTTATGGTTTATCAGGTGGGTGTTCTTTTTTCTGTTCTCTGTTTGGTTTACTTCCTTTTTGCTTCAGATGGATAAATGATACGAATTGCAAAAAGATGGATTTAACTGATGAAAAAATCAAAATTTGATGACATTTTAATCTATGGATGACTGAATGAATTCTGCAAAGTTCAATTTTATAGAGAGGAAATGATCAACTTTTGCTGAGACTAAGGTCCTGTTTAGTGGTCCAAATTGAATTCCTTATTATAAATTGAATTCTAGATGGGACAATGGCTTTGATAAAAAAGAAATCCTATGTATTGCTATAATAGCTCCTTGTAAGACATGAGAACGGGAGAACCCATTTGCACTATAGAAATCTGGGCTATGAAATGGGCCCTAACCATTTGTGTTGGGGTTGGGGATATAACCTTAAAATCATTACTTACTTGTGATTTGGGACTTAATCTCAATATAAATGCGAAAGATGATAGTACATTTCCAGAGAGGATTAATTGTTAATCTCAAATTTTATTTGTCGGAAGGCAGCAATTGGAAATCAACTTGATTCAGATTGTGATCATTAGTGGGTGTCATATATAGTTGCTTCCTCTTTCATTGCCTAAAGCTATTTTTTGGTAATTTGCTTGAAGTATTAAACATGATTGTTTATTTGTTGTTTGGGAAAATAAATCACATACCATTCACTAGTTGACATCAGTGAAACTAAATTCTATCTGAACAAGTTGGTGTTAAGGAAATGCCCTGGTTATTGGTACCATCCCTCAAAACCTTAACCACACATGCTAAGAAATGGTTTCAGTCGTTCTGTATTAATGGGCTTAAGTTGATTCTCAGAGCTGCATCTAATTTGTTATAGCCATTGAGGATTTAATGCTATTGAAGTTGATTAGTGTTTGTTTATATCATCCATATATTTCCCATCAATTTAATGTAGTGACAAGTAAACATAAGACCCAGAGGACAAATGCTTGTGTGAAGGCCTTTTCTGTTGTTATGGGCATACTAATGCAGAGGTTAGAATAAAAATCATAAAGAAAACTTAACAGGGAGTAGTTTTTGTTCTTCTTCTTTAGTGTCCAGCAGTAGATTTTGGCTTGCTTGTTTGAACTGTTTTCTACTTGATGCCCTGCCCAACTCTTCCTTTGTTTTGTATCTTGATGGTCACTCAATTGCTGCTTATAGACGGTTGTGATTGCCAGTAATTCATTGATGAATCAGTGATTCATTTTCATATTTTGTTTCCTTCTTCGGTATTGAAGTTTACTTGATAGTATCATAAAGAAATTCTATTTGGTAACTGCAGCAACAGCTCATGGATATTCTTGACAAGGTGGCAATAGATGACATTTTGGTGATTTTATCCGTTGCAAATATGCGCTGTAATGCTTGTGAGAGATTGCTGAGGAAGTGTATGGAAATTGTGGTCATGTCTGATATTGACACCATAACTCTTGAGAAGGCATTACCTCAAGATGTTGTCAAGAGAATCACTGATTCACGTAGAAGTTCAGGTTTGGTTGGAATGGATGGCAATGATTTTCCAGATAAACATGTGAAGAGAATATACAGGGCTCTTGATTCTGATGATGTTGAATTATTAAGGATGTTGCTTAAGGAGGCACCAACTACGCTTGATGATGCATATGCACTGCACTATGCAGTTGCATATTGTGACTCCAAAGTTACAACAGAACTTCTGGATATTGGACTTGCAGATCTTAATCGTAAGAATCCTAGGGGATACACTGTGCTCCATATAGCTGCAATGCGGAAAGAACCTAAAATCATTGTTTCTCTTCTAACAAAGGGGGCCCGGCCATCTGAACTTACCTCAGATGGAAGGAAAGCACTTCAAATATCCAAGAGGCTCACCAAGTATGCGGATTACCACAAGTCTACTGAAGAAGGAATGGCTTCTCCAAAAGATCGATTGTGTGTAGAGATTCTGGAGCAAGCAGAGAGAAGAGATCCACTGCTTGGTGAAGCTTCTGTTTCTCTAGCAATGGCAGGTGATGATCTACGTTCGAGATTGTTATATCTTGAAAATAGAGGTCAGTTACTTTCATTAGTCTCAATTTACTTTATTCTTTGTTTTCAGATTTTGAAAACCTTAAAGTTCTTTTGGCTTGTTATGAAGAAAGCTGGGCTTGACAAATTCAGTACTACAGAAATTTCATTTTTCTTGATCTTGATCTTCCTTGCTGTAGTACTTTTTTTTTGATGTCATATACATTTCTTTGCCACTTGGAATGATAGGAAGGCTCCATTCTAATCTTGCCCTCAACTCAATTATGGTCATTTCACATGATTCCATCAGGATGTTTTTCTGAATACTCAGTTTGCAGATGATTCATCACCATTATCCTAAGCAAAGTGCTAACTGACGAGAAGAAGAATTATTCACTATGATTTGTGTAGAATGAACTTCTTAATGGGAGACTGTATTTAGAGCTTTTTTTGTGTCTGTAAGGAGAGTAGCAGGATTCTTCTCCATAACCTGCCATTCAGAATGTCATCACAGATTGAATATTGAATGGGAGCAGAAAAAGGAATACCCAGTAGTGACTTCCCAATTTTGTGCTGCTACAATTTTATCTAGATTCAATTATGTGCCTCAACCCAGCAGCTACTCTTTATCACTAGGGAAGCTACCTCTTTTTGCCATCATAGAGGAGAAGGAAAGGAAAGAAGAGAGAGGGAGGGGGGCGAAGTCATTGGGTAGCCACTTCCAGCATGAAAAGTCCCGCTCAACTTTTTGAAATTTGAAATTGTTCTGGACATCAATTTGTATTGAATCCTAAATCATAATATTTTTATGATTTTCCAAAAAGGGGAAATTATTTTGAAACCATTAGAAACACAAAAAAGATGTGATTTCATGTCTCTTCCAGCATTCAATGTCTCAAAAAAAATGTCTCTTCCAGCATGGGAGGTCCCATTTTGAATTTTGAAAATTGTTCTGGGCATCAATTTGTATTGAACCGTAAATCATAATATTTTTTATGATTTTTTGGAAAATATTTTTAAACCATTAAAAACACCAAAAAAGATACAATGTCAAAATCCATGAATTTTGTATTCAAACTATTGATATAAATGACAATAAAACAATTATAGTATCAGATGTAAAAGTTTATATGTTAATATTGTTCAAGATTACAAAAGGAAACTCGTGCTTGTGGACTTGTAGTTAAAAGTGATAATGCATAGCTTATAGGACCAGTTTCTTTGAAATTTCACTTGAACCATAAAATAGAATATCAGATTTTAGTGGAACTGACATATAAACTATAAAAAAATTACCAATTATGAAGTTCTTAATAATGGGATTCAAGCATAAGATTCAAACACTTTTCTCTAAAAATTGTTATCAAATTGTAGTATTTAGTCGTAGATCCCTGGAGTTCCCTATACGTGTCCATCAGCCTGGCATTGTGTAACTTGTCAAGCAGTTTTGCTGTTACCTTTCTGTTTGTGTTTGATGATGGGATAAAGCCTTTTATAATTTTTAGACTTCTGCTAAGCTTCTATTGCTTTTCTTGCAGTCTGTTTGGCAAAGCTTCTATTTCCCACGGAAGCAAAGGTTGCAATTGATATTGCACAAGTTGATGATACTTCAGATTTACCATCGACTTCCAATTTCAAGCTTTCACCTGGAAGACAGAGTACAGCAGTGGACTTGAATGATGCGCCTTTCAAGCTCAAAGAAGAGCATTTAACTAGGCTGAGAGCGCTCTCTAGAACTGGTACTCATCTCTCTCTCTCTCTCTCCCCCTAAGAAAGGGGGTGTTTCGTTATTTTTCTTCAATGTCCTAAAATGCTATTGTACCTCTACTTACATTTGGAATTAGTTAATAAACATTTTGAATTAGTCAATAATAGGGGACTATGAGATTTTCCCTAATTCAGCTCAATCAAGGAGGTTTGAAAATTTTCCTTGAATTGAAACCTAAGTCGGAGGATCATGTTGCAACCCACCCACCCACCCACCCACCAAGTGAAATCCCTATCCCTATTTCGTTTAGTTTCGTACCTCTCTCTCTCTCTCACACACACACTTATGATTCCTTGTTCCATGTGAGTCAGCATAGACTCTGAAATGCCTCTAGTCCCCTAACAAAAGGCACATGAAGTCCCCATTTCATGTTCTTTTAACCATTTTAAAGGACCTCTTTTTTCAATGAAATTTCTAACCATCCATCTGAATCCCCATTGTTGTAATCAATTTGAAGGAAATGGACTGAAGATCCTGAACACATTTAAGTTTCTTCTGAAATGGGAGAAATGCAAAAGATGTATTACTAAGTGAGAGTCATCCATTCTTAACTTGGAAATTCATTATGCCAGATTACGAGCTCTTTCATGTATTAAATGTATGAAAGACTCAAATTCATTCGTCTTTGAGACCTTTAATGTTCCAAGTCCTAACCATTTTCAAGTTTTCATTGATAGCTGACAGACTTTGTTCTTACATTTTCCTGTATGCATTATCATTATTGATTAAAAAATGCATTTCATATGATTTGAGTGGCCAAGACACTCTGATATTTTTATATATAAATCAATATCTTTTAATCTATTTTTTGTATCTCTTGCATCTACCTACCTATTATGTTAAGCCCAATCCACAATTGGTTTGAATATTTTGGTAATGCTTTGATTTGTTGCCTTTTTTTGTGTCTCGGTGGACTCTGTTGCTACCTTTTCCACTCCATTGGTGAGTAGCATTATTCTGCTCAACTAATCATCAATTGTTTGCCCGTTGAATTCACAATGCAATAGTGAATTATCCCATTTATCTTCTTTTTTTATGACCAAGGTGTCCAAGCCTCTTAGAGCACCCGACTAATTCTTCGGGGCATATGCAAGTCTCTCTACCCGCATACACTGGGTAACTTTACTTGGAGTGGCCTTTTGAAGTGAAGTGAGAATCGAACTTAGGACTCCCTCTTCTTGAGGCGAGTTCCTGACCATCACTCTAAACTCTTTTGTGTTATTATCCCATTTATCAAATATTTTCAACAGTCTATCCTTTGCATGATATTTGATTCTTCACTTCACAAATACATTTCAGTTCTCTATGGCCAATGTGTTGGAAGTTCCTAAATCACTCAACTTCATGTAATTGCTAACCAGTTGACCATGCTGTTTATTCATCAGTGGAGCTTGGCAAACGGTTTTTCCCTCGCTGCTCGGATGTACTGAACAAAATCATGGATAGCGATAACTTCCCAAGCCTTGCTCCCCTTCCCTATGAGACCCCAGAAGAACGTGAGCTGAAGAAACGTAAAATTGAGGAATTCCAAAGTGTTCTGACAAAAGCGTACAACGAAGACAAGGAGGAAATGGATACGCCTTTCATTTCATCATCATCATCATCAGCAGTTGGCGGGGTGCAATCTAAGCTCCCTGAGAAATGAGAGAGAGAAAAATCCTTTTGGTTGCATGCCCTTTTTCTTTCACAATTTTGATTTTGGTTTGTTATCAAATATATTTACTTTGGCCTTCTTTTACCATGAGTCGATCACCCAAAGACTGATGTAGCTCTTCCTGTAAATTGTATATAGGGAGGACTCGACGATTGTAATTTGTCTGTTAATACTTTTACTTGACAGGTAATTAAAAGAAGGTTAATCTACTTTGTTGCTTTTGCACTTCACAATCTTTTTGGAATCAACACAGTAGAAGACCACACTAATCAGTGAGATTGAAATTCCAGCTGCATCTTACAAGTGTGATGATCCATTTTAAAAAAAAGATCTTATAACGGCAGACAACAATCAAATTTCAAAGACTGGATCTTCAAAACCCAATATTGGTTAGTTCAACTGGTTACCTCCCGTCTTAAGAAGCGAGAGTCATTAGTTTAAGTTTCAGCGACATAAACTGGGGGCGTCCTGTGTGGGTGTGGGGAGTTCTCCTGAGGGGTTTAGGAGGACTTTTGTCGAAAGTGTTGTTTGGGATTCCCCTTGGTTATAAAAATAAAAAAACTAGATCTTCAAAGACTAATTCCTCATGCTTAAGATGACTAAATGGAAAGTTAGACTAATATACTATTTTTCCATACATACTTTGATCCAACTATATATTCTTTTCAGTTGCTTTTTCACTAGATTTTTTTCCGTAAATCATCATGAGATCTCTGGGGCCATTGTTCTTCACGGGTTTGTCTTGTTTGAGTAGATTTCAAATCTTAATTACAATGATGTTTGCTTAAGAAATTAGATAAAAATAAGCTGAGTAAATCTGATCTTGGATGAACTAATGGTAAAATGATGTATCCCAAAATTAACTTTGTTGGATTGAGATTTTGATCCATCTGTAATCACCATTTTATGGAGAAGTAAAATATTTTTAGTTAGTGATTTTAATAGCTATATTATACGAATACACATATTATACATATTAAACTTATAAAACGAGTATTAATCCATATCTTTCAAAAATGCTTTTAATAAATATATTTTTTTGAAAAATTCAACAGCTCATGTATCATACATGTATAACACACAAGTTGACTATGACCATGACAAAAGGAAAGTGTTCTACAAAATCCCATTTAGAATCGTTTGAAATGGAAGAAAGTTTTTAAAAGGAATTCTCCCAATAGAGGATGCCGTTTAATTAGGGGTTAAACTTGAGTCGGATTTTAATCTGACCTGAAAAATCAAGTGGATTAGGTTTTACCGGGTTGTGTTGAAGGAAAAAAAATCAAATTTAATTCAAGTCGGATCAAGCTTTTTTAAAATTGACTCCGACCTCACCCGACCCATTAAAAAGCCTTAATATATAAGTTAAGTTTTTGATGCCCTAATCGTGAGAGAGAGAGAGGACAAGTTTGTCGGTATAAGCTCCTACACGGATGGGAACTCAGGCGAGTGGGAAGCCAACGATTAAAGGATTTCTGACTGACCTACTGCAAAGAAGACAGATTCTTGCGGCAAGAGTGAGACAGAGCCGAAAGCCTGACCCCTTCTCCTCCCGAGCTTCGGTCCAAGTATTTTATTTTATTTTATTTTTATTATTTTTTTACTTTTGGCTAAAACAGGTCGGGTTGATTTTCGAGATCTAGGTTGGATTGGGTCGGATTGTGTAATTCGGATTACCAATTTAGATCCGGTCGTGTTGGCCTTAACCACTTTTGATATGGGTTGGGTTAGGTTGGGTTTATCAAAACGGGCCCGACTTTCAACCCTTAATTTAATGGGAATTTCTTCTGAAATTAACAACAAAAAACAAGAACTCTGCCAACCAAGTGGTAGAAATCAAATGACTTAAAAATGAGAAGAACTGATGACATAACATGACATCCTTACATATAAAATTACAGAACAAGGCTTTTTTTTTTTTTCAGAACAAATACCACCTTCCTGTCACATTCTTCCATTCCAAAAGGATACTTGACCATTTCTTGTCCAACAAGCCACTGGTACGCAAATCATCCTTAAATCCCCAATTGATTTGGGGCTTCAGCTCCATTTTGGATGAATGCAAATGCAATTCATCAAACAAGAAGCTCCACCTTGGAATAAAACTCTTTAGTCTCATCAGTACCACCATGCGAAACCCTCATCTGATCCATAAAAAACACATCAAACAAAACAATGCATGAAAAGAAACATCAACTAGACAACCCTCCCAACACCCACTAAACTTACAAAGCAAAAAGTCGCAGCAAGAAGAAGAGGAAGAAGCAGAAGAATGGAAAGGATGAATGTCTCCTCTCCATAGTTGCACCTCTTTAATCGTCCATTATCTTCGTCGTTCGTTCTCAATCTACAAAAAAGACAATTAAGCAAATATCACCATCTAATGAACATATTCTATCCTAGAGATACCAAGAAACAAGACACTGACGTAGATTGATTTAGAAGATAAGCACATGAACAGATGAAGAGAGTTCCAAGTTAAGAAACATCAACGGAAAGGATACAATCAAAATGACATGTCTTCCCTTTGCAGCTTGCACAAATCCTGCAGTTATGAGAACTGACTTCAGAGAAGTACACGAACAGAACATGAACGCAGAGTTTATTAAACAACGACCACACCCAAGATGAAAGAAGTCACAGACAATATGACATTCAAGACTACAAACAAATATGCTAACATATTTCAGGTTTTCATCAAGGTTTCTACCCAAGAAAACCCAATTGTTCCACCAAGACTAGTACATCATCACCCCAATCAGATGGTTTTTCTGATAGATCCTCCACTTCAAGGTCAATTTCTGTTTCATCCCCTCCGTCGTCATCGCCTTCTCCTCCAGCAACCAAATCCTCGTTAATTAGTTCTTCCCAGATTATATCATTCACAGGATCCACATTTGGGTCATCGGAACTGGCAATCATTTCAGTACTTTGGTTTTTTAAAGAGCTGCTGCTGCCGGCAGCAAACAATGTCTCTATATCTGTTCCCATCGCCACTTCTTCTTGGTCCTGAAGAGGGTAGCTCACAAAGTCAGAACCCATCTCTGAAATCACTTCCTGCTGCAGACTCTCTAAGCTAGCACTGGCGGGCAACCTTCTTTTCCTTCCAATGCCAGTTAATTCTTTCTTTTGACGGTGCCGTTGAACTAGCTGTTGAGCAAAGGTCGGGTTCTTGAGAGCTCTAGCGAGGAAGGCCATCATCTGCTGCTGCTTTCTTTCTGTGCCTCGTAACCGTTCTTCCATGGCAACAAGTTGAGTTCGAGAGGTCTGCTGTTGCTGCCTAAGCTTGACAATTTCGACCATCAGCACATTTCTATCTCTTGTCAATTGGTTGATTTCACCTTCAAGTCCAAACTGTCCCAGCTCGACACAAGCTGCCGTGTCCTGCTGCTGTTCTATGTTTTGAGAGATGTTTCTTCTCCGCTTGATGTTCTTCAGCAGATACCTCTGCCCTCCCAAAAAACCTTCATTTGCAAATTCCCATCGGTCTGGATCAACCTTCCTAAAACCCTGCAACCATTGTTTTTGTGTAGCTATGGTTGAGACGAATCGTAGAGAGCAGACATGAACAAAAATATACATGAATTCTAACTATATTTGCTCAACATGATACATGGAATAAAATCTATGGAGAAATAAAGTTCTTGATCCATAAATGAAAAAAAATCTAGCTATCCACAAAACAATTCAGCACCATATTTAATTCAGCCAAAAACTCATAAACGTTATAGTCGAAAATTGAAATCGATGTTAGGAAGTAGTGAGAAACAACTTTATCAAACAAAATCGAAGCAACTGTTTAATGAAATGCGACTAGATTAAGAGCTCTAAGTAGAAACTCTGAAGCAATCTAAGCCTATCTAAAAGAACATACTTTTCCTCCTTAATGACTGGAAATAACTCAAAAATGAATAGAGAAAACATAAGTTACTCCAAAAACAATAAAGCGTTTAACATTTGAAGAACATACCATCTTATTGAAAAAATTGTCCAACTTCTTACTCTTGTTCACATTCAAAATTCCTAAAAGAGATAGAAAATATTCCAATTTATCTGGAAACACCAAATCAGTAGTACCACCAATACATTTATGAAAAGAAAACAGCTAAATCTGCAACTACAATGGATAAAAAAACTTCCAAATAAACTATAGCTTCATCACAGCTACTTGCTGTTCTTTAAAAAATAAAAAGGTCAGCAGTATCACTAAGAAATTCAAGAAAAGGCAAAAACCATAACAGCTAGTAGCTCAATGATCCAAACAGAAAAAGAAAATAAGAGAAAAAGTCAGCAGTATCATTAAGAAGTTCATGAAAAATGACTATACCAAAAAACAGAAAACAATTGATAGGTAAATAATTCGAAATAGATTGTAATTTGATCACAACAGTGACCAACAAAACGATCCAAAACACCCCACCCTCGACCCATTAAGAAAAAAAAATGGCAGCATCACTAAAGAAATTAAAAAAAAAAACAGAGCAAGACCCACAACAGCTGATTTTTAAATAATGCAACCTTAATGTTCGAATAGCAGAGAGAGAAAGAGAGAGAGAGAGACACAAAATCATCCATGAAAATGGCATTGCAAAGGCTGTGAAAAAGAGGCAAGAGAATGAGAAGTAGGAGAAAACGAAAGAGGGAGTACTTACATAAGTGTTGAGCTGGCGTACGAAGCTGGAGAAGTTGTTGTGCTTGAAGTACTTTGGGAGGAGATTGGTAGCAAATTTGTGCGAATCCCACACGATAAAGCTGTTCCTAGCTTGGCTCCACGACACTATGGAATCCGTCGATGGGTCCTCTACCATGTCGAATGTCTTTGTCAAAAATGGTGGCGGTCCAACATCGTGCAATCCCTCCATTGGCTGTGGCGTTAACACGGACGAAGAGCTGCCCCCCATTTCTTCTATCTTGATTTTAACACCTTCCATCCTCTCCTCCTCCTCTTGCTTCAACACACAGACAAGGAAACTCAACAACAGAAGATTAAAAAGAAAAAAGAACTTCAATCAATTTAAGCTTTAGCTGAAATGGACAGAACCCAGACAAAAGACTGGATTTTGGATGTTTGCTACTCTGGGAATTGCTCCTTATATCTTGGAAGAGAAAGATGGTTCTGATTTACTGAGTTGAAATTCGATTTAAAAGGTGGGATTTTGTGGGGGTCAATTTCACCTAAAAGATTGCATTCTACTCTGGAAATAATGTAGGACTTGAATAGGAAGATTTTGATGTATTCTAACCAGGAAACAGCACCCTCTTTTTCTTCTTTTAGAAAAGGATCTGTCTGGACGGCTTCTAAGCTTTCTGAACGTTATTTCACAAGAAAATATGGAATTTTGAAATGGGTTTGAAGAAGTTGCTACTCAGAGATCAATGTCACCGAAAAGATTGTATCTTTCAGCTGGGAATGGTAGAAAAAGATTCAAAGAACGTCTCCTACCCTGGAACGGGTTCTCGCATCGAGAAAGTGAATTCCTCAAGTGGGTTTTCGGTTTCCTGAAATGGTTTCAAGGAAATGCCGTTTGGATTGCATTTTTCCTGCTTGGTACTGAAGCTAAACGATTCAATCAAGTTCCTTTTGGATTTTCAGTAATGGGTGTGTAAATTTTTTAAGATTTTGGGGAAGCATAAGAAGATAGATGGATTTTAACTTGCGGATTTTGAATGGGTGAGACTTGCCGTTGGACTCAAAGATACAGTAAAAAAAGGAACAAAAGAAAAGAAAGAGATTGAAATAATATTACTACTGTTATTAATGAGTTCGAGTGAGTAGGTTGTGTAGTATCGGATGTGGATGTGGCCGTTGCATGCAAAAATTGAGCAAGGGAAGTTGGAGAAGAGAGTATATAAGAAGGAAGAATGGAAAGTTCTGGAAATGAGATGGGCCTCACAATTTTTTCTGCCATTTTTCTTCTCAGAAGCTTCTGCAATTTTTTCTCTGTGTCATTGGCAAGAACCCACTCTCCCTGTTTTCTAGAAACTTCACTTATGAGCTTCGAACCATTTCTTGTATAATTTTGGCGAGCCACGTAGGCACTCTGTTGTTTTAAAAAAAAAAAATCGAATGAAATTTTTTTTTTTTTACTTTTAAAAATAAATAATTATATATATTATTCGACCAACCATGTTGTTCATTTGATGAACACTTTTGAATGAAGTCCTTCAATAATACCTATAGAGTAAGATTTTAAATGAGGTCATTTATCAATTGATTTGTACAAATAAGATATAAAAATTCATTTAAACTAAATTTTATGAAACTCTAATATTGATTTTAAATAAAAATATATAATTTTATATTTAAAAAATTATATCTAAAGAATTAAAAAAAATGTATTCTCTTTTAATTTTTTAAATACAATATTTAAAGTTCTAAATTATACTCTTTAGAAAGTGTTGTTTTGATATTTTTTTATATTTTTTTATAACATAATTTATACGTCTGCACTTAAAAAACAGTATTATTGTACGGACTTTTACGTCTAAAAAAGTTTGACTGATTTTAAGAGACCTTCTCACCAAATTAAAAATTTTGAACGTATTCTGACACAAAATTATAATTTTAATTATTTTTATAAAAAATATTTAAAAATTATAGTACCAACTCCTTATTAAAATATTAAGCTTGTAGAAAGTTCTTGAGGCAATATTTTTTTATTTCCTCCTTATGCCACTCATGTCTGATGAGACCTCACCAAATATTTTACGAATACTTTTTCAAAAATGGCAAGCTTATGTATTCACGAAGACAAAAGAAAAATATTATATTTAATTGAAATATCAAACTTTAGATCTACTTTCCATATATGGCCACATGGGTTGATGGAGACAACTAAAGAGCTTATATTAATGGAAATATCTTGGGATTGGGTCCCACAGTGGGCCCATTGGACAGCTCCCTGTGAAGCATCCAGTACTTTCTCGTGGATGAATTCAATGTGTCAAAAAGTACCATTTTCTAATTAGCACAACAAAATTAATGTACCATTCTGAAAAATTCCATAAAATCTATTATTTATTAATTTAAAATTTTATTGAATTAAGTGGACTCACACATGGAATTTTAACTAGTATCCTACAATTTTCTATATGTAAATTAAAAAAAAAATTCTCCTTATTTATGATATACTTTAAATTTTAATAAAATTTCACTTTTATTCATATAAAAACTTTGTAAATGAAAAATATATCTGTTATAAAATCTAAAGATCTTTTATAAAATCTAAAGAGTAAGTCTTTCTTATTTTTCAAATGTACTTTAATTAGAGATTAGGCTTGTCTTTCAAATAAAGTAAAGTAAAACAAGAGTAATACAGTGACAAGTTGTTTATTAAGTTGACTCCAAATCCAAGCAAATGATTGCACATCCCACTTGTACTCTCTTATTTTTATCCTCAACGAGGATGACCACTTGGGATTCAATGAATGAACACCCTTTTGGTAATTATTGTGGTTTATAAGACATGACATTAATAGGATGAAATTTTATTAATTAATTAGATATGATAATAATAATATGTATTATATCAGTCGTATATATATAATATTAGTTGAATAAATATTAATTTTTTTTTAAAAAAATGGGCCTTCTCAATTTTTTATTTTTTTTTAATTCAAAAAAAAATGGCTGATACTTTAAAAAATAAAAAAAGGAGAGAGAATCGTATTGTAGAGATATTCGGCCGATATCTCAACCGAAACGATAATTGGACCATGGGCCGGGATTCCATATATTAGTAACTCGAGCTGGTTGGGTTTTAAAAAACCCAATTCGACCCATCCAATTTCAGACCAATGGACCAATTATATTAGTTTAATGGAACACTAAAATACCCAGATGAGAGAAAGGATATAGAGGTAATTAGTAAAAAGAATATAATAATAAATTTTAAACCTATCTGAAGCTGCATTGGAAGGAAGTGAAAAAGGAAAAAAAAGATATTAATCAAATAATAAAATATTTAATGTATGTTTATCAAAATGTTATAAGCTACCTTTATAGCTTGCAACGTGAGCGGTTGCGGTTTACCTGACTACTTATTTAATGAATGGAAATGAAGGAAGATTGTTTTCCTTTCTTTCTTTTTCTTCTTCTGGCTTTCATCCGTTTCAAACGACTTTTGAGGGTTTTCAAACTTAAGTAATCTTAGACGGAATTTTGTATCCAATGTATCAAAACCATCCTATTCTTATTGTTATTAACTTTCAGAGCAAGTTACGAGTAGAATGACTTCGTATTGGGATTTAAAAATGAGATTTTCTAAATAGAGGAAAAAATATATTTCTTTTTAAAATTTAAATTTGCACCTTCAAGATTTGTATTATTTTATGTTCAAAATATAGTTTTAACCCTAAGTAAAATCGAGGAAAAGATTAACCCCAACTGATTATTGTGTGTTTATTTTCCCGCACTGTGTGTTTAAATTCCTGTATTGTACTCTGGGCCGAATTCTCAACACGTCTCCTTGGTCCTTCCAGAAGGCAATACGAGGATAGGGCACTAAGTACTTTTATTTACTTTCGGTACTGTACCCTCTAGGCCTCTCACAATACGTCTTTGTGGTCCTTCCAGAAGACAATACGAGAGAAAGCATTGAGTATTTTACATTTTTCATTTTATTGTAATGTTTTGGATGGCTGGCAACTAACTTTCTGACATAATGTAAAGGAGTAGAAATAGCCTAGTGACTCATTACATATATCATATTTTCTGAAAAATAGTACGGGGTTTGGGAAATTATTATGTGTATATACTGATAAATAAAAAATATATACGTGTTACTCTATCTTACAGATTTTCTGTGAAAAATTCAACCAGAGAAGGTGAGGAGACTCGAACCGATACTATACTGTATTGTATATTAAACCTACTAACACCAACTGAAATGGGCCCATGGATATTTAAGATGGAAAATGCTATATAAGTTTAGAATACGAGACTTGACACTGCCTACATTTAAGGGATGTAAAATGTTCTAATTGTGTAAAACGTATGAGTTAAATAATGGTGTCGAGGAGTCAAGGACTTATAGCCTTTAACGCGGTATGGACCCATTGAGTGTTCGGAATTGTTGGGTAAAAACTGGGCGAAGATACTTGTATTATTAAATCTAGTTTTATATGTTTGTAAATATTGATTATTATTGATTACAAGACTGCTAAAATGAATATCTCAAGTAGTAAGATAAAAACTCATTGGGTTCTCTCGGGGTAAGTCCCTATGTAAGAAGGGCACTGAGTCATGCATGGTTTTGCATTGTCATGCATTTGCACAGAATGAATATGATATTAGATTAAGTCTGTTAAAAATAATAACCTTGGAAAATTGATATTGGCCACTGGGCCAGAATTTCTGATATTTTCCATTGGGCCGTAACTACTAATGTTGGCCAAGCTCCGTCTTAAACCACTAGGTTGGATGTGCTAGTAAGGCGGGTCATAGAGATCTTATGCACTTGCAAGTTGCTACATTATTTCGTGGAGGATTCAATATTAATTTTGTTTGGATCTTCAAATGGGGCCTGACCCCGGTGTTGTTGACACTGCTAGGGACTCCGGTGTTAGCAATACGTATAACCTGAAATAAAACCTTAAAAGTTGATCCTATGGTGAAAATGAGATATGCTAATAACATGCATTTCTAATTCTGAGGTATGCATTGCTTATTCATTCCTGCATTATAACTACTGGATTTTATAGTGAGTTTTCCCCACTGGGTTATTGCTCACGTCCCTTATAATGCAGGATATGAACCAGATGATGGATTGGAGGGACCAATAGTGCCTCGTTGAAAATCGAGATTTAAAAGTTCCTAAAGTTTTCCGCATGTGGAAACCATTTGTCTGCTTTGAATGTGTTTATGTGTTTGTAATAAATATGCATTATATGGCATAAGAACCTATATTTGTAAGTTCTGACTTATTTATGTATATACAGTAGTATGTTTTTATATCATCTCTCACGTGGTTTAAGTGTAAAGCAGGAGGGAAAGTCAATTGAGATGAACTAAATATACAAAATAATCAAAGATACGCTTTGTTTCCACGTGCGGAAACCACAAACAATTTCCAAGTTCCGACTCTTAATGAGGCACCATTGGTTCCTCCATTCCATCTTCTGGTTCATATCCTGCACTGTAAAGGATGTGAGCTAATAGCCCAGTGAGGAGAAGTCAAATAAATAAAAAACCATTGCATGCATGTATCAATACAAATGAATATGCAACTTACCAACCTATGATCCATTTTTACCTTAAGATCATTCTTATATTACATTGTTTACCCTTATGGTCATATACCAATATTTACCATCAAGTCCTATCTCATTATGCCATACAAGCATTAACCATTAGGTTATAAACAATTAGATACATTAATCACAAAGTCATACATGGCTAATCAACCGGAGATAATCATTCACCAAGTCAAATCTCATTTTTCCACTAAGATAATCATTCACCTAATCATATCCCATTTTTTGACTAGAAAAATCATTTACCTAGGCATATCCCATTTTTTCTCTACGATAATCATTCACCTAGTTATATTCCATTTTCCCACTAAGATAATCATTCACCTAGTCATATCCCAGTAACCAATGAGAAATCACTAAGATACATCTCATTGTTCATACGGGGATCTCTCATCAAGCTATATCCACGCATTGAGGTCCTAAGCTAAATCTCACCGAAGATCGCTACTAAGCTTCGGTAGTATTAAATTCATCCACTGGAAATAATACAACAACTTGTAAGTGCATAAGGTCTCCACGACCCGGCTTACTAGCACGTCCAACCCAATGGTTCACAAACGGCGTTCGGCCTACCATCACAAGGTCTCCACGACTCATTCTACTACCCCATCAAATACCAACGGTTGATGGCGGTCGACCACAACCTACTAACATGTCCAACCCAATGGTTCGCAAATGGTGTTCGGCTAATCTCAGCAATTATAGCCCAACAACCAATATAAGATTTTACAAATTTATTATCTTCCACATATTTAACTTATAACCATAATTCTTATATGTAAATGTCAAATGCATGATAATGTAAGATTTCAGTGCCCTCTTTACACATGAATTTATTCTGAGAGAACCATCATATTTCAGCCTTACCATTTGCTGCATATAACACCAATATACAATGATCAATAAAGAATCAATATTCACACAAACATATAAACTGGATATAATAACATGAATGCATTCACCCAGTTTTTACCCGACAATTCCCAGACACTCGATGGGTCCATACTGCGTTAGAGGCTACAAGTCCTCGGCTCCCTGACACCATTTTATACATGCGTTCTACATAGCAAGAACATAATTTACATCCCTTACAAGTAGGCGGTGTCAGGTCTCGCATTCTACACCTATATAACATTTTCCATATTTAAATGACCATGGGTATCATTTCAGTCTGATGTTAGTAGGTTTAAATAACATACAATACAATACCAATTCAGTTTGAGTCTCCTCACCTTTACCCGCAGTGTTTATCTGTGATACCCAGCCACACTTAACCGATGTGGGAGTCCCACATCGGTAGTGAAGGGATGTGGGTCGGCATATATTTGAGGCCACCCTTGTACTCTAAGTGTGACGCATTTTGGGCCAAGCCATGTGGGCCTGGGTCCAAAAGCAAAACAGTGTGGACTCGCTTGTGTGCGAGGCTCAAAGCAGACAATTTCAAATTAAGTCAAGCCCTAAACCGTATATTCGGGTCGGGTCATTACAAATTTAGTATCAGAGCTGAGTTAAACACTCGGACTGTGTGGGCCTTCCTCTTTCCATGGAGTTGTTGAGCTGAACTGGGTCGAGTCGAGGGCGGCTCGAGGCTTTAGGAGGGGTGATTGTGATACCCAGCCCACACTAAAATCGATGTGGGAGTCTCACATCGGTAGTGAATGGATGTGGGTTGGGATATATTTGAGGCCACACTTAGTAAATCTTGTGTGACGCGTTTTAGGCCGGGCCATGTGGGCCTAGGGCCAAAAGCAAAATCTTATGGGCTCGCTTGTGTGCGAGGCCAAAAGCTGACAATTTCACACTGAATCAAGCCCTAAGCCCTGTATTCGGGTCGGGTCGTTACAAATTTGGTATCAGAGCCGTGGTTTTACATTCGGACTGTGTGGGCCTTTCCTCCTTCCCTACAGTGGTTGAATTGGACCTGGTCGAAGCGGGGCGGTTCGAGGCTTTAGGGGGGTGATTGTGATACCCAGCCCACACTTAACCGATGTGGGAGTCCCACATTGGTAGTGAAGGGATGTGGGTGGGGGTATATTTGATGCCACCCTTGTACTCTAAGTGTGATGCGTTTTGGGCCAGGCTTTACCATCGAGCGGCATTTCCACTGCGCTACTGATGGTCACCGGGCGGTGTTTCCTCTGCGTTACTTATGGGGGATTCCGGCCTAGAGGGTACAGTGCGAGAAATGTAAATAAAGTATTCAATACCCCACATCAAGACCATCGGATGACTAAGTGCCTCCTCAGATGGTATCGTCGAGTGACTAAGCGCCACTACTGATAATCCATCGGGTGGCTAAGCGCCACCTCAAATAGTATCATCGAGCGACTAGTGACACTACAGATGATAGTGTGGCCCAGATGTTACAGTTCTGGAATTTAAACAAACAATGTGGGAAAGTACACACAAAGTCAGTTGGGGTTAATCTTTTTCTCAATTTTACTTAGGGTCGAAAAACTGAATTTTAAACATAAAATAAAACTGATTTTAAATGGTATAATTTAAAATCTAGGATGAAGTCTATTTTTTCTCCATTTTGAAAACCCAATTTTAAACTTCATAACTATCACTTTCTACTCCTAACTTGCTTTATAATTAATATAAACGAAAAAACGATCATTTCAATACTAAAAATTCTACTAAGAATAGATTTAGTTTGAAAATCTGAGGGAATATGCGGGAAAATCCGATGTCTTTGTTACTGGTCGGACGAAAGAAGAGTAAAAGGAAGAAGTAGCAGCAAAGAAAAAGGAAGTGAAGAAAACGACTGAGAGAGAGGAAGTCGTAGCTCTTTTTTTTCCCTCACAATCTTCCTCTACTGCTGCCTAGGCTATTCATTAGCTTTATAGGATTTTTGATAACTATACATTTATTGTTATATATTATTATTATTATTACTATTATTTTCTCCCATCACAACACGCATTTGATGGTGTTGGAAGTTGGAACCGTCCAGCACACCTACAAGTTACAACAATACCTTTGAAACTTATCCTACATTTTTATTTATTATTATTATTTTATTAATCTTCTTTTTTTATAATTCCTCTTGCATCCTTTATTAAATTTAGGTATTCCAGAGTCTCAGCAAACAAATTTAATTAGTACATACTAAATAGTAAACGTGGTATTAAACGTTGGAGACAACTCACGCCAAAAACTCAATATTTTAATTGAAAATTACTATTTTGTCAAAATTCTCTAATTTTGAATAATTTTTAAGAGAAAATTTAATTTTACAATTAGATAGATTAAATTAGTGTGGTGAAAATATTCTAAAGTCTCCATCCAAGCGAGAGAGTGTATTTAGTTAAAACGACGGTCCAAATTTCTCAGTGTAAAATAAACGTCAACACTTGATTTTTTTGAAAATCTAAAAATACAAGAGAGTTCGTTATGATACAGATCAAGTATTGATTCTCTCTATATATTTTTAAGACTTTGTCTCCCCTATAAAATTGAGGCTTTGCCACCTAAGAAAATATAGATAGTAAAAATATGTAGAATTAAGTTGAGATTGGCATTCGGTTAAGTCCGGAATTTAAAATAATGTATAATTTAAAAATTGGAGTTTTAACTAGGTCAAATAACTGAGTTTCGACAGCAACCACGTTTTAAGCCTAAAATGATATTATTATATTCATATTTGGCCCTTATACCTTTGAGACTCAATTAAAAGGGCTATCAGACTCGGATCGGATCAAACTCAGATCCGTTGAAAACCTCATTCCGTAATCTTCACGATTGAAGGAACAAAAATCACTATCAACAACTAAAAATTACTTAATTAATCCTAACTAATGAAAATTTACTCCAAATTTGGTTTGGTATTACGGTTGCTAGCACGATACATCGACAGGGGCGATATATCTCCAGACGTGTTTGACGACATGACATAACCAACGATATATTGACAATGGTAGATTAGTTGTGTTAGCCAAAGTAAGAATAGTTAAGTTAAGTTTAGCAGTTGTCACTAAAATGTCAAAACACGTGTGTTATTCACGTGTGTAGGAGAGATCTTTTACAAAAGGACTAATGTGTTAGTGTTGTTTAAAAAAAAAAAAAAAATTAAGTCGCGTTCCGGACCCACATGTGGGTTCGGGGTGTGACATAAAATGATCAAATATGCCTCTACTTTTAAACATCTAATATTTTTATAATTTTTTTCATATTTTATCAGCAAATATGTGACTTTAATATTTAAAAAAACATTTTTTTAAGGTTTTTCTCTTAAAATTTAGGCCTGGAATTGAAAATAAGCTGATGTGCAGATGAGAACTGAACTATGGCCATATCAGCTGGTCGGTTCAATATAATTGAATTTTGATGATTTTGGATTTTGGTGCCATTAAATTATATTCTTTTAAGCTTAGTCAATTTTGACTATTAGTTGCAACACATTCCTGTTAAAATTAAATAAATTCACAACTAATGACTAATGGATAAGATTTTTGGTTGATACTTTTCACTTTGAATCTCTGTCAAATTATGAAATTAATAAATGTTGAGTTTTTCCAAAAAAATTGATAAAATTAAAATAGACTATGACCCAAATATCGGCCCATTTTGGCTTACATTTCTGCAATTTTGGTTTTTCTTTTCTTAACTTAGGGCTTGAAATGGACAGATAATTCGACCAATTTTTTTTATAATTATGAAAATAAAATGAAGGGTTTAGACAACATCTAAAATTCAATGCCAATATGACCAAATTGAGAGTTTGTGTTTATTGAACTCTAGACATATTTCAAATTATGAGTTGTAGTTAATCAAATTTGACCAACATGACCCATATTTTGAGCACACGAATCTTAACCCAATCCATCCTTTATTAGGTGTAGGGTTGCTAGTTGGGTCGGATAAAAAGCGGGTCTATATAGATGTAGTCTAAAAATAATTAGGTTTGCTTCAAAGATCATCAAGTTTCGAGTTGATTTGGTTCAAAATTTTACCATCCAAGATTTATTTGGGAAGGGTTGGGTTAAGGGGTTAATACCCGAAACTTAATATAATATATGATATTTTTTTTATAAAATTATATAAGGAAAATTATAAACCCTAACTGTGAATCCCATATATTGTATAAAGATATCTTTTTTCCTTTTTTTTTTAATGATGGTGGAAGGAATAGCTCTACTAAACCCCCCTTAAGTGATGTCTCACACCCCCACAGAATAGTCACCGGGTTATACCACGGAGACTCGAACTCGCACCATCCGACTTTCTGAGGCGAAATGTTACCAGCTGAGCTATTCCATGTAGAGTGAGATATCTTATTTAGTAGGTGAAATTCATAGTATGCAGGGGTCTTTAACTAAATCAACCTCAATTACGCGAATTCAAGTCTAAGCCCAAATTGTATTTATAAGAGCCAAGTCCAACTCTAACCATGAACTGTGTGTTCAGGCTTCTTCGAGCATAAATGTATTTGATCCACTGGAAGTTCTTCTGTATTATTCTACTAAAACATAAATTAAATATTATTGCATAATAGTAATTATAGAAAATTAAAATTTATAAATTATTAAATTATACTCAAATCCAGTCTTTCGGACTAAACTCGGGCTTTTATGTACTAGTCCCAAATCTGACTTGAATTCTAATTCAGGCCTGATATTTTAGGCTAAGAAATGAGCCCAACTCAGGCCTTTGTCAACTCAAACCCCAAATTTTAGGGATTTTCTTTATGTGGGCTTGAGTTAGGCCTGACTCAAGTTGCAGTCCTTGTATTAACAACCATGAATCAAACCAGCTCAATGCATATTACAGGCATTATTGAATTGTTTAAAAACTCAAAATAATTTGAGTGAGTCCGTATGAATTGACTTCAATCTAAAAGATTGAGTCACTGAGTCGGTGAGGTTTTTTTTTTAGTTTTTTCACTTTTTTCAAAAGCTCACAAGAATTTCAAAACTTAATGGTCTTTCAAAGTTGAAGTCCAAGTTTAGAATTCTTGAGCACTTCTTAGTTCTTACAAGTTAATGACCATGTTATGCAGGAGAAAGTGAAGGTACACATCTCGATATCGGTCGAGAAATTGACATAACTTTATCATTCGAATTCCGATTGAGGCGATTTCAAAGACGTTGGAAAGAAGACTCAGAGAGTGTAATACCTTTAGACACTCTATTTATAAAAACTTTGACCACAAATATCTTATGATCCATTACGATTCTAAAGATACTCCAAAAGGGATGTATTTGGTATTCTGAATTAGAATATAAATTAAATTACAATATTATAGATAGAAATTACTATTTATAGTAAGTTTAACTCTAGTTGACGAATACATTGCTGCATGGCTAAACATGTACTTAGTGGGTAGTTGGTATTCTGAAAACATGTACTTGCGGTTAGAAAGAAAGATAAAAAATAGAAGAAAAAGAAAAAAAAAAGGTAAGAAACAATTCTTCGAAAAGAAGGTTCTTCAATTTTATTTCTTCTCTTGGATTGTTTTTAGATTAAAGTATTAAACACCTATGTTCAGTCACCTTAATCAATTTCAAAACATGTAATTAACATAAATCAGACTTGGAACAAGAAATGCAACCACACTTAATTGGCAACCCAAACAAACAAAATATTACAAACCATAGTAGAGTAATTAAGCAATTCACTGTCGGTTTCTTATGGCTGAAAAGGCTTTTATTGGGCCTGGACTGTCGTAAGGCCCAATGGGCCTAATCTATGTATCTTAAGCCCACCTATATATATTCTCTTTCTGTTTTAAGGTTTGTGTGAAAGTTCAGGGGTCCAAAAAATAGTGGACCCGAGATCTCGGCCTTTGTCCACAGTTTTTGGGCTGATATCAGGCGATTTTTTTTTTTTTTTACAAATCTCATCTCATATCGGCCGAGATATCTCAGGCGTTTTTTTGACCCCTGTGTGAAAGGGAGTCATTTTTCTCAGGAGATTGAGAGAGAAAGAGAGGGGAAGATAAAATCGGAAGGAGGGATCTGAGAAAGGAGAGAGAAATAATTGTTTCTTTTAATCTTGTCCATTTTTTTGAATTTAGGTATGTAAAACTGCAGTATAAAATTCCCACATATGATACTCACTGTCCTTAGAGTACTTTAAGTTAGACTATGGAGGCTCGAACTTGACACCTCTACTTCTTGAAAAAAGGTTAATAAGTTGTCCATTAATTCTCTTCATAATAGATTCATTACGTGCACGGAATTCCTCTTCCTCGACCGAGGCGGTTTTTTTTTTACAACAATAATGTTATTTGAATTGTGAAAATTCTAATTTTCACGTGAGAACAAGTACTCTTGTATTGCACTCCATGACCTTTCAACTTCAACTTCTTGACTTATGGACTTGGTCTCACATAATATCCATGTTTCAGTTTCTTCTCACTAAACTCGTGATTATTGATGTTACATCTCTTGAGTACGAGGAAGACGTGTTAGAGGTGTTGTCTTGTACAGTTGTACTAACTTCCTTCTGCATACCACTTTTACCTCTTCTCTATTGTATAAATTTTTGTAGTTTTTTACATATAAATTAAAAAAAAAAATCATGAACTCGATTGACAATTGAGTGAGATAAAAAGAGAAATATAGTGAATCTGATTTTCATGTCAAGAATAAAAGCTAAGTTACAAAATTTTAATTGAAATTTAAAAAAAAAAACAGTTCTTTTTAATATGGGTATTCTCTTTTCATATTAGAGGTGAGACTAATCCCATGAGTTTAAATCTTTAAATTTACTCACGCTGGTTAAGTCAATGGAGAATAACTCCACAGGGCATGGGGAATGACCCAGAGGGATTGAACACGAATCGAATTCAAGACCTCGCTTCATGAGGCGGGCCTCTTGACTGCCAGGCCCATCCTCTCGTGTTACCATTAAGTAAATTCTTTCAGATTTGAAATGGACCAAAATATAAATATAAAAAATATTGATGAATTTTTTTTAGAAAAAAACTGTGTCGGGCGATTATTGTCATATTTCAACTGAAATAATCAAATTTTGAATATTTCAAAAAATTCAATAAAATTGACATATTTCAAAAGAATTGATTAAATATTGGTTGAATTTTTTTTTTTATCCTTTTCGAAGACTAAAAAATGATTTCATCTTTAATTTATACCTCCATTAGAACCATGTAAACTCAAATATTAAAGAAAATGAGTAGAAATTATTGAAACGGTAGGAAGGACAATAAAGAGAAAATCTATTAATGGAGGAGACAAAAATCTTAATTTTCTTTTCTTTTTGCACGTCGACGACTTTTCTGAGAAAACAATAAGAGAGAAGAGGCTTTTTTTTTTTTATTTAATGAAAGAGATTTTTAACGCTAGAGAAGTTTCCGATAAAAGCTTAAAAGTTTTCTCTCTTTATAGTAAAAAAAATTATCTTAACCTAAATTAAATTTATAATTAAGATTTATTTAATTGACACTTAAAAGTATCTTTTTTTTATATTAAGCGATAGTGAGTGAGCGAGCGAGAAAGTAAAGGATTTGGTCAGACAAGGCACGTTTGGTAAACGCCATTTATGATAATTTGATGGTGATAGATATATCAAATAAAAATTATAAAATATTACATTTAAGTTTTAAAAGTAAAATAAAATAAAATTTAACAACATAAATTCATCATAAACTGGATTCCACATGGGTCATGTATAGGGGTGAAACTCGGGTCGGGTTTTAGCCTGAACCCGCGTGACTTGACCCGAAAATCATGAGGGTCAGATTATGAAAGTCGGGTCAGCGGGTCGGGTCGGGTTGGGAAGTCAGAAATCCACATTGAATTCGGGTTGGGTTGGGTTGGGTTGAGAGATTTTTAAGTTAACCCAACTCGACCTGACCCGGCCCGGCCCGATTTCAACCCTAGTCATGTGAGTAGGTAGGGTTGTAGCTCGGGTCGAGTTTTGACCCGACCTAGGAAATCATGCTGGTCAGGTCGAGAATTTCAAGTCAGCGGGTTAGGTCGGGTTTAGAAGATAAAAACCAACATGGAATTCGGGTCGGGTTGGATTGAGAATTTACAAGTTAACCCGACTCAACTCAACCCGATCCGTCTAAAATTAGGTTAAAATGGGTTCAGAACGCAGGTCGGATTAGAATTCGGGTGAGGCCCAAGTTGTGAAGTTCGGGACGAATCGGGTTCCATGAATATCAACTCGGGTCAGGTTGGGTTTTAAAAAACCCGACCTACACAACCCAGGGGTTTAATATCGGCTCGGCCGATATGCATATCGGTCGATATTTCGACCGATAATTTTATCTCTCCTCCGATATCGGAACCGTGAAAAAATCGCAAAAAATCGTGACGAACTGCAAAAAACCGTGAACACCCGTGAGAACCGTAAACCCTGAACCGCGGAAAACCGCGAAAAACTGTGTAAAAATCGTCAAAAACCGTATCGGTGTTTTAAAAAAAAAAAATATTTAAATACCGATATTTATGAATATCGGTTGATATTGTGACCGATATTTATGAATATCGGTTGATATTGTGACCGATATTTCGGACCGAATATCGGCCATATCGGCCGATATTCGGTATGTACAGTCGATACTTATCATATCGGCCGATATTACTCAGTTTAAAAAAATCGATATATATCGGCCGATACGATATGTATCGACCGATATTTGAACCTTTGACCCAACCTAAGTTGCAGCCCTATGACTAGGTGCCAAATATGTTTGAAGAAGAGAGGCAAAAAAAATGAATTTAATGGGATCGTCCAAGTCATCTTTTTTAAGGCTGCAATGTTAAAATATTAAAAAATAATTTAAATTAATCAAATCTAGGAGCATTTAATAAATGTCATCTTTTTTAAGACTGCAATGTTAAAATATTAAAAAATAATTTAAATTAATCAAATCTAGGAGCATTTAATAAATGTTGATTGATTTCTTTAATCAAAGTGATTTTTGATAGATGATATATTTAATGAAAAGATCTTTCCAACAGTCCAATTATTTTCTATTTGATAAGGCCATGTCTAAGTGGATAGGTGATAATTTCACTTTATTTTGAAATTAAAAATTAAGACCTAAAATGATTCAATAAATTTCATTTTCAATGATTTCATAAATCCAAATGTTGATAGAATAAGTCCCACCCTCTCAAATCTATCATCGTAAGACCCAAGTGTCTTTATGAAAGTCAATTCCCCCTCTCCCACCAACCATTTTTAGAAGTTAGGTCACGACCAAGAAAAAGATAAATTCATTTTTCCGATTAAAAATACTGATATTTCTATTTATTTTTCTAGATATTTAAATTTCAGTATCAATTGATATCTTAAATCTCGGCAGATATATATTGAATCGATTGAGATTTGTTTCCCTGATTAAACCAGTAATATTGACTGATATAGTAAATTTTATTTTTTTTAAAAACATTACTAAGATAAATTGAATTTTAAAAACGTAGAGTTGAATGCATTTAAATGTTTAGGTGAAATTTTAGATACTAAATTATCCATAGTTCCTCCCACTTGCACAGTGTTGCACGTGCCCTCTTCTATTTCCTAAAAAATTAATTCAGGTTGGCCCATTTACTAGCTGCCAAACAGTGTCCATGCCCCCTTTTATTTTATGTGGTAGATACTACACAAGTGGATTGCAGCAAAAGCGACGTACCAGCTACGCATATAAATGCAACAACACTGTCTATAAATATCAGAAGCCTTAAAGTTTATCCTAATAATATGCGTACATCATCAAAATTAGTCAGTATATATCAAATAATTTTTTTAAAAAAAATCTATTTTAGAGTTTTCACGCTCGTCTTCATTCTTTCCTCTACATTTTTCCAAATTTTTCCGTAATAAAGTTGAGGGTAAAATGGATTTTTTGAAAAAAATATTTTATTTAGAATATGCTCACTAATTTTGATGGTATAAGAATCACTACCCTAATAATATTTTTATAAATTAAGTATTTATGTACACTGTCTGTCAAGTTTTTTGATTTTTTTAAAAGTATAGGTTAATAGTTTAACACAACCTATTCTAACAGGAATCTTATGATACAATCGACCAAGTTCAAAGTCCAGGGCCATTATCAGTCAGGGTCTTTGGCCATTTGGTCAAAATTTTAGACTTAATTATGGGTCTAAATCAATGTTCAATTTGTTAATTGACATATTCTTTGTATTCAATGTCGTGCTTTAATTTATATTAGATAATATTATATCGACTGGGTAGATCAGATCCAACTAATGATAATTGAATAATTCAACAAATATTTACTGATGTCTATACTCTATAAGATCAATTGAATAGTTTAATCTAGTCACAGACAAAGAAATACAATAAATAGATGACTCAAATTGAGTGAAAAATAGGGAAGATTGATAGTTGAATAATTCATATAAACAGAGTGGCACTGGCAACAGCTGTAGGAGGATGGCATCAGACTTGGGTTGGGTCTTATTTAGTTCGAGTCTATCTCTTATTCAAATATATTTTGTGTCTTGATAAATGGGTTAAGACAATTCTGTTCTATTTTGAATTTGGTTCGAATTTATTCAAGTGTAATGGTCTAGTCCTCAAGGATATACTTGGTGGCTAAAAAGTCTAGCGAAATGTAGAACTCCACATTTTTTCTAAGGACAGATTCTCTCACGGGCATTGTGTATAAAGACATGGATTTTACCGTGATGCCTATTTTGCCCTTCACATATCGTACCGAAAAATTTAGAATGTCAGAAATCGGCTCATCAATCGAATTCCTCACTAGTTTTTGACGAGCCAATTTACTGGTCACAGGTGATTGGGAGAGACAATTTACTGTTCACAGGTGATTCGAATAGCCAATTTTACTATTCAGGAGTGATCCGGCGAGCCGATTTTACTCTTGGCAAGCAGATTTCTAACATTTCTATTATTTTACATTTTCGTTACTGCAGGTGAAGGATAAAATTAGCTATCACAGTAAAATTTATGTCTTAAAAGTATCCTTGGAATGATTAGCGCTCTACCCTTCTTTTAACATAAGGTTTTTTGGTGTAAACATGAATGTAGGCGAGCCAACAATATTGTACTTGTTAGAGCCGTCCTTACATCAAAAATACTGTTTAATTTGATGTTGACTTGGTAAATATGTGTTTATTGCATATAGATGTAGTGGGTCAAATCAAATAGGTTTAGATTTTGCAAGGTATGAATGACATTGATGCCATTATCATTTAGTAATGATGATTTAATATATCATTTGTAAATAGAAAAGAATTAGATTAGAAAATATAGTTTATTTTATAAAATAACTACTTACTCTGTCCTAAAATACTTATTCTATTTCAAAAAAATTTATTTTTTAAGAATAAAGTAAATATAGCTTTGATTTAATAGAAAAATAAAAGAATAAGACAAGTAATTTGGAACAATTTTAAAATCCATATAAGACAAATATTTTGGAACAGAGGAATTATATATATATATAGACGATGTATGAATAGTTACATATCATAATAGTTGTACAGTATTACTGTCCGGGCTTAGGAGTAGGGCACATAAAATAGGTGATGATGGGTTTGTTAGAATTGTTTGTCTTTGAAGTCGTTCACTGAAAATAAACTTTTTAAGGACATAAAATTAAAAGATAAAAAAAAATATAAAATGATAAAATTTTTATAGCTTTAAAAATATGATAACATGCAAATGATTGTATGAATGAATATCTCATTTTGTCCAATATAAACATAATTAGAATCTATACTATATTTTTCTAATAATCCTAACAACTTCAATACAATATAATTATTTCTATTTACTGTCTTTATCACTCAACTCGACCCAATCCTAAAGTAACATTTATGAAGAATTTGAGATTCATTGAACAATATTTAATCATTTGCCTATGTTGTTGTGACTTTAGATTGTGATCTAATTATAACTTAGCACCAATATCACTCAATAGACTCCCTTTTCCACTTCACAAAACAAATTCTTATTTAAAAATGTTCTAACATGTATAGTTGTTGATACACACCTCGTTGATATTAAAAAGTAATTGTTTTAATATATGGGTTGATTTGAAATGCCTTCACTTATAAATAGTGTTTATAAAATTTCATTTTTATTGGATAAGATAATTCATATTTTATAAGATTCTTAAAATTTTATAATTATCTAAAAGTGAAAATTTAATATATAGATATATTTCAATTGGTTAACTTCTTGTCTCAAGAAATAAGAGATGTCAAGTTCGAACCTCATGGCTAACCTGATTTATTCTAAGGGTTGTGGGTATCACCTTTACGTTGAATTCCTACAATTTTTCACATGTAAATTCATAAAGATAAAGATAAGTAAAAATTCATTCGTTAAAAATAGACTTAAAAAGTTATATTTATGTTAAATGAGGTAGGTGAAATATCCCCTCAAGCAATCAAGAGCCATTAAAGAAATTGGATAAAGATTTGAAATGGAAAATGAAAAGTCAGCACGTGTAATGACTTCTTGTTTAAGTGGGACCCATGTGACCAGTCAACTCCTTTTCTTGGTCTCAGTGCCGTACATTAGCCAGCTTCACAGTGGGCCCACACATTTTTAAGTCAAACATCTTCGTCAAGCCACTAGCCCGCGGTTCTTCCAGTCCACACCATCTTTTTCTGCGACAATGACGGAATTGCCCCCACATTTTCTAAGAAACCTAAAAAAAATTATATAAATAGTTTTTATCTGTATACTAGTAAAATAAATGAATGTGATGATAAAGTTATCAATTTTTTTTTTATAATATATAGTCTATAAAATATTTTTTATTAAATTAATTAAATGTTATTTTTTAATTTTAATTTAATTTATTTTATTATCTTTCTAAACTATAATTCAATTAAAATTAATTGTTATGTGGATTTTGTCATATGGACTCATCATTGTCATGGATAAAGTAAGTTACCTTTTAGATGCTTGGATTGATGTTACAAGGTTGGCAACATGTTACCCTCCCTTACGAGAGTACAAATCTCTATGTCGTGTTCTTAAATGGTAAAATTTTCACTACAAAGGAAATTCTAAGGAGAGAACTCATCTCGGGTTCTTCTTGACTGTAGGGTTTCAAGGATCCTTACATGGGTATTTTATGTATACAGATACGAATTTTACTGTGATGCACAATTTGCCCTCTACCTGCCACATCGAAGAAAAAAGAATACCAAAATTCATGAACAGTGCAATTAGCTCGCTAAAGTTGCAAGTCGGCTCGCCGAAATTCATGAATAGTACAAATTCGTTAGCCGAAATTTCAAGTCGGCTGGCCAAAATTCATGAATAGTATAAATCGGTTCACTGAAATTATAAGTCTGCTCGCCAAAATTCATGAGCAGTGCAATTCGGTTCTCTGAAATTTCAAATCGGCTCACTGAAATTCACATGAACAGTAAAAATCAGTCAATTGAAATTTTACTTTTCATGCAAAGGGTAAAATCAGAAATACACTAAAACCCGTATCGCTAAAAACAAAATGCATGTGGAAGGATCGCTGGCCTTTTACTTAATTTTTTGGAGTAGGTGGAGGTTAGAGACTCAAATGAGACTAAACTCTTAGTTATTAGGAGGAAATTGTCATCATGGAGACCCTTTAGCAAGGGGAAATTAGTGAAAGAAGGGGATTCCACGAATGCAATAAAATGGGTCAAAGGAAAAAGAAGTTTCCGTGGAAATTGATCACAATCATCAGGGAAATAAGGAACTTGTGCATGGGTGAAGAAGTATCAATTTGTAATTTTGTATAGGTTAGATAGATGTCTAATGGCATTGCGGATTTTTTTTTTCGAAGGCTGTAAATTAATTTTTTACTTGATGGAGTGTTTCACTTGTAATTATTCATATTTTGGATATGGGGGAAGATGTGGGGCTATGTCAATAGTGAATTCTTGTACTACTTCATTTGGAATAAGACTATTGTTATGTTACTGTTTTATTCATTCTTTGTCACTTGGACGCTTGATGTATTCCTTTTCTTTTCAATATAATTCTTTTAGTTTCCACTTATTTTTTTTTATGAAGAGATATTTTTTTATAGGGGTAGCAGACATTTAGGTTGGAAGTTTGGGTATTGTGATGGGATGTGTTGGATGGTAAGTCTCATTTGACAGACACAAAAAATTATATGATTGGATAAATGATAGGGCTATCATATTCTTAAAAATGAGATCCAATACTTAATTTAACCATTGATTTTTTAAGACTATAAATGAATAATTGGATAAATATTTTGATATATAATAATTAATCTAATATTTGAGATATTTTAAAATATTATAAAAGATTCGATTTACGATTTTAAAAAGAAATAATTTTAACGGACTGAGACATTTTGTAGATTTTCACCCTTTTTACAGAGTGACTCTGTAAAGAAGGCAATAAATACTAACCGTTGATCACTGTCAGAGATGAAGAGCGAAATGGGGACCGTTCATCTAGTGGAAACCAGGAAAGGGCATTGAACCTTATGCTTTGACTCTTTTCTCTCTCTCTCCAAACTAGTTCTTGAAATTGAAGCTTCAAAGTTCAAACTCGTTGTGTATAGAAATTCTTCTTCTTCTTCCAGTTTCAAGTTTCCATTTTGAATTCCACAAGAGAAGCTAGACGTTGAATAGCTACCATTTTCCAGTCTAAGTTCCAAAAGTTGTTGCTCTACTGGATTTTTTCCTAGTATTTTCTTGCTAAGGTACAAAGACTTCTATGACTTTTTCTTTTTCTCCATTCAATTCCATTCTACGTACTTGAAGGTTTAGTAGACTCTATTTTCCTGCTCTTTGAATACCCTTTATTTCTTATGGTCTGCTTCGTGAAACTTACCTTGGATTTTTGGTATATATATAACAGAGAATTGATCGGAGACATGGTGATTGTGTTTCAGTAGGAACTTGTGGGATTTCTTCTCTCTTTGTGGGTGGTATAGATTTTGGAGGTAACAGGTCTTTTCTTCTTCTTCTTCTTCTTTTCTCTTTATTTTTTTCCTGTTTTTCGTATTTAATATCAAAGCTTTCATTTGCCAATGATGTGTTTTATACTTCTATTTCCTCTTTTGTTTTGTTACTGGTTTTGGGTCTTGGTTGCTATATTTAAGAAATGCTATAATATAGTTTGAAATGAGCGTTTTTACTTTGTGTAGTTTTTTTTTTTAAAGAAAATCAATCTACCTAATTGGCAATTGCTTTGTTGGAATACCACTCGAGAATTTCCTTTTCCCCCTTCTTTCTTATCTTCTTAAATTAACTTGTTCTTGTCTGGAATGAGGCCTCAGATTATATGGCTTCCTCATGATCGGAAAACATAAAAAAAGAAAAGAAAAAAGAAAGTGCAGCTGAGACCTTATAGTTTCAATTGGAGCAAATAAAAGAAATGGGATTTTATTAATTTTCCTTTTTTTGGGACCTGGTCAAGTTAAGAGGCTAATTTCGGTTTACACAACTATTTCCTGTTCTTGCCATTAGCTGAAAATAGACCTTCTGTTCTTGACTTTCCATTATTATGGTAATGATGGTAGAAGTGGCAAAGATAGATGATGATGATGATATTCTGGTCTTCATTGTATTTGTTTCCTTCATAATCTCATGTGATGGTTACAAGTAAACAACTATGACCAAGCTAATGAATTAGATTAAAAAAAATGTGGGGAGAAAAAGACTCTGAAACTGAAGACCCACCATTAAAATTTAAGAGTCTTAAATATCTTGGCATTGGAATATAAAGACAATTAGGATAACAGTTCTCTTTTTTTATTTATTTGTACTCTATTATTTTAGATCATGTCAAATTACCTACTCAGAGATTTTTCTATTCTTCCAATAATGTTAGAAACTCTATCATACAAAACTCATAACCTTCTTTTATGGGTGGCAGAATATTTGCTTTCCAACTTGATTAAGTATTGCCTGCCGCTTCATGCGGTTATCTTTATCCTTACATATATCTCCCTGGAAAGAATTCTTGAGAAGAAAAGTGCTGGATTTGTATGATGTGGGTACCCTCTTAGTGAGATCATACGGTGGAATGGATGCAGAAATGAACTTGAGTTCAGTTAGTTTTGAGGAAAGTGATTCTGGAACCAAGTTGAAGTCCAAGAAAACGATGGTCATTGAACAGTCACTAAGCTTCAAGAACTGGGAACCTGAGAAATGTAAACTTGAAATCACTCTTTCATTCAAGAAGAAAGGTGTAAACAATGAAAAGTTTGACGCCACCGACACTCAAGAAGTTTTCAAATCAAAGCTTGAAAGTCATATTTGCGAATTTACTTCACCAAAGCCGACCGGTGAACTTGACGCTGCTGCAGTTAAAGTGCAGAAGGTCTACAAGAGTTACAGGACTCGAAGAAATCTTGCTGATTGTGCGGTCGTCATTGAGGAGCTTTGGTTTGTCCCTTAATCTCTGTCGTTCTTGTTGTTGCCAATGAGTTTAATATTTAGGTACATCATAGCGGTAGCTTAATGAGAGTACTCTTTTGTTAAAACAGGTGGAAAGCGTTAGACTCTGCAGCTCTGAAGCAAAGCTCTGTATCATTTTTTGACATTAAAAGACCGGAGACAGCTGTTTCGCGTTGGTCACGAGCAAGAACAAGAGCTGCAAAGGTATTTATTATTTGCTGTACCTATTATTACGTTGTGTTTTCAGTAGGAGAATCAATCGGGAAGTTACCCAAACCTAGATGGTTTTACATGAGCCTCAAACGATCCAAGTCAGCAAATTTACCTTGTGTTTATTGCAATATCCACTTAATTAAAAGATTAAAACGATTCTGTTTCCCGAAAGGGAAAAGATACAGTTAATATGAAACACTATTGGTATATGCTTGTAATGTAAATCAATCTGGACCAAGGTTCAAAATAGTGGAATTGAGAGGTGTATCAACCAGTCTAAAAAGCCAATTTGCATCAGAGATGCTACTACTGGCTACTAGTTTCCACAAACCATTTTCATTAATGCCTTTAACCCTATTTATTTTGTTTGATGGTCATTTGTCCCTTTCTCTGTAGGTCGGAAAAGGCCTCTCCAAAGATGAGAAAGCCCGAAAGCTTGCTTTGCAACACTGGCTCGAAGCTGTAAGCAGCCTTTAGTTTCATTGCATTTTTATGTTGATTTGAATATTGCCCTCATTATTGTCAATGTAATTGAATTTGCTATTTCTGTTCTCAACATTACTATATTACAGTAGAAAGGGGGATTTCTTTCCCATTGATGTTACACTTCCAACCTATAAATCGATATTGCTAAGAATTGGTTTTAGGTGTCGAATTGGTCTTTACCTATCTCAGTACTAGAATTGAGATATTTCATGGGTTGCGTAAGCATACTCATTTTCACCACCATGTCCTACAGATCGATCCACGCCATCGTTATGGACACAATCTGCATTACTACTATGATATTTGGTTCGACAGTGAGAGCACCCAACCTTTCTTCTACTGGTTAGTATATGTCTTGGTATCATTTTTCATTTTTCTCCTCTCAGACAACAACATTCCATCTATCAATCTTATCTGCTCATCTTCATGTCTTTATTTCTGTGAAAATGAAGGTTGGACATCGGGGATGGAAAGGAAGTAGATCTTGAGACTTGTGCGAGGATTGTCCTTCAACGCCAATGCATTAAATATCTTGGACCCGTAAGTTCTACACATTGGGAAACTCACATTTTCTCTCTCATTGGTGGATGCACTAAAACTTAGAACTACTTGTATATTAACACATGCATTTGTAAATGCATGAATACATATCTGCATACATAAAGGTTCTTGTTTATGTCTGTAGGGGTTGATATGTATGTTTTTTTTCTTTAAATTAAGTCATTTTTGTCCTCATTCTTTTTGCAGAAAGAGAGAGAAGCATATGAAGTCACTGTCGTTAATGGGAGACTTGTCTACAGACAGAGTAGGATGTTTGTGAACACATCTGAAGGTTCAAAGTGGATATTTGTTCTCAGCACATCAAGAGCATTATATGTGGGGCAGGTGAACTTTGAAACCATGATTTTTGTTGGAATGCATTCATTTACCCCACAACATATGATCAAACAAAGGAAAAATAAGTAACTTTTTTTTATAGTAAAAATCTAATTCTGTCTTTTGTGTATTGCTGATCCGGCATGTAGAAGAAGAAGGGTATATTTCAGCACTCGAGTTTTCTCTCTGGAGGAGCCACAACAGCAGCTGGAAGATTGGTTTCTGAAAATGGGGTTCTTAAGGTACTTACACTTTCCATATTGTATTACTGGGCATTATTCAATTTGATTCCGTTTTACCATTCTTCTTCTTCTTCTCTCTCTCTTTCTCTGAAGACTGCTTATGGTTTTATGGGATTGTGTGTTTTTTTCTTTTTATACATATATTTTGAAAGATAACAATTGGCATCTGTTTGTTCATTTCTTCAGGCTATATGGCCATACAGCGGCCACTATCTTCCAACGGAGGAGAACTTCAAGGAGTTTATCATCTTCCTTGAAGAACATGATGTAGATCTCTCCAATGTAAAGGTACTCTCTTTTTTCCTTCTGTGAATAAACTCGACATCAACTGTCCTGTTGAAGGGATGATCCACTGCAAAGCCATGAAAATCAAGAAATACGTAGTGACTCTCCTGTCATAAAATACCAACACCAGTATGGCCAACTTCTAGTCAATCACATTCTATGGGATGGTGATAAGATTCACCTGCGTCGGATTATTTTCCACAATTTCGTGAACTTAGAAAGAGTAACATATCTGATGTTTGTCGTTGCTTTTCCAGAGGTGTGCAACTGATGATGACAGCCCGCCGTGCAAAGCACACAAGAAACCTTACGAAGAGGAGGAAGTGGTATGCCCCACTGCATCTGATGTGCAAGATTCAAATCCTCTGAAGGAGGAGATGGAATCTATCAAAGAGGCCATTGAGGGAGCAGATGGCTTGGACAACAATGTTGTTGATGCAGAAGCTCCAACATTCCACTTGGGCAAACCTCTGTCGTGCAAGTGGTCTACTGGAAATGGTCCCCGAATTGGAATAGTAAGGGACTACCCCGCAGATCTGCAATTCAGGGCACTTGAGCAAGTAAATCTTTCACCGAAGGTCACACCTGGTCCGATTGAAAGCTGCGGACCCATCCCATCGCCACGTCCGAGTCCTAAAGTCAGGCTCTCTCCAAGGCTTGCTTACATGGGTCACCCAAGCCCCAGAATGACTCTTCCAAGTACCAAATTGACATTGCCAATTCACTCGTTGGCAAAATGATCATGTCGTTGTTTCGATCCAAAACGGTCTCCGATCGAGGCATTTCACTTGTGGGTTCATCTGTAAGGGATTGGTGAATTGATCCTGGGCAGTAAAATGCCTGCTACGACTAACCTCGCATTGACGATGGAGTAATGATTTGTATTCATTCTTTTCTTGTAGAAAGTAAGTGAGAAATTTAATGAAGCAATAAATGATTTTTCTTCCTTCTAGTTGTTGTCATGAACTGGGGCTTGTGCAATGCATGTGTAGAAATGGAGTTAGAAGAAAAAATGTCTCTGGTTTTCTTTTTTGATGTTGATCTATGATGGTTCATGTAGCTAATAAGCAAATAAACTCATTCTGTACAAAGTGTGAGATTTCTGGCTTAACTTCCAATAATCACAACATTCACAATATTCAACTGACCAAACTCCTCCTAACATTGCTTATCAAATTTTTAAGAAATTCTAAGTTTTGTGTGGAGAATGGATCTCTAATCCTCCTCTTAGAAAGTATGAATTAGGGCACATGTGAGGCATTTTTAGTTAAAAAAAAAAAGGTAATGGTAGCATACAATAAAATTGGTAATGTGTGATGAGTTAAGATTGAAGATTTTCTCAAATTCGTAAACAAATTAGAATATTTCTATCAAAACCTCCCTAGAAAATTCAATTAATTTTTTCAAGGAGTCTTAATAGAGGTCAGAACAAAAGCTAATTTGAAGTGGTTTGGCTACGTGAGTAAAAGACTAGAGATAGTCTCTGCAAGTGAAATCGATAGAAGGAACTAATGGAGACGTAAAAGTGGCAAAGGCCCCGAAATTAATATTTTCTAGTACTCCATATATTTGACCCTTAAATATTACAATTTAGATATTGACTTTTTCATAAGAAAATTCTTAATTTTGTCTTTAGAGGGAAGGGAAAAAGAAGGTACGATTGATAGTAAAATAATAATTTATGATAGGGTCGATAAAAATATAGAACTTAAAAAGTTGACCTAGATAAATAGAAATGTAGCATATATTTTATTCTTTATATGAAATTGTCGATTGTAAATTTGTAAGGTTGACATTGAAAATTGAAATTGTTACATTGAATACTTACCATTTGAGGTAAGTCCCCTCAACCCACTACACATTGAATTTCACCCGAATACTTACCATTTGAGGTAAGTCCCCTCAACCCACTACACATTGAATTTCACCCGGTCCTTTTGAACTATGCATATCACTACAGTTCAGAATTTAAAAAATTGGACTGGACTAAAAATACTATTAAGTTGAATAATTTGGATGACTTTTCTATTTAACTTAATTAAATTCTATAAAATTCGTTGGTTCACTCAATTAAAAATCCTATTGAATTGAACAATTCAAACTGACTCATGTGAGTCTTGAAAATATCGTGATCGAGTATAATAATTGAATATTTGGTAACGTATGATATAATAGAATGCAGCGTGATAAATAAGATAGTTGTCGATAAAATAAGACGTAAAAATCAGAATTTACAAAAACTTTTATAATGATAATGACTCAAAAGTACATGTAAAACATAGACCTATCAATTTGGAATTTTTTTAACTAAAAACATGGAGGTAGAAAAGCTCTACAGTGGACTTCTCATCAGTGTCTTAAAAATCAAATTAAAGTATAATCTCTAGTTTATTATTCTACCAAATTAAATCAAACCTAATAAAAGGAAAATTCAATTAAAAGGAAGCGGGAGTCCTAACTTCGATCTCATTTCATCTAAAGGGTCACTCCCAATAGATTTACTTAACTTCGATTTCCATTTTACCCATATGTGATGAAGATCAAATGAGCCATATATAATCAATTGATGACAGTATTACGATTTTAAAGATGAAGATCATAAGGTTAAAATAATTACATATGGATTAATTTTGAGTGGCCATTTAGACATCCGACTTTTTTTTTAGCAGACATTCGATTTCAAACTTTCATGCGAAATTATCATTTTGCCCCTCAAAAATGACTATTCTTCCACATAAAATTGAGGGGCAAAATGGTAATTTCACACAAAAATTTGAAATCAAGTGTCTCCTAAAAGAAAAATCGAGTGTTTAAATGGCTACCTTTAATTTTACACACATCCTATTCATATGGTTTTCTACATATTTCATCCGATCATAATTACTTTTTCGATTCATTATCCTCATCCCATTCTCCTTAACCTAATATTTATAGAGTTTTCACTTTTGCATTCATGCATTCATTTGATAAGGGTAAGGATCTAATATTTAAGGGTAGACCCTTGCCTATTTAATAAATGGGTCAGATCATAGACTCTTACCCTTTTAAAATAGTGAGATCCGGGTTACGTTAATGGGTTGGGTCAACTTTTATCGGGTCTATTTAGAAGACCTTTATATGGATCTATTGATGGGTCAGGCCCGAATTGTTTGATCTTCACCCTACACCCAATCCGTGGACAGCCCTATTTATTTTAGTAAGCAAGCCTAAATTGGTCTAGGTCCAGGTTGATACTAGTCTGTAGAAACTGGTCTTACCCAAAATGACTAGCCACTATGGGTGTTGTCTACCCTCACTTATAAGTTTAGGACCTTCCAAGCACACATCCGTTGTGGGACTCAACACAAGCCTGTGTGACATACATCTGCTGAGACCCAAAGCCAACAAAGATGAGGGCAAGCATTTAAAACATTCAAACATGACTTCAGAGAGAAATTAGAACATGTTTAAGTTCTTTGATCTAAAATAACATAATAGTGTTTTCATATGTGGATCGCCAATTACCATGAAATCAAGCCTAAATGTCACTAGCAGCAAGACCAGTGAACAGTTGCTAGTTGTTCCACACTGGAGTAATGCATTTAGGGTCATGTTTTAGTAGGAGAAAGGGACCCATGAACAGGAACTACAGTTCCCTCCATCTTTCTTGTTGTTGTATTCTCAGACCATGGTGCAGTCTTCTGGCCCGCAAAATTGAACAATACCCCTAAGGAAGCTCCATCTAACCTCGACCCAAATAAGAGCCTTGAACCAACCACTCTTGACAAACCCTAGCAATCATGGACTCGTGATTATGAGGGAGTGTCCCTCAAAGGGACACTTCTCTGTAACCCTCCATGTGGGTGTTGTTTGTCACCTTCATGTAGGCCATCTTTGGCTATGAAGCACAGAAACAAATGAACTCCAAAGTGTCCCGAAAGGACATGTTGAAGATGGATTCATCTATGAAGCACACAAAAAAATGGACTCCTAAATGTCCCCCAAATGACAGGCTTTAGACAGCTTCACCCATGAAGCATGCAAACAATCGAACTCGGAACTGTCCCAAATGACAGACACAAGATGCAGAGGTACTAATGTTACTCACGTGCTCCTTGGCCTCTCACATGTAAAAAATTGATTGGTGGCCAAACTATGGAACTTCAGACATGACCACATGCATCTTTGTCAGCTAATCGCACATGGTGTCAGACACGAGCACCACTGAAATCCCCAACATTCAAGCACATCTATGTAGATACATATATGAAGGAAATGCTACTGTGTAGAACATAGATAAAATGCATGGTATTCTGGTTAAACTAAGACAATTAAGATAAAAAGGAAACATATATGATTTCCCAAACAGCTCAGTAGATCAGATGTATGTCAAGCACAACAAAACTTAACCAGTAGAAGAGGAGACATTCAAAAAAGAGGAAGAACTTCTTCGATTAGAAGGAAGATCATGGTAACTATTAATTCAAATCAGCTACACCCAATACACCCAATACATCAATGGGTCATTTGTTTATGTATAAAGTAATTAACAGTTTTAGGGATGATTGCTGATGAAAAGCACAAATGATTTTATTAGAATGCAATCAACAGGAGAAAGAACATGTAAATGGACAGTTGTGCCCATTTTCAGGGATTCTCATTTACAAATTAAACCGAGAAAGAATCACATCTAAATAGAATATGGGTAAGGTGAATGTCAAGGCGGATTTGGAAGCGTAGAGTGATCTTCCTGTTCAGTCTCCCAGCTTCTACGCGGAGCAACCTGTTCATGCAATGGAGTGTATTGCTGCAAATTCAATGTGAATACAAGAATTACTGCAAATTGAAGTGTTTCCTGCCATAATTGTGCATCTGTGTGCTACCTAAGAATTCATATCGAGTAGATCTCTCAGAGTGATCACCATCACTTCTCTAGGAACTTTTATTTTTAAATTTTCTTTATTAGTCAAAAAGTGAAATTTCAAGGGGAATATTTTTCATTTCTCCCCTTTCCTACCTAAAATCATAAGTCAAGAACTTCAAGTATGACGGGAGACACAAAAAATATTGTTTGTAGGTGGAAAATAATCTCTGATTGGTGATTCTAGAGATACCCAAAAAGAGTTGAACTTGTATGCATAATCTAAAGATATGTGAAATATGGATCATTACCTCCATCTTTACCATCAGTTCCCTTGCAGTTGGAGCAGAAAGAACTATTTGCCGCGCAGCTGGCTTGATGAAACCTTCAGTGACACCATTATCAAATGATGCAAGCAAGGAATTGTAGTACCCATCAACATTTAACAGACCAACCTATCCACAGATAAGTGAAGAATTCCATTATCTCTTCTGATGGAAACTTATTTAGTGCCACTATCAATGATATAAAAACTGAAAACCAATAATAAGGTACCGGTTTGTTGTGAATTCCAAGCTGCGACCATGTTATCGTCTCCAACGTCTCTTCCATTGTTCCATATCCTCCTAAATGATCAAAGATATAAAACTTATGGAACTATAGAAAACCTTCAAACATACAAAATATACATGGAGGAAGAACTCTGCTTTGTGTCAAGAGAGGCAGCAAATTAGGAACTTACCGGGAAGAGCAATAAAAGCATCAGCTTGTCGGGCCATTTCAGCTTTGCGCTCATGCATGTCAGAAACTGATTTTAGTTCTCCCACAGTTTCGCCAGAGATCTATAAACATCAAAGTTGCTAACCCCCTTAGATATACATGTTTTCTCAATCTAAAGCTGCTGACAGAAGGCAGTGAAGACTGGACTAATTAATTTTAGTTCTCTCAGCAGGTTTTTAAAGAGAGAATGCATATAGATTGTTTATGCAAAATATGATGCTGTGAACTTCAAACTGAAGGCATCACCAAGCTAAAAATTACCTAAATTTTGGGAACAATTATCATTTATTCTTCTCCCCTATGTTTTTTATACTAATATTACACCATAGGTAAAGCAAAGATCATTGAACACTAGCAGCAATTGAAAAAAAAAAATCAACAAAGAGATTCTTGTTAATGCAAACCAACATTATTAGGTGGTAATCTGCAACATTTGACTCTTAAGATATACCACTATACCATCAAAAGATGACAGGTGATCACATGAAAAAAGTAATACCAGATTTGTATGCCGAGCACGATTAATGAACTCTAAAACTTCTTGAACATAATCATTAAGCGAAATGTGTGAATTCTATCCATCTCCATTTTCCTTATGTTAGTAACTAGTAATCAGAGAATTATATATCCACTAGCTTCTCATGCACATTGAAAACCTCAAATGACTCGCATTCGATTTCTTGAATAATTGGAAGAAGAATGAAACAACCATATACTAAGACTAGACAAGACTGAAACATGGTTAACTCATAAGAAGCTAAAGAAGGTTTAAACAAAGGAGGAAATGCCAAGAAGGATGTAATACATACCTCAAGAGGCATAAGGGCTTTTGGAATGACCCTACATTCAAAAAAGTAAAAAGAAAAAGAAAATACATAAACAAGATTGCAGAAGGAAACGATGTCGAGGAATTCACAACTTCAATACCAGAAAGAAATCCTTTCAGAGAGAGAGACTAAGAGCCACATTGTTAACCCCGAATTCCTTATGATTTTGAATTCAAATTCTGTAGAATTCAGAGGCTTTTCACAACTTCTCATCATCACCAAAGCCATTTGTCCATCTATGTAGGTCGGCTTTCAGAGTTCAATGTTTCTACTATATCCTATAAACTTTTCATAATTGTATAGAGTATAAGCCCAAAATTTCATAGAATTGCAATACACTAAATGATTCCAAGCTACCCAGCAGGTCCTAAGAAGATAAAAGGGGGAAGTTTGACCAGTGCCCGATGCTCACCCAAGAACATGGCAACCACCATTATAAACAGTTCGAGAGATCAAGCCCATCAATCCCGCACTCCCTCCACCATAAACCAAATTTATCCTTCTCTTCACCTGTAATTTACATGCAAAACAACAGACAAAGAAGCCCACATGAATTTTCAGATTACTTCATCCAATACATACACAACTTCTCCTTAATAAATAAGTGAATTCACTAAATCCCCATCAGAAAGAACACATTCACAGCCCATACATCATAAGAAAACAAAACCCTTTAACCTGAGTACCACAATATGAAAAGTACTTCACATCGGTTTAGATAGAAACTAGTGATTGATAATAAGAGGTCAATAACCCATAGTTTACAAACCTAATTACTCATAAATAGTCTATGATTAATTCAATGATGCAATTAAGAGGAGAAAAGGAAGATGATAGAAGCAAGTAAATGGAAAAGAAGCAGACCAGTTCATGACCCAAGTCAAGAGCAGCTTCACTGAAGACAGTTCTGTTGCCAGAGCTACTCCCACAGAAGACACAGATTCTCTTGAACTTGTTATGGGAATTCCCTTCCATCTCCTCTCTGTCTCTCTCTCTCTCTCTCTGTCTCTCTTATAGAGATTTGAAAGGTTGAAATATGAGAGAATTGTGGAGTGTCAAAAGGAGTAAAATAGCAGAGAAATTAAAGGAGAAAGAGTACACTTATTTCTCATTTATGCTGAGGCTTTCTTTCAGAATCAACATACGAGACTGAACAACTGGAAGGTACAATTTTGTGTGGAGAGAAGGCCACATTCTCCATGCCCTTTCTAATCCAACGTCTCTTTGTCGGCCCTACTCAAGTATATTAACAAAACGAAATCAGAGCAGAAAATCCCTCTCTCTCTCTCTTGCCTGAGGAGATGAACAGTGATGATAGTTGATAGTGATCTCATGCATTCGAATACAGTAAAGAAACAATTCTACTAGCTGTTAAGTGCAAAATTTTCATTGTGAAGACCTGTTTCTACTTCTTCTTTTTTTTTTTTTTCAAATCTCTTTCTACTTTAGTTTCACCATGAAAATGATAATACAAAATTCATAATCTTTTTATTTGAAGTACTGATATTTATCTAAATATGTTGATAAGAGCTAATGAAGAGTTTTAATTCTTTAGAGTTACTTAACAAAAAAGCCTTCTTTCTCTCCTTTTTTTTTTTTTATATCTATCCTCATTCCATGTAAGATGAGACTAATCTCGTAAACATGTGTAAATCTTCTAAGTTACATACATTAGTTAAGTCGATGAAAAATAATACTACGGGGAGTAGTCCAAAAGAAGAGAACATAATCAAATTCAATATTTTACTTTATGGGACGGCCAAAATTATTGGTGATATTTTAAAGTAATAATCATCTGCCATGTGTCAAACTCAATATAGCCCCTCATCAGTCATCACCTAACTGAGAACCCAACATTCACCAAACCCAACCTCCAAAAAGTGTACACTATCCCATCCAATGTTCTTAATTTAAAAAGAAACAAGAAAAGAAAAGAAAAGAAAAGATACCATAACGGGCAAGTCAAGATAAAAGATGATTTTGAAGTTTTTGGAACATGTAAATTATATGTTTTTTTGAAAGAAGCTTCATTCAACTTTAATAGTTATCAAATTATATGTATGATTATAAAACTGTTAATAAACTTTTATTTTATATATATATATTTTTTAATTTTATCATTTTTACTTTAATAAATGCTTAATTCACTTACTCTTTTTTATTTGAACTTATAAATTGATCTAAAAATATTTGTGTGTAAGTGATGGGTGAGTACAAAATAGTAAGTAAGTTGTTAAAAAGGAAAAAAGGAAAGAAATAAAGAAAATATAATCTCTTTATTACTATTATTACTATTATTGTTATTATTATTATTATATATAGGAGACAATTCAAGGTGACCGTCAAATAAATCTTGATTGTTCATTCATCAAATGTTTATGACTTGCTTTCATGTTGCTAAGAAAAAAATTGAAAAATTCATCCAAATATAACTAAAATAGAACAAATTAAGATTTTATTTAATAAATCTGAAATATTTGACATGTCTTTATCAAATTAGTATTGAAAAATAGAGAAATTCATGCAAATAAATAGACTAAAAATAGGAAAATATTTTAATATTAGATTTGTTGAGTATGAATAATTTGGCTCACATTTTTTACATTAGTCTGTATAAAAAAAATTGAAATCTATTTCTTTAATTGTTTTTGGGTGGGTAATGATGTATCAAATGGGGCCTAATTCACAATAGTGGCAGAATTGGTCCCATTGTAGAAATTTTATTTGTATTTAGTAGGATAAATGAATGCATCCCATCGCCCACCAACAAAAGATTAGATAGCCATCACATAAGGAGCTTAAAAGAAATTCCAATGCCCCATTAATTCAATGGTGGGGCCCACTTATCATCACTATCTGATCTTGATCTGATAGTGATGAAATGGTATTTATAGTCAACTAGCATTCCCCATCATCCCCACTATTAAATCATTTTTGCTATTAAAAGTAGATCAAGATTGTATCTTTATTTAAAATTTTAAAGTCCTCCATTTAAAAAGATTCTCAGAGAATGTATTTCTCCACAACTTAAATTTATGGTTTGCTCATATGAGTGTAGCTCAACTGGTAATCTCTCTTCTCAGGAAGCGGGAGGTGCTAATCTCGAGCCTTCATGGCCTTACTTGGTGTGCCCTAAGGGCAGTGGGTATGTGGGCTTTTATGCTAGGTTTCCCACAATTTCTCCACATGTAAATTCAAAAAACAAAAAAAAAAAAATTTAAGTTTTCTTAGAAAAATTAATGGTGTGAGTCATGAGCCATTAATGACCTTCCAAGCCACCAAAGAAAATTATTTACATTTCATCCATACGACTTTACAATGATAGGGATATTGATATTTTAATTTTGAATGTATATACAGTTTATGTCACTTTGGAGAGATGTCTATTTAAAATATATACTAATTTGCAGATTAATCAGAAAATATAAAATGTTACAACATATAATGCAAATAGGGAGTAAATAAAAGTTTTTGATATATTATGTTTCACTTGATCTAAATGTTTTACATTAATGCATACACTAAACCTATCAACATTGTTTTGAACCATATGTTTCATGAATGGGCTAAGCACATTGAACTAGATTGTCATTTTCTTCGACAACTCAGTTATGTCGAGCGAATCTTCTCTCCTTATCTTTGGTCCAAGGACCAACCTGTCAATATGCTTACCAAGTCAGTTTCTTGGGCCCAATTTGATCGCGTTTTGAGCAAGCTGAACTTAACCAATATGTTCGCCCCAGCGTGTTGTGAGACCTAGGACACAATGATAACGTGGGACCCACTTCTCGGCAAAGTTGACCAAAATCATCTCATTTTGAAAAGTCAACTTAATTTATTTCGCTAGTTGTATGATCATTCTTTTATTCCTTTTTATTTTAGCCAATCTGTTTGTCTCACTATTTATTATTTTATATGTATAATTTCTTACTATTTAAACACACAGAAACTCTCTCTCCATCAATTTCTTTCAGAATTTACTTTTTCTACCACTAATACTTTCTCTATTCCGTGGGACATACCATACATTACCATCAATCACTTATATTCAACAAACAGCCAATAATCTCTCTCTCTCTCTCTCTCTCTCTCTCTCTCTAAAGGTGAAAGGGACAGAGAGTAGAAATGAGAGAGAAGAAGAGATAAAAAGATAATCATGAGCACATTCACCTGCCATTCACTCCAAAGTTGTGAACACCATCATCTTTAGTGGACTAGAAGGACCCACTTGGTCTACATCACAGATCTGGCAATCGATTCTTAGCCGTCCAAATCAGAAGTTGAAAGTTCAAATCTAAACTTGGAAGGCCCACATAACCCTCTTTTAAGTCTCTGTAATTCTAGATATTGTCACACTTTTTTGTACCATAGAAGCTTCATAAAATGGTCCCCAAACCCCAAATAGAAGATGAAAGAAAGATGAAAGCAAAACCCCTAATCTTTCTCTTGCTGTTTCCCAGCCATTGACTTCACTTTCTAGCATTTGGAAGAAGTAAGAAACTAAACAAACTCACTTTGTTCCCTTTCCTTTCCTATTTAAAGAACAGTACTAGAAAGGGACTTGTAACCATATACATCAAAGGAATCAAAAGAAACCTTAGGAAATTGCACATTCCAACCCATGAAATACTTAGTAGTTAGTACACACGAACATTGTTACTTTTCTAACCTAGACAGGATGTGGACTGCCACGTGTCCGTCTATCGAGATGTCATCGCCAATCACACGGATTCTGATCGAAACTGTAGCCCTTCACGAGTCATTGCTAATACGTATTGACTGTAACACATCAATGCATTGCGATCTGGGTCTGGACAGATGATGGGCGAAGGTGTATCAGCCTGTAAAATTTGATACGGACGTAATACCATCCCAATTGTAATACAATTTTTACCCAAGAGACAAATAAATCTCCATTTTCTCAAAATCTAAGACATTAATATGGATATGAGTACATTTACCTTGTTCAACATCTACTTGTGTATTAAATTTTGTAATTTTTTTCTTCAAAAATTGTGATTCATGTTATTATCTCTTTTGAATTAGTCCTTTGGACATGTTCAATGTCACACAAGTGTCTACTTTATGGAGATTTTCATTGTAACATTACTTTTGTAATAAAACTATTAGAATATGCTTATAAAATCCCCTATTGGCATCAATCAAACTACTCAACAAGAGTACGTGTCATTTATCTATGACATAATAGGTAATCTTATTCAACAAATAGTTTTGTATTAGGTTTTTTTTTTTTTTTTTTTAAAATATTACAATATTATTGTTTCTATTTTAATTTTGCTTGATGAATTAGTCTTTTGAAATCTGAACAAGTGAAATGTCACATAAGTGTCTACTTTATAAAGCTTTTCATTGTCATATCTTTTATAACATTTTTTTAATGAAATCATTATGACATATTCATACATTAATCTACAAGTATCAAAATATCTAAAATGAGTTTTGACATGATTCATCAAGTAGGCTATTCTGTAAATTTTGGTTTGAAAGAGGGGGCACATGTAAAATTTATATATTTTTATCAAGGGATTTTAAAGTTTTGAAGGCCGACACCATCACATTTTACGGAGAACAGTTCATTGAAACTGAGCGTGAATCGAACTCGATCTTGCTGAATAAGGCAGGTTTCTTGACTGTCACGCCAACTCATGAGTTCTTCGGTAGTTTGATAATTTAGATTTTTTTTTTTATTTAGTTATGCCAATTTTCAAGATTGGAAGAACTTATTCAAAGTATTCATCCAATCTATGCCCTTCTTTTGTTCTCAAATTATGGACACATAAAAATTTAACCAAACTTCATAAAGGATGGGCCTATTGTGTGGAATAGGTCTTAATAAAGATGATTTTATAAAATTATCATCTTAATAAATTCATATACACTTCAAAAATAATAGAAAAATTCAAACACAAAAAGAGAATAATATAATTATAGATATTTTTTTTTTAGATTAACATGTGGAAAATTCAAATATAATTCTACTAAAACTTCCACGGATGAGCCCACTATCCCTAAGGCACATAAAGATTAGACCATACGAACTCGAACCCACAACCTCCCAACAATGGATTTGACTATTATCTTAATTGAAATTCAACTTTAATTAATTAAACTTTTACCTTAGCTTATCCTAACATATCCCAATAATGGGCATTACAGACACTGCACGCATCTCAAGGAATGAGGAAATTCATGGCCCACACTAAGACCAAATGATTAATAGAGTTTATGACCATTGTGTTATTGTTATCAAACCCTAGATACAACCAAACCTTTTGGACAACATGCTATGAAGGACAGAATTACAGTGATTCAACTCTTTTTTTTTCTTCATATCCAAATTAATAATTTGTCTTTCAAAGTCAAAACTTAAATTGGATTGATGGGTGCATATCAACTAACATCTATCTACTCATAAAACTAGTTTGCATGCTCATTCAAGCATAAAATTTTAATGAAATAAAAGATTTAGTCATTATTTAATTTAAAACATCAATTCAACTCTTGTTTATTAGGTCACTTTCGAGACAACTAAGTTATTATAATACAATACACTACATATTAAGCTAAAAAATATTAAAAGAATATCTGATCCCCACTAAAATAATATATTCACATCTAACTACATATCTAATTATGTACTTTCATTTTAAAAAGGGGTGACAATACTTGTATTCCGGGGTTCAAATGTAATACTTTGACTCGAATTAGGCGTAATCAGTATGATAAATCATACGTTGATCTGTTAATCTTAAAGATTTCGGTTCCCAGGTTTGGCCGAGTCAGAGTTCGAAAGCTAGATGATCCAGTTTGTCTAATTGGAAGGGCAAAATGGTAATTTACCATTTATCAATAATATTTCTTCTATGTATGTAATTATTTGATTATTAATGGATGATATTGAATTCCTTAATCAAGGATTTTAATTTATAATTATAGAATTATTTTATTTTCAGAAAATATTGTTTAAAACTACCCGAAAAGACCCCGAAAGAGAAGAAATAAATGTTTTTAAATGATTTCAGGAATAAGAAAATTTTGAGAAAATTATGTGATGTTAGGTTTTAAAATGACGGTATAGTTTATTTCTCCAAATTTTAAAAATAAAGGCTTAAACTCTTTTATTAAAATAAGTAAATAGTGTCAAAATGTGGATTTTTGTTTAAATCTATGGTTTTTGGTGAATTTAAAATTTCTAAAATTTTATGACAAATAGAGTTTATAAAACCCAATTTTTTTGTTAAGATGGATTAAATTAATTAAGTTATTTAAATCATGTTTTAAGTTAAAATTTAATTAAGACCAAAACTGGACTTATTTGTAAAACTTGCAGGAAGAACTTATCTGCAAATAAAAGTTATTGTTTTACTGTTACGCTGGTACGTGGCCGAGGCAACCCATGCAGACGCCCGTGGGTTACCAGTGATGTGTCAACATGCTGGCCTGGTTGGAGGGTTCATAAATTCTACCCTCCTCCAGCTGGATTCACCTCAGATTAAAATCTAACCCTCTCTGAAAACCAACTGCCATCCCTCTGTTCTTTTCATAAAAATTCACTATAAGCTTAGGAAGGAGACTTTTCAAGTTTTGTATTTTCAACTCCAGAGATCAAGCAAAGGTAACCATTGTATTCATTTTTAAATTTTAACAAGTTTAGAATCAAACAGAAGTAAATTTGACCAAGTTTTGAGTGTGGAAAATGGAATTGAAGTTTTAAGAAAATCTTGAAAATTCTTGTGTCATACTGGTGTTCACACTAAAATCAAAGATTTTGAATCGGAGTTAAGGTTTTAATTTATTCCCTTTGTCAAGAGGACTCATTGAGGAGTCCATCTGACCAGTGGGATGTGAAAAACGAACCCAGAAAACCTACTGTTTCTGGATTCGCATTTCGCTCATCCGGTGTCGTTGTTGTCTACTGTTGGAGGAGGAAGACGACTCTCAGAAGGTTTGGGAGTTGGTCTTCGGAAGCTCCGAAGCTGACACCTTCGAAAGTACCGAGCTTCGGTTCGGGGTTCCGAAGTGTCCAGAGGTCAATCGTTTCTCCCGCCTCTGCTGACGGAATGTTCCAAGTCTGTTCCAAAGGCGAACTGCTCAGAAGTTCCAAGCTTTCCTCAGCAAGATCCGAGACCCACCGAAAGTTTTGTTTTCTATTTTTCCGCGCGAAAGCACATTCAGACGTTCCGAGACATGAGCCTCGAACGTTCCGAAGAACAGAACCATGTTCCGAAGTTCTGTGGACCAATTTAGGCAGTGGATTGGAAGTTCCGAAGCCACAGTACCTAGTTCCGAGGCATGTTTCGAGGAACCCAATTTTGAATTGTAAAATTTGGTTTGATTTAAGATTTCTGGTTTAAACCCTAGGTTTTTAATGTGATGTTTATACCCTTTTTTTATAATAAAAAATGATACTAACCATTTTCTCTTAATACTGTAGTGTATGTACTTATTGTATTCATTTCCGGACGATACTCTCTATCTGTGGCTGACCCAGCCCGATAACTATCTGTAGCTGTGCGATTTCCTACACCGCTTGGTAGAAAAGAAGTGTTCGGGCACTAAGTGACCTTTAGGCTTAACTCGTTATAAGAGTAGTGGCATGAGCACTTTATACCTCGAGGCCTAACTCAATACGTCAATCTGGTTATGCCCAGAAGACAATATGAGAAGTGGCATGAGCACTCTATTATATATACATTGCTGATTATTGTAACTTAAAAATGATTAATAACCAAATAGGAAACTCAATTCCATTCCCTTGGAGATTTCCGGAAAATAAGATTTGAGACTTTATGAGTATGTATTGCTTGTCATGCTATGTATATTGACTGGTCATTATCTGTATATCTGTTTGTATGCTTGACAGATACTTCGATACCATACATTTTCGGTGAGAAGACTTAACACTGCAGTAAGAGTAAATTAGGTTAAATGGGATCTAGTGTAATGAGTGGTTTCAAGGATCTGTTTTGATGATCCTACTTATGTGCCTAGACATGATGCACTATTGTGAAAAGTGCTTATGGATATTTGTGATGTTGATCAGATATGATGATGCTTATGAGCTATGATGTTATTGATACTGCTTCCACGTACCCTTTACTATTGAATCATTACCGAACTTGTGTGTGTCGGTTTACGTCTACTGGACCAAGTGGGTCAGTTAATGAGCTTGTGTGTGTCAATACCGATTTTGGGTGAGCCAGAGATGTACTTGAAAGAAGTATTTTGACTGTGTTGGGACTTAATACTAATGGTCTCAGCGTAGTATCTAGGTGTTACCGTGGATGTCAACAGTTATGGAATTATGATGAGATTTTAGGTAGGATGAAACTATTATGTTGATAATATTGATTTTGACTAACCTGATATTAAATAAATTGCATTGTTATGTTCTTTCACTGGGCTAGTTAGCTCACAGTACTCACATTTCAGGAGATGTACCCGAGGAGAAGGAACCTCCATATTGAGCGTAGGAAGGAAAAGTGGTGGCTTTGCCTTGATTTCCCACAGGCGAGAACTTGTTGTTAATGTTTGGTTCTTTAGAATCATGATTTGTGTAAAGTACCGTATGTGGTACTTATTTTATGATGGCTTGTAAAACTACTATGTGTTCCGTAGTAACTCTGATTTATCTATGAAATATTTCGTTTATGGAAATATGCGAATGTATGTTATGTGCATGCATGTGGGTAGGTTTATGGTTTGTGTGTGAGATCACATGTTGAGGACATGTGGGTTGGGCCTAACTCTTGATCCAGTCCAGTTATAAGTCTTGAGATTAGTTTACAAAAAAAAAAATCAGTAGCGTTCAGAGCCCACTTCTGGGTCGGGGGCGTTACATCAAATCTCGGTATCGATCGAGAAATTTATTCTCCTACTTGTATTTATTGGATTAAATCTCGTTTTCGAATAATATCGGTCGATATCTCTGATATCACCGAGGTATCGGCTAATATCATTCTCTCTCCTACTTTTTATTTTTTGAAATATCGGCTGGTATTTTTTGTTTTTTTCAATTAAAAACATTGAAAAGCATGCTCTATTATTTTAAAAAGAAATCTGGAAATAAAAAACACAAATATTGGTCAACATTAACAGGATACAGATGAGGCCCACTCCCATTTTTTTTTTTTTTTAAAAAGAAAAAGACGATATAATGATATTTACCGATATCATATATGAACCGATACGTATCGAGTTCAAAAATCTGATACGTATCGATCGATACAATACATATCAACTGATATTTGTCACCATGATTGTATTAAGAAGGCTAAAACTGATAGATATGAAGCAAGGTGTATTATTTAAGATCAAAATATGTAATCTCTTTTTTACCTTTCTTAAATCTCTTTTTGGAAAAAAGATACGCTTGAACTTTGTTGATGGAGATAGCATACCAACGTATCATTGGCTCAAAGGTTTAAAGCTAATTTGAATGGCCCCATTGAAGCAACTTTAAGAAATATGGTTGCCACTAAAACTACCATAAAGGTAATTAGGTATGTTTAACATAAAATATAATAAGAAAATGGGTGACATAACAAAGAGGTTCATGACTTGAGGGACTTGCTTCTATCTTATATGGGACTTCAATAAATTAAACATTTAAATAATAAAAGGTTTTTCACATGAACCATCCAACATATTAATTTATATGTGTATATCATCATGTGGGACTCACTTAAACCACCATCAATAAAGAAGAGAAAGAGAAGGGAAGGTGACATCAGGCCTTACGAATTTAATGTCAGGAGGCCACATTTACATTAGACATTTTCATTGAAAAGAATAAGAAAATAGCTTTTTCACACTTGAAGTGCTAAAGTGTGGAAGAATCATAAGAATAAATATCAAATTTGCATTTGATAGTAAGGTTTGCACAGGGCGCCCATCCCAACATCGATAAAATTTGTTAGGAAACACGAGATAGAGTAAAATTTATATTTTACTCTTACCAATGTACCACTCATCAAGTACCGGTATACCGATATGCAGAACATATACAGCAATGTGTTATCAGTACACCGTTAGGATAAAATGGGAATTTCTCCATCATGTATCTCCTAACAAATTTTGCCTGTGTTAGGATGAGTGACCTTTCTATAGGAAATAAATCTTCACTTATTCCCTAAGAATGAAATCCAAATACAAATGTATAGTTTTAAAGCCAGTTTCCTACTTGGCGTGATGGTTTAGAACTTTAATGTTCTAATCTAAGGAATTAGAATAATGGTCAGGAATCTGCTTCAAAAGTGAGTGTCCTGATTTCAGTTCCCACCTCACTTTAGGACTCTGGATTCTCACTCCACCTCGAAGGGCCAGTTCCCATAGAGTTGCCCAGTGCATATGGGTAGGGAAAGTTATACATACTTCAAAGATAAGTAAGGTGTTTTAAGAAGTCTGAATACCTTGATTATAAAAAAAAATGGAAATTCAAATACTTGGAAAAAGATTCATTGGTCATCGAGACCTATCTTTATGATCATAAATATTATTCTTTTTCATAAACCATTTCCAATATTTACCAAAATCCCTTTATTTTTGGATAAATGAAACTACTAGGTGCTACAAATAAATAAAGTACTTTTTAAAGGAAATTAGTGTCTTGTATGTTTCCCAAAGGTTGAAAGGACCCCGAAGACACAAAGTCTAGAACAGGAAAAGGTTGGTCAAAGACAAATAAGGGAAAACAAAAGAGAGAATAAAACCAAGCCCACAAAACAATCTAGTGGTGCTTTTAATCATTTTTAGTAATCAAAATTTAGCCCATTAAAGCAACTATCACGTAATGTAAGATTATAAATGAACAATTAAAATCAAAAGTGTTCACACATCTAAAACCAACCATTCTATAGTTAGAATCTTATGATGTGGCTAAATTTGGGATTTAGATAAATTTAGAGGCTCACTTTCAATTGATATAGTTAATTAAAAATCCCTACAATCAAACTGTTAAAGGATTTGGATCCAACCAGGGAAACCAAGAATAAACACAGAAGAAAATCATCTTGAGATCATCTTTATCAAATGTCAAAATTTTATCTGTTTGGAGTAGGCTGCAACTCTGGTCGGGCAGGTCGGGTTCCTTAAAACCCAACCCGGCTTGAGTTGATATATATGGAACCCGACCCGACCCGAATTCTCAACTCGAACTTCACAACCCGACCCGACCCAAATCAATCCGAATTCTGACCCGACCCACATTTTGAACCCATTTTAACTGGGTTGGGTCGGGTTAAGTTGTAAAATCCTCAACCCGACTCGATCCAAATTTCATACTGGTTTTCATCTTCTCAACCCGACCTGACCCGTTGATCCTAAATTCTCAACCCGACCCGAATGATTTTCTCGAGTCAGGTCATGCGGGTCAGGCCAAAACCCAACCCGAGTTGCAGCCCTAATTTGGAGTTTACTTTTCGAATTTTACTCCATTTAGTCTTATAAAAAACCATAACATAAGTCACTTTATTATCTGTAAAATTGTTTCTTTCAACCTTTTTAAAAATTTAATTTAACACTTTTTGCTTGCAATTTCTAATCTCTCAACTTTATACACGGAGGTCAATCTCTGATTTTCTATTTAAATGTCCAAACTACCTCAAATGAGTTTTTCTCATTTTGTCATCAATTAATATTATTTTTAAACTGTCTCTAGTCTTTTCTATCTATATGTTTATAACTTTAAGGTAGCCCAGCCCAATGTAATGAAGTATCAATTAGACTCCAATACCAATATTTTGGTCATGAGAGTGAGGTGCCATTGGAAACTTGGAGACGATACTAAAATATCTCATACTGGTGAAGCATGACCCAATGTATTTTCTCGAGCCCAAGTAATGGAAGCTGAGTTTGGTTATGGCCCATTTTCTGATTAATATCCAACATTTTTTTTCGTTTTCCAAACTTTAAAATGTAATTCTTAACTATATTTTACATCTCATTCTTATGCATTCTAACATAGCTTGTAAGTAAACCTCGAGGAGGGGTCAAGAACCTGTCTTAAGAAACAGGAGTCTTGTGTTCAATTTATGTTCAATAAAAAAAAGGTCACTCTCAAAGAGTTGGCCTGGTGATTGAGACAAAAGACTTCGAGATTGAAGTCTTGAGTTCAGTCCCTAATGATTCCAATGAAGAGTCATCCCCATATACTTACCCGGTGTGCCAATTGGAGGTTTTCACACACCCCATAAGATTAGTAGAGTGTGACCCTAGACACCTCTGGACTAAAAAAAGCAAAAAAAAAAAAAAAAATTGATAGATAACATGGCAAGATATATGAGGATAAATGATGCAGGCATTAGATCCGTCAAACCCTACGATGTCCTGATCAAGATCCGAGTGGACTAGATCAAGAAATTGATCTTTCGAATCCATGATCGGACTTATGGAGAAAAGAGAGGCCCCACTTCAACTGCCACTTCAGATGATGACTCATCACCATGCGGGCCCCATGGACTGCTTAAACGACTGGTGGATTTTATTAATTTAATTTCAGTTTTTGGCTGATTTTATAAGGAGAATTCAGACCGATCCACGCCCAGAATTATCTCGTGGAAAGAAGCAATTTTTGAGAGTTACGAATAGCATCAACGGAAGAAATTAGAAACCAGATTTAGGGTGCCCATTTAGACACCCGACTTTTCTGTTAGGAGACATCTTTCTTTGAAATTTAGAGTAAAATTACTATTTTACCCTTCTGATTTTGAAAAATCTTTCATCGTCCGAATGCACATCGGAAGAACAAAATGGTAATTTCATTCTAAATTTCGAAAAAACGTGTCTCCTATTAGAAAAGTCGGATGTCTAAATGGCTATCCCAAATTTATTCTAATCTTCTCCAATAATCCAACCCATGTTGGAACTTGAATTTCACTAGAAATCAGCTCTATCTTAATCCAGAAAAAAAAAAAAAAAAGGCAGAGAGGAAAGAAACCCAGGCAAGCACAGAAAATTGCCAGTAAGCAGAGAAAAAATAAAAAGAAAGACGAGAGATATGCGCTGCAGAATCGGTGGAGAAGAAATAAAGAAGGAAGGCTCCAGCGAAAGAAGATGAGAAAACAAATAGAAATAAAAGATAAAAGGGAAGGAAAGGCAAATAGCTCCAGAAAAGGACAATAGAAGAATTGAAGAGGGCAGAAAGGAGCACTCGACAGCAGGCAAAGAAGAAGATCGAAGGGTTGGTATTTTATTTTTTATTTATTTTACTTCGTTTTTTAGTTTATGAATAAGGACTTACAAATTCATTGTTTTGGCAAAGGAATTTTACATCTGAATTTTATTTGAATTGAAATGAGTTTTGCTTTCTGCAGAATTTCAGCCTCTCCGAATCGAGGTGAGTTCTAGTTTATGGTTCTCTGAATTTTAATTTGGTTTTGTATTTTGAATTAAATTTTAATCTGAAATTTAAATTGATGCAATCTTTCTTTTTCTTTGACTGGTCGAGTGAACTAAGAGAAGGCATTTCTGATTTCTACCATTGAGAACCTAGACTGAGTTGAAAATCTCAGATCTAAAATTTATCATACAAAAAATCACAAAATTCCCCCAAAAAAAAAAAATTCCATCAATAAATGAATGAAGTTTAATACATAACATATTTATTAACAATAAATATATCATTTACATTACTTGTCATCCAAGTTAACAAGTTATTGGATTCGACATTGCTTCATCCAAACCCGATCCTTGACCGAGTTGAAAAATTCAGATCTAAAATTCATCTCCCAAAAAGTCACAAAAATTTAAAAAGTAAAATAAAAAGCCCATCAATAAATGAATGAAAAGTTTAATACATAAAATATTTATTAACAATAAATATATCATTTACATTACTTGTCATTACATTAATTGTCATTCAAGTTAACAAGTTATTGGATTCGGACATTGCTTCATCCAAATCCACATTCAAAAACAGAGAGATTTTAACCCCAAAGAGTTGGTTTGGGAGGAAGATCTCTAGAAGAAGGTCTTGGGTTCAAATCATGGGAGCTCCAATGAAGGGCCACTTCCCATGAGAATTTGTATAGAATAAGTTCCCATCAAAATACCCGGTATGTGCCGATAGAGGGATTTTCACACTCCTCGGACCTGGACACCTCTAGACCTCAAAAAAAAAAAAAAAAGATTTTAAATTCAAATTCGGACCAGTCTAAAAAGTTAAACTAATTTAGAATCCGCACCAAATTCACTTATTCTGGGCCTGGGGATTTCAAGTTTTCAGATTTCAAATAGCAGTTTACATCCCCCATTAGTAATGAAAAAAAAAGACACAGTTAACATGTCTGGAACTGCATCTTTGAAACTCACAGCAACTGGTTTTTCAAGTTTTCAAATTTATATCGTTTTACATCCCTATTAGAAATGAAAAAAAAAAAAAAAACAGCAGCATAACTAGAACTGTATCTGTAAAACGCACTACTAACTTTGAGGGGTTAGTTTGATGGTCAATTTCCACCCTTATTTGTGGAAAGTTTCGGGATCAAGTCCCCCTCAACACAAAAAGGGCCACTCTCCACCCGGTGTGTACAAATAAAAAGGTTTACACATGCCCCAAGGATTAGTCAAGTGGGATGCCTGCCTAAGTCAAGTGAGACGCCTAGATTCCTTTGTCTTAAAAAAAAAAATGCACAACTACCACGACTACTTTGGGATCTCTCTCTCTCATAAAATAAAATACACAAATGTAGCATCTTTTTTATCAATGAACAAGCGAACCCAATTCTGCCATTTAAATAATACAAAAACAAGTACTCCCAAGTTATAACCAAAAACAAGTACACAGAACAATCTGATTCAAAGCATGTATTCTTTGTAGTTTTGCAACATCCAGATTGATAACCGTAGGAATATGTAAAGGCTAATACAACCAGAAGTTCCAAGTGTTGGTAAGAGTAACTCAATTCAAGAATAACATCAAATAGAAATGAAATTTCAGAAGGAACAAAGACTTGGAATGAAAGGAATGACGTGTGCAAAGGGAAAGAAGACTGACGTTACAAAGGCCATGGCTCAAAAATCTAGCAAGTGAACTTACTTCAGATTGTGGAGTGAGCACAGCTCCTCGAACCCTTTGCTTTTTATGGCACAGGTGGTCTTGAAGAATGCATTCTGCGATGGGTGCAGCCGTAATCTTGGTTTCCAACTTCCACTTACAAATCAAAGAAAGAAAAACTGCATACGATTGTATTAGTGCACCAGTTAGGATTTACAAACTGGGTATTGTGAAAAATGAACAAAGTTGAGCTTAAAACTTCAGTTAACAGTGCAGCCTCTCCTCATTGTCGAAATTCAGGCCTTCAATGCCCTTCAGAGTGGATTCATAATTCTTAATATTTGATGGATTCCGTCCAGAAGAGCGTTTGGGGTCTGAGGAGCCAACAGGTGAACTTCTTTGCGCACCAACCACCCTGCGGAATCCTCCTGCGCTTGCCTCAGTAGTGTGAATACGAGAAGGGTCAATCTCACTCCCTGAAATTGCCTCACGGCTACCAGAAGCGGCAACTCGCCTTGAAGAACTGCTTGGTCGCCCCAGGAATGTGGAACTAGACACCTACATGGTAAAGAATGAGAGTCAATTCATAGCTACTACTCAAGGAATTTTAAGAGTGAATTATTCATTAATGTAGAATTGCAAAACACACAGGTGCAACACCCAAGTGTACAGCCTCTGACTGTCACCTGTAGAACAATAAATCCAAACAATTGTACACTCAACTATCTAAATTCAAATCTGTCCTAGACAAATGTCCATCTGACTTTTGATCATGTATTAAAAATGTAGATATCTATCCAATGATTTAACTTTGACAAAAAGATCATGGGCTAGAATCTTCTGATGGAGCCTATTTTCAACAATCTGATAGTTTATATGATTCCATATTCGTCCATCATCTTGGCCATGTGAAAGTGTGAAGTCCACCCTTTGATATGGCCAATCAGAGAGACAAGCTTAAAATGCTAGACATTTTGTAGACATACCTGAAGTAACAATTATTAAAAAATAAATGTATCCAATGGTTTTAACTCTGACACTAAAAATATAAGTGCCAGAATCACATGATAAAGAGTAATTTCATCAACTAGTAATTTGCATGATTCCATATCCATCCATCATCTTGGCCATGTCAAAGTGTAGAGCCTGCCTTTTAACGATACCTATTGAAGAACCAGGGCTTAAAATCCCAAGCACTTTACTAGCCTCCTCAACAAAATCACAAATAATCTCATGAGAGATTGAAACATTACAAAATCCCCTTTCAGTTTCAGATTTGTCAAAAGCTATTCTCTTGGACAGATCTATTACAAATTCATGAACAAGTGGCTCAAAAGCTTTGCTTTCAAAGACTATTCCATATCCTCTAGGAAGGGTGTTTATCAAGAATCTGTAGACAGTAAAAAGAAAAAACATCAAGGACTATTGAGCATTAGGGAGGCAAACATGTGTGCACAATAAAATTGAAAAAAAAAAAAAAAACTTAATCGATCACAAAATCTATATACAACTCGCTTGTTGATCTTCTCAAAATTGTTGACAAAATCAACAACGTTGGATCCCCAATAGGAGATTTCCAGAAAAGGAATTCAATGGTTCATTTTCAAGCAAATCTCTGTTCTCTTTTGTTAAACCCACATCCTGTTGTGAAGTATCATTTTATCTGTACCTACAAGGAGTATGAATTTATGTACTCTAAAAAGTATAGTCCATAGTATTCGTGTTGCATTCACCACACATACAGTTAAGTAGATTAGGGTTATCTTAAAAGCTGCATGGGCATCCATTGATCCCCATGAGCTGTTCTTTTTGTTGGTCCCGTACCTTCAATAAGACAGTAGGCTTAGACAACCTTAAATCAAGAAATCTCTTGTTCCAGAATCAAGTAACAGCTGGAGCCTCACCGTTTGCTAAAACCATTACAAAGTGGAGTTTCACATCAATGGTTTTTTGGGGTATATTGGCATCATATCTTCACAGAGATTGGCATGCAAATTAAGGTTGCTGGAACAGAACCACATGTTATTTTATAGTTTTAAAATCAGCCGAGACAAAGCCAAATCAGACTTGGCGACTACCGATAATGCACAGACTCGGTTATATTAGTTAGGAGTCTTCATTTTCATCGATTTCCAGTCACTATTCATCTAATTCTAATTTGACTCAGCTGGTACAACTTCAACTCAGTCCCTAAGGAGTTAGATACCAATTTCAATAATTAAAACACCGCTTGCAAGAGGAAGTGCATAAATCAGGTGTTGCATGTGCTTAGAGCCTTTAACTTACTCTATGGACAGCTGAAAATTGATGAAAACCTTTTTACCATTAAATAAAACCATTAGTTGTCGAAACATGCAAATTAACAGTTTCACATATTACTGTGAGATTCAAGTTCTTAGCATAAGAAAAAAGAAAAGCAGTAGCTGTTAACAGCAGCACAGGATTCCACATGGTGCCATGGAGTCACACACCACAAATGTCAACTATTGGATTGGAGAGTCTCATTATTCACCAATGATGCAATTACCATAGCTTACACGATGGGGTCTGCAACATGGTTATCAAGGTTTATTCCATGGGGTCCGCAACATGGTTCTCACTTATCAAGTCAGGATCACTTTGGGCAAGTAATTGTTGGTGGACCTTAAAAAAAAGTAACATAAACAAAATACAACAAAAATCCATAGTGGACCTCATGAAATTTCGTGTTATGTTATCCAATCAAGGATCCTCTTAAGACACATGCAATTAATTGGTGCACTGCTGCTTCAAAAACATGCAATTCATAGGTAAACATATATGCACAGCTCAGCCCAAATGAGGTCTTCCTTTATATTAAAGTGAGAAGTCCCATACTAGGATCATTCTCAAAAAAGCAGAGCAAAGTTAACTACCACAATTACTTGTAGTAAACCATTTAACACAGATAGATAATTCAACAGAATAACTTTTCAAAAAAGATAATTCAGCAGGCAAGTCACGCATGATTCCTCATCATCATCAACATCACTTAAGCCATTATTAGAGATTGGGTTTTATCTGAGATCCACTTTCTGAGTTCTTCTCTTCCACTCTATTATATCCAAACTACACCTCAATGGCCATACAATCTATCATATCTTTCTTTCCTTCCAATCAAGTTTTTAAAGGTCTTCCTCTCTTTCTTATTCCTTTCTACTTGCAACTTTTCAATTTTCTTAACAGGGGCAACTGTCTTTGATTTTGCTGCAGATAGATAGGAAAGTGTTGATGATGACGAGCTAACTGTGATGCAGCATAAGAAAAAATATTTTTTTCCAAAAACTCTAACAAAATTTTAGTGCGCATAAAAAATAGTACAACACAGTATGAGAACAATCTGTGCACATGCACTAGTAGATCCTTTGTTTATCACAAGTTCATGAGGGACATTTGTTAAATAATTGGTAGTAGGTCCAAATTTTTTTTGCACAAAAACGTTCTTTCTCTACTAACATGAAAAAGGTGGGCAACTTCAAACACAACAAATTTAATTATAAAATCACTTTTTTCTATTTCTTAATATTATGTGCATGAATTTCCCCTATCTTTAGATAATAATATAATAAGGATGGACCAAATCCTTCAAGCTTAACAAATTGAATTCTAGAATACATTTTCTTAGATCTAATCTATTTTGCACGAATTTTTCCTCTCTTTTAATCAATGTTGTCAAACTTGAATCGTATCGGAAATCGATCTAGGGGTGTGAATCGAAAATAGTAAAATCGTAAGATTCATATTGTTTTTTCTAAAATTATTATTTATACAAAAATATATTTATATGAGATTTAAATATAAATATTTAGTAGAAATCGGCAAATAAATTAATGGCATTTAAATAAAATTTAATAAGTAATAACATTCATCAAATAATTTTTTTTTTAAATTAGAACTATTTACTTTTTAAAATAGATTAAAAAATTAAAAATTAAAAATAACAGAAAGATTTTTAACAAGAACCTGAAAAAATACATATGAAAAAACCTAGCCATGAAACAGTGGAAGAAACCATAGCCTATTTTGCCGTCAACAGCCCTCGCCCAAGGACTGACGGCAAAACATAGCAAAGTCCTCGTTCATTTATTCTTATACTTAAACTCAGATAAAAATAAAAGACCCAAAATGTGAATATGTAAAATGAAAGAAGAAGAAGCGAAGAAACAAAAGAAGACGACGACGACGAAGAAGAAGAAAAGATGAAAGAGGAAGAAGGGAAAGAGCTTCGAGTGCATAAGAGGACTTGAATCGTCGATTGGCAACGATTGGCAATTGAAAAGAGGTGCTTTCCTTTCTTCCTAGAATCACACGAGCTTACGATTCTCTGGGTTGATTCGCAAATCATCGTATGATTTGGGCAAATAACGATTTTTCTTCCGATTTTGAATCGTCGGGATTTCCGAGTCGAATCGGGACTCATACGATTTTGACAATACTGCTTCTAATACTAACACAACAGAGATGGATCAAATATTTCTAACTCACCAAATCAATTCCTAATTTTTTTTTCACTATTTTCAGTCTTTCTTGAATAATTTCTCTTATTTTTTAGAATCTCTAAAATTATGTGCTGTTACAGAATTTGATGGAGAAATTTGCTCTAGCATAGTTGGAATTTCCAATTTTATTGAAGCCAATCACAATTGTTCAATAAACAAATGGCAAAGATTCATTTCAGTGTCGCATGAAAAAGGTGGGCTGAGATGTTGAATCTTTCAAATTCACCAAATTTAATCATGAAATCCCTTTTTAATATTTTGTCACATTTTTCATAAATTTCCCCTACTTTTAATAATAATATGACAAAGGTAGAACAAATTCTTCCAATACACCAAATCCAATCCTAAAACATTTTTCAAGTTTTTTTCACAAATGTTCTCTATTCTTATAATACTAATATGATGAAGATAGGTCAAATCTTTCAAATTCACCTAAACAAATCTTAAAAATCACTTTTTTCTACTTTTACTCATTTTCGGAGGAATCTTTCCTTCCTTTTACCAAGTATTAAAATGTGCATACCACTGCAATGATGTATCAGTTGAAAAGTCCCTCAAACTTTTATAATATTAGATATATACCCTGCCACCTCCACTTTGGACATAGATATCGTCCTTAATACTTGAACCAAAATAGACTCACCATAGCATCTCTTGCAACAGCTGAGTCACCGGCAAGTGCCTTCTGCTTTGATAAGCTACCTGCATTTATAGCTGGTCCTGAGACTCTCCGACGTGAGGGATCATTGGCAGACCAACCAGTTCTTCCTTCTTCACCACCTGGGGCAAAATTTAAGAAGACATTTTTTAACTCTGTAACATTTCCTACTGACTAAAAACTAAAATGTGTATCCTCTACTTGAGCTGTGGACCGAAATAGATTAACCGAACTTCAAAAAGTCAAACCAATGAATCCTCATGAATACTGAAAGAGAAACTCTGCTCTCATATAAGCGAGAAAATAACGAAGTGAAACAGATGCATGTAGAGCAGCAGAAGACATGAACTTCTGAATTATGTAGAGATAAAATGGATACGAAGGTGTCTTTTTTTTTTTTTTTAAAAGTGTCAAAACAAAAAAAAAGTGTCCATTCTACAAAAGAAAGAAGAGAATGTCAAAACCAACCTGAGTGCCTTTCAACATTGCCAACAGCAGGCACTGCTCCAGAACTTGTTCCAGCACCAGGACCCTTCAAAGGAAAAACAGGTCAATGTCAAAATGAATAAATCTTTCTGGAAGCAAAAAGAGTGCCTCGCCAACATGTCACACATACAAGAGTTCGTGGAGGAACACTGGCAATCTGTGACTGCTGATACTTCAATATAGTCCAGTCAAACACGTAATCAAACTGAAAACCTGAAATAAAACAAAGAATATGCACAAAACAATGAGACATCACATAGATCTCTCTAGTTGCAAACTCACAAATGCTGAGACACCACAAAGATCCTTAGTTGGAACAGCAAGTCCACAGGCAAACCACGAAATTGCAGGTAAATGATAATGATCACCATAAATTAAATTTCACATGGCAAAAGCATGCCTACATAGTAGCGCAACATCAAACACTGTTTTCTCCAAGGATTTATCAGAAACACAAGGATACAGATAGTGGGGTAAATAATGCATTATTCCTCTTTCTACGGTGTGGTGCTACAAAACGTTATCTATCATGCAAAGGCCCGTGCATGTGCATAGGTGAGCTTCTATTTCGCTTACAAATTTTGTATCCAACAAATCATTAAAACACCTTTCCCATCTAGTCCTAAGTTTGTTGTCTGACTGATTGAATTGGGGTACGTGACATTTCATTGTTGAAGTGAAGCCATCACTATCAGAAAAAAGGACAGAGAAAAATGAGTTCAGTGGCAACAAGAAGAAATAAGATTGGAGTTCAGATTGCAGGAACAATAAGCATGAGAGCCTTGGGGTTCAAGAAATTCTTTTTGAGAGCAATTCATGAGAAAGAAGAAGATTGGCAATGTTGAAATATTTTTTATAGCAAATGCACATTGAAAGGAAAGGCCTGCAATTTAATCATATAACGACAGTAGTGCCAACACTGTTCACAAGGAAGTAGTCAATAAGTTGAAATTGCAAAAACACAAGTATCCATCTCCATATATATTATCATGGTTCAATGGGCCAACAAATGGTCATGAAGAAATGCCAGTTCCATTCTTAATAAGAAAGAAATATCATGAAAATAAAGTGATTCCAACATGGCTCATTTCAATGCCTCTTGAGTCCATCCACATTAACATGTTTTATACTTGTCTCAAAATGGATTCAAATACCACAAGAATAATGATGATGACAATGATACAGAAACATCTTGAGAAATGGTTTGAGAATGACTACATGGTACTGTAGCAGGAATTGTTGGCATTAATGTAACAGATATGGCTTCATGTCATGAAAAAGGGTTTGCACCTTTCACCCTATCATCAAAGGCATTACAGCAAAGGGAGAAAGTTCGAAACTATCTCAAACAATTCTCTAATTGAAAAAATAAGCAAAAGTTCACCATGCAAAGAGTTATAAGGGCACACAAATATCAACTTGCTCAGTTATCAAGAACAGTCATCATTGAGATCTTCTAAAACTCTAAACGCCAAAAGCACCCATATTAGTGTATCAGATTTTCAGGTTAGCAAGACAAAACACCACTTCCAAAGTTCCCAAGTTTATACATGTTGTAGAACATGTTGAGAGAATGTCAATTCCGCCTAGCATCTACTGCCAGCGAAAAAAAAAAAATCCAGATAATCCCAAGTGATTCCTTTTGGGATTGCAAAGGGGAGGACATGCAAATCCCATCATAAGTGCAATGAAGTTTAAAATCTGACATTTAAAACATGTTTACATCTAAGATGCACCAAGTGACATTATTTGTCATATTTTTTTTCTTATTTGAGAAGACAATATTAACAATCAAAGAAGAGCACCAATATAAATAACAACATATGTAACAATAAATAAGATATGTGCCCTAATTAACACACCTCTCACTTTAACATACTTGTAATTTCTGAGGTTTAAATACCACAATAGATATCATAATGCCATCACATACATTAAAACAATACTTAAACCAATGACACAAACAGCGCATTGTTAATAATTTGGCATTTAATACCAATATCGTAGTTCTTTTTTTTTTTGAACAGTAACAAAAATACTTCATTAATAAAATATAGAGTACAAGAACAATAAAAGGTCTAAAAGCAATAGACCAGAAAAAAAGGGAAAAAGAGAAGTACATAAAAACAAACAAATATTGTAGATCTTCATGTTTGTTTTTTATCTTATCAAGACTAAAGAAGATGCATAGGAAGGGTAAGTTCAAACCTTCACGAATAAAAAGGTCACGGAACAGTCTCTTCAAGTAAGCATAATCTGGCTTGTCATCAAAGCGTAAAGAACGGCAGTAATGAAAGTATGACGCAAATTCTGTAGGATAACCTCGACATAAAGCCTGAGGAGGACATAGCAAACTCTAGTTATGTTACATCAAGCAAGCAAAAAAATGTAACGAGCACCTGATTATCCTTTTTCTTCTCAAGTACCTCAATTGATGTGGAAACCTTTCTTTCACTGATTTTCTCATACTTTTGTTTCTTAGTTCCAGCTTTTAAACCTTGCCAAGGAAGACTACCAAGGAGATGAAAACACTGATATCAAGAAGAGTGAGTGACAGAGCTGAAAACTTCCCAAAAGGTTTTAGTTGAGAATCCACACCTTCCTCTTAAGAAATACATGAGAACAAATCCAAGTGATTCTAGATCATCCCTCCGGCTTTGCTCTTAGCAGCAAGAAAACAACATGGTCAGAAATATTCATAAACAATCTGAACTCACTTATGCTCAATATATTCCTAGTAGGAAGTGGAACCACAGCACATGAAGATCACCATATTAGCCAATCATGAATAAAATGCTTGGCCAACCACTGAAGTTCAGTCCACATGATTGGAACAAAAAAATAAATAAATAAATAGATGTTTAATTCTTAATTATTGGATGTGCATCCACATACCAATACCGAGATGGGTGTTCATGCTTGCATATCTAGCTGTCCCAGTCAGGTTCTTATTCTCTCTGGAGCATCCATGAAATCATGAGGCATGCCAACAAAACTGATTAATTAAAATTGCAAAGAATTTCCTAGATTTTTTAATAAATTGTGAACATGAATTTCAAGGGGAAACAACTGAGTAATATATCTTAGCATGGCATATTTCTTAACATTCTTTTTAAAAATGGAAAGTTCTAAACCTTCTAGTAGCAATAAAAATAGACAAATAGAAAATTAGTAGAAAAAGAGGAGAAAATAGGAAAAATGGAGGAATAGGGGTCAGAACAATCTCAGATCATGCGGGAAAGATGTTGGGTGGTTAACTATGACAACAAAACTGATTAATTAAAATTGCAAAGAATTTCCTAGATTTTTTAATAAATTGTGAACATGAATTTCAAGGGGAAACAACTGAGTAATATATCTTAGCATGGCATATTTCTTAACATTCTTTTTAAAAATGGAAAGTTCTAAACCTTCTAGTAGCAATAAAAATAGACAAATAGAAAATTAGTAGAAAAAGAGGAGAAAATAGGAAAAATGGAGGAATAGGGGTCCGAACAATCTCAGATCATGCGGGAAAGATGTTGGGTGGTTAACTATGACCATATAAGGATCTCTCAAAACATACTACAAAGCATGTAAGGACTGTGAAGTTACATGGGACTATGACTCCAATGACAAAGAAGAGGTAAAAGACAAAACCCACAAAGTATGCATACCATGCGGTGACAAAGCACCCTATAAATGATCAAAACTGGGTGACTTACCAAATTAAACAACAACAAACTCCTCACATAAAACTTCAAGATTAGCCAAAAAAAGACCTAGAAAGAAGAAAAGGTAAACTGGAAGAGATCATTCCTCACATATATGTAGAGTCAAAATTCTCTACAGCTAAGTGTATACCCCATGTGGGCCCACCTAGGACAATATGGATGGATTCATTGGAAAGATCTAAACATGAGTTTTGCAGATCAATGGACATACCTTTTAAGAGCCAAGGATTAATGTTGTTACCAACATCAGTTTGATCCAACAAGGAGTGTAACTCAAAATAGGGCAAAATTGGGTCAAGATCTAGTTCACGGGGGTAGTGTGTCTAAAGGGGGAAAGCGTAACTATCTCTGCATACGTCAAAATCTCACAAACTTGGGCTCATTGAAAAAAGTTATTGAAATAACTTCCCAATGAATCTAATTTCATGAAAATGAGACATTGTTTGATACATGAAATTTCACCATTAAGTTAGACATTATTCCACCAAGCCTAAAGTGTCATGTATCTTATTCTAAATTCTTCATCAATCATAAAATTTCACATCATTATTTCAAGATAAGCATAAAAAATAAAGAGAACAAAATAGAAGACCCTAGGGACATCCAAGCACGGTTGCCTTCAATTGTTGTTTGCAAGGAAAAAAAAGACAAAATCTCTCCACTTTGGTGTTGTCTCCACGTTGCAATTGCTACATACTCGACCTCCTTTCCATCATCCCCCCACCTCCTCCTTTGACTTGGTCAATGTTTCATTTGTGCAAGAACGTAGAAATTCGAATTTGAATAGAGCATGGATTTTACAGGCCTAAAAACTATTAGTTCCACTCAATGTTTTAAAAACCGGCTTGGCCCGTGGTTGAACCGGCGGTTCAATTGTAACCAGCTAGACAGAGGCAAATTTTCTCAAAAAACCTTTCAACATATAAAATCATAAAAAAGCTGGTCAGACTGGCGGATTTGACCCCTTTTTTTTTTAAAACCCTCGAACTGTGACCCGTAAAAAAACATTTTAAAAATTAAAAAAATCAATTTCAAAAAATTCGAAAAGGGCTACGCTTGAAGGCCTTCCCTTTAAAAGAATCACTTTAGTATCATGTGCCCCAATAGACCACATATATCCCAGCCCCAAAAGGCCGACCCATATATCCCAGCCGAAAGGCCGAGAAATGTGTAATTTTTCCATTCTCACCGTCCCCATGTTATAGCCCTCACCCGTGTCATCCCTTTTCCTCGTTGTCAGTGTGGGATTGGGAGTAAACACTCCCCTTGTTGAGAGCCTAAAGAGTTGGGCGTTGCTTCTTTTTTCCTCCTTTCTTCCGTGAGTGAATTGAGTCAAGCGCTCTCATGACTCAGTTATTATTTTAATATATTTATCATTCTATTAGTCACATTAACCTTATTAAATAAACCATAATTTGTCTATATGAAGAATATAATAAATGTTTTATTTAAATATGTTTATTTTATTGGTTTAAATAATGGAAGTTGATACTTGATAGAGAACTCTATTTCAAGTGTTTATTTTACTTAATTTAAAACAGGTGGTTGGTTACGTTTAATGAGACAATTTTCTTTTAAATTTTCACATCAAAGATTATTCTTTTGATTTTATAGAGTCAATGAACCTATCTCATTATCGAATAGCATGTAATTTAAATTGATTATATTATATCAGATTACCTATACAAATCATACTTCTCTTAAATTTTATAAACAGATGATTTTAACGTTATACGTTAATCTTATTATTATATTTGGATGTGGCAAAAATATTTTTTGTTAAAATTTTATTTCAACTCATCAACTAAGCATTAATTAATAATTTAATACTATTTATAATATTTATATTAATGGCACGGGTTTGACCGAGTTTGACCGCGGTTGAACCCGACTGAACCTTGTTTAACCCAACCTTCTATTTAAACAGATTGTTACACAAGTCGGTTTTTAAAACATTGGTTCCACTAACCCAATTGTGAGCAGATGGGCTTGGACCCATAATACATGATAGGCCTTTTATTTTCAACATCTTTGACCCAAAAGCTCATTAAATTAAACAATTATTGAGCTTTCAAACTTTTCATAAAATCTACATTGTTATTGCAACATAGGATCACATCTTATTGCATATCTGCCTACATGAGAGAGAGAGAGAGTGCGCATGTGTGTATGTGTGTGTGTGTGTGTGTGTGTGTGTGAAGGCCACAAGTAACTTATTTCTAGCCCCCTTTTGAATTAGTCCTCCCCTCTCACCACTGCACACACCCAACCTGGGTGTCGATAGGGGGAATAACTACACCCATTAATATTTTGTAAAAAGTGGTAAGAACCAATGAAAGAGAATTCATTTCTAACACACAGATGTAGGTGTTGAACCACAGTGGCTTACACGACTAAAAGTTGAAAAAATAAAAGGACAAGAAGACATTCCCATGCACTTGTGGTTTAGAAGCCATTCCTTTTCCTTTTCCAAATTCTCTTGAGAAATTCCTTCCAGTATCTTTTACCCTTTCTTCTCGCTTACCCTTCTCGCACCACTACCCTTTTGACCAACACCCACTCTTGCTGTCCACCTTGACACTGCCGATTGTCCTTACTCGTTCCAATAGCTACCTTTTAAGTTAAAATCATCACCTTTCTTTAGACCCGTTGACAGGCCGGGATCTCTTTTACCTCAGCTTGGCCTATTTAGATACATAAAAGTCTGAGATCGCTTGTATGGGAAAGTGTGAAGCCTAAGCCTGCCTGTTTGAGCCCCCCTTTTAGAGTCTTTCTTAAAAAAAACTAGTGAAATTTTGAAATGCTCTTTTAAGGGTAAGTTATCAAATATTAACATAATACGTGTATTATCTATAAAAAGTGGGCAGACCCCCATTTTCTGTAAGGGGGCACCCCTAGTATAATTTTCTATTTAAACGACAAAAATTGCCCTTGTTGAAATTTTAATGCACACACAAGGCTAAACAGGTTGAAAAGCTCAATAGGCTTCATAAGGTTATTCCATGAGCCCAAGCCTATTATTTAGCTAAATGGGCTCAAAAAATGAGTCGAACCCAGCCCGTCAAGCTATTATAATAGGTCAAGCCCATTCTTTGTGATAGGATGAGGATGAGCTTGGGCCAAGCTTAGGCCCATGAACAGGCCTACCTTTTTGGGGGACCTCACTCCAATTTGTTGGGTAGTCTCTCCTTTCTATGATGCCTGGTCCAAATTGAGAAACCTATGATGGAAAGTGCACACCACCAAATTTAGCTCATGTAATCACTGACCCCATCTAATGCCTATTCACCACCTAAGACACCACCAAATTTAGCTCATGTAATCACTGACCCCATCTAATGCCTATTCACCACCTAAGCCAAGTAACCAATGCACAAGGTGCAAGCAAAGTACTGGGAGGTCCTAGGAGGCACTAAGGGTTCCTAGCGTCTAAGGCACAAGGCGTATGTCCAGGCGCAACTGCACAAACCTAATTTTGCTACACACACTTATACAGATACTTCAAAATATGTGCAAGTTAATGGTTTTTTATCCTTATTGCATCAATATTAACTACAATACTATTCCTCCAAGGCACTAAAATATATTGGTAACTAAGCTCCTAAGCACATTATATATGTATACATGCACAAGTATATTATCTAATTATTAGAAATTTTAATTAAGCATTACTAACAATTGCTTCATCCAAATTATAATTTTTACTAGTTACTACAAAAAAAACTTACAAAAAAATAAGCTTATTACAGGGGGGTGAAGCTTCTAAAAGAACTGGGTGAGAGCGTAGGTCCAAAATGTGCTATGCAAAGCGCAAAGTGGGTCTAGAGCCTAGGCGAGAGCCTCGCCTAAGTGCAACTGAAGCATGCCTTGACTACCCTGCCGAAACCACCATCACATTTTCCACCAAGACTACCTCTAGATTCATTATTCACATCTAATACTAAAAGGATTTTCCTTAAAAAGTAGCAACATCTCTTCAGAAACCTTACGGCAGAAATCCAATTCTACCAAAAACCGAGCCCCTTGCAGGTACTCATTTTGTATGTTTCATCTAATCCACCGCCACAACCTCACTGCGCTTTCTGCATGCATGGAAGGTGATTCCCATACACACAGATCCAAACCCTCCATCTGTGACAAACACCATATATGCTCCACCTCTTCAACGATTTGAAGAAATTCTTCCACCTTTCAACCAACTACCTGTGCCATCTCCATCACTTGAATTGTCAATTCCAACAGTATGATAACCCAATCTCCTCCCAAGCCTCTTAATCACCTAAAATTCACCCCTTCTTCACTCAATCTACCGCCAACCTTTTTCTAGGGGCAAAGACACTGCTACATTTCCTACAATGAACCTCTCCAACCACTTCATATTCTCATTGACATCCCCCCTCAAAGATACCCACTGCCTATAGCCCAATAGCAACCCAATCGAAAAAATGGAGAGAATAAAAGTAAAACAAGAATAAGGATTTCAATGTGGGGAAAAATTAGCCCTCGATACTTGGTTTCAGTCTGATGAGAAAGTCACCTCCTAGCTAAAGGTTGTGTTTTGGGAGAACTTTCTCATGTCTCTCATTATTGACCAATTCAACAAAAATAAAGGTACATTTACATTTAAAGAAATTGAAAAAAAAAAAAAAATAATGAAGCTTATCCCTTTTATAAAGCAACTATCAAATACTTACTAATAAATCAAACTGTAATCCTATCATAGCCCACTTGTTGCTTGATTGATGTTGCCCCAATCTCCTTTACGAGTCACCTTCTCCTTTTCCAATAAATCAGTAAAAGATCTACCTTGCCCACCAGCGGTCACAAACATCTTCTATTAGGATTCTCACATCCATCTCAATAGAATTTAGCCCTCCACTTTACCCGACGTGGCGAACTCCATTCTATGTCTAGCTTCCACACCCCACCCCTATTTCTTACATATTTTGCTTTTTACACCGTCGACACCTTCCCATCCAATAAGACACAATCAAGGCTTCAACAGTCGTTCTCACCTCCATCTCCACCTCATATCTCACAAATGCAAAAGCTTCTCCTTTGGTGCTCCACTTTTGCAGAATGTAGAGAACACATAAACAACCACTTCAGGGACATTAAAGAGAAAAAATCTCCACAAAGAGAGTGAAGACATTCCCTTTGTTCCTCACTAATGAAGATTTGAATCTCCAACACCACACCAGTTCTTCATAGTCTACCTCAATTCCTCCATTTATAAGTTGGGTTTTGCCCAGGCAATCCTTGCATTTTGATCAATGAATATTTCAAATGGTTAGCATTGTTATTTGTTTGATTTTTGTGTCATTTTTCATTCAAATAGGATCCACAATTTGACAACGTAGATTACATATGTGCAACACATGACTACAAGCATAACTACAATCCACCATACTACATCAAATACCTACATACTAGAAAGCTTTGGAATTGTTCTGTAACGTACTAACATAACATTCACATATTATGTTTTGTAGAAAATATTTTTTTGAAAGGTATGTTTTATTCAGGTTGTTCTAGAAACAAACTTTCATAAATCCCAAATTGATTCGAGCATGGATCTTACGTAACCTATTGTAATCATTAAGCAATCCACCAGACAATGATTGCAAACTACCTTGAGTTCTTCTTGTTGTATTGCTAATTGAATGGAAGAAGAATTTGGCAACAACTTTCCGAGGGGAAGAGAAGAGGTATCATAGATATGGTAATTATAATAGTTGTACAAATGAACTGTATTATCCATGTACATGCACAATACATGTATTATACATTTTAGACTTCTAAAACATGTAATAATCCATATTTATTAAATAACAATTTCAAACATACCCTTTTTCAAATAATTCAGTTTATAAGCATATAATATGTCAATTGACCAACTATGGCCTCACCTTGCATCATCAGTCCAAAGTCATACAGATCATTGGCCCCATAATAAAACAATGCTCAGCAGAAATACAACAGTGTAGTGGCATAAATATAAGCAACTGATGCTTTAGAAAATTAGAGAAAAACGTTATGCAGTATAAATGAAGCACTTGGAATGATCTCTTGAATTAAATCCTATTATCATAAACATGGTAGCGGAGTTCCGAACAACAATAATAACAGCCTGCTGGCAATGCAAGACATTTCAAATACCAACAGGTATCGATAAGCAAAGCAAGCATGATGAAAGGTAAATAGTCATATCCCACAAGAAATATGATGTCTGGTGATCTTTTTAAATTAAATTTTGATCCTTAAAATTTCAGATGCACAAGAAATTGAAGCATAGAGTAATTTACCTGTAAGGTATGTGCTGGTGTGTTGAAGTATCTCTATATTTCTTTGCAAGACCAAAGTCAATGGCATAGACCTACATGCCAACACAATAGTAGGTAGGAATAAACTGAATCAAAAAAAAAAAAAAAAAATATGCTCACCTAAAGTCATCCTTAGAACCATACCTGATTTGCACGCCTCCCCAAGCCCATAAGAAAATTATCTGGCTTGATATCTCGATGTAGAAAAGATTTGGCATGAACAAATTCAACTCTATTGATCTGATTGGAGACATCATAATCACAAAAAAGTTCCAAAACTTGTGAATTCTGATTGGACCATATAAAATTGAGCATAGACAAAATCTCACCATTTGATCAGCAAGCATAAGAACAGATTTCAAAGACAGCTTCCTACTGCAAAAGTTAAAAGATCTTCCAGACTTGGACCCAATAAATCCATCACAAGAACATTGTAATCACCTTCAACTCCAAACCATCTAACATTTGGGATTCCCGCTGTGACATTAAAAAAAAATGCAAACAAAAAGAGTAAACAGGTGGAAATAACAAGATTACAGAAATTGATATGGTACCAAAAAGAAACAATTTATTACTTCCTCCCTGCAGGATCCTGTACAACTTTGATTCATACAACAATTGGGGATGCTTTGTCTTTACGTTTTCCTGAGAGATGACAGGCAGCATGTTGGAATCAAATTCAAAGGGGGGAAAACAATATACTGCTGCTTGTAGAAGATTAAGTAAAGAGAGCATCATACATCAAGCAATTCTTGATGCTGAAGAACAAAAAATTACATTACCTTTCAAAAAAAAAACCAAGTCACATTAAAACTAAAGTTTAAATTTATTTTAAATAAAAGACAAGGTGTGAAAATAACGATGACAAGAAATCATGTACTAGTCTTACTCTAAACAATCAAGGACAAACATATTGGTATTTCCTTTTCAAAAAAACCTTCAATGATATTTTAATTAGCTTTCAAGCACAGTAATACGTAGATATCCTAGTCATCTTGGAAAACAATGTTAAAAAATACTAAAAGAGTCAATGAAGAAGAGTACAAGTGTTTGAAGCAGATGCAAGGGTTCAACATGAGTGCATCACACATCTTGGAGAGTCCATGCAACATGGCCAGTATATAATTGTTGGAACATATGAACTGTGTTAGGACCATTTTAGTGACACATTGGACTACCACTGTCACCTATAAAATGGGATGTTAAATCACATCTTTTGCAGCATCCATTTCTGAGTCTGGTAGAGTTAATACCAGTTCAAGGTGGGAAATGTGATGAGCAAGCGATCAGATGGTGCAGTGAAAATGAAATTGTAACCATGACATGGAACCAACAAAATTCTGCCTCAAACTTAGAATGTTGGCAATTCAGATCCTACAAAAAACATTCAATGCATGATTTGGCCAGGAAAAAGTATCCATCACATTGCTATGCCAGCACGCCCTTGGTAGCTCACTAACTACACCCTGAATCATTAAGCCTTCTAAAAATGAGCACTTTACTCAGTAAATTCCTCAGAAAATTCCACCAGAGTTGAAAATTTGTGGCTCTCAAAGCATCCATTTTTGTAGGAACATTCTATATTCTAAAGCTCGAAGCCCATTCTATTTTGAGAGCGCCATGTCAGCAGGCTTAGCCAATCATAATCCTTTCCAACGGCAACACTTTTTTTTCTCAATGCCTACAGTCACAGATACACATACAGCTCTTCATCTTCTTCCATTTCTGAAATTTATGAAATGCAAGCTTCTCTCTCTCCTCTTCGGCTTCCTTCAAAGGCCCTATTCTTTCTCTCTATTTCATTTTCTGATGCCTCTCTCTCCTCTTTCTTCCGAGTGCCAACCTCTTAGATTCTAAACTGACCCAAGCAATAAAAATATAAACGGCAATTCTATTCTACTTTTAAGTCAATACATCATTCCCTTACCAAACTCTCCTTCTGAATTCTTTCCTTGACTCCCTGTTGTTCTCTGTTGAAAAACGGAGTAGAAAAAGGAGGAGGAGAAAACAAATATGGGAAAATATTTGCAGCAGATTTCTTGTCCAACATTCTCATCCCTCCTCACATGGCTTGTTGCCCCATGTCACCTATCACTTCAGGCACAAGTTCTACCAGCGCTACACCATATTTTCTGCACTATCTCAAATATGTTTCTCTACTCTATTCGGTAATTTTTCTGGGTTTTTATCTCACATTGAGTTGGGATTTTGGAGCAAAGCCCATCAATAGGTTTCTTCCAAAAGGTGGTCGTCTTTGGATTGCGCCTTATTTTTTTCTCTCTGTTTGATTCATATGGGTCTATGAGGTTGTTTCGATCTAGTAATTTCAGGGGAATGGATGTACGTTTCCCAGAAATGCAAAAAGCAGAGCGTTTGGATTGCAGAAAAGAACAAATTTCTTTTACTAAACAATACATTTGCCTAATTGTACTATATATTACCTCTCAGACGGTAGACCCAATTCAATATAAAAGCAACAAAAATCCAAAACTGGAATTACAAAAAGCGTACAATTGAAATCTGGAAGGCACGATATCAAGTAACAAGAAACAGAGAATTCAGAAAAAAAAAAAAAAGTCTTACGAGCTTGATGGCCACTTCTTCATTCGTCTGAACATTCGTACCTGAAAATTTGTCATTTTTTTAGACAAAAGGGTCCGACGAACTAAAACGCTAGAAACCAGAAATTTGACGTACAAACTGAAGAAAAAAATAGAGAAAATAAAAAAAAAAATCGAATTTCGCAATACCTAAATAGATCTCTCCAAAGGAGCCGCTGCCGATCTTCCGGCCGAGGCGATACTTGTTTCCAACGCGAGGCTCCATCCAAATGCAAAATCGAAACCCTAATCCTAATCCTAATCCTAACCCTAAGAGATGAATCCGGAATAAGAAAAGGGGGAAGGAGGGGATGGTGAATTTTGCAAGAGAGACCACCGGGAGAAGAAGATATTACAATCTCACCCTTGCCGATCGGAAATCAGCAGAATCATGGAGGAGAGGGGCCTTTTCGCAATAAATTCCCCGCTAAAGGAGTAAAACGGAATATCGAAGAAGAAGAGATGAAGAAGAAATGTGGAAGAGGAAGGGGAAAGGCATCGTCTCTCTTCTCACCCTTTCTTGTCAGTTTTGATTGTCTTCATTATTGGATTCGATTCATATATTTTTTAGTGGGCCTGGGCCCAATTGATGACCCGAAAGACTTGACCCAACCACTCTCGAGGCCCATGGGTTAATTAATCATTCAAAAAAGCTCAGCTGAATTAGTTAAAATTAATTTGACTATGTAAAATTCTAATTCATGAGAATTGCCAAGTTTCTCAAGTCAAATTGAATGAATCATTTACGATACTCAACTCATGGTCTAAATGAGTTTCACTAAGTTTATTTTTTTTAAATCGAATTAAAAGTTTATCAAAATTATTCATCTGAATAGAAATTTTACTTAAAATATGCTAAACGTATAACTTGTCTAAAATAATATCGGCTGATCGCCACCTCGGATTATACAAAATGTAATAAAATCTCTTGCTCACTATTCAATACATTCAGAATAAAAAAAATGTACTTGTCATAAACCCTCTAATTTAATAATCTCTGCAATATAATATATATATTATACTCACAACCATATTACATTATAAAAGTTTTACTGTATATAGATAATTTAAAACATAGTTTAAGATATTGGTCAAATTTCATAAATCTGACCTAAATATTTTTAAACTTTCCATAAGTCGTTGCATATGAGTTTTCACACTTTTTTTAACCGCCATTCAAAGTGGTAGGAACTAGGAATTGAATGGTAGGTGCATACATTGAGTCAAGTGAGGGCCAAAGTAACAAATTATTTAACTTCTAGAATTAAAAATTGTCAATATTTTAACAATTTAAACTGTGTCAGCCTAATTTTATAAATATATTATATAGAATTTATCTAATTTAATTTGCAGAGTTTGGAGTTGTGAGTTCAATTGTCTATATCAATAAGAAGGTTTAACGTATGTTTTGAGATTAGTTAGATATTCTAAAAAGTCTGAATAAATTAATCATAAAAATAATAAATTATTAATTTAATTAAAAAATTATATTATTAATATTTGCATTTCAACACTAACACATCCAGCAAAACATGGATTGAAATTTGTAAAAAGTATGTGGACTAAAAAAAAATTGCCAGATGGGGAATTTGACCGTTTGTTATATATTTTTCAAAATTTTCTTTAGTGCATTCTTTTTCTCTTTATTGTCAAAGATAAAAATTAAATAAAAATACTAAATCTATATTAAAAGTGTATATTTATTTATAAATAGATCTCCATTTCACAAGTTTGAGTATTCATTGAAAATTCCCTCCGACATTTTCCACTCTAACATCAATCAACAATCAAATAATTCGAGATTTTAATGTAAATATTTTTTCTCCCAATCTCCTAAATTATAAATTTCCATTGTCAAAATTGGTAACCAATTGTCAAACACATCATAAGAGATTTTTGTACAAATTGGATCTAGTCAGGTTATTTTGAGTAGGGTCTATTTACCATGGCATAGTCTAGAGCTACAAAGCATATATTCACTAGTTTTACAAATAACTATATTATTGGATATTCTTTATATATTTTTTTTAATTTACGTGTAGAAAAGTGCAAAAAACCCATTGTAAAACCTCCACGGGTGGTGCCCATTATCCTTAGGGCACACCAGGTGAAGCCAAGGGAGCTCCAACCTATCACTTTTTGAGATTACGAGTTGAGCTACACTTTACGTGGACTTCTTTGTATATTCAAAATGGAGAGTTTCTCCTGTACAATATGAATTAGTACACACTTGAGCAAATTTATTTTTTTTTAAAAAAATGCTTTTCAAGTTTTTGTTCCAACCAAAATACACATTAATATAACATTTTTTTAAGGCCGGTCATATAGACACCTGGCTTTTCTTTCTCTACACACCCGTTTTCAAAAAAATTAGATGAAATTACTCTTTTGCCCTTTCATTTTTTTTTAAAAAAGGGATTCCACAGCATCATTCGAATTCCTCAACTTCTAACGAATTTTTGGTTCGATCAAGCTTTCTGTATGTGGGTTGTAGAGTGAGATTTTCAAACAAAATCATTTCTCGACTAATTTTTACAAACAATGTATCAAAATTCATCTACTCTGAATTTTATAAACTTCGAGACTGATTTTAAGTGGAAATGGTATAGTTTTGGGCTCCAAAAATCGTACCCAAAGAATTAAGGAAAAATTATCTTCCCTCCTACTTCTTTGGGTAATTTTTTAAGTCCAAAACTACTATTTTCATTTAAAATTAGTATCGGAGATCATAAAATTCAGTGTAGATGAATTTTGATGCATTGTTTTTAAAAATCAGTCGACAAACGGCCTCTGACAACTGTAACCTTTGCGCGTTTGGCTCGGGATTTTCAAACGATGCGGTCTACTTATTTTTATAAATAAGATATTAAAATCATCTACTCTAAATTTATGAATTCCGAGAATAATTTTAAGTGAAAAAGGTATAGTTTTGGGTTTAAAAAACTGTACCCAAAGAATTAATAGGAAAGTCTTTTTTCCTTAATGTTTTGGGTACGATTTTTAAAGTCCAAAATTATACATTTTTCATTTAAAATCAGTTTTGGAATTCATATAATTCAGAGTAGAGAAATTTTGATACTTTATTGTAAAAATCTATTAAGAAACGACCTCTTTTGAAATTTTCTCTAGACAATCCATTCGTTCAGACAAACTCAAAATCGGGGTGTCTATACAAACGGGCTTTTTTTAATATACAATTTTTTTATGGTAGTGATTTGTGCACCACCATTCTCTCCCATGGTGCACTCCATTGAAAGAAAATTTCAATTTTGCCCTTACTTCTCTCCTCACCTCTCTTTACCTCTTTTCCAAAAGTAAAGGCAAAATTAAAATTTTCTTTCAGTGAATTGCACAGTAATAGAAAATGGTGGTGCACAAATCACTGCCTTTTTATAAATCCACTGTAGAACCGACAAACCCAACCCCTTAGCATCAGAATCAACGAGGTAAAATTGTAGGGTCTTTAAGAAATCTCAATAGATGGGTCCTACTTTCTTTAATATTCTTGTTAAATCATATCTTCCATCATTGACCAAATACCATTCAAATTAAAGTGAAATTTCTTGTTGGACTGTAAATCGTGTCACCTACATTATGTGAACTTAAGGCAGGAGTAAAAATATTTAGATTGGATGATATCGGATATCGGCACAGATCATTCTCTCATTTTTTTTTTTGGAAATATTTATTTTTTTATATTTTTTGAATTAAAAAAAAAAAAAGAGCCTTTTATATAAAAATAAATCTAAAAACTCAAATATCGACCGATACGCACCTGATATTGACTGAGATATCGCCCAGGCTCACACCGATATTCAAATTTATTTTTATAAAAAATCACCGATATTTATTCATATCGACAATATCATGGCCTGTTTATCGGCCAATATCGCCGATATGAATAGTGTACGGTCAACTCCTATTGTAACCGCCAAGATTTCGTCCCCCGACTCAAGGCACAGGTAAAAAATTACAGCTGAGTATCGGCCGCAATGTTGTGGGAAAATTTCGGTGTCCTGTATCAACATAATGCATTTTTTACCCCACACCCAAGATCAATATCATCAATACATAAATTTAAATTCTTCCTATGCCGATAGAACTGCAAACATGCGTAAACTCTTTCATTTGAAATCAAAACCTATATCATCATCATCATTATCATAGTCGTAGAAATGCTCTTAGAAATTGGAAAAAATAGACCATTTTTATAGTTTATTCATTTTTTATTTTAGTGTCAAGAGGTCCATCGAAAGGAAAAAGAGAAGTTCATCTAGTACAAATAAAATAAAATAGAACTAAAAAGAGAAACTTTCAAGATTCAGAAGTTGAAAACTTGCAGTTTTGGAAAATCATATTTATGGAAATTGGTGGAGGCTGTTGATGCTGCTTGTTGTTGAAAGTCTTCCACTCCCAACCTCCCATCGATTCCGATTTGATGTATGAGCAGCAACTCGATTGTGGGCCAAATTGCTTACGATTTCTTTTTCTTTTTTAAATTTACGTGTAAAAAACTCAGATAATCCTGCTAAAATTCACACGGGTGAGTCTACTACCTTAGGACATACCAAAATTAAGCCATGAGGGTTCAAAGTCGCAACCTTCATCTTCCTGAGACGAGAGGCAACCAGTTAAGCTTCACCACATGGATTAACAATTTTTTTCTTTGTGGAAACCTTCCACGTTTTCCATTTTGACACCAAATTCACAATGATGGCTTGTATTTGCTGCATAATTGAGAGAGACATTGGCTAGTTTTGCCGATATAAGACTCGTTCAACTACCCAACAATCCCCCTTTCAAACAAGGCTCTTCGGTACATAAAATGTCAACACCCATCCTGTCCAATTAGGAGATCTTCTGAGTCGACATCCTGTCCAATCACTTATTAGAACTGGGTATCCAACTTAAAGGCTAACTCATCAGGTGAAGTGACCAAAATCCTATATATGTCCCTAAATCTTCTCTTTCACAATGGATGTGGGACTTGTTCGACTATCCAAAAGAGACATGTGCAAGTCTTCCTACCCACACGTCGGGTAATTATATAAGAAGTGACCTTAGAGTGGCATAAGAATCGAATTCAAGACTATTAATTTTTAAGGTGGGATTTCTGACCATCATTCTAACCCCGTTCAATTCATCGAGACTTTTAGATAGGGGCTAGGGTCAACGAAGCCTAACTCATCTGAAAAATCCAGGCAATGTATGCGTTTTCCGGGCTTAGCCTTAGGCCCAAAATTTAAAGCTCCAACTAGTTTTGACAGGCTCATGCCCATCACTCTGATTGCCGGTGCCCAAGCCCGATTACTTGGCCGAATTCTATATTTATTTAATTTCCATTTAATTGTATAGTATGTATATTATTCATATTAAAACATTTATCATATAAAAATTTATGTGTGAATCACCAAATTCTAAATGTTGAGATTGAGCCCTCAAAACTGCAATTTGACTAGATTTGGCTCGAATATGGAGAAATTGTCTATTGTAAATTGGAGAATGACAAAAAGTTTATTTTTTTGATGATTAGGTTGAATTGATTTGAAAGATCGTAGAAGGAATTAAATTGATTTGACCAAATCATTTATTTATAATATTAAAAGTAACAAGGTCTCAACCATCAGATTGACTTTAAGTTTAGTACAAAAATAAGTATATTTTGCAATGGGTTCGACTATGTATGAGAGAGAAAAATAGAAGTTCATAATGAATGAATTGACATGGATAATTTGTCTTTAGCATAATTGTCGACTTGTCTCTCTATTCAATCACTCGGTCTCATGTTTATACCATTACGCTCACGAGCAAAATCGATGCTTGAGCCCAATGGCGCACACCTGTGCTGCTCTTTAAGAGGCATCCACCCCGAATAAACTAACCACTTAGGGCTTGGGGTTGAGCTTTCTGTTTAGATATTGAACTTGGGCGAGCCCAAAGCCCGACCAGAACCAGAAGCTATCCAAACCAAATTACATGGTATCCGGGGCTCCGGGCCCACCTCGCATGGCCCAAAATCAATAGATTATACTTTATAATAACGAGTATGAGGGAGAAATAGTGTAAATGTGGAACTCCATCAAAAAATAATTCACAAGCTCGCAATAGATAATTCACTTTGGAATATGCCATCATAGGTCAGGGCTTGGGCTTGGGCTTGGGCTTGGGCTTGGGCTTGGGTCGTCGATATTGAACTCCGGCTGGTCGAGGTCAGATGAGTCTGACCATGTTCATATCCTAAACGAAAGATATCTGGATCAATTACATGTACCTGGGCCAGAGTTAAGAAACAACACCAGTTGAACAGACCTGATTCTTGATCATCTTTTTCACCTTTTTTTTTAAATTTTTAGTCAAAGATTTCCATCTGCTGTCTTTTTTTTTCTTCTGAAAATTTTCTCCAAATAATTGAGTATGAATGCATGAAAATGACCTTCCAGGAGTAGCTCAAGCAATAAATGATGACAATGAAGAGCCTCTCAGAGAGATGTTGGTTCACATGGAGCACAGTAAGCCCGGGCCCGGCAAGCTAATGTTTGTGGATGGAGACAATGTTACAAATATTCACGAATTTTTTAAATTTACATGTTCTTATTGGCAAAGTACTGAAATATCTCGAGATTTATGAGCATTGTAGTAAATTCTCAATAAAATCGTGATAATGTCCTAATAAATTTCCAGTAAACTCATTATTAATATTTTTATTTATTAAATTTTTATTATTTTTTAAATATTATATTTTCTATGAGATTTTCCTTTAATTTCCCTGTAAAAATCCAAGAATTTGACCCCGGTATTATCAATCGCTGTTAATATCCCGAGAATGTCATTTGTGATAATGGACGGAGAGGGACAAGAAAGTAAGTTCATATGGAGCACTGGAGGAGATACGTAAAGTTTTTTGCATGAAGGTCTAATGAGAAATGGTTTTATAAGGAAAAAATGTTATTTAAAATAATTTTATATCTAAAAATAAAAAATCAATAAATCTAATTATATGCCACATATCAATATCTAGAAGTGTATTCATGCCTGCATATACTGGATTCCTAACACTCCTTTATTTTCTGGGGAAATTCCACCTTAATGGATTAATAATAATAACTTATTAATAACAAACACTATATTGAGAATTGAAATTGGACATTAAAGTGGACTTTGCATGACAAGTCTATTCAAAATTGCGATTGTCTAAGTACTGGACTTGGGCTTTTCATCTGTCTACGTGATTGGGCTTGGGCTTTATCGTACAAAGTAGAAGGGCTGGTCACCATCTTTGGATAATTTAGCAATGTCAGTTTGAGACCAACATTTGGACCCTACCATGATTGCCTTTTCTAACTGAATTTGATTCGGTTCTAAAAAAAACTTCTAAAAATATGGGGTTGACCACTTGGGCAAACCTGGACTAGAACTGGGCTGAGGCTGAAGCCACATCTAACTGATGGCCCAATTAGATATCTAGAATCTGGATTGCCAGGCTGGACCTGACAAATTCATCATAGAAGTAAAGAGGACCAATAATTTGCCAGTGGCCTGGGGTATTATGTCTAAACCCATGGATTCAACCTGACCTGAATTTAGGCCCAAAATGAGAAACTAGCCTAAATATCAGGCCCAAAATGAAAAGGGGCTTGGCTTGGATACCCTTCAACCTTGAGACCTATTTTTTTTGCTCAAAATGGCAAAAGGGCCTTATGATTATGCATGTTGTTTATTTGAAATATATTGTCCATTTTAAACATAACAGCCTATTTTTAATATAATCTGAACAAGGCCATAATAGATATTTAGCTTATATTTTAATATCGGCGGTATCAGCCGATATCATTCTCCTTAAATTTTTTTAAAAATCTCAGTAGAAATTTTTTTATTTAAAAGAAGAAAAGAAAAGAAAAACACAATTTTTTTTTTTTAAATATCGGCCCATATTTGACCAATATGACCAAATATTGATGATAAATCGATGGCGCAAAACACCAGTATTTAATTATTTAAAAAAAAATACTGATATACTTGTACAACCTATATATATCGACCCTTTAAAAACCGACATATATCAGCCGATACAAATTCATATCGGCTGATACTTTAGCCTATGATATTAGGTAATATATGACATGTCAGGACAAAAATCTGCAACCATTAGTCAGCCCACAAGATGCTTCCTCCTGAGTAAAATGTGTACTTGGGTCCTCATTTGACCAAACTCATTACAGTTGCATTCTTCAAACCCATTCCGCTATAAAGTGCAAGAAATGCAGGGAGACAACCCCTCCAGGTCACTTCCTATGGGATTACTCTCCATCAACTAAACGAGTATTTATGGATTGAAAGGTTTACACGTACTCATAAAATTAACCTCACCTCCAATATAGGGTGGAGATACCCATTTTAAAAATAAATAAATTCAGGGAAACCTCTGATATCAGGATCTGTATCAATTAGATGAGTATAAAAATGGGAGCACGCGGTGATCCACGGAGAGTGAAGACCCAGAAAGTGCTTCATAATATCCTGTAACATGTACTAAACTAGCCAGTAAAATATAGAGTTTTGACTTGCAAGACAAGAAATTGCACCCAGAACCAACTCAAACAAGAGCCACGTGCATCAAGTAAAACAACTAAAGAACAAAGCAAAACTGTCACAGGGGCCACTACATTTCTTCCTACCCAATGAATCTCCTCCGTATGGACGAAAAATTATAATAAAAACATCTTCAAACCTTTTCTCAAACTTTTACTTTCTATCCCCAAAGTTAAATTGATTGGAGAATACCAATACAACCCATCAATATGTATTTCTCTTTTTATCCAAATTGAAAAGGCAGCTCATGGCAAACAGGGCTGCTCTTAAAATGGCCAAAACCAACCACAAGGAATGGGAAGAGCGTGCTTAGTCACTTTCCTGGTGTCTTTGTCTTGGTGGGCTTGAGCACTCAACCCCATTCTCTGCTGATGTTACATTTGATGATGCATCAGATGTTGATTCACTGTTTGTATCATTCTTGAAGCTCTTTGATGCTAGTGCTGGATTTACCCGAGGATCAGAAGCTGGTGGCTTTTGCCCCTCTTCAGCTAGTTTCTTGAGAAGGTTCATGACAGTTGGAAGGAACTTGGTCGACAAGGAGAGAAGCCCAGGAAGCTGCAAAATATATGGCAATAGTGAGGCAATACATTACCTTTCCAAAAATAAATAAATAGTGAGGCAATATCCTACTGTGGATGGATGGTAATGCAAAGATGGAAAACTAAATTAATTACAATATTGTTTTCCCTTCTTCCCATCGAGATCAGTATCTCTACATGTCTTACAGTGCGATTCCAATGGGAAAAGAGAGCATCTCATACAGTGTGTCAAAATTTTCAGGCCACCTCAAGCACCAGTTCAGTGTTGAATAGATGACTTTATACAAAATGTAGCATCATGCCAAAATATTCAAACTGCTAGTATTTTGGGTACCATACAAGTCATCTTACAATCTCATACGAAGGCAGACATACCAAAAATTCAAGGATTTACTACAATACTCACAGCGCCATTTTGAAATTCCCCAGAGATGTCTAGCTGCACCCAGAGTGCCTTCCCCAGTAGATAAACAACAAATATAACACACAGGTAAAATGGATTCCTGTTGAACAAGATAGATTAGTACATGATTACGAAGGCTCAGCACCTACTTCAATTCCATAAGTACTTAATTACCTTAGGAGTGTCATAAATTCATTGAAACCAAGAACCAACATGGCGAGAATTGCCCATGGAGGAGGTAACCAGTTATTATTGCGCCTATTTGCTTCCTGACAGTGACGAATCAAACATGATTACAATAAGTTTGTTGTCTAAATGTGTAAATCAACTAACTTTGGGTGTCAGAAATAGCAATAATACACTAGGTACACATATTACAAGGGAATGAGCTCCCAATGGGAATCTCCAAACATGCCATTCACGAAATGTTACATGCTTAAGGATCTCTATCTTCAAGCTCATTTACATTGTTATTATAGTCCTACAAATCTTAAAAAAATGGGTTCCTGGAATGGATTTCTTTAACTTAACGAAAGGTGGGACTTCACCAAGCGAGGGAGAGAATACCAAGAATTTCTTTGATTGAAGACATATGCCTTCAAATGGAATAAAAGATATCCTCAAATACAGGGATGATGGAAATGCAATGGCAAAGAGTTCCAAAAATGCCACTACCTTAAGTATTGTCAACCCCGTTCACCACTGCCATTATAAACAAAACGTGTCTGATCCATGAGGTCTCAGAATTTCACTGATGATATAATTAAATCTCAAAGTCATAGAACTCTTTCCTGTTGCCCAAGTTAAAGGAATTCCCTACCATGCCAATTACCAGAATGGATGAGCAAAAATTCTCAAAACACTGAACATTTATACACTTCATCTACAACTGAATATCCTCAAGCCAACCAGAAAATCACCTTTACTAGAGCTTTCTTCATGACATAGTGTCACATGCATTCCATAGTGATTATCACACAATCCCTTAATAGTATTTTCCCTGTAGAATCTGGACCACAGACCACTGTCTTCTTAACCATTCCTTTGATGGCAACCAACTGGATTTTTGGGTCATAACTAGCATAAAGAACTTACAAACAAAACTGGGGCGACAAGTTTGAGGGGGTGGATTCATGTGTATCTAATCCAAGTGTCTGGTTTGTAAGTTGTCACAAAGTTTTGCTTCGAGAAGAATGCCAATGCAAAGCTCACAAAAGACTCACAGAGCATAACACTAAGGCCAAACTAGTGGAAACCAATAAACAAACTTACTACTAGAAGTTCTTGGGCATTGAACTCAATCCCTGTTTCTTGTTTACCTGAAGTCATTCCTTGTGTCCATAAAATCCACGCCAGCAAGACAAATTTGGAGGAAGAAATAATAATCAAAACCACAATGTGCAACAATACCTGAGCGGTCATGGCCTGAGTGACACTGTACTCTGTCTCTGCCTTAAATTGCCTCCACAAAGACTTGCATTGAACGGGAGTAATCAAAGTTTTTGTTGGGGGAACCTGGTCAAAAATAAAAATAAAAATCAACAACTACACTAATTGATAAAGACAAAACCAGACCCTTCTGAACCAGTACGGATGTTTTTAAGTTACTAAATATGCTATGGAAAGAGGAAAACATTGCTGCATATGTTATTGTTTCTTTGCGTGTGTGTGTGTGAGAGAGAGAGAGAGAGAGAGACTTTATTAAATATATATTTTTTTGAAAGATGAAACTTTATTAAAAATTAAAAGATAAAATCTGGAAAACTCTGAATTGTCTTACTCAGTAGACAGCTGGTTAAACCTCACATGTGGTACAATATAATTTCATGTCCCTTCAAGCTTCTAGATACAAATGTGTTAACCCACTCTTATCTAACAGAAAATCACTGCTCTCTAATTTCTACATAAATCTGAAGTTGTTACCCTCACTTAGCTCCCTTACCACCAAACAACATTGTATGACGGAAGAAGCGATTGAGGCTACTAGAGCCTGCCTTCGTGTCACTTTTCCTGAAATATTATTTTACTTCTTTCCTTCCATATGACTCAAGAAATGACAAGTACTATGGTTCAGCACTTGGGCTTCCTGATTAAAGCGACCTGACACCCATCCTTATATAAGAGAGATTGATAGGATTTTATAATTGTCCAATACATTGATAACATGTCACAGAAACTGTCCAATTTGGGGTAACAAAAGGACAATGAAGAAGTAGAGGATCATCTGAATCTCGACTAGAAAATAAAGTTGATATTGGGTACCTTAACATTAGAAGGCTTTTAGCCAGTCAAAGGTCTTTTTTCATAAGAAGTGTGATCCATAAGAAAGCTTCAACCCAAGATGGAGCATAAGTATTGGAACAGACTTAGAAGGAATATTTGTAGCTGACCCCATTCTAACTGGGATTAGTCACTATGATAATGATAATTTATAACATAATAGGAACAAGCTGAATTTAATTTAGTTTTGATCAAGACATAGCAGACTCCAATGTTTAGGGGGTAAGGAATGCTTGGATTGCACACTAATTTCTCAACATAGGTACTCAAACTTGTTCCCTTCATAACCCGTCAGATTCCCTTCTCAACATAAGTGCTGAAACCATTTCCCTCCCAGATATTCCATGTATCCTTGGTTATATGAAGCAGGACAGGAGTGAATTGTGTAATCCTTGATTATATGAAGCAGAGCAGTAGTGAATTGTGCCCTAAAATGGGATTATGACATTCAAAATCCTAAATCTAAGAATGTGATGATGGAAAATATGAAACTGAATATGGACAACTGCTATATGTTTAAAATATGCAAAGAAAGCACTGACTTAAGAATATAATATTCCGTATTCAATGATTAAAACAAGATATATGCAAGTACCATCACACAATCAAAAGATCTAAAGAGATTCATAGCAACAAGCATATTAAACCCTAGAAGTAATAACAAATCGAGATTAGGGCTTCCAAATATCCTAAGTTCATATTCAAGATGCCTAGAATTCCTCAAACAAGTGAAAAAGTACAGATTCTTAATGAAAATCAAGTCCTACTTAAATCCAAACACAGAAACACTTGAAATAGGGCTAAGAAAGGGGCTGTTTATGAGAGTTTCTGCACAAAATAGTGGTTTGTAGGGTAGAGAACCAGATTGGAAGCAAAAGAAGCCCAAGCAGGGCACAGAAACCTCTCAGTACAGTTGTACGACAGTACAGTTGGGTGGGGTCCAAGTCATAGTGGCCTGCAATGCTGAGATCTGGCCCTGGTTGGGTCAGATTTAGTTTTTTTTTTTTTTTTTTGATTTTGTGGTACTTTTAGGGTTCCAATGATGCAGGAAAATTGGAGAAAAAGTTGGAGAAAAAAGAAAGGAGAAGAAGAAAAAGGATAGAAAGCACCTGGCTCCTTGGAATAACACCAAAGGAGGGAGTCACACCACCAATCTTCTCAAGAGAGCATGCAGAAACTTTGCTTCACTTGTATTCTATTGTGAAATAATGAGTTTGCAAGTATTTTTAAGCAAACCTATGAAACCTTAAAAACACACATACATGTGTGCCACGTGCACACGTGTGAACAATACAAGCCCTTTAAATTAATTTATAAAATTCCATACAATTGATACTCAAATAAAATAAACAATAAAGTAAGCTTCCCAAATCCACTACTATGATTAAATATGGATCTATTTAACGGTTTGGATCAAACCAATCACGATCCAAAGGACAAAACAGCTCCCAGAACCTGATCTGATGAAGCAAACAGACAAATCAAGCCTTCCACGGATCTACAAGCATATATTAGATCTATTGATCATCCCCCAACCATAATGTCTTGATAGTTGTGTATATCAATTCCGAGATCTTTGATAGATCCAGCAGCCACCATGGGTGCCCTTGTCATAATAGCTTTATTTAGTGTTTATATAGTATTGGAAACTTATCTTTGAGGCATTTTCTTTGTGATTGTATATAGACCAAGTAAGAGCCAACAGAGGCACATCACAGGTACAGCAACCTAGTTATTGCACTTGCCCAGACAGGACAAGGTGCATAACACCATGGACAGCTTGTCTATGCCACGTGCACCATGATTACACATTTCTATTTATAGCTCAAGGGTTGAACATGGAATAGAGATCCCCCTCCTCCCTCTCCCTCTCCCTCCCCTTAGCCAAAAAAAAAAACCACTACCAAAAGTCTCCTCCAAAGCAATAAGAGAGATTGAGTGATCACATTCTATACACATAAGCTCGAGGATCATAATTGCTAATATCGAGGACACTATAACAACTTTGAGGTGAACAATTCGTAATAAATCAATTAAGCTGAGTTATGCTTTCAATTGTAGGTTGTGACACTACAGGAATCTTACGTATGGCTGCCAGTACATATCCAAATACCAGCAAATCCAAAAAATTCGATGCAAAAACTGGACTCAATATGTTTCTTAACTTAATTAGAATTCAGATTCAATTTTGAATATAATTTTTGCAACCACATAGTAAATCATATGCTGTCCAAACCCAATAGCCCAATATCCAACACAATTTTGTAATGCATATAAACAAAGGAACTTAATTAAAAGCTCTCTCTCTCTCTCTCTCTCTCTCTCTCTCTCTCTATATATATATATATATATATATAACCAAGTTGAATGTCTGCATCTTAGTTGGATTTGTGCATGGATGATATTGATCAGAGGATTTGAACATGAACCCAACCGAATTTGGATTTGAGCAGTTCTAATTGGATTTAGATTTGCAAAGTCATACCATCCAACGCAAATCTGACCCAATAGTAGCCCTAATCTCATGATAATATTTCAAAGTTCAGAGCCAAGAGATGCCACTGCCGTGGTTCAAACAAACGATGATGAACATAATGTATTGAAAAAGAGTTTCACAAGAAAAAATGTCACCTCTTCCCAGGTACTGGAAGCTAGAGGGTCAACTGATGAGATACTCCTGTTAGTAACACCACTTTTCCCTGAATCCACTAGAGCAAGTGTGAGTGTGTTTTCAATTTTATCAGCTTCATCATCCAGACGGGTTGCAGCCATAACAGAAAGCAATTTCAAGGACTGCAACAAAAATTCATATTAAGTGAAACAATAAGCTAGAAAAGAAATGGGGATTATAGCAGTTCTATAATTTTAGTCCAAAAATATTAATATACAGAACATATCCAAGAAAGCAACAAGCAGTGCCTCACCGCAGAGCGAGCAGTTTTTGTAATTGCTTTTATGTCTTCCTTCCCAGTCCAAACTCGAGGCATTGAGTCAGAATCACGGTTAAACAATGTTGAAAACCTATAAACAAGTTAAATGGTGAGCACAACATGCCTACAAGAATTACATGTCTATAAATTGATTAAAAGGCTTCTGCTAAAAAAAATGATTAAAAGGCTACTTACCTGTCCTTCATACGAATCAGGACTCTAGCAGCTTCTTCTTTGGCCTTTGTTTCAACCACATTTCTTGCATAATCTGATAGGCTTGAAAGCATTCTATCCATTGTGTTTTGGTCTAGATCAAAGCCAGATAGGGAAGAAGAAAGACCAGAGACAGCTGATGCAGTCTCACGTTGTAGAAGTTTTCTAATTGCAGGCCAGGTATCATCACTAGCCGTATCTAGAAGAGCTTCCACAGGTTCCACAAGTGCCACATTGAGTTGTTTCTGAAGCCAATGTAAACAAGCTAAATCATCAGGCTCACCATTTATGTCGTAGCTATAATGAATTAAATTTGTTAATTACTAGAATGACATCATATTGCTATGTTCATTAAAACAAAGGCATAAATAAAGAGCACATAGAAATATCACTCTGATGGATCATGAAACACACTTATAAAAAATAATAGTAAAATAATGACAATAGAATATGAAACGCCAAAGAACAATGTTCAAGCTATAGCATACCTCATATTGGGAAACAAGGTTAGAGATCTTGGCTGCCCGAACAGAAGCTATATGTGCATCAATATCACGTCGGAGCTTATCTCGAACTTTAGAATTGTCCCAATTTGCTAGCTCAATAGCTGCATCTGTAGTTAAATTAACATCAGTAAACTGAATATTTTATAACAATGAATTAGCAGAGTACCTCAAAATTAACTGCTACAACAGGAAAAAAAATGCACCGACATATTTTCTGATCGTAGATACGACCACATTTCAAGATTCGAAAGTTCGTAGATTTTATAGTTTGATTTTGTTATTTTCACACCTCATGATTCTGTGCTTAGCTAATCAACACTCAAAGCTTCACAGCTTTTTAACCCATTTCCCACAATTAACATATAATATTTTCTAGAATCAATTTGGCCTTCAACTGGTAGTTCTAGACAAAGAAATCAACGAAATAAGAAGAGAACGAATAATGGAGAAGATCTGATGCAGATAACTAATAGGGTAACCCTAAATGCCTAAATTGGTCCCTAAAAATTAAAAGGATGAAAATAATGCACCTAAAACTAATATGGGTTGCAATTAAAATTAGAATTAATAAATTAACAATGAAATAATATGATAAACTGCAAATAATAAAGAAATCCAGAAATCCAATGTAACCAATTAAATAATAATCCAAACACTTAGATGGGTAATGGGTTTAACTTAGGCACACATGTGGGGGTAACTTAAGAACTGTAAGTCACGTGGGAAACAAAGAGGAAAAGGGGACTTAGGGCAACCATGCGATAAAAGGGAAGAGGGAAAAGGACTTACGGCAGCAAGGGATAAGAAGATTTGGGGAAGGCGAACACTAAGGAGGGTAGTAGAGAGGGTGGCGACACAAAGATGGACTCGGATTGGGATGCAATAGCAAAAGAGGGGAGGATTAAGGTGTGACAGGTGTCGGCGACGATGGCTGGAGAGGTAAGAAGAATCGTTGGGGCTGAAGAGGGGTAAGTGGGTTCACGGCAAGGCTAAGAAGAAGTAAGAGAGATAGAAGAGGATAAGTACCTGAAGAAGAAGAATGGCCTCACACCAAGCCTCACGCCAAGCCTCTCGCTTAAGGAATCACTCCCGAATCTGAAAATCGCACCTTACAAGGTATTTTTGCGAAAATCTCAATCTTTATTCCTTAAAATCTGTCTTTGTCTCATGGAGGCTACAACTTATATAAACATCTCCTTACTAAAAATAAATTCTTGCTAATTACTAAAATAAACCCTATCTTAAAATAAAACGAAAATAACGAAAATGGAAAGTAAGGTAAATGGAAGGTCCGGATCTGAAGAATCTGGAGAATGCTCCGCATCAAGATCCTTTGAGGGAGACAGTTTGAGAATTTATACAAGAAAACATATGGAGTACAAGTTGAGAAGAGCCCATAGCGCAGTTGGTTGTGGGTTCACGACACTGCTCCATTTCCAGGAGAAAAAAACTCTGGAATGCAAGTTTTGTAAATCTAGGAGCAAGGAGAACGAGTCGGTCAGAAGTAAAAATGCTGCATCATGATAAACTCCAACATGGTGCACAGAATCGACTGAGGCTTAGAATTGGATATTCCAAATAGAACGGATGTATGGTATACAAAGTGAAGACTAGCAAATAGTCTGGCATCTTGGTGAATTGAAGTGATACACATCCAAACATTGAAGCATCAGAATGGAAATAGACAGAACTGGCACTGTATACCATTAAGTGAAAGTAAGCCCATCCTTTAAATAAGGATTGCTGCAAAAATAGGAATGTTGTAGAGGTAACACCAAATAAATAAAGCTTCAAATGTTGATGACAATGACGATAACATTTTTTCAAATGGAAAAGAGGAAGGCAGTTAGTAAGCAAAAGCAATCCATTCATAGAAGTCTGGCAAATTGATGTAGCATTCCTTTCCAACAATAACTCCTTAAGACAACCGCCCTTGGCCCTTTTAAAAGGGGCCTTTCGACTGAAATTAAAACATAAGATTACACAAGAATAAAAAAATCCTTTCTTGACCCCAGCTGAAGTACTGCGATTGGCACAGTCATTGGAAAACTTCTAGCTCCAGCAGTCTGACACAAATGTTGATTTCCTTTCCACTCTTCAACAGATGAAAAACAAGATCGACATTATCAGAACGAGGAAGCTTATCCAGAAATCTATCTCAGATTACTTTTCCAGAATTTAGATGACGCAGTTTGTGAGGTCCTTAGCCACTTTTGTAGAAATTTTGTATTATTAATGTATGGAATATTACTTTACAAAATGGTTGGGACCGAGGTCATAGTACATTTTGTATTAATTGAGTATTTAGTTAAAGAGGTCTATTACATTTTGTATGGGCCTGAGGTCGAGACTGACTGCCTATATTACTTTAGACAAGTTATTATTTTAGAGAGTAATACATTAGAGAGGTTTTACTGTAACTGATTGCTGATGTATCCAATTGGATGAGCTGGCACAGGGATGCACCCACTCCATTGGAATTATATAAGAATCCTAGGCACATGAATTTAGGAAAAACTTTTCAAATGGGTAAGAGGATTTCCATGTGTTCTGCACTAAATGGCTAACTAAATCAGGAAGCAAACAAATGAATGAAACTGGTTCCATCATTAGCACACTAGATAGATTAACAACAACAACTACCACTACTATAAGGTAACGGTGATGACGAAAATTCTGATCAGATACCTTCACATCCTTCATCAAAAACTGACATAAAATATTGAGTGCAATCATGAGCAGCCACAGCAAATGCTTCCCCTCGCTCAAAAGCCTTATCAAATGCTTCTTTGAAATTCTCTAGAGTTCCCGATCGAAGGTGTCCCAGCATAGATTGATAGGCAGGATGGACAAGCTGCAGCAAGACAGAAGAAATGAGAAGACGACAAATAAATAATAATAATTAAAGCCACACACTCAATAAAAACTAATTTAGACATCAAACCTCTGGAACTAAGGATTTAAAAAATGTTTAGATCAGTTTATCTTATATCAAGGAAAAGGGTTAAGTCTTTTTGGAATGTAAAACTTGACAAAAATCAAACAGACTCAGAGGGAAGTGGGAAATTTTTTGCCATAGAAGCCTTACAGGTGAGACAAGCATTGCCTTCTCAGGTCAGCTAATCCTTGCTGGGCCATTGATCTAGAAGTAAAAGCTTTGCTTCTCGGACTGAAGGAAGCGGGGAGTAGGGGTCTTTCTCTCAGCCATCAGCTGGGTGAAACTCACTTCCCGTGGAGGCAATTAGACAATTGAGGAAATCTAGGATTTATCAGTGCATGAGTTGTGAGAATTTTGCACACAAAGATCCACGAGAAGTTGGTACTTTTGCTAAAAACAGCGCAAGGAGAACATCTCTAGGTCTCTAGTCATTGGTTCTATGTCAAAATGCCTTCTAAGGTGTTACTTTTGGTCTGTTCTTGGTTCTCTTGAACAGGGTCGCCTTTATCGTGCTTTTACTTTTTCCTTGCAGCTTGTTTCTCTTTTTATTTCCATTCAATGAATATCACAACCATTCAACAAAAGAAATGCCCATAGTTATGTAAAGAAGTTTGTTGTCAGTGCTTAAGGGGGGAAACATTTATCTATTGATAAACATTTTCATCATCATCATCATCATCAATAGCCAGTATCACATCTATTTGGGATCAGCTTTATGAGTTCTTCTCCTCCAATTGACCCTATAAAAAACCATGTCATCAGTCACTCCACATCCTAGCATATCCTTTTTTATCCTTTCTCTCCATGTTTTCAAATGTCGCCCTCTCCTCCTAGTGCCTTCGATCCATTGTCTCTCGGCTCTATGCACTGGGGTTGTACTTGGTATTCTACTAACATGGCCAAACCATCTCAAATGAGTTTCTCGCAATTTGTCATCTATCTAAGCTATCTTTAAAGTTTTAACTACCCCTAATGTGTTCGTTTCTAACTCTATCCTTTAGAGTTACACCACAGATCCATCACAGCAAACCCATCTCCGTTTTCCTAATTTTGTTTTTATTTATCTTTTCTTCATTGCCCAACACTCTACGTCATAAAGCATCACAGATCTAACAATTGTTTTATAAAATCATCCTTTTAGGCAAAGGGAGACTCTTTTATCGTACAAGATTCCGCTAGCTTGTCTGCATTTTGCCCACCCTGCTCCTATCCTATTTGTACTATCTAATTCGGAACCTCCTGTGATTCTAGCATGGAGCCCAAGTATCTAAACTTATTACAATGTGCAACTAAGTCATTTCCTATCATCACTGAGTAACCTTCACTATCGTCTATCCCACTAAAGTTGTATTCCATGTATTCTGTTTTAATTCTACTAATTCTCAAGCCATTTGACTCCAACGTTCCCAAGAAATTTTCACATCTTAACTTCTTTTCAATATAAAGATTACAATGAACCAAGGGTGTGAAAACCACCACTCAGTTGCAAAATTTCCATATTTCACAGCATAGACTGTGGAACCATCAACATCTCATCAAACAGCATACTTTGCTTCCATGTCATGATAAAAGCTCATCATGATCATGGTAATACTTTGATCATGATGAAACAAAAGCTAGGCTCACCTGCAGCAATTTTGCTTCCAAATGCTGCCGTTTTGCAGTTCTAACACTTTCATCAAAGTATACAGCTTCCATGTCATACCTACAGAAGAAGAACACAATCAATTGTTGGCAAAGTTCAACGACACCAATCAGATATGGAAAAACAAGACAAATGAAAAAAATCTATAGAGTGAGAATCCTGAGGAAAGAATATTTAAATACTGTTACTGAAGAACTCCAAAATAAAAGCTACTACTTGGTTTAGTACTTGGAGATGAAAAACATAAATGACCAACTTGTAAATGTGTAACTAGAGTGCATGCATATAAACATATATATATATATATAGAAGATTGAGATTGGACAACAGAAAGAATATTTCTTGTCTTCTAGATTTTATGTATCATGACAATTGAGAAATCCAATTAAAAATCAAAGCCATCAAATCTTATGTATAGGTATAAAGGGAACAACCTTTATAAGGTTAGGCCAGCTGTTGAAATATGCCCAGGGCCAACCCAAAGAGGTTTAATTCAGACTGAAAAGCCAGCCCAAGAATTTTACCATTGCAGTGTGGACCATCATATTTATCTATTTTACCAATTGTAGTCTGAACTTGACTCAATGGACGGACATTCAGCTCATGTACATCCCATAACATCATAATTCTGTAACGAGAGAAAGTGACTACAAGGATGAAACTTGAAATATAGCATTTTCACCTTTTTAAATTATTGCAACTTCCCATGAAGAGTAACATCCGAATCACGAAAACTGAACATATAAATTAGTTTCCATTTTCTGCAATCAAGAAGAATGCTTACTCTGATAAACATGCATTCAGGATTGTGCTAAGCTTCTTTCCAAAGCCTGGAACTGGATCAGATTCTACAGCAGCTTCCAACTGAAGCCAATCCTGCAATATCTCGAAGAAATTCCAGTTTGAGATAATAATTACACATGGCAAAATGGATAAAAACAAGATAGCTTGGATGTTGAACATCAATTACCTCATTAGAAGCTAAATCGGCGAACTTTTCATTGGCAATTTCTTCACAACGTACAGTGGCAACCATAACCTAACATTAAAAGGTGACAAGATATAGAAGTCACAAACATGATGACCAACAAGACAATTACATCACAATTAGCAGCTTCGAATGTGATATTCTTTGCATCATCACCTTGTGGGCAGGAAGGTCAAGGTCCTTATTGTCCTTAATAACTTTCCAGATTTGTTGCGCACTAAAAGAAAACCCCGAAGCAGGGACAACAGCACGCCGATCTCCAGCAAGTCCACCAGGAGCAATAGAATGAAAAAAACGCTGCCTTAAACTTGCAACCTTCATTAATGATAAAAATAGATTCAAAACTAATGAGCCATCACCAAAGAGGTAATTTCACATTTAGTGAGTGAAGTATATCAAGGATTCAGGACCATGCTTGCAAGATTATATCATTCAAGAGACTAACACATTTGGGTTTTTTTATTTTTTTTAAAAAAAAAGGTAACATATTTGGAGAAAATGCAACATTAAACCAGGAATTCGCCATGCCTAACAAAGAGCAAACCATAGTCCTAATTTTCTGTAATCCAAAACCCAAAATTGTTCATATGGTGGACATGATTAGGAAACACCCCATTAAATAGTCCCAAGCAAAATACTTGGATCCCATTAACAAATGAAAAAATTGAGGGACTTCATGAGTTCAAGGGCAAAGTAAAGGATTAGATTGACAGATTAAATAAATCAAAAGCAGGAGAACACCTGTACTACTACGAGGCAAAAAGATCTTTCTTATCTCGAATTAAAAAATATCCTAAACTTTGTATTATCCGAAGTCGCAAATGTTGAGAAAAAGTATTTTTTTTAAAAGGAGGATTCCGACCTAGCTATTAGACAATCTGAAAGTTACCTGCTCTTTAAACTGCTCTTCTTTCTCCTCATAACTTGAAAGTGCCACAACTTCTACCTGGACATTTAATTAATTAACAGTCATGATGTTGCACTTATAGGGGAGTTTCTGTGAATGCAAAGAAAAACTTTAAAGACTCGTAATCTTACATTAAAAAAGTCACTGAGAGGTGTATCTTTGTGAGCTTGTGGTTTGGGAACAGAGTCCCATATCTGCATGTAAAACATTTCAGGGAAAATTCAGAATCACAACACCATCACAATTGATAACAAGCAACAAAGCACTCAATTGAGTACCTTTTGAATATCTTCCCTCAGAACAGGTTCCAAGTTTTCCAAAGGAGTCTGCATATAAACAAATAATAACCCATACAGAAAGTAAACAAAAAATCCATACTAGAGCTGTGACGCAGATTGCACGGGAAAATTCCAGAAAAAATCCATACATCAAACATTTTTGTTGCTACGCCCCCACATTAAAAAATTTAAGGGGGAAAACTCAGAGTTTCACTGTCATTTCACATGAGAGACCCCTGAAAGTATAAATGTAATTTCTCCACCTTTTGTAGATAGACCATAAATATAAACTTGCAAGGTGCTCTGCCACCTCACAAGAAGCAAGTGATGAGTCATAACATGAGAAGCACATTTGACAACCCTTTTCAGTCAGTATTTTCATCTAATGGTTTTAGGAATTTTCTTAGGCAACCACTGGTTAAATATAGTTCATCAAATAAACTCTCAATACTGAACACTCACCTTGGTTTTATCACGTATAACAAATAGCAAAGTCGTTTTACGAGGACTAAACAAACGCATCATGACCTGTAATTAAAAACAAAAACAAAAATAATAAGAGGTTCACAATTGAGTAATTTCATTAACATAGATGGAAACAGAGCTACCTGGAAGACCGTCTTTAGAAGAGGCTTATTTGCAGCTTGTTCACGACCAATATCATGACACCACCTGCAATGCATGCAGAAATTAACAACATATCTAGCTTGATCCAAACAGAATAAGAGGCTGGCATGCAAGAATTGGAGATAGGGAATTGGAACATGCAAAGAAAATAAATGTACATGTTTATAAGCACTATATCTGAAACCGCAAGGGCAAATAGGGCACTCTGCTTCTCAAATGCAGTATCATCCTGAAAATAAAATGAAAAACTAAAAGTTATTGTAGCGTAAAAACAAACACCAGCTCAATACTGCAATCAGAATCTGTGAGAAAAAACAAATGTACCATTAGTTACAGGCTCTGTGTGTGTGTGTGTGTGTGAAATGGTTACTATCACATTGAAAAGGGGAAAAAATAAAGGCAAACAACCCAGAAGCACTAGGACAACAGAGAACAGCTGAGAAAAAAGAATGACAAACAAGAACAGCTCCAGCTCAAAAAGGCCTAAGCAACCAGAATGCCAATCTCAACTTGCTGCAAGTTGATCACTCTTTTGCCAAAGCATCTGCCTTATAATTAGCAGACCTCACCACATGGTTTGAAAGGGAACTTCCTTTGAGCTTTCAGGCGACCTTCACACCATTAGTTACAAGCATACTTATAAAAATTATGAACAAAAAAAAAATTAGGATTTGGTGATTTGCTATGACAAACAACACCTTCACAAAATTCTAACGTTTTTTTTACAGTTCGAATCATTACTGATTTTTTTTTTATCAAAAGACAGGAGAAATCCCAAACTCCTAGAGCAGGACAAACCACACAATTACCACACACTGCTGATGCATAGCAACTACAAAATAATTTTGAGCTCCTTACATTTTCCATTACTTAAAAGATTTAGGTCTTATCATAGTCTGCCATATTTCAAGTGGTAAGTAGAATTATACAAATACAGTGCCTAGAATGAATGTCAAACATAAGACTATTACAGAGATTACAATTATACAAAGATTGCAAAACCACCTCTCCACGCTCTCTTCCATCAGTACCCTCCAAATCCATAACAAGGGTGCAGGGTTCTATTTCAACACATTTTGCCAACCAAATGCCCTTTGTAGTTTGAGACCTGAACAGGAAAATATTGCATCACTTTCTAGCATAATGAATGTTTGGTTTGATTATAACACAATGGAGTGAAGGTAGTAATAAGACTGACAATTTGATAAATACCTTCCCCTGAAAGCATCCATCTCCCGAAAGTTGGTGCGGAAAAGATGGTTCAAGAGTGTGCTTTTCCCTGTCCATAAACATAGAATAAGTGTTTTCTTTTTGTGGATAAACATAAAAAAGATAGTAATTTTCTTGGAAAGCATACCACTGAGTGTACATAGAATTATCTACATCATATGCAACATAACCGGGAAAAGAAGACAAAAACCTCCATCTACTCTTATTGAAGAGGGTGGAATAAACCACAATCCATACCACTACTTTGTGGGCCCATGATGGAGACCACAGCATAGGAAAGCCCACATTCACCCAGCTTCACAGCCTTCATAAAGTTCTCGATGCCAGAGACATTAAATCCACCATCTCCATCAATGAGTTGGGTGGAGCAACTTTCCTCACCCATTTCTGTGAAAGAAATACACATTAAAGTAAGAAACACAGCAAATGATCATCCAAGACTTAAAATCACAGTTCTAAGTTATGTCAGAAAATATCAAAATGCATTAAAGCTCATTATTCCAGAACATTCCTAAGTAGCTCTATAAATACAATGTTCGTATTTAGAGCAGTAATTCATTTAATTGGATAAAAAACATAAGGAGTTCAACAAGATATACTAGTAGAAAAAACACAAAGTCACATATATGGCCATGTAGCAACCTAATAATGAAATATCAAAATAGTATTCCATCAAACAAATCATGCAAGATAATCGAACGGGCAAATCAGTGCTAGATGATATGCACAATCAAAATTGATTCTCAAAATGCCTGAAGACAGTATATTCAGACTACCAATTAAAATTAAAAAAAAAAATGGCAGAGCACTCCTTAATATTTTTCCTTGGGTAACATGGGTATCTCCACCCCACATTGGAGGAGAGACCAATCCCAAGAACACACGAAACCAACTGCAAGCCTTGGGTATTAAGTAAATCCGGGAGGAGTAAAACCCAAGACCTCAGTCTAATCCTAGAAGCTCAAGCCAATTGAGCTATGATGCGGGTTAGATAAGACAAAGTATGCTGCACTTTGGATGCTAATTTGATGTTGATCAATAATTAATATCAACAAAGTGAATGACAATTCATTTACATCTGGAATTAACCCAGCTTATCTACAGTGAAGAATCAGTCCCACATACATCCATTTTGAGATGATCTTCAACTTCAAAGAAGAAAGTTTCAATAACACCAATATATGACAGACTCTCAATTTTGAACTTGAAATATAAACAACTGCAACAATGATAAAACAACCAATATTTTCAATGGAAGAAAATATTGCAATCAACAATTTCCAACTAATTCCTACTATACTATTTCGATCAAAATGAAATGTAATCCTACCCAACAGCTAAAACAAACCAAAAACCCACATTACTCTATTTTCTAGATCCCTATTACTATAAGAACAAAGACCCATGGGATAAACCTATAAACCTTCATGACAGTAACAAATCAAAGCCTGCATTACAAAATCTCCTAGAGAGCTGATTTCCTTGGATCCAACACCACAAAGACATTATAAACATCATATACCATATTGAATTTTGGACTTGAAACCACCAAAAGATTTGATTTTCTCAGAAAGCAAACCCAAAATCAGTTAGGGGAAAACCCCAAAAATCAATTAGAAAAAATATGCCACCAGATCCAACACCCCAAGCGCAAAGGAAAAATCATAGGCCGAATTGAATTTCAGACTCAAATCCAGCAAAAGATTCTAACTTTCTCAAAGAAACAAAACCAAAATCAGTTGGGGAAAAACCCATATCACAAAATCACCTAAGGAGTAAATTGCTCATGAATCCAACATCTCAAACACAGAATAAATATCATAAGACCAGGGTGAATTTCAAACTCCAGACAACCAGAAGATCATACTTTTCTCCGCCATCTAAACCCAAAAATCATTTAGGAGATGAACCCAAATCACGAAATCACCTAAAAGCAATTTGCCAATGGATCGAACACCCCAAACAATTAACAGACATCATCGACTACATTGAATTTCAGAATGGAAACCACCTCAAGATTCCATTTTTTCCCCTCTACCATCCAAACCCAAAACAAGTTACCAAAAAAATTTAAAAAAAAAAATTCAAATGATCTCCGCCTCCCCAAATCGCCGTAAAAAAATAAAAGCAAGAAGAATTAGAGAAATTAGTAGCGAGAACAATCAAAACCCAGATCAAAAGATCGCATAAAAGCATTGAAAAGCACATGCCAATCGAACCCAACACCCAAAATAATCATATTTATGAAAACAAACAACATAAGTGGGAGAGCAAAATCCAGAACCAATAATAGAAAATGACGAGTTCAATAAGAGAAGGAAAAAAATAGAGAGAAAGATCAAGAACAAATGAGACGTACCCAGAAGAGAGAGAGAAGAAAGGCCTGAGAAGGAATTGGAGAAGAGAATTGAACGCAGATGATCGGAGGGGTTGCAAATAGAGAGGAGAGGAGCGATCTGACCTCGCCCTCTGCTTTCGCTAATCTCTACTTTTAAAAGTAAAAAACGCTGTAAGAAATTAAAAAATAGAAAATATTAAATATACAAAGAATGTATGTGTGTGACATGAATGTATGTATGATGATATGTTCTTTGCTAATAATGCTATGGTGTGCGTCTCTTACATTTTGTTAAATGGTGGCAACTCATGCATTGGGGCATATGGGATATGATATACGTCAATTTAAGTTATATTTATGTAAATCAGGGACTATATGGCAAAATTTATAAAGGCCAATCAAGTTTCCTCTTGCTTGGGTTACATGCCATGCAGGCATTATTAATAAATATAAATAATTAAAAAAATGTTTTGAATTCCACTCTTTCAAAAACTTACGAGATAAATTCGTAAGGATTGACTTGACGATTAACAACTCTAATAAACTATAAGATGTTCTGAGTTCAAGTCCTATTCTCAATATATAAGGGTCACTCTCCATAATTTTACATAATCAGTGCTCTAAAACTTACTTGATACCAACATTAGTGGTTAAAAAAAAATAAGACATGAACATAAATGTGTAGTCTAATTATTATTGGATTTGAGTTCAGGCTTAAAAGTAATGCCCGTTTAAAAATTGGGTCGTGCTTCACCACATTAATGCTCCGGCTAGAAGCCTAATAACTGGTATATATATATTTATTTATTTATTTATTTATTGTATATAAAAAATAAATCATATAGGTTAAAGTATGCTTGATAAACTACAAATAGATCAAATTTAGCTCAAAATCAATATACAATCACTTGACCTTAGTTCATTAAGCATAGTTTTCAATTCTTATGATTGATTTTTTAATATTATTAATACATTTAAAAAAAAAAAGGAAAATGGACAAGTTTCTGTGATAGACATGTTACTTATTCTAAATAGATTTAATGTCTTACTCAGGTTTTCCTTCGACCTTGGCCTTTTTGTTGGGCTCCTTAGGCTCGGGTTCGAGCACGTCTTAAGGCCATCGGGCTTGGATTTGGGTTTCGATTTGAGCTTACATACTCCTAATCGGGTTCAGACTTGGTGTATCATAAGTTTGGTCCGAGCCCAATTAATTGTCATCCTTCATTATGAGTGATTTTCTATATATATGGAATTAGTCTCACCTTTAATATAAAGTGACATAATTATCTTATCCAAAAACTATATATTTTAATTCAATCTTGATTGTTGTTCATTTGTGGGCATTATTATGATTGGATTTGACATCAAAAATAATTTTATTTTAATTTTAAAAGTTAAAAGTTAAGCTAATAGATTATTTTCAACATCTTAATTGCATATGGCCACAATGTCCGGTTGAGAGCCTCGACTTTGGATAAATAAAAGGTGAGATGTGTGTAGTTTCAAGATTTATTGAATTGATCATTTTGAAGCTCATCAAACTGATATACTTTTAGCTTAGATTTGACTTAAGAATTATTATTTTTACTTTTAAATGAGCAATTTACGAAAAATCATAACCAATTAAAAAGACCAAATACTTAAATATAAGACCTACTAAAAATTAATTTTGTTTCATCAATTAACTTATATTTCTAAGTTCTATATAATTTGATATCTTGAATTCTTTTTAACCTATAAAACTTTGTAGGTTTAAAAAATACGAGTTTTTCAATTCAATAAAGGTGATCTCAACAAAATCTCCATTCAAACATAAACTTCGATAATGTATTTTTCATTATCGACAGAAGTAAACTCTACATAAAGTGTGTTGTGCGTGTTCATGAGAGTGAACAACTAATCTTTTGTAAGGTTGCTCATAGCTCAAACTTAGCTTGAGTAAGACTCAAACTTATTGTAAATGATGGGACATATATATATACCCTAATTAATTTAGGCAATTTTACACTTTTCGTTTCATTGTGACAATTTGTTAAGTACAATTTAGTCTGCGTGTTTTCTATTGATCTAATATGTTATTATTTTTCATTTTTCTATCAATCTAACATAAATGAGAAACAAGCTTCTGCTTTTTTAGATGAATTCTTTACCATCACTTCAACCTCTTTGAATTATAAATAAAAAATAATAAGTTAAGTATAATAAACTAAGAGAAAAAAAATATTGATAAATGAGAGTTGAGTTGGAGCCACAATGGCCTTAGGCTGAGGTCCAATTTCAAAGGTGGAGTGAGACCCAACATAAACCTATTGTTTTGACATGCACTTGTGCTTACACTAGCCTCAAATTCTTCACTTAGAAAGTAATTATAAAATACTGATATTAATTTACATGAAATATAAAATATAAAAATGATAAATAAATGCTTGTATAATAATTTTATTCAAACTCAAATTTCGAGCTCATCAAAATATCAAATAAATTGAACGATGAATCATTTCCAAATAAGTTGAAGATAGGTTTATTCATAGTAAAAAGTTAGTACATTTGAAAATGTAATTAAATTATTTTTAATAAAAATTATATTTAAATATACTTTTTTTCCATAAATTATCAGCATCGACCAAAACAAAACCCAATTTTGAGAGGACGACGAATGCGTGTTTAAGACTCACACCATAGCTGTTCTCGCTGGATACTCCTGCACGGACAAGCATTAATGAGCCGTCAAAGTATACTACACCTCGGGAGCACCTGCATTTTAGAAATTTACCCGATTTAAATGATGGGACTCATTTTAATTTTTTTTAATGACTTGTCAAGTGTCTAGTCCGATTAATCCTTCGTGTGCATGTCTCTCTCATTTATGTCGAGCTCAAATGGTAGGATGAGGGGTCCGAATGTCGGCCAATATTAAAACCGCATTATATAGTCGATATTGTATGTTTTTATAAAAAAAAAAAATAAAGAGAGAAATTTTTATCCGTCGATATCTCTTATCGATCGATATCTTTGTCTACTATTTTTTCTAACCTCTGAGTGAGACTTTACTCTATATATATCTCATAAAAAGTATCTTTTCATGAGAACTATCAAGGATTGAATCCAATAACTCATTTATAATCGGATCCATTTTGATTTATTGACCATATCCTAAAACAAAATTCTGAACCATCCATCGTATTCAACAAAATGGTACTCGATGGTAATTTAATTCAATCGATGAAACTCACATTCTTTGACTATTACCAATCATCACTAGGTGGAGTACGAATTAGTGTGACGCGATGTGGAGTTGTGTGCCGCCCATGCTCTCAATTCTCAAATTCGTCACCTTATGCATGTCTTCCATAGTTAGTTGAACAATTATGAATTCCTTTAAAAGTGGCACCTTTTAAAAAATTTCACATTTTAGTTCATAACTCCAAATAATGAATGTCGTTATTCGATATATTGAATAAAATAAATAATTTTAAATAAGTCAATATTTAAATATATGTCAAAATTAGACGTATTTGAATATATCAAATTTGAAAATTAAATATTAAAATAAATAAATAAATTTTTATATTTTATATTATAAATTATAAATTTATATAATACACAAGTCTGTAGTTTATTTAACATAAAAATACCTTTTTTATGAAGAAAAGATATATAAAAATTCTTTATGTAAAAAGTGCCACGCTACACCGACTGAGGTGGGACACGGGCACCGTCCACCTCCTTCTGTCGACGTAATTTTTGCTTTTCTCAATGTCTTTTTAGAATTGGGAAAAGTGTTCTAATTCAGTAGTCTGACAGACCACAGATCACTCCATTGGTTGTTCGATGGGATTTTGGAATCCCAATTCTGCGAGGTTTCACATGCAGACATCTTCAAATAAAATATTGTTTGATTTTTTCAAGTTTTTAAAATATTTAATATACGATGAAAAGAAGTAAATTTTTAAATAACTCTCTTTTTTTACTTAAGGTGATTTTATAAGGAGTGACTCCATGAGATTGAATGAGAATCGAACTCATAACTATCATTTTTTGAGGGACATCTCTCACTGTCACTCTAACTTTTTTGAATTGTTTTTAAATATTCTTTTAAACTAAAGTGAAACTAAAAACCTCTCTGATTAATATATATATATATATATAAGGCTAATGTAATTCGATTTTATGACAAATTTAACAAAATTAAATTTGATATTTTAGAACTATTTTCATCTTTACCTTTTAGATTAAGATTTTACTGCTGAAATCATCCTATGTTGACTGAAGAGATAAATGAAAAGATTTTATTGTTGGTTGGAGATTTTTAATTGTCCAATTGCTTGGTGGGTTAATTTTTTTTATAAAAAAAAAGGCTAATGTAGAGTGAAACGGGCCTATCAATCTATCTCGTTTACTTCCACAGACCTCCAATAAATTTGGAACCGCCTTTAGAATTTCGATTATTTGGAGAAAAAAAATTAAATGTTTGTTTGCAAAAATTATTAAAAAGGTGGCTTTAAACTGGGAATTATTTGGTTAAATTTTTGTTGGTCTATCATTAATAAGTGAATGTTTTAATCTAACGGGTTGAGTTAGTGGTCAAAATCTGCTACAGTTTACCACAAGTTTTGAGATCAAGTCTCTCTTAGACACAAAAAATGTCACTCTCCATTATTTTGTATCCAGCGTGTGCAGATTAAAAGGTTGACACATACTCCAAAATTTAGTCATGTGAAACGTCTGAATACCTTAGTCTTCAAAAAGTAACTTAGTATTTTCTACGAGAGACTATTATTATCACAAATATTGTTCTTGAGATATTAATAGAGATTAGTAATATTAGAATATTTTCAAATTCTCATATTTCTACTGAGAAATCAAAGAGAAAATCTCACAGAAAATATAATATTTAGAAATTAATTAAATAATAAATAAATATATTAATAAGGAATTTAGTGGAAATTTATCATGATTTTATCGGAATTTACTGCAGTGCCAAAAAATCTCATAATATTAATGGTGACTGGGAGTTTGCCAATAAAATTGTGTTAAATTCAAAAATATTGCCGATATCTATGGCATTGAAGACTATGGGGATATTCATGTGTATATATATTATTTTGGGCAAATCTCTCTCACATGTAGAGTAAACCTTGTGGTAAACTGGTAATTATGAGATTTTCAATTGCGTGTGGGGATATGCCTTAACCCCTAAGGTTTTAATGGCATATCTGCAAATCATGTATATCAAAATAAGTACGTAAAGATTCGAATCTTATAGCTCTATTCATTTTTTCCTATTTTTAATGCATTAGAAAATTATATTATTTTTTTACTCGTACACGTAGTCATTAATATTTAACACCGACCTTTGTTTAAATTTGCACTTATACGTATGTCATCATTTATATTTTATCTTTCTTTTTGTTAATAATATTTTGATTGCATATTCTTCACCATCTTTACTATATAGGCAACTGATATATGATTTGAACAGAAATCATAAATTTTCAAAATTTCTAAGATGAGTTTAAGTTATGAAATCAGTTTATTTATTTGGTTTCAGTATTTCTGAAAATATAAAATAATTTTATCCTTATTACTTGCAATAATAAACATAACTAAAATTGTCTTTGTTTAAATTACACATATTTAATAACTATATTTAGATTATTCAAGATAAGTAAAACGGTACAATCACTAATGTTAGAACAGCTTGTGGTCAGACAATGGAATTCGCGGTTAGAGTAGGATCCCATGATTCCATCAAAGATCTCCATTAAGCCCTTACGTATTTGTTCTAATTATGAACAACTAATATCAGAAATTTAAGATGAAGTATTATGGTATATGTTTTTTTTGTTGATAATATAGTTTTAATTAATAAGACGAAACAACAACTCTAGATTTGTGAAGAAGAATCTAGGAACCAAATAGATTGAAAATTATTGAAATTAAAATAGAATAGATAGAAGGTAACTTTAGCCAATTAAATGATAGTGAGGGTAATTAGTAAAAGTAAAAAAGACTTAGATATAATGAATATTACAAGAGTAGAGTGGACAAAATGTAGAGAAATTAGAGCGAGGTTTTGTATGATAAAATTGTTTTTTTTTTTTTTTGTGTTTAAAAAGACGATTTTATGAAATAGTTATTAGATCTAGAATGTTATATGGAGTAGACTATTGGACAATGAATAAAAGGTAAATAAATAAAATTAGGACGACAGAGATACGTATATTATATTGGACAAATGATTTAATTTTAAAGAAAAGAATTAGAAATGAATATATTAAGGACAATTCAAAGATAATTTTATACTAAAGACAAATAGAGAGAAACTCGCTGAATCAGGATCGGCTGTCTATGCCTCCAGATAGAAAGGGCTCGCAGACATTTAAACTCTTTAATATACCAGTCACATAGAGCTCTAAAGCCTCATTCCGTCTATGACCCTGAGATTTTAAAGGATCTCAGGCTGGCCCTGATTGAAATGCTTTGGTTCAATTTCCAGAACACCAAACACAACTATGATATAGAGAGTTGAGAGATCAAAAGTAGAAAGAGAAAATGACAACCTTTGGAAATGTGAAGTGAAGAGAGAGAAAAAGAATATATTAGATCCTAGAATAACTTATTATATAATTTATAAAATGGTTAATTACAAGAGAAAAAAATAATAAAATTGACTCTAAATAAATGAGATATTGACTTACTCTTACATCACAGCTTTAAATTTAAACTTTTAAGACAAATCTCTTCGAAGTTGTGGTCAAACAAGCCAAATGTTTATTCCCAACTGCACTTTATTGTGTGACCCCACTCACTGCCCCGAGTCTCCTGCTGGGAGCATTTGTTGGGAACTTTTAAATTTATTGAGTCTGCTGATCGTTCACATGCCATTGCAACTTTATAACGTTGGACCATCTATTGCAGGGCCCACAAGATGAACGGTCGTGATGATCAAGTGTGGGTCATATTCCTTTTCTTTCTTTAATTGGAGCCTAACTCAAGAGCTATTAAAGAAGAGAGCCGCCGCCATGGAGGATGGACGCCACTCAGCTGCCGAAAGTTTGAGCGGTACTGCCGAAAGATGAACTGACAAAGTTGGCCGGAGGGATGACCAAATATACATATCTACTAATTTAGACTGTTTAAAAAAATACAAAAGAAAAAATAGTTGATGATAGATAAAGATGCAACCCCGGTTTGTTGGCTCAGGTTTTGGATTTGCTCAACTCTCTCGCTTACTTAAATTTGAGCCTAATCCAGGTTATAAATCTAGGTCGATAAACATTGTATCTGTACTGGCAAGATATCGGCCCATACACATTTAAACAACTGATATTTACCAAAAAACTAGAGAGAGAGATATCGGAAGAGGTATCATCGAATTTTTTACCCATGGTCTAACTCAAATTCTTTTTAAGATATGAGGTCTGGACAATTCGATTTCAAGTCCAAAACATATATATGCCAGGTTATCTAAGTTCAGATTTTTTGGGTCAAAAATGAATTTCTTTTGTATGATTAATAAAAGATATCCATTTCAAAAAATATATTTATAAATGATATCAATAAAAGAAAATTAAATTTTATAAAATATGACACAAATTTGAATTTTAAGGCCAAACTTGGGCATCCATATATTAGACACTTTCAAAGTATGAAATCAACTTGAAACAAAGAAGTTTAGAGGTTGAATTTTAATTATTTAAGGAGTTTTGGAGTTTGTCACTTGTCAAGTCAGGTGACAGTATAATAAATTTAGATTTCTTAAGGAAAAAACCCACAAAATATAGTTACTGAGCACATGTCATAGTTATGTCATGCAATGTTTTGTGTCTAAGGCCTAACTCACAAAAACCTTTTCTGTTGCACTGAAGATGAGGCTAGGTTCTGGCTTTCCTTCAGTGTGAAGACAGATTTTGTGTCAACAGTGTCTCATTTGCCTCGAATGCCGACAAAGCCAAGTTCCAACCCTAATTCCAGTTTTCCAGTTGAATCTTCAAGTGCCACAATATCATTGAAGCATCGATCCCACACTGAAATGCAGCCATGCGAATGAAGTATACTCCGTTGAACTTGCAGTGGATTCATCTCTCCAAAGTTTGAACTTTCATCTCTGGTTTCCCAACTTTGATGGTCATCAGATCGTATCTTGCTTCTGAAGGAACTTCCTCTTTTGACAAGTTGCCACTAGCACTGTTAGAGAAGCTTCCCTTTTCATAACTGTCTATCAAGCACTAGTTTGTATGTTTAGTGTAAGAGCTGATTCAACAGCAGATGGGTCAGTTTCACTGCAGTCATTCTCTTTCTTCTCCCTCCTGCTTTGATGCATTTTATTCACTGCTCTATCGGCTCTAGAAACAATATTTGAAACTGTGAACCCTGTGACTTCAAAGATATTGGCTCTATGAGGGATCAATGAACTACGGACAGAAATGCCAACTCCATCATAAGACCAAACACCTAAAAGTGCTTCACCCTTAAGACCTATAGCAAACCAACCAAGACCTGCAGCAGCCACATCGACAGAACTGACGTCCCAACTGTTTCCAGAAACACTGTATTCTCTTTTTACCCATTTTCCTAGCTCTGCAACTCGTTTGTCACCAATGGGAGGCTGCAATGACAATGAGCACGTCAGGTCTTCCCCAAAAGAGTCGAACACATGACATGAATGAGGAACTCTTGAACACTAGTGTAAAGAAAGGTACCTGCAGTTGGCGACCAAAATGGACATCTGGCATTGTGCACGCATTCTCCGTTTTCCCCATATGAAGTGGGAGAAGAGGAGATGCCCATACTGTAACATAAATAGAATCTACAGACACTTTCTCTATATCCAGCCGAAAGAGTCCACCCATGTGAACTGAATGGCCTGCCTGTTATGACAATACAAAGTCAAGAGATGAATTCAAACTGCCTCTGTGGAGCCGAAAATATGACATTCATGAAAGCCATATGAATTCAAATTGCAACTGAAGAAATTATGTCTAGGAGCCAAAAATGAAAAATCAAGGGCCCCACTGGGTTTCCCCCCTCAACCTACATACTACGTGACATTCATGGAAGCCATATAAATTTCTCTTTCTTTTTGAAAGCCTAGAAATGCATGGCAAACTATTGCTCCTATCAAACAGGAGATGAACAATGCAAAAGGAGAACATGAACAAGAAGATTTTTACAAGGGACAGAACACAGAATTCTTTGGCATATTTTTACAAATAATAGGCCGGACTGTGAAAACAACATTTTGCTGTATACATCTTTTGTCCATTGACACTGTTCTTTGGTGTATAAACCTGTGGCCTCTTAACTTATCAGCACTTTTACTCAGTGTAGTAAGCATTATGAACATTTGTATTCAATGTTTGGATTCTATTCTTTCAAAGCTAAGCAGTACATTTCCAGAATACATCTTTCTTACATTAGTTCTTCAACTGACTTTCTCATCAGCTTTCTTTCTTTCTTTTTTGAAAGATATCATCTCCAATAGGGCCCACTTCGATACATATGATCAAAGGACTGCCACTACAATCTGTGTCTCTTTTGTGTGTGTGCACATACTTATATCATATTTTTGGATACCGAAAGATCAGTCTCTAATTGGATTTTCATTTTTTTCCTCAAAAGAATATTTCATCTTTATGTTACATTAAGAGGACTTCAGAATTCTGATATCGGGGGCCACTCTACCCTTGTCGTTTTTGTGCTGTCGTGCATCCATTGGGTTTGATCAATGAGAAGAGCTTAATCATTGAACTTTATTGGTATTTTTTCCAATTTCCCTTGGCTTCTGCTCTAATGCTTCTTGTCTCTGATACACGGTGTATTACTGGCTACTAATACACATGATGAGTGATGCAAAGTATTGCCTATTGGTAAATTGGCATATGTGTGGGCCTACCTAGATTATCTTATCAAGCACAAACATGGGCTGCATAACTGATTGCAAAATCATTAGTTCAACTTCGTTATTTTACCCTTGATAGGGAACACATCTAGTTTATTAAGGTAGTTTCTTTAATAGGGTTTCTATCTCGTATAAGTCTACTTTAGGGAGATGTCTTCAGAGCAAGAAGCTTCAAACGCTTTACAGAAATCTATAGCAACAAAGGACACCCAGCAAATATCAACAGAAAATGAAAGAAATCCCCTCAAGTTCCAAAGAAATATATCTCCAAAGGCCATAACGGATACTAGATTCTGAATATTTTGGTTTATGAGGGGTTCTTAGCATTGTTTCTAAAAAGGTTTGCACATACAAAGTGCCACATATGTTACATTCATTTGTTCTTGCAATCTTACTTGCAAACATAAATGTCAAACAAATAATCATCGAGGATTAAAAGAACATCATAAAATGCCAACAAATGAACATCAACAATAAAAAGAACCTCTCTCTGTGAGAGGTAACTGAGTATACTAAAAATGGTAGTAAAAGAAGGGGAAAAGTATCTAACCATCAGCCTGTAAGTTCTAGGCTTCAGTTCCTTGCTTATATGCACCAGTTTCTGCTCTTCCCTTGTCAACCTTGTCGTAATCTGGTAGGGATGGAGAAGCCCTGGAGTGTCAAACAGCCTCGCCTGACTTGGAAGAACACCATCAACCCTTATAATCCCCAATGTTGTCCCAGGCACTGGTGCTTCTGTCAAGTGCGTAACTTTCCCTCCAACGTGCTTCCCAATGGAATTGATCAGTGTTGATTTCCCTGCATTCTGTGCTCCAATAGCCCACACATTCCCCCTTGCACCTGTCAATTTGATCACGTCTTCAACCAGATTCTTCAATCCCCAATTTTTAAAAGCGCTCACGAAATGAACGCTTGTCAGCTTATTTGCCCCTCCTTCCCGCGCCCGCTGCCGGACCCAATATTCAAACCCAGTTGGCGAGAGTGAGGGAGGGAGGAGATCGATTTTCGTCACAACAAGTACAACGCGTGGGACATTTGCAGGCTTCCCCTTTTTCCATGCAGCAGAATTCTCTTCAATTGTTGAAGAAACCAGTTTGGCAACTCGCCGGGGGAACGACCCATCAAAATCTGCTGCATCAACAACCATCAAGACAATTGCTCGAGACCCAGATGCAGTCACCAACTTCCGACCAATGGTGTGGTAAAAATCAAAGTCTGGGAGCAGATTCTCGACTGTAGAATCCTTCACCTTCCCGTAATTCCGGAGGGAATGGCAGCGAGCACACACGACAGGTTTTTCAGCGGCTCCAGAAATAGCATCTGGGTTTTGAAGTTCATCATTGGATTCCTCCAGAAATCCCCTTTTCAAGGAGTTTGAGATTTCCGGCTCTCCAAAAACAGGGGTTTTGTATAAGGGGGGCTTGTAATTGGGGGATTTTGGAGAGGGCTTGATGAAGAAACCAGGAAGCTTGGGATCACTGTCTTGCATGTAGACGCCGCATCCGAGACAGACAAGGAGATGGGTAGAGGATTCTTCGTTGCTTCCATCGCTGCGGAAATTGGAGGGAGGGTTGGCAAGAGAGGAAAAGGGTATTTTTCTTAGAGAAGGGGTGGGAGGGTTTTTGTAGGGTTTAGGAAAAGAGCATAAGGAATGAAGAAAAGGCCGTGTTGTTGAAGAAGATTTTACAGTATATGGAGAAAAGAAGAGAGGCAGAAGATGGCGAATCTTTGAACGAGACACCAACATTTCCCTTTCTCTCCTCTTCGGCTCCTCCTCTTCGGCGTCGTCGTCAAGCTCTTCAGCCGCCACTGCTTCCTTCCCTCCTTGTTAGACAGCAAGACTGTGACCTCCGTTGTGTCGAATTTTACGTTTATGAGAGCAACCGGACTCAGAATTCGGGTTGGCACAAATTTTCAAATTAGAGTTATAAATTATAAAATTTAAAATTTTAATTAACATTACGTCCAGATGTAATTTTTTAATAGAATAATACAAAAATACTTTATTTTATGTTCCATATATAGAATTTGAGTTTAAAAATCTACAATTACAATTTGGATTAAGTTTGAGTGTGACTAATTCAATTTCACTAGTTGCAAACTTTTTCATGTTGATACATTTCAAAGGCAATATAAATTGACCCTCATATAAGTGGATTTAGATTTTTATCATATTTAAGTATAAATTATATTTATATCTACTATATATCATGGGATATGAATTCAAATGGTTTCATAATCTATATTGTACAATCCAAATGTATTGTCAAATTTATACTCAAATCCAAATATTTTCAATACTAATTGCATTGATATTCTTTTGTACAAAAGAAAAAATCAAATTAATTAGATGATTACATTTCTTTACTAAAACATCTTACATCTAATAAAACATGTAGTTAAACTATCTTCGGTTTTAATTGGCTCTAATAATCTGATTTTTTTTGTTTTCATTTTGAATTTTTAAAATCTCTTCCACTCTATTGTATTGGTGGAGCCTATATTTGGATGATTGAACTTAGGTTTGCAAATCGAGATGGTTGTACTTAATTTTTTGCCACAATAAACTTAAACCCAAATTACAATTAAATGATTTGAGCTTGAACTCAAATCAGAATCAAGTTAATTCAAATTAGCCAAACTCAAGCCTCCTTCAAATTGTGTTTGTACATCATATTTAAACTTATCTAAATTTAGACTTCTTCAAACATAAAATGAGAATTTTTTTTTGTATTATTCTATAAAATATAGATTATATGTAACATAACTTTTATACTTATAAATAATATTAATTAATGAAAACTAAATTTTATAAAACGTCATTAATTTAAAAAATAATTAATTAATCAAGGACCGAGCCCAACAGTCCGCACACAAGTTTTAGGCTCTCCGAATTCCAAATCCCTTAAACCCTCTCCAAAACACTCAACCGCAGAACCTGACTCCTCTATCCCCGTTTGCTCCACGACATGTACCGAGCCGCTGCTTCCATTGCTTCTTCTATCAGGTGAGCAATCTTTGCAGTATCCGTATTTTATCTACCATTTTCTGGCTTCTAATAAATTTTCCTTCTTTATTTTTTGTTGGGTTTTTTCAGTTCATATTCTAAGAAACTGGTATGTAACAGCTTCCTAAAATTTTTTTTTTTTTTTGGTAATTTGAGATGTTTTATGATTGTTTGAATTGAATTTTTTGACAAATGGGGTGTTTTGAGTTTGGTCTTTTCATTTTTGTGTTTGATTAGATTTCAGGGCGAGCTTTGGTGGTTCGCAATTATGGTGCAAAAGACATCAATTTTGGTGTCGGCGCTCGGGCAGCAATGCTGCAGGGTGTCAATCAGCTCGCTGATGCCGTGAAGGTTACCATGGGACCAAAGGTGATTTTACTCCGACCTGCATTCCTAAATTTGTTTCAGCGTAGAACCTTGTAGGAACTTTTTTCTACGACAATTGTGAAATATGAATGAGAAAAATGAGAAGCAGCTGATCACTTAGTTATGGGGTGAACTGGTTTTGATGAATCATTGTAGTTTCCTTTTGGCTGTATATGATGGCAATTTCAGTGGTTAATGTACTGTCCTATTTGTGACTTGGGGTTGGATTGCTCATTAGTTCACATACATTATTGGGTTCACATCTGGAAACTTATCCCGAATTGAAGTGATCCAGTTGCCCAGATGGGAATTTGGTTAGAGTGCATTCCATGCCTCTAACTAGGTGAGTTAATGTTCAGAATCTACAATTTTGTTTTTGATGATTTGGATGATGGACACCCAAATATAGGGTGAATGAATGTAAATGTGAATATTAATGCCTCTGTTGGAGATACTAAGGTAATTTTCCCCACTAACCGGTGCAAAAGCTTATGCACTACAGCAGGGTGGAAATATTCATCCGGAAATGCTATTTGTTACATCTCACTTACAGAGTGGTCGTTCCTTACTCCCATCCTTGTCATATTTTGAACCGCCTTTTCTATATTCACAGGGCCGCAATGTAATCATTGAGAGAAGTGGTAAGAGTCCTAGGGTTACAAAGGATGGTGTCACTGTTGCAAAAAGCATTGAATTCAAAGACAGAAGTAAGAATGTTGGTGCAAGTCTCATAAAGCAGGTTGCAAAAGCTACTAATTCTGCTGCAGGAGATGGTAATTTTATTTCATGTATTTTTTCAGAATTTTTACTTTTTCTTATTTTGTGATATGATCCAAATCTAGTATGACTGATAACTCACTTGGTAAATAAATTACTATTTAATTTTGTCAGCATTAAATTAATGAAATCAATCAGTTAAATAAAAAACCATAGATTTGTATCAATCAAACAAGGTTTTAAAATGTCATTGTTGAAATGTGTGAACTTGCTTGTGAACCCAACATCACTTCCTGGAGGATTGGTAGTTGTTTCTGATAGGAAGGTTGGTCAATTTATTTAGAAATAACTGATATAAAGAGTGAATGGTGTAATGAGGGAAATTGCTTACCAGTTATTTTCTTTTGGGATGTTGTGGTTATTGATGTGATTTATTTTGTTTACAGGTACCACTTGTGCTACTGTTCTTACTCGGGCAATACTAACTGAAGGTTGCAAGTCAGTTGCAGCAGGTGTAAATGTCATGGACCTGCACCATGGCATAAATATGGCTATTGATGCCGTCATCTCTCACTTGAAAAGCAAAGCATGGATGATTAGCACACCTGAAGAAATTTGTCAGGTACCTGTCGAGACATTAGAGAAGGTTAAACAAGTGGTCTTCGATGTTTTCGCCTTTGAAATTTCCACTCACCAATTTGTTCTCAGAAAGTCAGAATTTATTCTTGTACAGAATCTTGTATTGTACATGAAGAAATGGATTTTAATTTACATATTCTTGCATGAATTTCCCTTTTTGACTGAGACAGTTGTTGTATATGATTTAAGTAGTTTGTAGATCCAATATCTTTCCTCTTTGTTAGAAAGTTGCATGTATTTTTTTTCCTACCTCAAATATGAAGCAGTTTGTATGGTTTCACAGAATGGGTAGTTATTTGTTCTGTGTTTGAGTTCACACGGGGGGAAATACCATGCAGGGTGGATGCTGCTTTTTACCCATTTTCATCATAATCAACATGATTATCAATAACGTTTGAGTCTCAGAAGTTGGTCGAAGGTGTTTTTTACCAGTATCAGGAAAAGATGCTCTTGTTTGTTTTTTTTCTTTCTAAATGTAGAAACTTCTAAAGAATTCTTACAATTGCATATATACATATACATAAACATATACAATGCTTTGAAAAGTGAATCATATCACAAAATCGTTATACGTCTTGAGTCGTGAATCGTGTCTTATAAGTTGTAGAATCATAAGATTTATAATTTTCTCAAAAAAATTATAAATATATAAAATGACATAAACGATATCTAAAAAGTAATAGTATGAGAAATTATCCAGTGTTTTATCAATGTTAATCTAAGATGCATATACATTGCATATAACTATTATATCGGAATTCAAATTTGATTGTCAAAAAGCCAATGATAAACTAAAGGCTCCTCAAAGATCCATAGCCCTACATCCCCACAACGCAAGCAAAAAAAGAAATCAGATTTCCGTACTTCCAATTTCAAATAACCACAAAATTCTACCAATCATGGGAATCATACAATTTCTAAGCCAATACAAATCATTCCTTTTATAATATTGTATGGATTGTAAGAAATATATCATCTATTGTAAGATTTTAACAACAATGCATATTATTTAATCCCACAGTTTACAAGTGCATGGTGGAATGGATTCCATTGATTCAATCAAATCTATTCCAACTGACCTCAGCAGACCTTTACCCATTCTGCCAACATGTTCTAATTAAATGTGATTTGTGGTAAATACAAAGAAATCCAATTCCGGTTGGCAGCATATATCTTCTTCTGCAACAGGTTGCAACCATCTCTGCAAATGGTGAACATGAGATTGGGGAGTTGGTAGCAAGAGCAATGAAGAAAGTTGGGAAAGAAGGAGTCATAACTGTTGCTGTAAGCAGTCCTTATCATGACATTTTGGGTGTTTATCGTATGTATCACTTGCTATAGTTTGGGTCTGCCAATTGATGAGCTTTTACCAATACTGCAGGATGGGAATACATTGTGTGATGAGTTGGAAGTGGTGGAAGGAATGAAGCTGGGTAGGGGATTTATGTCTCCATATTTCATTACTGATGAGAAGACTCAAAAATGTGTAAGTTTTGATAAGCCTCATCTTGTAAAACCTATTATCCTACATATTGTTCTCTCTCTCTGTCCCTCTCTCTCTCTCTCTCTATATATATATATATGTTGATCAATTCAAATGAACCTCTTGAACCTACAAATCATAGAGATCATAATGATGTTGACACCTTGCCTGTATTTGTCCATATTTCTGGTCTTGCCTACTTCTCTCAGAGGCCAAACTAGATGATTTCTTGGACCATTCTTTTTGAGTAATTTTACAGCACTTCTTCAGGTCACCTGACTTCGAGTTTGAACTCATGAGAATTGTATCTAATATTTATCTGTGACTTGGACATATGGCACCTGCTGCTGCTGCTGCTGATGATGATGATGATGATGTAGTGATGACATATTTATCACTGTTGTGCTCTCTCTCTTGGTGTTGCATACTGCATGATATCTTGATTAAATTGGACCTACAATGTTATCACATGTGTTTTACACATGCACAGGAACTTGAAAATCCTCTGATCCTTATTCATGATAAAAAGATCTCAAGCATGGATTCTCTTGTCAGAATACTGGAGCTGGCTTTAAAGGTAAATTGTATCATCTCACTTTTTTGTGGATTGCACAGGAATGAGAGGGTTATGAAACCTGTAAAGAAGCATTGTCAAGGCCTTTATACTTTACTCTTTTTTTTTTTTTTTCCATATGCGCAGAAAAGTAGAGCTCTTTTAATTGTAGCTGAGGATTTGGAAAGTGATGCTTTGGCAATGCTTATACTCAATAAGCATCGTGCTGGAATCAAGGTAATTAGGTCTCAACAATCTATGGCATGGATAGGTCATTGTCATGCCTGTGCAATTACCATAATTGTTTTTATCTTTTTATATTACTGTTCTTCTGCACCACATGGTAGGGATGGCAATGGGCCGGGCTGGGCCGGGTCGGGTAATAATAGATTTTCTGTCTAACCCTACCCGATCCAAATTATATAAAAATTTAAAGAATTAGAAAATTGAGAATTTTTTTTAATAGAAAATGAAAAGTAAAATGGTTTCTATTTCATATGATTGTATTAGGATATAGAAAATTGAGGCAATGGGCTAAGAATTTTTTACCTTGGTGTGGCACATAGGTTAAAATTAATAGGTTAAAAAAATAAGATATTTAAATATTAATTTTAATTCAATTTGGGTCGGTTCGGGTTCAGGTTCAGGAGCCCTCTACCCAACCCAACTTGGATTTATTTTGGGTAGGGTGGGGTCGAGTCAAAATTTTTTTTTTTTAAGAAAGGCATGAGTCAGACCCAGTTTTTTTTATTTGGATTGAGTGTGTTCATGGATCGGGGAAAAAATTGCCACCCCTACCACATGGTATAGTTCCACTGATGGGGTTTTGGCATTTGATGATAATAATGATGATACAATTCCACTATTTATTTATTTTGGTATAAACTTCTTTATCTTTTAATGCATGAGGGTGGTCAAAGAGCCGTACATGGTTCACAAAGCTGGTTGTGCCTTAGTATCTGGGCCGCTTCAGAGATTCATGTCAAATATCCTAACTTGCTATTGTATTTGATGTTTTTGTCTCAAATGTCACTATTCTCTGGTAAGCTTTTGGTCTTCTTCACCATTTCTTCACTGACAGCAGGTTTGTGCCATCAAAGCTCCTGGTTTTGGAGAAAACAGAAGAGCAAACTTGGAGGATCTTGCCATTCTTACAGGAGGAGAGGTGAGATACAACTATATATGTGCGTTCTCTGCATTAGGTTTTGTTTGGATGCTCATTATTGCATTTTCTCCACATTTTTAATGCCATGTCTCTCAATACTTCTTTCTTATTTCCATAAAGTTCTAAACAGTTTCTTATATAACATCATGATTGTCAAAGCCTTTTAAGCCATTTATCTAGGATTGACATTCTTAATTGGATTTGAAATTTTTTTTTCCATGAGCTAAGTGCTTGTCTGATATCCTTATGACTCACATCCAGAACCTTTATGGTTGCAAGAATGTGCACTTATCAACTGTGCAACATGCTTGTGAGGCACTATTAATATTTTCTTGTATGGGAGATTCATGACATTGCAATATTAGGCTTGTGCAAACACACCCATATTGATATAGAATTACAAGATATTCTTTTGGTTCAGGTTATCACTGAAGATCATGGCTTGAGCCTTGACAAAGTCCGGGTTGAGATGCTTGGAACAGCAAAAAAGGTATGCATATTCTTTTAAGTGCATTTTTCTTGAATACTTTTCTAGCAGTTCATTGTTCTTGATTGTGCTCAGTAGCTCTACTGATTTCCATTTTAATAGGTCACTGTGTCTCTTGATGACACTATTGTTTTACATGGTGGCGGTGACAAGAAGCTAATTGAAGAAAGGTGTGAACAGGTATGCTAATTTGCATCTGTTTACAATGTTAATGCTCCCCTTCTCTTCCGTTCTTCCTTGTCCTCTAATTACATACATTTAATCATTTAGTGGAGTAGAATGCTTGCGATAGAGCCATGCTTGCATGTGTGCTGGTTAGGGTGTCTCTACTCCTCCATAAGGAGATATGGATTTGAGTTATGTTAGAGGCTTCAATGGAGAAATTTTTAGGAAATTGGAACAAAATGCGGATATGTGCTAATCTGGTCAAATATCTGTAGTAATTTATGTAGGATTTGAAACTTGTAAGAGCAGAATTTAATATAAAATATTGTTACCCCATTTTGAAAAACATTGGACCAAATATCTGCCATAGCAGTGCCTACCATGTTTGATGAGAATGACTAATGTGATAGACCTTCAACAGTTGCGAACATCCATTGAGAAAAGTACGGCCATGTTTGACAAGGAAAAAGCTCAGGAACGACTCTCAAAGCTATCTGGAGGTGTTGCTATTCTTAAGGTTGGTTCCTTTTCTTCCGAAAAATCCATATGGTGCATGATACGGTTCAATTTCTGTGAAAAACCATTGACCATGTTATATTTAGATTGGTGGAGCCAGTGAGGCAGAAGTTGGAGAGAGAAAAGACAGGATTCAAGATGCTTTAAATGCTACAAGAGCAGCTGTGGAGGAGGGCATTGTGCCAGGTATGCCGATTTCTGGTTATTTCAGATCAAGAGATCAGTTGTTTGACTCATAGAATAGAGTATGAAATGCATATGTATCTATCTGCATTTGGGCAATGGGACTCAACCCTGAAATTGTGAATCCTATATACAGCCTAGTATTTCCATCCTCACCCCATTAGAGGATTTTCTCTTTTCATCTTATTCTCATCATGAATGCTGAACAGACATCATATGAGAGAGACCAGATCATAGCTTGTCTTAATAAAGCTCTGACTATTGATAATCTCAAGCTTTGAAACTTATCCACCCCCAATGTTTGTTACCTTTGTTGGAGGAATGAGGAATCCGTTGATCATTTGTAATTTGATTCAGGTGGTGGTGTTGCTCTCCTTTATGCTACAAAAGAGTTAGATAAACTTCAAACCTCAAATGGTGACCAGAAGATTGGGGTCCAAATAATCCAGAATGCTCTGAAGGTGAAAACTTTCTTCACTGCTTGCTGTTTCACTCACCAGTTTATTCATAGATATTATCATCTGATGGAAATTGGTTTCTTGTAGGCACCTACTCTCACAATTGCTTCGAATGCTGGTGTTGATGGTGCATTGGTTCTTGGAAAACTTCTAGAACAAGATGATCTTAACATGGGTTATGATGCTGCCAAAGGTTTGTAGTTAAACACAGTACATGATATGCAAAGATGATCATGGTACTAACACAAAGGGTATTCATGGAGTTTTAGCATTAGAATGATGACAAGCCAAATTATATGTGCTGAATTTCTATTGGCAACCTGAAATTCTGAACCATTTAGATATACAAATGTGTTCTTGATGAATTGTTGGGGCATGGCAAGTGTGGAACCATTCCTTTTTTTTTTTTTTCAATTTTCTAGGGAGGGGGGCAAATTTAGGGGAGGGTCAATATGCCACATTCAATTTGAAATGTGGCCTATATGGAACTACTGTTTTCTATGGGCGTTTCTGACAATTTTGGGGGCCAGGGCTCCCGCCCCGTTTGGTTCCCCCGTTTTGCATTATCCACCAGAGTAATGACTGATATTACTGACATGTTGGCCTAACCTCTTACTCTTTCAAACATGAAATTGTCATTTTCTTTGCTTGATCATCATATGGTGCCTCTTGAACTCGACATTGCGACATTGCATCTGCTGATACTTTTCCCCACCTTTATTATTAGTATTATTTTTTGTTGAACTTGTGGTTTGGCAAAACAAATTAAGGGAAATGTATATCCAATGACAATGCTTCCTTGAGTGATCCTTTTTTTTTTTTTTTGTGGAAAAGGCAATTTTTATTCAAAGAGGAAGTAGGCTCGAGAAGAGAGAGAACCAATACTTTTGAGTGACCTCATATTATATGTTATTTTCTGTTAATGTTCCTCAAAATTTCATAGATTTTAAGACTTTGTGTTGAAGCAGGGCAGTACGTTGACATGGTGAAAACTGGTATTATAGATCCTCTCAAAGTCGTGAGAACTGCCTTAGTAGATGCTGCAAGGTGAGCCCTTACATGACTCCGTAGCTATTGCTATCATTTGCAATATTCTTGTAGCAGCATGCAAATGTATTTATGTGGTCTGTTGCAGTGTATCTTTGTTGTTGACAACAACTGAGGCAGCAGTGGTGGAGGTTGCAGAGGCCAATAGTGGCCCACCATCACCCCGCATGCCACAAATGGATGATATGGACTTCTAGTATAATGCATGAATTTGATGCAATTTGCATTTATGGGTCTATTGATAGTGGATATGGTGGAGCAGAACGATCACAATTTGTAGGTTCTTGGTGCGGTCAGCATAATTCCATTTACTTTTTCCATTTGAATTTGGCAAGAATTTAGGATGTTTTCATGTGGATTTTTGAATTGAAGAGGTATGGTTGTAGAGGAGAGGGAGCTTATGTAATAGTAGAAACTTTGAGAGGTGTTTCATTGATGTAAGTTGTGGGATGTTACAAATGATGTATTATTCCTAAACTTGAACTCAACATGTTGAAGCAAAGTGGATATTATTCTAAAGTTCAAGTCAAAGTGGTCATTATTTTAAAGATAAAGAGTTTAATGAAGGATGTTGAGCTTATGTTAAGTGAATGATTATGTTCTGTGACAAAAATGTCTCACTGGGATATGGTGAATTTCTTCACATGGTGACCTTGCATAGTTGGGTCAAGATTTCTACAAATTAATGGCAAACTTTACACTGATTTTATTAGTGGTATCTGGCAAGTGGTAAGGGGGTTGCAGTTTTTATCCAGCAATCTTCAATTGCCGGAGTGGTTCCTCATTGAAGGTTTTATTCATATGTATATTGGAATAGTTTTTGCCCCGGCGATGTCCCCAATTGGAGCCCTGTGTGTGGTTCACAAGAGTTCCAAAACACTTTTTGGATGAGCAAATAGTAGAGAAGGTATGGAGATCACAAACTACAAGCTATCTACATGCATGTTAAACCGAGTAATATCGGTCACAATATCGGCCGATATTTCATAAATATTGGTATTTAAATTTTTTTTTTTTAAAACACTGATACGGTTTTTTGCGATTTTTACACCGTTTTTCGCAGTTTTCCGCGGTTCAGGGTTTACGGTTCTCACGGATGCTCACGTTTTTTGCGATTCGTCACGGTTTTTTGCGGTTTTTTCACGGTTCCGATATCGGAGGAGAGAGAAAATGCCGATATCGGTACGAGAGATAAAATTATCGGCCGAAATATCGTCCATATCGCATATTGGCCGATATATTGGCCGACCCGATTTTTGAACCCGTGAATTAAAGCACAACGATACCAATGAGATATACTTTCTATTAACAACATTATAAATATATATTTTTTAAACTTAGATCTGAAATGACCCATCAAAATACAATAGTATTGGCCATTTGTGATCAATTTTTTTATTTAAAAAAATTGGCCAATTTCGTTGATATGGTAATATGACTCATTTATAAAATTTGGCTAATAGCCAATATAACTGAAATATTAATCAATTTTTCTTTTTTGACTGATTTGTGAGGTCATATTCTTAAATACAAATTTTAGTGAAAATTAATTTAGATATCAAAAAGTTTCCACTAATATTTAATTATATCCGACTATATTGTCACAAATTTGTAAGTGGGCCCTACTGTCGAAATCAACTAAAATTTACCAACATTAAAATTTAACAAAACTTTAATTAACTGTAACAATAGTTTACTCTCTCCGGCGAGAGAATTCTTCTAAGAGTAAATTTTAGAGGGTTATCCCAAGCAGGGGTGACTCTTGAACTGAGATTACCTTATTTTGTTTGGTAATTGAAGTGGTAAAGTAAAAGCTTACCCGGTAAAAAATCTTATCTGGTAATCATAAGAAAGGGTAACATGATATATTAATATTTTTTGAGAAATTTTATAAAACATAATTATTAGATAATATTCATGAACTAAATCCTAATAATATAACTTATAATAATATTATCCATTTTTTATAAATTATTTTTCCTAATTATAATTTAAAACGAACACCTACATTCTAACATAAAAATAAATTAAATAAAGAATTTTTTTGATATTATTATTTTAAATTCCAAAAAATGAATAAAAAATATCAACATATCTCTTCATAAAAATTTATAATTTTTTTTATATTATATGAATTTAATAAAACTATTAATTCTCATAAATTTGTTAATATGTCAGGTTACCCCTTCTTATAGTTACCCCTACTTAAGGGTAACCCCCGTAAAATTTACCCCTTATCTAAATGCATCAGTTGAAACTATTGACACATTTTTAAAATAAATTGCTAATTACCTCAAAAGAGATTACCATTAACCTCTAACTCTTTCAAAATTTCGACACCCTATCGAAATTTGGACAGAATCACCTTTTAAAAATATGATATTTTGACAATTATGCTTCATAAAATTTTATTTTTATTTTTTATATTATATGAATTTAATAAAAAAAATTAATTCTTATAAAATTGTTAATATTTCATATTACCCCTGCGTACAGTTACCCCTACTCAAAGGTAACCCTGTAAAATTTACCCTTCATCCAAATGCATCAGGTTGAAATGTTGACACATTTTAAAAATAAACTTCCAACATAATAAATTGTTAATTACTTCAAAAGAGATTACCGTGAACTTGAAACTCTTTCGGAGTTTCGAGACCCTATGAAATTTCGATATAATCACCACTTAAAAATATGACATTCTGACAATTATGTTTCATAAAATTTAAAATTTAATTTTTATATTATATATATTTAATAAAAATTATTAATTTTTATAAAATTGTTAATATGTTAGATTACCCCTTACAGATACACCTACTCAAGGGTCACCCCCGTAAAATTTACCCCTCATCCAAATGCATCATGTTGAAAATGTTGACACATTTTTAAAATAAACTTCCAACATAATAAATTACTAATTACTCCAAAAGAGATTATCATAAACCTCAAACTCTTTCGGAGTTTCGAGACCTTGGCTGCGTTTGGATGAGGGGTAAATTTTAAAGGGGTCACTCTTGAGTAGGGGTCACCCTTGAACAGGGTTACCCTTATCTTGTTTGGTAATTACAGTGGTAAAGTAAGAACTGATCATAAATGTAAAAAATATTTTTTGGTAACTATAAACAAGGATAACCTGATATATTAATAATTTTTATTAAATTCAATATAATAAAAAATAAAAATAAAATTTTATAAAACATAATTATTAAATAATATTCATCAATTAAAAAGTATTTTAAATATTTTTTCTCCATAGATGCAAAGAAGGATAATGTATTAACAATTTTATTAAATTCATATAATATAAAAAATAAATAAAATATGATTAGTAAATAATATTCATCAATTAAAAAATATTATAAAATAGTTTTGATCCATATGTGCAAAGAGGGGGTAAAGAAGGGTAATATATTAACAACTTGATTAGAATAGATAATTTTATTAAATTCATATAATATAAAAAATAATAAAACATAATTATTAAATAGTATTAATCAATTAAAAAATATTTTAAAATATTTTTGCTCTATAGGTGCAAAAAGGGGTAAAGAAGGGCAAAGAGTGTTTAGAGAGGTAAATAAGGGTAATAGGTGCAAAGAGGAGTAAATGGGGTAAATAGGGATATAGAGGGTTTAGAGGGGTAAAAAAGGGTAATAGGTGCAAATAGGGGTAAAGAGGGTTTAAAGGGGTAAAGAAGGGTAATAGATGCAAAGAGGGGTGAAGGGGGAAAAGTGGGATAAAGAAGGGTAATAGGTGCAAAGAGGGATAAATGGGGTAAAGAGGGATAAAGAGGGTTTAGAGGGGTAAAAAAGGGTAATAGGTGCAAATAGGAGTAAAGAGGGTTTAGAGGGGTAAAGAAGGGTAATAGATGCAAAGAGGGTTGAAGGGGGAAAAATGGGATAAAGAAGGGTAATAGGTGCAAAGAGGGGTAAATGGGGTAAAGAGGGATAAAGAGGGTTTAGAGGGGTAAAGAAGGGTAATAGGTGCAAAGAGTGGTAAAGGAGTAAAGAAGGGTAAAGAGGGTTTAGAGGAGTAAAGAGGGTAAAGAGGGGTAAAGAAGGGTAAAGAGGGCTTAGAGGAGTAAAGAAGTGTAAAGAGGGGTAAAGAAGGGTAAAGAGAGTTTAGAGGAGTAAAGAAGTGTAAAGAGGGTTTATTAGAATTAATAATTTTTACTAAATTTATATAATAATAATAATAAATTATTAGACATAATTATTAAATAATATTCATCAATTAAAAATATTTTAAAATATTTTTGCTCTATAGGTGCAAAGAGTGGGTGAGGAGGGTAATATATTAACATTTTTTATATAAAAAAATTATAAAATATAATTAATAAATAATATTCATCAATTAAAAAATATTTTAAAATATTTTTGTTCCATATGTGCAAAGAAGAATAAAGGAGGTAAAGAAGGATAAATAGGGGCAAGGGTTTTATGAAAACCCCAATGCTCCAAGGGGTATCATAAAAGGAAAGTGAAGAGTAAAATTTTAATTTTTACCTCAAGGTAAAGAGTAACCCCTTCACCGCCTTAGCGCCTTCCAAACGCAGCCGTGGTTCCTACCTACTCAAAGTCGGGTACCGACTCTGCTTTCTAAACTCGGTTTAGTTTCTATTATAAAAATCAATCACTACTCTCCTCGCTGCTTACACCCCTCTCCTACGATCAGACACTCTCTGTCTCTCTGCTTACACACCTCTCTCTCCGTCCATCAGAGAACACCTCTCTCTCCTTCGATCAGAGCGATCAGAGCACACCTCTCTCTCCTTAGATCAGAGCACACCTCTCTCTCCTTCGATCAGAGCGATCAGAGCACACCTCTCTCTCCTTCGATCAGAGCACACCTCTCTTTCCTTCGATCAGAGCACCCCTATCTCTCCTTCGATCAGACACTCTCTCTGTCTCTCAGCTTACACCGCTTTTCCTATGGCTTTTCTTAATCAGACCCACTTACCTTCTTCCCAATCTTCCCCAGTGAAAATCATATCTGTTTGGGCCGAAAATCTGGTATCCGAGTTCCACCGCATTCAACAAGCCATTCCCAGGTATCCTTTTATCTCAATGGATGCCGAGTTTCCGGGGCTGTTCCACAAACCCACAGAAAGCTCTGGTTGCAGCCGCCCTTACTGGAAGGATCCTGAAGAACTATACAAAGTCGTCAAAACCAACGTGGATGGACTCAATCTCATCCAGATGGGTCTCACCCTCTCAGATGCTGATGGAAATCTACCCGACTTCGGCTCCGACTTTTGCTACATCTGGGAATTCAATTTTTGCGACTTCGACCTGTCCCGCGACCTACATGCACCGGAATCAATTGAGCTCTTGAGGCGCAGCGGCATTGATCTCGAGAAGAATCGGGTTGAGGGGGTTTGTTCTAGCCATTTTGCTCAGTTACTGTGTTTTTACGGACTCGTCTGTAATGATGCTGTAACTTGGGTCACCTTTCACGGCACTTACGATCTTGCATTATTAGTAAAGGTGCTGACTCTGATGGATCTACCGGAGAAGTTGACTGGTTTTCTGGATTTGTTGTGGCATTTATTCGGACGTAATCTTTATGACGTCAAGCACATGATTCGGTACTGCGATGGCTTATATGGTGGTTTAGATTGTGTGGCTCAGACACTAGATGTGAAACGCATGGCTGGTAGATGCCATCAGGCGGGTTCAGACAGCTTGCTCACATCACAGGTATTTTTGAAGTTGCATAAGACGTTCTTTACGGAAGGAGCAGAGCAGCTTGGTGGAATTGTTCATGGATTCTACTAGAAATTTTTGGATTGTACCAATTTCACATTAATGCAAGCATTTATTTTATAAATATTGTTTTGATTTTAAAATCTTAGTTGACAACTGTTATACAGTGCTTTGCTAGGTTAAGATTTTAACTGGTTTATCTTTCTACAGGTCTTATGTTGTTTGATTATCTAATTCATAAAGTGCGTAGAAAATCAGATGAGTGAAATCCATTTTTTTTCTGCTGAGGACAAATTAATTTTAGTTAAACATGTTTTATTCTCTGCCACTTCATACTTTGGCCACATTATTGTTCAATGCTGTCTCAAATTTGTCCTGAAGGTAGTCAACACCTCCTTTCAGACTATCAAGGGATCATTTCTGTCTGGTTCAGGAAATTACAGTCGACTCATTCTTGTAAGACTTGAAGTCTCCGGTTCTGTTCAAGTATAACTCTGCTCAAAATGTAATTTCAGAATTTTGCAAGCAGACAGCAAAGTATAGCACTTCACCTGTTGCCTGTTGACTATGATTAATTTGTTTATGCTTACTGTTTTTATAATGGCTTCTACTGCCTTTTTCGTCTGAACAGGATGGATTTTGCATAAACTCTATATGGGGCTTTTGGCCATACTTTGCTTAAGTGCTATCAATATTCATGCTGGTATAATGGCTTGAAGTTGGATAAACAATTGTTACTCGAATCTGCTGTAACTTTCAGACAATAAGATATCTGGGGTCAAACTGAAATTTTATATTTCAATTGAAAGGGAGTTTTGGATGCTAATATATCTGAGAATAATACGCAGCTCTGATTACAGATTATGACACATGATATGATGAAAATTGGAGCTTATACAGACACTAAGTATGAACATACTCATGCATTTTCTAATTGTCACTATCTACTTCATTGGCTTTACTTTTCTTGTAACTGGTAATACAGTTGTTCTGTTCAATTAAATCTCATTCAAATGATGGTGCAAGGGAGGGGTTATCAGGGAATGCAATGACAATCCTCTAGTTTTGTTTTCTGAAAGGATTGAGAATTCCAATATTCGCCAACCTGAGCTTCTAGCAATTCTGAAAAGGGTTTCTCTCTATGTGGAATATCACATTCAAGCCATTATTATCGTGGGTAACACAATCTTGTTAGTAGCGAGAAAGCTGGCTGTTAGGAACTTGGCCAATATGTCAAAAGCTCTAGAACTGATGGAATACGGAAAATCAGACCCTTAGTTCTATCCTATGCTAGGTTGGCATACACCCTAATCTGAAATCAATGAAGTCAAAAATTTGAAAGGGCACAGTCAAGAGGCTATCCAATCAGATGTGGTAAAACTTCATCTATGTCCATGTGATCTACATCTCAGCAAATGCACACATTGTGGGGCTGCAGTGGCCCTCACAGAATGCAGTGTACCACAAAAATCACACTGGTGGGCTCAGATGATGTTAACCTTGCTTCTTCAAAAGAAAGATTATGCTAGCCAATGATTGCATCACCTTTTCTTACAAGTGATGGCTTCGAAAGGAAAATGATCAAATATATTGTCCACAACTGTTAAGTGTTATTCGAGTGGCAACTCTGACGCCAATGTAATTTATAGGACACAATCCAATAGAACAGCTTACAAGACAGGCTTTCCTGATAAACTTCTCATATGTACTGGTATGGATGAGTGTAAAATAACTATAACAGAAATCGTTTGATATTTTTGCCTTTTAACAATTCTACTAGCTTATCATATTTCAGTTGGTTGGTCCAATAGCAGTTGAGAGGTTAAGTTTCACAACACTGAGGTTATCTTCAATATGGTACTGAAATTAGAAATATAATTTTATTATACAACACTTGCCCTGAAAACCATGTACATTTTGTTTTGACCATTGTTTCTGGATCCTTTCTTCTGTGAATCTAAATTGTTCTGGTGCCAGCCAAAGTTAATTCCCTTCGCACATTAATTGGTTTTAAATGGTGCTAATGACATTTGCATATATACTGTTGGTTATTATCAAAGTTTAAGCATCCTTGTATCATAATAGCCAATAGTGTTTAGTGAGACGAGTTTGCAACTGATTGTTGCGACTATAATACTTTGAAGGGAAGGGGTAGAGGACATGCTAGATTGTAGAGTGACTGGTGGTATGGTTTATGATAGTGTCAATTGGAGAAAAGCTCGTAAAGTGTCAACTTTTTAATTGCCAGTTTCATCACAAACAAATAGAATTGTTTAGCATCAGCTGGATGACTGACTGCTTACAGTGAAAAAGTTGTAATTTTGTCAGCGTAGCCCATCTATGTTGCAGCCCATCTATGTTGCAGCCCATGGGGCATATGGGTTGTTGAAATTGTATTCTCATCTATATGGGATTTTCCCAGAACTAAAATGTCATTATTTTGGGCCAAGTGTTGTATAATTCCTCCTCCAGATGCTTATTTCTGTATTGATCTATTGATGCAGGCTAGGTAGGATTAAGAATACCCAACCTCAAATTATAGCGGAAGCTTGAATAATATCTTTAATAACCCTTCAATCTTCACAAAACAATCCTTCGTTTTGCACTTAAATCTTCACAAAACAGTCCTTCGTTTTGCACTTGAATCTTCACAAAACAGTCCTTCATTTTGCTAAACAAAATAACAATTTTATTGATTAAAATAATCTCCCCTCTAAAGGGCTTATTACAAAGCTTATATAAGAAAATCATTACCGACTAATAACCAGAAAAGGAAAACTGTATGGAGCCGACCCTCCCCATCCTAATTGAAAACAACTACTAAACATTAAAACTAAAAATAATCCTAAAGCTAGTAGTATTCCTAAACAATTGCTAATTAAGTTCTAAGCTGATTAGGACTGTCTTTTAAATAACCGAACAACTGGTCCTCTTTGGTAATTGGATTCAGCCCACATAAAGGCTCGATGCATCGACTCGGAACCCACACTATTAAATTGCTCATGGACCCGCCGGGATCGAAAATAAAATTTTGATCTTTCGAATCGGGACCTGAACTTGCTAATTTGGTAATGTACCCGCCCGGGTCAAAATTAAAATTTTGATTATGTCCATATATGCCCGCATCATCTATGAGTGATTATTTCAATTAAGTTTTTTGAGGAAAATGTTTGACAGAGCAAATCCTGTGCAAGCTGGATCGCAAGCTGAATTCTCACAATGGCTGTGCCATGTAAACAATGTTGTGAACAGAAGGTATGTGTTCCAAGAATGCCTCCATAATTTGACTAGCTTGAATAGTTCTTTAAAAGGTTGAAGATTGGGGGTTTGAGAGGATGGTCCTCCAGTTGACACTCTATGACAAGTTATGTGCATGTTAATGGGATGGGTGTCGTCCGATTTAGCGATTAATGGTGGGATTCTTTTGATTTAACCCATCTGTTCTTTCGAAAAATTAGATATTTTAATATGTTTAATTCAGAAAATAAAAAAAATAAAAAAACCCCGATATTTGAAAGAACAAAAAAAAAGTTGATATCGCCGATATATTGGTTTTTAAAATTTAATGGATCTGATTTTTTTACAAGAGAAGTCATATTGAAAATGCCTTTCATATGCACCTAGTAGAAATGTTTTATGTATACTGGATCCACACATAGACGGATATTCACTCGTGTGCAAACCCAGCATTGGGGCCATTAGGGGTGAAGCTCGGGTCGGGTTTTGGCCCGAATTGGCATGACCCGACCCAAAAATCATGCGGGTCGGGTCGGGTTAAGAAGTTAGAAATTCATATTGAATTTGAGTCGGGTTGGGTTGAGAGATTTTTAAGTAAACCCGATCCGACCCGGTAAAAAGCAGACTAAAATAGGTTCAAAATGGGGGTCGGGTCGGATTTCGGATTTAGTCGGATTATAATTCGGGTCGGTCGGGTCAAGACATCCAGGTCAAAAGTTCGGGTATGGTCCGGTTGGATTTTAAAAAACCTGATCCGACCCGATCCGATTTGGGGCCATGAATAGTGATGGTTTATGAAGAAAATCTTATTTAAATGTTACTTATACGAAATCATGTTTTTTAGCTTTTCAAAAAATTTATAACTTCATTTTTTTCATCTTTAAACAATTGTGGCTTTTAAAACGTATCTTGATTGTATCGCTCGTGATCATCTTTAATGTAGTTTATATTTAAATATAGATTTTTTTGATAGACCTTTTCAATAGATCCATACGAATCAATCATTGGTCTGCTACACATTGAGTGCGAACTGTATTACCCTAGGGCCATGTGAGGATCATTTCTGTTTAATTAACTGTAACATTAGTTTACTCTCTTCGGCGAGAGAACTCTTTTAAAATCAGAAGAGTGAACTACCGAGTTAGAATAAAATTTAGAGGGGTTATCCCAAGTAGGGGTCATCCTTGAGTGGATGTGATCTTTGAACTGAGATTACCCTTATTTTATTTGGTAATTACAGTGGTAAAACAAAAGTTTACCCTAAGGGTAAAAATTCTTATTTGGTAACTATAAGAAAGGGTAACATGATATATTAATATTTTTTGAATTTTTTTATAAAATATAATTATTAGATAATATTCATAATTAAATCCTAATAATATAACTTATAATAATATTATCCATTTTTTATAAATTATATTTCATAATTATAATTTAAAACGAACACTTGCATTTTAACATAGATATTATTATTTTAAATTCCAAAAAATGAATAAAAAATATCAACATATCTCTTCATAAAAAATTATAATTTTTATATTTATATGAATTTAATAAAAATATTAATTCTCATAAATTTGTTAATATGTCAGGTTATCCCTTCTTATAGTTACCTCTAGTCAATGGTAACCCCAGGTAACCCTCGTAGAATTTACCCCTTATCCAAATGCATCACATTGAAACTATTGAGACATTTTTAAAATAAACTTCCAACAAAATATGTGAAACCCCTACCCACCGATGTGGGAAAAAGTCCCACATCAGTAGTAGAGGAGGAAAATTTGGGGAATTTAAGTGGGTGGCCTCCCTTGTACTCATGTGACACGTTTTGGGCCGGGTCCAAATGCAAAACTGTGCGGGCTCGCTTGTGTGTAAGGCCTAGAGCGGACAATATCACACTAAGTAAAGCCCTAAGCCCTATATTCGGGTCGGGTCGTTACAAATGGTATCAGAGCCGAGGTTCTACACTCGGACTGTGTGGGCCTTCCTCCTTCCTTGGAGTTGTTGAGCTAGGACCGGAGTCGAGCCAGGGACGACTCGAGGCTTTAGGGGGGGGTGATTGTGAAACCCCTACCCATCGATGTGGGAAAAAGTCCCACATCGGTAGTAGAGGAGGAAAATTTGGGGAATTTAAGTGGGTGACCTCCCTTGTACTCATGTGACGCGTTTTGGGCCGGGCCAGGTGGGCCCGGGCCTAAATGCAAAACCGTGCGGGCTCGCTTGTATGTGAGGCCCAAAGCGGACAAGCCCAAATGCAAAACCGTGCGAGCTCGCTTGTATGTGAGGCCCAAAGCGGACAATATCACACTGAGTCAAGCCCTAAGCCCTGTATTCGGGTCGGGTCGGGTCGTTATTAAATAAATTGCTAATTACCTCAAAAGAGATTACCATTAACCTCTAACTCTTCAAAGTTTCGACACTCCGTCGAAATTTGGACAGAATCATCTTTTAAAAATATGACATTTTGACAATTAAGCTTCATAATATTTTTTTAATATTATATGAATTTAATAAAAAAATAATTCTTATAAAATTGTTAATATTTCATATTATCCCTGTGTACAGTTACCCCTACTCAAGGGTAACCCCAGTAAAATTTACCCCTCATCCAAATGCATCATGTTGAAAATGTTGACACATTTTCAAAATAAACTTCTAATATAATAAATTGCTAATTACTTCGAAAGTGATTACCATTGACTTCAAACTCTTTCAGAGTTTCGAAATCCTATCGAAATTTCGACATATTCACCACTTAAAAATATGACATTTTGACAATTATGTTTCATAAAATTTATTTTTTATTTTTATATTATATATATTGAATAAAAATTATTAATTTTTATAAAATTGTTAATATGTTAGATTACTCTTGCTTACAGATACCCCTATTCAAGGGTAACCCTCGTAAAATTTACCCCTCATCCAAATGCATCATGTTGAAAATGTTGACAAATTTTTAAAATAAACTTCCAACATAATAAATTGTTAATTATTCCAAAAGAGATTATCATGAACCTCAAACTCTTTCAGAGTTTTGAGACCGTGGTTACGTTTGGATGAGGGGTAAATTTTAAAGGGGCAACTCTTGAGTAGGGGTCACCCTTATCTTGTTGGTAATTGAAGTGGTAAAGTAAGAACTGATCCTAAATGTAAAAAATCTTGTTTGGTAATTATAACCAAGGGTAACCTAATATATTAATAATTTTGTTAAAATTAATATTTTTTTATTAAATTCAATATAATAAAAAAATAAAAATAAAATTTTATAAAACATAATTATTAAATAATATTCATCAATTAAAAAATATTTTTGCTCCATAGATGCAAAGAAGGACAATGTATTAACAATTGTATTAAATTCATATAATATAAAAAAATAATAAAATATGATTACTAAATAATATTCATAAATTAAAAAATATTTTCAAATAATTTTGCTCCATATGTGCAAAGAGGGGGTAAAGAAGGGTAATTTATTGACAACTTGATTAGAGTAGATAATTTTATTAAATTCATATAATATAAAAAGTAATAAAATATAATTATTAAATAGTATTTATCAATTAAAAAATATAAAAAAAATATTTTTACTCTATAAGTGCAAAGAGGGGTAAAGAAGGGTAAAGAGTGTTTAGAGATGTAAAGAATGGTACTAGGTGCAAAGAGGGGTAAAGGGGGTAAATAGAGGTAAAGAGGGTTTAGAGGGGTAAAAAAGAGTAATAGGTGCAAATAGGGGTAAAGAGGGTTTAGAGGGGTAAAGAAAGTTAATAGGCCCAAAGAGGGGTAAAGGGGGTAAAGAGGGGTAAAGAAGGGTAATATGTGCGCAGAGGGGTAAAGGGGTAAAGAGGGATAAAGAGGGTTTAGAGGGATAAAGAAAGGTAATAGGTGGAAAGAAAGGTAAAAGGGGGTAAAGAAGGGTAATAGGTGCAAAGAGGGGTAAAGGGAGTTTAGAGGGGTAAAAAAGGGTAATAAATGCAAAGAGGGGTAAATGATTAAAGAAGGGTAAAGAGGGTTTAGAGGAGTGAAGAGGGTAAAGAGGGGTAAAGAGGGTTTAGTGGAGTAAAGAAGTGGAAAGAGGGGTAAAGAAGGGTAAAGAGGGTTTAGAGGAGTAAAGAAGTGTAAAGAGGGTTTATTAGAATTAATAATTTTTACTAAATTTATATAATAATAATAATAAATTATTAGACATAATTATTAAATAATATTCATCAATTAAAAATATTTTAAAATATTTTTGCTCTATAGGTGCAAAGAGTGGGTGAGGAGGGTAATATATTAACATTTTTTATATAAAAAAATTATCAAACATAATTAAAAAATAATATTTATCAATTAAAAAATATTTTTAAATATTTTTATTCCATATATATAAAGAGGGATAAAGAGGGTAAAGAAGGATAAATAGGGGCAAGAATTTTATGAAAACCCCGATGCTCCAAGAGGTATTCACGAAAGAAGAGTGAAGAGTAAAATTTTGAATTTTTACGTTCACCCCTCACTAATCCCCTTCACCGCCTTAGCCTCTTCCAAACGCAGCCCTGTTCCTACCTACTCAAAGTCGGGTACCGACTCTGATTTCTAAACTCGGTTTAGTTTCTATTATAAAAATCAAATCACTACTCTCCTCTCTACTTACACCCCTCTCCTTCGACACTCTCTGTCTCTCTGCTTACACACCTCTCTCTCCTTCGATCAGACACTCTCTCTCTCTCTCAGCTTACACCGCTTTTCCTATGGCTTTTCTTAATCAAACCCACTTTGTACCTTCTTCCCAATCTTCCCTGCCAGTGAAAATCATATCTGTTTGGGCCGAAAATCTGGTATCCGAGTTCCACCGCATTCAACAAGCCATTCCCAGGTATCCTTTTATCTCAATGGATGCCGAGTTTCCGGGGCTGTTCCACAAACCCACAGAAAGCTCTGGTTGCAGCCGCCCTTACTGGAAGGATCCTGAAGAACTATACAAAGTCGTCAAAACCAACGTGGATGGACTCAATCTCATCCAGATGGGTCTCACCCTCTCAGATGCTGATGGAAATCTACCCGACTTCGGCTCCGACTTTTGCTACATCTGGGAATTCAATTTTTGCGACTTCGACCTGTCCCGCGACCTACATGCACCGGAATCAATTGAGCTCTTGAGGCGCAGCGGCATTGATCTCGAGAAGAATCGGGTTGAGGGGGTTTGTTCTAGCCATTTTGCTCAGTTACTGTGTTTTTACGGACTCGTCTGTAATGATGCTGTAACTTGGGTCACCTTTCACGGCACTTACGATCTTGCATTATTAGTAAAGGTGCTGACTCTGATGGATCTACCGGAGAAGTTGACTGGTTTTCTGGATTTGTTGTGGCATTTATTCGGACGTAATCTTTATGACGTCAAGCACATGATTCGGTACTGCGGTGGCTTATATGGTGGTTTAGATGGTGTGGCTCAGACACTAGATGTGAAACGCATGGCTGGTAGATGCCATCAGGCGGGTTCAGACAGCTTGCTCACATCACAGGTATTTTTGAAGTTGCATAAGAGGTTCTTTACGGAAGGAGCAGAGCAGCTTGGTGGAATTGTTCATGGATTCTACTAGAAATTTTTGGATTGTACCAATTTCACATTAATGCAAGCATTTATTTTATAAATATTGTTTTGATTTTAAAATCTTAGTTGACAACTGTTATACAGTGCTTTGCTCCGTTAAGATTTTAACTGGTTTATCTTTCTACAGGTCTTATGTTGTTTGATTATCTAATTCATAAAGTGCGTAGAAAATCAGATGAGTGGAACCCAATTTTTTTTTGCTGAGGACAAATTAATTTTAGTTAAACATGTTTTATTCTCTGCCACTTCATACTTTGGCCACATTATTGTTCATAAACTAGACATTCTTTTTTCTAATTTTCCTTAGAGAATATGATGGAAAGAAATAAAAACATTGGATATCGTGGAGTCTGGTAAGAATGCTCTCTGTTTACAGTGAAAGACAACTTGAAATGACTTAAATGGGGAATTTCGAAATCTATTCCTACTTTTAAGGATGAAATATTCTCTTTGGCTTTTTATGTTAAATTTATAGTACAGTGGCAGAAGAAACTTGTAGAGATATTAGGCTGCTTATAATGGAAGGAATCATCAAGTCTTAGTCATGTTTTATTCTTACTCTAATTTGGTGTGTTCTGTATCATTGAGCCCCACTGCAACCTTGATGAGCAGTTTAACCAATTGTCCTTTTCGTGGGACCTGGATGAAGGCTAGTTTTGGGACACAAGCAATTAGATAGAAATTATATCCAACTGTCCATCATGGTTGTAATGTGCGATGCGATTTTAGTATAGTGATCAACGGAATGCTGAAACTGTACATCTTGATGTAAATCTAAGAGATTTATTCAACACTTAAGAATGTGCACCAAAGTTATGGAACAGAGGTTTCATAGGAAGTGATGTACTTTGAAGTTGTACTCCAAGTTTAGTTTTCCATTGAAAAAAGCAGCAGGGTGAGAATCCTATTTACAAATTCTAGACTGTATAGCCTCCAAAGGGCCTTCTCCCAAGTCCAAAATCAAACAATTGGAATGGTTTTTGCGGATATGGAACACTTGGTACACCCTATCCATACATATTACACAACCAATTTATGTTTGGAAGCCAATTTTTTTTAGCAAAATAAAAATTATGTAGAATTCTAATGAATTTTTATACCTTTGCTTGATCTGAAGTTTCACAAAATTCCAATTCCACATAGTAATTCCGACAACCCAACACACAAGAATAAGACTCTCAAAGTCTCAACCTGTATTATTGGCAGAGTAGGAATTTGCAGATCCAAATTTGTATCTTGCTTGAATCAGCATCAGCTTCCAAGAGAGTGTCACTCTCACACTTGTCCCTTTGCACCATTTATTCAATCTTGAAACCTTTTAATCCGATTGTTTACCTTGTCTATTTCAAGAGACTAACGTTGTGGAAGACCCTCTAAGGTGCATCTCAACATTCTAGTTTCTACTGCTAGATTGTACAATGAGTATCAGGTGGTTCCTTGTTTTGCATAAAAAAATTTAATACAATTGTTTTGTTTCTATCCATATACAAGCTGTTTATATCAGTGTTCTCCATTTATCATAAATGAACATAAATTTCCATCAGTGTAGCAATTTGTATGGAAGATAATATTCTGAATCTACTTTCTGTTATCTGTCAATGTAACTATTGTCATTGATGCCCTCTTTCTGGAGCTTCTTTATTTTAAGATACTCTCCTTCAGTATTTAATAATATTAATGAGAAATCAACCATTGATCTAGTGCTAGCATGTTCATCCACCTTTTCATCATTTTCTTGTTATTTCAATTCACTTCTGCAGTGCTCAACTTTGAACCATTACTTCTAACAATGTCCTCATGCTTCTTTCAAATGTATACTCATGTTTAGTTACTGACCCACACACTATAGGCTAAACGTCCTTTCTCTTGAATCTTGGTATCTGTAATGAACCACAGTCTTACTAACCTATTGAGACCACTCAAGGTTGGAGCTTTGGACATCCCCACAATTAGGAATTGGAGACTGTTAGGACTCGGTATCCATCCCAAAATACTAGCCTGTTAGGTGGAGTGATCCAAATCCTTTATAAATCCTTAGATCTTCCTCTACACTTTCAATGTGGGACTTGTTCGCAGCCCCAACAGAGATGGTAGAAACCATTTTCCTGTTGAGTAAGAGAGCACAATGATGTATCATGAGCATCAGATTTCTTTTTGAAACAGAAAAATTAATTATGGGTAGATATACATTAAGATCTCATGCCAACCGAGGCAAAAGCATTTGAGGCAGTAGTAGGAACAGAGGCACCCTATGTGTATGTTTCTCCTTTTTTTTTTAGAAATAGAAAAAGAAAAAAACAAGGCTCAACTTTTAGCCTAATGAAGAACCTTGAATTTTTTATTTATGAAAACCACCAATCTTTATCTTGCTGTTATGATTGCCTTCAGTGGGTGGAGTTTGTGAGTTGTGAGCTGAAGTGTGTCCACATTTTCTTCCTCTCCTTCTTTCAGTCTCCATTGGAATTCCTGCACCAATCTACCAATGCTTGTGCAAGAAATCGTCATTGCCTGCAATGCACCGGCACATATTCTCTTCCCTCCTCCAAAAGCCATTGTTCTGAACAAATCCATTGTGTCACTCTTGCCCCCAAGAAATCTCTCTGGCTTCCACTCCTCAGGCTCATTCCATTCCTTTTTGTCCATGTTGCATCCATATATGTTGATAGCAATCTGATGACCAATTACAAAAGTCGACATTAGCGGTCAGAGTTTCACAAGAAACAAAAACAGCTTCATTTTCAAGTCATGACAAAAGTCCCGTATCACCTAATTTGAGAAACCAATGACTCCATAGAACACTCGAGGAACCCTTCTGTCAATGACTAGCTTTTTAGAGTGAGTTATACCTCAAGAATGTGATCAAGTCATTGTTTTCCAACAAGATGATTTGGTTCTAAAGACTGTTATAATAGGACCGTAGTTGCATTTGATAATTTATTTTGGGTAGCGATCCTCCCACGGGCATTTTGTGCAACGAGGCACGGGATTTAAGGTATTGCCCATTTTACCCTTCTACTGCCGTACAAAAGCATTTAAAAAATTTCAGTGATCCCGTCAGTGATCCGATTAGTGATTTGATTTGTTATTCTGTATGAAAAAACAATCTCAGTTAGATAAATTTCAGTGATCCGACGAGCCAGTCAATGAGCTGATTCAAAGGGTTTGGCGAGCCGGTTCGAAGGGCAAAATGGGCAATATCCTAAATCCTGTGTCGGGTTACACAAAATACTCGTGGGACGATCACTACCCTTTATTTTAAGCAAAACAATATATCACATTATTATGATATTATGCGAACTTCACAGTTCAACATGGTTCAAAGCAATTTAACTTAATGGCTGAACCTAATCAAACTGAATTGTGACAAAAATGGTTTAATTAATGGTTTGGTTCTTGAAACTTTGTTTTCAAGCAATGTCAATTGAAACAACTGTTCGTATAGAAAAAGTGAAAAAATCCACCTCGCTCCCAGCAGCAATGTGGTAACCTCCTAGTTGGGTGTCTTCATGAGCATATCTAACAGGAATGACCGGGACCGGAGAATGCCGTCTCAACGTTTCATGGAAAACAGCAGTCAAATATGGCAGCTGTGGAAGATGCTCCTCTGTAACCTTTTCATTCCCACAGATTTTTAGAATTTCTTGGTAGAGATGATCCTAGAACAGCAATTACAATTTATATTAAAAAAAAAAAACTCAAACCAAAAGAGCAAAGGAGCAAAATTCTTTTGAGTAGGCTGAGATAGATACCTGACATTTTGGATTCTTAGCAAGCTGATACATAGTCCATTCAGTTGTGACCAAAGTTGTATCGGAAGCCTCAATAATTGCTTCCCAAACTAACATAGTCAGCTGTTCCTCTGTCAGTGTTTTCGCTTCGGATAATAGAAAGTCAAGATAACAGTCTATTTCCTGTCGGAGAAACACTAATTGTAATCAGAGAATTGGATTACAATTCAGTACTGAAAATAAGATGGGAATAAAGAGGAATAGCCACCTCTCCAGAAGCAATTCGTTTCTTCTGCTCCTGAATCAACGCTTTTATTACCTCCTCTTTGCGCACAGCAATTTGTTGGATTTTCATTTCAAAACTCTTGTTAGGAACCCATCTAAGGTATGGGAAGAAATCTCTCCAATCCACCTCAATTGCACCCATCATTGGATCGATCACTAACACGTTGAATATTTCCTGTTTTGACATTTTGGCTCCCAACTCTTCAACATAAATGGATTCAATGTCCTTGCCCAAAGCCTGACAAGGTCATTTCAAGTGAAGATTAATTATACTTATCACTTCTCTCTAATCATCATCATCATCATCATCATATCCACTAATCCCATCTATCACTTCTCTCCAATCATTAGAAACAAAACCCACAGATCTTTTCAAGAAGCAACTTACTTGTTTTAGAGCCAGTCGAAAAAGTTCAGGCTGGAAAGTTTCTCTGAGATTTACTTCTTGAATAGGGTCATCTTTCAGCTCAGTGTGGAAGTGGTTTACAATGTTCTCTACCATTGTGTCTCTGTGACAACGATATCGCTTCTGATATTCAATAAAAATCGAGTCAACTTCCAAATGTAAGAAGAAAAGTTCTAAAAAAAGGGCTTGTATTTCAAGCATTCATTTGACATTCCAGATTAGTAGTTTGTAGGAAAGGTGAGGACTTTGTAAGGGCTTGTATTTCAAGCATTCACCTGAGCATTTGCTCCCAGAACTGATGTTAATATGTATCGCTTTACCATCTTATGAAAATCACCATAGTCACTCATCGCGACCATATTTTTATTAGATGTTAGCATTGTCAAAGCCTTGGAGAGTTTCCTCGTTGAGATAGAGGAGAATCTAGTCACCATGGCCTACAAAAATATTATCAGTTCATCAGTACAAGTATTTCATTGCAAAAAACTCACATTAAAGCTACATGTTCAATGCTGACCCCTAAATTTAAAATTGTATGAAGTAGGATTAATGCACATCTTAGATAATTGTCACTCACTCACTGTAATTGATTATGAGTAATTGATTTTTCTTCCTACTTCATTTTATATTCAGCCCCTTTTCAGTCACTAATCCAACTCGGCTTTTGCTTTATTTTTCCAATTTACATAAACTTTCATGTATACATAGACAATACAGGGAAACAGAAAAGATCGAGAGAGCAAGAGCGTACTAAATGGAGTGAAGAAGAATTATACACAACTGCTTCTACAACGACGAAATGTGAGTAAAAAATAGGAACAGGAGAAACCCATTACAATTTAGAAGCATGAATGTAGTAAATGGAGCGAAACAGAACGGTAAGCAGGTGAAAACTTTTTTTTTTAAGAAAACAACAGAAAATTTTGAAAATCAGGAACTGAAAAACATTTGTAACAGTGAAAAGGAAGCAGATTGTCTCTCAACCCCTGATTTTGCCAGAAAATCAACCACAGGAGAAAGCCATTAATCAAACAAGAAGAGAAACAGAGGACCTACCTCTTTTACAACTTCTGTTGAATTCAGAACCACCATTGTGGAAGCTCCAGTCCTGATGGAGTAAATTGGCCCATAAATCTCTGCCCACTTGGCAAATGTCTGGTGAGGTTTCTTGGCCTTCAATTGATGCAAGTTCCCAATTAAAGGCAGACCAGGAACAGCTACAAAAGTTAAAAAACAGCTCACATATATCAATCCTTTAAAGCTACAACTTAAGAGGCAGGAAAGTAAAATATACATTTATGATTCTAAGATACAGAGAAACGCATTTGTTGATATCTTGACGCTCTGAAAGCCAAACAGAAGTTGTTTAGTAGAGAATCATCATCAAAAAAATGTGAAGAAGACTTATAGACAGAAAATCCCACCAAGAAAAGCTCATGCATGATCATATATAGCTGCTAATTCCAACTAAAAAAAAAAAAAAAGAATTGATAGGGTCAAATTGGTTGAACATAATTCATAATTGCAGTCCAAATTTTTAAATGTAAAATATTGAGCTAAGATACGGTTGGTGGATTCACATGGTAAAAATATTATCTTGATTTGAATATTCTAGGCGATTACAGGGTCTCTCCTTGATTAAGGAAGACACACTAAATCCTCTGTGTGTTATTCTACATAACCATTCTATGAGAAGCCTCCAAGATAAACAGCTAAACTTCGATCCAGACATTCAAATATTTTGCTCTTGATTCAACGTCTATCAACATCAATCAAATAGAAGCTAAAGCCATATTGGAATCAATTGTACCTTGATTTTTTCTTGTCCGACTGATCTAACATCCAAGGCAAGAATTTTACTAGAACTATAACACAGCCAGTTGGATTTAATCACTTCTCAACAAAACCAATACTTTCCTATTATATTTCTTGGTTCTCTGCAGATACAAACTGATGAAAATTTGTCCAGGTGGGGGAAACCACCCATTGATGATTTGCATGTAAAAACATGAGAAAGATGATCAGTTCTAGCAAGTGGCCATAATATTTTTTGGTTCTCTGCAGATGAAAACTGATAAAACTTTGTTCATATGGGGGAAACCAATCATTAATGATTTGCGTGCAACAACAAGAAAAGACCCAGTTGGGAAATTGAATTAAAAGATTATCAGTTTTGTCGGGTGACCATGTTCTTTCAACTCAAATGCAAAGATTTACAGAGGAAAGAGCCAAATACCAGGTGGGAGATTGGAGACACCTCTCTTCTTGAAGAACCTTTCAACCAAGAGCAATATGATGAAGCACACAGCAATGGTTTGAAAACCCGCCATGGATGAGAAATGCTGAAGAAAGTAGATGTCCATCTTTGATAGGAAAACAGAGTAGGATGGAGAGAGGTGGTCTGCTTGTTCACATCTGCGTGTAGATTTATATGAAGGAAGGAAGGAGCAGGTGAAGAGCAAGAAAAGCAAAAGCACTAGCAAACATACATGGAAATTTGAAAGATTCTTTGTATTCGGGTGTGGACAGGGCATATAAAGATGCCAAATCTAAAGTCAGTCCGTCGTTTTGTAGAGTATGAATCCTTGGAATATCTCCTTCCATGGAATGAAATCATGGTTTTCCAAAAAAGAACAGTTGATGAATCCACAGTATCAGTAATTTTTGTAATAGAAATGATTAGATGAGATCCATCTCATTATTAATTCCAATAAGGTTTGAGTAAGTAGACTTCATTTTGTGGAGTCTATTTTTATATGAAAAAGTTATAAGATTTTAATATTCCATCATGATGAACAATGGACTGCAAAATCAGCTATTCAAGGCTTAGTTTGTATTTGGACTAAGATACATTGTAAGGCTTAGTTTGTGTTTTAATTTGATGATAAAAATTCTCATAAATATTGGCATTGGACTCCTCACACTTAAGGAGATCAAAATGGAAGGACTTTCTTTTGTTTAAAAGTGAACCCATTTCAACTTTATTAAAACTTATGGTGTGGAGAACATCATTTAATCAGTTCTCTTTTTCTGAAGCTTCCATTGTCATGTGGCTCCACGTGTATCAAGTTTTTAGTGTGGCAGAGTCCAACCACACGTGAGCATTGTTACAAATTTAAATTTATCATATTTTTATCAGCAAAATATCATTACTGCGTTAAAAATGTATTTTTATCGGTGTGACGATAAATTTATGATAAAAGGTAATACGCAATAATATCCCATTAAATTGCCGGTAAATTCCTTATTACCATTTTTATTTATTCTATTTTTATTATTTTTAAAATATTATAATTTCTGTGATATTTTTCCGTTAAATTCCTAGTAAAAATTTGAGAATTTAAAAATATCCCGATATTACCAATCGCCGTTAATATCCCGAGAACGGTATTTGTGACAATGCACATGAGGATGGGTGTAAAGTGAAAAAAATCGCATATCGGTTAATTCGATAGACCAATGACTCCATATAACACTTAAAACACACTTCTCTTAACGACTAGTTTTTAATAGTGAGTTTCACCTCAGGAATGTTATCATGTCATGATTTTCTAACATAATATCAAAGCAGGCCTAGTTGCACGTGAGGGTGGATGTGAAATGACAAAAGTCTCACATCTCTTAATTTGAGAAACCAATGGCTCCATATAACACTTAGGCACCATTCTCTTAACGGCTAGCTTTGGAGAGTGAATTCTACCTAAAAAATGTTATCATCTAACACTTTTTATTTTTAAAAGTGGTAAATATCATAAAGAATTTTTGGAAGTTATTAAGTATTTTTCTATTAATTAAATCAAATATGAGTTAACACCTATCAAGCACTCATAAAATTTGATCCACAATCTTAAAATTATAATGATGAGCATTTTGTTCACTCATCATATCAAAATAAAATATTTTCTTTTAAATCTTTTTATATATCAAAACTTATTTTTAAAAGAGTTTTTCTAACTTCGATATAAATTCATGAATTTGCATTTTTCTATTTTGATGTTTGGGGATCTATTTTATTGTCATACATAATACAAATATGCTCTTTTTAGGAATAAATATGAATATATATACATAAATTTTAAAATATTTTATTCGATATAATTAAAATACGTGTCACTGTTTAAAATGTAACTCTCTCGATAATATAAATTCAAATCATATATATTCAATATAGATGTAAATGTGATCTCGTGAACATATTACATTGACTACGTTGACCAAATGGTATTAATGTAAATAAAGCCAATTAAATCGCCTTTCTATATTTATCTAGTATATAAAATTGCTTACTCCTACCATCCAAACCCTAATATTTTGTAATATATCTTCTCACATTAGAGATATACATTGACTTTTAATAATCTCAACCATTAAATACCATTCAAACCCTAATGTTTTGCAATATATCTTCTCAATTTGATATAAATAGATCTTTAATAATCTCAATCATTAAACAATTATTTTATCTATATGTAGAACTCGTATGAGGTTTTGTTTGATTGTTATGTGAATTTACTGTCTTTCTGATTTTTTTAGTAAATAAAAAATAAAAAATAAAAATAAAAATATTTAGAACATTCAATTTTATAAACACAAAATTAAGTTTAAATTTTATATCTGATGCACATAATGATATAGAGATAGATTTCAAAGAAACTTGTGTAAATAGATACATAGGGCAAATATTGTACGTGTTTGGGTTAAATTCTAGGTCTTCTAATATAACATATTCATGAAAAAAATTCAATGGTTGAATTTTTTTTAAAATCACGTGTGAAAAACCACGGAAAACTCAGTGTAAAACTCCTACTGTTCTTATGGTACATCAAATTAGACTATGAGAGCTCGAAGTCAGCACCTTCCGCTAAGCGAGAGGTTAACTCAATGGTTTAATAATTTATCATTGGGATCATCAAACTGTCAACAATAAAGTCGATTAAATAGACATAACTCTTAATTTTTAAGAATTAAAATAAAATTATTAAATAATTTTTTTTATGTTTAATTTTATAATGAGAAATTGAGAATACATCAAATCAATATAAAATCTAAATTTATCATTAAATGAGCCCCGCTAAAACCATACTCCAGTGCTCCATCGGAGTACCAAACAATCTGCTTTTCTATCTCTTTGTCATTATGTGTTTACGTATCAAAAGGGTACTTCCCTAAAAAAATCCTTCACAGTTCACACAATTTGGCTGTCCCCTCCTTTTCTCATGTCATCATGCATTGAAATATTTTAGTAGCTCTAACCTCTAAGTCTCTCATGTGACGACCACTATGAAATATAATTAAGAGATGAAAGTAGGAATTTACAATTAATTAAGCCTGATTTTGTTATCTTTAGTTGGGCCCTTGCATTGAAAACATACCCATTAATTTAACATGAATTATAGTCAGAGCTGAAACTCGATTGGGTCAAGCTGGATTCTAATAAACCCAACTTAATTCATATAAAAATTATTAAACTCAATTCAATCCGATCTAAATTGTTCAATCTAACCCAACTCAAATTGCTGATCCAATTCAAACTGAGTGCTATATTAAAAAAATTTAGTAGGTGGTCAGTTTTAAAAAGCTTGACCTGACTTGACTTGAATTTAATTCGGATTTTTTCTTCCACCCAATCCGACTCTAATTTTAAAAATGTAAAATCCAACCCACTTGGATCATGCACATCAAGTTAAAACCCAACCCAAGTTTCACCCCTAATTATAGTTCAAAAACTCATTCTTGACTTGATTGAGTGAACTTGAGTCAACTTGTATTGAATCCAGCGAGTCTACCGAGTTGAATTGAGGTCTTGGCCAAGTTTTTTAGCTTGCCGACACTTTATATTTGGTCCTGATTAAAAATAGAGATCAAAAAAATAATACCTCTTTTTGAATTAAGATAACATAAAAGTATTATGCAGTGGTTGAATTAAGAGAAGGAAACAGCATGTGACATAGTGATTTCATAATGGCTGAGGTATAATATCAGGTTTTCACATTTTTTTTATTTTTTGAAATTACTATTTTAATCATTTCTTATTTAACCTTGTATAAGAAGGTTTAGAAGTGAGTTACTCATGTCTTAAAGGTATTCATCTATTCCAACTTCACTTTAGACTTGTCCAATTTGAATTATTTTTATCATTTTTTTGAATTTTTGTTCTAAGATAATCTTGATTTTGAAATTTTTTGTAAAAATAATTTAATAAAATGATGTTGAATATTTATGAAATTGAAGGAGATGTTTCAATGTGGCGCTTTTGTGATTTTCCTATTTTTTTGCAAAAAATCTTAAAATCTGACTTTTCTAAGTATGGTTTTTTTTAGAAAATTTTAATGAAATGATACACCATATGTTTGTAGAATTAAATGAAGAACCTTTAATATGATTGATATAGTTTGTACATTGTCATGTAATTTTTCTAATTTTCCCATGTTTTCATAAATTAATATTTAAAAAAAGTTCATGAATTGATAATAGAAGATACATATCATTATGAGGACATGAATTTTATTTTAGATATTTTCTCATATTGATTTTTACTTTCTAAATTTTTTTAAACATTTTCAACTACAAAGGGCACACTTTATTAATAACCGATCCTATCAAGAAATTTTTGACCCAAATAGAGATTAGATTAGTAATAATAAACAATCCTATCAAGAGGCACCTCTCAAATTGAGAGGATGTATTGCCCGTCTATATAGCAATTAGACAAATGCTTGACTAAACCCTTCCTTCGAGTGACGTCCCACACCTGTATTACATAGAACATTATATTTTTTTAAAAAAAAATTAAATTTCTAATAACGTTAAATTTCTGACATCCAAACACATGGCAATTTTTCAATGCAGTCTCTGAATTCAAGACTCGCTTTTAATCAAACCAATCCAACGAGTCAATGTCTTTGACGCACAACAGTTCCAAATCGGAATGAATGTCTTTGGCATCAATTAGAAAGAAAGAAATTCAAGCAGCAACTACTCGAGTACCACTGACAAATAAGTCCAATACTGGCAGTGCTAAATTATTCTTTGGACTTGACTTTCATGAAAAAAAATGGGAATCGTGTTCATTCTTCAAACACAAGATCTGGATTCCAGAAACCGGATCATGTCCCACACCTTAATTTCTACAAATGTCTATATTTATAATCTCCATAAAGGCCTAACTCCATCTGTCTAGACTTGGTTTACTTCTCCATTTGAACATATTTAACACATGTTCGGTATCACTGTGTGACCTCGAACACCGGCTTTTACTAATCAGTCTCAATTCTTTGTGGTGGGGTCGTTTTTGGTCTTGCGAATGTAACCTTTGTTGTCAATTCATTCCATCCTTCTAAGAGTCAGATCATTAAGCATTGATATTTTGAATGCAAAATTCAGGTACAGTAATTTGGTGGCAGCCTAGTGTAGCCACTCATAATTCATCCTCAAATGGGGATAACTCATAACAAGATACCTGCAAACTCCAAATTCACTTTTGCTTTGAAGCATCACTTGGCTCCTGTGTGGTTCCTGAAATTGCTGCAGTTGCAGCGGCTGTCATGGCAGCTGCTGCCGCACCAATCTTTACACTACCTGCGGCCTTCATTGCACCTGCTACCTTTGCAAATGCAGCTATTCCACCGACAAGTATCGCCCTTATCGCAACTGTTGGCTTTATGTTCATCTTGGAATACCTACAAATACCAGTTTCATACAAGTTAAATCACAAGAAATTGGAACAATGCTTCATTTAGAAATCTGTTTGGCTCTCTGCCCTCTTTGAAGCAAGAAACTCAGTTTTGACCATAGCAAGGAGCCAATGGCAACATAAGCCAGACTTGGTTCTTACCAACAGCTTGACAGTTTGTTAGCAAAAATAAAATTCTTTAGACCATATAAAATAGCATAAAGGCAGCTTACACAAGAAAGTGTTGTATTCAGTGAAATGTAAACTGTATTTTTTTCCCTCCATTCATATTACTATCATCATTATAATAATTGGTTTGATTAGGGCTGAAACTCGGGTCAGGTGGGTCGAGTTTTAATAAACCCAGCCCTAACCCAAGTCACAACATTCTGAACCCAACCCGACCCGACCCGAATTTAAAACCTGATTTATCCAACCCAACCCAACCCGAGTTTATAATACCCTCAACTAGACGTTGGCCCGACCAGAGCTGCAACCCTACAGTTTCTTGACACCAGAAAATAAGATGAATTTCTGATTCGAAAGATAAACAAACTTCTCAAATATCACTGGCAGGATGGCCAAAAGAACAACCACTATCAGCCTTCTCCTCTTCCATCAAGCAAATCAGGTTCCTCTCTATCGATCGAAAGCAGAACTTCCGATCAGATCTCTGCATTTGGGATATCTTTTCACCCAATCTCAATCAGATCTCTGCAATTGGGGATTCCTTTCCCCTACCCTCATCAATCCGCTGTAGAAAATCTCTTTCTGACGTGCGTGCATTGCTGCCGTCCCAACGGACGAGTCGGTTTTCCGATTCTCAGACTACTGCAGATCTTCTCTTCTGCTCGACCGATCCTACTTTTGAATACTTCAGATCCGCATGCTCTTGTCCCAACACCGCAACTAATGAAGTAGTTTTGAAAACAGAAGAAGGTTTTGAAAAGAGTGTTGGGTGTCCGAAGGAAGGTTTTGAAAAGAGTGTTGGGTGTCTCTCCCCATGTGAGGTGGGACCGAACTAAAGAAGTGGGATTTGAAAATATAAGGAAAAGGAAGGCAAGTAGGCAGCATCAGATCAGCATGCTTTTCTTAGGAAATTCGGGTCTTCTCGGATTGGGTCGGGTCGGGTCGAGATTTAAAGAGCTCAGCCCAACCCGACCCAAATTTCAGTTGGATTTTTTTTTTTTTTCTAACCCAACCCGACCAGAGTTTACAATTTCTACAACCCAGCCCCCACTATTTTCAGGTCAAGTTAGTCGGGACAGGCCAAAACCCAACCCGACCAGAGTTTACAATTTCTACAACCCAGCCCCCACTATTTTCAGGTCAAGTTAGTCGGGACAGGCCAAAACCCAACCCAAGTTTCACCCCTAGGTTTGATGGATCTAATCATTTTGAAGCTAGAAAATCAGCAAGTAAAACATGGATGAGACCATATGTTACAGATCATCTCTACTAAAAAAATTCAGGTAAGATGTACATCAGAAGAGAGATTATGGAGAGAAAAAAGTTGGCCAAAAAAGAGTGCTAGAATAATCTCATAAGCCTGAAGACTTTCTAAAAACAAGAAAGCATATCCAGGTGCATACTCTTCAAACTAAAGATTTTCTATGAAGATAAGAAAATTCACTGTTACATTTCCCAAGTAGAAAGCTTCTCCTTAGTAATCCTATATCCACAAAAAATGCCTGCAAGAAAGTCAATATACTACTAATTGTCCAAAACCGTTAGCTCAGAGGCAAGTTTACACAGTACCCAGGAAAGTATCATATTTTACAGATACAGGTAGAGCATGATTCAAAAATCCAGAACTTGGACTCTACTTAAAATCTATTGAGTTGAGTAACTCAGGTGAGATTTTTTACTCAGCTCAGAAAAACTCAACAAAACTGGTTTGACTCACCTAACTTGAAGTCCTACTGAATCGAGTCAACTCCGATAGATTTGGCTGAGTTTTTTGAGTGATTAAACTATGAGGTAGAGTCATATTGGACATGGTTGAAATTTAATTTTAAGTTCTTAAAGTTCTATTGAATACTGTCCAGCAGTTTGGTCAGAGAATGGTTGACTTTCGATAGAAAGACAGAGAAAAGTCAAAGCTCAACAATTGGCTGCAACCCTGAAAATAAGGGGTACTGAAACATCAGCCAGACTCATGGAGAGAGACCACCTGGGGGAAAAAGAGTTGAACCTGGCATAGATGTGTAACAACTCCTTTAATGGCGTTCTTTTTTTTTTTGGATAACGCTGGTATCCCTGAGGTATGGACCCAATAAGACTAATCCCTCGGGCTCGCACCGCCATTGCCCACACAGCCGGCCCAAATAAGTCAGGTGGTAGCACCAAGGTTTGATCCCGGGACATGAGGGAGCAAACCCCACGCCAAGGACCACTGGGCTACTCACCTGGTGGGTTACTCCTCTAATGGAGTTACTTCAAGTTGTTGGATCAAACATGCACCTGGCTCTGTTGGCTAAAAAAGAGAATACATGTGGTAGATTAGAATAAGATTAAACTTCCAATGGAGATAGGAGGATCAGGACTGGGGAATATAGTAGAGAGGAAATCTCTCTGTTGGCTAAATTTCGGATGAGATTTGGGAAGTTGTTAAGGTTAAATATGAGCAATAAATGGAAGGTTCGTTTTCAGGGAGGGGTATATAGGGGAAATGGGTTCTTCATTTAGAAAGACATCTTCAAGTTGGGGTTACCTGGTCATTTTGTGGGAGAAGAAGCAAGGAGGGGATCAATGGGTGATGAAATAGGTTTTGGGAAGATTATGGGTGGATGAGCAAGCTCTTCAAGTTGGGGTTACCAGGTCATTCTATGGGAGAAGAAGCAAGGAGGGGATCAGTGGGTGATGAAATAGGTATTGGGAAGATTATGGGAGGATGAGCAAGCTCTAAAGGATCATCTTGATACTTGCTCTCTAACCAAAAAAAAAAAAGGTTATTAAGGAGTGTAGGAAGATAGTTGGGTGAAGGGTTATGTGGGCCCTAACATTTAGGAGAAATCTCATGGACCATGAAATTGAACTTGAATCCCTTCTCTCTAAGGTGAAGGATTCTACCCCCTCATTTAGAGATGGGGATAAGAGGGTTTTGAGTAAGGATTCCCATGGGATCATTTCAAGTCCATCCATCTTTTCCCTCATTAGACCATCCTTGTCCATCTCCTTTCCATACAAACCCATCACCGTCCCATAGGAATTCCATCTAGACATCCATAGGCTCTTCAGAAGTCAAAGCTTTTTGTATGGATAATCTCGAGTCTAGGAATTCTGATCTTCCTAGACTAAGTTTTCTTGTGTTGGAATCATGAGGAGACAATGGATCACATTTTTAATCATTTCCCTTTTGTATATCTCCTTTCCTTTTTTCTTTGAGGTATAGGCTCCCTGCCTTTTACCAGGCTCTCATTATGGGTTGGGGATCAGGACCTTCCCTCAAAAAAGAGCGAGTCATATGGATATTGGTACCTTTAGCAATTTCATGATTCATTTGGGGTGAGCAAGGCATGAGTGTTTTGAGACTAGGGCATCCCCAAGGTCCAAGGTGATTGGAAAAATCAAGTATGATACAGTGCAATGGGAATTGGCATCAAGGAGTTTCCAGATGCTAAAGAGATACATATTAGTATGGCATAATCTGTTTGATGTCTTCTAATTGATATGATTGTAGCTTTTGTGCTTTGGATTTGTTTGTTGTATAGCTCAAAATATCTTTGGACCAAACTCTCTCTGTCGCTATTATTTTGGTGGAATAAAGCATCTTGTTATCTCCCCCCACTCCCTTAAAAAAAAAAAAAAACCGCACAAACACAAAAAAAACGAAACAAAACAAAAACATTTGATTTTAGGGGATAGATCACAAATTAATTAATGTCTAGGAAAAAGTTTTAGTGGGAGAGCAACCTTTTAAATTCACCTTGGTTAGATTATTCATCTCAAACCAAAAAGGCAAGCCACTAAAGATCGTGTAGTGAGTTTCGAGGAGAGTGACATGGCTCTAACTTCTAGGAGAATTTCATGGACTATGACATCTTTCAGTTGGAAGCTCTTCTAACTTTAATCAATGGTTGCTCCTTCATTAGGAGAAGAGGACAAGTGGACAAGAAGGTTCGGTATAAGGTAGCTGTAGGATCTTTTCAAGTCTATCAACTCCCTTGTGAAACTCTTATGCTCCCAATTCCCTTTCAATGCCTTTTAGAAACCAATTCCTCCTCAAAAGTTGAACATTTTTATTGGGCAGCCTATGCTAATAAACTTCTTTAGACAACCTGAAGTCCAAGAAATTTGCTCTCCCTGGCATTTGCTTCTGTACAACGAAGAATCCATTGACAATCTTCTTCAACATTGCACTTTCATATACCCTATTTGGTGTTTCTTCTAGTCCCTCTTTTCCTTTTCTTGGGTCCATCTTGATTCCTTCAAGGATCTTCTTGAGGATTGGAGTTCAGGGCCATTCTCAAAGAATGGTCAATCACTTTGGAAATTCGTAGCTTTGGCAATTGCTTAGCTTGTATGGTGAGAACACAACAATTGAGTTTTTTCTCTTTTTTTTTTTTTTTTTTAAAAAAAAGACATGTTTAGAGCCAGTACTACTAAGTGAATAAGGAAGAGCATCATCTAATGGGTTATGGGTAGGAAAGCCTTCAGGGAGTATCCATCTTGACAGTTTAAGGGGAGTGCTAAAGTATCTCATAAGTTTTTACGAACCCATAACCCCTCTTACAGGTCACATGTTGTAAGTGAACGAGTGCCTGGTTCATCTCTGTTTGGGCAAAATCTCAGAGTCGTACACTGTTGTACACTGTTGATCCTTTTTTGAATAAAATCTTTATCATCATCTCCAGAACACATGCACCTAGTCAAAGGAGATGACCAACTATGTGGAATTAGAGGTATCAGTTGATTTTCTAAATGGCAACAACCAAAGCCCTCAAGAATTATCCCTCGACCAAACAGATTTGGTGATGTTAAGTGGATTCCTGTCGTCTGACGACAAGAGTTGACAATTAGTTGTTTCGCACTTTTCGGAGGAAAATAATGGACATCAACATCAGCACTATCATCATTGAAATTATCTCCTCTGCTTAGGGTCACCTTCATGAGTTATACTTCAGTCATCCATATTTGGAGCTACATTCTATAACCCCATAACAAAAGATGTCACTCCTCAGTAATTTGTTCCGAATCATTACATGTCCCTACCATATGATACCCAGAATATGAAGTAGGCAATGTTTCTATGTCATGTCGTGTTGAAAACTTAAGTGCAAAACCCATGTCCTTGTTGTATCCATGGTGTGTTTGGGCATGGCAGTCCCTACCATTCTTGACCTTTTCTTAGCACCATGTATATGTAGCGCTCTAATTCTTCATGTAAAGCTGCTTTCGGTTTCCTCTAAACTTGTCAAACAACAACTTAACCTAATTTCTCATGTCAAAGCCAACTCTAAGCTCCCATTCATCTACTCTCCAAATCCACCTTAAAACTATTAAAAAAAACATTGACACAGACCCATAACTTAGCTACATATATACTTAGTCCTCTTGCTTGTTGTTCCTTCTTTGCCCAGCACTCTAAATCCCAAAGAAAACTAAAGTTTGACTGCCATCTCATCATGGGTTATCATATTAATCATGAAAAACTCTAGGAGGACTTTGAAAGTCTCCTTGTTCGGGGAGATTTCTTATTAAAATTTTAAGTAGGGCATACATCTTTAGTTGGGATATGTAGAAAATGACAAGGAAGGTGGGCGGGTAAAATTTGACCCACATCTGCCTTGTGATTTTAGACCTTGAAATTTCATGGCCATAAGCTATTAGTTTTTCATGGCCCACCTCACAAAGCCATGATGATTGGATGAAGGAGTTTCTCTTGAATTATCTTATTCATAAAGTCATCGATCCATCCCACCCAACCATGTGGGCCCAAATGATATATGTGCCGCCTCTATGGAAAAACAACACCCAAGCCTCCCTAGACCTGCTCTTTAATAATGTAAGCTATTAAAAGAGAAAAAAAGCATTGGGTACATTGCACCTTAATGGATCATAGGATGGCCCATATGAAGTCAATTCTAGGTCTAGGAGAGACTCCAAAAACTTTGTGTCCAATGGGTACACAATCCTTCATACTCTAGCCAAGCTTTGATGCAACCTTGTGGTCCTCTTCCTTCTTTAATGAATTGGCATATAACCCAGTTTGATACCCATCCAGCTGATATCAACCACTGGATCCGCCCCAAAATAATTACTTATAAGCCAATAATCTCTGTGCCACTCAAATGCTACCGTAGCGATGTTCAATGGAGCCAAATAGATAAAACCTAATCCATGAGGTGCCCCACCCATCCCCATACCAAGATGACACCGTCAGGGTCAACCACTAAGACTAACAGCAGTTAATCCCTGAAGCTCTAAATGTGTGGAGTATTGATGGAATAAACTTGGGGACTGTAACCAATACTAGCTGTACTGGTATCATAGAAATACAGGATTTAGAGGTTTTGTACCTGATACTTGCCATACTTCCTTTTTTTTTTTGGCATAATTTGACATACTGACATACATAATGCCTCTAATTGGGTAATGTATGTTTCTTCCCAAGTAAATTGGGCCCAAACTCATTCAAGATTTTTCATTCTAACAATAGAATTATTGGAACCATCTTTTAAAAATTATATTTATTGGAAACTAGATCTGTCAAAATTATTCTCACAAACTAACTATAAATGGAACATATTCCTACAAAAGGGGGTAAAAAAGAGAAGGCACTTGCTAAAGATAGGAAAACCAAAAAGCCAAAAGCAAAACTAGGATAACTTCATTCAACTGAAGATAAAATAACATTTCCCAAAGATTGAATCATCAAAAGTGAGAACATACGTCTAGAGGCACATATAGACCAAGTTCTAGAACCTAAGTTGCATGAGTACTGTAATGACCCGCCCTCAACCAGCACCTAAGTTGCAAGCGCAAGTTACAGGCACCAAATCTAATGCGCCAAGAGAAAATTCTATTTTATTCAATTCTAGAATGGATATCTGGCCTCAGTAATGATTCTACTGGTGTCATCTAACATCTTGACCCCAACCATATCCCTTCAAATGGTGATGTGGCACATGTCTCTTTCCCATTTTGCATGCAACACCATTGTAAGACTATAGATATCAAACTATTCCCTAGTATGTACACATTATATGAACATCTAGAATGAAGAATATTTCAAACAGTTTAGACAAGTGGTTACATCCATGCCGGCCACTACTTTCATGCCTCAAATATTCAATCTCATGTTGGTCTTCCTCATCTGCTGGTCTTAAGCGGGGGGAAAGGAGAACGGGTGTAAGACTGGCAAACAACCCAGAGACATTTGCCACCCTCCAATATCAGTTCTTGTTTCAGATAACAATAATGTTCAAATCTTCAATGTCAGGTTACTTTTTCTTAAACCAATATTTCAGACTTCTTGCAACCCATCTCGCTTGTCTTTAGGCATCAAACTTCAAAGAATTAAAGTTTCACTCGCTAAATTGCTGGTGTAACACTTGAATGCACACGATCGTTAAACAAGTAAGCATTACTGACTCTTGATGCCAAGGCCAAACACTTCACTCAAGACTCAAGAAAACAAGACATGAGGCAATGACACTTTCTTGGAAGGATTACTTCTATTGCTATTGAGAATCAAAGAATGTACAACTCTTGCAAATGAAGACCCCTTTCCCATTTATACTAAGCCTTGGGGAACAAATGACTAAGGGCAACAATCCAACAGTTGCAAAACTTCTAGCCTGACTCCCAGAAACTTCTAGAAACCTTTTAGACTCTTGCCCTCACTAGGGAACTCTAGAATATCCCAGGAATCTCTACAACTCTTCAAGTTATGTACATGCCTCCCATTTACATAAACTACCAAAACTGCACAAAAAAAGAATGGTGACCTTAACTTCTTGGTGTGGTGAAATGTTGTTTTGTCTAACAAAAAAATCCAAAACCATACAGAAACGTTTGACACACTTGTGTCATATCTTTAGCAGTATATAACATAAGCAAAAGAGACCAATAAAACCATCCAATGCTTTGCATTTAGAAATGTACTTCAATATACAATGCTTGGACCGCTCAATCACTCATTATGCAGGTGCAATCATGGCTGAATGACTGACCAGAAATAACCCAAATTGAATGAGTACACCCATCAGATGATCAATCTTCAATCATTCAATGCCGACCATTGCCAACAACATTTTCAATCACCCATTTGTAGCTAACATAATTAATCACCAAAATCATCCAGCCAGTAAGAATCTTCTCCCACAACCAACCCACTTCCAGACTCACCCAATGGAGTAGGAACTACCATTAACTTCTTGTCTAGAATCATATATTAGATACCAAGTAACAAAGCATTCCTCCAAACGGTAAATTCCATAATACTGCTTTTGCACTTCTTTTACATGAGAAACGGCACTGAATTCCACAGAATTAGTAGTCCCTTTTTTACTCAAAATGAGGGTTCCTATTTTCAAAATGTATAAGTGCCTCGTTTGCATCTCTATATAGTAACGAGATCAAATATGATCCAAAACTGAAGAATGAGATTAGGGTTTCGCTACAAGAGATTTTATATGAATAAAAGTCTCCATTACGAAAGAAAGGGTTGTAGTTGCTTTGAGAATCAAGAAATCTTTAAACCGAAACAAAAGCGGAAAAAGGGATGTTTTTTCAGTAAGGCTTTTTTCCTTTCCAAGCATATAAATAGAGGACAAGGCTCCTTGTGAATGCATGGGAAGTACTGTACCATCCTGAGAAATAATCATCATTCTCAAGAAGATTGTTAAACCAATTGACAAATATAATTAAATATGACAATTTTCCAAGAAAATGTTTTCCTTTCCATTAAAAAAATCACAACATGAGGATGAAAATACAGGCAAACCTTGGGAAAAGAAAAAATCTCTGCAGGGTTTCTGTTGTACTTCGATTGAGAGAGAGAGAGAGAGAGAGAGAACGGGGAATGGAAGGGATGGTGGACGACTGCGTCGTCGAAGAAGGGAGTACTTGCGATTCCTACTCGAGCGGAACTTTGATTCGTGGAAGAGACCGACACAACCAAAGAATCGGGCCAAACAATCTTTGCGAAATTGATAAAATAAAAATGGGTTTTGATGCGGATACTATATGCACCACCGTCTTCTCTTAAGACTTATATCTCCATTTTATTTCATTTTTACCCTCAAATTTATTTTCAATTTATTGTTTTTTCTCTTTAGGATAAAAATGAAAAAAATAAGAATTTCTTTTTTAAAAAATGGTAGTTTAACTATCAAAACTTGAGAAAAATAACTTCTAGTGTACATTCGTTAAACTTTGGTTTTTAAGATGATTGAATTTTCAATCTAAAAAAAATAGAGACTTTAATCTAACCTCATTGATGTCTTTCCTTTTTTCTTTATGATGAAGAAACTAAGGACTCCAACATCTTTTTAAGTATGAGAGTGTTAGGTAAAACTTCAAATGCATGCAGCATTGTGACAAATACCGTTCTCGGGATATTAACGGTAATTGGTAATAACGGGATATTTTTAAATTCTCGGATTTTTACTGGGAATTTAACAAGAAAATCTCGTAGAAATTATAATATTTTTAAAATAAAAAAAATAGAATAAAAAAAATTAATGAAATAAAAATGGTATAGGGAATTTACTGGGAATTTATCAGGAATTTACCGGGATATTATTGCGTTATTAACGTATATCGCGTTTTTAACGCGATTTTATCGGGAATTTACCAGGAATTTTTCGTCGTGGCGATAAAAACTCGTTTTTAACGCAGTAATAGTATTTTGCTGATAGAAACGCGGTAAATTTAAAAATACCGCTGATATTTGTGACAAGGGCATGCAGCCCCTCTGCAAGTGCATTTGATTATTACAAGACTCGAACCTTGGACCTTTGATTTTTTAGCCAAAGATTACTAATTTAGCTACCACATGCGGAGTAAACAATGTCATTCCTTAGGTCCTATGTGGGTCCACTAAGGAACCAAAATCAACATTTCAATTTCCCACGCTCATCTATCCCTCATGAATTGTATCAAACCCAATTTGAATTCATTCCAAGTTAATCTCAACATTGAATTGAAAATCCATTCAAAATCAATACAATTTTAACAGTTGACCTTTGAACTCTTGAAAATCATAGCTTTTAAAAACTCATAGATTTTTTTTTTTAAGAAATATCATCTTGAGAATGTCTTTCAAATGCACCCATCCTCGTAGGTTAAACTTCACTCATATTGACTGCACATGACACTAGAGAGACTCTCGATTATGGACAAAGTCGCCCAACTAAAGGCAATTCATATTTGTCAACTTTTTTGAAAAAAATTCCTATTTTTAGATACTAATATATTTTCATTACAAATATATTAGTATCTAAAAATAGGAAAATTTTGTACAAAAATTTGTAATGTGGAGAAAGAATAATATATTTTCATTTTTGTACAAAATTTTCCTATTTTTAGATACTAATATAAAAAATATAGGCCAAATCAGCCAACTAACCAAATTTAATCATAGAATTTATTTTCAATTTTTAGTCAACCCTTTTGCAAAAAAATTCTCTATTCTTAAATAACAATGTGATAAAGTTAGACCAAATCTTTAAATTCCGCAGAGGACACTTTCGAAATTTCATATAATATTGTACTACGCAGAGTATGCTCTAGTGACTTTTACAGTGTAAAAATCACTACCCAAAAATTTTGGAACCACCACCAACACTACTTAACGAGATTTGAAGGGGTAAAGAAAAGTTTTGAAGACAGCCACCTCCCCACAGTTGAGCTCAGGATTTTTTTTTTTTTTTAAATTAATGCTTTCCTTTACATGAAATCAGAATCAGCTGCACGATAGCATGCTTTGGATATGTACGATATAATGTCCTAAATCTTTCTAACGATAGATGCTATTGGGACCCAGACAATACAGTTGACAAACCCGTGCAGCAAATGTGATTATGAAAACCTGTTAAATTTCAACTTCATTCTCTTGGTCTCCAAATCTTCAAAAGAACTCTTGCTCATGGCTGGAGATGTACGCTGCGACCAGTCATATTGGCCCTTGAATTCATTTTTTGATTTCAGGGCTGCTTCACGATGGCTGTCAAGCTTCACCGCTGCCAAGAATCGGAAACCGATCCACGTCCCATCTGTCAGTTTCAGAAACCCATTTCACAACGACTGTTACTAGATCAAATCTCATTCGGATTCAGATTCCTGACTAGAATTAGCACCCTCATCACCACTGTCATATGTTTCAAGATATGCTTCTTCACCTTCATCCTGGAAAATAAAACATAAAGCAAATTGATGATGAATAAAGTTAACAGAAAATTCTGATGCTACTATCAAATTCCTTGAGGATGTAACAGCACTCGTGTAACCTCCTATAGGTACGGGATTTTCAAAAGGGATAACTAGATTTAGAACATTGGTGTTCTTTTCCTTCTTTTTTTTTTTTGAGGAAAGAAAAAAAGAGTAAATCATTTGACAGACATCCTTGATTGAACAGACAACGCATACACATACTCCCATGCAGCAGCAGCAATGCTTACTATTACTCAGGTTTCATCTTCTCTATCCTTTATGACACATACCTGATAACACTAATGCAGATGGAATGCTTCTTGTGCCTAATACATGGCACAATTCACCAATCTACACGTAATGGAAGAAGATTTTACAAAGACTAAGAACCAGAGCGAACAAGGTTTAGATCACATGACCATAATGCTACATAGGCTCCAAACTGACACCAAAGCTGCAGACTCAAACAAAGGATTTCATGCTTTGACTAAACTCAAATAATTCAAATCATATTCAATATTCAAAAGCCATATGAGGCATCCAGCTATGCTTTCATAATTACAAACAAAATGGCATAACTTAGTTCTTAAGAAGTCCTCGAACTCCGAGGTTAGGCAACTTGTTATTTTAAGAGAACATCGACAACAATTGTGGCTGAGATTTAGATTCCAAAATCCTAAGAAAATAGAAACTTTCCTCTTTGACTTCAAAGATGGGTTCAGTTGCAAGCAACCATGCACATCCATGCATGGGGTCCATTTTTTCCCAAGAGTCAGTGGCACTTAACAAACCAATAATCAGCACTGGCTAACCATCTACCCCCACCCCACCCCACACACAAAAAAAAGGTATGAGGTGCCATACTTCTTTTTTCTAATGAAAAGGGAGTGCCATAACTTATAAGCACATCACACACCATCAGGAAAATAAACAATTGGTGCTTACCTCCAAGTCATCATCTGAAGGGTAAGCATCAGCCAACCGCGAGTACACATCTCCATCACCTGTCTCTTTAACGGCTTCCATTTGTTCCTGCAGTAGAATCATCCAAAAATAACTAAACAGAAACATTGGATCTTTCTGAACATGCTTGGGTTTGACTTGGAAACCATCATATAATACAAAGTTCATGTCAATGGCTCAAGATCATACTAGTTCAGATTTCAGCGTCTCAATCCTTTCCCGCAGTTCCAAAATATGATGATTCAGTGCCTGAGATTTACAGTGCATATAAAGAACAGCAGCGTCAGCATGAAAAGATGATATCAGATGCAGAACTCATTAAACAAAAGATGGTTTAGTATGTTATCATGTTTACCTCACGTCTTTGAAGCTCAATGGAACGTGCTAATGCTTGCCTCCTTGTCAAGAGATTCTTGGGTCGCAATGCCTCTGGGCGTTGATAGTTTTTCCCACGATAGATGATAATTGCATAGCCTTTAGAAGTTTTATCCAATGAAACTAAGATACCGCCACTCTCAGCTTCAAGAGAGATTGCTATGTGCTTTACTTGCGGAAAGCTCTTTTCTTTCACAATTATTTTGACCAGCTCCTTGTGTTTCCAATGTAAGTGCATATTTTCTACAGTACCATCAAAAACACCCCGCCTTCCTGAAACAGGAAATGTGATCGAATAGTTTCTCATCAATCATAGAAGGAAGCACAAAAAACATCCACCTCCCAGAACAATAATTACATTTTACCACAATAGCATTATCAGCCCTGGAAGGAAACAAAGAAAAATAGGAAAAATCTACATAACTTGGGGCAAGACGTGGGTTGGCAGCAAAAGGATATTGAATATGGAGTCTACACTCTACATTAAACTGACATTAAGAGATAATCTACCATACCTTATTCAAAATATCCTAACAAGACACCACTGCAGGGCAAGAGTGACAATGACCACTGGGTTAAAAGCATTCCCCTCAACTAACAAGTTGGACAGAGATGTTAGGCATGACCATTTTTGCTAATGTGTGTGTAAGTATGTGGTGGGGGAAAGGGATGGAGCATCATTACTACATGGTATTAGATGAAAGTATATTGGATTGACCCCAGATAGATGGGATGTAGTTCAGATATCGATGATTAAGATGATAAAAGTAAACAATTGAGGAATGTAATTACCAAGAAGCAGGAAAGGCTTCATGCTCAGACCAATTTTGCGGAACAAGAACCTCTCCTCATCAGTTAGAGTTTCTAGATCAGTTGGAAGCTCTGCTGGCTCTAAAAATCCCTGCACTTTGATCAAAGCCTTCTCTGCCTTTTTGACCTTTTGTTGTGCCTGATAATCCAGTGTAAAAACCACAAAAAAAATGAAAAACACTATATCAAGTACATGATTTGTGAAATCAGTTTCTTATATATTATTTCAAACCCAAGAAGCAAATATTTACTGCTTAATTACAGTATCAGTCACAGCTCACAAGCATGCAAAAAATCCTCATAAAAAGAGGTGGATTATGGAACATATGATTCCATTAATGTCTAAAGCAAAGGCATTTGCATTTCAAGTTGTTTGACATGCATAAAGCTAATTCTACCCATTCTAATTTTGATTTCCTCACTGAATGCTTGTTACTCTTTATTTCCTCCTCATTTCTGGAGATCCACATTTTGAATTAAAATAATTTCACCCTCATTCTCTTCACACACGCACACACACAGTTCTGATTTATGCTGATATAAGGCGGCTATAAACAGAAAAAATTATTCTGCTCATGAGTCACCAAACTAATAACAATTTTTGGTGCATCCAAAGGGGCCTAAAGTTAATTCCTGATTGTATCATAAAACTTACATTATCCAGCTTCCTCACAAGGCATCTGACAAGAGAAGCATGTTTAGCTAAAGTTTCATCTCTCATCATCTTTTCTCTTTCTTCACTGGTTGGTTGGTTTCCCCAACGAGAGGTTGCTTCCATGGTTTCTGCCAGAGTACCAGCAACAAATGGCCCTCTTGCAGTTTGGGCATTGAAAACAAGGGACTCTGATGCCTTCATCCGTGCTTTCTCTTCCTCATCCTGCTGGTGCTTGGATAATTTCTTCCTTTCTAACAATGCCTCTTTCAAGCCAGGCGATAAGAAGTCATTTCCTCTATAAAACACAATATAGTCTTTGTTCCTGGAAACAAGTGTGCCTCCTGTCAATTTCTGCAATCATGGGAGGAAACCTTTCCTCAGCTAATCGTACTCCACAACATGCAGTACTACAAGACAAAGGGTGAAAACATAGCCTGAATTTCAAAAACACCAAGTTTAAAGTCACACTGTGATTGGGGCTCAGACCCCATGTGAACTACTCATTCAATTGTTGATGATGATGAAGATGATTGTACAAAGTATTTTTTTGAGAAGCAATGGAATTTTTTTATTTAAAGAACCAAAATAATGGCAATAAAATACACTATGAGAAGCCATTCTAGCAACAAAACCAGAAGAAAAGCATCACTAAATTAATACACAATGAGAAGCCATTATAGCCACAAAACAAGGGGGGAAAAAGTTCCATTGCATTAATGACCACCAGACACAAATGGCGTATTAGCGATAAGATCTTGACTCTCTACTTCTGGATCTCATGAGTAACTTAACATTCAACTGCCAAATATGCTGAACATAAATTTTTGTCTAGAGATATCACATGTCCTAATCCAGAGCTAGACACAAAATCTAGTGAACATGTCAATACCACTTTAAAAAATAAATAAAATGAACATGTTAATATATCCCCCACCTTGATTTCTTCTGCCATTCTCTCATTACATGTATTTGGTACACCACGCTTGATTGCTATCTTTGCAATGACACTCTTTTCCCATAGCTTAACCATAGCTTTGGCCAGGCCTTGATGTTGCCTATTTCTTCCTACAAAACCAAGTCCCATAAAAGAAAATAAAATAATAATGATGATGATGATGATGATGATGATAATAATCCTAGTAGTAAAAACTGGTAATTGATTAATACAGAATGATAATGCAACCAGATGACATACCTAACGCGAAATGAGGAGGTACTGTTCTTGCAAGCCTCCTCAAAGAAGTCATTTCCTTGTTACGGAGACTGTGTCTCATCCCATAAGGTAGAAGTCTGAATGGAGGTTTATACCCAGGAACCTCACCATGAAGCAAGTCAGCATCAACAGGCAGCGGATCACAGCCTGACCAATCTAGGAACCGAGGACCCAACTGATCTAACATGCTATTAACATCAGTCATATCTGTGAATTCATCATGTGGATCCTCAAAAACTGTCATAGAACTTGTTTTAGATGTATCTGACACTCTAGCATCAAAGTTTGACACTTCTGTGTGAGGAACATTTTCATGATTACATTGAGTTTGTTTTGTATATGATTGCACACAGGGCAGTTCATATGTCATTCCACGGAATAACACAAGTGAGCTGCCCGACCTCCAAATCACCAGACCTCCTGTTTTCCTCTGTTGAGAGCAAAAGAAGACCATGTATCAAGAAACCAGCAATCATGTTCATAAAGCTGCACAAAGACCAAAAATTGAGAAAATGATGAAGAAAAAGGTCCTCTTTTTTTTATCCAAGAATAAGAAAATTTTCCACTGCTGCATTCAGATTTGCCAAATAATAACTGTTAGACTACTTGGGTAGAACAATTTTTGGGAGGCATGGAAATCAAACACAGACATCCAATTGTCATTTCTCTTTTCTGCTTCAAATATTATTAGGAGTGACCAACAATATTGATTAAATGCAAAAAAGTTTGCAAATCACTGAACACTCAGACATGATGTCCAATTTCCATGCAGCACAGTAGATAACTGACTGTTCTGCAAAATATTAAAACTGAATTTGACATAAATGCATGGTCTATTATATATAGTAAACCAGCAAGTTCTTTTGATTGCGTGCTCCACGTCAGCAGTTGCTTAGCATTTGGCTTTGCCTCATCAGATCTCAAATACATTTTACATACTCCATATCAGCGTAGCCCCATCTTGCAAAGGTTCTTTCTTATGCTATGCAAAGTGTGAATTCTCCCTAAATGCAAGCATGCAAGCATCCACAGCTGTAACACTTTCCTAAGCTTCTTTGATTCCAGCATGCACACAGTGCATCACTCACTCGCAACTTGTCTGGCTTTTCGTCTTCCAATGCATCTCCGAGGTGTGAACCACTCTCATTCTCCCTTGTTTGCCCCCTAATGCTTCCACTTCCAATGTTTCGGTTCCCATCTTTTTCTCAACTCTCGCTCATAGTTTTCCCATTTCTCACAAGTGCAGGATCCCCAGTCAAAGACAGAAATAAGCCTTCCTTGCAGCCGATAAGGGTGACTTGCACATAGGTAGAGGTCAGTTCTCTTCTTCTGTTTCTTTTCTTTTTTCTTTTTCTTCTTCTCCTTCTTTAGGTTAGCTCCAGCCTTTCTAAATAGAACTCATCAATTTTTATTTAGCTTTCTACAACTTAGCTTTTTTGGGTCAGGTAGTTAAGTTGGTTTAAGTTTCTAGGATTCGACTTCTCCCGGTCATGGTTTGTGAGTAGTTTCATGTACCATGAGATTAGTCTCACCTCCAAATAGGGGGTGGTGATACCCATGTTATCCAAAAAAATAAAAATAAAAACTTCAACTTTTTAGGTTGCCATTTTGATCTTTAAATCCTCTCTTTCATGTTATTTTTCAGCTTTTGCCTAACAGAACTCAAAATTGATTTGCTTGAGGAATATCCCTTTAAGCAATAACTCATGGCATCAGATCAAGCCCCATCTTCTGCCTTTCTTCTATGTTTATACATGGAGGATTTCTCCTTGAAGACAGAAACAAAGTAGAAAATCAGTACTTAAGGTACATAAAACCTTTTCTAGATTTAGCATAGTGATCTTCCATTTTTATATATGTAATAATTCCTAAAGGGTAGGTTAAGATATACTTTTTTATGTCATTTTCAAAGTATTTATTCCATTATATATACTACACCTCGAATTATTTTTTACACTTGCTTGAAAAACATTTCCATTTGATCCACTGCTGCCATATCAGCGTTTTGCTTCTCTGATGAATCTCCACATCAGCATGTGGACCAACCTACTCAGAGTTCGAAAGGCAACTTTTAGTCATGTGCAATTTATCCATCTGTTGCTAAGTGGAGTTGTGGTTCCCCTGCAGGTTTGTCAATATCGAAAGTTAAAACTTTGAATTCAAGTCATCGTTCCGTATAACTTCAACACAGGTCATGGATTTGATGTGCTCATTCATACCTTGAAGCCAATTCCAATGAGGGTGGATTTATGCCAGATGACGAATAATAATGAGCGTAACAAGCAAAAACCAAATTTCTGTACATGCGAGCATGCATACCTCTTCATTTGAAGAATTGTTTTTTCCTTTTAAGAAGGCTTTTCATTTTCATGTCCATGTGTGGACTTGCCTACAATTTGTTTAGTGTATGATAATTTGATTTCACCTAAATATGCAAATTGCAATTGGTATTTTTTTTATAGTCTATAACAGATAAACAAAATACGATGATGGTGTTGTATCTATGGAAGGTATTAAGCTAATAAACTAAAGTTTTCTTCTTAGTATGTATAGTAACCATGCAATGGCTTTGTTTTTTTAGTGTGGAACAATGGTAACCTGTCTATATGAATGCCATCAATTGGGTGGTAATGATTCTCTGTGTAAGATGATTCTTGTATTGGATTTTTACCCATTTCTACAAGTTTCAGTTTCTAAATATTAGTAGTTCTCACTTGAAATTTTATCTTTGCCACGATGATGATTTGTACTGTTTTGGTAGTGAGGAATCTTGACTTAAAGTTCTACATAACATGATCATTGAGTGTGCATTTAATCTCTCTGGAAAAAGGTATCTGCAGAATTTGCAAGTTATATTATGTCGCAGACTAAAAATGAGTTGAGTGTTTTCTGAAGTTCAACTCAGGCTCATGTTGTTTCTTGTGAAAATAGTTGCCAATTATAAACTTGGTTAGTGACACCTGAAGTTTATATCTAAGAACATTTTAGCTATAAAAAGTGACTTATATTCAGATATTTAATCTTAAATAGTTAGAGGTTGCTTTGCTCTCTTAAATTTCTCGACATTCTCCTTAAACGTGGTATTGAATAAGTGCCTATTTTCAGTAATTCATACAATGAAATCCGATGCGTAGTTGATCTCCTTAAATATTTTTTATGTGAATTATTTATTCTAGCAATTTTTTTATAAATTAGCTTTGCTAACTAAAACTCAAATGGGTAATAACTACATTCAGACTTCTAAATTTCATTCTCTAATTAAGGGTGTTGATGCACTAGCTTTATTGATGGTTTGAGTTGGAAATGTAAACTTGAAAAGGAATCAACTTTGTGCTTTGCTGAATACTACTGAACCCTGAGAATTTGGAATTGAAATTGTGCTGAATGATTTTGAACTCTTTAACCATGGACTTTCGGTTTCTTCTTTAACCACTCAATTTTGGAATGCATCTCAATTTAAGGATTTCAGTGAGTATTACACAAGTTAGGTGCTCTTTCCCAGCTGTACCGTGGACTGGATCTCAACATTTGTTCTGAATAGTTTGTAGTTTGTACCATTGCCAAACAAACATCGATGTGGCTTACTAATAGGTAACTAGTGGAACATATTAATGCCATGGTGTTTTCTTGGATCTCTTTTTCTTATTAGGTAGTTATTCCAATAAGAGGTAATCTCCTGCAAATTTTAAGAACACATCTATTTAAACTTTTCAATTTAATTTGCTGCAAATTGCCCGAATATAAAAAGCTAGCCAATCATGAACCATTTTTTAGCATTGATCGTCTTTAAGAAGTCCAAATGGATAATTAACAAGGTAGTATCATTTCAGAGTGATCAAATTACAGTTTGTATCCCAGATGCCATTATATAGTTTGCACTTAATTATCAGTTCAACTAACAAGTAATGAATAATTTTGAAACAATTAATTTAGTAAAACGTATTTTTAGTGGAATTTATTTTTGTAGGTTATTTACTTTTTAAATTTAATACAAAACCATATCTGTGCTTTAAGCATGGGCTATGTGCCTATATTGCTAGTTTTAAAATTAAAACACATGCTCAGACTTGATGACTGATCCATGATTGAAAAAATTCAAATTCACCATATAGGTTTACCATAAAACATCAACCTATTCAAGTTCAATTTTAAATGGAAGTGGACTCTAAGTGATCCAAACCCACCATTCATTAGAAAATCCAACAGATGATTAGAAAAAAGTAAGAGACAATGAGATCCAATTTCCATGTATTAATATTGAACCACATAAAGCAAACATCAATAAACACACTGACCTCCAAGATTTCATGTGTCCTCTTCATGTTGAGCGCAGGTGGCCCCTCGAATTTGATCTTCACCACCTCTAGCTCCTTCCATTTCTCATGAATGTTATCCACAACTCCCTGTGTGATGCCTGCATCACCAACCTTCATCCTCTCCTTCATTCTCAGGGAAACATTCCAGAGCCTACGCAATTCAGGTTCAGGAATCGCCTTCTCTGCTAGCTCAGTGTTGCTCCTCTTCCATTTCTCTCCATTCAGACCTTGCTTTCTCTCCCACGGAAGCTGAATAGACTCATTATTATCAAACAAATCTATTAATTTACCATTGCCACTATGATGAGTTCTGCTCTTTTCTTCATCACATCGATGCAGTGAATCTGCAAAATTATGAACATTGCCATAAAAATCAGACCTCCTTTCATCCAGTGAAGTATTTTCAGTGTTGCTATCAAGTTCCTTGAACTCCTCCAACTTCCTGATAATCGAACTCGTGAGATAACCATCATTTTCACTATCTTCACTGGACATAGAAATCTGTTGTTTCTCAGCATTACCATCGCCAATTTCCATCTCAGAGTCCTTCAATTGTTCAATTATGTTCCCGACAGTAGTCTTCTCCCCCTGTCCATGAATCACAAGACCCTTCTCCTCTGTACTGTCCGCAAAACTCTCACTCATTTCAGCAGAAGCATCGAGTATATTTTCAGAACCCAACTGGGATTTTCTCCACCTACCCCCATGAGCCCAAGGAGCTGAAATAATGCGGTTTTGCAATGAAAATTTTACGAAATTTCTGCGCAACAGGTCTTCTCCTTTTTCTTCTGAAAATTTTAGTTCTGAGGACTCCTGCTGCTGCTGCACCTCCTCCTTATCGCCGTCATCGTCAGTGTCGTCATCTTTTTTTTCATTTTCTTCTTGCTCTTGCCAAGGGAATTTGGTTCTCTGGGATGTGGTTTTGACCATCCACTTCTCCCTAGTTTGGTCGAAGAAACTGGGTCTGGGCTTCTTTTTCTTCTTTTTCTTTGCAGTGGAAATGACTTTTCTTTCTGGGTATCCTTTGTATTCCATCTCTATAGTGGAATGAGCAATGGAAGTTTCAAGTTTCTTGTAATTTAAGATGGTGTTTGGGTGTTTTTTGGTCTGAAAAATGGGAAAGACGTTGGATGATGGAAATGAAGATTGAGACAGGAAACCAGAGAATGAGTTGAGATTCAAACGTGCCATGACAGAGAGAGAGAGAGAGAGAGAGAGAAGAAGAAGATGAAGAATTGAAGATATGTTGGTGAGCAAGGGAGGCGAGGGAGATCATCCGCGGCCCTCAACAGGGGTAATTCTGATTTATCTTAAACTGACATATTTGATATATCTCTTAAAATGAAAATAAATTTTAAATTAGTTTGATATTAAAATTTAAATTTATTTAACTTCCCCTGCTTAATCTAAAAATAGAAAATTATATTATTATTTATTTCATAATTTTAAAATATAAAATAAAATACATCCTGTAAATTAACTTTTAACATTGACGAGGTTAGCGTCGTAAATCAATTCAATGATTTAATGGCATTACATATCAAAATTAAAAGTAATTTTTCATTAGTAAAAATTATGATTCATTTTAACCAACTCAAAATGTCTACAATGAGAACTTAAAAAACAAATAAATAAAGCAAGTGAAAACCTGTAAAGTCTGAAAGTTAAAGGTGTGTTTGGAGGAGGAGAAATTATATTAGGATTTTCTCTTTAGATAAAAGAAAGTCTCTTCCATTGAAGTTCCTAAGAAATTTAATTTAAATCACTTGTTTAGATGTTGTTAAATACATAACATAATTATTTAAAATAACCTTAGGCCACATTAGTTGTACATTGGGTTTTTTATTTTTTTAATGTGAATCCTTAAGAAAAAAATAGTTGAGTGATATTTAAAGTTTATTTGATAAGTCACACATGGACAGAAATTTAATTTATAAAGTAAAACCAACATCATTAAAAAAAAAAACATTTAGTATTTTTTGTCAACTAAGACCAATGACTAAAATTTAAATTATTTCAAAATATATATAAAAAAAAAAAATGAACTTGAAAACTATTCTTCTTTTGTAAAAACTACTTTGAGTTATGTTCAGAAGTTTGTTTTCATTAAAAAAAACTAACAATCATATCTTAGATGCAAAACACAAACATAACTGAGAAATGATTTCCTATTTTGTAGTTACTTAGGGAATCGAAGACCCTTTCCTTGGAGGAGACAAAATGCATTTACAAATTTAATAATTTTATCCTTAATGACTCATGAGAGATTAATGGACAACTTTCTCATTGCTGTTAAAGCTAGACAATCTGACTTTTCAAATTGGATATGAATGGATAGGCTTGCAATATAGATTCAAATTCTTTAAAATGGATGTGAAGATTTTGTCGAATTACCTAGTTTGTCAATTTATAAAAGTTAGTAACACTTAAATAAACAAATTATCATGTCAAAAAGATGTGGTGATAACCTTTTTAAAGACATTTTTTTTTTTTAAATCATAAGTATGGATCGATATGCTGCATAGCAATTTTGTTTTTAAAAAGTGCAAACTACTTATAGATTTAAAACTATGTCACCCATCCCATGCATCAACCCACAATCCAATACCTAATCCATCAACAGTCCATGACCCGACCACTGCGACTCGTGTCCCATGATCAAGTGTAAGCCAATCTTTGAAGAAACGTACAACTTAACACATGTGATGGTCCAATATAAGTTATCACAATATTTATAATCTATTATTTCACACATTACCAAATCCAACTCATATCTCATGCTTACTCATTGCCCGACCCATTAACCAATCTAATTCAATCAAACTTATAAATTTATGGATTAATTGTGATAGACCAAGCCAAGATCTAAACAAATTATACTACATATCACATAATTGCATTTTTAAGTAAAATATATGTTAAGTCAACCACATAACATGTATATTTGTTATTATTGTTATTATTTTAATTTTTATAATTATTTTGATCATTATTGTCATTACTATGATCATTTTAAATTATGTACTACTCTGTTCTAACTTCTATCTCACCCACCTAATAATAGAATTTTTTCATCAATCAATCATTATGAATACCCTTTTACAACACCAAATCAATGAAATTAATATTCATACATTTATTTTTCTATGAAAATAAGAATCACAAAAAAAATCAATTTTCACAAATGTGCACAAATACACTTATAGGTAGAAGACCGGAGATAACCACAACTGAAAAGTTACAAATCTTAGATACAAAATGCATTGGACATGTAGATAATATAAATAAAGAAATATATGATTGATAGTGGAGATATTGACTTCATAATTTATAATAAGATCAATTTGAGAATTAATATTAAAAAAACTAATCTTAGAAATGAAATTTTAGCTTTTAACGATGATAATAGATGTCTTTAATAAGACAAACCACAAGTAGCTCATGCATATTTTTTTTAAAAAAGAGGAAAACAAAAGAATTAAATTGTTGCACTACCCAAGGATTGTCAAAATTACTGTTATGATTTTTAGTAGTCATATCACTATTATTCAATTTTGTTAATTTGATATTTTTTTAAAATTTACTTTTTTCAGTAAATATTTTGTTGATATTATGTATTTTTTATTAGAATATAAGTAAATTATAGCTATATATCTATTTATAATTATTTTAAACTCAAAAATATACTGATACATGTTCTTATACTACCGAACACGTTCCATAATTATTGACATATTTTGACTTGGATAAACTTGATTGACCTGAAAGGAAATCCGATTTTGTGTCAATTAAACGTTTTAATTAAAATTGCCACATCCAACTTTATTGGGTTGTGTTGATGGGTCTGAAATACTACTGATCCAAGACGAAGCACTCCTCACCGTTTAAATGAATATCACACGGCAGTTTTCCGATAATCTATCCCTTTGATGATCGAGTAGTAGATAGTTTCTCTTTTTTGAATTTCCATTTAAATCTGGTTTGATCGAGTAGTAGATAGTTTCCGAATTTCCATTTAAATCTGGTTTGATCGAGTAGTAGATAGTTTCCGAATTTCCATTTAAATCTGGTTTGATCGAGTAGTAGAGAGTTTCCCTTTTTTGAATTTCCATTTAAATCTGGTTTCTTGCAACTCCTAACCTTGTTTTAAGGAGAACAAGCGTTTGAGATGGAAAAGGCAATCAAGAAAAGATACGCACAGCGTGTAGGAGGGTAGGCCACCTCGAATCGGCCGTCTCTTCCACTCTGCTTCACTCTTCGCTTTTATCTATACAACAGCAAGCTTCGACCCCTCCTTGACAGAGTTGCACGGTTTTGAACCCGAAAACTCACAACGAATATTATAAGACTCAGGAAGCACGCTGCACCATCCATTTCCTTCGTCAATTCAAGAAGCAGAAACGTAGATCTACAATTTGAGAATAGATGGCTCGGGTCTTCGAATACTTTGTGGTGTGCGGGATCGGGCCCGAGATTCAATCACTCGACGGGAGCAAGGGATATCAAGGAACTGGGCTCATGTACGCGCCTTCTTTCATCGATCAGTTCCCTCCAACCAATCCCAAACTGCCTCCGCCACCTCAGCTCCCCACTGTACGTATCATTTTTGCATTTTTCCTCTGCAATTTCCTTTTTGAATTACTCTTATGTACAGTTATGTGATCTGAATCGAAGTTTTCTTAGTATAAGATGCTCGTTGTTTGCACCGTCAATTCGGTGAAGATTAGAAACCGTGTTTTTCTACATTATATATGTTCTATAATAAGTACTTTTTCTTAGTATTAGAAACTTCACGAGGTGCCGTCTCAACACCATTGGCCTTGCATTACAAAGCTTTTCCTTACTAGCATAAGTTTTTTTTTTCTTGCTATAATTAGTTTTCATTATTACTAGAAAATTGTCCATATTTTACTCTGGTTTTGATTGTGTATTGATTTGGTGGCTTGGTTTAGCTTCATTGGCATTATTTTTGACATGGTGCTACAATCACAGTGTGTTCTACCAGCTGGTGTGGAATTCTATTCTTCGGGCTTTGATTCTAATGATGCCTCAACATACCCACGGAGCTATCCGATTGTTTTAACTGGTATTTACTGTTGCCACCACTTGACTTTTTGAGCTTTTAGTTTTCTGATATTCTTGATGAAGTATTGATTTAATATTTGTCTTCCTCATTAATTCCCCTCCTCTCCCCCTTCCCCCCCACCCCCACCACCCCCACACACCCACCCACACCCCGGCATGCTTCATTTATGTGTTCTTGTGGTATTACACGAGTGTACACTTTTTTTTTTTGTTTGAATGATGTATAATTGAGGCATATGCACAAGGATGTTCATTGGGGAAAAGAAAATAGGGTCCAAATAAGAAATTCTTAGTGACGTATTACTCAGGCATATATGCGAAGATGTTCTACGAGGAAATGAGAATAAGCTCCAAAAGTTCGGTAAGGAAACAAAAATAGTGCCCAAATAAGAAATTTTGAGTGATGTATTATTTAAGCTTATGTGCAAGGATGATCAATGAAGAAGTGAAAGTAGGGTCCAAATAAGAAATTATTTATTGGGTTCCCATATTGTAGTTCAAACTCTACACAACTACCCTTTTTTTGTGTGGCACTGGATCCAGAGATGAGAGACCTGAACATCATCAATAGGTATTTTGAAAGTGGTTTCAAGAGTATGCGAATTTGAAGAAAAGATTAATTGTTGGGGTGGAAATATTGGATAAGCGTTTGTTGGTGGTTGTAGATTAAATACTAGATTTGGGACTGCCTTTGGATTGTTGGAGGTGGGTGTCAGGTTTTGGGAATAAAATATCAATGGTGTGAAGGTGCACTGAAAAATTAAATTCAGGAAGTATGTGTAAGAAGTGGGTTCAGTCTTGGCAAAGGGTTTTGTTGTTGGGTTGGGGCCTGGGGGAGAGTCTGTTTTCTGGTAGATGCATGGGTGGGCCGTGGACGAGTTCCCTTTAGATGTGATGTTCCCTAAGTTGTACAGAGTGGTGTCAAACAAAAAGGCTTGGGTGAGTTTGAAATACTGGGGGGTGGGGAATCTGTTTTTGGGAGAGTCTTGGGAGTGACGAGTCACAAGAGTCTTTTTAGCAATAATTACATCTGTAGGAATGAGCCATATTCAAGGATTTGGTGATGGACCTCTTGTGAGAATTCTCTTCGAGATCCTTCTTCAAGGCATTGGCTGCTCAGATTCTATGGTTCCAGCATGCTCTTTGGTGTGGAGGGGCATTGTTTCTCCTAGATTGGATGCTTTTTGCTGGCTTGTGATTGCAAGGAAGATACAAACCGAAGACAACTTGCTTAGAAAAAGGACCTCTTTCAGAGGAGGATCATCAATGAGTGATGATGGTAGCTTATAGCTCGAGATGTGTATTATGTGATGAGGCAGAAAAATTAGTGGAGTATTTGATAGTACATTTGTCCATCATACTAGAAATTTGGTGTGGCTTATTGGAACTATGTGGTACCATTTCAAGAGAGAGAGAGAGCGAGAGAGTAGAATTTTTTAAGGCAAGATTCCTTTGGTCAGTTTTGGAACTCAGTGGAACATTTGTTGCTTCAATCAGCTCCAGTAAGGTCAATTGATTGGTCCTCTCTTGAGATGAGTTGTCTCAAGCTTAGTTTTGATGGAAGTTGTGTGCGCGAGGCTGGTTTAGCAGGCTATGGTGGAATCATTCATAATAGCTTCGGTGGCACAATGTTTTCCTCTGCACTCTTCAAAATGGTTCTCTGTTAGATGCGAAGTTATTTGCTCTATGGAGAGGTGTGATGGTGTTGGAAGAGTTAGGGGCAATTGGGAGTATCTTAGAAGGTTATTCTAAGATAGTTGTAAATTGGGCTGCGTGGTCTCTCTGTCCCTGGTATTATCTAGATCAAATCGACAACATTCGGCATTCTATGACGGTTTATGGGTACTTGGTCTCTTGGGTCCCTCGCTCTGCAAATTCGGAGGCTGATGAGTTGGCTCGTCAGGGGGTGACTTTATCTTCAAAAATTGTTAGTAATTTGATGTAATCTTGGGGCTTTTTCTCTTGTTTGCTCCTTTTTGGGTTTCAGACTTTATGTGCTTACTCCTTTAAGTTGTCGTTTTTGTTTCCCTTTTTATTGATCAATGAAGTTACTATTAAAAAAAATTAAAAAAAAAAATCCTTTGGTCAATGTGTGCCAGAAGGCTTCTTCATTGGTGCAATCAAGGGAGAATTTTTGTATAAATCTAGCGCATATCTTACATGGCTGGTCTAGCATGATGTGCTCGGCTCACACCCTAAAAATCCAAGGTAAAGTGGAGTCCTCATTTTTCAAGCATTGGAAATTCCATGTAGATGGGGTTCGCAGAGGTAATCCAAGAACAATTGGTAAGGGGGTTTTCTTGCATGATGAGGTGGAGCTATATTGAGCTATGGTTTTAGGTCCTCTGGGTCACCCCAAAAATTCAAATCAAGTAGAACGATTTGTGGTTAAGGAAGCCCTAAGGTTCTCTATGGGACATTCTTGCGGTTAGGAGTGAAACTTGGGCCGGGTTTAAACCGACTCTCATGACCCGACCTGAGAAATCAGTGGGCTGGGTTATGTATTTGTAAATTTAGGGTTGGGTCGGGTCGGGTTGGAGAAGAAAACCTGTATGGAATTCGGGTCGGGTTGGGGTCACAAATTTAAAATCAACTCGATCCGACCCAAATTGACCAATTTTTTGCAGGATGAATAACACCACAACTGGTGAAGAATGTAGATATAGAAGCTCGTTTTCAATTGTATTGTTGCTGAGGAGTTCTTGTTTTTTTTTTTTTTAAATGAATTGTTGGATTTGAAGATGATGTTATTTTATTACGATTCACATTAGTGTCAAAGCACTTCTTACAAGTTAAATAAAGATGAAAAATGTTAGATGGATTCCCCAAATTTGGGTAAAACGGGTCGGGCTGCAGGTCCAAACCGGGTCATGTTGGGTTGGACCAGCACTCGGGTTGGGTCAAGCTAGCAACTTGGGTCGGGTTGGATTGAGCAATTCGAGCAGCAACTCGGGTCGTGTCGGGTCGGACTCAATAATTATTGAAATGGGTTGGGTTGGGTTAATTAAAACCTGGCCCAACCCGCCCGAGTTTCAGCCCTAAATTGTGAACTTTTAGTTATAGAAGGCGACTCGTGGAACATAGCCAAATGAGCCAATGGAAGAAGTTTGCGTTGTGAGGGTTGGGACATGTAATGAGTTGATGACTGATGCAAGTAAAGTTTGAGCATGGGAGGATAAATGCAAATGGAGATGCTCATTTTTTTTTTTTTCATATTTTGATGAACATATGCTTCCAATATTTGAAAGTGGAGTACATTGTTTTTTGAAAGTGGAGTACATTGTTGATGATCGTTTCAAAGTTAATTGGGTGAAAACAGGCAAACTATTAGATTTCATCAATAATTGGTTGTCATTTTCAAGTCATTTCTTGGGTATTCTATCTCACGAATTTTAGAGATTTCTTCTTTTGCTATTATAGGTAAATATCAGCGAAAAATCTATGAACAAGATTCTAGTGCCATGCCATATGTGTTTGAAACAGGAGCAAAGCTGATTTAGCATGCCCAAAAGTGAGCCAACCCATTGGATCTTCAAAAAACACTGGATTTCAAAGTAGCATGATCTAGTTAAAAAATTCACTTTCACAGTAGCAGGATTGCTATAGCTGACACTATTGAGTTTGCCACCATAGAACTCAAAGTTACACCCACTTGTTTGACACTATGCTTTTAAGATCGAAAATCCTGTTTACACTCCAGAAACCAACATTCCTGTATGCAACTCCATTGGTAGCTCCCTCCAAGTGGTAAGCCAAAACTGAACTTGATGAGAGTTTTAATAGAGCCATTAGAGAGGCAGGTATTGGTGGTCTGATGTGCAATTGAGAAGTTGAACTTTTGTTGTCCCTTTCTGTATCAGCTGTTAGAGATAATGCTAATGTCATTAAGGTTTTGATGCTCATGAAAGGTTTTCAACTTTTAGAAGCTCTTTATCTTTTGAATTTCCTTAGACAGCAACTCTAGCAATGCAACTGCCTGGTCCTAATTGTTCCTCATCAAAAATTGCTAATCAGATGAGGAAATTAGAAGCCTGATTTGTGGAATCTCTCTCTCTCTCTCTCTCTCTCTCACACACACACACACACACACATTTACATGTCGGCTAATAACAATGCAGACACTTTGGCTCAATTGGCTGCATAAGTGGTTTTATCTATTTAGCTTTTGGATCTTTTCTTGTTTTTTTTATCCCTTCATCTTTTTCTAGGCTCTCTCTTAGCCTAGATGTTTATCTTTCTAAGGCTTTTCTTTGTATTATGTTATGACCTTTTTTAACAAAAGAGAGGGAAATTGGTGTTTTGGCCAAGGAAGAGACACACACACACACATATATTGAAGTGTTAACTGAAATTTTATTGAAATGGGTGCAAGATGTGCAAAGAGTACAATCAAAGTACAAGATGAAATAACCAGCAAATACTGGAAGTTAACAAAAAACAACTAAGGTAAAGAGAGAATGGGATCACATAGAAAAGAAGCTGCTGAAGGACCCTGAAAAAACTTTACCAATACCGAGGACTTCTTTCCTAGCACAGAGCCGGTCACACTTATGGATACCGAGAAATTCCTTGCAAGTTGAAGCCCAAAAAATGCATTTGGCTTTGGTTCGGAGGGCAAGATTGTGATGAGCCTCAAGTCTTTGAGACTCGGTTTTTATGTTCCCACAAAAAAGACGTTATAATTGCAAAGAACGAGGGACACCACACAATTTCATGTCCGGTGGATCCTTTGAACAACATTCAAGAGTAGGATAACTGGGTTAAGCCTTATACGTTTGCATTTTTGGCTAAATCATAGTTTTGGGGGTGCATTTCTACAATATTTCATTATTAACTATGCAGAATAGATCTCTTGCACCATAAGGAATAGTGTACAAATTATTCTTCAATAAATTCTTCTTCTACTACTACTTTGTCCAAAAAAGGGATGAGAACCACACAACTATCTGCCCTTTGTGATTAGTATGCATCTCATCATGAAATTCACTCCCCAAACCTGCATGAAAGAAGGGCTTTCTACCCTAGGAGATGTGGTCGTGATACCTAGTCCCAAAATTGATTGGAGTTACATTCATAGTTGGATTGAACCCCAAAAATCTTTTAAAACTTGTGTGCCCTCAAATAGTAACTATGATAATCCAACAAAATTCTTTTGCTCAACCCCACTCATATCCTCCCCCACCCCACTCCACCCACCCTGGATTCACATGCATCAGTGGGACCAAAACTGGAGGTCCTGAGCTAATAATTGTTTCTCAAAAAAAAGAAGAAGCTGACTATAAAATTATTCCAAGTGCTCTTAGAAGGTCTAGAATTATTAAAAAATGGAAGCTCCACTGTAGGTTTCTCCAAGCTTGTTGTAGATGGTGCAGCAAGAAGTAAGCTGGGTCTAGTGGGTGTAGGAGAGGTATTACATGGGGAGGAGGGGTAATGGTGCTGGCTTTTTTCAATTCCTATTTGGGTCAAGGAGTCAAATTAAATGGAGTTGTTGGGAATCAGGGTGGAACTAGAATTATGGATGGATGTTGGTTATGGAAAGTTAATTTGAAGGAGATTCAGTGAATGTCATAGTTTGGGCTAAAGGTAAGAAGCAACCATGATGGAAAATCATCTCCATTTTCTGGGAAGTCAGGAGGTTATGTGCGGGGAGCGGCATCACCTTTAAACATGTCAAAATTAAGAAATGGTTATTACAACTGCTTGTGTCTTCACTATGATATATATTCTGGTTTTTTGATGTGTTATCAAGTTCCTTTTGTGTTTTTATCTTAGTTTATTGGAGCTGCAGTTTTGACATGACAATGTGCTGCAGAGGGAGATGGGTCCAAAATTTATGTTAGCTGCATTGCCTTTCGGGATCCAGTTAGCGAGGATGTTGCTGAAGCTTATCGCATTACAGCAAATTCATTTGCAGATAAATGTATATGTCTTGTTTCCCGTTCACCCAATTTTCGTGTTCTTCGGGATGCATTGGAAGAATTGTTTACTCTTTGCTTTTCTCCTACTGGCAGTAGGTATGCCTTTGTGAGATCTATAACCTTTTTTGTTGATTTTCTGAAACTTGGGATGCTAATTATGCTTTTCTGTGTGAGACCATGGAACCTCTTTTTGTAAGATGAGTTTTCTGATATCTTGAAACAGATGGTTCATTTGCATTATGGAGCTAAAGTTCAATTCACCTTTAAGAGGGGTTTTAAAAGCACACATTTATTTTCTTGTGTTGTTTGTCTTACTTATTTTGCATCTTGCTTGTTTCACGTACTCGTGCTGTGATTGTTGAATTTCCGTTGATACAGTTCAAGGTCATCCTCAACTCTTGACTTGAATAAACAAGGGCTCTTCCTACAGTTTTATTTTGATTAAAAAATTTAAAGGTAGATGCAACAAGGATTTAAAAATAAACTTTGGAGTCAATTCATTCTAATCATGTAATTAAGAATCTAATTGTTTTTGGAATCAATTCACTCTAATAATGTAATTAAGAACGTTATTAATTTATGAAAGTGGTGATTTGCTTGATCTCATGGGTGGTGGTGCTTGAGGGTAAACTTGTTTTTTTCCTAAAAAAAAAAATCAATGTGAAAATGAATTTTTATGTGATTTTTTTTTGGGTAAATGACTAGGTAATGGGTTAGGTATTCCTATATTGGTTGTGTCAACCTGGTATCAACTTGTTTAATAAATGAGTTAGGACAGGTGTGGGTTGAATTGGGTATTGATTCGTTATAGTGTAAACTTGAAATTTAGACTCGACAAAAAGTCCCATTGATTTGAGAAACTCGACCGAGTTTTTGGAAAAAATGGAAAAACTCAAAAAAACTCATCACCTTGCTTGACTCGAAATGTTGTTGAGTCGAGTCATTTGAATCTTTAAACAATGTTGGTCATGACCACCCATTTATTACATAGGTTTGTTTGGGTTGGTTACAAGTTGGGATGGATCTGGTCAGCCATTTTAAGATGGTTCTATCAAAGCAACATATTTAATAAATAGATTGTGTTAGGTATGGTTGGGTTGGATGAATCATTTAATAAATGGGTCTGGTTAGGCTAATAGGTTATTTTATCGAAAATTAAGATGGACGAAGTGAACCTCTTAAGATGGTTTGGTTATGTCATCTTGTTTAATAATTTGGCCATGTTTGGTATGGGTTAATTCTACCCATTTAAGATTTGGTTAGGCTATCATATTAAATGGGTTGGGTTGTGTTCGGCTGGCTATTCAGTAAGTGTGCTAGATTGGGTTTGTTGTTCAATAAATGGCTTGGTTGGATTGATATATTTAAGATTAGCATGGTTGGTCAATTTGATCAATAAATCGGTTGGATATGGATTATGACAATTTAAGATTGGTTAGGTCATGTTAACTTGTTTAATAGATGGGTTAGGTACACATGAGTCAACTAATCTATTTAACAAGGCGTTCTTGAATATTGGGAAGGTACACCATAAATTTTACTAGGAAAACATATCTTTAGGTGCCCCCCTTGGGGATTTTTTGGGGCTATTTTCATTGAAAAAATTACTCTTGAGAGTTGAAATTCCTAGTAAATTATATGGAATTTTTTTTTTGGGTGGGGGGGGGGGGGGGGGGGGGTGTCTTATTGGAAAGTGTAAACAAAGCTACCCTCAAGAATTCCAGTGGATAATGGAATCAGATGTTGACAAGTTGTGGCTTGATTTTTATAAGTGGTGAAAGAAGCATTTAGGGTAGTCAAGGTCATCTATAGGAAAAGATTGGGCGAAGGCAATTTGGGTAGAATATTTGGAGTAAACTAAGGTTTTTGGTGGGGGAAGGTAAAAGGGTGTCATTTAGAGAGATTTATGGGTGAGGGATGGGAATTTTAGGTTTCCACATTTACTTTTGATAGCTTGTAATACGTTAGCCTTTTAGAAGATTGTTATGAGATATCAGGCAGGACGGTCATTTGGTTAGTCTAATTTAGAAGGATACTAAGGGATCATGAGATTGAGGAGTAAGAGAATCATTTACATTTTTTTTTCTTTTGGGCAAAGGGGAGGAGGATTATAGGGTCTGGGTGGGGGTTGTCTTGGGAGAGTTTAATGTCAAATTTTGCATTAAGGAGTTGGAGGAGAGGAGAGAAGTGAGGGTCAACATAGTGTGTAGGTTTTGGCCTAGCCCACCATGGTTTAGGTGTTTTCTTGGCATGAAATTAGGTGACGCAGTACAAGCTTTGCTACCAAATGTGACACATGACAAGTCATAATATTGGATATTCTAGATCTAAATGATATACATAGGCCTATATCATAATTGCAAAATATGTATGGTGAATCTTAAAGTGAGATGCAACCTATATCCATGATTCACATAAAGATGTTAGAGAGAGAAATTAATATCAAACAAAGAGTAAAACAAAGCTAAGGTAAATTCACACTCACAATTAATCAAAGAGATTCAAAAAGAAGAAGGACACATACATTTGAAGCTTTCAATGTTATATTGTTGGGCTTCAATGCAAAATTCCTCAAAAGACTAATTAAGTAATACCAAACCTTGTCCTAGGTCTTCTAGATTTAAAAATCAGTCACCCGAGGGATCAGTAGGCTATGGAATCACCTAGGGTTTGCCAAAGGAATTAGGGTTTGTTAATTTTTTAAATTCTTTAATAAAATTTGGTCTGAAATAGGGTGAAATAATAGAAGGTTAGATCTACGAGTCTGAGATAGGGATCTAGAGGTTTGGCGGCGAAATAGGGCAAAACAGGCCCAAAATGGGACTGTCAGTACGATCAGTGGGTCTCGACGGGTCTTTGGTGGGGTTGGGTCCTATTTTGGTTAGGGTTAGGGTTAGGATTTGGATGAAAAAGGGCCAAAAATAAGGTGTAGAAAAAGGGAAAAAGTGGAGAAAAAGAGAGGAGAAAAGGGAAGGAAAGAAATAGAGATAGAGAAGAAGAAGAAAAAGAAGGATTGTAGTTGAGTCACATAAGGTTCCTTGATCTCACACCAAGAAGGTAGAAAGAGTTACCAGATCTGCAGATGGGTGAAACTTGAATTTCTTCTTTCATTCGTTCCTTCATAAAAGTGTCTCTACAAGGCTATTTATAAAAAAAAAAAGGAGATTCTCTTAATACGCTATACACATGTGACTGAAAGCTTATATGCGGACAATCTAAAATCATAAAAACAAATACAAGTCCATAGAAATCTTGGAACCATATGGAACAATATGACACTAATAAAAGATAACAAAAACAAATGCCCAAAGGGCGTTGGATCAATGGTTAGATCGGTTTAATCCATAAGTGAATGACTTAGATGATGTAAATGGATGGATTGAGCCAAATCTTCAAATCCTCGTTTGATCAACGTATAATCTAGGCTATCCATGGCTATATATGTCTTTGTCTAAGATTAGATATATTAGAAATACACACAAAATCATCAGCCAACAATGTTGAGAAAAAATTTGGATTTTGATGCATCATTCTTCGATGGCGTCTCCTAATGGGCCGGTAATGGAGGTGGAATTGTTTGCATTGTGGAGAGGTATTTTGGAGTTGGAAAAGTTAGGGGTTCAAGGGAGTATGGTGGAAGGAGATTCTAAGGTTGTGGTGGGTTGGGTGGTGGGATCTCTATGTCCTTGGCTCTACTTAGATAAAGTTGAGAGGATTCGTCATTCTATTGCTTCATTTGATTTTAAGATTGCTTGGGTTCTTCGGTCATCTAACTCAGCTGCAGATGTTTTGGCTAGGCAGGGGTTATCTTTACATATGGAAATTGGAAACAATTTTATGTAATTAAGGGAAGGAGAGGGGGGGGGTGGTGTTTGGGGTTGGTTTGGCTCTCTCTTGGTGGGTTTTTGTACCTAGTTTGTTTTGTACTCTTTTTTGAAATCAATGATGTTACCTTTCAATATATATATATATAATTTTTTTTTTTTTTTAGCAGAAATAGGAATTACTCATATTAGATAAGAGAAGAATAGTACAAGAGGAAGATCAAACCGAGTACAAGAGAGATGCACTGGCCCCATAATAGTGTCCAAAATGAAATAAATTCACACAACTAAGTACATGTTAAAGATACCCCAATAACCCTATACACCCAAAAAAGAGCACTCCCAAAATATACTAGTCTATCACAAGAGCTCCACCGTGGGCCTCCTTTTTCGGATTCCAACCTTGGCTAATAAATCCACCACGTGATTCACTGGCCGAGCTACATGCAAAAACAGGATGTTTCTACCCACAATCTCCTAATTTCTCTAGCAATGTTCACCAGTTTTCAAGGGGGACTCTTGCTACCGCTAGCCCAAGCCATAGTGTTAGCCAAGTCACTTTCGATAATGAGGTTGTCATTCCCATAGGTTGCAAAAGAATAACAGCTTTCCTAATTGCAAGAAACGTGACCTCATTAGACTCCATAATTCCCGTTGATTCAGAAAAGGCCATAAGCATCCTAACTCCATCATCATGTACTACCCCCCTATTCATGTTGGTATAGGCTTACCTATCGATGCACCATCCACATTAAATTTAAAAAAACCTTGGTCCGGCTTTCTCTAAGGCCTGAAGCCAACTCCTTAATCTCTTTGACCGTTGTGATCAGTTTCCAAGGCCGACACTTGTCCCTTGGCCCATTTGATTACATTAGTCAAATCCCCCTCAACAATGAGTTTTCCTCGCCCATACTATTTCAAAATGGTCACAATTTTCTTAATGCTAAGGATTTCTGCCTCATTAGAGTCCCCAACTCCTACCGACTCACTAAACACAACGGAAGAAGTCCCCTCATGATTTCTATGAACCCCTCCTATTCCTGCTGGCACCGGTTTTCCTCTTGCTACTCCATCTATATTAAACTTCATGTCATTCTGTTCTGGATGTAACCAACTTTTCTTGGGTTTCACTTTCCTCCTACACCTCTTCATACACCCTTCCCAAGATGATAGGAAATCCGTGGGTTTGAGACCAAACATTCTATTCACGTGTGCTTTCTTTGGTAGCACCAAGTTCCTTTTCAATGTTGCTGGCTTTGGGGTTTAACCCTTATCTTTCATATTTAATTTTTGCTGCTACTTAATGAATTTCCACCTTAAAATTAGAATATTTTGGTAGTTGTGACAATATTACATGTTTAATGTCGACAATTTCAGTGGCTAGTGAACCCAGAGGGGTTGGCTGGACAGTCAAGAATCTCCCCTTATGAAGGGGCATCTTGAGTTCGATTCACACTCAAACCCCTCTGGGCCACTCCCCATGGGGTTACTCCTCATCGCTTAAACCCAGTATGTGTGTGCAGGGAGGTGTGCACATGCCCCAAAGGATTAGTCGGGTAAAGACCCCTACAGGTGAGACACTTGGGCACCTTCGGTCATCAAAAAAAAATTGAGTGACTGGTGTGATGAATGAAAATTAAATATTTTATTTTGGTTACTTGGAAATATTAGGTTCTAGCATAAATTGATATCTTGACTTCTAGAAATTTTCTTTTACTCGGTATTTTTTGTTTGTGTAGGCAGAAATGATTTTACATGTATAGCTTATCATCTTTTCCTGTGCAATAATTTCAGCAAGCCATTATGGGATGTTATAGGACATATGGTTTTGAATGTTCCTTTACCTACTCCTGGAAATGATCGAGTTTTATTTGCCATTGAGAATTGCCTTTTGTCTGTGGAGGCTCCACCAAAGGAAGGGCTTCCCCACGCTGATGTATGAGTCTATACTTTTTCTGATTTGAGCTCCTTATTTTTTAGCCTATAGCATGGTGTATTTATATTGTTATTTATGCAAAATCACTTGATATGCTTACTGCCATTCATTTCCCTAGTGCAGATATCATTTCAGCCATTGGTGCAATGCTTGGATGTGGATAATTTAATTAGACTTTTTACCGCTGTGTTGCTTGAAAGGCGGATTTTGCTTCGGTCAAATAAGTACACTTTTGCCTTGGAACATTCATGCATCTAGATGCTTTTCTTTTTAATGGACTGTTGAAACGATTCTAGTCAAAATTTACTGTGTAATACTTTGCCAGTAACATGAGTACAAGGAATAGTAATATCGGGAACATATTCATTAGAAACTAAAATCCCATATTCTATCGATGCTTTACATTTTTATTTTAAATTGGCTTAGAAATATCATTTAGAAGAGAAAGGAAAACAGATGGAAGATGATGGTATAATATCCAAGATGGAGCTTACATTGTGATAGAGGTCACAACAACGACAATATGCATAAAGTAATGATAATAATTGAGATCCTTGAGGCAAAGTAAAATCCAAAAACATCTCATTTCTTGCAACTCCATTTCTTTGCTAGGAAGTTTGCTAGTTTATTAGCCATATCCTCACATGAGCAAAATGCCACATCCACATTTCTCTTTGGCCTTTTGATTTCCTTGTATAATACTAGAAGCTTCAATGGTGGTTTTTCCCTTGAGCCCAATTGATTGCATTTGTTGAATCACTTTTTATTACCAAGTTACCTTGTAGATGATTTTTGAATATCTTGAAGGCTTCCTTGGTTGCCTACAATTTTGTCTTATTAGAACCTCTCCTTTCTGCTGGACCTGAAAAGAAAGCAAGTACCTGTCCTTTTGAGTAATGGAGGATGCCTTTGTTTTCCATTGCACTAGTTTTACCTCCTGCTGCTCCATCTACATTAAGGCTGCGTTTGTTTGAGGTGTAAGGAGGGGGGAATATGGGTAACCTTGGATTCCCCTGTTTGGTAGCTAGAGTGTAGAGGCAAAAAATCCTAATTTTACCTCCCCCTTGGCAGATCCGAAAACCCCGTCATCCCTAGTGGTATTCATAAAACCCTTACCTCTCATTCCCCGTCATAGTTGTGAATGGAACTCAATGCAAATTGAATTTCAATCTAACATCTTTATTTTTAAAATTTGTTAATTTATTAGAAAAATAATGTTTCTAAAATAAATGAAAGATTTTCAACATTATAACTATAAAATAAAAATTTATTTAAACTTTATCTATTTGATTTAAGAAATTAAATTTGATAGAGAACAAAAATCTATATTTCAATTATTTATTTTCATTTCTTTAAATTTTACGTTTCTATGTGCTTTAAGAGACTAACTTTGTATAAATCTTGGTACTAATAAATTTTTAAAATTTATAAAATTAATAAATTACATATTAGTATCAAATATCATTCATTTCAATTTGAGATATAAGACCTTAATGACTCACTTATATTAGCATAGCATATCCCTTTTAGAATTTTTTTTTTTTGTGTGCAACTTGAATAGGTGAATTCAAATCCGAGTCACTCCACTGTCAAATATGAGTAGGCTAATCCGATCAATTTAAAATATGGGTTTGTCCACACTAAAAAAAATTAATTCATTTTTAATTTGAGTTGAAATAGGATGATGCTTTATGAAATACTCTCTTTATTCTTATATCACTATGTGATGATTTTTTAAAATTAACTCTTTATAATGATTATATTTTAAAAGTGGAGATTTGCTTTTATAAATGTCTTTTTTCTTAACCCTTATATTTATAGATCGAATTATGCACTTTATTAAAAAGGTTAGACTGTAACCTAATTTAAACCGACCTAAATTAGTTGACTTGAATTGAAAATGAGTTAGAATTTTAAAAATAGCTTCCACAATCAATTTCTTCCCCCCCTCCTCCCCTATGTTAGACCATATGGACAAGGCTCTCCTAGTGCTAATAAGTTTTGCCTCATTTGAATCCGATGACCTATTGATTCGGAGAAAACTATTGATGTCCTGCCGTTACAGTCCTGCAACACTCCTCCTTTGCCTGCCGGTCCCAATTTTCTCCTTGCTGCTCCATCGAACGTTAAATTTGTATGTGTTTGGTTGGGGAGACTCCAGGAAGCTTGAACCCTAGGTCCCCTTCACCCCGTACTTAGATAACCCTCCCGACAGTTGAGGAAATTTGTTAACTTGATACCCTTGAACTCTTCCCTAGTAGAGAGCCACGTAAACAACCTCCATTTCGCTTTTGGAATCAGATCATTTTCCTTCGACAGCTTATGCTCGAAACTCCTGAGATTTCTTTTTCTCCATACAATTCCTTCAAGGATTCTGATATTTTATTTCCATACCAGCCCAAAATTGAGATGGTATTTCACAATATATATTGTTATTGGGGAAGGGATAAAAACTGATATGTTAGACTGTAAATTGGAGAAGAACTCATAAAGCCAACCTCAAATAGATGGGATACTGGCTGCTGTTGATGATGATGGTATTTTACGATATCCCCCTTTACCTAAAGGGGGCTCCTTCCCCCCTAACCATATCATCACTTAGGTGAAGGTAGATTGCTCAAAATGGATTGAATAGAACTTGAAAAGAGTGCCATAATAATCTTAAGAGGGAGGATCCTTCAAAACAAGCTCATTTTAAGCCTAGCACTTCCGAGTGGGTTGTGGCTCCATAGTGAGATGTTGGCATTTTTTGTGGTGTGCTCTTCCTCTTGCTGTCAAGTTTCCCTCCCTATTCCGATTGGCTTCCTTTTCTGATGCTTTTGTGGTAGACAGTTTTTTACACTTATGGTGAGCAGGTGGTGTGGGATATTCGCTTTTGCAGGAATCTTTCTAACGATGAAGCATATGATTTTGCTTCGCTCCTTGAGATCCTTAGTTCCCTCCAGATTTCTCCTTACTCGGTTCATGACTAGTTTTGGTGTCTGGATCCTTCTGGGGTTTTCTCAGTTAACTCCTCTTTTAAGTGAAGTAACCAGTGTGTCCTATCTCCTGCTGTTGATCCAGCCATCTGGGCTAGCAAAGCACCTCCCCGTGCCATTAGTTTCTTTTGGACTGTTGGCCTTAACAAAATTCTTACTCAGGACAACTTGAGAAAGTGGAACAGAATTGTGCTTTGTGCTTGTTCCTTTTGCCTTCACGCTTTGGAAGATGTGAATCATTTGTTTCTTCACTACCCATTCTCCTCCCAAGTTTGAAGTGATACTCTATCCCCATTCGAAGTTCGATGGTCAATGCTGGTATCTGTGGCCTCTCTTTCCTATGCTTGGATGTGGTTTAATGCTATTTGAGGTTCTCTTCTTTATGGTTACTTGCTTTGTTTGCAACTTTTTGGAGTTTGTGACAGAAAAGGAATAATGTAGTTTTTAGGAGTCGAGAGGAGACTTCAAAGGAGGTTAGCTTTCGAGTCAAGGAGAAATGTGCCGTGTGGGCTGCTTCCTCCCAGAGTTCCAATCCTTCTATTATCTTTGACATCTTTAGAGCATGGAAGGAATGTTTTGGGTTGATTTAGTCGTGATCCTTTAGTGTTTGTTTTTTTTTTTTTTCTGTAGGCCTTCTGGGCTTGTGGTTTTTGTCTTTTGTTGCCTTTGTTCTGTTTCTGCATGTATTGTGCCTTTTTGCTATTTATGAAGTCACCATTTAGAAAAATAAATCATTGCTGTTGTTTACGACCCTTCATTGCTTTTTTAATATAAAATATTGAGGGTATCATTGATGCATATATCACATATGACATAGATCTACTGATACTGATGGCAAGTCATATGTGATACAAATACTCCAAGGAAATTTAAGGATGCTCTCTTGGTAGTGGAGAGCAAGATGTTCTACTGCAAAATTTTGACTTGTTAGTGTATGAAATTCTAACATGTGCGAGAATGAACCCATAGTCTCAAGAGTGATTCTGCCTCTGCATAAGTTATCAGGTAGTGTTGTTTTTCCTTGTAATGAAACTTGCCCATTATCGGTGCAACTTGTTTCACCCTCTATGCATGATCAATTATAGCTAATATTGATGCTGAAATCTCATATGAAATAAACAGCTTTTATTATGATATTAACTTCATACTATAGGATAATGTCTTAGATGCCTTGAAAATATGGAAGTTTTCAATTTGTTTGCTGTTTAGGTGCCATCTTGATCATCTCTTAAAGGAGTTTCGGTTTCTTCCATTTGCAGGTATTCCCTTCTGACTCTGGTATCAGAGGCCATTTGCCATTTAATATACCCATTCAGGTGGCAGGTAAGCTCCTTAATAGTTATTGGCACATGAATGACCAGTGCCCTACTTATGTTGTATGTGACTAAAACAGATTGCCTGCCCTCTCGTGTGCAAGTGCTCTTGGTGTATTTCCCTGTCGGATGAATTGTAGCAATTGCTTTATATGGTTGCTTAAACTATCCCTAAAGTCTACTGATAGGTTGTTGCAGTCTTAATTTCAGTGTTCTATGTGCTTATGCTTAGCTGATGTCTGTCATAGCCTCATATGCTCTATTCTAAACTTTGTATCTTTGTTGTGCTGAAGCATGTCTACATCCCACTGCTATTTTTCAGCGGTGTAGACTATATTGATGCTCCTACACCGTACATGATGGGTCTTCATTCCGGCGTTGACACATCTGGTCTGGCTATGGATGGCGTAAGTTCTCCACTTTCAGACTAATTGGCACATGATTATTCACTTGACCACATTATTTCATTAGTTATGCAATTGCGAAGGTAAAACTTTATTTGCTTTGATGAGGCCTATTTTTTGGACATAATTTATGTAGTATTTGGCAATGATGCATCAAATTTAGCAGAGTTTGTAGGTCTATGGCCTCAATTGCATCTGTCATCTCATTAGAGGTATGTTAGTCATAGGTAATATTCATTTGCAATTTTGTATTTTTGGGTTGCTATTATAAAAACAAGTGCATGTAGAGCAGAGTTGGTAAGTGGTCATTGTTACAGCCATAAGGGTAGCCGGTTCAAGTTATGTAGGTGTCAAATACGCAGTTGGCCTATAGAAACACAATTTGCCAAATCAAAGTATAAGTGTCTCAGATCGATGACATAAATGACTTTGATGTGAAACAAAAACTAATATCTTGATCTAGACGTGGTTATATGTTAAGTAATATCTTGATGCTCATTTGCTAATGTTTGGATGTCAAATGGTTTTTCATGTTACACATCCTAGTTACATGCTAAATTAAAAGTGTAGTCTCTCCTTTAATTTGGATCTCTACTTAATAGTTATAATATAATATGACCTGGCATAAGGAAGTTGCCCCTTTTTTAGGAGAGGCAAAAAGTAGTTATTCTTGATATACCTGAGAGAATGTTAAATAGTTTCTCCTTAGTGTTTCTTTGTTTCTTTTCTTCATGTATTCTTACACGTTGACTATAATCCAAATATCTAGAATTGATTTCACTGTTCCTTGTCCTTGATTGTAGGTAGTTGTTGTGGACCTCGACCATAATCACATCACTACATCAGAAGAAATACCTCCTATACCAGAACCAGAATTAGGCTTTTTGTGTGGTGAGATAATGAAGTTATTGTATCCAAATGTTGTGAATATTGATCAGCTGAAGACTAGTTTCGGAGGCACATTAGAGCAATCTCTTAGAGGTGGTAACAGATGTTGGGGAGAGGAACATGACATTCAACTTAGGTGATATTCTCTTTGACATCTTATTAGTTTGTGTAGTTTGTGGACACACTTTACAAGAAGATAGTTAATGATTTTTCTGTAATTAAATTTATGGTAAGCTTTGAATTCTGCCTTGTGCTCACTTCTAAGAAATAATTATTTTAATAGATGCAATAGACTTGGGAGACAAATTATTCAAAGCTTGTTTAAGGAATGCTACTGTTCCATTGGTTTTTATAATAGGAGAAAAGACCACAATCTTTCATGATGATGCACACTGCGGGTAGTGTGATGGAGATAATTAAAAGAATCCTATACAAGCAGAGGAATTCACTGGAATTTATCTTCAGATCTTTATAGGAAATGAGGTGGTTATTGGGGGATGGGGACAACTAGAAAGATTCTGAGCAGCAGAGGAATTCATTGATGTAGATTGGCGAATAGTGTGGCAGATTTCCTAGCTAAGGGAGGCCTTACTAGGTTGGATTCTTTTTTTGAACGGTAACCAAGAGAAAAATTTATATTAATGAAAAGTATAGGTACATAAGACTGTAGCGATGGGTCTAAAAGATTGAAACCCAAAGGTTGCCGAGAAAGAAAGGGAAAAATACATCTATCCACATATCAAAACACTATGTAATATGATCGGCGGATCTCCCCCTCTTTACCAGGTTGGATTGATTTGTGGATTTAACTTTCATTGATAGTTCTTTCCTTGTGTTCCTTTTGTGCTGTTTTCTTTGTTTCTTTTGGGTTGTGTCCTCGGTCACTTCCTTTTATATCTCTTCCCTTGTATTCTTCTTCTGTTTCATGGATTTTTTGTTGTGCAAGGAGGTGGAAGAATTGATTCAATTTTTTTTTTTTTTTTTGACATCTTGTGTTGGCCACTGGTTCTTGTTGAAAGATGGGAATGAACATATGGAAGTTTATGGCAGTAGTTGTCATTTCGCCAATGTTCAATTGGATATGTAACAAAGAGGTCTAAATAGATTTTCATTGAAAAAATGTCATTCGCAACATGTGTTGTAGTAAATGAGTAACTTAAGTCTTTTTTGTATTAAATTGACTTGTGTTGGTGATGTGCCAAGAGTGCATTTGAAAATTTGAAAAGGTGTTGCTCCTTTTAAGGTGAAGGTTTTTGGGTGGTTGGCTGGGTTTGAGAAGATTTTGACTATAGATAAATTTGCGATTGCGATGAATGCTCATTGTCAATGCATGTCCTCTATGCTTGGCTAATGAAGAGACAATGAACCATCTTCTTCTGCATTGCTGTTATGCGTATCAGATTTGGTGCCATTTCGTTTAGATGTTAGGATAGCGTTTTGTTTGCCAAGAGCTTGGTTAGACATGTTTAATGAGGAAGTGCTAATGGTTGGTAGTTCTTGTTGGCGAAATCTTTGTGTCACGCCTCGACCCAATGGGCACGTGAGAAAAAAGAATACTTTTTTTCTCTCTAAAGCATGCATAACTCATAGTCCAAATATATGTCACCTACATGTGTAACAAGATCCCTGCGGATCTAGGACTTATTGGACCCTTGGGTTGATTGAATTGAATCATCAGCTGCTTACGTACTCTATTGGAGATCATATTTTGCTTAGTTCTAATTTCACTTATTTCATAGCATTAACACAATGCTATTCATGATGCCACACCAGGACATTCTAGCGTCCATCTGTGGACCTCATCAAAACAATAGGTCTCACCCATCACGGGTCTAGTCAATCATAGGTCTATACCAACCATGGGAACACCGTCAACCATGGAGTCTATGTCACTCATGGGATAAGCATCAACCATGGGACCTATACACGAACATAAGTACTACATCCCTCCTCGTGGACAATACTCTAAATATGAGTTCAATCGCCTATGGAATCAATGCTCTCCGTGAGAATATTCATTCACGGTAATAATATACATCTATGGTCACAATGCGTTATATGAGGATTACCCTCCATGGGAATAATATCTATCCATGGAACCATCAAGTCCACCATGAGACCAATACGTCTACCATGGGGCCAACATGCCTATCATGGGGCCAATATGACTACCATATAACCAATATTTGGAAATGAATCCAATATGTCTACAATGGGAACAACATCCATGTGACTAATCATTCATCCTTGGTAACACTCCATCAGTCAGTATCATCTCTCCATGGGTATAAATCATCCATGTGTATAATCCCTCCATGGGTATAATCCCTCTATGGGTATAATCCATCCATGCGCATAACTCTTCCAGGGAACACATCATCTACCATGAGATCTTCTATCCATATGAACAACACTCACATGAATCACTAAGTGACTGTGGTAAAATATCAAATCATAAAAATACCACGACCCCTAGCAAGACTTAGGGCCCATAACTTACTAAGCAGGAGACTCACGACTAGCATGATCAAGTCTACCTTGCCTTGCATCCCTTCACCTCATTGGTGATTCAATCAAGCTTTAAGGCTGTCAGATTGTGCCTTACAAAGCTAGTACCATCCCCATGGGGTAAACGAATATCTAGCCCTGCGCATCAACGCACATCAAATGTGTTATATAGCCGTGAGAGCGCCCTACAATGCGTAGCATGTGAGAGACTTACTCCTCGACGGCAACTATATAGGACCAAGTCTCCGTAGTCGACCCCACCGTCCATAATACTTCTGGAACGAGCAGTCAAACATCATAATCACGTAAGGGACGCACCTACATAATAATAATGTATGAAATGGAATATAAATCATGCTATGCAATACTATCCTGCTATCAACCTCATCAGTGTGAACACAATGTCCACTCAAGAACACCTCTATGGAACGGGCTGTCAAAACATCATGAGCCCTTAAGAGAGACATAGGCCACGACTTATAAAGTGGGAGATCTACAGGAAACACATCCAATCTACTACACCCTGCGTCCCTTCACCACTTTGGTGATTAAGTCAACTCTAAGGTTATTGATATACGGCTTACCAAGTTAGTATCGCTTAAATAGGGCTCACAAGTATCTAACCCTGCTCAATCCGTCTTACGAAGTCAGTACCGCCCGCATAGGTTCACGAGTATCTAACCCTGAGCAATGCGTCTCACTAAGTTAGTACCGCCCGCATAGGCTCACGAGTAGACCCTGTGCAATCCGTCTTACTAAGTCAGTAATATTTGCATAGACTCACGAGTATCTAACCCTGAGCAATGCGTTTTACTAAGTCAGTACCGCCCGCATAGGATCATGAGTATCTGACCCTGCGTGAACTGTACACCAAGTGTACAAAATAGTCGTGAGAGCGACCTACAACGTGAAGCATGTGAGGGGCTATACTCCTCAACGACAACCACATACAGCCGTGAGAGCAACCTACAGCGCGAAGCATGAGATGAGCTATACTCCTCGACGGCAATCTTACAGGACCAAGTCCCATAGCCGATGCCACTGTTCCAATAGGACTCCTTGGCCTGTCACACCAATCTCCTCTAGGGAGTGGGGACTACTATTAGTGGGGCCCAAACAAGAGAAAGGTACATCATCACGTCCTATAAACTCTTTGGGTCTCATCCCAACACTAGTATTTCTCAATAGCATTATGCCCATTAACACAATATCCCATACTCACATTTTAGATAACCTCTTAGGCACACATCAGTGAGTAATATTAAGGGAAACATATTCATAATTTCATGGGCAATAAACATATCATAATCACATTATGACCACAATTTCACAATGATAGCAAGCATAGCGCATTCCATTACGTTTCATACATTCAACACAATTATTAAATTGGGTTATTCTAGGGACATGGACTACATACCTACCTGAGATACACACGTCGGGTTTATTTACACATATTCTTAGTCCTTACAATTTATTCAACCTGCCTCATGGTGGTTTTTAACATCTTAAGTCCAATTACTCCCTTTTCACAACATTAATCCAATTAAATTCAACAATAATTCATCTCAACCCTTCCCAAGGGTTTCCAACAATTAACACAATTTATCCATTATCCTTAATATAAATGGATGAGGCACAATGCATCTTTTGATGGAGTTGAGGCACAATGATGTCAGTTGCATACGTACTAGATAGTGGATCAGATCAGCCATAGTTCATTATTTTCACGTTTAGGTTGACATTGGGGAGTGGTCATATTTTTACTTTGGGGAAATAAAAAAAGGCTTTTTAGCATTTACATTGCATTCTATGTAGAATGCATTCTCAATTATGCTAGCCCATCCCCATTGTAGCACAAGTAAACCTCCTAGGGTTATAAGATATTTGACCTTAACTCACTCATTTCACTTATTCTAACCCTTCATCAAGTTCCTCTTCAAATCATGAAAATTCATTCTACACATGGTTAGGTTGATCCACTATAACCATTGTCAATATAGGTACTCACTAGTGATGTACATATCATCACAAAAGTCCAAACATGGCATGAAAAACACATTCATCATGCTATTATATGAATTACACATCTAAGAATTCTAATCACAATCATAGAATTCATTTGATGCATACATTACTCATAACCATATACAAGTATGAGAAGTTATCAAGGCCCTACGTTACACATCTTGGGTAATCTTGATTTATCTTACATTCTATCATACTTCAACACATCACAAATCTATGAATTCTCAATTATAGTAAACATCTAATCATAGAGAACTTAAGAAACTCATACATATGTATCTGATACAATATATTCACATCAATTACACATGGGCATAAGGAGGTCAAACCATAATCTTATCCAACTATGCATTTGAATGTGCACAAGGCAACATTCACTCAAACATATTATCAAACACCTTGTGAGCATGAATTTTATAAATATTCCCAATGCTCGAAGTCTATGGCATTCTCCAATTTTACCCAATGTTATCAAACTTGAATCGTATCGAAATTGTTCTAGGGGTGTGAATCGTGAATCGAAAATCGTAAAATCGTAACATTCATATATCCTCTTATTCCCATAACCATTTTGTTGACTTGGGCCATTACACTTTGGGCAGCGACTGTTCTGAGTATAGTATGGTCAATTTGGTTGGAAAGGAATTCCAGAATTTTTAAGGATAAAGAGGCTTCTTTATGCATCTTATTGAAGTGATAAAGAGTAGAGCTGCTTAGTGGGGGTCAGGAACATTCTGGGGTGCTACCATTTCATATATCTGCAGGGTTTGGGATTCAATGGATCATTCTATGTTTCATACAAATTCTGTGACGAATGTTGTTTGGACTCCTCCAGAGATGGGTTTTCTTAAGCTTAATTTTGGTGGAAGTTGTGTCCATCATCTAGGCTTGGCAGGTTTTGGGGGTGTGATTCGTAACGCATTTGGTGATATTTTGATCTCCTTTGAGGGCCCTTTCCCTGATGGAATTACATGCTTTGTGTAGAGGTGTTTTGGTACTGGAAGAGCTAGGCGCTGTTGGGAGTATCTTAGAAGGTGGTTCTAAGATAGTTGTTGGTTGTGCTTCGGGTTCCCTGTGTCCATTATTTATTTGGATAAGCTTGAAAGAATTCACCATTCTATTGAGGTTTTTGGTTATTCGGTTTCTTGAGCTCCTCGCTCTGCGAATTCGGAGGCAAATGAATTGGCTCGTCAGGGAGTATCTTGTCATCGGAAATTGTAAGTAATTTTATGTAATCTGGGGTTGAGTGTTGTCGGTTTCTTTTCTTTGGTAGCAAGCTTCTTCTGCTTGCTTTGGTCTGTATGTTTTTTCCATTCTCTGATCAATGAAGTTAATTTTCAAAAAAAAAATGAGGAACTTGAGTATTTAAATGTACTACTAGGAATGAATTGCCTCCATGTTGGGAGGGAAAGCTAAGAACAAGGTCTGAGTGAGAACCAATATGAAATATTTCTTATGGTGTGGATGCCTTAGATTAAGTTGGATGTGGATGGGCTAACAAGAGCTAGGATGGTCCTGTCGAGGTAGGAGCTCTTCATGGTAAAATGGTAATACTAATTTGGTTTTGTTTGGTTTGGAAAGGGTGATACTTGGTTGGGTTGAACAATGCTTTGGTCTATCTGCGGTCGATTTGTGTTTAAAGGGCTTGAGTCCAGGAATGGGCACAATCTGCGATGTTATCATCATCATCATGACATGGGGATGTTATAATGTGTGAATTAATGACTTGGATTTTGTACTTAATATAAGTAATATTGTATAGGATTTAATAAATAGGCTTGGACCAGTGTTTCTATGATAAGGTGTGTCTCGAAAACAAGGCCAGCAGCAGACTGATTTCAAACCAGGCTTCCTTTTTGAACCCAAAAATGGGCCTGGATCAGATGAGCCCTTTTCTCTGGGATTATTCGTTCGGCCGTGGGTTGGTCCAGGCCTAAATTGCAACCCTAGGTCTGATAGATATTAAGGAATCTGGTGAAGCTGAAGGAGTGATGGAAATTTTTGTGGTTCAAAGGATCTATTGAAGTTTTATCTTTAAGAGGTGACTTCCAATGTGGTCCCATGGACAAGAGAGAAAAGAATCATTGATATTAGCCATGACTTTGTACAAAAGTCAAGGAGACAAGTGCACTGATGTTTATTTTTTTGCGCATGTGAGTAGGGATGCAAATGTAGTAGCAGATAAAATTAGCATAGAAAAATTCAGTAAAAATAAAAATAAAATAAAGCTATGCGAAGGTTGAGAATTTATTGAAATTTTTATTTTTGGAAATAGGGGTGCAGGTGGAAATGGGGTAGCAGATAAATTAGCTTAGAAAAAATTCACTTGAAGGGAAAAAAAAGAAAGGTAAGCAATGATTGAACAAGATTTGACACGAGTCTCTAGCATAGTTAGTAAAGTGTTCATGGTTGCGACCACTAGGTTGCAGGTTTGAGTCCTAATGTCAGATTGACAGTTAGCCATGGATAAACTCTGCCAAATCCAGTTTTGTATGAAAAAGGAAGAGGAAATCATGCATGGTGATTGGACTTAATTTTGGAAGAGATCATGGTGCCGTCTGCATTATTTGTCTGTTGTCTGTCAATGTTAGATGATAAGTGAGTAGCAGATACACTAGCTAAGCAAGGGGCTGAAATAAGATGTAACTTTTGTGAGAGTGCTTATTGTAAGTGATTGTAATGTAGCCACTGGCGGTGCTATGAATCGTCATGATTCCTCTTTTGTACCCTATTAAACTTCTAACGAATTTCTACTTGTACTGACCATAAAAAACAACAGTTAGATGCTTTCGCATACTTATTTGGAGAAAAGCAAGTTTCAATTGGTGTTCAAAACTTAAAAAAGGGAAAAAAAGGCAAGTTTCAGTTATGGCTGAAATGATGATGCCTTTTATCCCCTCTTTTTGGCTGTATCACATGACTGAGGTTTAGGACATCTCTCTTTCAAGAAGGCAGTGGGGATTTGACTTCCCCTGGGGGTAGGACGAAAGGAAGTTGATCATGGATTATCAATAAGCCTAGAATTGATTGTTCCTGGGTCGATGCCCGAGCGGTTAATGGGGACGGACTGTAAATTCGTTTGCGATATGTCTATGCTGGTTCAAATTCTGCTCGGCCCAATAATTTGCCTATCCATGAGGATGATATAACCAATTTGTCCTCCATAAATGCCTGCTATAGAGCAATAAAGAGTCCCTTTTTCTGCTCTATCCCTCTATTTGTTCCCACATATTTTTGATCTTTCTAATGGTCTAGATTAATAATCTGTAAATATAAGTACTCTTCGAGCTTCTTCGCTACTGAAAAGGGCGAACATCACGAATGAAGGCGAAACTCTTCGTCTTCACCAAAGATCTATCAATTCACAAGTAGCAGTCCTATACACGGCTGGTGATGCCGAACTCCTTGACCATTTTTACCCATGCTCTATTCCAGAGCATTTTCCATGAAGAGCGAGACATTCTCGCCTACTACTCTCTGCCTCCACTTTTCTCACTTGTATTTTTGGAGCCTATATATCTGTATATATTTACATTGTGAAGGACTTATCCTAAAATAGCAAGAGTCTGGAGCACAGTTGGCTCATCATTGCAGGCATAAAAGGTTGTGGTTTTGAGTCATTTAAGTATCAAATTGACATTAGCTTAACTTTTGATCTTTATATTCTGTGGACAAAAAAGGTTAAATGCTCTCATGTAAGTTACTTGATGTGATCCATTTGCATCTGAATTTCAATACTTATATGCTTATGTTAAATTGATTTAAAAACCTTATTCTGTGGAATGTGCTTTATATGAAATTGTCTTGTATATCTTGTCTATACTCCAAGGCAAGGATTCTATCTTGATGATCGAGTATAATAAAACATAACATGGTGTATTGTTTCCATTTAACTGCATGATTGTCCACCATAATTCTTTTAGCCTAACTGAAAGTAAATCTTTTGATGAATGCATGTATGCAGGTTTATATTCTTGAGATTCTTTGCATCGATTTTGAGTGGCTATCGCAATTTCATTGTAAGGATTTCCTTTGATATATATGATGTTGTTAGTAAATTTACTGCAATAATTGTAATGTTTGTTGTTTATGATCACCTGTCAGGAAATTAGTGCTTCTCATTTGTTCAACTCTCAAGCATTTCTGAAAAAACGATCTCGTTCAACTAATCAACCACCAGAGTCCATGGTGATGTCACCTACTCTTATCTGCGACATGTTCACAACTGCTGTTTATTTTAGTATCTACGATGTCATTGGTTTAGAATGAATTAATATACACATATTTGTTTTTTCTTCTATTGCTTAAATTTAAGGATGTTCAAGATTTCCTGGTTCTGTCCACGTATTTTTTTTTTCCTGTGTTGAAGGGTTTTTCTCTGTGGCATATATTTAGTGGTTTGGTTCAGGCCTATTTCGTCTAAGTTTTTTCTTTCCATTCTTATTTTCAAACAGATAGCTCAGTTCTTGGATTCTCAAGGTTTCATATATTATTTGGAGAGGGTTATCCAATCTGATGAGAATGCTAACAATCTTCTGGACAAGTTGCAAGATGCAATTGGACGAGGTCAAAACCCCATTTCTATTCTTCCTTCCCCAGTGGATGAGCCAGAGATCATAACCATATCAGATCCTGGTGTGGGGATTTCAGGTAATTTCTAAGTATCCTGCAAAAGGAAATGCAACTGATGCCCCTGCTGTTGATTGGATTTTTTTTTCACTTGTATGCTCAGTTTTTCTTTGTTGTCTATAGTGATTTATCATTAAGAAGGGACAAAATGAGCCCATTTTTAACTTTTTACAATGGATGTTTTACACTAATCTATGACAGTCATGTTTGTTTTGATTTAAAGCATCTGGAGCAAAATATTGTTATGACCGATTTCCTTCAAACATTAGAACGGAAGAAGAAGAAGAAAAGCGTAAAGCAATTCTTGCTGCAGCAAGTGGAGCTCTGGAATATTCAGGGAAGTATGGTCCTAGGTATGTGAAAAGATATTAACAGTTAAGAAATTTTCATTTTTTTAATCTATGGTTGCCTTTAAAATGGCTCTGTATACTTGCATTAGACTGCTCTCTCTCTCTCTCTCTCTGTCTCTCTCTCTCTCTCACACACACACACACACACACACACACCCCACCCACCCATACACTGTTACCTATTGACATATGCACCACTGTTCATCCAGTTATTTGCTTGTTCAAATTTAACTGGAGTTTTCACATCTCATGTCGCCAGTTCACCTTCGATGCTAGTAAATAAGGATTCAAAGGAAAGCAGTCTGAGTCCAAGGGAGAGAGCTGTAAGTTCCAGCTTCCATCATAATGATATGTATTACTTAAAGATTTTGACAAAAGTCAGCATGCTTCAACTTTTCTCATTTACAGGCAGAGCGAGAGCGCATGGTTTTGGACATCAAAGTCAAGTTACAGGTGATGCTTTCATTATATTATTTTATACATTTTTGGAGGTATCATTGGTTGGGAGAAGTATTTTCTTGGCTATCCGTAAAAAGAAAAGGAGAGGAATATGATCACTTTTGCTTGAGTGAGGATGCTTTGGACAATGTTTCTTCCATTTTGTTCTTTTGGTTGGAGATCTTCTGATCAGCTTGGTCTCTGGTCTTAATTTTACCTGTATCCATTCAAAACATCCCAAATTGTGCCATGACTAAGATAATCTTGTTCAAATGCATTAGAGGTTAAGTAATTGATATATGTGTGGCCACAACTATCCAATAGTGTCATATACATGTCTCCATGATTAGTTGATACTTCTTAGTCCTAATGCCCTCCGTGCTCTCCTTTCTGACAATTTTGTCATTGTAGTGGTGACTTTTTGATATTCCATCGAGATTCTGGTGGTTCTATTCCGTTCTACAAAGTTTATTATCATTATTTTTTTGTTATGAATTTTTCTTCTTGAACACCAATGTGCTCCATATATCTGATATTTCACAATTTCTCGGTAGGAAACACTGCAACTAGCATTTGAATTTTTGAGATCTCTGGCATAATATATCATTTTTTTGTTGGACTTGATTTTAAGGTTTTTTCCCCTCATAGGGATTATGGTTACGTCTTCTGAAGCTTGGGACAACTGATGATCCTCTTTCATCATTTGAATATGGCACAATCCTTGGTATGCTTAAGAAATGTTATCATTTGAAATTAATATTTCTCACTTCCATTTTTCCATGTGAGAACTCAAATTGTTTCTTTTCAGCTTTAATTGAGTCTGATGCCGAGGGAATTGGTGGCAGTGGGTTTGTTGAATGCATTAGGGAACACATTCATTCGGTGCGTTGTTCCAAACAGTTCTCAGTTTTAAAAGGTTATGCCTGTAGGTGGTGGTATCTTTTACTATTTTTAACCCGATTGTTGTTTTCAGGGATGGGCCTGTCAATTGACTGAGGAGCAGTTTATTGCAGTGAAAGAACTGGTAAGACATCTTATTGAAACTGCTAAAATACTGCCTAAGATGCAACAAAATCTGTATTGGTGTTCTTTGATTCAACAATTCATTACTTTTTGTACTTAAAAGTGCTTGGCTACTCTCTCTCTCTGCCCCCTGCCACCCAAATCAGTTTTTTCTGGCATTGACTGATGGAAACAAATTTAATGAGCCCATAAATACGACAGTAAATTATTATACACTGAAAAGGATGTAGCGGAAGCGGTGCAGGTCTAAAGGAGCCTGGTCAAATCTGATAAATTCGTGTCAAATCTGGTCAAGATGGTCAAAGGTTTCTGGGTCAAGACTTGGAATAGGTTAGATTGGTAAATAAAACAAAAGTTGAGGGCATGAATGAAGAATGGGAAAAGGGTGAGTTGGTAATTAAAGGGAACTTTAAGGGCATGAATGAATTAGGAGAAAGTAAGGGGCAAGAATGACAAGTCATTAATCGTGTGGGGAAGTGGGAAGGCTTTAGTGGAGAGAGGAAGAGAGGGAGCCGTATGGTGTTGGGTTTGGCTTTATTGGGAGATAAAGTTAAAAGAAAAGAAGGGATTAAGAAAGAGAAGTGAGTGGGGCGGTGTATGGAGATGGAAGAGAAGAGAAAGGAAGAGGGCAGAGATAGGGGCGGCAGTACCTGTATGGGGTGTATGAAGGCCGCGGAGAAGCAGCGACTATGGGCGGATTTCAATGTGGAAGATGTAGGCACTGTTGGTTGTTCTTCAGAATGACCCTGGTTGGAAGTGGTAGAAACAATGGAGGGTATGCTTGCAGATTTGCGATGGGTGGAGATATGGAGTAGCAGTGGGTGGCGATTGGGGCAAGATGGTGAGCAACGGCTGAATGGAGGAAGGCAGTGGAAACTCGGATCTAGGATAAAGCCCAAATTTAGGTGACAACAGTAGCTGGATCTCACATGAGGTTATGCTCAAGCTCCGCATCGAGCTAGGCTGGAACTTGGCTAGCGGTGTTGGGTAAGGTCTGCAACTTGGCAGAATGTAGAGATGGAGAGAGACAAAGAAGAAGATAAAAAAATAAGATAACTTATTTCATTCTTTTGATTGAGAGAGTATATCCCCTGTACATCACACACATGCATATATATAAGAAAAGAGAAAAAACCCTATATGACACTAATAAGGAAACACCAACTGGGACTTAAATAAACATTCTTATGAATGGAAGATGTTGCTTGATCTTATCCTTAAGGTTTTCAGTACTTTGTTTGGCTTTGGGAGTGGAGGAAGAAAAGTTTGCTTCAACCAATTGAAAGCTTGATGAGAGATGTGATGATTCCAAAAAAAGGTTTATGAAAAATACTTATGCTCCTCTTGTAGCAGCAATCCTAATCCTCACGGGGTCAAGCAGGATGATTTGGAGTGGGAATGAAGCGTGCATCAACGTGTAGGGCTTTAGGAGATTTGTGGTAGCTTTCTTTTGTATTTGTGGGACTCATGATATGAGACATTCAAATAGGTAGTGTTCCTGTATACTCATGGTTCTAAACCTTAACAAAAACTAAGTTGATTCGGCCAAGTCAACTTGACTCAATGCCAAAGCTGATTAACTTGAGAAAAACTTGATTGGCAAATGAGTTTTGGGTATGATTTAGATAACTTACCAAGTCAAATAGAAAGACTCAGTGGAGTTGAGTAAGTTGATTTGATCAAACTTTGAATATGTTGGTCATTTTTAGATCTTTGTAGGGGTACATAGGCCATATTGCAAATAATTTGGGGATAGAATGGGAATGAAGTGTGTTGTTATAAAAGGTGAAAAAACCCCTAGGGCAAAACTAAAGAGAGAATGGGGAGAGTTGAGGAACTATGAAAAGATGGAATAGAGGAACAATGAGAAAAGGGTAGTCGAGGAACTGTGGGACTCAGAAAGATGGTGAGAATGAAAATCTAGATTCTTCATTTTTCTTCTTCTTTTCCTTTTCTGTTTTCCTTTTCACTTAATCCTTTTGATCATCATGATCATATTTTTTTTTTCAATTTCACAATTTTTTATTTAGTATATATTTTTCTAATCTTTTTCTATTATTATACTTCTTCTTGTTCTTCTACTCTGTTTTTATCTATTTTCTTGTTTTTAACATAGATGTATATAAAAATATATTGCGATATTGTTTTAACGAGTTTAACAAAGTCGACTTTTTGACTTGGTCAAAACTTGTCAGAGTTCTTTTTTAATTATTATTGAGTACTTTTTGTTGTTGAAGAAGAGGGAAGAAACCAACCTAGAATCAAGAATAGAAACAGCTGGGAATGCACCAAGGCTTCCATTAAAATTTGAAAGAACATTAAGCCATCTCCATCCTTAGCTGGAGAAGGGAATGGCCCTGTAACTGACCAGATCTTGAATTAGCTTCTCTAAAAGTGTATAGAATAGCCAAATTATGCCTAGCTATGATAAGCTTTAATTTCCTCAACTGAGCCCAGATACTTCCATGGTCAATGTCTTCCTTTTATCCATCGAACCACAGACAAGGAGTCTCCTTTTACAACATCACCTCTAGGTCCCGATAAATCCAGTTCTTTAACTCCAAGCACGTGGCTTTAAGCTCTGCAAAAATTACCTATAAATTAAGGGACCAGATAGGATAGGACTTCTGAACCTGATGCATCCCTGATTGCATATCCTCAAAATTTTAAGGGCTTTAATCTCTTGCAATTTGGAATTCATGGACTTTAACTGCACCAAACATGGGAATTAAAATAATTGAGGTTTTAAAGTTTTAAATCCATGAGTGGAATTGGAGGTTTGGGAAAGAAAGGGACGCATTATGGGCAAGAGTGCTTACAACAATATATCGGATAGGGGAGAGAGGCGGATGGACTCTAGGAGACAAAGTGGAAAGGGAGGGCTCCCAGATTTTGAAAAGTTGGTGGAAGTTAGGAAAGAGTGGGGGCCGGGTGGGAATTGCTTTTAGAGACAATGTAAGACAACTGGCAGGGAATGGAAATCGGACCCTTTTCTGGAAAGAGGTATGGCTAGGGGAAAGACCCTTAAAGGATGTCTTTCCTAGATTGTATAGGGCGGCAAGGGAGAAGGACGCACTCGTGAGCGATCGGTATAGATTAGAGGGAGATCGAGATCAGTGGAGCTTTGACTTTAGAAGACACCTTTGAGGTTTTGAACAGGAAAGTTTAGAAGGCTTGTAGTCCCTATTGAGGGATTTTCCTTTGTCCATTGAGGAGGAGAACAAAATAATTTGGACAAGGGAATCCTCGGGAGTCTTCTCAGTTAGATCAATGTTGGGGAGAATCAACAACCCATGCAACGAGACGTCACTTCTGGGATTTGCATGGAAGAACTTAGCACCCCCGAGTGTACAAGCCTTTTTATAGTGTGTGCTACAAGGAAAGACACTTATCAGAGTAGGCCTAAGAAAGGGGGGTCTTCTCAATTCGGAAGATGACCTCCAATGTCCCCTGTGCAGTCAAACGGAGAGGTAGATCATCTGTTTCTAAAATGCCAGGTCACGGATCAACTTTGGAAGAACTTCCTCAATATCATGGGAGTACCATGGCTACTTGACAACACTTGCACTAGGGTTATGCATTCATGGTTCATTCCACACCTCGGTCCCAATAAGATGGTCTGGAATACTATTTCCGCAGCAATCCTATGGACCATTTGGAAGGAGAGGAATGCCAGATTTTTTCAATCAAAGGTGCTGGAAGCGGAGGAATTATTCTAGAAAACCAAATGGAGATTGTGCACTTGGCTCTCATTAGGGAAAGACTTCATGGGATCCAAGGTGGTGGACTTCTACCAGTCTTGGGAGGGATCCTTGAAGGAAACCCCTAAAAAGACCAAGAAATTAGCTACTTGGGTGGCTCCTCAACAGGGGTGCTTTAAGTTCATTGTCGAAGGGGCTGCGAGGGTCCTATGGGATTATACAGAGGAGCCTTTAGTCATCTTCCTATAAGCGATTGGAAGAATAGAGTCGAATGAGGCGGAACTGGTTAGCATTAGGAAAGCCTTGACTATTTGGAACACCTTTGGGCTAGGCAAACTGGTTATCAAAGTGACTCGGAAAATGCAATCAAATGGGTATCAGGAGTGAAAAAACCACCGTGGAAGTTGGTAACAATGGTTAGAGAGATTAAGGCACTGAAGGGGTGAGAAATCTCTTTTACCAAAGTCAGCAGATTAGTCAACGGAGTTGCAGATTTCTCGTAAAACAAGGAGTGGATTCAACAAGCCATGGTGTCTACCATTGGTGATTCATAGGAATAAAACTTTTTGGGGTTGGGATACTTTTTTCAGGATTATGATTGTTGGTTTTGGTTATACGAGATATAGTGGGGTGGGTAATTTTGTATATTGGGTCCTTGGGTTCATCACTTATTCTCTTTTGTGTACATCTTTTTCTTCTTTAATGAAATTTTAGTCACCACTCAAAAAAAAAGTTTTAAATCCATGATTCTGCAAACATACCCTAAAATTTGTATTAACAAATCTTGAAATTTTGGAATTTAAGGATTCAGACAATAGCCATTTTAGGTTTTGCGGGTTTGGAATTATTAGTTGAAATTTGAGAACGCTATAATCAATCTAGTTCATGCTTTGAATTCCAAAATGACACTTTCATATGGGTGATTGCTAAATCATGGCTTCTCCCATATGCACTACATTTTATGTATGGAGAAGCCATGCTGTACTGGTTCAAACAGCAGAAGTACATAATGAATTTAAAAGAGCCACTTAATTTGCTTCCTTCCCTGACAAGAGCCTGATAAAGCTGAAATATATAGTAAGCCATGATGTATGGGAGAAGACCTCTTTTATTGTTGACGAGAGAAGCCTATATACCATTATAAAAAGAACAATACGACAACAAGAGAAGCAGAAAGAAAAACCTAAGCTACTGATCAAGCATAAACAAGTGACAAGTAAGAAACTAGAAAAATGAACAGAACCTAACTACTTAAGAAAAGTGAGCCTGATTTCTGGGGAGCGGATATGTGGAACATGAAAATCCAATAATGGAACATCTCAACCATCCCCAAACTATACCTGAACTATTTTCAGTATCATCTCCATTTTCTTCCTGATAAAAATCTGGATGTTTTCTGTAAGTTTTTCAATTTGATTGACCCATTCGAGGGGGATGCTGCTTATGAGAAACAATCGCCCTTGGTTCCTTGGGGCCCATAGGGGTGGGTTCCAATGCATGAAGATGGATGAGTTTGAAAAATATTTTCAGGATGATGCTCCTCATAAAAATTCAGGTCCATTGGATTTGAAAAGCAATGATTATCAAGGGCACACAGATAACCGCTCAAAAAAAATTAAGGGCCTACAGATCAATGGTTCAAATCAGGTCAGTTTTGGGTGGATTTTAGATCCAAGTGAGAGATTAACTCAAAATGGGTTCAAATTGGGTATGTATACAATTCACATGGGATAGATGGGTGTGAGAATAAGAGGGTATGAAATTTTTTCTAGATTATAGGCAGCCTTGTTACCTTCTCCTGGCACAAAATGCTTCCCAAATATCCAGTTTCTCCAGAAGAACTGCTTGCCATACACCAGCTTCCCTCTACTAACCACCTGGCATTCTCCTGTTTATTGAAAATACATACCTGACAACCCTAGAATTCTTGTTTCCCAAACATGGAATTTTAGGGTGGGAAATATGGTGTCAAAATTTTCCAATTCTGCACAAGAATTTCAGTCTACTAAACGAGTCCTTAAGCTGTGATTGTAATCCTTCATCATTTTCATGGATACTCATGTGTACATGATTTACTTACTCCCAGATATGTGCATGGTCATTAAAAGAAAAGAAAATTCCAATTAAGAAAAAAATTGCAGTATGTTGCTCTGTAGTCCCTGCTCTGGTAGCCTTATGTTGTACATTTACTAATACATTGTCTTTGACACCTTTATTTTTATATTTTGTGTTTCTAGTTGTTTATTGTGTCTGTATTGTTATTTTCTGTAGTCATTTGTTTAATTTCTACAAATATATACTTTTTTTTCAGCTCAAAACAGCAGTCAGTCGTGCCACCTCCAGGAATGACATGGCTACTGTTAGAGATGCTCTTGAAGTTTCAGCTGAAATGTATAAGAAAGACACTAATAATGTTCCTGATTATGTTCAGCGACACCTTCTTTCTTTATCTATCTGGGATGAGCTACGGTATGTATCTATGCTTACTATTTGAGAGTTTTAATTTGTCTTTTTTACAAGGAGTGATTTTTGTTGCTATTCCTTTTTTATGTCAAAAAAATGAATGAACTTTATGTTGTGGTCTTCTATAGTTTGTGTCCTTAATACTATGTAGATTATGAAGGAAAATGGGGACAGAAAAAGTTGTCATGTAGAATGGGGAGAGATATTGATTCACATATTGGTGAAAACAGGCCTGGTTTAGTATAACAAGGCCCTGATGCTCTGTTTCAACTAATTCTTGAAGCACATGAAAAGAAAATCACAAAAAGAATCAATAGACTATAAAACTTTCAGGTTCCATTGTGTTCAATTTCTTGAAATTTATAAATGGAAACGTTGTGAATAAATATTTCTATAAATGCTTCAAGAAAACTGAATGAACAGTTTATATGTCCTTTTTACCTTTTCTTCCCTTAACAAATGCTAAAAGCTTGGGGTGTGTTTTGCAACTGTCAGGTTTTGAGGTCATACTTAAATTTTGTCAGGTTAAAATCTTCCAGATGAAGAACTATAAAAAAGAAATATTGCTATATGACAATTTTTCTTGAATATGATGGATTGAAATATTGTTGTTTGGCAAATGCTTAAAATCTTATCAGATTAAAATGTTGGTTCTTTAATATATTTTGTGCTATTATCAGTTTTAACTAATTTTAATTAAATGTTTCAAAATAATTAAATTGGAGAAAAGCAAAGGGAACATTCAAATTTACCCCAAGTCGCACTGATAAAATTGAGAAATTCAAAGCTAATATCCAAATTCAAATCAAATAACCTAAAAAAAAAATGTTTGGTGAACATTTAAGTTCAATGCACAAACATCTAAAGAGAATGAAAATTTTTGTTTTCAGATTCAATCCATAGTATACATGTTATTATTTAGTGAGTTGTGAGCTTTTTGCTATTTGATAAGAATGCAAATTATATTCAATATTGATAAGTATTAAATATAAGAAAAAAAATTAACTAAAACATAAACCAACTTTTTTGCATTCATGTTATCATTCATTTACCCAAACAAAAACTGGAGTAGCAGCAAACACATACATTGAATCCATTATGCATCCAAATTTGGCCTGAACCAGTTCAAACAAAAATTGGAAAAGTTGGGTACAAATATCCAATTTTAACCCATGTTAATTCAAATAAGCCACAATGATCTAACTGAAAAAAATGCTGAGTATCTAAGTTCAACATTTATTTAAATAAAAATTTGAAAATCTGGTGCACAAACATTCAGATTCAATTTGTTTGTCATGGAAGTGTCTTTAATAAATTGTTTAATAATCTTAAGAAAAAGCTATATTATAGGAAACTGAGAAAACAAAAATAATAGGAAAATACATCCATAATTCTTCCATGTTTTTGTGAACCTCAGTGTGAAGGGTAGAGAGGTCCGACGAGTTTGTCTGAGGAAAAATATCCTAAATTCGTGGCTATGGATTCCCCCCTCTAGTGGTGAATCTGGAGATGTCCGAGAGATTTTGGTATTTCTTGGTAGTGCCAAACGACAAATCTGTGATGGAAGAATTCAAAAGATAATTTTTTTTTCATCTTGCATATATTGTAAGATATGATGTTTCCAATCATACACATAATTCATCTAAGTGGTCACTTGCTCTAATTCCTCCCTCGACTTTATTTAAGTGTTGTAAATATTCCACCTTGACCATGTTCTGCTTCTTTTACAGAAGGGAATGAAAAGAAATAAAGATTCGTGCTACACCTATTTCTAACTTACTCACTAAGAATGAAATTGCTCCAAAATGTTGCTGCTTTGCATTAAAACCCCAAAACAATTATTTCAAAGTTGAATTTCTATTTTTGCACTAACCTAAGGACAACTGTAGCCTACTAAAGATCTCACTCTTTCAAGCACATCTTACTTTGAAGACAATTACTCTTCCTTTATTGTCTGTAAGAAGTTAAAAATGTACTGTTTTGTGCCACATTAGATCCTTGTATTCATCCAGTTTTCTTGTGCTCATTAAAATCAATTTTATGTTGTGTGTTTACAGTTATGCATGTTAATGTATTGCTGAATATCAATTTTTGTGATGCTTATGATTGGTTAAATTGTTAAACCTTTCTCTGGTTAACTATTTTACTTTTTTTGGTTATGATTAGGTTGCATGTAAAGTTTTGTTCATTGAATGTTAAATAAATAGCTAGCTATCCATGTTATAATGTACAATTTTGAGACAGTAGTATTTTTTAGCTCCAGGCTTTTGTGACAATACTTTTAATTATCTTCTTATTCAATTTCTCACCACAATGGCTTTCTTTCTTGTCAACCAATGCTTCTGAAACTTTGATCTCTGCGGAAATTCTTTTTTTTTTTTTTCTTTAGTTATTTCTTTATTCGTTGCCAATTTTGCAGCTTCTGGGAAGGATACTTTGAATACTTAGTGGAACGCGCTTCAAACATGTAAGAATTCTACTTTTCTGGAATAGCAGTTGTGATGACTTAAATTTAGTTTGCTCTGTAATTCTTTGAACATTGTACTGCTGCATTATCTTCAAACATTGTTCCCTTTAGGCCTTTTAGATTCCAATTTTTTTCTCTTCCCAGTGACTTTCTTCTGGAAACATTCTCAAAGGATGATATTAAATGGAAAGAAGAGTACAAGAGAAATTGGTACAAGTGGCTCATACCCCCCAAAAAAAATCCCTTTTAGATTCCAATTTTTTCTCTTCCCATTGACTTTCTTCTGGAAACATTCTCAAAGGATGATATTAAATGGAAAGAAGAGTACAAGAGAAATTGGTACAAGTGGCTCATACCCCCCAAAAAAAATCCCAAAGGTAGAAGGTACCAAGACCAGAACCCAAAACACATGCAAAAGAATCTGCTAGTACAACCCACAAATACAAACCACAGACACTACACTCAGTTAAAAAATCCACCACTGCTTGATCCCTTTCCACCCCAATCTTGGCCAGAAAATCGGCCATACCACTTGCCAACTGCTTAACATGTTTGAAGGATATATCCAACACTGATCGTAAGTCTAAGATCTCTCTTTTTACAGGTATTGGTTTCCAATGTGTTCTTTTTCTGCCACTAGCCAATTTAATTGCATTCGCCAAATCCCTTTCGAAGACTAGCTTCCCCTAAACAGCTCTGCCTTGTTAGAATCTCTAATACCAACTGACTTTGAAAAGTAAAGATCATCTTACCCTAAACCTTTGAACCCTCAGGAGGGCCAACCCCCTTCACGGGGCCATAAGGGCCTCTTTTCGCTCCTCGACGAGTATAAACCTAATGAGTTTCCTGCCTAATACACTCATCCTCTTCCTATGGGAAGATGGGGAAATCACCAAGCATTACCTTGAGTTCTTCAAAATACCTCTTCTGTAACGCCCTAAGATCCCGCTTAAAGGTAATCACCCATCTTACCACACCATCCACCACCTCATAGTAGTCCTGAACCTTAGCTTATATCAAGAGCCGCCCTATATAGCCTAGGATTGACCACTCTAAGAGCTCTATCTCCCGTCCACAAGTCCACTACAATCTAATTGTACAATCTAACCATGTTTTCCCTTGTCCTTGTTATAGAATAAATCTCACTAAATTTTTTATCCAATTTATCTTTGTATACTTGCAGCATGCAATTTTATCTTGCCTTTGTAGTTTATTTTTGCGAGATTGATGATACTTATGGTTACAAATGACACTTTCGTAGGTTGACAAATTATGCAATTCTTGTGACATCACAGCTCATTATAGTGGCATCACATATGGTGGAGTTGCTTTTATTCATCTTTTCTTAATATTTTTTATATCAATTGCTATAGATTTTTTTTTTGTTCTTGTCTTACACTGCAGTACTAACTGATATTTTAATGTCATATTGCAGTCTGGCTTAGGACTTCCAGATACTGAAGCTTGGTGCATGATCGAGACAATTGCAGGGAAAAACAACATTGGATACAAGCAATTTGTTAGTAATTCCTTTACCCCCTTTCATTTGAGCTTTTGTGGTAAAATCATTCTTAGAAAGGATTTGTGGTAAAATAACAGCAATAGCTTTTTTTCCTGTCATTGAATCATAAACCTAATGTATTAGTGATGGACTCCATGTAATCAATGAAAACTAGCACTCTGTAAAATGAATGGCATCTGATTCTTCTTGAATATTTTTTCTCATCCCTTTTTTGGGAAATGTTAACATAATTTGGTTGCAATCTTTGTTGTTGCAAAAATGAGCGCCTATGAACTAGCTTTCTTGTGAAGTGCTCTTAGATGGGATGCGATTGTTAATTGTGTGTTCAGTAGTTGAACAAAAACTTGATATTGCAGGAGATGTGGAAATGTGACTGCAGATTGCTGGAATGATAGTCTAATCCCCTCAAATTAAACTATTAAGTGAAATGACCACTTGCACACTGGTGTGCAGCGTATTACGCTGAACACCTATGTATAGGGCCCACCAAATAGAATGGTGGTGGGTGCGTTGGACAGGTCATTCATTGAATATGTGGTCCACTAAAAATCACTTAAATTGAATCAATAAAGCCATGTTTTGAAATGCCATGAACTTTAAAGATTAAAATAATAATTTAAACTGATCAAATTTTAGAGAGCTTAAAAAATGTGACTTGATTGATTCAATCAAGGTGATTTTTGGTAGGCTGCTTTTCCAAGGAATGACCTTTCCAACGCACCATCATCACTCTATTTGATGGACCTTGTACCTAGGTGCTCAGCATAATATGCCATCTCTTAACTATTATAGGATTTACTGTTGGTTACAGTCTCACTAGATTACTTGCATGCATAGCTTCATTCTACAAAATCTTTAGAATACGGAGTGTAAACAAACTGCAGGTGTATACAAAGGATTGATCTGTCTTACTACTACACATCTACGAGTTGGGTTTCAAACAGGGAAAAATATTCTCTGCTAAGTTTCAAATCCATGCCTTTTTAATTTTTAAACTCTAGTTAGTTTAGTTCATTCCATGCCATGACTATGCCTACCACTGGTATTTGCAAATTTACCTTGTAATTTTTGTGATGGATGGTAATTGTGAACATTCTATATGTTATAGATACAGCTCAGGGGGCTCCTGTCACATATCCAACAACTACGAGTTGGCTACTGGGGTATCTCATCTGGGAAAGCGCAATTTGTTTCTTCTTATGGCTTACCATCTCCACGCTCGCCACAAGATGTTGTGGATGAAAGCGAACAACCAGCTGAGGCGTCTGGTGTCGGACGGAATTGGGTGCAGAGCATGTTTAGTCGGGACACAACGTCAAGAATGGACTCTTTTAGCCGTGTCCGTCGGTGGACTTCTGACAGTGGGAGTTTGGGTATTACCTTTTATTAATGCAAAGCAATAACATACTAAGAATTTTCTTGCATTACATCACGAATATTTTATCATTACAGTATTCTGTCTTCAATTTCAGCTTCAAATGATAACGTGAAAAGTACTGCTTCTCCCCGCAAGCCAGACCTTTCCACTTCTGGTCAGAAGAAAATCCAATCTGGTGTGCGTATTCTACGGGGTCATACTGGTGCTGTTACTGCTCTGCATTGTGTAACAAGAAGAGAAGTGTGGGACCTAGTTGGTGACCGTGAAGATGCAGGTTTCTTTATAAGTGGAAGCACTGACTGCATGGTAACTTCACCACATTTCATGTATGAGATTAATTGCCTGCCAACTATGTTTCAGGTTACTCGTAACAATTAAGCTGGCCCAATGGATTGTCTGAGTGTGTGATTTCCAATTTTGTGAGATATGAATGTGGCTGGGTCTTTTCGTGATGGATTTTAATGTGCGACTTAAATCATGTCCTCAATCATCTTAAGGGGAATCCCTTGAACATGCCCCCCAACAATTTTGCAACTTAAGAATGCACCTCAGCTGGTATTATTTACATTAACATTTTAGTCAGTTGTGGTTAAACTGTAGGAGTCCAACTAAACCTCTTGTCTTGTTGAAGGTTGTTCTCCTTTACATGTTTGAAATCTCATAGTTTTTAATGGTCCTTGGCATATACACATACGTACATCATCACCACCGCCACCACCATCATTATCAAAGCCTTTATCACATCTATTTGGGGTTCGCATTTTGAGTTCTATTTTCCTATTCAACCCTATAAATTACTGTGTCACCCCAAATTCGACCATGCATTGCCTTGTCACCGCAATCCATGCCTTGTTTGTGGTGTGTGTGTATCTATATACCTATTTGTTTCTTCATTGCCCATTATTCAGTTCCATGTAGCATTGCAGTTGATGTGGAACTCTTATATCACACTAGTTGTGGTAACCACCTTCCTTTAACTATAAGGCTTTAGAGCTTTGTCTCCATCCAACCGTAAGCAGTCCCATACCGCCGCTTTGCATTACCTTTTGCACTCAATCTCCTCTTCCAAATCTCTGTCTTTCTCCAATCTCTCCCAACCTTCCAATTCTCGCAATGCTGACTCCTTTCTATCCCCAATTGGACCTCCAGTAGACTTGACCCATTCTTTGATTTTAGATTTCTGCAAGATAAGCTTTCTTGATAGCACAAAACCTGCCCAACCTTGAATGGAAAAACTATCCCACCACTTTTTTACCATCTCCATAAACTTCGGGTCCTACACAACACATTGTTGAATTTGAACAGCTTTGAGCCCCCGTCAACCTTTTCAGAATCCAAGAATATCGGGGCATGATCAGAAATTGGACTAAAAAGCTTAAGTTGACTCTCATTTGGAAAAGCATCTTCCCACTCAAGAGAGGATAGGAATCTATCTAGCTTGCTCATGGAGGATCTCGATCGACCATGTGAACTGCCCACTGTGAACGAGGTTATTCCTCTCGATGAAGTCCAGAAAGTGCTCCATTGCCTTGGGTGTATCCCCTTCCACCCTTTCTCTCCGATGGGTACCTTACCACGCTGAAATCCCCAGCAATGCACCATGCGTCATAATTCCATAATTTGACATTCTCTAGTTCCAACCAGAAATCCTCTCTCATTGTCAAGAATGGGCATCATTTTTCAATCTACCTTTGATTGATATAGAGTGGGGTCCATTCTTCTGTTTACAACTTCCAGAATCATTGGATCCCATAAGATGATCAGGCCTCCTAATTATCCCACACACGGTTTGTTGAAGAATTGAAGCTCACTTCTGCCCATATTTCGCTGATTAATGTAGAGGACAACTCTTCTCTCTTTCATTCTTGGATGAGAAGAATTTCCACCTTGTGCTTCCTGAGTAACCGACGAATTGGCCCCTTTTCTCCCCAAGTCCCAAACTCCTAATGTTCGATATTCATTGATCATTGCTGGCAGTTCCCTGTCTCCTTGCCAAGTAATTTCTTCAATAATATTCAATTTTGAAAAAACGGCTTCCCATTAGAAGTGAAGGGCCAAAGCTCCTTCTGGAAGTTTTGGAAGAGGAAGAAGATCTCTCTCTTTCTTCAGCCCACCTGAGTGCAGCTTCAGCTTCATTTTTATCACTGAAGTGGATCCCTATTGCTTTACCAAGTTTCAGAATTTCAACTCCATCTTCTCTGGAATATCCACTACTCTGCAATGCTTTCAGACCATTCTCGCAGTTACCTGGGTTATCGCCGTTGGTAACTTCGTCAGTGGCTGGTATCACCTCCACCCTCAGAAATTTATCACCATCAACAACTTCCTTAACTGCCATGAGTTGAACAAGGAAATCACCTTCGTCAATGTTTTTCTTCCTTTTCTTTTTTTCTCCCTCATTTTCTTCACTTTTTAATTTCATTTAAGAGAGAAATGATTTTGAATACAATATGAATGGTTGCAACTAGGCACGCTGGAGAGAGGTGCTCAAGAGTGCTGAGTGCACCAAGGATGCAAGGAGAAGGGGGGAAGAGAAGAGAGAATGCTGCCACTCAGCATCCTCAGTCCAACTGCAAAGAAGATTTGGGAGAGAAATAAGGATGTGGATCATAATTTTAGGAGTAACGCCTATAATATATAATTCAGAAATTCTTTGTGGGGTTAAATCCCTTCCAACTCATCAAATCTAATCTTAAAATCCTTTTTTTTTCTATCATTAATTATTTCTTTACAAATTTTTACATATTTTTTTAATTATTGACATGACAAAAGTGTGATAAATAAATCCAACTTATCAAATCTAATCCTAAAATGTCTATTTCTACCTTTAGCCTTTTTGTTGCATGAATTTTCTTTATTTTTGTCGATAAAGTTATCTCAACTGTAGATTAAATGAACAGCCTTGATTCATTAACGTTTGTCTAAAATTGTATGTTTTAATATAGATAAAGTAGAGAGATAATACTCCACTAGCTTAACCATATTTAGTCCACCATGCACTTATCCCATTACCTATCTACATCTTTTATTGATGTGGCAGTCTTCTATCACACAATACTCCACTTGCTTACCTACAATTAACCCACCCTACGCCATCCCATTCTCTCTCTCTGTCACTGTAATTTTGTTTGTGCCTTGCATTTATTTATTTGATAATGATGATGATAATGATAGTGATGATATATTTATATCTTTGAATTGACATCTGCATAGTGCCATGCCCCTTGACTGTAAATTGATAAGATCCCTACATGAAGAAAACATGCAGGTGTTCTTTTGTAATGCATGTTATTTTATACAACCAAATTGCTTAATTAGCTTTGTAATACAGCTGCAAAATCCTATTATTTACTGAATTTCGTCATTTGTTAAATTTTTCATTTTTATATTCTATTATTAATTTCTAAACAATCATCGAAGCCCTGCTATTCAACCATGCAGGTTAAAATCTGGGATCCTAGTCTTCGTGGTTCAGAACTTAGGGCAACACTTAAAGGTCATACTAGGTAACTGATGTTGCAAACTTGTCTTCATGAAAAAAATTATTTAGAATCTACCATGTGATTCCAGCCTGAAGTAATGGGACGAGGCCTTTGTAAACCTTGTCACATATTGGTTACTTTTTATATTTCAATGTTCATGACAAAATTATATATCTTTTGGAATAGACTTAAAAGTTATATTATTAGTATTACTTTTCTTGTTGCTTTGTTGTTTGTTTTATTCTTAAAATCATTTAGTTATCTTTTTTTATCCTATATTTGCTTTTGCACATTTAGGATCCCTAAAGAAAGCAGCACAAGAAGCCCAAATGAAGAATTTAGTTGAATCCTTATTATAAGATGTCATATTACCTTTTTGTTGCATCTTTTATGTGATTAATGAAGTTACCTTTCAAAAAAAAAAGATGTCATACTGATCTTGTCACTTCCACCAACATCACTGTGTCAATGGAAAACTTGATGCCTCTTTAAATATTTTTTTTTTTTTTGAAAGATAGCCTCTTTAAAAAAAAATTGAAGACACAATTTCACAAAATATTGTTGGTGATTTGGAGTGCATAGTAAAATGCTTAGTGACTTATCTAGACTACCTTCAATCACTACTAGTGGTTAGCATTTGCGAGTGTGAGGTGGCGAGGGTTGTGTTGTATAAGTTTTTAGATCTAATGGGTTGTAATTAGGTTTTTGGTTACACATGGAGTGGGGTCATGGAGGGTTGGAGAGCTTGTCCTTTTAGGGGGAGGAAGAATTTGGCCTAGGTGACTTATTCCAACAACAATTTTATGTTGTCATTCAAAAAAAAAAAAATATGGAGAGAGGAATTCTAGCATTTTTTAAAGTAAGTCAAGTAGGGTAAAGTATATATTTGAACCCGCCCGCTGGAGACTTAGTACTTCGTTGGTAGTCAGTACTCAGTAGGAGTTTCAAGGATGTGACATCCTTGGACTTTTATCTATTGTGATGGGTTGTAGAGGGTAGGTAGATGGGAGAGGGAGTTGAGGGTAGACTGGTCTACTCAATCTATGGGCAGTTTCAAGTTTAATGTGGATGGGCTGAAAGGGTGAATCAGGACCAATTGCTATTGGGGGAGTAGTGCATAACTTAGGGGGAAATGTTAGTATTTCTTTTCAGAATTGGTGGGAGACAAGGATTTGAATAGGGTGAAGTTATTAGGGATTAGGAGAGCCCTACTTATCTGGGTACGACATGGGGTAGATGAGCTAGTAATGGAGAGGTACTTCGTAAATACAACCAAATATGCTAGTGGGAGGAAAAGACCACCTTGGAAGGTTGATACCAGTTGTAAGAGAGATTCGGGATCTTTGTTCATAGGTGGAAGTGTCTTTTAGTTATGTTAGGATATCTATGAATGTAGACCTAATACAGAAAAAGGAAAGGAAAAAATACAACAAAAACAAAAGAAGAGCTAAAACTGCAAGAGTAGGTATATCTTTCCAGCTTAAAGGAAGAAGACGCCAGAAAAGATATCGGTGACACCGAGCTTCGCAAAATAATCTACCACTCCATTCACTGTCCAACCGATCTGGACAAAGGGGACTTCAAGCCCTGAAGTCAAACCCTAATCTCCCTGATTGTAGTGATCAGTCTCCAAGGCGAACACCTATGTCCCTTAGCCCATTTGAATGCATTTGCTAAATCTCCCTCAATAATGAGTTTTCCTTGCCCCTAAGACTTTCAGATAATCAAAGCCCTACTAATGCTAAGAATTTCTGCCTCATAGGAATCCCTAACTGTAATACCCAGTGTGTGTGGGCGTGTGGGAGAGGAGAGAAAATCGCCAGGGGCGTGAATTCCTTGTCCCACATCGCCTAGAGTGATGGAAATTCCTTGGTATATCAGATGGAGCTTCTCTCCTTCTAGCACAAGGCCTTTTGGGAGCAACATTAGGTTAGCTCGCCAATGCAAAGTCATGCAGGCCCGTGTGCGTGGACCCAAAGCGGACAATATTGTGCTAGTAGGACAAATTGTTACAAATGATATTAGAGAATGGTTCAACTCTCTACCTGTGGTGTGGACAAAGCTGGGGACGGCTCTGGTTCTAAGGGGGGTGGATTGTAATACCCCGTGTGTGTGGGCATATGAGAATGAAGAGAAAATCGCAAGGGGCGTGAATTCCTTGTCCCACATCTCCTAGAGTGATGGAGATTCCTTGGTATATGAGATGAAGCTTCTCTCCTTCTAGCACAAGGCCTTTTGGGAGCAACATTGGGTTGCTCGCCAATACAAAGTCATACAGGCCCATGTGCTTGGACCCAAAGCGGACAATATTGTGCTAATGGGACCAGTCGTTACACTAACTCCCACTGACTCACAGAAAACAATGGAAGAAGTTCCCTCATGGTTCCTAAGTACCCCTCTTATCCCTACTGGCCCCGGTTTCCCTCTTGCAGCCCCATCTACGTTGAACTTCATGACATTCTTTTCTGGGTGTGTCCAGCTTTCCTTGAATCTCACTTTCCTCCTATACCCATTCATACAACCTTCCCAAGACGATAGGAAGTCCATGGGTTTGAGACCGCTGAACTCGATGCTAGAGAGGAGCTACATGCAAAGACTCTATTTTGCTTTTTGGAAGATCTCATTTATGTTCGCCGATCTTCCTTCAAAGATTCTGGAATTTCTTCCTTTCCAAATGGTCCATAGGATAGCTATGAAGATCGTGTTCCATGCAAGTTGAGCCTAGGGGTTAGCCTTGATAGATACCAAAATTCCAATGATCCAACATAGGTTTTGTCTAACACCCATGGCACGTCTAATAAATTTGCGAAGTTAGTCCAAACTCCAAAGGTTCCGTGCCGTTGGGCAGCCGATGAAGAGGTGATCGATGTGCTCGTTTGTCACACACCCTCTGCTTATGGAGGCCAAGTTTATGCAATTTTAACAACAATTGAAGAAGTTATGGCCATTTTTAAGTGAGGGTGTAATGGAATGACATGATACTTTGACCACACTCAACAATTGCATTTGAAATCTCATAATCAGACAGCAATGTACATCCTTACAACATGGTTGTCAAAAACGAATCGTATCGTGAATCGGTCTAGGGTGGTGAACCGTGAATCGTGAATCGTAAATCGTAGAATCGTAAGATTCCTAATTGTCTAATTGAGATGTGTACTATTTTAAATAATAACTGTCTAATTGAGATGCATACTATTTTAAACAATAATTATGTTAAAATAGTTAGTGTATTGTTTTAAATAATAATTGTTTAATTGAGATGTGTATTATTTTAAATAATAATTATATTAAAATAGTTAGAGTATTTTAAATAATAATTGTTTAATTGAGATTGTACTATTTTAAATAATAATTATGTTAAAATAGTTAGTGTACAAATTTAAATGATAATTGTTTAATTGAAATGTGTACTATTTTAAATAATAATTATGTTAAAATAGTTAGTGTATTATTTCAAATGATTTTTTTAATTAAAATCTAATTAGTGTACTAGATAACAAATCAATAGTATTTAAAATTTTAAATAACCTTTAATAACATCCATCAAATAATTTTAAAAAAATTAGAACTATTTATTTTTTAAAATAAATATAATTATACAAAATATTAAAAAGAAAAAATAGAAGAGATATTTTTTTAATTAAGAAAACTATAGTAAAAAAATTAAATATATAAAAACATGTAAGAAAAAGTGGGCATGCTCACGTCTCGTGCAAACAGTCCTCGCATGAGGACTGTTGCACGAACTTAAGAGGGACTTGCACGGAAATAAAAAAAGGTTAAAAGGCAAGTTGCATTCGATAGCAAGAGGGTTTGCTCCTGCGAATGACGGAAGACAGTGATAGCGGCAAACGAAGAAAGTCGACAGCGGAAGTGGCCAGAGAAAGTGGAGGTAAGTTTCTTTTCCTCTTCCTTTCTTTCTCCCATGCGTCTCGTACGAGACTACGATTCTACCGATTCGAATTGTTCGATTTGCGAGTCAATAAAAAAACGTACAGTTCTTAGTGATTTCGATAATTGATACGATATGAGTCGTAATGTAATACCCTGCCCCAAAAAGTCCCACATTGCTAGTGGCGCTGAAAATTCCCTGGTATATAAGTAATAGCCTTCCTCCTTCTAGCATAAGGCCTTTTGGGAGCAACAGTGGGTTGGCTTGCCAAAACAAAGCCGTGCGGGTCATGTGTAGGCTCAAAGCGGACAATATTGTGCTAGCAGGACGGGTCGTTACAAATGGTATCAGAGCATGGTTTAACTCTCTGCCTGAGGGTGTGGGATAGGTTGTTGTGTGTGCAGAGCCGGGGACAGCTCTGGCTTTAAGAGGGGTAGATTGTAATACCCTGCCCCAAAAAGTCCCACATTGCTAGTGGCGCTGAAAATTCCCTGTTATATAAGTAATAGCCTTCCTCCTTCTAGCATAAGGCCTTTTGGGAGCAACAGTGGGTTGGCTTGCCAAAACAAAGCCGTGCGGGTCATGTGTAGGCTCAAAGCGGACAATATTGTGCTAGCAGGACGGGTCGTTACACGTAAGACCCCTCGATTCGACTTGCGAATCGTGCGATTTCGACAACCTTGCTTTACAAAGAGCTTTGACCTGCATCTTATCAGGGAAACAATGAAGGGTGACCACTTTGAATCTAAAATAGATTCCAATCTCGTCCTTTCGCTCTTTTCCTGTTATGAATCTTAGTGAAGAATGTTTTCTTTCTGAAACATTTATTATTCTATGTTTCTTATTTTCAAGCAATTGACATATCTAAGCTTGGCCTCTTTGGTTGGAGGTTAGGTACAATTGTCCTTTGTGAAAGCCCTTTTTTTTGTGGGTATGATAATTTGATTGGGGTCAAATTTCAAATGTCCCCTCACCTACCTCACAAATGATTTGTGAATAGGAGAGATTTCTCTACTCATTTGTAAGCACGCACACACACACACACACACACTAAACTGAATTCACCATAACCAAAATTAGCAGTTGATGCTTACGACTTGTTAAAGGCAACTTAATCATCATTGAAAATGTTGGACCTTCTCTTGAAGAAAATGCAATTGCTTGATTGTCTAGTGCTTCCCAGAGCTTTTACATTAGCTTCTCATGTATCCACAACTATTGGCCCCCATAAGCACCCAACGAAAGAGATCAAAGAAAAAGGTACTAGCACTTAATATTTTATGAAAACTAATAGGAAATGACCCCTAGTAATTAATAAAACAATCCCTGGCCTCACATTAGGAGGATTGGCTTTGACCAACCTACAGACCACCTTTAGCCATCAGAGCGAGACTGCACTATCTTCAATGGTTTCTTTTAGTGAATTGCATTGTTCTCATCTTCATGATCAATTTACTTTGTAGATTCTCATTCTCTGCAGGCCAGTTCGGGCAATTAGTTCTGACCGTGGTAAGGTGGTATCAGGGTCAGATGATCAGTCTGTAATAGTTTGGGATAAGCAAACCTCTCAACTTCTTGAAGAGCTGAAGGGCCATGATGCACAGGTATATGGTTAGTCATGTCCTATTTTCCTAAAAGGGTGTATATGGAAATTGAATTTGGATGTCCAAAAATTTACTTATGGGAAATTATTGATATTTTTATTTAGGGCATTTATCTCTTTGAAGAAATCAATCTTCCTTTCTTGGAGAAAATAATGCAGTGTGTTCTGTCTACAGTGAAGCATATGCATGTTACAGTTAATGCTTTGTTAAGAGGACAATATCAAATAGTTAATTTAACAATAGAATTTTTATTTTTTAACCATTGAATAGTTTACTCTTTTTATTTACTTATTTATTTTGAATATCATGGGTATCCTAACCCCACAATGGAGGTGAGACTAATCCCTGGATACATGAAACCACCCACAAGCCTCATGTATCAGGTAACCCTAAGGAGAATCAAACCCGAGACCTCTAGTCTATTCCTAGAAGCTCAAACCAACTGAGTTACACCCGTGCGGGCTACTGAGCACACCCATATAGGTTAGTTTACTCTAATTTATTTCAAATTAAATTTTGTTTAATGATTGATTAGAAAAAGGGTCTTTAGTGATGGAGATTTTAAAAAGCTTGGCAATTTGAACATGAAAGCCTTTCCTATATCATGTCAAGCACTTCTTATTTCCGCATTGATGATGTATTTTTTTTAATAATTTCCCATTTCAAAACCTTCTAGAATTTCTAAAAGAAAGAAGGCTAAGAGGAGGGGGTGCTTTTATATAGAAATTGTTTTATATAGAAAGTTTTACATGTACACACGTTAAGCATTGTATCCAACATGGATGGTTATTAATGATGACTCTTCCTTTTGCTCTTCTTATCTTGCCATTATGCATTGTATACCTATCTTCTAATAATATCTAATAGTGAAGTCATATTTCATTGGAACAGTCCATAGAAGAGGGCATGTAAGATGCAGTTCCCATTCAATAGTCTATTTCACGGCATTTGTGGCTGAATTTTGGTGGTCGTAAGATCTTTCATTTTGATGGGTTAGTTTCCTACACATGACAAAGGTTCTTCTATTGAGACAATCCCTAGAGAAAACTTTGGTACATGTCCTTGAAGGATCTCAAATGAAAAAAGTGATATCTCCTCCTCAATTCTTACCTTCTATGACCAATCTTTGGAGGTTTCTCTCTGAACTTGTTGGAAGTGAAGACACGTGTTAGGCACTTTGATCCCACTATGTGAAAGGAAACCTTGCAGATCTCCCAATTACTAAATTCCAACTATGAAATAGACAATTAGTAGGAAAGGATTTCCCATCAGCTGTCAATTTTACTACCTCAGATAGAATGGATAGAGACCTAAGAAGGGAGAACTTTGGCATTCAAAAGATTTGTATGCTTTCATTCCATGTGGTGGGACACGCAAATGCCTCTTGCTGCCCTCTTCAGACTAGTCATTGAAAAAAATCTCTTCAAACATGTCCGATTGGATCCTGTAATAATAATATTCCAAGAAAAGTAATAACGATGATAATAATAACAATGATAACTATGAATTCGTATATTCAATTGAAAAATGAGCCTAGAAAACTTAGAATTTAATCCAACAGTTGATGTTAGTTGAATATGGTGGATTAGTCAAAATCAATGGGATCCTTGACAATAAGGGAAGGGGTGGTGTGTTTGATTATTCAGTTAACCACAAATGTGGCCCAGATGTGCTGATGACATGGGATGTTTTTAATATATGAAAACTACACATGCAAAGAAAGTGTTATACTAGTTTATGCTGAATGACATGAAATCTTCTTTGACTTGGAGTGGGAAAAGGGAGATCTTTTTGTTAAAAAGAAACAGAGGCTGGAAAGAGATTACTTTAATTTAGGTGTCTAGAGTTGTTAAAGTTTACTTTAAACATGACTTCTTTAAAATGTACAGTCACTGCTAGAAGCCACTAATATCTGGTTCCAAAGGTATTTGTACAAATGATTGAAAATGAGCTAGTTCTTAACTCCTTTTACATTGGTTATGTAGGTCAACAATGTGCGGATGCTAGCTGGAGAACGTGTGCTTACTGCTTCACATGATGGCAGTGTAAAGATGTGGGATGTGAGAACTGATACTTGTGTGGCAACTGTTGGCCGTTGCTCGAGTGCAGTTCTGTGTATGGAATATGATGACTCGACAGGAATCTTGTCCGCTGCTGGAAGAGATGCGTAAGTTGATGAAAATCATAGACATGACGTCCTCTCTGACTTCCAATGCTCTAAATTCTGGTTCTCTCAATTCTAGTGTAAGATGTCCGTATCCTTTTCGATGGAAGAATCCTAAACAATGATTGATTCCATTTCAGGATTGCTTATATTTGGGATATCCGTGCTGGTAGACAAATGCACAAGCTTCTTGGGCACACAAAGTGGATCAGGTGATCTGTTAACTGGATGCACTTCTTTCTAGTTTTATTTTCATGTGCCTGGGATCCAACATTTCGGAGCTGGAATGCTGTCTGTTTTGCTTGTGAAGGTCAATAAGGATGGTTGGGGACACTGTAATTACTGGTAGTGATGATTGGACAGCTAGAGTGTGGTCTGTTTCTCGAGGGACATGTGATGCCATTCTAGCATGCCATGCTGGTCCAATTTTATGCGTCGAGCATTCAACAACAGATAAAGGAATTATAACTGGTTGGTTACCACATTTCCAATTCAAGTTGTACACAGTTCTTGATCAATGGCATCACTTGATTGACATTCTCAAATTCTTTTATTTATTTTTACATGTTTGTGCAGATTTTTTTTTTAAATAAGCAACAGTTTACAAGTGTATGCTGTGCTTTCTTTTCAGGTTCTGCTGATGGATTACTCCGGTTTTGGGGAAATGAAGAAGGTATGATAATTTTTAGAAGTCACGAACTAGCATTAGAAAGTCTTGTTTTTTTTTTTTTGAGCGGTAACAAAGAAATTATATTAACATAAAAAACATATACAAATAGAGATCCAAAAGATATGGATAGGAAGTAGAGCAAGAGAAATATATAAAGAACAAAAAATCGGTCCCAAGCATAAAAGAGTAAGGGGATCTCCCCATCTGAACCCTCGACATACTCAAGTCCAGTACAAGTAAACTATAGATGAAAAACTCCATTAAGCACTGAATTAACTCAGCCTTCGTGAAGAAATCAACTACTCCATTAGTTGTCCGACTCACCTACCGGAAGCTGACCTCATGTCCCAAGCATAGATTTTTTATGTCCCTTACTACTGAAACTAATTTCCAAAGGAGTCTCTTAATCCCCTTAGCTCATTTGATTGCATTCGCCGAGTCTCCTTTAACAACTAGCTTCCTATCATCAAAAGATTTCCACACTGACAAGGCTCTCCTAATTGCCAAGAGTTATGCATCATTAGAATCTCTCACCCTTACTGACTTCGAGAATATTAAAATAGATACCCAATTGGTGCCACGTAAAACCCCCCATATACCTGTTGGACCAGGCTTACCATAGGCAACGCCATCTACATTGAACTTCTAGACCCCTACTTCAGGTGGAGACCATGATATTGGAGGAGTAAACCTCCTAGGAACACTACTCATGCACCTCTCCCACGAATTCAGAAAGTTTGTTAGTTTTTACCCCTTAAATTCCTCGCAAACCGACAGACGCATGCCTAAGCACCATCTCGCTCTGAAGACAATCTCACTCAACTCCAAAGATTTTCCTTTGAAGATTTTGTCATTCCTTCTTTCTAGATCGACCACAACACTACCCTAGGAACTGTATACCAAGCCTTTTTCACTTTTGACCCAATACCCCATATCACCCACAACTCCTTCACACAATTTGTCAAGCACCCAACACACCCCTAAAAGGTTCGCAAAATAATTCCAAAGTCGTCTTGCCACAAAACATTCCGCAAAATGATGATCGACATCCTCTTCACTACCCCGGAACAACCCATAGTGAGTGTTATTCCCTGACCTCAAAACACCTCTCCTAAGTAACTTCAATCTAGATTGAATTTTTCCTTTTAAAGCACCCCAAAAAAAATATTGAACTCTCTGAGGTGCCACTCCTTTCCAAGCAGAAACAGAGTTTTGGGATGAGAGAACCGAAATTGCCAACTTCACTGCCACTTTCACTGTAAATAACCTAGAAGGGTCCCCAATCCAGATTCTCTCATTCTCTTCTTCCCCCCATGAGAGGGAATTCTCCTAGTATGCTCTTCAATTGTTCTAGACTCTCCTTTTCAAATTCTCTTAGCAGACACCGAAAGTTAATTTCCCAATTGGTTACTCACTTACTTCATCCTCCACCTTATAGTAATCCTGCACCATTGCCTGCCTATCCATATCTACCATGTACAACCTAGGGAAGACGTCTTTAAGAGGTCTCTTCCCCAGCCACATGTCATATCAAAAGAACATTCTATCTACCTTATCTACTAGGAGCCTAAAATATTTCCAACTTTCCCTAGCCTCGACCTATTTTCCACCATGCTTTGATCAGAGGGGACCTGTATCTCTCTACTTTTTGGTCCAAAATCCACTCTCCTCTATTCTCTACCTCGTATCTCGCTACAAGTACTCTTCTCCAAAGGGTTTCTGTAACGCCCCAGTCCACCTAACACAATATTGTCCGCTTTGGCCCGCACACAGGTCCACATGACTTTGTTTCTGAGAGTCCACGCCAGGGGAGCCCTCAAAAGGCCTTGTGGTAGGAAGGAGGAGGATTACATCTTATATACAGAGGATTCCCACACGCCAGAGGCGATGTGGGACTCTACTAGAACACGGCTAGCGCTTCCAAGGAGCCTGGCGATTTTCTCTCTGCCTTAGGCGCTATCTAGCTTAAGGCTCCTGGCCCCCACTGGGCGGGGTATGACAACCTACCCCCCTTAAGACCAAAGCCGCCGTCGGCTTGACCACGCACCAGCCTACACCCTCAGTCCGAAGTTGAACCGTGCTCTGATACCAATTGTAACGCCCCAGTTCACCCAGCACAATATTGTCTTCTTTGGACCTGCACACGGGTCTGCACGACTTTGTTTCTGAGGACTCATGTCAGGGGAGCCCTCAAAAGGTCTTGTGCTAGGAAGGAGGAGGATCACATCTTATATATAGGGGATTCCCACACGCTAGAGGCGATGTGGGACTCTGCTAGAACACGCCTAGCTCTCCCAAGGAGCCTGGTGATTTTCTCTCTCCCTTAGGCGCTATTTGGCCTAAGGCTCCTGGCCCCCATGGGGCGGGGTATCACAGTTTCCTTCTCCCTCCTGAATCTCCAACTCCATTTAGACAATAGGGTTTGGTTCCTTATTAGTAGTGGCACTATCCCTAATCCTCCACAATTCTTAGGTTTAGTGACTTCCGACCACCCAACGAGATGAGTCTTTTTCCTATTCTCCTTCTCCCCCCAAAGGAAGCTCCTAAACATTTATTCTAGTTTCCTTACAATTAAAGGCATCTCAAAGGTGGACATGTAGTAAATAGGAAGATTTCCTAGAACATACTTGATCAGGGTAATCCTACGTCCCAAGGACATGTATGACCTACCCCAACCTACTAACCTCCTCTCTACTACTCTCTCGATGACTGGAGCCCAAAAGCTTATCAATCTTGGGTTACCCTCAACCGGCAAGCTTAAGTACATGAAAGGTAATTTACCAATACCGCAACCGACCACCTCTGCTAGGCTTGTGAGGGTAGGATCATCTACTTCAATCCCTATTAGAGTGTTTTTTCGGCAAATTTATCCTTAGTCCTGATACCATTTCAAAGCATCTAAGGATCCCCTTATAACCTAGCACCTCACCCGAATTAGGTTCACAAAAGAACAAGGTGTCATCAATGAATTTTAGATGGGTAACTGACAGACCCTCCTTCCCAACCAGAAAACGCCTTACCATACCTACTTCCCTCGCTTTATCCACTAGCTTACTCAAACCCTCCCCTACCAAGGTGAATATGAAAGGGGACAGGAGTGCGTTAGACCATGTTGAGCCTCATGTAGAATAGGAATATGAAAATAAGGAAGAAGAACAGAGAATGAATCTGGGAGAGAATTATCTCTGTCAAATGTATTGATTGATTGTATTTCTCTTAGAGGATACAATGTTTAAATAGAAAATATAGAGACAATCTAGGGAACAAAAAAAGGAAATACAATAAGTATATCCTAATTACAATCTATTTGTAATGACCTTCAATATACAATGAATCTAGACATTAACTGGGGCCCACATCACTAGACGTGTGATGTGTGTGGGTCCCACAACACTCCCCCTCAAGCTGGTTCGAAGATGTCGAGTAGACCCAGCTTGCTAACAACGGAATCGAGCTGAGTTCGAGGAATGGACTTGGTGAAGATATCGGCCAGCTGATCCTTAGATTGCATATAAGGAGTGAAAATTCGCCCTTCTGAAATATGCTGACGAAGAAAGTGGCAATCAACCTCAATGTGCTTAGTCCGCTCATGAAAGACTGGGTTGGAGGCAATATGGATGGCCGCCTGATTGTCACAGAACATGATGAGTGGATCAACAGGAGCAAACCCTATTTCAGTAAGAAATTGGCGAAACCACAGCAATTCGGAAGCAGTATTTGCCATGGCCCGATATTCAGCCTCAGCACTAGAACGAGCAACAACGGACTGCTTCTTGCTTCTCCAAGCAATTAAATGGGAGCCCAAGAAAACACAATAGCCAGATGTAGAGCGGCGATCATCTGGAGAACCGGCCCAATCAGCATCTGAATAACTACGAATCGGACAAGTAGGTTGGTGTGCATAGAACAACCCACGGCCGGGATGAGCCTTAATATAGCGTAGGATTCTAAACACGGCATGAAGGTGAGTGTCCCGTGGTTCGTGCATGAACTGACTGACAACACCAACAACATACGATAAGTCTGGTCTTGTGATGGTCAGATAGATGAGCTTGCCAACTAATTTCTGATAAAAACTTGGTGTGTCAAGGAGAGTTCCATCAGAGGCAGATAACTTAGTGTTCACATCCAGCGGAGTATCTGCAGGTTTGCAGCCAGAGTAGCCAGCTTCTTGGAGGAGATCCAAGGCATACTTTCGCTGAGAGAGATAAAGGCCACGACAGGACCGAGCAACTTCAATTCCAAGAAAGTACCGAAGAGGCCCCAAATCCTTAATATCAAAAGTTTGTTGAAGATACTGTTTGAATGAAGAAATGGCTTCATCATTGTTACCAGTGAGTACAATATCATCAACATAAACTACCAAAATCATCACAACAGAGTGGAGACGGTAGATGAATACTGAGTGATCTGACTGACATCGGGTAAAACCATAAGGTAGCAAGGCACTGCTAAACTTCTCAAACCAGGCACGTGGAGACTGCTTAAGACCATAGAGAGCTTTCTTTAATCTGCAGACAGACTGAGACTCCCCCTGCTTGACAAATCCGGAGGAGGAAGCATATAAACTTCTTCCTGAAGATCACCATGAAGAAAAGCATTCTTCACATCTAACTGGTGCAAGGGCCAAGCATGAGTGGTGGCAAGAGATAGCAAAATGCGCACAGAGTTAATCTTGGCGACAGGTGAAAAGTGTCCTGGTAGTCAACTCCATAAATCTGTGTGAAGCCTCTGGCTACGAGACGTGCCTTGTAACGGGCAATAGAGCCATCTGGATTATGCTTCAAAGCAAATATCCATTTGCACCCAACTGGGGATTTGCCTGGAGGTAAGGAAACCATCTCCCATGTATTGTTCTTCTCAAGGGCAGCTAACTCTTCATCATGGCTGCTTTCCAGGAGGGATTTTTCAAGGCTGTGTCAACCCTCTTTGGTATCTTAATGCTGTCCAATGCTGTGAGAAAACTATGATAGGAGGGTGAAACAGCATGATAAGAGACAAAATGATCAGTGGGATGGCTAGTAGTACAAGAGCGCTTACCTTTGCGAAGCGCAATAGGAAGATCAGACAGGTCAGAGACCGGTGGATCTGAAGCACGTGCAGATGGATGAGTGGAGTCAGCCGCAGATGGCACTCGAGACTGTCGACGTTGGTACACCATAAGAGGCTTAGGTGGATTTGGGGAAGGAAGATTGTCAGGGACCAAAGGAAGAACAGGAGAAGGAGAAGATGTAGAGGGAGCTGAAAAATATGGGTCTCGCTCAAAGAAAGTGACATCCATGGATATGTATGTCTTTCCAGTGATAGGATCAAGGCATTTGTAACCTTTGTGAAAAGGTGTGTACCCTAAAAAAACACATCGCACAGCCCGGTGAGAAAGTTTATGGCCAGAAAAGTTGTGAACAAAACAAACACACCCAAAGACATGTAAAGGAATGTGGGAAATGGCTTTATGTAAGGACAGATGATCGATGGGAGACTGATTTTGTAAAATGCGAGAAGGCATTCTATTAATTAGATAACAAGCAGTTAATACGGCTTCTGGCCAATAGGACGAGGGGACGTGCATAGTAAAAAAGAGATCTGGCTACCTCAAGAAGGTGACGGTTTTTTCGCTCAGCTATACCATTCTGTTGAGGTGTGGAAGGACAGGAGAACTGAGAATCGATGCCATGTTTTTCCAAAAAAGTAAGAAAGGAGTGTGACAAATATTCTCCCCCGTTATCACTCCGTAGAACTTTAACCGTGCACCCAAATTGAGTTTGAACCCACTGGTAAAAATTTTGGAAGTGATAAAAAACCTCAGATTTCTGTTTCATTAAATATGTCCATGTCATGCGAGAGAAATCATCAATAAAGGTAACAAAATAAAGAAAACCAGTGCGAGAAATAGTTGGAGATTTCCAAACATCAGAATGGATGAGTGAAAATAAAGTGGATGAACTTTTATTCATAGATGGTGAAAAATGATTTCTAACATGTTTGCCATATTGGCAAGGTTCACATTCAAAACGAGTAAAAGATAAACTAGGCACAAGCTGTTTGAGAACAGAGTCGGCAGGATGTCCTAAACGACAATGCCATAGCCACACATCTGAAGACGCAGATGTCGAACAAGCCTCAGAGCTACCATAGCAAGAATCGAGAAGATAGAGACCACCTACTTCACGACCACCACCCAACATCTGCTTCGTGTTCAGATCCTGGAAAACAAAATGAGAAGGAAAAAATGTGACTGAGCAATTCAAATGTTTAGTCAAGGCATTAACAGATAACAAATTGCGGGATAGATTTGGAACATGCAAAACAGAGTGAAGGTCCAAATTATGAGAAACAGGGACAATTCCTTTCCCAACAATATTAGTGAAGGAGCCATTGGCTAATTTGACCTGACCACTAATAGGAGAAAGGGAAGAGAAGAGGGTGGACATACCAGCCATATGATCGGTAGCACCAGAATCGACAATCCAGGAAGTAGGAGAGGCATGATGGGCAGATGATTCATTACCTGAAGGAGAGGAAACAACATTGGATACCTCAGAGGATTGAAGGCGCTCAAGGCGTTGCAGTATGAAGTTAAGATCCTGACGAATCACAGGAGCACTGTCATTAACCACATCAGAGGAAGGAGGAGCAGCGGAGAGATGGGCTTGCTTAGGACGTCCATGAAGCTTGTAGCATGAATCAAAGGTGGCACAAAAGTAGTGAAGGATCGAACTCCAAAAGTGTCGTGAACCAGCCGATCTAAGCAGAAAACCAAAACTGGGTTGTATAAGAACACCAAAATCGCTGGAAGAAGAAGGCAGCAGGAACCGGTGTAAAAGGCGTCAAACCAGAGATCCAACCCTATGGATGGAAAGCTCTGTCAAAAACGACAGGGAAGGACGAGTCCCCTGCCGGCAGACTGCTCGCCGGAACAGTGATTTTCGCCGGAACAGTAAATCTCGCCGGAATAGTCTCGCCGGAACAGTGATCTTTAAGACAATCAAAAAAGAAAATCTTCCCTAGCTGATACCATGTAGAATAGGAATATGAAAATAAGGAAGAAGAACAGAGAATGAATCTGGGAGAGAATTATCTCTGTCAAATGTATTGATTGATTGTATTTCTCTTAGAGGATACAATGTTTAAATAGAAAATATAGAGACAATCTAGGGAACAAAAAAGGAAATACAATAAGTATATCCTAATTACAATCTATTTGTAATGACCTTCAATATACAATGAATCTAGACATTAACTGGGGCCCACATCACTAGACGTGTGATGTGTGTGGGTCCCACAACACCTCATTAGGTTGTGTTGGAGATCCGTTCACAAGCACCGAATAACTCGAACCATCTACACACTCTCGTAGCCCATATTCTCAAACAAGTCTCTCACAAAGGGCCATTCAACAAAATCTTAAGCTGTTTCCATATCCACTTTGAAAAGCAAACTCGGCCTTTTGTCCTTCCTCCTCATATGAATTAACTCGTTTGCAATAAGAGCACCATCTTAATGAAGTTACCTTTCAAAATAAAATAAAAAATAAGAGCACCATCCAAGATCTGTCTATTGTCTGCAAAAGCTCCTTGAGACTCCCCAATGATATCCGGAAGGACTACCTTAAACCTACCCGCTAATACTTTGGCCAAACGTTTATATACACAACCTACGAGGCTAATAGGTTTATATGAGACTATTCGGATGGACCCTCCCTCTTTCAGAACTAGAGTTAGGAAAGCATTCTTCAGTCCTTTGTTAATTACTCCATTCTCATAGAATTCAATGAAACTTTTTAAGAGTCTGGTCCCACTATCTCCAACACAATCTGATCTATTTAAAATTAAAACCATCCAGACCGGGTGCCTGATCCCCTTCAAGCTATCTAATGCTAGCCTAATTTCTTCTTCCCTCAACTCTCTCCAACCATTGTGCTCTCTCGCCACTAATCGTACTAAACTGTATTCCACCAAGGTTTGGCCTAACTACTCCTTTACTCATTTAGACAAAACTTAAGATCCGGACAGGAGAAGCTTGATCATTTGGAGGAGGATCTAGAAAAGGAATAGTGATAAAAGGGGTCAAAACAGCTTCCTCACTACAGCTAGGCAGAAAAAGAGACCAACTAGAACTAGAACAGTAACAGGACAATGAAGAATGAATCGGGAAAGGGGCTACTCGGAACTGATGAAGGAGCTGATTTGGAACCCACGACTGCCAAAGAGATGGAAGGGCTGAGAGGAGACTGTTAGCGGAAGAAGCTACCCGAAGAAAGCTATTGTACGAACCGCTCTGAATATCGAAAAAACCTTATTGGAAAAATCCTTGTTGGAATTGGGAATAGACCATCCCTGCTGGAATTGAGAATCCATGTTACACGAACTGCACCAACTTGATAAGAGAAATGAGAAAGAGAAGTACTACAGGGGAAAGACGACGACCTATAAGGAGATTGCACAGAGGGAAGAGATGCTGGAGCAGCAGTAGAAGGGGTGGATGGAAAAGGCAAGTGAACCAGGGAAGGTTGAAAGATATGCGAGAAGCACAAATGGACTACCTCCTTTATGCCCTCCTTATTAACAATCCTCCGACCCTACACCACTTTTGGCTTAATGTTGTTCACCATCCTTCCAGCAGTGGCCAGTTTGTGGAAGAACTTTTGTGTTTTTATCCCCCTCTTTCAGCCATAAATCCCTCGATTTCTATCTCCATTCCACCTCTTCCAACCGTAGACACTCGCTCAATTCATGTTGGGTTTAATGATGCAGAATAAATAATCAATGGAACAATCCACACAATAAAACTGATGTTTACGTGGTTCGGCCAAACCCGGCCTACATCCACGGAGCGTGTACTTTGTATTAAGAGAGTAATAAAACACTTTATACAAGAATAACCCTTTGTTTGGAAAAACAAACAAACCCAGGATTAGAGAGAGACCACTGTATCTGAATCTAGTTACCCCTTCCGCTGCTGTACTCAATCTGCTACTGCAGTCCTGCTTTGCTGTTTCTCTCTCTGGCCCTCTCAGATTAAAGTGTCTGTATACCGTCCTACAATCGACCTTGCTATTCTCAGAATCAGATCTGACTGCCGTTCCTTCTCTGTTCTCAGTTCTGTAGATCCGAGAGAAACAAGAAAGCCCTTCTGAGAATCCTCTGTTTGTATACAGCTCTCGGTGGCAGCTACACCCTTTGCTGCCGTGTATTACCTTCTGTTCTGCTGAGAACACAGCACCCTCACGTTGAGAACACCACTTTCAACGTCTCTGCTGTGTTCTGTATATATTCCTCTCAGCCAAGCCTAGATCTGCGTGATCTGCTATAAACACTGGGACACACAACTGCTATGAACAAAGATCTGCACTTCTAAGATGCTGCCATGAAAACCCAGATTTGCTGTCCACACTCTTCACAGTTGCTTGCTGCAAGCACCTTAAATACACAAGGCTCCACCGACTCAGTCTGTCGGTGGTTAATCCTCTAGGACTCTTAACGCCAGTTGCTGCAGTACCTTACCGTTCACGTCTTGCAGTCCTAAGACATCTCTACCTTTTTTGTATCCATGTTCAAATAAGCAAACACCCATAGCAGTCAGTGCCTAAATCCTATTTAGAATAGAATCCTATCTGCTGACAAGTTGGTATTCCCGGTTGGCTTTCCTTTTGTATGTATGTAACCCATCTGTATATTGATGTGTATGCTGTTTATGTGTTCTAGTTGTATTGCAAAACTACTTCTGTCTTCCAGCTACCTGTTTTAACTGTAAAACATGGGCCCCATTATGAATTTGAGCCACATACCCCAACAGTTCAGCTCTGGAGTTACCGTTAGAGGTGATCTCTTCCTCCAAACTCTCCCAAAGCTGCCTCTTTTCTTTTACAGGTCCCCCATTCGATTTGACCCAGTCCTTGATCTTTGACATCAGTAACATCAATTTCCTGGAGAGAGTAAACCTTGCCCATCCCTAAATGGAGAAACTTCGCCACCATTCCTTAATCCTCTCTAGGAGTGATGGGTCTTCTAGCCAACAATTATTGAATCTAAAAGGTTTAGGACCTCAATCTATCTTGTTTGAATCCCAAAGGATAGGTAAGTGATCCGAATGGGATTAAAGAGTTAGATTTAACTCCCATTTGGAAATACCTCATTCCATTCCAGAGAAGAAAGGGACATTTCCCCATGGCTGGCCGAGATTGTCTATTCGACCATGTGAACCTCCCACCAATGAGAGGATAGTTGGAGAGGAGATTTCTTTCAATAAAATCAAAGAAGAGATCCATTGCTGCAGTGTAACTCCTTCCTCCTCTTCTTTCTGACAGATACATCACTATGTGGAATTCACCACCAATGCACCAAGACTCTTGAGACCAAAGCTTGTCCTATTTTAATTCTTCCCACAGTTCTTCTCTTTCTCTGTCGCTGTTCGGGCCATACACATTTGTAATTCCCACATCCATACTGGTGTTTTTCAATGTCCCCTTCACAGAAAAGGAGAAAGAATCCATTCTACATTGATGAACATCTAGCGCAGCTGGATTCCACAACACAATCAGGTCTTCTGACTGACCCACTGATGGTTTGTCGAAAATATCGACATCAGACCTGCCCCAAATTTCACCGATCAAGGTAGGCGATCTTCTCTCTTCGATTCTTGAATCAAAACAATATCCGCCCCATGTTTTCTGATAAACCGACGTTTCGCCACCCCCTTTTCTCCTAGAGCCCTAAGCCCCTGAACTTCAAGAGATTATCTTCATTGGGCACCTTTCCATCCCCTGAACTCTTGACCAATTTCCTGCAGTGGCAATGAATCTTGAAAAATCGACATTTGCCCATCAGCAGAGAAGACATCAGGCTTCTCTTGGATGATCTAGATGAAGAAGTGGAAGATCTATCCCTCTCCTCAATTTGTCTGAGAGCTCTCTCCGCTTCTTCATCATCATTGAACTGGACACCAAATGCTCTCCCTATCTTTATTATCTCTCCTCCATCTTCCTTAGAGAATCCTCTATTAAGCAGTGAAGTCATACCTGCTGGTGAGGGGGAGATCTCAGAAGCTCTCTCTCATCTACGACCCGATCATCCTTGGAGGACGAAGCTTCTTCCTCTTCCTCTTGTTCGCTGGTTGAGAGCTATCTGCCTCAATTTTTTATTGTTTTTGACCGGTAACGAAGAAAAAATATTATTAGAGAAAAAGAGTACAAGGAGGAGGTCTAAAAGGTATAGACCAAACCTATGTGGGTGTGGAGCGTTTTCCCGAAGGGTTTATGGGGGATCATCCCTCGTGGTTCCCCTCGGTTATTAAAAAAAAAAAGATATAGACCAAAGAGAAAAAACAACAAAACAAGAAAAAACGGCAACACAAAGACCACAGGAAAAAGAAATACAATGACTATTCCAACTAACAATCATGTGAATCCTCCTCTTCAAATGTAGAAAACGCCTTGAACAGACCCCTCAACACCATTTTTGGCAAAGTAGTCCGCAACTCTATTTGTTGTACGCTTGATATGAACAAAGGACACCTCAAGGCCCTTGACCAGTGCGTTGATTTCCCTAACTGTAGTAATCAATCTCCAGGGGGGTCGTTTCAAACATTTGGCCCATTTTATGGCATTTGCTGAATCTCCCTCTATAACTAGCTTTCCACCACCTAGACCAACCCAAATGGACAAAGCTCTCCTGATACTAACGAGTTCTGCTTCATTAGAGTCGCTAGTCCCTATGATTCTGTGAAAATCACCGATGTCTGACCTGTGTGATCTCTAAGAACGTCTCCTATACCTGCCAGTCCCCGTTCTTCCACCTCCATTTGTCCTAATTTCTTCCTTTCTTCTTTCTTTTTCTTCGTAAATTTCTTTCGTCTTTTCTTCCCCTTTCCTCAGCTTAAGGGACTTAAAACTGCTGCTCGAGTTTGAGCCACAGCTCTAGCTCTTATGATGGCAATGGGCCTGGGCCTGATTGAGAGGTCCCTGACCTGTGCAATTCCCTACAAGTCGAGGCTCGTGCCCATCAGACCGGCCCAGCGAATTCGGAGGCCTTTCACCAAGAGAATGCTTGTCCAAACCTCTACATGTTCCCTCTTTTTCAGCAGCGAATTCAAATTTTGCCTCCTTCCATACGCAATTCCCCCACTGACGCCGCCCCCACCATCCTCTTCCCTGCATCCCTATCATCAAATGCCACGTCGCTCTCCCCAACTCATGTTTGACCTATAATTTGGGGCATGGTTACCCTTTGACAGGCTAGTTAACAGTCCAATCTCCTCCACTCCTTCCTTCCCCGACGTTAGAGACTGGCTTTCCGTCTGAGAATTCGCCTCTGAGAAACTGGCTCCCTCTGTTAACTCTTCCTTCTTAACTTCCTTGATTGCTATGTCGTGAACGTCGCCATTAGTAACCAACAATTTAAGAAAGGAACAACTTTTACCACCATCGATAACCAACAATCTCCCCCTGTTCCTCTCCGTCCACCCCTGTAATGGAAACCCATAGCATTGGATCCACGTCCTTCTTGAATGGGCTAAGAGGTTGGGTCGCCATCAGCCGAGAAAGTGTAGATTGGGCAGCTAATGAGAGGCTCTTTCCAACCTACTCACCTCCTCCTCCCCTGCCATGGCTGCCAGAAAACAGTTATCACAGATCATGCTCAACTGAGGCCGCTAGAAACCTCCCTAATAAAGGATTGAGAGATCTCTTCTTGAGACATCGTTCCTACAGGTCTGAGCACGACGGCTCTGGCCAGCCATTCTGCCACTCCATGCTCCTTGTCAGGGTCCATCATTAATTCAATCGGTTTCTTGTTTGCTCCTCCTTCCTTCAATACATTCTCCTTGTCAGGGTCCATGATTAATTCAATCGACTTCTTGTTTGCTCCTCCTCCTTCCTTCCATATGTTGCTCCTACCTCCTACTGCAGAGGTCTCGCCCACAATGTCAGCCCATGTCCCACCCCCTTTCTGCATGTCCTTTCCTTTATCTGCAGAACTCTAATTTAACTGTTTCCGAGCTGCTTCTCCCTTATTGACAGCAGGAGACTGTTTCTGTGTGCCCTTCCAAAATGGGCCAGGTTCACCTGCAACGGCCTTCCCTCCATCACTAGCCCATTGAGATTTCTTATTGCCTTCTCAGCTTGAATTGCATTCTCCATTCTGACAAATCTGAAAACTCTACCTACGGAGTCCTTTTTCTTGGGGATAAATGCATCAACCACCCATCCCTACTGTCTGAATAGCCCCTGCAGCCAGCTTCTCATTGTTGGCTCTGGTAAGTTAGCCATGGAGATCGTGAAGGAGTTGCCTCCCACCTCTCTGACTCTCCCTTCCCTTCACCTGAATCCATCCTTCCCTGTCCCGCTGGTTCTGAGCTTCCTGCTGGTTCCTGTGCTTTCAACCCAGATCGTCCCTGGCGTCCCCTGCCTCCTCCCTCGAAGACTAACTTCATAGAAAGTCTCTTTTTATTGTCTAATTGGCGTCATCTGCAATGTTTGTAGGTTGACAAGTGATTTACATTCATATATTTAGTTTTTTGGTTCCATGTTAATTCATTACAATCAACTTTAGATACTTAGATATTTGCATGATTTGTTTCATGTACTTGGATCTTTTCCTTTTAAAAAATTGTCATGTATTTGGAGTTATGATGTAGCAATTGGTTTATACAGTATACTGCACCAACATGTCAAGATGTGTTTCAGGTAAAAAGCTCCTATTAAGTACGAAGTGGTGTGTCCTACACCACCATGTCAACATGTGATGAAGCATAAGAAGTGCTTTGCATGTTTTCATTCCAATTATTGGGAAATCTTTCAAATAAAATCTAATGGTTAGGTATCAAAATGAAGTTTACCAATAATTGCCGTTGTCATCATTGGTAAAGCCTTTGTCCCATCAAATATTGGACACACTTGTATGGAGATTTTTTTTGTACCAACTTGGGGATCATAAGCAATTGAACTACAAGGCAGCATTAATATCTAAGTGAATACCTTCTTTTCTATTGTAACTTCTGTTGTAAGAAAACAAATCAACTTGATTGTGTGATTTATAACAAAATTAAGAAACTTCACAACTCTGATGAAATCCGACTTAAGCCACTATATATACTTTTTGAGTGAGAACTTGTGCCCAGAACCTATATTGTGCTCACGTAAATGATTGATACCACTTTTTTTTTTTTTACTTCTTTTCAACAACTTCAATAAGAAAATTCAGAATGATAATAGACCTTGGTTCATTTTGGGTACCAAGAGTAACAATTGCTTTCAATGTTTATGTCCAGGAAGCATAAGATGTGTGAAGAATGTTACAGTTCATTCAGCTTCTATCTTGTCCATCAATGCTGGGGAACATTGGCTTGGTATAGGAGCTGCGGATAATTCCATGTCTCTCTTCCATAGGCCTCAAGAAAGACTTGGTAGTTTCTCTAGTACTGGATCAAAGGTGGCAGGATGGCAACTGTATCGAACTCCTCAAAGGACAGTCGCTGTGGTAACTTTCTTATGAATTGTTGGCACTTGTAGTTCCATTTATTCTGCATTTCATGACACTAGGAAAATCTAGTGTCATAGTTTTCTCCATTTGCTACTGTTATCTTGTTCCTAGTATTTTCTTTCAATAAGAAAACACACACAGTTCTCTTCTGGAGGGACTAAACCATAGTTTAAAAATTTAATCCAGTTAGCGAGCTCGATAGAATTCACTGGCTCATACTGACTCGCCCGAGCTTTTCTTCCAAGTTTCTAAACTTTAGAGCCATTAATAGCCTGGAGTGATTGACACTATGAGGCCCACCTGGATACATGACATCATGGGAATGGATGGGTTGGAGGGTAGGGTACTTAATGGTTCAGAGTAATGTCATTGGTCTTTCCTATGGCGCAATATGAGTAGCCCTTTTTTCAGTAATAGAAGATTTCATTACTAAAAAGAAACATACAGAAAAAGTTCCTTCAGTCAGATACTGAAAATGGTCATGCTAAATGCAAGTATATGACCTATCTGCAAACTGTTCTGAAACTTAAAAAAAAAACACTATTCTGAAACTTCACCAATCACAATTTGACATCATATCTCACATAAAGGAGGCTCTGTAGACACGTTGACTGCATCAGGGCTTCTCACAAAGTCCTTCCCCACGTCTCTTTGGTGAAATCTATCCTTTATAAAATCATCTTGCACAGGGCAGTTCATCCCAATACATTTTTTTATTTTTTTGAAAGGTAGTTCATCCCAATTCATTTCAAAACCTTTCATACCTTTTTTGAACTTCTTTCCATCCATCTCACAGCTTCCTACAGAATGCAGTCAAAATGTATTCCTTCCAAATGAGACATTTCCCATCCTTCCATTGTGATGCAGTCTGACCCATGATGTTATAGGTGAAACACGAAGGGCTTCTGTGGGTTCTCATTGCAGATGAGGTTATTCATTTTTGTAGAAAGGACAAAAAGGAATTATTCTATTGAAGAATGACACAGAGAAGGCACAAGTTCATGTGCATTGGGATTTTTTGAACTATCTTTATGAGCGTATGGGTTTGGGGAAAAATGGATGAGGGCTTGTGTTACAGGTATATCTTATTTTATTTTGATCAATGTGTAAGGTCTATGTCAGGTGGGGTTGACCTCTCTTGTGAATTGGCTCGGAGGGAAAAGGCTCCACCTAGATTGCAATTGTTTGGTTGGGTGGCTATTAAGGGGAGAACCTTAATTAGAAGTAATCTTAGGAGAAGAGGGATAGTGCCAATAGATAGGGACATGTCTTGTGTTTTATTTGGTACCACGAGGGGGAGGATCCCAGTTAATAGTTCTCTTTAGATTTCTGGTATTTCCACTCATGCATCCGTCCCAAGACGATATGAAATCAATTGGTTTAAGACCCTTGAAGTCTTTTCCAGAGAGGATCCAAAAACAAAGCCTCCACTTAGCCCTTTGGAAAAGGTCATTGATCTCATTTGATTTTCCCTCAAAGATTCTTGCATTTCTCTCTTTCCACAGGGTCCATAATATTGCAGCCGGAACCGTGATCCATGTTGCCTTCTTCCTTGTGTTAAGTTTCGATAACACCTAAGACTCCACAACTCCCATGCAGTCTGACCTCTGACCCAAGAACCCAAGAAACCTCAAAGAGACTCACAAATTTTACCCACAAACTCCTAGCGATAGCGCACCTAATGAATAGGTGATCAATGTCTTCCTCCGGGTGGCGACATGAAGGGCAAATAAGATCCTCCCCATCCCTCAGCAAACCCCTTCTCTTAAGCTCCAATCTAGTCAAGGTCTTCCTTTAGTGTGCACCAAACAAAAGCTTGAACCCTTGGAGGAGCCAAACCATTCCAAGTCAACCTAGAGGGTGAATCTTCAATGTGATGTTGCCCTAGGCTTAACTCTACCATTTGTTTCTCGAGTATCTTATGTTGTGATCTGATGGGGTGTTTATGGTTAGTTTAGGATACTTTTGAGCTATGTTTCATAGACATTTTAAGATATGTGATGCGCCCATGTCGGACACTTGTAGACACTCCCACAAGGGTCAAACACTTGTTATGCTTATGGGCATTGTCACCCATCTTTCATGGACTCTTTTAGTGCTTTTTAACTTTGTTTTCCAAGATCACTAAAATAATAGAACACCTTTCCCCTCTTAAAACTTAATTAAAATAATAATATGTTGGTCACCTAAATGTTAGAGAAAAACTAGCACACTATTTTCTATGATTGTTATTTTCAGACCTTATTTTTATTTAAAAAATAATAATTTAAATGGTGTCGTGTCCCCATGTCCTATTTTTTCTTGATTGTCAACTCTGACACCTCACATCCATGTCCGACTCCGACAATAATAGAAAATTTACATTCTTTTGTAATATGTCGATCAATAACAAAATCATCCCAACCAAAAATAATCTCTCTCCCTCTGAATTGATTTTGAGATTCCCCCCCTTCACTTTTTTTGAGTTATTTTGAGATAATTCTCGTCTCCATTCACTTCTATTCTATTCCTCCAATTTAGTGGACAGTGGATAACCAGCATTGGGAAGCATCTTTATGTTGGGTGGTTCAATGATCTGATGATTCTACCTTATTGATCACAACTTTTATATTTATTATTGCCTTCATTCCTGCTCCTTCAGTAGACATTGATGGTTTTCATGAACCTATTTCTGGATCTCTACTGAAAACAATATTATCTCCAGTGCAATCTCTCACATTGCCAAACACATTTTTAAAACATTTTGAGCTCTGCTTTAATTATTTGCAACTTGAGGAAGGAGCCTGCCCAGCCTTCTACTTTGAATTCGACATCTTCCTTTTACCATCTCCATGAAGCCTGGTGAGATGGTGAAGTGTTTCCGAAGAGGTCTTGGGCCCCAGTTTAACTCCTCTACCTGTGAAATTACCATAGAATGGTCTATTGCCGTGAACAGTGTCTTCGCCAAAGTGCATGAACAGTTCCTATGAACAACAGATTCCTCCAGTTACAACTGTGCAATATTGAGCTACAGATATGGGTCGGGTCTTTCCTTAGACACCTATATTCTTCATGCTAGTTGCTTATTGGTTGCCACATAATATCTATCTGGTTTGGATAACTGGCTTTTAATTTCTTATTAGCATGTCATTCCACTTGTGCTGGAAGATCTGTCTCATATATCACTTGGACAAGTTATCCATCCCCGTCTCTAGCTGATTCACACATACTACAAATGTTTGTATAAGGTGGATTGTTGATCAGATGTTTGATGAAACTGCTCTATGAGAATTTCTGCACAAGTAATAATTTTATGCTTGGAGTGATAATCAGTTTGTGACCAAGAAATTATCATTGTGGGACTGCTATCTCATCTATTGGCTGATATTAATTGCAAAGATACAGCTTTGCTGTATCCATAACTTTGGTGTAGCATTGGAATCCTATTACAGTAACCATGGACCCCTTTTGGTCCTTCTTGCACTACCAAGAATAGGCCAATGTTTGATAACCATATCTTTGGTTTCTGAACATTCTCTAGAGACCTTATTTTCCTGGATTGCTTCTAGTAACTTCTTTGATCATCCAATACTGTCGTAAATCAGTCAATTAATGAAGCTTTGTGCTCAGATATTTGGAAACTGATTCATTTGCTAGGTTTGCCCCTCGAGGTCATTAGTCAAATCACTCTAGCACTTGGAAGTAAGGCTCCTTGCTGGTGTTAAAAGAGAATGCAATTGTTGTTCAGAATGAAAGTGGAACGTTAACTGGTATTATGTTGATCTCATTGTTGCTTTGGGATGGAGAAGCAAGACCCCATTTAATTCAGTTTAGAGTCCCAATACCACCTAGACAAGGCCGAAGCTCTACCATTTGCACTGTAGGCCCAATTTTGCCAACGAAATGAATTTGACCTTGGACAAACTGCTATGATACTCATGCAAAGGTTGCCTGCATGGGACCAGTGGGCTGGCATTGATCAATGCTTAGTCCAATGTATCTAACTTCGTGATATGTTCTGACAACCTATGCAGATTATTCTTGTGTTACCTTATTTGCAAATAATTCCCCTGTTGTGGCGTTTCCCTTTTGATGTTTTGTGTGCAAACATTTATACTAGTTTTTTCGGGTTCTGATTCATACACCCTTCTTTACTTTGCTTTCCCTTGTTTTGTGCCCTTCAGGTACGCTGTGTGGCTTCTGATCTTGACAGGAAAAGGATATGCAGTGGAGGCCGTAATGGACTTCTTCGGCTGTGGGAGGCCACCATTAACATTTAGTTTCGACTTCATTCTATGTATCAGAGGGACTTGTGCTTGTATTGATGAGAAGCTGCTGCGATTGGAAATCATCATTTTATACATCCACCTTCTATTGATGACAAGGGTGCTTTTGTTTGTAATGTGTGAGAGAGAGAGAGAGAGAATAGTGTTTTAAGAATTTGAAACTTTTGTATTCTTATAATGGCAAGCAGGGGGAGTGGAGGGTGATTTATGTGAAAGGCGATAAAAAGGTTTCAGGGCTTTTTTTTTTACCTTATGGCAACATTTGAATATTCTACCCATTTTGAGACGCGTCATCAAGATATGTAATTTGGGGATTTTTTTTTAACGGTAACAAATATAATAAAGTATATTACTGAAAAGAAATAAGTACATCAGACGACAACAATGGGAGCCTAAAAAGCTTAAACATAAAGGATGTCAAAAAAAGAAAAAGATAAAATACATTACTCTTTGTATCACAAAAACATCGCGTGAGCATGTCGTTAAATCTCTCCCTCCTAAAAAACTCTTAAAAGTGGAACACTCCGGTAGTAATGGAGTATATCCCATTCTTTTTTAACCCTTTTGCCTAGTTAATCGTGTTTGTAGGGTCTTCTTCAATGATTAGTTTCTCCCGTGGTTAAGGTTTTTCTAATATTGATAAGTTATGTCTCATTTGAATCCCTTCGACATATTGGTTCAAAGGAAATTGTGGATGTTATGTTGTGGTCGTGGAGCACTCTACTCATACCTGCCGGACGAGGATTTTCCCTTGCTACTTCGTCAATAATAAATTTATGACTATCAAGTTGAAGGGGGGAACCAAGTGACGTGGACGCTGGGCTTTATGAATTGTACAGTTGAACCACAAAAATAATGTTATATTCTATCCGTGCCTACTTTAAATGGAGACATAAATGACTTTAACGATGCTTGTGATGAATGATTTTAGAAGATTATATACAATTGCAAACTCGCGCCAATTGATTGATGCTGACCATCTGTTACATATTTACATTGCAAATGGATTCAGCAACTGGCCTCGAAAGAAAGTCACGGGCTGGGCCTCATTAAAAAAAATTACTCATTCAAAAAAAAAAAGAGTCAAGGGCTGGGTCTTGTGGATGTCTACGTTGGAAGGAGCAGGGTCGAAAAATTGGCTGAGATTTTTTCTCTCTTCCATATATATATATATGTAGGCCGATATTCGTCCTAAATGGGCAAATGCAGGCCGAGATATCAGTTGAGTTCACAACCGATATTCTTATTTTAAAAAACAAAGAGAAAAAAAATCAATCGCTGCGAAAGAAACAACCTTTTCAATTCTACTTTAAATTAATAAAATAAGACATGATTCAACACACTAACTTTTAGCTTTGCACGGTACCTATTGTGCGGTAACGAAGAAACTTCCATTATGGAATTTTTCAAAAAGTTAGTATTAGTAAATTCCCATGGAGAAGTCTGAATTCTTAAAAAATTCAATTCAAAATTTTGAAACCAGCCAAATTCGCAATCTGTGACGGCTAGTCTTCTTGACCAAGTTGGCTGTGGGTACATCTAAAGCTTTTTTGAATTTTTTTTATGACTGAAGTGTCCAAGATAATGGGATAGAGGATATTTTTTAACATGATTAATCTTTGAGGTATTTGCAATTCTTCCAATACCACACACACCGGTTCCACAACTAAGGAGAGTGTTACATGTGAGAGTTGACATAATAGTTAAGAACCCCAATAAGATGTGGGAGGTTTTGAGTTCAAATTTCACTCTGAATATATAAGGGTCACACCTCCTAATTTTATCCAATATGTGTAAATAGGGAGGTTTGTAATGCTTTAAGAACTTAGTCAAGTGCTCTAAGAGGCCTAGACACCTTGGACTTAAAAAAAAAACCACTATGGAAAATGATCTGTTGAAATTAAGCATGAATGAAACTCAAGGCCCTGAAGTTTTCAATGTTTTAGACCCTGTATCCCTATATAATAGCTTGCAATTCACAAACGTGCTAATCAAGACTCAAAATAAAAGCCCATGAATGCTAACCGGCAGTTGAACAAATCTTATTTCTTATTTATTTACTTATTTTGTCATTTGAGATATGATTTGACATGGTTTGAAACAGTCTAAACTGCTGCAAAAACTTGCGTTAATTGTAAGCATTTTGTAGATTATGAAGGTTTTCATTTGTTTAATTTGATTGTGCAACTTAGAGTGCGACGTGTGATGAAACAGTATGTCATCATAAATTAGTTTGTTGTCGTAATTAACAAATTTGTTGATGGCCTCTGTCATTGTAATGATGATGTTATCCGTCTATCTCGCATCCAAATCATTCAATTAAATCTACTTGAATTCGTATTCGTGGGCTCTTAAATATCAATCTGGTCTCGGTCGACATCGCCGTCGCCTTTAATGTTGGACTTTTTCCTTGTAAAGCAAGTGAATAATTTTTACAAGATTGAGTGAAACTTTAGTTTCGTCATTGCATTTTGGACATTTAGATAAACAAATCTAATAAAGAATTCAATCAAATCCACTTGAATTTGCATTCATAAGCTCCTAAATATCAATCCAGTCGCATTCGCCTTCAACGTTGGACTTTTTGCTTGTAAAACAGATATCCACAAGATTGGTGAAACTTCAATTTTTTTTCATTGCATTTTCAACATCTAGGTAAACAAATTTAATGAAGAATTCAATCAAATCCACTTGAATTTGCATTTGTAGGTTTCTAAATATCAATCCGGTTGCTGTCACCTTCAACGTTGGACTTTTTGCTTGTAAAGCAAGTGAATAATTTTTACAAAATTGCGTGAAACTTTAGTTTTGTCATTACATTTTGGACATTTAGATAAACAAATCTAACAAAGAATTCAATCAAATCCACTTGAATTTGCATTCGTAAGCTCCTAAATATCAATCCGGTTGCGTTCATCTTCAACGTTGGACTTTTTGCTTGTAAAGCAGATTTCCGTAAGACTGGATGAAACTTTAGTTTTTTTTCATTGCATTTTCGACATCTAAATAAACCAATCTAACGAAGAATTTAATCAAATCCACTTGAATTTGTATTCGTAAACTCCTAAATATCAATCCAGTTGTGGTCACTTTCAACGTTGGACTTTTTGCTTGTAAAGTAGTTTTTTCCATTGCATTTTGGACATTTAGATAAACAAATCTAATGAAGAAGAAAATGTTCTCTTCAACATAAATAAAGAATATAGAAGAACATTCATGCCAAAGAATGTCTACCTAAGTAAATAAAGAAAGAGCCGCGATGTACACCTTCAAAATCATATTACAAGAAAGAAACTTTTAAATCTATATGTTTCTCTATCAAAGTGGAACATGTTTGAATCCAACTTTGAAAATTTTCTCTTCTAAATTAGTTTGCTTGGTCAAAGTAATAAACATCTGTCATTTTGTCAAGTCCTCAACAGCTCTGGTCATGGTTTCCTTGAACGACTGCTCGTCCCAATCACTTGTCTACAAGAAAACAGTACCATGTCAACATGTCATTTTCTTCATAAGAAGCTGAAAAAGTCTATTTAGATACACTTTTAACTTAGACATCTCAAGCACACAGATGGTATACATGCTCTCTAAAGAGCACACTTAAATGAGCTATTTTCAAGAGAAGATGGGCTCGTCGATGGGCTGTCTCGGGCCGGACTCGTTTAAGCTCGATTGCAAAATGGATGGGCTTTTCGTGTCTGGGCCTGGCCTGCCCATCAGACCATCTATTGCAAGGGTATAAAAAGGAGCATGCGAGAGAAGGGCTTTATCGCCAAAGCTCGATAATTGCCCGTTTACAGAACAGGCTGTGTGTAACTCCATGTTCGGAAATTCGGGCATGGGCTCATGTTGAAAGTTGAAACCCACCATCACTGGATTGGATTTGGATGGGATTCGGGGCCATTGACAGCCCACAAGGAGATCTGAGTAGAAGGTGGAATCATCCAAGAGTGCAAGGATTTCACCTTCTATTCCATGGGCAATTTTAAGCCGAATCCTAGGGTTACAATCAGATGTAAAGAGTTATGCTGATGTCACATGAATATATTAGATTGTGGAGGAACAAAGAATGTGATTTTTGAAGTTAAATGAAAAGGTTAAGTTCAAAAAGTTAATTGCATTAGAGGTGAATGAAATAATAAGGTGATGTTTGGACAATTTTATAATTGGAGCTGTTGTGTGAATATAATCGCAGGATTAGTCGGGTGAGAAATTTGGACAACTTCGATATAAAAAGAAAAAAAAATTGGAGCTGCTGTCATTTTTGTCTTTATAGACCCACTCATCTGATTTTTTGGCTTTCCAAATACTGCATTCTCTATTAAGGATCTACATTGATTGTTAAATCTAATGACTGGATCAAATGGCATGTCTAGAGGTTAGACCAGATAAGGAGCAGTCATTGACTTGGTCAATTAAGAACTGGTCAATGGAAGAAAATCATACATTGAAAGGAGAATCCTAGCCCTTTAATTGGTGGGCTTTTTCCTGTGTCTGATGGCAATGTATCTTAGATTACAGTATCAAAAAAAAGTCCGAGTAGAGATTTGGTGAAGACCAAATGATTCTCATTCAAAAAAATGCACTTTTTGGAACCCACCAAATCTTGTACTGACACAACTTTGCTAGCAGTCAGGATTTTTTTTTTTTAATGATTGAAGTTGTTAGGCATCTCATTTTACTAATCTTTTGGGACATATGAAAATTTCTCAATCCACATACACTGGATAAAACTACAGGGAGTGGTCCTTTGGGATTGAACGAATCAAGACCCCCACTTCCTGAGTTCTTGGCCATCAGAGTTGCAGTGAGGAAATTATTGATATCTACTATTTGAACTTTAAGAATATGTTGGAAAAAAAATGGTACCTTGATTTTCAATCTAAAGATTACTTGGTTGAATTGATTCGTCTGTAGAGATTGAGTACCGGCTTCCATCGATGTTAGGGTGACTGACTTCATCTGCTCCAAGCATTTGAGCAAGTGGGACACCAATTTCATCATATCACAGTCATTTTTGTTCACTGTTACTCGTAATTCAATCTGTTGGTCTTCAGACGATGATTCATCTGCTGCAATAACACGTATCACCACCCTTTCTGTTGTAGATTCAGCTTCTTTAGTGACTTCTTTCTCAGATGATAAGCGAGTTTCTAATGACTGGTTCTTTTCTTGGATTTCTTGAATTTGAGCTTTCAAAGCATTCAAATATTCCAGAACACTCGAGAGCACAGATACCTGATCTTTCTACAAAAATGTGAAACAAAAAGTAGAATCCAGAAGACTATTTTATCAGAAATGAGTAACAAATTAATCTAGAAAACATAAATAGAAATACCCACATTGTATCAATCCATTTGATGATTGATATTTTTTTTCAGTGAACTTTCTTCATGATTCCATTTCTCTACTCTTCAGATGTTGGTGGAGGTGGACAACACCAAAAGGACACTAGAGAAGGTATTGTTGAGAGTTTCAGATGGCTCGTTTGTAATCTAAATCAGGGAAATGTTTTATGTGGAGGATAGGGAAGAGGACTTGAAAGTGTTTTGGTATCAATGGGCGATGGAAAACACCAAGAAGAGGTGTCGAACTCATATCGTTGCCAATCTGAAGAAAATGGAAGAGGAGGTATCCAGACAGTGCCGGCCTTGAAATGCCCTGAAATTTCAAGGGTCATAGGCGAAATCGTAAGATGAGGCTGCAATTAATATCCTTTTTTTTGGGCCCTAACATACCCTGAAATTTTGGGGGCCCTAGGCTGCGGCCTATGGCGAGGGCCGGCCACGTATCCAGGCAACATGGCAATCGCACTTGTCTTCCTCATAGGCATGTGGCCAAGTGAGGAGGCCATGGATGAAAACATTACTCAAATTGTGTGCCAATTTCTACAAGATTTTCGGAAGAGGCAAAGGTGGGGCTAAACTAGCCAATTTGAGCTCCAAATTGGTGTCCTTAATGCATGTGGACCTCAGCCATGGGTTCAGGTCCCATTTGAGAGCAGGACGGACACCACATGAGGGGTTGCTAGGTCAAAAACCCTAGGAAAAACGAAATTCATATGCATGGAGGCACAAAAATCCTACATTTTCTCTCTTTGGCTAAATTCTTTCTCCATGGGCGTGTGTGGACTCTCCATGGACCACTGCAACTAGATAATGTACTCTCAATCCTTCTTCCACTCTCCCTTTGGGCGCATGAACTTGGAAGCATTTGATTGGCTTGAACACATAATCAATCCTAGGTGGCTAAATGATTGCTAGAAAATGAGCAGTAACTTTTCAGACTTAATTGAAGTACTAAACAATGTTGGAATTTTATAAAATTGAGTTCATTGGAAATTATTCAATAATATTTTCAACAAGCGTAAGTTTACACAATTCTGATATACATAGAGAGAGTTATGATTGTTTTTCTAAATAGGTGTCAAGAGAATGACGAAATATTGTATTCTTATTTGTAACTAGGAAACCCTAGTCTAGCCAGTCAATACCCATGCCCATGAGACTGTTTTTTCTCCTTTTCTCTCTTCCATTTGAGTGTTGTAAATACCCATGTTGGATAGCCAATATGTACACACGAGTTTGAAGTTGAAGTTAAGTTTGAGTTGAAGTTAGAGAAAAGTCAAGTAAGTTTACTTTGAAAAACTAAGTAAATTGTGTTGTCCATGTGAGTAAGTCATGTTGAGCCACATTGTATGTGTGAATTGCAGTGCATTGTCCACATGAGCAAATCATGTTGAGCCGCATTGCAATTCGTGTGAATCCTAATTACGGTAGCCACGTGAGTAAGTCGTGTTGAACTGAATTGTGATTGTGTGAGTCGCACCTGTGGTGGCCACGTGAATAAGCCGTGTTGAGCCGCATTTGCAATTGTATGATGATTATAAGTGTGATTTGATTGATAATCTATGCTCATATGTCATGTGTGATGACCATGTATGTACATGTTTTGAGTAGAACATGTGATAGGTTATCTGTGTGCGTAATAGTGAATGTGATTGATGTGTTTTGTATCTCTTCATTGGGCTATGTGTGCTCACTTCCTTACAAATTTCAGAGACTCCAACTGAGGAAGGACTAGATGAACTCCAGGAGACAACGTAGGCTTGTCAGAGCCCTGGGGGTCTCGATCTGACAGACCTTGTGTTTACTTTGTTTAGAATGCTAACACTATTGTGTTGTTATATTTTGAGATGTAATATTCAGAACCCATTTATGTTTTTGGAGCATTTATTTATTTGTATAAGATTGTGATCCATGTGTTTGAGCCACATTGCCAGGGACCCGTGTTAGACGTGTTGGGCCGCATTGTGATGTCCACTTGTGAGATGTGATTTGTGAATGGAATGTTTTATCATGTTGATCTGATTGAGAAAAAGATTTCCCAATGTTCCCTTAAAATTTCGACAGGAGTATTCATGCCTTCGATGAATTTAGAAATGATAGGTTCCGTTGTGCGTGAAACCCCATTATTATGGATTCGTAAGAGATTAGTATTTCAAAAAAAAAAAATCACGTGTCTCGAGGCGAGGGTCGGGGCACGATAGGCAAAATGGCAGGGGTCTTACTGATGTTGGATATGGAAAAGGCGTAAGACCACGTCGATTGGGATTTTGTTAATTGCTTGTTTGGACACATGGGTTTTGGTCTCAAGTAGAGAAAGTGGATGAAGGCTTGTTTCTAAGGTTTGTCACATTCTATATTGGTGAATGGCTCCCCAATTGAACTATTAGTGACAACCAGGGGCTTAAGACAATGGGATCCTCTCACTCCATTTTTAATCACCATGGTTACTGAAGCTTTGAACTATTTGACGATGAAAGCCATAGAGATTGGTATTGTAAAGGGGTTAAGGTTACTTAGGGAGTATGTCAATCCCCCACTTACAATTTGCAAACAACCTTCTCTATTCCATGAAGCGTCTAAGGAAGAATTGTTTGGTATAAAGGTTGTCATAAGATGCTTCGAATTGGTGTCTAGACATGGAGTGAAAGGTAGAGAGAATGGCATTGTAAAGGGGTTAAGGTTACTTTAGGAAGTATGTCAATCTCCTACTTACAATTTGCAAACAACATTCTTTATTCCATGAAACGTCCAGAGAAGAATTGTTTGATATTAAGGTTATCGTAAGATGTTCTGAATTGGTGTCTAGACTGAGAGTGAATTTAGGGAAGAGGAGCATTGTTGGAATCGGGTTGGGGGGAAGAGGAAGTCAATTCCTTGGCGAATGAGATAGGATGTGGTATTGGGAAGATCTCGTTTTCTTACTTGGGTCTTCCCATTGGAGGAAACCCAAGATTAAAACCATTTTGGAATCCAATTGTTGAGAGGGTGGAGAAATTGAAGCATGGAGTAAGAATTATCTTTCATTGGGGTGGTAGAGTGACCCTCATTCAGTCCTAGTTAATCTCCCAACGTATTTTATGGCCTTGTTTGAGATGCCGAAAGGAGTTTCTAGAAAAGTGGAGAAGTTACAATGGGACTTTCTATGAGAAAGGACAAGAGAGAATAAAAAAATCCATATGCTGAGGTGGGAAGAAGTCCCAACATGAAGGAAAGTGGAGCCTAGGAATCTTTAATGCGAGAGATAGAAATCATGCATTGCTATGCAATGGCCTTGGAGGTTCGCCATGAAAAAGTGAGGTTTTTTGGAGGAAATTGTTGCTTTGTAGATATTGTCAGAACATCATAGAAAAAATATTTTTCCTGTATATTTCACTTAATCATAAATTACACAGACAGAGGGTATATTTATACACATACATTTTCTATTTCTGTCAACCCCCTGATTTTATGACAGAATCACGGGGTTGACCCTTCTAACAAGGGATTTACAGGTCTCGACTCCTACTATAATTCCCCTAATTAACAGCTCACGCCAACACTCCCCCTCAAGTTGGTGCATACAGGTCTCTCATGCCCAACTTGTCAAGTGAGTTGTAAAAATTCCTGCTGCATACCGCTTTTGTGAGTACGTCTGCCAATTGATCTTCAGACTTAACAAAAGGAAATCTGATTGTCTTGTTCTCAAGATTTTGTTTGATGAAATGTCGATCCACCTCCACGTGTTTGGTCCGATCATGTTGGATAGGATTGTGTGAGATATCAATGGCGGCCTTATTATCACAGAACAGGTCCATCTCACAATTTGGAGCAAAACCAATTTCTGTTAATAGTCTTTTAAGCCAGAGAAGCTCACAAAGACCTTTAGCCATCCCACGGAACTCAGCTTCAGCACTTGACAAAGCCACCACATTCTGTTTCTTGCTTCTCCATGTTACAAGGTTGCCGCCAACAAACATGAAGTACCCTGAGGTGGATTTTCTATCTGATATATTTCCTGCCCAATCTGCATCTGTATATCCCTCGGCTTTGAGGTGATTGTTTTTTGAGAACATAAGCCCTTTCCCTGGGGATGACTTCAAGTAGTGAAGAATTCTGAGTACCGCATCCATATGATCCTCACTCGGACAATGCATGAATTGACTTACTACACTTACCGCATACGCAATGTCTGGGCGAGTGTGTGAGAGATAAATAAGTTTTCCAACTAATCTCTGGTATCTTTCTTTGCTTGTCGGTACTTGGTCTTGGTATACTCCCAGTTTGTGGTTTTGGACAATTGGTGTGTCCGCAGGCTTGCATTCTAGTAGTCCCACTTCTGATAGAAAATCTAGGATATATTTTCGTTGGGAAAGAAATATACCTTGCCTTGACCTAGCAACCTCAATTCCCAAAAAATATTTGAGCCCTCCCAGATTCTTCATTTCAAATTCATTCCCCAAATGCTCTTGAAGCCTTGATATTTCTTCTGGATCATCTCCTGTGATAATCATGTCATCTACATAAATTATTAGGGCCGTGACCTTGCCCTGTTGATGCTTTAAGAATAGTGTATGATCTGAGTTACTTTGTTGATAGCCATATTTCTTCATTGCCAAGCTGAATCGCCCGAACCATGCTCTAGGTGATTGTTTCAAGCCATACAATGCTCGTTGTAACTTGCACACCACTTCAACTTCAGAAGTTGCTGTATAGCCTGGTGGAACATTCATATAGACCTCCTCCTCCAGATCACCATGGAGAAAAGCATTTTTTACATCAAACTGGTGCAGTGGCCAATCAAGGTTCGCTGCAAGGGATAACAACACTCTAACCGAGTTCAATTTCGCTACTGGCGAGAATGTCTCTTGGTAGTCCACACCATATGTCTGGGTGTAACCTTTTGCTACTAGTCTTGCTTTGTATCGGTCAATCGAACCATCTGCTTTGTGTTTAATGGAAAACACCCATTTACATCCCACTGTCTTCTTTCCTTTGGGCAAGGGAACAAGAGTCCATGTTTCATTTTTCTGCAGTGCCTCCATTTCTTCCTTCACCGCCTGGGTCCACTCAGGATTTGTTAGAGCTTCATGAATACTGGTAGGAACATGGCATGAGGAGAGTTCATGCACAAATGTCTTGAGTGGGTCAGAAAGCCTTTTTGTAGACACATAGTTGGCAATTGGATATTTTGAGCTTCTCTCTCCAATATCTGGAGAATATCGAATTGGTGGTTTGCCACGATTATGCCTGAAAGGTAAAGTATAGCCAACATGGATATTTATATCATTAGAGTTTGAAGATATGGTGGGAGAGTTTACCTCGGGGATATTCTCAGGAGATGGGACGTCGGGTACTGAGGAGTGAGCGGGGGTTTCCATTTCAGCTTCAGGTGATATAGATATTGCTTTGGAATCTTTCTCCGTTTCTGAGGACACATGTAATTCTGTATTGGGTTCCTCAATGTTGATGTCGGTGTCATTAAATCGTGGCCAGTCAAAGTGTAGCCACTTCGGTTCGTCATCCCTGATCTCCCCCTGACGAGGAGAAGTGGGTAACGAGGAAGAGAAGAACGTCTCAGACTCCAAAAAAGTGACATCCATAGTCACATAGGTGTGTTTGGAGGCTGGATCATAGCACCAATACCCTTTTTGATGGACGGCATATCCCAAGAAGAGACATCGAATGGCGCAAGGGTCAAGCTTCGTGCGCTGGTTCTTATGAAGGTGGACAAAAACGACACAACCAAAAATCTTAGGTGGAAGCAATAACATCGTAGGTAAGGGAACATACGTCGACAAGGCCTCTAACGGAGACTTGAAGGTCAACACTTTGGAAGGCATCCGATTGAGGAGATGTACAGCTGTAGCAACGGCGTCAGTCCAATGTCGACTAGGCACATGGGCGCCCAGTAATATAGCCCGAGTAGTTTCAAGGATATGGCGGTTCTTTCGCTCAGCCACACCATTCTGCTGAGGAGTTTGTGGACAGGAGGTTTCATGGATAAGACCATGTTGCTGAAAATAGGCATGAAATTGGTGGTTCACATACTCACCACCATTATCTGATCGAAGAATCTGAATCTTAGCGGAAAACTGAGTTTGAACCATCGTGTGGAAGGACTGAAATGTAGTCAGTACTTCATCTTTATGTTTCAGCAAATAGAGCCAAGTCATGCGAGTACAATCATCTACAAATATCACAAACCAGCGGTGACCAGAGATGGCGGTAAATGGGGAAGGACCCCACACATCGGAGTGAATTAAAGCAAAAGGAACAGTACTTTTATTCATACTTGAAGGATAAGTAGCTCTATGGCTTTTTGCAACAATACAAGTTTCACATTTGAGGTCCAATATCGAAAGCTTGGAAAATAAATCTGGAAACAAATACTTCAGATAACTAAAGGACGGATGTCCTAACCGACGATGCCAAAGCCAAATCTGTCGCTCTTGCTTGTCAACCGGAGGATGCATGTGATGTGCGCGGCCCATACTGAAATCGTCCAGGTAATAGAGCCCCCCCCTCTTAGTACCACGCCCAATGATCTCCTTGGTAAGAATATCCTGAAGTAAACAAAAGGTAGAGTACATTAGTACAACACAGTTCAGGGCAGCAGTAACTTGGCTCACAGAGAGCAGCTTATGGGAAAGGGAGGGAACATGCAAAGTATGAGATAATGATAAAGTGGGTGATAATTGCACAGTGCCAGCCCCTGTAACCGGAGAGAGAGCCCCATTGGCATTAGCAATGCAGGTGCGCCGTGGTGGAGAGGTCATGCAGAAATCAGCGGCATCGAATGTCATGTGATCTGTGGCACCCGAGTCAAGGATCCAAGAACGGCGATCACCATCGCGAGACGAACTACAAAGAGCAGTACCAAAGTTACCTGTTTCTGTGATTGGTAGATCACCCTGGGCGGTCTCCACATGGGGAGTTAGGGAGAGACTAGACTCGGCTGCAGCAACTGCAACTTGACCTGCTCTGCCATCAGCAGTATCTCGGCGTTTGCGGGCCTGAAGGTCATTCCACCAGTCAGGGTAGCCGTGGAGTTTGAAGCAAGTTTCACGGGTATGTCTCAAATTACCGCAGTGAGAGCACTTGGTACCATCAGAGGAAGAGGAGCGGGGTTTGGCAAAGGTGCCAGCCTTCCCAGTGCCCAGAGAGAGAGACCGAGAAGACGATGGAGTTGATTGGCCGGGCTTGAACCCTTTTGAGGCCAGAACTGCCCCTGGAGTATCGGGGGGACCACCGGTAATCATAACAGCTTGCCGGACAGCTTCCCGGCGAACATGAGCATACGCAAGTTCAATGGAAGGGAACGGACGCATCTGTAATATGTCACTGCGAGTGTTATCGAGCCGATCATCCAAGCCATCCAAGAATGCATACACACGGTCTTCTTGAAGCATGTCATTATAGTGCTGAATATCAGCAACACATTCCATGGGGTTTGGGCGACGAAAATCAATCTCGCGCCATAACCCTTGGAGAGAAGTGAAATATTTCTCAAGGGAACCACCTGCCTGTTTCAGACGGGTCACACGCCGCCGGAGGTCATACACTTGAGAGGTATCGCTGCCGTCAAAATAGGTAGTAGCAATGGAATCCCATACTTGTTTCGCAGTCGGAAACCGAATAAAGTTGCCGATGAGGGATGGGTCCATGGAGTTAATCAGCCAGCCCTTGACAATGGCATTGTCTGTGCGCCATTTGCGGAAGGAGGGATCGGTCGGTGGAGGTTGGACGACATCGCCGTTAATGAGTCCCAACTTGTCTTTGCCGGAGATGTACATCTCAACAACTTGGGACCAAAGAGCGTAATTTAGCCCGTCCAATTTAATGCCAATGGGAGCTACAGCAACATTATCACTGATTGGAGCAGGAACCGAATTTCTATTCAAGACATCAGTCATTCGGGCGGTTAATTCGGTGATAATGGCAGTGGAATCAATGGGCTTGTCGTGGTCTGCCATGGGAGCAGCGGCAAGTGGTGAAGGTCAAGTCACAAGCACCGTGGCAGAGCGGAGTAGACGACGGCCGCTAACTAAAGAGCTCGGGTCAGATCTGAACCCGGAAAGCGGCGGCCGGAATCAAGCAGAGGGTCGCCGGCCGGAAGTGGCTGGAATCGCACAGAGCGACTCCGGCTAGATGCGGCGTCGGCAAAGGGGTTTTTGTTAACCCAAATCGTGGCTGGAGGCAGCGCCAGGGGCGGGACCGAGATCGCAGCAACCAACAGAGGCCGGAGCACAGATCGCGGCAGCCTGACGCAGAGCGCGGAAGCTGGACTCAGATCTCGGCAGCCTGATCGGTGGGAGAGAAGAGAGCAGCAGATCGGAGGTAAGGGCAGCCTGTCCGACGGCGGAATCAAGGGCGGAAGGGCGCGGAAGCCCGGTATCTCACAGATCGGCAACCGCGAGGTGTGAGAGAGGACAGTGGCAGATCGGAGGCAACAGGCAGTCGGTCGGAGAAGAAACGCCGACAGCAGACCGGGGCGGAAGTGCAGGCAGGCCGATCCGAGCGGAATCGCAGGCAGCCGAGAGGAGCGGAATCGCGGTGGAGAAGGTGTCCGGCGCCGGCGAGAGGGCAAACAGTGAAGCCGCAGATGAAGGATCGATTCCCACAGTAACGTCGATCGGAAGATATGAAGAGAAATCCCGAGAAAACGCGGAGGAATAGTAACGTCGGTCGGGAAGCTCTCCCGGGAAGAGTAAAAAATTTAAGAGAAATCCCGTCGTCTGTGTCAGACGGAAAAAAAAATTCGATTCAGAAAAAAAAAATTTCGATTCCCACAAAAAGGAGATCGAACCTAGGCTCTGATAGCATGTCAGAACATCATAGAAAAAATATTTTTCCTGTATATTTCACTTAATCATAAATTACACAGACAGAGGGTATATTTATACACATACATTTTCTATTTCTGTCAACCCCTGATTTTATGACAGAATCACGGGGTTGACCCTTCTAACAAGGGATTTACAGGTCTCGACTCCTACTATAATTCCCCTAATTAACAGCTCACGCCAACAGATATGGTGTGGAAGATCTAAGTGGCTGGAGGTTAGGAGGTAGGGCTGCAAGGGAGGGCTCGCATGTAGCTAAAATGATTTTCAAGCTAGGTGATGGTGAGGGTCGAATCAGCTCAACTTTCAGAGATGGTATTAGGACATTAGTAAGTAAAGGTGACAGGGTGTCTTTTTGGAACGACAAGTGGGTCAGAGAAAGGATCCTAATAGATGTTTTCCAAAGACTATATAGGGTGGCTGGGAAGAAAGAAGCCTTCGTTACACACTGTTATGAGGAAGTTAAGGGACAACTTCAATAGATGGACTTAAGAGGGTTTGAGAATGAACAATACACTAAACTAAAAAGACTGAATTGGAAGATGTACAAGTTTGTTTGGAGAAGGAGGACATATGTATTTGGTGAGACGATCCTTTAAGGGTTTTCTCTGTAAAGGTCATTCTTAGGAAAGTGTATTATGATCGCTAAAGCCTTACCTCACCCTACACACTGTCATGGGACAATAAAATTTCACTAAGAGTTCAAATGTTCATTAAGGCTACTATTAAGATATGATCTCTATGAAATGTAATTTGAGGATATGGGGCCTCGTTAATGTACGTTTTTATATGGGTTATAGGAGGATATGTCGATCATTTAATGTATAGATGTAAGTTCACCCCAAAGGTATTTGGAATATGTTGTTGAGATAGAAGAGTTGCTCTTGGGTCTTAAACTAGAATATATAAGGAATGTTATGATTGAATGGGGAATGGTCCATTTGCAAGAAGAGAGGAATGGCTTGGAGATTAATACCACCGGCGATGTTCTGGATGGTATGGAAGGAAAAGAACAAAAGGGTATTTGAAGGGAAGAAGATGGGAGATTTGGAGGAGGTTCTCGAGAAAGCAAAGTGAAGTCTAATATATTGGCTTTCACTTTATAAGGAGTTTGTTGGGTTCTCCCCGGAGGACTTTTACCTCTCATGGGAGAGTTGTATGACATGAGGAAAGAAGAAAAAGAGGGGGTAGTGTAATGGGAGAAGCTTGAACTAAGTTTTCATAAGTTTAATGTGGATGATGCTGCTAAAGGAAAGTTTGGTTCAGCCGATAATGTGGCGGGTACTCCGCGACGATAGGGAAAGAATGGTGTTAGCATTTTCTCACGTCCACAGGGATTATGGAATAATTATTCAAAGAACAATTCATCTTTGGGCTAGGCATGGAATGGCAAACTCATAGTTGAAAGTGGTTCATTTAATGTTATTGCATGGGCTTGTGCTAGCAAGGATCCACCTTGGAGATTAGTGAACATTGTTAGGAAGATCAGAAAAATGAGCTTAAACAAAGGCATTCTCTTTACACATATCGGTCGTTCAGAGAACTATATGACCGACTTCTTGTCAAAGATTGGAGTCTAAAAGAGGGTACCAGTAATAGAATTCTTCTAAATTCTTTATAGAAAATCATAGATCAATAAACAATCACAATAAGAGGCAAGGTTTTACGTAGAAAACCCCAGAAGGAAAAGAACCACGGGAAAAAGAAAGAGATTTTATTATGTTGTGTTGTTAAAACACACAGACAATGCCTATATATATACAATAAGGAGTCTCAAATATGGAAAGCACTTTCTTTCCTCAATCAACAACCTCCTTCAAGTTGGTGTGAAAATATCAATGAAAGTCCAACTTGGATGATATATCTTGAAATTTGGCAGCAGGAAGATTTTTTGTGAAAATATCTGCTAACTGGTTATCATTATGAACAAATAGAATACAAATAATATTTGGTTGTACATTTTCTCGAACAACATGACAATCAACCTCAATATGTTCAGTTCACTCATAAAGTATTGGATTTGAAGCAATGTAAATTGCAGCCTGATTATCATAAAACATTTGGGAGAAGGGTCACTTTATTTTTGTGTTCCTTTTGATTTGTTAATATTTTCTTTATTGATGTTCAGTCTTATATATCTCTCTCATACAAGTCCCTTCTATACATTGTACATTTATCTTATTTTAATATAATCATTTCATGTCTCTACTAAAAAAAATTCAATCCAAAAGTTATATTGTTAGTGAAGTGCATACCTTGCACTCTACGGGAAGTAGAGACCTCAATGCTTGAACGCCTTCTTTAATCTTTTTTCTCCGTATGCGTTCGGAAAATTTATGGTGGAACTGATGACTTGTTGGAAAGCTTTCTTCCTCTTCTCCTTCTCTTCTTGTTAAATAGATACTCCTCAACATGGCAAAAATAAGCTTCATCTTGTATTGTCCAGGAATAATCAATCTACTTTCAACCCTTGGAACAAGATCCAAATTATACGGCTTAAAAGCACCTCTTCCATCTGTTATTTTTTGGGAAGTTTGAATTTGCTGAGTCTGATTAGAGGGCAAAAAAGGCTGTGAAGATAAAATCGTGAGGATGGCTCTTGTCATTGCCGCATCGACTACGTTTTCCGGAATTGGTAATTGAATATTTTGGAGTAGGTTGTAAGCTTGTATGGGCTGCTGGTGTGGTGGAATTGTGGTCGGCGCTGTTACGTTTACTTGCTCGTCGGATGTTCCGACGAGAGGATCAGGCAAGAAAGAGTGCTGGCTTGGATCCATTATGGTCGACTCTCGCAATCGATATTGTTGAAGGAAATCTTCCTTTAGCAAGTTCCTAATCTCCACTTTCATGTTGATCTGGTATACAAAGATCTCAAGTCAATAACATTGGATTAAAATCTTTTAGAAAGGGTTTTCATTTGATTGCTTGAACATTCATTGAGATTGGAGGAATCATACATTTGTTAAATTGGCCATGCCTATCTCAATCTCTCCGCTTTGACAACCCATGAAAATGGCAGTCTGTCTTATAAAACCATGAACTGTTATAAGTAGCACAATTGTCAAATTTACAGAAGATCTTAGCAACTTACCTTAATTCTTGCTTCCTGTAAGAATCACAAAGTACAATGTTAGAATATATTAGAATTAGTTTTAGATTAAGAATCCCAGTTTGTGTTAATCTCTTAGGTTATAGATTGAGTCAGTTTTAGAGTTCTAGATTATTTATAGTTAGAGTTTGAGTGAAATAGGCCCAGGTCGGGTAGAAACTATAAATATAGATGTAATAGCATAGATCTTGAATAATAACAGTTTATGATCACACGTGAATATGCACCTGATAGAATTGCCGTTGAGTTTCAGTCGAAACGTATTTCAAAAGTTCTTGATCATGAAGCTCTAGAAAATCCATGCCTTCCTTGAAAGCGAGTCCCGGGACGCAACTGCGATTAACCAGCATCTGCATCTGAATAAACTCAATGAAGAAAGAAAATGAGTTGCAACTACCTTATTAAGGATAATTCGAGGTACCCATTTTCGACGCTACAAGGAGATCGCCGATATTCGTCGAAGAGCCTCTGAGAAATGCTTCCAGAAGAAGAGCTTGGCTGGTCATTTTCATTGTTGAACCAGCCATCTATGGAGAATAAATCACTGATCAAAACAAAAAACAAGAGTTTTTAGACATAAACAAGACTATGGAAAATGATGGGTGGGTGAGCTTGAGAGAAGAGTTGGTTACTTTTGTAGGGGAAGAAGGGAGGACCATAAGCAAATGTATGTGCAGCCAAGAGCTTCGCCAATGGTTCTAAGGAAATCAGTACGAGCTTCATCTTCAAGTAAGAAGACAGAATCCATGAGAGGTGAAGTTGAGAGAGCTTAAGAGCCCTAGAATTTTCTTTTCTGTATATAGTTTTTGGTTTTGGGTTCTTTATACCCATGTGAACAAGTGTTCGTATGAAAACGTGGAGAGAGATTTGAAAGCAGAAGAAAGGCATCAATTTTTAATGGCAATTTTTGTTTTGATGTGGACAATTATTTTAAATTCAAAGGTTGTAGTTGGTGGACATGTTTTGTATGTACGTAAAGTCGAAAACAAAGTATAAGAAAGTTCTGTGAAGGAAACAATAGAAAGTGGTAGAGACAGAGAGAGGAAATTAGAAAAGTAGAAAGACAGACGAGCATAGGCCAAAGGAGTCCAAGAAAAGTAGCCAGTCAAAGGGTCAAAAGCCTTTCGCCCACGAATTTTTGAATTTCAAGGAAGTCAAGAAGTCTTCGGTAATACCTAAAATGAGATAGAACAATTCTCAAACCATGTTTATGTGGGCCCCACCTTTTCTTAATCAAAACTACGGGTGAAATTTTGGTCAGATTTTAACTCGACTTGAGAAATCCGTGGGTTGGGATATGTATTTGTAAATTTAGGGTCGAGTTGAGAAAAAATCCACGTAAAATTTAAATTGATTGAGCTCAAAATTTTAAAATCAACCCGATCTTACTCGAATTGATCAAATTTGATTTGAGACGCAAATGAGTCGAGCAATGCGACCAAGTTTTTCTAACTCAACTTTGAAAAACTTGATACAACTTCTTGACTTTGTCCACATCAAATCAACTTGGACCAATTTATCAAAAAATTTAAACTTTTTAGACTATCGCTAGAGCTAGTCAATGAAAGGCGATGCCCAGCCCAAATTAACAAATTTGATCCCAAACCATAAAGCCCAAAGCCTAGCTTTATTTAGTGAATATATATAAATATATATATATATATATATATTATTATAATATTTTATAATACAATCCAAACTTTATCCATATTGGGCTTGAAATGTCAGAATTCGAATAGGCCCTCAAATGAAATCTGGATTTAGAATAGGGCTTAGTCCTTACAATCTAACATATACAAATCCTCCAGGCTTGAGTTTGACTGATTCAGGCCAATGCAAGGCTCTAGTCCTATAACTACAAATTGGGCCTAGGCCTTAGCACGAAAATCTAGCATAACTCACATAAGTTGAAGCCTTAACCTTGATTGTCAATTCATGAATTCTCTATCCAAACACCATCTCATAATCATTCTCTATGAATTACCAAAACTAAAAGTATAGTTAAGAAATGAAATTAAATAAATTTAAATGAAGCCTCTTTCACTAATTACCAAATTTAGTAAAAAAATCCTTTATTAATTACCAAACTACCTATATGAGTGTAGCTCAACTGGTTGCCTACCGTCTCAGGAAGCGGGAGGTTGCCGGTTCGAACCCCCATGGCCTAAGCTTGGTGTGCCCTAGGGGTAATGGGTTCTCCCGTAGAAATTTTACACTGGGTATTCGGCGATTTCGCCTTATGGCTAAATGGGCTAGGTTGTCTATATATGAGGAAATACCAACTGAAATCACATGATTTCTATCAACTGGGCCCACAATCAGTGATTGTATTCAATTTGTACTCCACATCCCTCGCCACCCTTGAATGAGTTTTGCATTAAATAACCTAAAAGTAAGATTGAGTTGAATAAATGACACATAAAATCAATCTCATATGAATAGAATAAATGTTTGGCATCATCATTTGAGCATTTTTTTTATCAATAGAAGATTAGTATTAATATTTAGATTTAACAAATTATTTCTATAAATCGACTACTATTTGAGTTTAACTGGAGCCCACAATTAGAATATATATATATCAACTGGGCTCACAATTAGAATATATATATGGCCATCTTAATAGGGGTAAAATTTATTAAGAGATATAGGATAGAGTAAAATTCTCATTTTATCTCTACCAATGTACTGCTCATTAAGTACCAGTGAACCGATATGCAGAACATATACATGCAAAGTAGTACTCAATGAGCGATACATTGATACAGGTACAATGAAAATTTTATTTCATACCTCCTGACAAATTTTACCTGTGTTAAAATATTTCATATAAACACATGGAAGTACATTGACCAGAGAGTATCAATTACCAAATCCATTTTTAGAAATATTTCTCCATAGAAAGGAACAGGATATCATTGTCTACTTAAAATGAGACACTTGGAGCAATCTTCCTGTGGAAAAAGCAAACACAGGAAGGTCCAGAATTTGAAAATGAGAACTAGAATGGAGGCTTTTGATTTTCTCCTCATGTAGAAAAATTCTTCGAAACAAAGCTCTGACGCCTCTTTTGGCTTTTAAGGCTCACTACTGTGGGATGTACCTTCTGTGTTTTTGCCAAATCTTGGAAACTTTGGGATTTGGGTCGTTGGCATGGGACCCATTGGGACATAGGAGCATGGACCCCAGGTTGGATCTGAATTAGATTTTCCATCAATTTTAGTTAATTGCCCATACTTTTACATTCAAATTCTACACACGCACATCGTCACCATCAAAATCATTTATCTTATTTGTATGGATCAAATTTTTGAGTTTTATTTCTTCCTTCTCTTCAAAGTATTGGATAATAAAAAAAAACATGAGTAGACAAACTCTAAAAGATGGAGTAAAAAATAAGATAGTCCAAGTAAATGATAAAATAAGAAAAAACTCATCTAAAATGATTTAGTCATATAATTCGAAGACCAAAATCGGCTCTAATACATAAAATTGAGAGATTATGAATTGTAGTCATAATGAGGAGTGATAGTGCATCGAAAAAGTAGAGAAAAAGGATAAAAAAAGACATAATTAACAATGGAGTGACCAGCATCGTAGTTTATAATAGGGTATAATAAAAAATTAAAAATCAAGATGACCCATATAAATAAGATAATGGTATGATGATAATGACGACGATGATAATTAAATCTTAATTTTTTAAAAAGGAAAATGCTCAACAATTATATCTATATAAGTAATTTATATTATAATATTTTATAATACAATCCAAACTTTATCCATATTGGGCTTGAAATGTCAGAATTCGAATAGGCCCTCAAATGAAATCTGGATTTAGAATAGGGCTTAGTCCTTACAATCTTACATATACAAGTCCTCCTGGCTTGAGTTTGACTGATTCAGGCCAATGCAAGGCTCTAGTCCTATAACTACAAATTGGGCCTAGGCCTTAGCACGAAAATCTAGCACAACTCACATAAGTTGTAGCCTTAACCTTGATTGTCAATTCATGAATTCTCTATCCAAACACCATCTCATAATCATTCTCTATGAATTACCAAAACTAAAAGTATAGTTAAAAAATGAAATTAGATAAATTTAAATGAAGCCTCTTTCACTAATTACCAAATTTAGTAAAAAACCTTTTTACTAATTATCAAACTACCCACATGGGTATAGCTCAACTGATTGCCTACCATTTCAGAAAGCGGGAGGTTGCCGGTTCGAGCCCTCATGACCTAACCTCTGTGTGTCCTAGGGGTAATGGGCTCACCCGTAGGGGTTTTATGCTGGGTATCTCATGATTTCACCTTATGACTAAGTGGGCTAGATTTGGACTGTCTATATATGAGGAAATACTAACTGAAATCGCATGTTTTCTATCAACTGGGCCCACAATCAGTGATTGTATTCAATTTGTACTCCACATCCCTCGCCACCCTTGAATGAGTTTTGCTTACTCCACATCCCTCGCCACCCTTGAATGAGTTTTGCTTTAAATGACCTAATCAAAAAGTAAGATTGAGTTGAATAAATGACACATAAAATCAATCTCATATGAATAGAATAAATGTTTGGCATCATCATTTGAGCATTTTTTTTATCAATAGAAGATTAGTATTAATATTTAGATTTAACAAATTATTTCTATAAATCGACTACTATTTGAGTTTAACTGGAGCCCACAATTAGAATATATATATATATATATATATATATATATCAACTGAGCTCACAATTATATATATATATATATATATGCCCATCTTAATGGAGGCAAAATTTGTTAGGAGATATAGGATGGAATGAAATTCTCATTTTATCTCTATTGGTATACTGTTCATCAAGTACTGGTGAACCAATATGCAGAACATATATATGCAGACTGGCGTGTTATCGATTCACCAGTACTCAATGAGCGATACATCGGTAGAGGTATAATGGAAATTTCATTCATCCCTCTTAACAAATTTTGCCCGTGTTAAAATAGGTGCCCATAGCAGGGGTTTAAAAATCGGTATCGGCCGATATATCGGCCGATACGATATGTCGACCGATATATCGTTATCGGCCGATATTTTTCTCTTTCTTTCTTGTTTTTTAAAATATCGACCGATATTTTGATATCGGACCGATATAATACGGCCGATATCAAGGCCGATATTGTGAATATCGGCCGATACGATACATATCGGCCGATATTCACATATACAAAACCGATATATATCGGCCGATACGTATCGTATCGGCCGATATTTAAACCCCTGGCCCATAGAACCACATGGAAGTACATTGATCAGAGAGTATCAATTACCAAATCCATTTTTAGAAATATTTCTCCATAGAAAGGAACAGGATATCATTGTCTACTTAAAATGAGACACTTGAAGCAATCTACCTGTGGAAAAAGCAAACACAGAAAGGTCCACAATTTGAAAATGAGAACTAGAATGGAGGCTTTTGATTTTCTCCTCATGTAGAAAAATCTTGGAAACAAAGCTCTGCCGCCTCTTTTGGCTTTCAAGGCTTACTACTGTGGGATGTACCTTCTGTGTTTTTGCCAAATCTTGGAAACTTTGGGATTTGGGTCGTGGGCATGGGACCCACTGGGACATAGGAGCATGGACCCCAGGTTGGATCTGAATTAGATTTTCCATCAATTTTAGTTAATTGCCCATACTTTTACATTCAAATTCTACACGCACATCGTCATCATCAAAATCATTTATCTTATTTGTCTTGATCAAATTTTTGAGTTTTATTTCTTCCTTCTCTTCAAAGTATTGGATAATAAAAAAAAACATGAGTAGACAAACTCTAAAAGATGGAGTAAAAAATAAGATAGTCCAAGTAAATGATAAAATAAGAAAAAACTCATCTAAAATGATTTAGACATATAATTCGAAGACCAAAATCGGCTCTAATACATAAAATTGAGAGATTATGAATTGTAGTCATAATGAGGAGTGATAGTGCATCGAAAAAGTAGAGAAAAAGGATAAAAAAAGACATAATTAACAATGGAGTGACCAGCATCGTAGTTTATAATAGGGTCTAATAAAAAATTAAAAATCAAGATGACCCATATAAATAAGATAATGGTATGATGATAATGACGACGATGATAATTAAATCTTAATTTTTTAAAAAGGAAAATGCTCAACAATTATATCTATCTTACCCACACGGGTGTAGTTTAACTGGTTGTTTCCCGCTTCAGAAAGCGAGAGGTTGTTGATTCGAACCCATGGCCTAACCTTACTGTCCCTTAGGGATAGTGGATTCATCCGTGGGGATTTTAGTAGGATTGTTTCTGAGTTTCCCACACATTAATCCAAAAAAAATTATATCTATTTTAAAATGCACTGATGTGATAATTCCTTTGATTGAATATTTTTATTTCTTAACTCTCTTGAAAGATCAAATAATATTAAATTCATGGATTGTAGTCTAATTTCTTGGATCCAAATATGATTATCAAAGGAATCAAAATTGTGGGTCCCTGCTTAATTGGACCCAGTTGTTCATGAGATGCCCACCTTCAGTCTCAGTTGGGTTCTGTGGCAGATATTTTACTTTAGGAATTATTGATGCCCTGGTTTGTCAAGAGAAGGAAGTGACACATAGTTCTACGCCCATAAAGTCAAAAATGTAATTTCTGAGTGACTGGGGCTCAATGGAGGAATGGGGTTAGAGTGAGAAGATTCAGCTAATGGAGCCCCCTTTTGGGTTCAATTTCCATCTGATACAGCTTACAATTCTATTGATTTAATTGTAGGTCCCAGTTGAAGTGGTTGGAATCCAGTGGTTCAATTATACATGTGTCTCATACTTTCATCTTGTCTCACACCAAATTTCAAAATTAGGTACCTGACTTTTTTTTATTGTTGATGTTTTTGTGACAAGACGTCAGGGTTTATTTATATATTTTTTTAATTAAAATATGTGGGAATGGAATCCCTCGAGGGCAAGCATCAATGATATATATCAGATATCGGTCGATAAATAAAGGTTTAAAAAACCGATATTTAAATTCTTGTTAGACGTCTTTCTTGTTTCAGAGAAACAACAATATTGAGCAAAGAAGAAAATTAACACAATATAAAGATTAACGTGTTCCCTTTCAGAACGTTTATAGGTTCAACACCGATCCACTATGCTCAAAGACAAGAAATCGAAGTTAGTCGGTCATGGCTCTTGGTTATAGTTTTTCGCTCATAGCTTTCTCTCTAAAAAAAAAAGACATTATATACTGCCCTAAGTAGAGTTTACACAATGTGCAATGTGAAATTACAAAATTATCTTCCAATAAAAAAATCAGTTCGGGCGCTCCGCCTCCTACTCTAGACAAAGGGGCATTGCCCCCCTCCCCCCTTTGACCCCACGAGCTCAACCCGGAGCTTGACCCGCGACCGAATCAATAATACATCTCTGATGATCAGGCTCCATGTGGTTAAACAGATGAGACTTGTAGCCTATTTGCTTCTAGGTCCATGGGCCCATTTCATGGTGTTTTCGGATCATCTTCCTTATTTGGCCAGATTTGCAGCTAGGGTTATCAATGGATCTGATTAGGCTAATTTTCATTATGGGTGGTCGACCTATTCATTTTGGACTCTCAACCAAATCCACTTGTCTATTAAGCAGAAATGTGTTTGTGCAACTTTTTTTTCATAAATGGGTCAAGATACGGAATCGGCCCTTTTGGGGTTGGGTTCTGACTGAGTTATCAGGTTAGTTCATAAGTTTATAGAACAAGTTGGACTCAAGTTGGGTTAAGTGACCTAGGTTTTATAAAAACCCTAACCCAAACCAACTATTTGTTAATTGGGTTCATGTTAGGTTAAAAACTGCCACTCTGTATGCACCATGTGTTAGTCCTGCACGAGCCCATACTGCTAAATGGGTTAGGCCCAGTCCTATACATGCTTACAGGCCCAAATGCAATGCTTGAGCCTTGAACCCTCCTCTCTGGCGTATTGAACATGGAACGTACGACAATTAACTTTTTGCAGGCCCAAAGATTTAAATTGACCGATACAGTTATGTCAGCATACGGGGCACCCAGCAAATTTTGGTAGATTTTCAAGTATATTGACTAAAACGTTAGTCGGATTACATGGGTAGCTCTACCCCGCTTCATGAAGTGGACTTCTTAACCGTCAGACCAACCCCTATACCATATTTTACTAGTTGATACACAACAGACATGACTTTTCCATATCGATGGGGGCCAATCCAACATATATCAACCAATATTTAAATATCAACCATTTTTCTCTCAAGTTGGGCCTCACAATGGAACAGTTTGGGCTTGGACATGGTTAGCCTTGGCTCAACCCAACAAGCCATCCCTGTCATCAGTGCTTTGAAAAAGTTTAATGCAGAATCAACTGTTTTAGATCAAAAGAAAGCCAATTGAGAAACACTGCCATGGCAAGATGGTTATCCTTGGAAGCCATTGGTCCTGAAAGTCAAAATAGGGGTGAAGAGGTCGAGAACTTCCTAGTCATTTGTAATTGGCTTTTTTTTTTTTTTTTAAATTATATCTCAGTATGCTGTGTAATCATGTATTCAGTATATTTCTACAGAACAAAGCAATTGTGTAAGGCAATTCTCTTCTGCTTTCTTTATAACAATGCCACTATCATTTTTCTCTTACTGTACATACAGGAACCCTTTTTTTATAACCAAAGTGTTCAGGCCTCTCAGAGCACCCGCTTAATCCTTGAGGCATATATACACTACAAGAACTTTCATCATTAAAAAAAGAAAAGAAAAGAAAAGAAAGAAAGAGTAAAAGGGGGATTGGAATCAATCATTGTTGTAATCAATCATCTAAACAGTCACAAATTTAACTTGCAGAATGATCATCTGTTTAGTGAGGCTGCCAGTATAAATGGAGTTGCCACTTCGGCATCGATCATCTTTGGCAAGAACTTCTTTTGTCAATAGATGAGACTTTGAGCTCTCTTCTCCATGACCAAAGCCATCATTTGTATGGCTCCAAAATATTCAGTCTTCAACTTGGGAGTTGAAAACAAAACTGGGGAATACTGTAGTGATGTCCCTGAAAGTAATGAAAATATAATGAAGGTAAAAGAGAGTGGAGAGAACAGCTGGATATGACTGCACACTGGCTAAACCAAAATGTTAGCCTCCACAAAATCCTAACAACAAAATGCTGAAGAGCCAAACAGATTCTGGGAATGCAACTTATAAGGACACCATACTATTTAAAAAATAAAAAAATCTAATGACGTCTTTATACCATTTTGCTGTAAAATTTTCGTCTTATTTAATTTAACAAAGCATACAGAGGTTCAGCTTTTGGCCAAACAATAGTAGAATGATATGATCAGACAAATAATAATGAAAACAAATTCAGTTCTATCGTAACGTTTATGCTTCACTTCTGACTAAGTAATTTCCACCATGATAACCATGCTCAAAAAAAATAATGGCGAAACAGATCCAGACACTCCCAAAACTAACTGCCTGAACCCTGCAATGTTTTGTCATGGTAACCACATTCCTGTTACCGTTTTCAGTGACCTTGGCTGATATTAAAATGTCCAATAGTAATTACTCAGTGAACTTTTTATGTATAGTTTTAGTCATCACTGTGGATATAAATTCTCTTTTTCATGATGTAAGACTAACAGAGGGTCCACTTTTTCAGAGAAGAGAAGATACGAGATGAAACTATGATTAAATAATAAAGCAGATAATTACAGGAATAAATAAAATGCAGAAGAAGAAGGTGAAGACATGATGAAAAATGTCATACTTTAAATAAGGAAGTGTCATGTTCTTCAAAAGGGAGGGGTGTCGCATAACAAAGTCTTTCCATTCATCTTTACTAATCCGACCATCCATGTCTGCATCAGCATCAGCAAATGTCTACATGATAGAGAAACAGTAAGTGCTCTTCCAAAAAAATATCAAGAGGAAAACATGGAAGCTGAACCTGGAATGAGCCCTTGCCTTGTCAATAATGGCTTCAATCAGTTCATTTGAGATGTTCAACTCTGACTCCACCATAATAGCAATTACCATTTGCTTAACCTGAAAACAGAATATTTCTCAACCAGTTAATCAATCTGTCCATGGACACCCTAAGGATAGAAGAACATGCGGTAGATTGGAGATGAGGAAGAAACAAAAAATCAAATGAACCACTACATCATGATGAAGTAAATACATGATGAAAATAACGATAAGATATAGGAGATAAAACAGACATTCACATTCATAATCTGCTAAAATCCCAAAAAAAATGAATGTTGCTAAGATATGAAAAGAAAAAAAAATTATTACTATGTCTTGTAAAAGAGAGCAGTAATTTTAACTCATTCTGTGCATAAAATACTAGCATAATATTTTGTTCTGATAAATATTTAATAAACTGATCCACATACCAAATATTAGTTAAAAAAACGGATTTTCTCAAAATTCAGCAATTTAAAAAAAAAAAAACACTTGGGGTTTTAAGAGAGAACAGATGTATATTCTTAAAAGAGAGGAAGAACGTGGAAAACTGAGATGTAAGCCGAAAGATCAGATGTGTGTGAATCTCAGACCAACGAGACACCCAAAAAGAAAAATAACTCCTCAGAACTCAAAAAGAAGTAAAATTACAAGAATAGATTTTGGGAAAGGGTAAAATAAAAATATCATCTTAATGACTGCAGAAAACTAGAAGCTTCAGAGATAGCTCATTAAACTGTAAGCCATTTATTTACATAACAATTTCATATTCCATAGAAAGGTAATGGTCAGTGTTCACATGAGTGTCTCCCATACAGGACAGCTGGTGGTTCTCCACTTACGCCAAGGATATGACTCAATATCACTGGGCATGGAAACAAATCTTGGATCCATTGAATAATTGGATTCACAATCCTATTCAACACATTCAGAACTATTATGTCTGCCAATCCATACTTGTCTACCCGATGCAGGCTTGACAAATAAATTGTCGAAGCCCGAATATTACGCGGAAGCAATATCAATTGAATAACCTTTTGAAATTTGTTTGGCTTGTAGTTGGAACGATGATACTCAACCTGGAAATCTTCTTCTCCTAGATCTCAATACAGCAGATCTGTTCTTGCTGTAACTGGGCCTGAAATAGCAACTTGGCCCGTTGGACTGAATATCGTCTCCAACTGAATCCAAGATGGTGCCTGAAAAGGGGTGTGAATCACCGTCGTCCCCTCTGTTCTGCTCTTCAGAACTTACTCAGTTCATGCAGAAAACATCTGGAAATCCCTTTGATTTTCAATCATTGTGTCACCAATAGTATGGGCCTGACAGACGAACAAAGGGAAAGGCCAAGTCTGATGGATACAATCAGAACACGTTTTCAATATGCTGCTGTTGCTGGGTTGCTCGGTCCTCAACTGAGAACAGCACCGCTGCCCCAATTAGGCTGGGAATCTGGCCACTTGGCGCTGTTGGCCTGGCCTAAAAACAGAGGAGTCTGCCGTGTATTGCAGACACTATCCTCCCATGAATCCTGCAACTGCAGTATTCTATCTTCACAAAACAACCACCGTTGTTAAGAAATAAACACAAACTTTTATTAATCAAAATCTGCCTTTACTCGTTAATTACATCTCCTTATATAGGAAAATAAAAACTAAAAATAACCTCAACTAAGTAGGAACCGACCTCCCCACATACAGATTCGAACTCCAAACTTGGCAATTCCTAATTACATAAAGTACTAAATAAACTAAAGTCCTAAATTAAACATAATATCCAAGTTGGAAATTACTAAATAATTGCCTATCACCGATTGAAACCCTATCCTATTCTAACTAGGACTACCCATCAACGCGATTGCCTGTATTGGGGCAAATCTTCATGCATGGAATTAATTTTCATGTATGAAAATAATTTCATGCCAACAATTGTGTTTAGTTGGGGCACTTTGTAGACCTCCAGGCTTGACGAGCTTGGCCTTGATCATGTGTTGGGCTCGCTTTGGACTTGGACCTTTGAAGCAACCAACTTGTATTTCATTCTGGCCCATTGTGAAATTGGCTTTACCTTTGGACCAAACTGCTCACACACCCGCCGGGATCGAAAATAAAGTTTTCATCCTTCGACTCGGGGCTCGAACTTGCTAATTTAATAATGCACCCGCCCGGGTCAAAATTAAAATTTTGATTAAGTCCACAGATACCCGCATCACTACCCAATTAACATAGTAGTCAAAGCGCAAGGCAATCATAGCCACCCAATGCCCGTGGCTTGTGGGCGACTGCGTGCATCCGAAGTTTTACCCAACACCCCTATACTCAGGGAGAGATCAGGATCTTGGGGTTCTCCGTCATTTGGAAAAAAACGCAAGGCAGATTCAAGGTACCAAGTGGTATAGAATTGAACAAAATTCAAAACCATGTGAAATTCACCAAAGAAAATAAGAATTTTAGAAATCTAGAATTGATTTGCTTGAATCAATTCTCAGGAACTAGAAGTAAAATTCACCCAATGAAAACAAAATTTGAACTAGGACCCTAAGGAAAATTAAAGCAAAATCAAACTAGAAGCAACTAGAAAGCCAAAACTCACCACAAATGAGAGAACTCAAACTTGCTCAAAGCAATTGGAATTGAACTTGGGATGCTCTAGCACACGCCAAGGCCCTCTATTTAATAAGAATTTTTCACAAAATATTTACAAAGATTGTCAGCAATGCATGCTTGACATGTAGCACCTACTTAACTAGATTGAATCTCAACCATTGATTAAAATACACAAAATTAGTATGAGAATCTACATGGTCGACTCCAAGGATGCTTGGACCACCAATTCACACCATTGCCTCTCTTGGGTGCTTTCCTTCTTGGTTGCTTGCTTTTGTGAGCATTTGGGACCACTTCATGCATGTGGCCTTCAAATGGATCCTTAATTGGATTTGGGTCTTCAAATGGGTCAATTGGGCATGCAAACCCTTTAATTGGGCCATTGTACCCATATACCATTTTCATGGGCTGATTTGACATAAATTTGATGGGCTTTTGAGTGAGAATTTGTGGGTCTTTTAGTTCATCAATCTTATCTTGAAATTGAAGTGCCGATTGGACATTTTCTTCGCCTAAGTCTTCCTTAATGTCTCAAATTTTCACTCGATCATAAACCTAGCATGTTTAGAGAACCATTTCATCTTCAATCTTCCAATTATCTTCATTCATTTCAATTGAACCATTGATGCCCTCATCACATTCATAGTTGGATCTGAATCCAGACCAACCTCAAATCAACTTGACAGCAACCTTGCTCACATATATGACGGGAACTCAAATGGGAAAAGACTGGAAAATCAACAAAAATAGAGAAAATGGGATTCAGATTTCTCTGAGGGGAAATCAACCTCCTACTCTGGTTTCAATTTTGAGGATAAACCGGTCTCCTAGCCAAAGGCTGTTTTTTTGGGGAAACTCTTCTCTTGCCTTCACTTTCCAATTAACCCTATAAATGGGCTTGGCATACAACTCAAATGGAGAGTACAATCAAGGAAATAAACCCAAAATATCTCTAAAATATTTTATGACTAGGACCCTGTCAATATCATCCACCATCCAATAAGTGTTGCAACAATCACCTAAAACAGTCACCCATGTAAAATACGCTGAAGGGATGGGCTTACCTAGAGTTTACAACTCAATTCACCTCTGAACGTCTATTTTCTTCAGAGTGATTTCTTATCCACATAATACTTTCTGATATGCAGGGAAATATCTGTATATGTTACTCTTCAATTCTTCACATCAAACACGAGTTTATGTATTTGTGTGCACACACATTTTCTAGCATGGCATTTGAACAAGCAAAAGAATCCGTGACAAAGATACAAATATTTCAATCTATATCGCATATGAGTAACCTTAGGATTATAATACTGGAAAATTCATGTCAAGTGATAAGAACATCAAGTTGCACCGAAAGATATGTAAGGGAAAGAGGAAGAAGCAATGACGCATTGAACGCTGACACAATCCCAATACCCAATCAGCACAGAATATATGCAAGTCTTATCAACTAGAATCTACAAGATATCAATATTGTTCAGAATATAAATGTTGGTTATATTCTCACTTTCCAATTGCAAAGAGACCATGGAAAATAATACTGATGAAAAGAGTTAACATACTTCTTCACGGTCAATGTATCCTGTCTGTCTGAGGTCATATAGCCTAAACGCGACTGCAAGAAATCCAAAGAAAAATAATTCACAGGTTATCAATATAATATGTAATCTGGATATACCAATAACAAAAAATTGCCTATCCTGCACCCAGGAAACTTACAATCAATTTTCTCTTCAATAGGTGTGTAAGGGTGGAAGACACTAAGTGCATGAACAAACTCATCAAATTCGATAACGCCATTCTGCTTTTCATCAAAAAGATCGAAAACCTATATAAAACAAGATATGAGCTAGTAGATAGGGTCAGAAACCTTTAAAAAATGAAACATGAGCTGCTGCTATGCACTTACCCTATCCACAAAAAGATTCTCACCAGATGGAGTCTGAAATAGAGCCAACTGCAACTCTTCCTACAAAATAAACATGGTGACAAAATAAAATGTAAGGACAGAACAAATAAAGAAGAAGAAGATAGCATTGCCTTCATAGCAGCTAACAAAATCAATAAAAGCCAGGGCAACGACTCCTCCACAGCAAATCAAGAACACATGACAAGATGGTGGGGTCCATCAATCCACTGGGTGTCCAAGCTAAGGTGATGAAATGGGCTGTACCAATCATTTTTACCATCCAAGCTCAGATGATGAAATAGACCGTCAAAATGATGGAACAGTCAAAAATGACGATTGATCTTATCATTGTTAGAAGACTAATCCATGATCACCCTTGAATCTGGTAGGGTGAGCAGACTCAATCACCAAGCCATGTGTTATAAGAACAAAATCATTGGTTCATTGCAGGAAACGAGACACTGAGCTACGACTCCCAAACCTAAATGTTCACCCACCCACACACTCACATACACACAGAGACACCCACCCACCCAGAGACAGAACCATTTTTCCACCCTTCGCTTTCTCTTCTAGCAAACACCACACCTGCAACCATTTCTCCACCCTTCTCTTTCTCTTCTAGCAAACACCACACACAAACACATTCACACACATAGAACCATATCTCCACCCATCACTTTCTCTTCTAGTGAAACATCAGACACACACACAGGACCATTTCTTCACCCTTTGCTTTCTATTCTAGTGAACACCAAACAAAAGCAAGATGGAAGGAGGGGCTTCTCCACCATGTGTTTTGCCCACCTAGTGGGACATCCCATTTTTCACTTACCCCACATCCAAATACTTCAGGGATCTGATGACTCCAGGATAAGGTTTGCTAGAGAGTAATCCTATGTTTGTTCCTTGTGACTGTCATTCATTTGAATGACTACTTTCAAAGGCAACCCTTAAAGGCACCATATGACAAGCAGAACGATTCTTTTCAGCTATGAACTCATGCATTCTTAGTTATTTACAATATCCATTCACTCATTTTAACCAGAGTTTAAAAACTTTAAACTTGAACTTGACTTGAAAAACACTTGAGTAACTTGGATGAGGTTTTCAACTAGACTTGGGAAAACTTAGAACAACTCTTTGACTCGCTTGACTCACATGTATCTCCCTCTCTAACACAGTTTCACATGATTTGAACATTTTGGTGTGAGTTAGGGTTAAAAAGTGATAGCAACCTTTGCTCACCCTAAGACTTACCTTAGGGTCAACAAGTCAAATTAACTGGAACTGACTATCTTAGTTTTTTTTTTTTTTTAAACCAAATCGAATACACAATCAAGTTTATTCATTGATTCTATCAACATGTCAACAGCATCCATGAGACAAACATAATACTAGTAAAATGTAATCAATTCATGGCCATAAAAAAGAACAGCCCTGAAATCAGAAACTATTAGTCAGTACATTTTTTTGACACCAAGTCATCATCAACCATCGATAGCCATTATGAATTGTAAAAGATGAACAGAAGAGGAGCAAATGTGACTTCTGAAGTCCACAGCACTCCAAACACACTATGGAACAAAAACCCATAGATTGTGCAAAAACAACCAACAGCATTGCAGTTTGGGTAATTGAGTCATTTTAAAAAACGGGAAATTGGGTACCTTATGTATGAGGCCGTCGTCGATGATGGAACTACTCAATTTCTTGAATAGCTCATAGAGAGCCTCAACTTCATTGACAGTGACTATAATGCAGAAGGAAAAAAACAAAATCAACACCAAAAATAACATGCCCAATATAAGAAATAGAGAAAGAGGTTAGAGAGTTGGAGCAAAAACCAGACATGGTGAGTTCTTGGCAAGGCTAGCAATGTCGTGAATTTGGAAGCAGCGCTTCCGAGGCCGCTGGTTGAAGCAGTCGGTCATGGCAAACACAAGAGCTTCAATGATAACAACTAATGGTATCAAAGCCGCGCAGAGACGCTCCCCTATCGTCAGAAAGCTCGATCTCTGCATCAACAATGCTAGAAGTGAGATGTGAACCAATTAAGAAACAAAATATGCTGGAATGGTTCGTGGAATCCATTTTCACTGCAAAACACCATTTCATCTCTCCCTCTCTACCTACTACTCAGAAATGAAACAATCTCTGCAAAACACCATTTCATCTCTCTCCCTCTCTACCTACTACTCAGAAATGAGACATACCCACATACAGAAGGAGAAAAAGAAAAAAAGGAAGCCCCTTTCCACCATAGAATTGTTTGTGGAATCCATTTTCCCCCGAATAAAATCATCAGATCTCTCTCTCGGCAGATGTGAGAGAAACCCGCATGGAGAAAGGAGAAAAAGAGTATGGAAAGTACTTTTACCTGAGAATTGTCTGTGGAATCCATTTTCCTCTGCAAAACACCATTAGAACTCGATCTCACGATTTCTCTTCAGTGATTAGACAACAAATAAAGAAAATGAAGGAAACAAGACATTCCGTTTCGAGTGTTTATTACGAAAACTCTAATTTGAGGTACCAGAGTAACCAGTTTTCGTCCCTCTATTTTAATTTTAATTAGTATATTAATTTATTAATTTCGATTATTACAATTACAAAAGGTAAAATTTTATTGAAATTTTATTCATTGATTTAAACAATATAAATGAACATTTGATAGAGAAATTCATTCTAAATATTAACTTTATTTCATTTAAATAGAATGGTTGTAATATATTGAAAATATTTTTTATATTCTTATATTAATAATTATTTCTTTAATTTTATAAGATAACTAAATCTTATATAATTATCAAATATTATATAATTTAAATTAAATAAAAATCTCATAACTTAATTATATATTGTCGTAACATTTTCCAGACTATGAACTGCTGCTTCCGTTTTAAACTTCTCTTTCTTTCTATTTACGTCACTAACGTCTTTATAAAAAAGAGAATTTTAAAAAGTTTTGATGGCCCACTTATAACAGCGCTGACAGACAAGATTTCGAAATCCCATCTGAAATTACCATTTTTGGCTTATTATAAAAAAAAAATGAAATTCCTCGCCGAGTAAAGGGTATGGAGCACGATTATATCGTGAAGAGAGATTTTCAAAAGATAATTTATATAAATAAGGTATTAAAATTTATTTAATCTGAATTTAATAAACTTTGTTATCAATTTTAATTGAAAAGGGTATAATTTTGTACTTCAAAAATTATATTTAAATAATTAAAAAAAATGGTATTCCCTCTTAATTCTTTAGTTATGATTTTTTAAGTCTAAAACTATATACCATTCTCACTTAAAATCTGTCCCGGAGTTTATAAAATTCAGAGTAAATGAATTTTGATACCTTGTTTGTTGAAATCGGTTGAGAAAATGTTTCGTTTGAAAACTTGAGCCAAACGTGTAGAGGTTAAAGTTGGCATTGAGACGGTTCTCAACTAATTTCTACACCCTTTAAGTGAAAAAGGTATAGTTTTATACTTCAAAAATCATATTCAAATAATTCAAAAATCATACCCTAAACCCTAAAACTATGCGATTTCTCAACCGATTTTTGAAAAGGGTGTAGAAATTGGTCAAAAAATGACCTCGTTTGAAAATTCCTCTCCACATTACAGTCGTGCTCTTAAGGATCGTCCATCTCCACATTACAGTATGCTCTCAGTTAATAATCATTCGGACGGAGTTTCTGAACGATCTTTGGATATTAATAAAGGTGTGTTTGGACGTTGGACTCAAACAGATCTCTCGCTTCTTGAAGCGAGAAGTAACCAGTTGAGCTACCCAACATTGGATAAAATTTTGATATATATTGACTGATAAAATATGTATTACTCGATATTTTTAACTATATTTTTTTTGTTTGAAAACAAATGATCTCTTTTATTATGTTATTCATTATGATTTCTACTATTATACCGGTCCTCAAAATTTTCAAATTATATTAACCCCTCTAAGATTCCCATAATTAGCTAGATTTCAATGTTAATTAAGGCCATCAATTAGATAGGGCCAAATGAATGTGAAGCCTGTCACTGTCGTTCTATTTGGATCTATTTGTTATTGTAATGTTTCTCTCTTCTATAATGCTTGTAATAATGCATTATAATTTATAATATACACATTGACACAACCAATGAGTGCTACTTTAGGTAAAGCAAACTTGAATGAAAATGGAGAGGATAAAATAATAAATAGAATTATGAAGAGATTACACCATTATTAAGTAATTCATGGGCTATCAACATAGATCAAGTGCAACTTTGCTATTGGCGCCAACTTTTCTAAAATATGGCATATGATAAGCAAATTGAGACCTATGTATTATTTTACATTTTTAACACGAGGCTTTGTCCCGGCCATTTTAGCACGTGTGTCGCCTAGGGCATAAGGGGCATGATGACTTGAAGTCATCCTCACCTTCCTCTAGCTTATAACCGATCTATTCAAAATTCCAAACTCAATGGTAGCAACTAAACATGAGGGTTGCGCTCGCTGTGGGACTTAACCCAACACCTTACCGTGTGAAAGAAATCGGAATGAAAAGTGTCCATTGTCTAATAGATAGGAGAGAGGTATTCCAAACCTTTGGAATAGGTTCAAATCCTATTGGACGCAATTTATTTCCATTTATTTTTATAGATTGATATGTCAAAAACCCTATTTTGAATGATTCGAATCAGAAACATTTCTAACGATCCCTCTTATACTAAGAATAATAAATTTCTTTATGTTTGTTCCTCAAGTATCAATGAATAGGTTGACAACAGATCTATAGAAAAAAAAATTCATTGAATATGTAGTTCATAAAAAATTATATAGATAAGATCAATTAAGTTAAATTTTTTAAGAGTACAAAGTTTAAATATTAAAAAATAATTTAAACAAATTAAGTTTTAAGAATTTAAAAAATATAGTTTGATTGATTCAAACAAAGTGATTTTTAGTGAATCATTTATTAAAAAAAAAAATTCTATCATCGTCCCACTCATTTAATTGGCCTTATACTCACTAGTGACTAGGTGATATAAAATAAAATTTGTTTGATTTGCAAGTGAGTCCACCTCAACTCCACAAACACCTCTTCTCTCCATCACATTGATCTATCTCTTGACTTGGGCAGGGTAAAAAAAGCGACTAACTTGTGTCGGCCGATAAAGAGCATTGTCATTATGTGTCGGTACAATGTTACAACGTCGATAAAAAATAAGAAAATAGGTCAAAATGAAAAACCTAGTGTGAAATTATTTTTATTTAAAAAACAATTATTTATGGAGTATTAGACCATTGTGAGTCAAAATTTTGATATTAATAAAATATATCTTAATTTTTTAAAAAAAATCTAAAATTTAAATTGAAGACCAATATAAAAAACACTTACTATGAAATTCATGTTTCCTAGTATCCTATTTCTACAGTTACATGATTGAAATAATATTCCTCATCATCATTTTTACTCTAACCTATCACCATAAATCATAGTTAAATAATAAAAATCTTAATATTAAATCTTAATATTCAAAATTTTATTTTTAATAATAAACGGTTAATTCAACAATTAATATTATTTAGATTATTTAAAAAAAATTAAATAAGGATTCAAAAATAAATAAAGTATATAGAAATTGAAGCTGACAAACTAGTTACTACCATCAACCCTTAATTCTATTTACCTGAGTCTGCTTTATAAATTTATCTTTTCAATTAATTCTGTCTTTATAAAAGAATAAAAATATATAAATAGTCATAACTTATTATATTATATTTAGGCGGACTATAAAGATACCTGAATTTCTTATCTCTACACATCCGTTTTTAACTTTTTGGGTGAAATTATCATTCTACCCGTGTTTTAACTCATCCGAACGAACTGCCAGTTCATTCTCAGTTCGTTCGGATGAATACAGTCATTTGAACACATACCTTATCTAAACCAAACTGTTAATTCAAACGAATGAACATATATATATCAATTATTTACAAAATTCGACTCATTCGTTCAAATGAACACTCGTTCGAAGGAACAAATATTAAACTAAGGTATTCGTTCGGATGAGTATATTTATTCGAATGAACTGAAAATTAACTGAAAATTCGTTCGACTGAATTTATACATTTGGGTAGAATGATAACTTCACTCAAAAATTCAAAAAACGAAGGTGTAAAGGCAGGAAATTCGAATGCCTGTATAACTGTCCTATATTTATGGTTTCCACCAAACTTGAAAACTTGAGTCCTACCGAAAAAAAAAAAATTAACACAAGTCAAAACAAAACAAGTAGTCATCAAAATTCAAAATCAGACAACACTCAACAGCAGGTCTTCGTGACTTTTATTTTTAAAATAAATTACAACTCGATGACCAGTATTATCATTTAAAGAAAACAATTCTTGTAAATAATTAGAGTAATTAAATTTAAAATAAATTAAATAGATAATTAAAGTATCTTTTTTAACAATCACTGATTTTATTTATTTAAAATAATTAAAAAAATGATTCTTTTATAATAATATATCAACTATGTATAGTTTACTTTTTTATATTGTAATATTTAATAGATTAATATATTATTTAAAATTAAAATTGTGTCCTAATATATCCAGATTCTTCAGCAGTTGACCTTCCAATCCCAAAAACACCTCAAGTTCTTCCTGCTCTTAGATCCTTCTTCCTTCCAAATCGGGAGAGGGAAGCAGAAGAAGAAGAAGAAGAAGAGAGAGAGAGGGCCGATGGGTACTGCTTCTCTTTCCATCCTATCCCCTTCCAAACCAAACCCAAGTCCAGAAGAAGGGGACTCTCAAAACCCTTCTCAAGCCCTACTTCTTATCCCACCAAAAGATCCCATTTCCTCTTCCAATTCCGCCTCCACCAAGACGCTTGCATTCACTTTCCTCCTCCTGACCACCTTTTTCGCAGTCGCCGCTTCCATCGCCTTCGCTTTCCTTTTCTTCTCCTCTTCCCAATCCTCTTCAGTATCCACACCCCAAAGATCTCTTGAATTCACTGCCCGTCCTCTTTCGAAACTCCAAAAACCCGTAGTTCTCCTCATTTCCTCAGATGGGTTCCGATTTGGATATCAATTCAAGACCCATGTCCCCAACATTGCCAACCTCATCGCCAATGGGACTGAAGCTGAGACCGGCCTAATTCCTGTCTTTCCGACCCTCACATTCCCCAATCACTACTCGATCGTCACGGGCCTCTACCCGGCCTACCATGGTGTAATCAACAACTTTTTTGTCGACCCAAAGTCCGGTGAGGTTTTCACTATGAAAAGCCATGAACCCAAATGGTGGCTCGGCGAGCCGCTGTGGGAGACGGTTGTCAATCATGGGTTGAAGGCAGCTACCTATTTCTGGCCCGGATCTGAGGTGGTCAAAGGTAATTGGAAATGCCCTTTGAATTATTGTAGGAATTATAATGGTTCTGTCCCATTCGAGGATCGGGTTGATACTATTTTGCAGTATTTTGATCTGCCCAGCAGTGAAATTCCTGCCTTTATGACCTTATATTTTGAGGACCCGGATCATCAGGGCCACCAGGTCGGACCGGATGATCCGGAGATTACAGAGGCAGTTGCCAGAATTGATAGAATGATTGGTAGATTGATCAAAGGGCTAGAACAGAGAGGGGTGTTTGAGGATGTTACTATAATTCTAGTGGGTGATCACGGGATGGTTGGAACTTGTGATAAAAAGCTCATTTTCCTAGAGGATTTGGCTCCATGGATTGACATTCCAGGTGACTGGGTTATGACCCATACCCCTGTGCTCTCAATTCGGCCCCCTCCGGGCATCTCTCCTTCAGATGTAGTACAAAAGATGATGGAAGGGTTGAGTTCTGGGAAGGTTGAGAATGGGAAGAAGTTGAAAGTCTTTCTCAAGGAGGACTTGCCGGAACGGCTTCATTATTCTGCAAACGATCGGATCCCTCCGATAATTGGGCTGGTTGATGAAGGGTTTAAGGTGGAGCAGAAGAGATCGAAGAGGAAAGAATGCGGAGGAGCACATGGGTATGACAATGCATTCTTCTCAATGAGGACAATCTTTATTGGTCACGGCCCACAGTTTGCAAGGGGTCGGAAGGTTCCATCTTTTGAGAATGTTGAGATATACAATTTGATCACTACCATTCTTCAGATAAAAGGAGCTCTCACAAATGGTACATCATCATTTCCAAGTTCTGTCCTTCTGCCTAACAAATGAGATTCAACAGAGACCTGTAAGGATTAATGTAGGTTGCATCGGGAAGTTTAGAGTGAGGAAGATTATGGGTAGTAACTCAGCAGATAGATGACACGGAATAAGTATCTCTGCTCTTCTTTCTTCTCATGTGATACGATGGGGGAATTTGTAATCTACTTGTACCATTAGAGATCATGCTTTGCCTTCGTATAATTGAAAGGATGGCAGTTCTTTTTCTGGTTCTTGGTCATCCTTTCATCAGGATAAGGGCATACTGTAAGTACCATTGGCTTACTTGGAGTTCCATCACATAGTTTTTACTGCCTGTTTAATCTTTGATGCGCCTATGTCTTCACAAGTTGAAGTTCAACTTTGTATCATGTTATTCTTAGTCTTGCTAAACATTTGGGATTGTATTGTGGCATCACTAGTTTTCTTTATCATGAAATGCTGTTACTTTGCTGCTTGAACTGCTGTCACTTAAAAATCCTGACTCCCTTTCAAGTATTTCTCTGGTTTACCTCATGTAGTAGCTATTTTACATTTCTATGTTCTCCACATTAGACTTTAAGTAACTCATACCAAGCACGATTAAATGAGAGGTTTTGGCCTGTCATATACCAGTTTGACTGAACTAATTGCCCCAAGGCATACATTTTTCTGCATCTAACAAACTTTGTGCTACCCATTTTCCTATGTTATCAAAACTTGACTCTGATACTTTGATTGTTGTATACTTGTATCGATCTTGAACAAGAGTTGCAATTGTTTATATTCAGGACTAACTATCTATTTCCAAGACCTTACTGTATGAGTTTATCATTTTTGCGTTTCAAACTTTTTAATACTTAAAGCTCAGCATCTCTCTCTCTCTCTCTCTCTCTCTCTCTCTCTCTAGCCACCTGTGGTGTCTCTCCTCCCCCTCCTCTCTTTCCTCTCCTCCTCAATATATTTGTCTCATATTGATATTAATCCACTGTCTTTGATCATTGTGTTCTACTAATAATATTTCTTAGTGCAGTGCAAATGAATCTAGAGGCGTTTATGTTTTGTTTTGGTGCTATTCTAGAACTCCAAGATAATTCCAACTTTTAGGCTCAAACAAGCAGGTTTCTAAAGTAAACATATTTTAGAAGAGCTTTAAATAGTATAAATCATTAGTGAATGAAAAATGTAAGAAATGTGGAAGTGGTTCACTTTCCTATTCTCAATCCATAACCATGGCTGTTGATCCCTCTTCCTTTTTGGTACCACCAACAACGACTCAACAATAGTACTCCCACTCCCATTTTTTCTTATTGTTATTTTAGTTTCGTCTTCTATTTCTATTGTGCTTCTCATTGGGTTTCTTCTTTTGATTGATAAGATGCTGAAATTTTACTGAAATGAGTAGAAAATTAAAAAAAGAAGTCTTCTGGAGCCATTATGCGGATCAAGACATGGTATCAAGATCTCTATTGATTATAACTCCATCTTCTTAAGAAAAGATGGTGCTATTCAATGTATTACAATCAATCTCTATCATCGCCATTGTCCTCCCCTCAACATCAAAGCTACCATTCAATCTATCTAGGGTCAGAGTTTTTGAGTTCTACTTCTCTATTTGACCTACTATAAATCATATAGTCGATTACTCCACTATTTGCTATGTCTTTCTTTATCCCTTTTCTCCGTATTTTTATTAGTCTATCATGCCTCCTTGTACCTACAACTTGTAAACTTCCAACTCTACGAATTGAGGCTGTCTTTGATCTTTTGCATACATGCTCAAACCATCTCAAATGGGTTTTTCTCTCCTACCAAAAAAAGGGTTTCTCTCAATTTTTCATTTATTGGGGTTATTTCTAAACTTTTACTAATGCGATCACTTCTAACTCTCATTTCGAGTTAATCAGCTCATCCAACATGGCATAGGTATCTTTGTCACTTTTACTTTGTCTATTTGTCCTTTCTTCGTATTTTTTGAATAGTAGTGATAATATTAAAAAATAAACTAGAGATAATACAATGGCAGGCCAATACATAAATCTGGCCCAAGAAGGCCACAGAAGTAGCAAAAAGCCCAGGAAACCATGCCAAAACAGAGGAATACCTTATACTCAGGGGTACAAAAATTGCTTTTACCAAGATATCGGTCTCGGCCGTTATCTCGGATCTTGGCCGAGATCTCTTTCTCTCCTAATTTTTTTGACAAATATCGGCCGTATAAATGTGTATCGGCCGATATCACGCTAGTACGTCCTATACTGTGCGTATCTCGGCCGTAAAACATCAGAGATAGATTTATACCCCTGCCTTGTAGCAAAAAAGAGAGCCCAAAAAGGGCCAAAAACACTCTGATCAAGCCCACCAGTTAGCACCTGATCTCTAGTAACCCCTCTCTTAGCCAAGGAATCAGCTTCACCATTTGCCCCCATCAAAATGTGGGCGAAGGAGAAGGATCCATTCTGGCATGTCAATGATTTCTTCAATGATATCGACAATCACCCAAAGGAAAGATCAACATCCCATTTGATCACATCCAAAAGAGTCTCCCTCCCCGATGATAGGGAGGAAACTTGACCTTCATTTTCGAACACTTCGTTCTATAGAGGCTTGCGAGTCTAATAACTTATTTATAAACTTGTTTCTTTAAGCAAAGACTCTTCTATCACATTTGCCCACTTTGTCCCATCCTAAGCTATATCTAAGTTTTATCCTCGAAAAGATTTTACCATATAGTCTAAATATCTAAACTTATTACAGTGTGTGATTAAGTCATTTTCTATTTTAATTGGATTGCCTTCTTTATCATCTATCCTACTAAAGTTTCACTACATGTATTTTGTTTTAATTCTACTAATTTTTAGAGTATTTATTTTAAAACACTCTCTAAAATTTCAGTTTACTATTGATTTGTTGTTGTATCTCACTAATTAAAGTATATCATTTGCAAAAAGCCGTAGCATTTCTACCGCTCATGTTGGGAGAAAATCCAAAGCTATGATGGATTCACCAATCTCAATTTTTTTTTGGATTTTCGTGTGAAAAACTCAGACACAGTCCTACTAAAACCCCCACGAGTTAGTCCATTACCCCTAGGGCGCACCAAGGTTAGGTCATGGGGGTTCGAAACCCGCAACCTCCCTCTTCCTGAGATGGGAGACAATCAGTTGAACTACACCTTCACTCCCAAGAGATCGAAAATGGCTCAAATCTTATTAAGAAAATTGGCACAATGCAAGATTTACTAATGAAATTTAAACTTCAATTGGATTATAGAATACAATTTTAATTATGATATTGTTGGATGCAATCAATTGAAATCACAATTCAAGATGCAAATTCAATATACCATATACATGAATTAATTTAACTCAACATAAATTCAAAATTAATTAAAAAAAAAAAAAAAAGGTAGACTCACCACAAATACGAGAGACCCCAAACCGCTTCAATCTGTATTCTTCAAAATCGTGCACTTCTAACTCATAGTATAACCATATGGGCTCAGACTAAGGTGAACTTAGGTCCATTAGAATACTTAGAAAGTCCACTTTTGCATGCATCAATCTTTTCGTGGAATCTGAGAGCCAATTCTCCAATTTTACCCAATGTGTCTTCAATTTCTTTTTAGTGGATCAATTGGGCCTTAATGAGCTCATCACTTTAGGCCCGAGCTGAGCCTGACTCAAACCGAAACCCAAACGAGTCCGAATTAATATTGGGTTGTAATATTTTCAATGGGCTCGGTCTTGGGCGGCCTTTTTACATCTAATATTCGGTCTTAGACCCGGCTTGAGCTCAACCATGTAAAATTGGGCTAGGGTTTGGATTGAACAAAAACCAACCTAGCCCGTCCAACTTCCACCCCTACTATTTCATGGTAAATTTAAACTGATGAATTTGTTATTTTTTCTTTGAAAGTTGAAACTTAGGTCCAATTTTTTTAACGTTCTTTTGTTGTATTTCAACAACTAGATTAGATATTATAGATAAAGACAATTATTCAATGATCTTATTTTAATATTAAAAATTTAAGAGATAGAATAATCTAATGAACTTATTTTTAAATTTTAATAAAATTTTCAATAATTCATCCAATCGTCTAATTTTTTAATCATAAACTGACTCCTACCCAACATTCACTCCATTTTTTTAAAAAGTCCAAGGTCCTTCCTTCTTATCAACAAAGTGTCGATAATTTTTTATATTCGGTTGATAAGTATTTTATATTAAAGAGAGAGAGAGCTAAATACCACACTGGACATGTCTCCTTTTGAGTAGGTTCACCTGTATAATTTTATTTTTATCCAAGAAACATCTGTAATTATGTTCCTGGAGCTTTAATATTAAAGTCAATATATTAAAGACTTTTTTTTTTTTAATTTACGTATCGGAAACGGTAGGAAACTCAGCGTAAAATCTCCACAAGTGTTACCCACTACCGTTAGGGTATACCAGGTAAGGTCATGGGTGCTCGAACGTGGTACCTCCCACTTCCTGAGGCGGGAGATTACCAGTTGAGCTACACCCATATGGGCGATACTAGAGATTTTAAACTAGTGAGACACAATAACAAGACATATCATTAGATGGATCATGATTCCACAAATTAGATTCATTTGATACGTGATTATATGAATATATAGTATATAAAGTTTCATTATCAATTGATGATCTAAACCATATGATCTCAGCTTTTAAATTTTGATGAGTATGGGTCAATGATTTTTAAAAGTCTAAAATCATCAGGCACAGGTAAAACTTTATAAAAAAATTACTCATACAGTCCTCTTTACATTACACTCAATAAGGTAGGCTCTAAAATCTATTTTAAGAGTGCGTCTCACTATCTACCGAGACACAACCTGTCTCAATAGAGTTTTTATAAAAGTTTTAAAATTAAATTAAAAAAAAAAAACACTTAAACCCAGAAGTTTGGTAAGAATTTAGAAAGAAAAATATCATAGAAGAAGTAAAGTAAGAAGAATTTAGAGTGAGAGAAAGAAGTTAAATATAAAATAAAATCTAAGTGACATAGGTTAAGACCAACATTGAGCTTCACCTGCCAACATGGTATGACTAATTCAAGTCAATGCATGTCGATATCATCTCAATTTCGTTCAAATTAAGAGAGCCAATGCACAAATTTTAAACCCTTTCCCTTATTTAGAAAAAAAAAGATCTTATAAAGTATGAATATTAATAATATTTTTCTATAGAAAGTGATAGCAAGATGCTAACTTTACAAATTTAAATGTGGTCTATATTGTATTGATATCTTACATTTTATGGTGATCCATGCTATTTTAAACACTAAGCTTAAACGGAACAATTCTCAAGGTAATATAATTTTTTTAATTTTGTATTTGATGTTGTCTATTATGTAGAAATTTTTAGGGTTATTGAAATTTATTTGTATCGAGAGAGTTAAGAGGAAGGGGATATTTTTTTTGTGAAACCTGACCCGCATGACCTGACCGAGAAATCAATGGGTTTGGGTTATGTTTTTGTATATCTCGGGTCGAGTCGGGTTGAGAAATTTAAAAGCAATTCGACCCGACCTGACCTGACCCGGGTGCACTAAGTTATAAAACAACACTCGGGTTGAATCAGTCAAAAAATTCGGGTCGGGTTGGATTGGGTAACTTGGGTCAACAATTTAGGTCAAGTCGAGTCGAATTCAATAATTTTTACATAAGTTGGATTGAGTTTATTGAAACCTGACCCGACCTAACCCGAGTTCCAGCCCTACCTACGAGGAAGGGAGTATCACTCCTATCTCATTATGGACGTAGACACACTATTGAATCATGTAATTTTTTGTTATTTATGTATGGTTGCCGTATGTTTGACTGTTTCTTACATTGTAATTCATTTATTTTTCAACCGTCTATCTATCAATTACTTCAATTTTTTTATATTTGTGATTTGCCTCACCTACTATCATATCAAAGTTAAAAAAAAAAAAAAAATTGTGAAATATTATCTGTGACTTCGTCATCTGTTCCACAAATCTTATTTAAGAAGTTCTTAAGCACTTAAGCTAGATTACGACACTCTTTTGTATTATTCACAACTTTAAGCCAATACAATGGTTAAAAAGCAAATTAAATTATATAAAATTTTATATAGGCCCCACCTTTTGTTGTTTCTAGCCAGTGATATCTGATGTGGGTTATGTGCCATCTTATCCCCTAAAAATAATGCTAGCCTAAGTAGTTGTAAATCATGCCAAACATATCGCTATCTAAGTTTAAATCAATCCCTGTCTTAGGGATTCGTTAATTGGCAATTTTTTTTTTTTTTTTGAATTTACATGCCGGAGGGATTCATAAATTGGTATTTTTTTTAAAAATTTACGTGAGAGAAACTATGAAAAACCCAACATAAAATCTCTACAGATGATATCCACTGTCCTTAAAGTAAACTACACTGCTATGAGGGCCTATTTTAAACTTTTTTTGAATTGGCTCTCTTTTTAGTATATAACATTTGTCATTTGGCAAATGGTAAGTTCTTCTTGATCAAGCTGCAAGTTTGCATGGATTTATTAATATTATACTGTATTATTTTATAATAATTAATGTAGCACAAGTGTTTGTTTAAACTTTTGGCTATGATTAAAATGTTGATTAGACTATTTAATTTTTAATGAAAAATTCTAGATTTTTCTATGGAAAGAAACTCTTATAAGAAATTTGAGAGATTAGTTTGCTGATCAAAAGGCATCTTTGTTTGTAAGAAGTCTTGGAATTAAGTCTCCCTCAATATAAAAATGGCTACTTTCTATTGTTTTGTACTTAGGGTGTGCAGATTGAGAGGTTTATACATGCCCTAAAGATTAGTTAAATAAGACACCTAAATAACTTGGTCTTAAAAAAAAACCTTATGACGAGTAATGTTAGCGAGATTGAAGTATTACATTCTTTTTGTGAGATGAGTTACATACGACTCAAAGAGATGGATGAAAGACTTTACAATTTTATTGATAAGATATTTTTTTTTTTTTAAATTTACGTGTGAGAAACTATAGAGAGTCTAGCGTAAAACTCTTGCAGGTGATACCCACTGCCCTTAGGGTACACCAGGTGAGATCATGGGGGCTCAAACCTGACACCTCCTATTTCTGAGACAGGAGATTACCAGTTAAACTAGACCCACTATTGATAAGATAATTCCTACTTAAATCGATGCTTATTCGCCTGTTGATGTTACATTGAATTTTAAAAATGATGTCTTATTTAGACCAATTAGACCCACTGAATCCAATACTTTTTTTTAATCGGATGTGGACCAAAAATTGCAATTGGGCTGATAGATTAGTTCCATACTGTCGACACCATTACAATCCATATCCAGCTAGTGTATATTGTATTGTTGGGACTTGGAAGCAGGTATGAATAATTAAGTATAAATGAGAATAATTATTCATTTATTCAAAGTTTGAAATACTATGTGTTTGAAGTTGTCTAAACAGATTACCAACAACTCCACCACCTATGCTTTAAATATATAAATCATTAATCAAAGTTTTTTTTTTTTTTTTTCCACATTTCAATTTGATTAGATTCGACCATGTGTCGAATTACTTTGAGCTACAATACTAGTGTAATATTATAACAATATAATACATTGTTATATTTAAAAATATTTTGTCAAAATTAGAAAAATCAAAATTCACATTGCAATAAAAATACTATAATAACATCAATGGAAAATAAGATTTTGAGTGAAAGAAAGAATAGATAAAATGAGAAAAGTAAAAGGGGTAATAGTTTGAATTGAGAGTTTGGTGTGGGTTTTAAAATACTTCCTATTGTTGATAATAAGTATGACATAAAATCCAATTCGGATTACACGATATCAAATATTTGTCAAACAGAATGTCTATAGTAAAATAGGCATAACTTTGTTATACGGATTTCAATTGAGGTGATCCCAGAGACGTTGAAAAGAGGAATTAGAGAGCTATACAATAAGCGCTCGTTCAGATACTTTTGGAGGTATTTCGGCATTGTTTATTGCTTCAAAATCACAATCAAAATTAAACTTTCTATTTATAAAAAACTTTGATTGCGATCTCTCGTGATTCATGGCAATTTTGTAAATACTTCACTTGATATTCCAAATTAGATTAAGAAGTAAATTACACTTACTATTTTTAAATGAATACGTCAATGCATGACTAAACATGGGAATTGGAGGAAAAAAAAATAAAGACAAGAAGAAATTCTTTCAAAAGCATGATGTCTCTCTAGCTCTTCTATTTTATTTCTTTTCTCGAATTATATTTAAATTAAAAATAATATTTACTTTCGAGTCTATGATAATAGAATTGGATTATTTAAAAGAACTTTTTCATGTAACAAGAAATAAATAGAATTATCAAAAGAGTTGAGATGACAAATGATCAAAATCTAGTTGTAGTGATTTTATTTTATAGTGAACACTTCCTCTTCTGTATGCCACCAGAATGGTTGATCATAATTATTTATTAAAAAATAATTTTTAATGATTAATTTGAATATTTAGTCATTTTCTAAACGCCTCTGAAAATATAGTAAGATCATCGATCAAATGAAGTTATATTATAATACAATTTATATAAAACTACTCTTCTTCAACCATTTATTATGACTTAATCGTTCAATTTCATGATTTGATATCAAATGGGTATAAATTTAGGCACGACTTACATACACCCAATTTTTCTGCCTCTACACACCCATTTTTGGATTTTATGGTGAAATTACCATTTTACCCCTATATTTTTCATTCATTCAAATAAATTGCCCATTCATTTCGGCATTCACTCGAATGAATGCCGTACTTTAAATTTCATTCATTCGAATGAACGGGCTGAACAGTGTTCCGTGTTACTGTTCAGCCTATTCATTTGAATGAATAGTAATAAAAATAGGTTTCATTCAATCTATTCATTTGAATGAACGATCAAATGAACAGCTTGTTCATTCGAATGAACCAATGATTCATTCAAATGAAAATGAACTTGATAGTACACCTATTTTAATAATTTTTTTTTAATTTTAAAATTATTTTTTAAGCACTGTATATTTTCAAAAAATTTCAAATTGAATATCCAGAGTAATTACAATAACCTGATAAAAATACTTTAAGACTTTAAGATCTTTTTACACTCTCAAATACTTTAAAACACAGTATTTTATAAATAAAGGTATCCCTTGGCTGTGCCGAAAACACATTTAGGAATGTAAAGACTTTTAAGTGTTAAAGTATTTTTGTCAGGTTATCGTAATTAGTATGGATATTCAATTTGAGAATTTTTAGAAATACACAATGCCTAAAAAATAACTTTAAAGTTTTAAAGGAGATTTTATTATTTAACTAATGCACCGTATATTTTCAAAATTTCTCAAATTGAATATCTAAACTAATTATAATAACCTGATAAAAATACTTTAAGATTTTAAGGTCTTTTGACACTCTGAAATGTGTTTTTGGCACAGCCAAGGATACCCTTTATTTGTAAAATACTGTGTTTTAAGCATTTGGGAGTGCCAAAAGACCTTGAAGTCTTAGAGTATTTTTATCAGGTTATTTTAATTACTTTTGATATTCAATTTTAATTTTTTTTTAAATTACACAGTACTTAAAAAATAATTTTAAATTTTTTTAAAAAAAATTTATTTAAATAAGTGTGTTGGCAAGTTCCTTTTCATTGGAATGAACCATCTCTTCATTTGATCGTTAATTTGAATGAACAGATCGAATGAAATCTATTTTTATTACTATTCATTTGAATGAATGGGCTGAACAGTAATACGTAACACTCTTCAAGCTATTTATTCGAATGAATGAAATTTATACTACGGTATTTATTTGAATGAATTTCAAAATGAACGAATAATTATTCGAATGAATAAAAAATAAAAGGGCAAAATGATAATTTCACTATGAAATAAAAAAAATGACTGTGCCTAAATTTATGCTCATGATTTTCATGAGTATAGATTGATGAGAAACACTCTTCACATTTTACGAGATTACAGTGCTCCACAAGAACTCTAGCTGTACTAATATTTAATGCCACACGTGGTACATATCATAAGTTCTAAAACCAAGTCCACACGATAAAATGAACAACTGCTGGATTCTTTCAATTTTCAAGAAATCAGGTCATTTTTCTTAAATTTTTATTTTCAAATGATCTGATTTGGTGCACCGATCAAGTAAATCGATTTTAAAAGTCCACTAAAATCCGTATAAATGAATAGAGTAAAATGAGAAGTTTACTAAAACTCATGTCTTCTAAAAGAATTTTCCCATATTAGGAGGGCACCTTTTAAGAAATCTTTTTATATTGTCGATTTAATTGCTAACTATAAATTATTGAAATAAATGACTTAGATAGTGAAGATAATAATCTATTAATCTTAATAGTATACATGAGGGAAACAAATATCTGTTTTAAAAATCTATATACATCGGCCGATTCGATATGTATAATGAAAATATCATCCAATGTCTATTATTTTAATTAAAAAAATTGAAAAAGAGTGAGAAATTTTACTGTATACATATTGGCCAATATCGAATTTTAAACCCGGCTAGAGATTATAATAAATGACAATGGTTGAGACATATAATGCCTGCTAATGAAAAATTCAAGCCATTCACTAATATTTGGAGAATGATTTTACGTTGACATCAAGGATGATTATCTATTTAATTTACAAATTTATAATTAAAATAATAAACATTATTATAGATGTGGGTCCATTTATATTTGGCCCACTGACAGTGTGGGACCAAACTTCGAAAGCAAAATATCCTCGTGTCCTTTTCCACTTGGAACCAGAAGCGGTTGCTGGTTTTTGTATCCATTAAAACATTACACTTACACAATGACAGAAGTAGGAAGATTTACACCTGTTTAGGGAAACAAATTGGAATTTTTGTTGGGTTTTTGTTTGTTCTCCTATTTTCTTCTTGTATGTATTTTTATTTTTATTTTATTTCTTTCCTTTTGGTTTTTTCTTCTCGTTAGTGACTGAAGCAGGAGGAGGGAGATTGATTTAAGAGCTGACGGGTTTCCATTCTTTTTCTCTTACATTCCTCCTTTTGCATTGATAAACTCGATTCTGATGGCATCTTGCTTTGTAATTGTCTGATTTGGAATTAAATCGATGCAAGTTTTATAGGCCTGTTTTTGAAATCTTTTTTTTTCCCCTTCTCATTTAGTGGAAAAACCAGCATCTACGTAGTTTTTATTTCCGGAAAATTTGAAAGAAGTTCGTTTCATTTTCAGTTCTGGGGCGTGTTTGTTTTGATAGAATCGGTTTTGATGCTATTGTGTTCTATACTTAATTGGTTTGTAATGAAACTAATGCCAGTTTCACGGATTCTATTTCCTTTTACTTTTAGTGAAAAATCAGTGTCTTGGTGGTTTTGATTTCACGAAAATTTGGAAGGAATGCAACTTCAATTACTTTTCTGTTTCTGGGTGTTGTCGATATGCGTAACAAGGGTCTAAAGACATCCGCTTTTAGGGTTTTGGGTTGTGGGGATTGCTGCAAAATGAGTCTTTGGTGTAGATTTAGATGGAGATGGAACCACCCTTTTCGCGTTCTTTCTCTTTCCTCCCCTTTCTTCTTCTTTCTTGGGTCTTTTCTTGTTGCTAGTGTTATTGGGCTTGCTTTCATCAGGGTTATGATCTCCCCCTTTTCGACTCCAAATTTGGGTTCTTTTGGATGCCAATGTGACGGTGAAGGATCTTGGTCTGTTGGCGTCTATTTTGGCAAGACACCATTTTCGCTTCTACCCATTGAATTGGTATAAAGGGAAAAAAAATTCTTCATTTTAATTCATCAGTTTCTTTTACTATTGTAAGACTTTTGGAGATTTATTGAGTTTAATTTTGCGGTTCCAGGAAAACCGACGAGATGACCGCAGTGCAGCTTGGCCTGTTGCTAATCCTGTTTTCACTTGTGCTTCAGTTACAGATGCAGGTTACCCCAGCAACTTTGTTGCTGACCCTTTCCTTTATATTCAGGTCTGTGTTTTACCTTACTGGTCTCAGTGATATTGGTGTTATTTTGGTCTGGGCATTGCTTTCTTTGTTGGAGGATGCTATGTCTGATTAGATTAATGTTGCTTATGTCGATTTGAGAGATGTCACAACAATATAAGCAAAGAAACAGAGAAACAAAGGAGAGTTCTTGCATGTGTGTGTGTGCCCATGAGCGTGTGTGAGAGAGAGATGTCAGTTTGTGTCAATTGTAGAGAGCTCACAACAAAACAAAAGAACAAAAAATAAAACAGGGTAGAGAACTCTAGTTTGTATTTATGTCAATTGGAGAAAATTGGTCACCACAAAACAAAGAAATGAACAGTGAAATGAAGGAGAGAAAAATCAAATGAAAAAAGGCTCTTTTCATGTACACAGTGAGACAGGGAGGATTGGATTGACGGTGTTTGTCTCAATTTGAGAGTGCCAACAAAGCAACAGAAACAAAGGAGAGGCTGCTCAAGTAATAAAGGCCCTTTTCATTTGACCAGTGCCTCAGGGAACTACAAACACAGAAATGAAATCTACTTTTCTATTGAGTACGGAGACCAAACTGCCCAACTCCTACCGAGCTGGGATGGTTCCTTGATCCTTGTGAGCTTTTTAGTTGAGTGTAATTCTTTCTTTAATCATTTCAGCAATTTATTAGTAATTGATTGCTAAAAGCAACATATGAGTGGCAATTTTTTTCCCAGGAAGTAACTTTCCTTGAATGAAGTGGTGACCCTCTTCAATATGCATGGCACAAGGGAGTTACTGCAAGCTTGATATCAGTTTGAATGTCGATTTGTTGAACAAAATAGAATGCTGGTTTAGAGTTTGATTTGCTTAGTTCCCTTTATGGACTATGAAACCAAGAAAGTTGATACCCATGCAAAACCTTTTTACTAGATTAACATACGAATTTCTACTTTTTGCTACTCTAAATGAGTCAATCATGAAGATGGTCATCAAGCTAAAAAAGGGGAAAAAAAGATAAACAAACATAAACCCTTTATCATTTAGACACCCGGCCTAAGTGCATCAGGGTAAACTTTGAGGTCTAGAGATCCTGAATACCGATAAGTGTCCTTCATTATGGTTTCCTCGACATCAAACAACCTTTGTACTAATTTTAGATGAGGAAGCTTTGGGATAGTTTAATATCAAGTTTGTAAATGTCAAGTGAATGTGTCATTCCAAAAGAAGAAAAAGTCAAGTGAAGGTTTTCTTTTTTGAAAAGTAGAAGGCAAGTGAAGGTTTGTGATATTTTTATTCAGTGGAAGAGTTTTCATTTCTGGCTCATCATCACAGTTTATATATTGGTTTGTAACACAACAACTTTTCCTTCGCAAGAGATCAATTGTTGTAATTTTTGTGGTTGTGTAGCTTAAGAGTTTGTTTGCCTATTTCCTTTAAGGAACACAATAGCATGTAAAATATTATATTTAGGTTCAATTCATGTCATCCAATAGGTGATATGAAATTGGCTTCGTGCCGGACTGTGGAAATCCAATGTTTTTGTTGTTTGTGCCAAATTGAAAATGAATAAAGCGTTGTCTTGACGAACAAGGAAAACTTCTTTTTTTTCCACATTAAATTTTCCTATCCTCCTCTTGCATTCCCCCTCTTAATGAGAAATGGATTCCTTGGAAAAAGAGAGAAATATCTTTTTTTTTTTTGGATAACATGTATCTCTTCACTTCTTGGCAAAGAACTCTTATTTTGTGGAAGAAGAGAGAAATTATCTATTGTGAATTGGTTCACAAAAATTGGAGTGAACTTCCAATCACAGTCCTTGGAAGAGCAAAACGCTGTTAAAAGTTTTACTTTTAAAATTCATCCAATAATTAAATCCAAGGGTTGGAATTGAAAGTTCACACCAATTCATTGTTAACTGGCTCACAATGGATAATCTCTTAGAAGAGAGAAATATCTCATTTTCCATCAGCTGGAAAATGACAAACAATCCCTAAGAGATATACAAACTCCTTTTATTTGTTTTAACAAGTCATTTAGTTCACCGAAAAAGAAAATTCATCTCACATCATTCTACCTGGGCTTCTAAGAATTTTATCCTCCCATCACTTCTTGTAATGGTGTCATCCAAGTGCACAAGAAGAACAACACCTGAAGATGATCTTTTGTGGAACAGAGACCATCTTCCTAGCTTATATTTGAATCCCCTTCCACCAGTCATGGGGTAAATTCTCAATCAAGCTGTTGATGCGTGCTTGCTTAGTCATATGTTTCTGTTCTTAAGTTACAAACATGGTGTGGGTAAGAAGGTCTATATTCTTGACTAAAACCCATGCAATCATTCTCACTTAACTTCTCCACAGTGATTTCATCTAACCTTGCTTTGTGTACCTGCATTGAGGCAACATTATTCTTCCCTAGAGGAAGTGAAACGAGCATGTATGCTTATTTTTTTATTGTGTTTTGTGGAAATCATTTTCCTCTATCATTGTTGACACCCTTGCAACATCTGAAAGTGCATGTTTTGCATCTTGGCTCTTGCATATGTTACATTGTTTAAATAAATATTTGATTTCTACCAGAAGTTCTTTGCATAACAGGCATTCTTGTATTTGGTATCTAATTTTTGATCTATTGATTGAGGAAGTGAAGATTTGGATAATGAGAGGTTGAATAAAGTTGATAATCCAAACTGAATTGGAAGATGAGTTAGATGAGTGGGACCTATTTGGTAGCTCGAATTTGGGAGGGGTATTCAGTATAAATTCCACCTAAACTCTAGCATTTGGTGTCATTTTATTCAAAAATTTGAATTCCATCAATTTCTCTGAGCTCCAAAATATTGGAATTAGAAACTCCTATGAGATTATATTTCTCAAATTCCGAAAGGCATCCGATAGAGACAATGTTCACCTTCTCAAGGATCTCTAGCTTGATGATGGCTGGAACAAAGGTTGAGATGTGGGATAGGCTGGCTTTAGCAGTGGCATGGAGTTAGTAGCAGTAAACAGCTTCAGTGTGGAGTAGTTGTTATCAGAAGAAGTGAGTAGTAGCACAATAATCAGAAACGTTGGGCAGTTCAATAATGGGTGATTTGTTTGTACATTTCTCTAAAGAAAGGGAGCTTGCTGGTACAGGTGGTATTACAACTCACAAGGCACCGGAGTGTATGAGTATGGAATGGTGCAATGCTGGATTATCGGTGTTGAAACAGGCAGGTGCCTGGATGGAAGTTTCTGGCATGTACTGAGATCAGTTAGTGGTTATTGGGGGCCATTTTAGTTGAACAAAACTTTCCATAGTGAAATGGACAGGGACAGATTGGGTTGGGTTTGAGTGGTGGTTGGAGGGAAGCAGCTGTGTGTGATGGTGGATTAAGTTGAGATGCTTAATGATTTGGTAATGGTATGGTAGAGATGCCAGGTGGTTCATATGAAGGGCTGGTGAATGGGAGTAGGTGACAGTTTGTGCTCTGCTAAATTATTGATGAAGAGGGACACAATGGCTGAAGCATGGTTGGGGGTTGTGGCATGTGATGAAGGTAATAGATTTCTCTAATTGTAGGAGTGCTTAGACAATAGAAAAATGTGATAGTGCAATTGCACTAACTGGGAATTGTCAAAAAAATGTAAATCCCAGAATTTAGGGGTTCTTGAAATTCCAAGGGTGAATTTTATCATAATTGGATGTAAGACCAGGGATCAATTGGTAGAATCTTAGGACAATGGCAGATGTTATTGGGGAATTAGTTGAATTAGTATGTTATGTCACCCCTTGGATCATCAAAATGACTAGTGTCAAGGAATGAAAGATATTTTTTATGAGAAAGCTTCTTGAGTTCTTGTACTTGGTAATTATTGTGTCGCCCTGAGTTTGTAAAGGTATTTGTTTGCCTGGCTGCCGCCTCTAACTTTACTTCTTTACATAGAGGCATTTGTTGAAGTGCTCGTTACAACTACTCTAATTTAACTTTTTGAATTATGGGTGATGGCCATAGTTATAAAACTTAAGGAAAAAAAGTAAAAAAAAAAACTCATCTGACTTCCCAGGTTGACTCGATTGATGGAATGTCAAGTCAGGTGAGTGTGGCAAGCTTTATCAAGTTTTGAAGAAAAACATTTAAGAACTCAACGATTTATTCAACTTGATGGGATTTCATGTTGAGTCAAATTTCACATTTTTGAACTATGTTGACTTAGGGTATGTTTCTGTGTTTCTATACATAAGAAAGAGGAGAGGAAAACCAACTTTCCTATCTCGCTCCATAGGAAAGTGGCTTCCTTGAAAATGTCCCTTTTAAGTAGGAAAATCTACTTTTTGCTCTTGTACCAAAGCACATTTTCATTGTAAATCCCATCTTCTAGCAAACATGGAAAAATAAAAGGTGAGTTTGAAAATCACTTTGCTTTTTGTTAAAACTACTTGGTTTTTGTATAAAAGCTTATTTTCATTGAAAATCTTACTTTCATGAAAAACAGAAGCATACTCTTAGGGGCATTTGTTGGTGCAAAACCGAAAAGTTGGGGGGTTCTCTACTAGGTGGTGAAAATAGGAGAAGCCTTACAGGTGGAGGAACCACACTTGAGAACTACTCTGGGAGTTTGGTTCATATTTGAATAGTGGAAGTGGAAAATAGGTTTATCCGGTCAAAGCTATTTGTTATTTAGACCACCCTAATGGGAAATTCATTTAAATCATGATTTCTTTCTTGAAGTGGTAACTGAATTTTACGAGACAGTTAAAAAGTATACAACTGAAGTCTGGCTGCTTAAGTTATTTGTTGCAATGGTTCTTGCAATTCCTTTAAATCTTAAAGTGAAATTATTTGTTATGTTAACAAGCTAAGTTGTGTGGGTATGGGTGCGACTATCAGAGTCCGACACTGATGTGATATGTTTTACTCGGCAAACAAAAAAAAGGATTCTCGGTGAAAAGTTTGGTCGATCTGGCTTTTCATCATCATTCCTCGGAGGAGACCACATCTACCTTGGCTTCGAAAGGAGTTGCCCCTCCTAGGGTTCAAATCTTCGTACGGTGTGTGTTAAAAGGTAGAATTTTAACTAGAGTGGAACTAAGGAGAAGGGGTTTGCTAGGCTCGGAGAACAACCCCATCTGCCCTCTTTGTGACTTGGAGGAGGAAGACTCAGATCATCTTTTTATCGGGTGTCAAGTGGCGAGGAGTCTTTGGACTAGCCTATTGAACCTTTTAGATATTTCGTGGGTCTTCAATAGAACTTGTGTTGGCTCCTTGGAATCGTGGTTCCTATTGAGGTTGTTTTCAAGAGTGAAATTGGCATGGAACACGATCCCGACAGTTATCTTGTGGACCGTTTGGAAGGAAAGAAATGCTAGGGTCTTTGAAGGAAAGACATTAGACATTAATGAGCTCTTACAATCAGCACATTGGAGACTTTGTGTTTGGCTCCTTTCTAGCAAGGAATTTAGCGGTTTAAAACCCTCGGATTTGCAATAATCTTGGGAAGGCTGTATGAAGGGACATAGAAGGATAGTGCACTCTTCAGAAAGGTGGAATCCCCCAGAACAATCAGTAATGAAATTTAATGTGGATGGGGCAGCCAGAGGTAAACCGGGGCCAGCAGGTATTGTGGGTAGGGGGGGGGGGGGGGGGGTGGGCGGGGGGGGGGTACTTAGGAATCACGAGGGAACTACCTCTATCATCTTCAGTGAGTCAGTTGGAGTTAGAGATTCTAATGAGGCGGAAATCCTTAATATTTGGCGAGCTTTAATCATCTGGAAAACCTATGGACTTGGAAAATTAATTATTGAAGGGGATTCGACAAATGTGATCAAATGGGCTAAGGGACTAAGGCGTCCCCCATGGAAATTGATCATTACAGTTAGGGAGGTCAGAGATCTAGCTGTTGGGCTGGATGTTTCTTTTACTCAGATCAGGCGAGAAGCAAATGGTGTGGCAAATTATTTTGCCAAACTTGGAGTTTTGGACCAGTTTTCAGGCCTTTTCTTTTTATGAGCTTTATATGTTCCTTTTGTAGCTCATGTATTGTGTTTTTGTAGCTCATGTATTGTGTTCAAGAGGAGAAATGTGTGGTAATGTTTTAGTCATCTTGGAAAACAATGGTAGGAAGTACTAAAAGAGTCCATGGAGAATGGGTTCAAGTGTTTGACATTGATGCAAGTTTCTAACACCAGTGCATCACATTTCTTGAAGACTCTATGTCACTTTAGTTAATCTTGGGTAAAGAGTTAGGAATGTTAATGGGTTGAAGAGTGAAAAGTTGAGGGTTCTCTACTAGATGGTTAAGTAAGAGAAATCTTGAGGTAGAGGAAGTTAGAAACCTCAATTTGATAATCTTCTTGGTTCATATTTGAAAATTAGTGAAGCACCAGATTTCTCCATTAAAAGTTGTTCATTATTATGATACAAAGTAGGGAATTCATTCAAACCAGGTTTTTTTTTTAATTCAATGGTAACTGAACTTTATTATATAATGACGAAAGAAAACAACCTAAGCCTGAAGGCTGGAGTCTAGAGAACTTTCTAGGAAAACCGAAAACTGTGAAGGTCACATCTCTTTTTGAATCTCCTTCTTTGGCCAATCTATTTGTGAAAGCATTAGTCGAATGTGGACTTTGCTTCAACTTGAAGCCCCCACTTGAACAGAACCCTTGATTCTAAAATCCAGTTTGTATACTTCCATGGAATCCTCTGTTTGGCTTTGCCCAAACCACCTGCTGCTACTGCATTTCAAGGTTCCCTTCTGATCCTTTGATGTTACATGCGCCACCCATCTGTTGAATATGACCTGAAAAGAGATTACGATAACTTGGTGGTCCCTAATCATTCCACATATGCCTGTCTTTTTCTTAAAGTGAAAAATAAGTTTCTAGCGATGTAAGAATTGTTACGTATTTACATGATTTAAGTATAGAAGTATACTTAACCTGAGCTACCAATTTTTTTTTTTTTTTTGAGAATTAGTAAAATAGATGCATAACCTCAGCCACACACACAAAAAAAAAAGATGCTGTTTACATAACTAATTCTGTCAAGACCCTCTCTACAAGAAAAACCACCTTATCCGCTCCTTGCTTTGCCAAAAATTAACAGTTACATCATCGTCGTCATCATTATTATTATTTGAATTGGATTATCAATTACATCAGTTCTCTTGTTCTTTTCACATGACATGAAGTGACTACCGTCACAACCTTAAACTTCCCTAACCATTCATTCCCCACAACCTCGAATTGAAGAATTACCTTCAATAATAACTTTATTAGAATGGCATCAAATGGGGCAATCGGTCAATGGAATGAATTTGCCAAATCCAAATATAGAAGTCTACGGAAATTATAAACAATTTTTTGTAATATTTGGGAAGGGTTTTGCTTTTGTTTGGTATTTCTCTGTGTGGTGGGTTTGTTGTCGCTTGCCTCTTTCTTGTATTTCTATTGTGATTAATGAAGTTATCTTTCAAAAAAAAAAAAAATGTATAATACTTTGTTGAGGAATTGAGGCTTGGTTTCTCAATAATGGAAGATACATGTGAAACGTGGGAGCACTCGTAATTTGTCAAAAAAGAAGAAGTCTACTTAGATTGATGTGACAAATGGCTTGATGATGATGATGACTAACTTCATTAGAAATGAGAGAAGATTACCAACTAGTTTGAGAAAAAAATGAGAGAGAGAGGGGGAGGGAGGAGGGAGGGAGGGAGAGAAGATTAACACTTTTCAAAAAATTGTATATTGGAATTATCCGAAGTTCCTGTCTAATTTTAGTTTTATATGATTATTTCTCATTTATGTTTTGGCTAATCAATCCATTTATGGGCCTACTGCCTTCCACTGGATTCATTGGGTCGAGCCGGGGACGGCTCTGGGCTTAGGGGATGGATTGTGAGACCCTGACCCGGCCCAGACGGCCGAGTCCACTAAGGGCCTGGCCCAAGTGAAGAGAGTGGAGTGGGAGTGTGTTTGTGTGCTTGAAGGTGAAAAATAAGGTCCCACATCGGAAGTTGAGGAGTTTGAGAGGAGGTTTATAAGTAGCCTCGCCCCCCTCTTCCAGCAAGGCGTCCGGGGAAGGGTCCGATCCAAAAACCGTGCGGGCTCGCGCGTGTGCATGTGTGTGCGCGTGTGGGCCCAAAGCGGACAATATTTTGCTGGGCCGAGCTCCAAGCCCTTTTTATGGGCCGGACTGTTACAAAGGGTATCAGAGCCGAGTTCGGCACTCGGACTGTGTGGGTCTACTGCCTTCCACTGGATTCATTAGGTCGAGCCGGGGACGGCTCTGGGCTTAGGGGGGTGGATTGTGAGACCCTAACCCGGCCCAGACGGCCGAGTCCACTAAGGGCCAGGCCCAAGTGAAGAGAGTGGAGTGGGAGTGTGTTTGTGTGCTTGAGGGTGGAAAATAAGGTCCCACATCGGAAGTTGAGGAGTTTGAGAGGGGGTTTATAAGTAGCCTTGTCCTCCTCTTCCAGCAAGGCGCATTTTGGACCCGGACTTGGGCTGGGTCCGATCCAAAAACCGTACGGGCTCGCGCGTGTGTGAGCGTGTGGGCCCAAAGCGGACAGTATCTTGCTGGGCCGAGCCCCAAGCCCTTTTTATGGGCCGGGCTGTTACAAAATTAGCCTACATATATACATCATCATTATCATCATCTAAGCCATTTGTCCCATTAATATGACGTTGGCCTTTTTAATTGGATTTGATAGATTGTTCCATGGATCGGTTTTCTTGTTTGACGCTCATTGGACTTGAACCCACAACCTCTAGGCTATAACAAAGAGCCCTATCCAATTACATACATACATACATAATAGTGAGAACTGGTTCTTATATATATATATATATAAGATCATGGTTTTAATTGGGTTGTGTGTAAAAGTAGAATTTTGAAAGCTGATAGTAGATAGATGAGATGAGAGTAGGAAGACAATGACATGTCAATGAGATGATGACAACGACAAAATATATGAAGAAAAAGCCAAGGAGTTACCTTAGTCTCTCTTCTTTTGGATACCTTGAATAAGAAAGGGTCACTTGTCAAACCCACCATTTTAAAGGATAACATGGACATGGGTAGGTGAAGTTTCAACTTCATCTGACATCCTAATGTTTTGATTTGTTTTTGAAATCTTGACTTGCATACGTCGCTGATTTTTTATAAGCCTCTACCCACAAATTTGATAGACATTTCCCTGTCACAGTGCATATATAAAGGAGACCTTTTCTAAATGGTACGAAGTCCAAACTGCCTTTACACATGAGCTTAAAAATTTTAAATTATCTCAACAGTTTATAGTTTATTTTGTGCATCAGATGTGAAACCAAGCTCTATGGATGTGTGACATGATAAGAACATCGTATGCTTCTTTTTTTTAGGGAGGTAAAAGTAGATTTCATATATACACTCATGAAAGTGACTTTGTAGCAATTGAATTGGGTTGTTTTTATGATTTGGTTACTTCAAGAAATGAAACCATTTTAATTTGGGCTTTTGTAAAAGCAATCTTGCACTGACAATATGTTAACCTTTTAATCTTGTATTGTAATTCAACCGAACCCTTTGCATATGGTGCAAGCTTTTATCTCTATTTCTAGTAATTGTGGCTTGCCAATTTCCAATATTGTAGAGAATGAAATCTTTCCCAATGTCCACAAATTTTGATTGGACAGACTTTTTAATCTGGCTTGTGTCTGACAGGAAAGAACATAGAAATTTTGTGGCTGCTTAATTTTGGCCTTTGTCTTTGTATTGTTGTGCTAGAAGATATGTTTCTATCAAGTAGCAAAAGAAAGTAAAAGGATAAAACGAAATCCTTACTGCAGTTGTAGAGATGGAAGGGGATGTTACCTTCCAAAAGAAAAGAGAAATGGAATGGATGTTATATGGTCCTAATTGTCATCTCATCAAGTTATGTTATCCTACTTTTCAAAAAAAAAAGGTTATGTTATCCTACCTGTCATCTTACATGCCCTTGTGCATTTAGGACTCTAATAGAATTGTATGTTTCAGAAGGCTTGCAAATTTATTGCTGCTTCTTTAGGTTTGCTTGTAATTGAAGAAGATGCTTGCGTTCCATTTCATGGCTAATTAAAATAAGTTTGGTCCATTTCTTTGTCATTGCCATCAATTAGATTTGGGACTTGCAGGCTTGTCTAGGTAAAATGGTTAATTTCCTTGTGGATGGAGATAACTGGAACTTGGATAATTTTATATGTTTGTCCCGCTTTATCTCGGGATGTTATGCAGATTGAGCCAGCCAATAGAGCCCCACTTAGATGCATGCTAGTCCCAGGGTTAGAGGATAGGAAGGTCTTTAAATGGACTAAGGTGGACAAAAATAACACAAATCAGATGAGTATTACCTTTAAGGCATCCAAGATTTGATGCATTTATCAGTGCACGACTTTCACGAGTTGGTTGAGATGAAATCTTATGTGGAGGGTGGTGGTTGAGGTTAGATAAATTGATGTTAGGTAGGGCCCAAATTGTCAATCAAAATTTGGATAATTTAACTTCTATTCCTCTATTTAAAATTCCATCTTGTCAAACTTTTTCTTTAATAAGTTTAAAACATAATCATTTGGTTCTTTATTCGTAGATATTTCACAAGTTTTATGAATTCATGTAACTAATCCTGAAACCCGTCTCATTTCTTTTCCTTTTGTTTTATTTTTTCAAAATGCCTAGGCCACAAACAACTTGATGTCTGACAAGGTTTTCTTTCTTTCTTTCTTCCTTCTTCTCCTCTCTCTCTCTCTCTTTCACCTTTAAAAAAGAAAAAGAAGTTTCATACTCCCATCTGGCATGCTTCATCTTTGTCTTAAATTATTGAGCACTCTAAATTATTTAAGGTTTACTCATTAGTGTTAAATTACTAAAGTATAGATTTTCATTCATGTTATTTTAAGCTTGCTCCATTCTCCCAGAAACACTGATCCCGGGTGCAAGTTTCTATATGTTCCAATGCATTTAGGAGGTTGGAGTTGAGTTGTTGTTTCCAGCCAAACAACAATAAAAAAAGAATTTGAGTTTGATGTTTGATGATATGTTGTCATGAAAGTTGCTGTTTCTTCACAGGGATATACTCTCTACTTGTTTTTCGAGACAAAAAATTCTATTACGTTGCAAGGAGATATCGGTGTTGCCAGAAGTGTTGATCAAGGCACAACATGGGAATATCTTGGCATTGCTTTAGATGAGGAATGGCATCTATCATACCCATATGTTTTTGCCAACAATAGACAAGTGAGTACAAATGCTTTTATGCTTACGTACAGTTTCCAACATAACCTAAAAACTAAAGGTCAGATTGGAGTATTTAATATCTTTTTCAACAGTAATTCCCAGTTCATCTTTCAAAAAAAAAAAAAGCAGCTTAGAATGGACTTTATAGCTACGTCAACAGTACCTCTTTCCTATCAGAAAATTGCATGCATCATAATTGTTCAGCAAATTCTGCTGAAGATGATATGGCTTGACTTCGGGTGTCTTTATCTATGGAAATTGTAAACATGCTTTGGTATTTGGGGGGTCGGTTGTAACTTCTCGTATGGAGGGCTACCTAAAAGCCTCCTATCTTCTTGTATTGTTTTAATTATACTTAATGCAGTTACCTTTCAAATTTTTTTTTTTTTGCATGCATTATAGCTATTGCCTTTGATGATAAAGTGATTTTTTTTTTTTTGAGCAGTTAAAAGATTAATATCATTAGAAGAGAAAAATACAAGAGAAGAGAATTCAAAGAGAGGGCCTAAGAGATATAGACCACAAATAAGAGATAAAAACAAAAGAATAATCCAAAGAAACCAAAAGCCCACCAAGTCCTAAAAAATAAGACAAATACAAAGGTCATCTAAGGCTATCCATCTAATAAATGAAAAATGCCCTGAATAGCTCCATCAACTCCATTTTTTGCAAAAAAAGTTGCAACACCATTGGCTGAGCGACTAATGTGTGAGAATGATACCTCCAAGCCCAAGGACAAAACCTCAATCTCCCTCGCCAATGTAGTAAGCCTACATGGAGGACGCTTCTCTCCGTTAGCCCATTTAATAGCATTGGAGGAATCACTCTCTATAACTAATTTGATGATAAAGTGATTTGAAACATTTTCCAGATATACATGATGCCTGAGGGCAGTCAAAGGGGGGATCTTCGACTTTACCGGGCAACTAAATTTCCTCTCGAGTGGACCTTGGAGAAGGTGCTTATAAGAAGGCCACTTGTTGATGTTTCTATGGTCCAGTATGAAGGCTACCATTGGCTCTTTGCTTCAGATTTTAGCCGATTCGGCAGTAAGAAAAATGCAGAGCTTGAAATTTGGTACAGTAACTCATTATCTGGCCCATGGAAACAGCATAAAAGAAACCCTGTACTAAATAGCAACAGAAGTCTAGGAGCTCGGAATGCAGGCAGGCCTTTTATTCATGAAGGGAACCTGTATCGCATGGGCCAGGACTGTGGCAGCACATATGGTAGAAGAGTTCATGCCTTCAAAATAGAAAAACTCACATTCGAAGATTACCGGGAGATTGAAGTTCCTTTGGGGATTGAGGAGTCGAGAAAAGGTCGTAATTCGTGGAATGGTGAGAGGTATCATCATATTGATGTTCAGCAACTCCCATCAGGTGACTGGATCGCTGTAATGGATGGAGATCGTATCCCTTCTGGTGATTCTTTATGGAGATTTATGCTTGGATGTGTGGCTGTATTGTGTTTATTTGTACTAGTTATAATCATGGGTTTCCTACTTGGTGTTATCAACTGCATTCTTCCTCCAAGCTTGTGCATGACTTCTAGTAGGAGAAATGATTCTGTATGGTTCTGGACTCGACCCCAGTTCAATTCAAAGGTTCGCAGATGTTTTTCATGCCTTAACAGATGTGGTTCTGCTGTCAGAGCAAGGGTAAATACACGCAAGTGCTCGGGTGTGTCAATTCTCTGCCTTCTTTATGTTGTTGGGGTAGTGTTGGTTTGTGTGGCTGTCCAGTTCCTGTTCGGTGGCAATGGTACTGAAATGGCATATGTTTACAAGGGGCACTATTCTCAGTTCACAATTCTCACAATGACATATGAAGCTCGTCTCTGGAACTTGAAACTGTATATAAAGCATTACTCTCGGTGTCCTTCCGTGCGAGAGATAGTCATTGTATGGAACAAGGGAAACCCTCCCAACCCCGATGACTTTGATTCTGCTGTGCCCATACGTGTCCGTGTTGAGGAACACAATTCTCTGAACAACCGGTTCAAGGTTGATCCTCTAATAAAAACCCGAGCTGTTCTTGAGCTTGATGATGATATCTTGATGACATGTAATGACATTGAGAGGGCATTCCGGGTCTGGCGGGAGCATCCAGAGAGGATTGTGGGCTTTTATCCGCGATTGCTTGAAGGGAACCCATTGAAGTACAGGGACGAAAAATTCGCAAGAAAGAGGAAGAGTTACAATGCCATCTTGACAGGTGCAGCCTTCATTGATAGTGAATTTGCATTCAAGCAATACTGGAGTGAAGACGCAAGAGAAGGAAGAGCTGTGGTTGACCACTATCTCAACTGCGAAGACATGCTAATGAACTTCCTCTTTGCAAATGCAAGCAAGTCAAGGACAGTGGAGTATGTTCATCCCACATGGGCTATTGACACTTCAAAGCTGTCTGGTGCTGCTATCAGTAGAAACACTCAGATGCATTATAAGATCAGGACAGATTGCTTGTCAAAGTTCTCAGCCCTTTATGGCCCTCTTTCCCAGCAAAAATGGGAGTTTCATGGTCGGGGAGATGGTTGGGACATTTAGGCCTGCAGTCCAGCATTTTGATCACTTGTTTACAGGCTTCCAGAGCCAAAAATTGTCATGTCAGGAAACTGGCACAGGTCAAATGTGAGTTGTTGCAGTTGCATGGATCAAAAGCATGGATGGGTAGTTCCTGCTCAGAATGTGAGGGGAAGAAGATAGATCACAGACATTGACTAAAAGGAAATGCTTTCAGGCCTGCACCTGCAACTCAAAGATTTGTCTGAACAATGTAAAGCAGCTGTGAAAGGCACTAATGTTTCAAGGGCTTGCAAACTGACAGAAATTACCAAAAGAAGTATCATGTAAGATTGAAGACCAATTGATTCTTGAACCAAACATTTTCCCATTTGGTGTTGTTACTAATGCTTTTCTTGTTGACATGTGATCAATTTAGTGGTTTCCATGTTAGTGTTGATCTTTCAAATCAAAAGGAATGATACAGAAAATGGGAAAAATTCAATGTTGGTGATAACCCAGTATATAGATATGTTGCTGAATATAGATTACATATGCATTGGGCTTCACGTAATTTGGAATTGAATTCATTAGTGCCACAAGCATCAGATGTTTGTATTTTTGTTACCATTTTGATTTCATTTGGAGGTTGCCGTCAAGAGAGTAATTTCCAGTATATGAGTGTCAATATTCTTACTGTATGCCATTTTAGTGTGCATACCATTTTTTATGCAATAGATACCTGAAAATAGTTTTTACACTCGGTACTCTCATCAACATCTCCCTTGTTGGTTTTGAGACTGACATTCAGTAATGATTTTGGTTCCAGTAGTCTCTGGATTTTCCCCTGGAGTCATTTTGACACTGCAAAGAATTGCATAAATATGACAATGCATGCAGATAATGAACATGGACACAGAAGAAGCATCTTGATACACATGCCCTCCCGATCTTTTTCTCTGTCTTCTCAATTGTTGTTATCAATCAATCTCACCATGGGTTGGTTTTGTGAGGTCTAAATCTCCACTCGTTTCTGCTAAATCCTGTCACTAATCAGTTTTCGTTTTGTTTTGGATGAGGTTTAAGTTTGTCTATAGTCAGTTTAAATCAGGTGAAGTTTGGTTTTAGATGAGGTTAAATTGATTCATATCAGCTTTAAGTTTGGTTTGAAGGCCTTTGTGCTGTTGTAAAGTTTTCATTTGGTCATCTCTTCATGGGCTTCCCTTGTGAATACTCTTTTTATTCATTTCTATTATCTTCATGCTTGGCCATCTTCCTTTGCTTGCACTGTTTTCCATTGGCTCTTTGTATGAATGAAGCATTCCATGATTCTCTTATGGGATCAACATTAGATTTGTCTTCTATGAGCATTCCTAATTCTATCCTTTCATATTATCTATTTGATTATACACATCCAACTCGATATATGCGCTGCCATCTCATTCTTTTTAGTCTTTTGTAAGTTCTCTAAGTGATCAGAGTCCCTCACAAATTTGTGACGACTCAAGACTAGGATTGGCTGCCGGTATGGAGGGCAAGGTAACCATTTTGGCCACTTTTTGCATTTTTTTTTAAGATCAAGGTGTCGTCCATGCCTCTTAGAGCACCTAATTAATCCGTGGGGCATGTGCAAACTTCCTTGTCCATACACACTGGGTAACACTATGGGGATTGGCCCTTTTGTGTTGAGAATGACTTGAACTCAATAACTCCTATATCTCAGGGATTCTTGACCACCAAGCTAACTCTCATATGTTCACTCCTTCATTTTATTATTGATGGTGGAAAAAAGAAAACTGAGAATCATCCTTACAGAGCCTTCTTCCAAGCTTTACTCATGCCTAGCTCTTTGAAACCTCCTTTCTCACTCCAGATTTCCTCTTGAAAATCTCAAGATTTTGAAGAACTCACATTGAAGATCCATCTTATAAGAAGTTGAAAAGAAATGTTTGAGATGCTGTTAATCAAAATTTTCAGTTGAATTCCAGGGCCCATATTTTCCCAACAATGAGTCCATGCTATCTGGTCATGAGATGGTCTAAATCACAAGGCCATGTATCTAGGGATTCTATTTAGATTGACGAAGACATTTGTTTCAAGATTTTTCTTCTACCTCTATGGGTGTATGGTCTTTTGGCCTGTTTAGCCATAATATGTGGTATCTGTACACTTAGGTAATTATTTAAAAAAAAATGGAATTAATTAGAAAATCAACCATTAACATCGCACGTAGACATGATGAGCTATAAGTGGGTCAAATTTAAACTTAAAACTCAATTTCTAGCTACTTGATTTAGCGATCAAAATTAGTAGGTATTCTTGTCTTGTTGATTTTTAAGGATACTGGTGACTTTGTTCAGTAAGATCAAATGTCGAGGGATTAAGTTTTGAGTTTAAATATACTCCACTTGAATCTCATCATGTCTACTTTTAATTCGAATATTTGAATTTCTTTTATACTCTCAAATGGATGCTCTTGGGTTTAGTACGTTTCTAAACAAGCAGCTTGGGCTTTATCCTTGAAAGGCCCAATGGGCTTCAGATGCCTTAGAGCATAGCCTGGCCCAACTCCTTCCTATTGTTTGCTTAGTTAGAATCGACCGAGTAAATTAGGTCAGTCTATTTAGGTTCCTTCTTTGCCCTTGATCAAACCTCGAAATGCAAGGAAGTGAGGTAATTCAGATTGGGAGATTCTTTCATGAAATGGGCCTTGTAAGCGGGTATTTAGAAGCCCAGATAGAAAAATAAGTCCTTAACCTGTGATATATGGTCTTGGCCCATAGAAAATACAATTTTGGGTCTAATTAACTGTTTAAAATTAGACCTTCCATGGACGATAAAGTCCAATTTTCTCTGCAACATAAGAAGGCCCATTTATCATAGATGCGCCTGCATCAAGCCCACTATAGCTTGCTAAGATTCATAAACTCAATTTTTTATTCACCGAAGAGCCCATTAAGTTCTATCAACTCAAAGCCATCAAAGCCCAATATCTAAAACCCAACTTTGCTATCAGAACCCAACATCCAAAACGCCATTAAGGCTTATTGTTCAACTCTATTGAGGTTCAATCTAGAAAGTCCATTAAGGACCAATTTATAAGGTCCACTGAGATCTATTGTGAAAAACTCATCGAGCTCTATTCTTGAAGGCCCACTATGGCTCAATACCTTAAGGCCCTCTAGGGCCATCAGTCAAAGGCTTATCATTGAGAGGTCCATTAAGGTCCAATGTTGAAAGTCCATTATGGCCTATTATTAAAAAGCATAATGAATCTCATTGTTTAAATGAGGGCTCAATGTCCAAACCCTATTGAGCCTAATGTTGAAGGTCCATTACGGCTCAATACCTTAGAGGACCGTAAAAGCCCATTGCTTACAAAGACTCTTTTTTTTCAAACCAATCAACATCTAATACCTTAAAGGTCTAATAAGACCCATTTCTCAAATCTAATTAAGGTTCATACTTTTTTAATAACCCAATCCTTAAAACAAGCCCTCTTGTCCAATTATACACTCAAATGGTGAACAACTTTTCATCTTTGAAATTGACTGTCAAACTTATTCCACTTTTAATTTTGTTTTTAGTATCTTTACTTTTAAAAGAAATGAGTGATCTCACACGAATAAAGAAACAATTAGTTATCATTATAATAAAACGGAGAAATAAGGAATTTTTTTTTTTTATGAATCAGTGTCGCTTATAATTAAAAATTCCCATATTAGAACAAGTAGCCATCACATGATTGTGCAATCATTTGGGCTCATTAAACAATCTTAGATGATGCATGATCCGAGGTATAAGCCTGCTGACGATATGTATCTTTTCTATACATAAAAAAAATGTGCCAGTCGATACTCTCCGATAGCCGTCAGGCGTCATTAATGAAAGTCAGGTTTTCTAAGATACTTTTTATTGTCGATTTTTTATAAAAATAAAAATAAAATGATATACAAATATTTTCAAAAGCCCTTAATATGATTGATATAGTTTTTAGATGTTCTTATAATTTTTCTAATATCTCAATATTTTTATGAAATTTAGAATTTTTTACGATAAAAAAATTATGAATTATAATAGAAGACATATGTCACTGTGGGATACTTGTCTCTGCTGTATTTCCAATTTCCAACTAAACTGTTTCAGAAAAAAATAAGCTAATACATCACTAATCATTACATATACACAATAAGAAGTTCTTTGAGTTAAATAATAATAATAATTGCTGAGAACTAAATTATAAAAATCTTAAACGAAAGTTTCTGTCATGATAATTAAAAAATTAGTTAACTAGACGTTTTTGTTAATATTAATGTTTAATTGTTCAAAATAAATGGAAAAATAATTTAAATATTTTTATAATATACATATTAATAATTTTTATCTTAGTTTGGAAGTTAATGTACTAAAATAAATTTAAGTCCATGTAATTCAATTTTTTAAATTTTAATTTTGTAATAAAGTTTTCATTTCACACGTCAAATAGAAAAACGTGAGGCAGTGACATGCTAACTTAGGTCCACGTGTACTGCCAAGTGATTTCACACGAGTCCCTGACGACGTGGAAAATACACTGGAAATTTTGGTTCACGCGTGGAAATTAATTTAACTTTGCTGCTATATTTTCCAAACCTTTTCGTCCCTATTTACGACTTGTCAACTTGAAAAGGGATTTGATTTGATGGAGTCAACACAAAGGCCATTGACCTCAATTTTAGGTAGGTCATCAGTTCATCACCAAGTCATCATATGACAGTTTCAAAAATTTTAAGACATTTTTCAAATTTTTAGGATATATTTTATTCCTATGAAAATTTTGACTTGGATCGTTATTTTTTACACAAATATACTCACATTAAATTTTCCATTTTTCCTATTTTTCTCATTTTTTTCAATATTTTTTAAAAAATATTGAGGAGAAAGAAACCATTTCAGATACTTGCTCAAAAAAATATTTTATTTTATTATAGTAAAAATTCAATAAATTCAAGAATAAAATAAATTTAATTTATACTCTACTTTTTTACCAAACAAATGGACCTATTATAATCAATCTAACACTTCACATGCATCTACCCTTTCATGAATTCTTCTATCGCCTATGTCACTTCGACAATCAGAACACTAAGACACACCATTTACCATGTACATGAGTCCTAGGGCTGCAACTCGGGTCAGGTTTCTTAAAATCCAATGCGACTCAACCCGATTTCTAATCCGAATCAACCCAAATTCTGACCTGACTCGCATTTTAAACCCATTTTAGACTAATTTTAGCCGAGTCGAGTTGGGTTGTATCGGGTCAGGTCGGGTTAACTTATAAAATCCTCAACTCGATCCGACCCAAATTTCTTACGGGGTTTTTATCTTCTCAGCCCCACCCGACTTGCTGACCTGAAATTCTAAACCCGACCTGCATCATTTCTTGGGTCGGGTCATGCGGGCCGGGCTAAAACCCGACCCAAGTTGCAACCCTATACATGACCCTTTATTCTTTAATATTATACAAATGCAAAGCATTCTTTAACACCTACTATTTGCCCGTGCTTCGATGCTCATCAGTCAATTTTTATTGTCGAGGTTTCTTAAAATATTCGACTAAGTTTTAAAACATGTATAAGCCTCTCTATCAAGGAGTAACTTTTTGGGATAGACAAGATCTCACTTCATGAGACGTATTCTTGATGCTTAGGTCAACAACTCATCACCATCGCTCATGGTTCCTTTGCTTGTCAGGGACATTCTATTCTAGAATCTTAAATAGAAATTTTCTTATCCTTATTGGCGTAATTTTCTGGTCCATTTTTTTATAGATCATTACCACGATAAAACTTCAATATTTTGATATTTTTATCTACTAGGTATAAAAGAACAAAACCCAACGGCATACAATACTTTTAAATGTCTATAAAGTTCATAATACTCTTAGATCGTGCGGTTCATGACTTTAAATGAACTAATTTTACATTTAATAATCTGGAAAATATGCAAAATATAAAATTAGAAATAATTTTACATTTAGTCGAAAATATATCAAATATAAAATTAGAAATAATTTTACTGGTCTTTCTTCTTCATCAGGTAGGAGTCCACAACTCCTACGGTTCCAACCTTCCACCAGTCATCCTCAACTTTTTCCATTCTGTGACGAGCAGGGAAATCATCGATTCCTGATTTTCCTTTTCAGATCATCTCTCTCTATCTGTGGACTCGTATGTGCATTTGCTTTTCTTCCAAGCATCTCAAACGTGTGGATGTTTCAGTGCATTTGCTTTTCTTCTAAGCATCCGGTAAATGTTTGAGCACTAAACAAGTTCCACGTTGGTTATAAAAGGAGAGATTTAAGGAGTTAGAAAGTACTTAGGTCACTCCAGTTAATGGACTAATTTATCGGGTTTGATACCAGTCCTAACAAGTGATATCAGAACTATATCCTAAGCCAATGTATGTGGAGTTAGGGGATTTAGTCGGATAGGATGGCCGGTGACATTCTATCCGTCGTAAAGCCTCTTTTGCAGAAAGATTGTTGGGGCTATGAACAAGTCTTACATGGTTGTGAAGGAGGAAATTATGAATTTATAAAGGATTTCGGTGATTTCATCTAATAAGTTAATCTTTTGGGCAAAATATCAAGTTCTAAAAAAATGGTAATTAAGAATTTATTTTTCAAGCGAGTGTTTAGTGCTTAGTCCTTGTGTTCGCAACCTTCGTTCTTTTTTCTTTTAGATTCAATGAATCGAAAAGTTCATTTGTGTTTGACTGAGGCAATAACTCTCATAACTATGTTATCCATTTATTTTTTAAAAATTATTAATAAAAAATCATGCGTTAAAGTTGTATCCCATGTTATTCAAAATAGACTGTTTATCTTCACTAAATGGACGGAGAATAATAAAAGGAAGAGGGGGGGAGAAGAAGTGGGCGCAGCTTCAGAAGCAGTCATTCAGGCGTCGTTACCGCCAGCAGCAACACCTCCGTCGTAGAAGCTCCAATCCATCGTTAGAAGCTTCCATTTCCTGCAAAAAAATAGCTAAAAGAAAGAAATTAGTGGTGGTGCCTGTTGGGTTTGCACAAAAGAACTAAGTTGGGCTCAGTTGTGTTTATGTAAAGCCAGGATATATAAAGACTATTTACTCTTTAGGGTTTTCTAAGTTGAGGATTTTCTCAGTCGGAGAGAGGAGAGAAGTAAACAAAAAGGACATAGGGTTTTTTAAGTTGGAGACTTTCTCAGTGGGAGAGAGGAGAGAAAGAAAACAGAAAACAGAGAAGACATAGGGTTTTTCTAAGTTGGGGACTTTCTCAGTAGAAGAGAGGAGAGAAGAAAACAGAGATGACATAGGGTTTTCTAAGTTGGAGACTTTCTCAGTGAGAGAAAGGAGAGAAAACATACATACGAAAGTAGAGAAGACATACGATCAAGGGTTGTGAATTCTTATAATAGAGCAGTATTCGCTTTGTGGACATAGCCTTTAACAGTAAACCACCTAAAATCTAGTCTTGTGTGTTTGAATCTGTAGTTTATGATTTCTTATTCTTATAGTGGCGAGAAAGAGAGAAAGAAGAAGAAACAAGATAGAGAGATGATATAAGAATTAAGGGTTGAGAATCTTTATAACAAAGTGTTCAGAATTCTCCACAGTAGAATCGATCAGTATTCGTTATGTGGAACATGGCCTTTAACGGTGAACCACATAAAATCCCTATGTATTTAAATTTGCGATTTCTTATTCTTACCGTGGGGAGATAGAGAGAAGACATAAGAAACACTCGAAAAATCAAATCTGATTGGCATCAATGATAGCTAGAGAGGAAGAAGACGAGACTTTGGACAGCAACATTGGCAAAAGAAAAAAGGCAGAGAGAAAGAAAAACAAAAGGGAGATCTGATTTTCCGGCCGGTAAGATATTATGGAAAGACGGAAGTTTACATTCATTCATTGCCACGTGGCAACTTTTCGTTGACTTTCTGACTCTCTCTAGTCCCATCGCACTAACTGCACTACTGAAATGAGCGGACCAGAAAGGTGGACTCCGCTTTAATAAAGAACACGTGGACAAAAGACCCGTGCAAAAGAATCGACGCAGACTGTACACTGACACGTGTAATCCACTTCTGCATGCTTGTAGCGTGCTGGAAACGAGCCAACGACCTACGTGGCGAACACGTGTGCACTCCGTTACGGCGACGATAACGGAGGCTCCACACCCTCAACGGCGTTCTGCGTCGTCATTCGCCCTAGGCTGACGGCGTCAATGGGAAGTGCCACGTTGGATCCACGTGAGCATTCAGGTTCGGGTCGTGTGCAGTCAGAAGGTCAGAGATGCCCTTCTGGCCTTTGACAATGACAAGTCGAGCGCGTGCTGACCGTGCAGCACACGTGACTGCATACTCTTCACCAAGACAAAATTTCTCCCAAGTCCCACCATTTTCTCTTTAAAATCCCCTTCCAAACAGAATTTGAATTCAGACAAAAGAAAGAAGAAAGATACAGTAGTGAGACTGAGAATTTGGAAAACCTTTACCAAATGGCTTCTGGGAATGGAGGGAAGGGGTCTGGAAACGTCGAGAAGGTTTCAGAAGAGAACGCCCCGGTGGTGGAGGAAGTGGCGCTGGTGGTGCCGGAGACCGACGATCCGTCGCTCCCGGTCATGACATTCAGGGCCTGGTTCCTCGGAATCACATCCTGCACAATCCTCATCTTCCTCAACACTTTCTTCATCTACAGAACGCAGCCTCTTGCCATTTCCGCCATCTTGATGCAGATTGCTACTCTCCCCATTGGAAAATTCATGGCCGCCACGCTCCCAAACAGAGAATTCAAGGCGTTTGGCTGGGGATTTAATCTCAACCCTGGGCCTTTCAACATCAAGGAGCATGTCATCATCACTATTTTCGCCAATTGCGGTGTCTCCACCGGCGGCGGCGATGCCTACTCCATCGGTGCCATCACCGTCATGAAGGCATACTATAAACAGAGCTTGAGCTTCCTCTGCGGTGTTTTCATTGTCCTTACTTCCCAGGTTTCCTTCTTCTCACTCTTTGTTCTTCCTTACACGGTTTGCTCTATTTCAAAAACTGTAGTGTTAGATTTTTTTATCTTTTTAATACGTGAAAATCCGCCGAACCCAGTTCGTGATGATCATAAGTAAAACCTCGGATTTATGATACCATCCACAACCTTGAAGGCAAGATCTCCAGCTGAACATGAGAATATCCAACCACTAAAACAAATAAAACGATGGCTAGAAGCTTTTTCTATCGACTGAACAGGTCTCTTGGTTTCAGAAATTATCATGGTTTTTATTTTTATTTTAACATATTTTCTTTCACTAAAATTATCATTTTTATTTTTGTTATTATACTCTTATTATTGAAATATAACTTTCAACTTTTCGTATTTTTAACAATATTATTATTTTATTTTATTAAGATCGCAGTCTAAAATAGTCAAGTTAGTCAGATTTAATTATTTATAAATGGGTCTAAATTGGGTTTACTAATTTATAAATGTGTGTGGATTGAGTATATCCATTTATTAATGGGTCAGGTCCAATCAAATAATTGAGTCTAAGTAAAATTTTGTCGAATCATTTATTTTAACTTTTTTATTTTTTTATTTCTAATGATTCTTTTTTTTCATAAGAAGGTTAGACTTCAATTTAGCTCTAGTAAATTATATTTGGAGGAATGACTTCTCTTGGGGAACATTAATAGTGTCAAAGACGGTCATTAAAAGATTTATTTAATTGCTATTCATGCTTCTTTTATGACTCACTTTCCAAAAACAATTTTTATTAAGAACTTTTTTCTAATTTTAACTTATGATAAGTCTAGCCTTATTTTAATGGATTGGATTATAAAATTATTTTTTTATTTTTTTTTTAACTTTCAAATTTGACTTTAAAGAAAAGTGATAAAAATACAAGATAACAACTTCCAAATATGATTCAACTATTAATTTTAATCTAATTTGCTAATTTAACTCTAATAAGCCCTCTTTTTCCATCTGATATGCTCTAAATAATCATTTGCAATCTGTTCTACATCATTTTTTTTTTCTAATTTTTTATATTAATTATCAAATGTTATAATTGTAGACTGCTGAACATACAGAAATGTTTTTTTTTTTTTTTGTAGATTTTGGGGTATGGATGGGCAGGGATGCTAAGGAGGTATTTGGTTGAGCCTGCTGAGATGTGGTGGCCTTCCAACCTAGCCCAAGTGTCCTTGTTTAGGTATGTTTGTTCCCATTTCTTTTATTTAAATTTATTTATGCATAAAATTTTATCTTTTTCTTCCCCATTTTTCCCTCCTTGCAATGGAATCAAAGGTAGATATTTTTAGAAAAAAGAAGGATTTGTTGTGACCCTAGCGGCATCCACTTTATTAAAGTGATACTTGACTTTTTACGGATTTCATAAATTATGTTATTTGAATTATATATATCACATCTACTCAAATAAAAAAATATATTTTATTTATTTACTATGATTTCACAAAAAAGATATCTAACAAAGAGAAGCCGGATAAATTCCTAATTGGGTTGGTTTGATGGTCAAAACTGGTCCATGTAGGTGAAAAGTCTTGAGACCGGTCTTCCTCAACGCAGAAAAAGCCCCTCTTCATTATTATGTATCCAGCGTGTGTGGATGAAAAGTTTACACATTGCCTCAAGAATTAATCAAGTGATAAATAGAAATCTTACTCTAAAAAAACCGAATAAGAATAGAACAAAGGCATCTCTCTTTGGAATTTGTTTATTGGTTTTAGAGTCACCATGATTGAGGTGAAAGGTTTTTTTTTTAAAGAATCTTCAAATGTTTGATTGTAAATGATTTTATTTTTTTTGAGGTCGAGAGGTATCCAGACGGCGTCGCTCCCGTTCAAATGAAAATGATTGATCTCAATTATCAATTTGTCTATATTCATGTCGGGTGGGAAGTCCTTATCCAAGTGGAATTCTCAATTTGACAATATTCATATTGGGTGGGAAGTCCTTATCCAAGTGGAATTTAATGATACCTTCATAAAGTTGGAAGGATGTTTTCCACAACTAGTGATTGGTAGGCAGAAGTTTAGGACCTGGAAGAGCAAAAGTGAAAGGGACCTGATTTGTTCTTCGTTCTTGGAGTTCAGTGTTGATGCTTTTCTTTTTTACTTTTTAATTTTTTTGCCACTTATGGTTTAAAATGCCTTTTTTCTTTTCTACTTTTCATTTTCAATCATGTATTCTCATTATTTAATTGATTATAATAAAAAAAATATTTATCAAATGATTTGTTATTTAAAAAAAAAAAAAATCAAAGGATAGGGTGAACTAATGATTCCTATATTAGACAATTTAATAACTCAAATGATAATCTATCTATCCATCTAATTTTCTTTATTATAGGATATGGGAACACTCTAGCTTTTAAGCCCAAGTATGTAGGGACAACAAGTGGATTCAATGGATTCATTTTTCCTATGGGTGCAATCCAGGTCAGGTCGGATCAAGTTTATGCCAAAGTGACTTGACCCATTACGAAACCCAAATTACTTTAGATATAAATCTACTTGAGCAAAAAAAAAACCCAAGAATGAAGGACATGACCCAAAAACCCAGGAATTATAAACTTATTAAGGCTTAGCCTTAATTCATTTTATAAATTGCATTTTGGACCTAGAAACCCAAGAACTACCAAAATTTAGAGGTTCTGCTCAAAGAAATGGAAAAAAAAAACTAGAGTTTATGGAATTTTATCAAAAACTAAATTATAGTTTATGTAAAAGAGAGAGAATGTGAGAGGTGAGATAACTCATATACTCCCTCTGTCCCAAAATACTTGTCCTATATGTATTTTGAAATTGTCCCAAATTACTTGTCTTATTTATTTATTTTCACATTAAATTATAGCTTTAACATTTTCGATGAGCTCCAAATCACCTTCTAACGTGATGGGATAGGTGTCTTCTTTATAAGTTTTGACTTGTTATGCGGCATTCTATAATTATTTCCACCTCCGACTCTCATCGTCCGGAATCATGTTGCTGCATAGTTAGAAAGACTCATTGAGTACTAAATGAAATTCATTGAGGGTTATTTCTAATCTTAATACCTCAAAATCATTGACTCTGAAAATCGATTAATAGGCTTTTGGTGCACTACGCACGAAAACGATCCTTAAAAAATCAGACAAGTATTTTGGGATGGAGGGAGTATAAGACTTAACCTTATTACATACAAATCTCTTCTGCCAAATCATATTTCTTTTTTAAATGACAGAAATATTATTTTTATTTATATATAATATTGATTGTAGTTCATGTTAATGTTACAGAGCACTCCACGAAAAAGATCCTCGATCAAGAGGCCTGACTCGTATGCAGTTCTTTCTTATTTTCATGGTGGCAAGCTTTGCCTACTACACTTTACCTGGCTACCTCCTTCCCATCTTGTCATTTTTCTCATGGGTTTGTTGGGCTTGGCCCCATAGCATCACAGCCCAGCAGATTGGATCAGGGGCCAGTGGGCTTGGAGTGGGTGCCTTCACGTTTGATTGGGCCGGTATTTCAGCCTATCATGGCAGCCCATTGGTGACGCCTTTTTCCTCCATTCTCAATGTTGCAGTTGGATTTGTCATGTTCATCTACATAATTATCCCACTTTGCTATTGGAAATACAATACATTCGATTCGCGGAAGTATCCGATTTTCTCAAATAAGCTCTTCACTGCCAGTGGACACACTTACAATACTTCAAATATCTTGACCCCTCAGTATGATCTCAATGTTGCTGCATATAATAGCTATGGGAAGCTCTACCTCAGTCCCCTCTTCGCACTTGCGATAGGATCAGGATTTGCAAGGTTTACTGCGACCATCACCCACGTTATTCTCTTCCATGGCAGGTAAGTTTTGAGTTAACGTCGGAGAGAATTTCTTGTGTACATCAAAAAGTAACTTGTCTACGAATGTCTAAACTTTAATGTGCAGTGATATTTGGAGACAGAGTAAATCAGCAATGAACAATGTAAAATTAGATATCCATGCAAGGCTGATGAAGAAATACAAAGAGGTTCCACAGTGGTGGTTCCTTATATTATTAGTTGGCAGTGTTGCCCTTTCTCTGTTGATGTCCTTTGTATGGAAAGAAGATGTGCAGCTGCCTTGGTGGGGGATGCTTTTTGCATTTGGTTTGGCATGGTTTGTTACTCTCCCCATTGGAGTCATTCAAGCAACCACAAACCAGGTAAACTTAATACTGTTCTAACCCCTTAATGTATTAGGTTGTAATGTGGAGAAAGTGCAATAGAATCTGTTTGGATAGAGAAGAAGTAGGAGAAAATAGGGCTGCGTTTGGATGGGAGGTAATGGGGGAAAGTTGATTTTTAACTCTTCTCCTTCCACTTTTAAAAACCCTTTTCAAGTAAAGGGTATTCATAATACTCAGGGTAACCCTTGCAAAATTTAACCCTCATCCAAACGCAGCCCGAGTATGTTTGGAGGAGGTGAAAGGAGAATGTTGGAGACTTTATTTCTGTAATTTAGTATTTATCCACATGAGTGTAGCTCAACTGGTTGCCTCCCGTCTCAGGAAGCGGGAGCTTAAGACTCGATCCACTTTCTCTTCATTTTTGTTCCAAAGTCGCCTCCTCCTTTCTTGGTCTTCTATTTTCTACTTTTCTCCACATATCTTTTCTCTTGTAATTACTAAATAAGATACAAGAGACTCTCAGTAGGAGAATCCCCTACTCAAGGGAGACTGGATCATGGATCAGATTGAAAACTAATGGAAAATGTGTCAAAATTCAATAATATGCTTTTGGAAAACCCTAATCTAGAGACTGTGCTGAACAGTTCTATGTGTAAACTGGGTTAACTTTTGAATGATCATGTTATGAATAATAATGCATTATTTCAAATTAAAAGAAAATAAAAATAATTTTTTTTACAATTCTTCTAATTGCCTCATTTTTTTCTAACATGTTATGTTTTCATGGCTTGAAAACAGCAACCTGGCTATGATATCATTGCACAATTCATATTTGGATATGTACTCCCTGGAAAGCCAATTGCCAATCTTCTCTTCAAGATTTATGGGCGAATCAGTACCGTACATGCACTATCTTTCTTGTCTGATCTGAAACTTGGCCATTACATGAAAATCCCACCTAGGTGCATGTTCACAGCTCAGGTTTGCAACTAAACCTCCTCTAATACCTATAAATTATAAACTCTGGTGAGTTGGCCTGATGGCTAAGAACCCGCCTCAAGAAATAGAGGTCTTGTGTTCGATTCACGTTCAATCCAAAGGAGCTACTCCTTATAGTTTTACTCATAGTGCAGATTGGGAGGTTTTCATATACCCTGAAAGACTAGTCGGATGAAACGCCTGAACACCTTGTTCATTAAAAAAATAAAAAAATACCCATTAAATTATAGGAATCAAAGTGTTCCACTATGCCATTTATTGTCCTTGCAAGGGTCAAGCCAGATTTTGGAGCAATCTAAGTCTAGGCTCGACTTGTAATTAAAGAGTTTGGGCCTAACTTAGAATTGATTTGTTCAAACCAGCAGGTTAAAATGCATACCTGGTGATTCGTGTCCGGTATACGCATTCTCTCTCTTCTTCTTTTTTATCTTTTTGTTTTGAAAAAAATATAGAAATAACAGAAAATATGAAAAATGGAAAATCTAAGGTGAACATTTTTTTTTTTAAAAGCAATGATCTTTTCTGTAGAGTTTTAGGCCCTTGAAAGTCAAATTTTGAAAAATGTTTTAAAACTTTAAAAATTGTCTAAAGATTTTATAAAGAAATAAATCAACTTGGAAAAACACTTAATATGAATTTCATGTTCTCAAATATCCCTAATGACATATATATTGTATGAATTTTATGAAATTGTCAAAATATTTAAAAAAATTACATAAAAACTCTATCAATCACCTCTTTATTTAATTGTAAAAGTATGTATATCATTTCATTCATTTTTTTCGAAAAGAAACCGATAGTATCTTAGAAATTTTGGCTTCTATCATTTTTTTAGAAAATTCTTGGAAAATCACAAACACTCTGAAAACTATATAAATGACATTAACACATCTTCATTGAATTCTATAGGCATTGGATATTATTTTATTAAATTGTTTTCATAAAAAAATGTTGAATTTTAGTATTATCTGTCAACCAAAACTCGAAGAAAATAATGAAAATAACTCAAGCTGGTAAAAATGATGAAAATAATCTAAAATTGAAATAGTTTGCTTTTAAACCCTTTTACATTCGAAAATATTGATGAAAATAACTCAAAAATTGATCAAATCGAATTAAAAAAAAAAATTTTAAAAACTTGCATTAGTAATACTATGCAGTATCAGCGGATAGAGCATTGTGTATCGGCATTAAACACTCAATGATACATATCGGCAACCTAAAATCTATTATGTATCAACTGACCCAAAATGCATATTAAGATTTATTCAGGCTCAGAATTCTTTCGGCCTAATATGGATTTGTGTATGCTATTTTCTTAAATACGAACTATATACTATATAAATATTATATTTCTACACAATATTCATTGAATGTCGTTAGATTTATAGAAGGTTGGCTCAAATTCAAGGTTTCGGGCTAAATATTTTGCACTAGGCCCAGCTTGACTCGAATTCAAATTTGGGCCTTGTACACCAAAATAAACTCAGCCCGAGCCCGTCAAACCTAAACCAAACTCTTCTTTGGTTTTTTCTTGCAGCTCGGGTTAAGCCGGGCCCAAGTTGCATCCCTTAATAACACTTCTGGGGGATGAAAGAAACAAAATACATTTAGAAGAGGATTTGATCCGAAGTTCCCAACCATTCCATCAAATGATTAAATGATCATAATATGGAATTCACCTCTAACTTTTTGGGTATCTCTACAAACATGTGTAAATCTTCTAATCCACACACACCGACTAAGTCTAGGGGAAATGCCTGCTGGGATTGAACGTGAATCGAACTCAAGATCTCGGTTCATGAGGCAAACTTCACCTTCTCTAATGTTGCTTGTCAAGAAAAAGAAAACTGGTTTTCTATCTGAATCATTAGCTTAAACCTCTTGCAGCTGGTGGGGACGATAGTTGCCGGCATTGCCAACCTTGCAGTTGCATGGTGGCTGCTGGGGACTGTTGAGAACATCTGTGACACCGATGCTCTCCCTTCCGACAGCCCGTGGACATGCCCGAAATTCCAAGTCACCTTCGATATGTCTGTGATATGGGGTCTGATTGGGCCCAACCGTCTTTTCGGTCCCGGTGCCATGTACAGGAACCTGGTTTGGTTATTCCTAGTTGGAGCAGTGTTGCCCGTACCCATTTGGATATTGAGCAAGATTTATCCCAATAAGAAATGGATTCCTCTGATCAACATACCCGTTATCTCTTATGGATTTGCAGGAATGCCTCCTGCAACTCCTACCAACATTGCTAGTTGGCTCATAACTGGTACAATCTTCAACTACTTTGTGTTTAAATATCGAAAGGGATGGTGGCAGAAATACAATTATGTTCTATCAGCTGCTTTGGATGCTGGTACTGCCTTCATGGGTGTTCTTCTATATTTTGCATTGCAGAGTGGGAATGTGAACCTCAAATGGTGGGGTACTGATCATGATCATTGTCCATTGGCCAAATGCCCAACTGAACCTGGAATCTCAGTTAAAGGGTGTCCCCTGTTTTAATGAGGGTGATCGCCACTGCTGCTCATCAGTAACATTAGTATATCTTCTTCTTCTTCTTCTTTCTCAAAAAACGGCGACATCTGTATAAAAAGAATAATCATTCCGTTTCTCAACTCATTTCTTTAGACGAAGACGCCATTTTTCCCTCTTTTCTTGTGGTAAATAGTTTCTCAGTGTGAATCAAACCATGGGTTTGAATTGAAATAAGATACTGATACAAGTTTTGTACTTCCAAATCAGATAGATTCATATTTGAAAGAAGCTGACAATAGATTCTTTCAAAATTGACTATTTGTACCTTTGTTGGTGTTTAGAAATGTTTGTAGACAGCTTATGAATGAATGGATTCGGATCGAATTTGTACTAGTTATAACTTTGTGGAAAATAATTAGGTATGAATATCTCAAATGAGCAATATCAGTATCTCTGACCTTCCCCTTACAGTTATTTTAGTTGATGACTGAATTTAGTATCGCCTCTTGCTGTTATTTGATGTATGAGCAGGGGTCCAAGATCTTGGTCCACCATTTTTTGATTGATATCTTGCCGATTTATTTCCATACGGCAATACGAGATATCTCGAGCTTTTTTTGACCCATGTGTATGAGTAAAAGAAGTACAATTGATGGGATAAATTACTTCATTGACGAATGGACTTTTTTGTAAGATGTCCAAAATAAACATTAGCTTAGGCTTTCAAAGTTCGTGTATTATAATATATATTCACCCACGCGGTGTCATGTATGTGGGACATTGTATTTTCTGGATAATGTCTCTAATAAAAAAAATCAAATTTATTAAATTTCAAAAGTCATGATTTTCAAAGGTTAAAAAATCAATGATAAAAATAAAAGACAGTTTTGTATAGATTTCAATCCAATAGTAAGATCAACTCAGACTCGGTTCAAATTCAATAAGGAGTAAGATAGGGTGTAAGTGGGTGTAGGGAATAAGAGAGACCCAGGTGGACCCATTTGAGTTTTATCGCTCATGGAAACCTAGGTAATATATATAAATAAACTCAACCATATCAAAGAATTTAGAGATTAAAGAAACGACTGATAATCAAAGATATTCTATTTTCATAATACGTTTATATACACGTATATGTTAACAATTCTATGTGGAGCCTTACAACTAGTCAAAGTTCATTGTTATAGAATAGAAGTTGAGTTCAAATTCGATAGGTGTCAAATAGGAAAGTTAGTCCATAAAAGTAATTTATGAAATCTAAATTAAAGGTCAATATCATATTAATGAGATAAATGACTTAAATAATGAATCTCACTAAATTGAATTTAAAGTAATTTAGAATATAAGATTTAAGATTACAATTATCATTAGCCATCCAATCAAAGTGCATGAAAATTGATCACTCTCTCACCATTGATCATCTAAATTTGATACCTTCAAGATATGATAGTTCTTTATAATAAAAATTAAACTTCCTATTTGTTTGCTTAAAATCAATGGGGTAAGGCGGTTCAAGCGATCAACAATGCTTCTTTTCATACATTTGGCATTTCTACTCTCTACTTGACTATGATCCATCCATCTAGGAGTACAGGCATCGGCTGATACGTATTATATCAACCGTACAGCCTTCGTATCGGCCAATATGACCTATATATCGCCGAATCATATCGGTCCGATATGATTAATATTGATATTTTAAAAAATAAAAAATAAAAATGGTGATGGTCCCAAATCAAAATATCGACCAATCAGATATTTACATTTTCAATTTTTTTTTATAAAAAAAACAGTTTCTTTTTCAGTTTTTTTATATTTTTTAATTCAAAAATAAAATAAAATAATAAAATAATACCAATATTTACCAAAAAAAAAAAAGAGAACAGAGAATAATATCGGTCGATAATTCGGCCAGGGCGTTTTTTGCAACCCTGATGTGATCCATTGGCACTTCACAACATAAGAGTCCACTTTGGACAAAGGAAAGTGGCAAAGTAGAAGAATACAGAAGGATTTCTCCCAGCTTTTTTATTTACTAGACCCCAGTCTTCCTCCCATTTCCCTTCAAATTAAAATATAATCCTCCTGAAAAATCATGATCTTCCCTCCTTTGGCTCCCTTCTCTTTTCTTCTCATGTCCATTCACATGTGATCACCAAATATGACACAAAAGAATCACCTTGAATAACCAACTCTCTTCCCCTTCCAAGTTCCAACACAGTGCAGAATCACCCAGTTTGGCATCAGTCAAAATTTTTCCTAAAGCCCAGGAAATACCCAACAAATTTCAAGCCGATTTTTCAAGCAAATTTGCCAAAATATCAGCTACAAGAGTTTCCTCACTTCCATAGGTTTTTTTCTCACCTCACCACATTTTGTTAGTCATTGAACTACGGAAATTTGATCCTTTTGATTCAGACAGCCAGACAGGGCTCAATGTTTAAATAAAAAGGGTGGAACAAGTCACAATGAACATCATGTACCCAACAAATAAAAAATTTATATCGAACCACCCATAGACAATTGTATAGTTTCAAGAATTCAATAGACCCCCAAGAACCCAACTTCCAAACTAAAGAACTAAGCAACCTCACTACCTACCCATATATATATATTCCTTAAAACCAAACAAAAAAAAAAAAATGGCAAAATACTAAACAGACAATGAATCACCAAAACTCTCTCCCCCCAAAATGGGTTGACAGAAGCAAGACAAAGATCACCCACAAACCTTGAATCATCTCACCTTGAATCATCACAACATGAGCCACTACTGCTGCTTACACTCCGGGGGACGCTCACCCTGCTGACCTTCTCCTACTTGGACGCCGCTTTTCTGCAATTTCAGGTACAATCATGTTGATAATGGAAATTGTAAGTGTCCAATGTAAGTTCATTGCAAGGTGAATTAACTGAAAAAACAATTTATATTTTACAGGAGGAAAAAAAAAAAGTAAATAGCAAAATGAAGAAATGAGCAGATAACATACCTTCTGTCTGGAAGCTGCCTGTTTACACATCAAAAACAAATTGTCAGCATCATTTCCATTTCAAAATAAAATTTTAGTAAAACAACAATACTAAATATGCTACCTTCTTGCTCTTGCCTTCTCCTTCATCCTCATCATCATCATCTTCGTCATCTTCGTCATCGTCTTCATCTTCTTCCTCATCCTCATCATCCTCCTCTCCTTCTATGTCTTCAAAATCATCTCCTTGAACAGCCTCTCCCGTAAACCATGAAACAGCATGCGGTATAATTTTGTCTCTAATAGTTGACCTAAAAAGGGAACAACATGATAGACAAACCATAAGTAGAACATGACAAGTTTAGTTTTGGCTGCTTTATTCTCAGTATTTGCACATCTGGTGCCCTTTTTATCTATTAATATGTGAACCATTTAAAAAAAAAAAAACATGACAAGTGGTCTCAATAACAAGAACACACAAGAGTTGAGACCAAAAAATGCACTTACCCAATGTCATAATCTTGCTCCATTTGGTTCTGAAGCTGCTCGGCCTGTTGAAAATGAAGTAACATAAATCAGTGACCTGTGTGTGCCAGGATTAACAAATAGCTAAGTGGAACAAGGACATAACAACATCTCAATTCTTGGCCCATACTTTTGAAGCAAATAGCTAATTATTAGAATGGAGATTGGCATTCCAACTCTAATACCAATAAGAAGATGCTCCAGGGCTTGGAGACACAGACATAGTACAATTAGATACCAAATTGAGATGTAATAAGCAACCATACAACAAGTGGTACCAATTTCAATGCAATACATGATATGGTACTGTAAGCAAAATACAATGTGTGTAGATGTCTTAATGATGTTGCACTTACAGTCTCTTCATCAATATCATCATCATCTTCTGGTACTTGTGGAGGATTAAAGAAGTTGAAGAAACTTTCACAAGTTTCAGTTTTAGTGATGGGCTTGGTATTCTTTGACCCCTTACGTGGCTTCTTCTTCAGAAGCTTCTGTGTCAAGCTCTTCCCTGGATACCATTCAATCTCCGTCCTTGAAAAACAACCAACTAATATCTCAGCCATGAAAAGGAACATGGGATCATAGTAAAAGTACTTAACAGCAGAAGAGTAATCAGAGATTTTGATTACCCAATTGCTTTCTCTAAAATTGGTTCATCTTCATCTATCATGTGATATGTCTTCGTTAAAACAGAGTTTTTAAAGTATGGGTTAGGATCAAAGAAGAACTCAAGCTTGAAACCCTTGGGATCATCAATTCTGCACCACTTGATATCTTTGAGATACTTGAGAGCCCCTTCATCTCGCTCAGAAATCTACAAACAGAAGAAAATAAATGGATGATAATTATGAGAAGAAAATAAAAACAAAAAATAATTATACCTATGTCATAGGGCAGAAAAAACATAAATTTAAAAATGACATTTTGAACTACCTCCTCAGCCAGCACTTCATTGGTTTTCATTGCAGTGATCCAGAAATCAGGCACTCCTTTCTCTACAATAAGCAAGCTTAATAAGTATCCAAAACAATTGTTCAAGCAATAGAATGAAAGCCACATAAATTTTCAAAAACAAACCTTCTTTTTCTTTCTCCTCTGCAGCCTTCTCTTCTGCAGAATCATCTGTTACACCCTCAACTTCGACAACACCATTCACAATATCATACCTCTGTAAATTTTCCAGGGACAAGCACTAGGTGAATTTCTGGAGTAAAACAGTGAAAATAGGTACTAATGTATATTTAAGTAGACAGCAAATAAAGCTATCACACCTAGCATATGTCAGCATGGTAGCATGATGGTAAACCAACAGAAACACTGCTTTGAATCTCTCATATCTAAAAACATCTAGAAATATTGATGTGGACATCACAAACAACATGCAGCAAAATAAGGAGGAATTCATTGAAGAATTGAGCCAAGAAAATGAAAAACAATGTTGAATTGACATGGATTGCATGAAAAATTAAGGGTGTGAAGAGGGGTACATTATGGGCTCCATTTGGACCCAAATCATGAAAATAATTGGCTCAAGAACACGTATGTTGGCTCAGGTCTCAAATTTCATGTTTTAGACTAATTTTGGCCTAAGGAAGGGGTCCATTTGCTGAGTAGAAGGAAGAGTTGCGTAATTTCAAATTCTCTCCTTCTTATCTCCACCCCCACGATATAGAAGACTCCTTAGCCCACTTCGTTGGATCTAAGGAATTGGAAATAAAAGCATATCACTCTCATTTAGCAACCATAGACACCTAGTCCCCTATTTGGAATTCGATGTAATGTATTTTTAGTTTTATTTTATTTAATGATGTAATAAATGTCACATGGCATAACATGATGGATGTGTTCAAGTTAGAAACTAGGTGAGTTAGAAAGCCTTGGGCTTGGGCATGTAAGGCTAGCAAGGGAATTTTTCTAATTTTTTCTCCATTGTAACCTCTATGTAAGAGAGGCATGGGCAAATTTTGTAGACAAACAATTTTGAGATCAATTCAATTGGAGCATTGGTTGCTTTGGTGTTCTCCAAGTTTTGGAGAAATATAATAGATTTGATTTTATTTCAATTTAATTTATCTTTAATTAATTTAATTGCATGCAATGTTCGATTATTGGTGTGTGATTTTCAAATTTCATGTTCGCATTTTAAATTAATTATTGCACAATTATTTTGTGAAAATTCAAATTAAATTAAAGCGTTTGTTAATTTTTTCCAAGCAATATTGGTTCACTAATCATTTTTGGGTTCCCATATCAAATTGGCCAATTCTTTTATTAGTTTTTCGGATTGATCAATTTTAATTTACTACTACTCTACCTTCGATTTTCTAGAGAAGTCAAATTTTCAATTTATTTGTGGATTTGAACCTTTGGAGTTTTTCTCCAATTTTTTTAAACAATTGGAGCCATTGGCCGAACCCATTATTGTAGCCAAAACTTCTTTGTGTTGTTTAAAATCAGGCTACATTAAATATATTCATCATAGAATACGAAAAGGACGCAATAATGAGCAGCGAACAAACTGCCATAAGAAACCATTTACTTGAAAACTCTTCATGATAACAAGTGGAGTACCTTAGTATAAAGTGGTTCATACAGTTTCTGGTACTTAGCTTCAAGTGCTGCCCTCTCCTCAAAAAATTTTGCCTCCAACTCATCATGTTGAGTCTGCAAATGGAGAAGCAATCATAACTATTCACAACTTGCATTTCAAAATGAAGAAACTCCCTTCTTTTAGCAACTCCCTTTGTGCCAAGCATGCAATACAAGAAAAGCATGGAGAATCTAGCAATTCACAGCTAACAACCTAGAACTGTTCCAGTAACCAGTTTAAGTCTTGCACATCAATTCATGAAACAACACTTTTCAAAGCAGAGGTGTAAACACTGAGACAGAGGAATGGATTAACACTAAAGAATGGAATCTCAAAAGAACACGTTAGGAGAACCTTAAAAGTAGTCCACATAGAGGAGAAAACAAAGGAACATCTAAGACGGTGAGACATGTCCGTAGACGACGGGTAGACCATTAAAGACTTGGATCGAGGGGTGAATAAATACATAGTTGAATGAAAAGTTATGAAGGATATAGTCTTTGGTAGGAACAATGGAAGCATGGAATTCAAAAGGCATATCCCAAATGGAACAGGAACTGCTAATGATGATGAGCACTTTCTGAAGCACCCAAACAGGTGGGTCATTCTAACTGGAATGATATGGGAACATGGACTCATGCTGTGTGAGACTTCTGAACGAAGCTACAACAGAAAGAACCCCAAAACAATGAGCATTTGGACAAAACACCAACATGGTAATGATCAATTAAAAGCACTGGTCTACTGTACATGGTTTACATTGATGGGAAACAGATACGATAAGAAGCATGAGAATCAAATGAGTCAAGTGCTTTAAATAATATCATGCAGAAGTGTGAAAAAAAAAAAAACTGAAAACATAGGCTCGAGATCTAAGAGGGGGAAATCAGTTTCTGAATAAGCATGCCTCATGTGAAGGCACTTTCGCACATAATCAAAGTAATGGTAGATACACGTTTTCTCAGTAAAAGGAATGTTTTGATTTGCAACTGTTTTTTTTTTTTTTTCTGAAAGATAACTATTTTATTCGCATTAAAAGAGTAATGTACAATAAGAGAACACAAAACTGGGTCAAACCAACCTGTTGCCCTAATAAACAAAAATTGCATAGCACTGTATACAAAATCAGAAGACTGCATAAGACCTTAAATAGCCAATTCATCGGCTGCTGAGTCAACCTCTCCATTAAAACCCACTGTTAGATTAAAATCATAGATTACTAAGGATGATACATGAGAACCATGATACTGAGGCCTGTGGTGATGTGATCGCATTAAGGCAATATTTGGCCTGGTTATTGGGCTGGATAAGAACAGTCAGGTATTGGAAAATAAAGCAGTGGCTAGATCTTCAGTAATATACAGAATCAAACAACATCATACAATGGTCTTTGGCAGCAGAATTGTTCTCAGGTTTCTTGGAGAATCAGTTTACTGGAAGCTCAGTCTCCATAGAATAGTGATGTATCACTTTCTACTTCTTCTCTTTTCCTTGTGTGTATGTGCATAATTGGTAAGTAGGACCAGCCCAACATTTCTTTGTGTCTGGTTTCAGTCTATTGATATATTAGACCATGGTACACATCCCACCCTATCCTGTGAGTTTTATCAGTTTAAAGTGAGACAAGGAAAAAAAATTATATATTGCCCAAGCTAGCAATTATGCAACACTCCAAGTATGCAACACTCAATGTATAGATACATATCATCAATTAAACCAATGATTCATGCTTTCCAAACAGAATTGCATCCAATCACCTTCAAAACAAAATCCTACACATGACATCAAAAGACACTTTGAATGTCCAATATCTGCAAACATCAATAAAATTTTGTCAAAGAGAGGCAGACCTGGATCTCGCGGAGGACCTCAACACGCTTCCTGACGTTTGGTGACAGTGTCTCGAGAACATCAGAATGCTGTCCCGCCAGATGCTGCAACTTGTTCTTTACAGACCCAAATCCAAAATCATCAGCAAACCAAAACCCTCCATTTCAATCTCTCCCAACCCAAATCAAATCCAAAACACAGAGTAAAATAAACAAATGTCTATATAGAGATAAAAAGAAAAAAGATGAGACCTTTAGAGCATTAACAAGACCTGCCCGATCTTCCGCACTTAGTGCTACAATAGAAAAAAAAAAAAAAATCAAGGCATATTTCTCATGAATGTGTATGCATGCTCAAATCTCATTAGCAGTTACTACAATAGCTCCCTGGATGCAGTGCCTACCAAAAAATTAGCTTCATTTAACAACTCTGGGCACGATTTCAAATGACCCCATAACCAATAATAAACAAGAGGATTTTTTATCAAGTTTCAATCCAACCTTGGTATGCTTTGGACTAAATCGAATAAGGATCCAATTCACGATGCTACTTAGCGTGGTAGGAAATGGAGTCTGAAGTGGGTTTGATACTCTCATCGAGTTACCCTTAAAAAAAACATATATACATGCATACACACATACACAAATACATATATAGATATATAGACATACCGGCGGCCGCAGCGGGGAGGGAAGAGCCGATTTCGGCCATATTGAACTCGGAAGGCTGCTTGTTGGCGTTGTTGCTCATGGTGTGAGGCGGGGGCTGGAGTTTTTTATTGTCTGGAAGCGAAAGAAGGAACTGGAGGAGAAAAGAAACCCTAGACACACTAGTCCAGAGAGACGGGGAAGTAGGAGAAGAGGGTTCGGAAGCAACGAAGAAGAGGAGAAAATAAGGCAGTAAGAAGGGAGTTTGGATTGGAGTTAAATAGTGGAAGAAAGGAATGGGTTTCTCCCGCTTTTGCCCTTTCAAATGGTAGTATTTGCAAACCTAATTCCCTCCTCAATTTTTCAATTAAATTAATTTTTATTTAAAAATAATTAAACAAAGATATTTAATGATAGTATTATATTATTAATTTTAAATTTATTCTATTAGAATTAATGATGCAAATAGAAAGCCTAGTAATATTATGATATGGTCTTTCACTTTTGTTATTTTTTTCATTTATATCATACTATTTTTATTGACATGGTATAAAAACAAATTAAAAATGATTGAAATAGATAATCATTTTTAAGTTGTTAAAATATAAATTGATTGATTTAATTCAAATATTTTTAATATATTTCATATTTCAGAAACAAGTAGTAAACAATCAATTGGACATGCCAATCAACAATTATTGTACTATTTATTACCACATCAATCAATATGTATGGTTTTTTAATTAATATTAATTGGTATATGATATTCAAAGAAAATGGGGAAATTACTAATTGAAACTTTTTTTATTGGGGCACAACCACTCATGTGGAGTCTATTTTATAATAAATTAAATTATTAATTATTTTTATTTTAAAATTATATTCAATTTTTATAATAATCATTTTATACATTTTCATTCTTGTTTATTAGGATAGATAAAAAAAATTTAATAATATATTTCAGTTTAAAAAGTTAATAACTAAAATAATGTAATTGATCTTATTTTTATAATGTAATAATCTTTGTGGGACAACAATACTCTCACAGATATTTTTTGTAATCCGACACGAATTTTACTATATTGTTTATTTTATCTTTCGAATCAACTTGTCGAACCCATCTTTGTGATGATCTATCTATTTATATAACTTTTTTATCATAAAATATTATTAAATTGGACAAGATCTACTCTGACCCAAATCAATTTATTAATGGATAAACTCAACTAAAATTTAAAAATAAATAGATAGATCCAATTATTATTATTATTATTATATATATACAACTAATATAATTATACGAGCTCTAAAAATATTAATAAAATAAATGAATAAATCTCACTTCAACTTGAAAGGTAGAGTTTGTCCTTTGTAAATAACACACACAGTGAGAGCTGTCAATGGGTATTTCAGACGTACCCCAACCTATTAAATATTATTAAAGTGATTGACGTAAAATTACGTAAGTGAATGGTCAGATGCGCTCACACGTGTACTGCAACAAGAAAATATATGCTTTTCATGCAAACTTCCATCATCATCCAAGGAATACACGCACCTCTTCATTATAGTCACAAGTTCTCGAATTTTAACTTTATTTTAAATAAAATAAATTAGATACATTTATTGAATCTAAAATTAAAGTAGAAAATTAATAATTTTTGTCAAAGGTATAGTTCAATTGTTAATCTCTAGTATCAGGAAGTGAGAGATATCAGATTCGAACCCCCCGTAACCTCACTTAGTGTATCCTAAGGGCAGTCGGTATCAGCCGTAGGTAGGGCTGAAATTGGGTCGGACAAAAAACCGACTCGACTTGACCTGACTCACATTTTGAACTTACTTTATCTTACTTTTTATTGGGTCGGGTCGGGTCGGGTTAACTTAAAAATCTTTCAACCCAACCCGATTCGAATTTAATACGGATTTCTGACTTCTCAACGGATCCAACCCGCTGACCCAACCCGCATGATTTTCAGGTCGGATCATGCTGGTTTGAGCCAAAACCCGACCCTAGTTTCACCTCTACGATGGGAGTTTTATGTTAGATTTTCTGCGGTAACCCACATGTAAATTCAAAAAACAAATTAATAATTTATTAATTATAACAAATAAGTCACATTTCGTGATTTCCATTTTCTTTTTCTAGAGATACCAATTCATCTATTTCATAATAAATAAAATAAATTTAAATTAATTAATATTAAATACATAGATCAACAACTATATCTTTTATTTAATCGAGCCATTATATCTTCTCTACAGCTAAATATGTAAAATAAATTATATCACAAGAACTCATGAGTCATGATAATAAGGAATTCATAACTCTCATATGTCTTTGAGCTGTCAAATGGTTCAAATACTTTAAATTTATACTAGACTCAAAAACTTATTGAATTAGGTAATTTCAATGAGTTATTAAATTGATTGTTAAAATATGGTAACATTAATTATCTTGTGTTTAACTCGAAATCATATCGAATTGAGTAATACTTTTAAATTTTTAAAGTAGATAATAATAGATATGTTAGAAAAGTTAGTATTTTAATACATCACACACAAAAATTGTTTGGATTGAATTAATCAAATCCTTTTTATGCTCTCAAAATTTTATCGTTTTAAATTAGTTATTAATCACTAAATTTTTACGCGTTGAAAACTAGAGAATAATGTTTAGACTGAATTTTGAGTGACTTTTAATTAATTCATTAAAAATGACTTTTAAAATATCATATATTTAAAGAAAGATATTTCTAAAGAATATATCACCGTACTCCACATGGGGTAGATTAGTTCAACTAATAACATTGCCTCAAAAAATGAAATGGTACGAAGTTGAGTCTCCGTGACATAACCGAGTGGAGAAGAATATATAATCTTACCAAATGTTAAGCTCCATCCTTAATTGCACATTAAATATGTACAACAAAGATGGTCCATTAGTGATTGAACCAGTCAAGCCTCCCTCATTCATTTGCATCTTTTAAAGTACCTTTTTATTGAACTATTGTTCTTTCTAAAAGCAAATCTTTTATATATATTTATATAATTATTTCTAAATTATAAGATAAATAGTTCAAATGATAATAATAGACATTATATTTTATTGAATAAAAAAGGTTTTACATATTTAATATTTATTCAATGAATGGAAAAAATGTATAAGATTAGATTATAAAATATTTTTATCTTTTAAAAATGCAGTGTCCCTTTATCAAAAGTGTGGTCTTACCTAGAGCCTTAATATATTTTAATGAAAAATATTACAATTATTTTGAATCAATCTACCCTACACGTGGCAAATTAATATTAGACATACATAAAGATATTCTCCACCTTGCATTAAGTGGAAGACATTATAATTTAAATAAGTTATAATCTCTCTTTTAAAGTAACTAAGTCATGACATGGAGCCCACTATCTAATTTTAAGCCTAAAATTATATTTATTTAAAGCTTAAAAAAAAAATTCCTGTACAGGTTATATGTCAAGTCCATTTTGTAATAAACTTAGATCACTTAAAATTTTAAATTTTATATATGTTTAAATTTAATCTCAATTTATATTCAATTGGTACATTATCACCATTAAATTAACAATAAAAAGGTAAAGATACTTATCTAATAATTTTATTTAATATTAAAAATTATATATTTTTTAGTCTCTAATGGACTAATTCATTAAGGTGAAAGATTTATGGCAATTGCTTGATGATGGGATCTATTTTTATCTATTTGAACACAATTTATGGCAATTGTTGGAAGATAAATGCAAATTGTGTGAAAGAGTGTGAAAATATTCTCATTTAATAATTTTATCTTCTGTTAAACGTTCTAATGTTCTATATAAGTTAATAGTGTTTTAAATCCAAAATCTAATCAGAGTTTAAAGATTCAGGTAGACTTAAAGAACTTAACAAAACTCCATTTCAAGTAAAACTCGATAAATTTAGTAACTTTGCTGGGTTATTGAAGAAAATTTCAAAATTTAATTTTTAATCAAAGAGTAAATAAAATCTCATGAATGTTAGCTTGGAATATGTTTTCTTTTTTCTTTTATGAATGGTTATTTCTATCCTTGATCAGAAGTGACACTAATCTCACAAATATATGAAATCATCTTCAAACCTTATGGATCAAGTAAACTATGAAGAAGTCGAACTGAAATGACTCAACTCAATAAGATTTTAAGACGAACGAGTCAACAAATTTTACTTAGTTTTTCAGAATTGAATTAAAAAACTCAGCCGAGTTACTTCTAAGTTTCAAGTTTTCAAACTATGGTAGCAACCTTATGAATGAAAGTCATATACCAAGAGAGGACTTCTTCATATGACTATATACAGATAAGCACATTTTTAAGGTCCCAAACTTTCCTTAATTGCCATTACACTGATGTCTCACTTCCATGAAGCCGATTGTAATCACACTTGGCCCTACTTCAGTTGCATTATTATTATTATTTTTCTAAATAACATGTGTATCCCCACCCATGTGAAGGTGAGACCAATCCCATGTATACATGAAGCAGTCCGTAGCCCTCGAGGAGTCAAACCCAACCTCTAGTCTATTCTGGAAGCTCAAACCAATTGAGCTACCCATTCGGGTTTTTATGTTGGAATGAAATTCCTTAAAACTTTGTACAGATGCTAATATATGTCAGACTGCCATGACTGCATTTGATGGAATCATGCACTGGTATCAAGAAAATGATGAAGTGATCACAGTATCGGCCCTGAAATCTCAGGGGCCCTAGGCGCAGTGCATTGATGGGGGCCCTAGGCCCCAAGAGTAGTGAAAGTGGGGGCTCTACAATCCATTGGTCACATTGGAAGGCCCTAGGAGGTGGCCTAGATGACCTAAAGCCAGGGCCGGCCCTGAGTGATCATAGGCTTACTGGCTAGTAGTCATTTGCTTCACTTCATTAGTATGTTCATATTTAGTGACTTGACTTGATCCTGAAGGCCACTCTGCAGCTGCTGTGGAGATTATTTTCATGGAAAATTACTTGATGGTAACCAAACAAGGGATTACTTGCATAAAAAGTGCATCTAAAATCTTAATAACCAAACTACACATCAAGTTATTTTCAGAGAAATGTAAGAAAAAAAATCATTTTTCACAATTCAGTTACTTTCCCTGGTAATAAGAGAAGACTATGGGATAACATATTATCCCTTCCTGTTTTCTTCTTTCTTTATTTACATCGAAAGACAAACTTAGCTTGCAACATTAGTTGGACATGGAAAAGGATCATCCATGGGCTGTATGGTGGTCCTTTAAATTCCAAATTTGAAGGATACAGATATATCAGGTAAAATACATCCACAAACAATACCTGCAACTTGAGGTTGTACCCAGTTGGTAATTTTCACACACTTTTAAGAGCTAGGTGGAATTCAAACGCTGTGTAGGAAAGGAATTCAATTGTCAACAAAGGGAGACGAATCTCTGAGTCGTGTACTCCGTAGATTTAGAAAGGATCCAAGCATCTAAGTGGGACTGCAATCCAATGGCAGGTGATGTTGTTTCTATTATCTTGTAGTGCATGCACTAAGAAAAACTTCACCATCATTAGAGTTGCAGATATTTAGGTCAGAAAGGATATTGGATCAAGATAACAAGTAAAAACCAAACTCAAATCAGCACTAGTGGACATGTTACTAAAGCTTAATTGCAAATTCATGCACAAATATCAGTCAACAATATACAAAATAATAGTAATGCTGATGATAATAATAAAGGAATTTTTGTTAGGAGAATCTTATTTTTATTATTTGTAAAAAACATATGATGGTTTTCTCTTCTTCTTCTTCTTTTTTTTTAAAAAAAAAAAAAAAAGAATATTTGAGGTTTTCAGGATTTTACAATAACTGAGTCGAAGGACAGTTAATAATGACAGTGGAAATTTGAAATATCATGAGGGATCACTACATGAAATTGTGATATGATGGAAATACCTAAACACCTCTTTCTCTCTCTCTCTGATCAAGATATTAAAGGAAAATTTTTCATTTGCAGTACAAGAAAGATGTAGGATATTTGAGTTTGTACATCTTTTGTTTTTCAGGTTTTGGCTTTCTTTGATTAAGTTTCTGATCTAGGTCTTAGATGAGGGAATTGCCTCATATTTGTATGTTTTACAATTTACATGATGCAATGACATCTTTGAATTTGAGTTTCACAAACTTCAGTTTTTATTTTATTTCGGTCTTTGTTTAGATCTTAACATTTGGCCCTAATACAGTCTATATTTTTTGTATACAATGCAAAGAACTTGTAATAAAAAGTTGTCACTGATTTGGTTTTTAGCTCACCCCAAATAGATGGGTTAAAGCTTTGATAGACAATAATGAAAATGATGATGATGATGATAGTTTAGTCTGGTTCTAGAATTATATATTCTAATTAATATTAGGAATCTTCTTTGTTATTGGGCTGACTAAAGTGGGTTTTGTATTAAGTGCGAGGAACATGTATTATATTTAATCTTTACAAAAAATTTGAAAGCCTAAGTTCCTCTTAAACAAGACACAAATTATCTTGTGTTTTTTAAAATAACTAAATGGTAGGAGGCTCCATACAAAAAATTCTAATGTAAATTCAGGAACCAATATTCAAATATACAAAGACAAAAAAATGTCTGGCGTATACCTTTTGATTCATTCAACGGACAAGTCAGCAACAGACCTACTGAGCCCCTTACGTTGCAGTAGTTCATTTATAATCAGCTAGCATAAGGATCAAGACATGCAACAATGTTAGTTCTAATCTTGTTTCACTCGCAACAATCTATCTACCTGCCAACGGAAGAGCATAGAAGGGTTAATTATTTACTATCACAAAAATGGTGCTGGCTGTATTGTCCAAGGCAAGAGTTATTTCCAGTGAATGCCTTGAGTAGAAGTTCATTTAATGCAGTCACTAACATGATTTCTAGCCTGAAATCCAGGCAGAAACCCAACAAATAGGCATAGAAATGAGGATCAGGCTGCTCCATATAGTGGAGCATGCCACGAAGACCGATTAGCCAGCTAGACCATTGCCACCCGTATTTACTAGTGCATATTGAAATCTCTAGAACATAGCAGACTATGGTGCAGACAAGCTTCCAGATATTAAACGTATATAAAACAAACTGGTTATTAAGAAGTTTTATGATGACCTGGCTGTCTTTGTCTGGTGTTGTAAAAAATGGTTCCACATGCCACTATGATTGCAATCCTTATAGCCTGTAATGCACACAAAAACACTAATCTTCAGGAATTCAATAGCAGTACTATCACGATTTTATGCATCAATCCTGATGTAGAACAGAAGAAATCCATTAACAACAGAGGTTGTGATGTTGGAAAAGAAGTACAAAAGCATGAAAGTTTCATTGTGGAGTAAAAACACTTCAGGCCCTTAACAGCAAAAACATAATCATCAACAGACATCATCCCATCTATATGGAGCCTCTGCCACCCTGCACCCATCATATTGGCTATATTTGCATCACATCCCCAACTCATCTCTATGATTTAACATCTTGGAATGACAAGAAACCAATTACCTATGTCCAACTGTGGCATCGATACAATTGCATGTAATGGATACAGAGAACCAGGGATTTTACTTTCATGAGGAGAAAAATGGTTTTAAGTCATGAAGTTGTGCTTTGAGAGATTTCAAGAAGCATGTCTTGCTCTTGGTTTCAGACGGAAGTGGTGATACAGAAATTATGGACAGCTTGACACACGGATTATAACAGTTAGGAGATAGCTTGTTGAGAAGGATGGAGAGTAATGACGAAATGGCTGAATTGACAATTGCTGATTGGGTGTGAGTGGTCAGGCTGTTGTAACAGCCTTGCAAGAGTACCGAGTTGCACATGACAATTGGCGGGTGTTAAATCTTCCTTAGCGTCCACTAGAAGTTGTGATGGAAGACCACAAATAGAGATAGAACCTCTCAAAGAAAGAAAAAAGAAGACTAGAAATAGAGATAGCAGCAGATGGATGAGGAAATCCCTTCTTTTCTGTTCTTAGTGCTCTTGAGTGCTTTATTGAAATCTTTTTGTGGATTCCGGGGCTAAAATGTACCATCTCACACATTGAAGCATGGAATTGACTTTCTTTTTGCCTGAAATTCTCATCTCCTCCTCTTTGATATTTCGGTATTATGGCCTCACTTGATTCGTTGATGTGTGGTGATTCACAGTCTAGTTGATTCCAAGATAGTTTTAGGCAAGTACGGAGTTACATAAGGAATTAGGACCCACAGAACCCAGTTATTTTTTTGCTATCAGATCTGTTCCTGATCCTCAAATCTCATCCTACAGCACACATAAAAACGAACAACAGGATACAATATTAATGTGTACATACTGCCCATTTTGAAGTATATATAATACATATTTTCACAAGCCGTACTGAAATAAAGTTGTATTTAAACATAAATTCAAATCCATCTATGAGCAACAGTTTTAAACATAACATTTCCCAAATAAAGAAAAACACTAACCATAGAATCTCTTTTCCAATTTATTCAAACTCTATCAACATGAGATGTTTAGTGTACAAGTTGGAAATGATATGTGCATACCTTCAGAAGAACAAAATCCTATAGTAGAGGGGTTGGGAAAGGTAAACTTGAACTGGCTCAACAAAATCCTATATGTTAGTAATTAACACCAGGTGTTTGTATCCTAGTAACAAAGACTTCATGCAGAAGAAAGTTGCAGTAATAATACGGCAAATAGCACATCTTGAATGGATATGTAAAAGAAATTAGAAGAAATAAAGTGGCATCAGCATTGGTGTTTATAAGAAAGAGAAATGACCTGTTCAATCATTCCTCCTCCATTTCCCTGAACACTCGCAGAACTTTTAGCTTTTGTATTTCTCGCATTACGGGGTTTGCAAATCTCTCTCTGCATAACAGTGAGAGTAAAAAAATCCAACATCTCATAAACACCATAGCCTCTAAATCTGCAAAGGGTAATGGGTTACAAACATAATGTGGGTATAAGACTGAAGATTGAAGAAATGCAGACCTCTATAGTTCTGTCCAGGTTAATCTTTCTTGGATGAGTTTTGCAATAGATACGACATGCTCCAACTATATTTCTAACCTTTCTATCTGCGGTTGTTATACATAAATGTCTTGTTTCATCTTGGAAAATCCAGCTACCTGGGATCTCATAGGCACAATGTTCAATCAATAGCTTCGCCTTTTCATTTGAAGCTCCATGGATTGCAGAATTGTCAGAATTTTTGCCACAAGTTTCACATCCACTGTTGTCTATCATTTTGCAGCTGGACTCTTGTTGGGCCATAGACAAGCCAAATGATGCATTCCCCGATGTGTTTACTTCTTCAACAGGGTGCTGTTTCGCACCAAACATATCCACCTGCTTGCTGTCCAAACCAACTGGATCCCTTCCGCTTGCATTGTACTTACCCTCTGGATGTGTCTCTAAAACACTTTTTTCCTCAAATGCCTTATCTTCTTTGAGTGTAGGCACAGCATCAGAGCCGTTCTTAGTGTAAAAAGCTGACAAATCTTGTTCTTCCTTGACACTATCAATTGGTTCCTTTGCATAGACTAATTCCATATGATTTGGGCTTTGTTGCAAGTTCACTTCCCAGTGACTCAACATAGAAAAAGAACCCACTCTGGGCGCCATGTCCTGCTGTATAAATTTACTTTTTTCATTGTTGGATTCTTCTATCGGAGGGTTCTTCAAATAACTTCTAATCTGGATTTTGTTTAATTGGGTTTCATTCAAAGGGTTAGCAGCAGGTCTTTGTCCCTGCTTTCAATCAAGTTTTGCACACCACAATCAAGAAAAAGAAATAATATAGATTACAACATCAAAAGAGATTAGACCATGTGAAGAACTACCTGAACAAGACCACTTTCAAATGTACTAATCATTTTCCTAACATTGCTTGGAACTTTCTTGGTTGAAGTATCCGTTTGAGAAATATGAGTTGTATCTTCTCCTTCGACAGAAGAACCCAGACTATGACTTTTAGTATTGTTTCCAGAAAGAGTAGACCCAGATGGTTCTAACTGCAGACCTGAATCTTCCACCAAACTACCATGCGTCTGTGGAGCATCAGTATGACTATGATTTTCAGTATTCTTTTTCAATATGGTAGACATAGATGGTTCTAACTGCAGATCTAAATCTTCCATCAAAGTACCATGCTTTTGTGAAGCATTAGTATGTGGTGATCCTTCAGAGCTGGTTAGATTTGCTCCAGTCAGATGAAAAGCATCACTTTCAGATGAATGTTCTTGCAACAAATGAGCAGCTGATAAATCCCCCCTTATCTGTATAATGGTAAACAAATCCAAGGGACATCAGAAGAAATACAAATTATTTTGTTTCACTGCAACCAAGGTCACTTTCTCCACAAAGAAAAAAACTCAATTTTCTAGGAGTGATTAATTCACATTGTCATAACAAAACGAAAGACTAGTGAAGTGTATTTATCCATTTAATAGGAAAAGGACAAAGTCACCAAGCTTATCCAATCAGCTACAAGCACATCCAATCCATGTATGTCCGTTGAAAGAACGAAATGTAGGTGTTGATCAAAGAGAATCCTTAACTGGGGTCATTTCAACTGATTGATTGTCTTGTAATCCATGGCCAGACTCTGAATCCTCAGGCTTCCTAACAGGAGGCAAAATCAAGTCTTCAACAGGTTCCACAAAGGCACTTTCACCTTTTGTTTGGATGGCAATTTATGAGAGAAGAATATGAAACCTTCAATGGGGGGTGATCACAAAGAAGTGCTAACATTACCATTAGTAGCAGTTTGGGTATGTATATTGCTCTTCTTGGTCTGCTCCTGTTTCTTCCTTGCCACAGATTCCCTCTACAGACAATAAATAATTTAAAGACAATAAATGAAACCACAACCCTCTTCAGGGATTTTGCATCCTGAAAAAATACACATGCAGACAAACCCAAAGATATCAGCATACCATGTCTTGAATCCGCTTGCGCTCTTCTTCATTGAGAATGAACTGCAGCTTCATGTGTAATTTCCCACCACAATTGAGAGGGAACAGATCATCCCAAACTCCCTTCTCAACAATAGACAAGGTTCTAACATCTACCAAAATAAGTTACCCTAGTTGTCATCATCCATTAACAACCCAAACATCATAATCAATTTAAGGCCAACATTAACTCAAAAATGACTTAAATATGTCCATCAGTTCAAGAGAAAAGCACACCGTTGAATCAAAGGAATAAAACCTGTTTGTGATATTTCATTCCCCTTGGCATCACGAAGTGTGACAATCAAGTTGTCGCGGAGAGTCGTCAATGGGCTGCACCACAATAATCAACATTCATAAACTTAAGTACATGAAGTCCAAATCACCTATCACTATATAATGCAAATAGGCGAAAGGGTACCCAATAAGAACCAATCAATCCCAAAAGCTTAAAACTCCTAAAACCAACCACCAAAAGCAGAAAGATCTGTAATCTAGGCATGCTTTTCATAAAGGACAATTAAATTAAAATTTCAAATATGAAAGTGGGATTTATACTCACAATAAGAATTCACCCTTGTCCCAAGTTTGGTATTCCCTCTTTCCCATTGCCACTGCATAAACCAATCACACTCTTCAAAAGTATCAACCAAAGGAAATGAAAATGCTTAACGCATGAATACAACCATTAAAATCCTGACATAGCACTTACCCTTTACAGAAACAGTAGAGGAAGATGATGAGGGTGGAAGGTCGATCAAGTCCAGAACTGAAATGGGTGCACCAGTCACCACCATTATATTTTGTTAGTTATAGTTAGCCACTCAAATGATCACCATAGAAAACAAAGAGAATTTCTCCTGTACATCTAAAAGTACAATATTGTTATGTACTTTTGCTATTCGAATTTTTAAAATGGGCCACTTAATTGACTCTCTATCCTGACAAAGTCCTCAAAAAGGTGAAAAAATAGCATCGAATAAGCCCTTGAAAATAAAACATTATCATGAATAGCTGAATTCTTAAGCTCACAAGTAAAAAGTCCTGAGAGAGAGAGATTTAAAAATGGAGTAAACAGAGACATATGGGCATGATAGATTGTAAAATAAACAGAATAAACTGATCCAAAATGGCAATGATGATGAAGATGGTACCTGAAACATGTATAGTCCCAGGCATTGAGAATGAGAAGCACTTGAAAGTAAAGGTTGGAGCTCCGAAGGTGGTGGAGAGTGGAGACTGGTAATGGCAGAAAAAAAAAAACCAGTACGGAGAGGAAGAATGGGGAAGAATGGATGGATTGTGTAGAAGGTGAATTAATTGGGTATTGATTATGGAATTTGAATGGCTAGGAATGTCGAGATCATCTTATAAAAGACAAAGTCTGTCTCCCCTCACTTTTTAAAATAATCAAAATAAATAATAAATTAATAAATAATACTGATATTGCATCATGTGAGATTATATATATATATATTTTTTAAGTTAAACTATTTCTCTTACTTTTTACTAAATTTTTCTACTACTGCAAAATAAGTAAAAGACCTTAAACTTTCTCTTGAAAAAATTATCTTCATATAAATGCAGCATAATTTATGAATATTCGGTGATTTGTCATAGATATTTAAATTTAAAAATATTTTATTAACATTTTAATATAAAAATATCGTGCATTTCATAAATAAATATTTTTATCATTTCTTCTTATTTACTCAATTGATTAATGTAAGTCTATTGATACATGATCTTAGAAGATCAACAAAATTGAAGAATAGTTTGATTGGGTTCCAAAATTAAATGTACGTCAACTCTCAACAAAAAGAAAACATAAGTGAATAAAAAAACAACATAAATACAAACAAAATTGCCATGAAAGTTTTTCAGTTAAAAAGACAATAAACTTGAAGAATACAAGAAAATTGCATAATGTAATTCTCAAAAAAGACTAATTCTTTTTTTTAACTGTAACAAAAATATTTTATTAAAACAAATAAAAAGATACAAAGAACAAGATTAGACCAAAAAGGAAAGTAAACAAAACAAAAGAAGAGAGAGAAAAACAAACAAACAAAAATATTTTATTAAAACAAAGAAAAGATACAAAGAACAAGATTAGACCAAAAAGGAAAGAAAACAAAACAAAAGAAGAGATAGAAAAACAAACAAACAAAAATATTTTATTAAAACAAAGGAAAAGATACAAATACGGTCCGTAAGTCCAACCCATTTCATAAAAAGCAGATTTGAAAACTAGTAAAAAACTCAAAGTTTGACATCTTAATCTACCACTCTATTTGCTTTCTGACTGATCTAAATAAAAAAAATATCGAAACCTTGAAACTAAGTATATAATCTTCCTTACTGTTTTAAGGAAGATCCATGTCCTTTAGCCCACTTAATCATATTTGACGAATCCCCTCTATAACAAGTTTTCCTTGTCTATGGATTTTTCAAATGGTTAAAGTTCTTCTAATATTAAGAATTTCCAGCTCATTTGAGTCCCTAAACCCCACAACTCGTTGAACATAATGAAAGTGGTCCCTCTTGATTTTTAAGCACTTCTCTTGCTAGCCTCCATTTCTTACTTTGAGTAACCAATTGTTGTTTTTTTAATGACCAAGGTGTCGAGGCCTTGTAGAGCACCCAACTAATCTTTAATGTGTGTACAAGCTTCTCTACCCACACACACTAGATAACTTTATAGAGAATGGCCCTTTAAAGTTGAATGGAAATCGAACTCAGAACTCTCACTTTTGGAGACGGGTTCTTGACCATCATACTAACCCCTTTGGGTCGGTAACTATTGCTTTGTTCATTGTTTGTCTTTTTAGATCCATTATTCATTAAATTTTTTAGTTTGAAATCATGTTGGTATTATCCTTTTTGGTTAGATCACACTCTAATACCTTGAATATGGATTTGTTTCTGTTCATGCACGCCAATTTCATCATTGCTATAGAATCCCTTGGTATAATGACTATTCAATAAATACAATGACTACAAATCTATCAAATACAGCTACAATGAATCAGGGTTCAACTTTGAAACAGCAAGCCAAATCTTAAACTTAATCCAGTTTTCATTTTTGAATAAACCCCTTAGCAACCATGTGTTACTCCAGCCTTCACTTTGAGATTACATTGTAAAGAAAATGATGGATTTCCAAGTGCAAAAAATCCGCTTCAATAATAGTTGAATTTAGATTCAACTAGCGCAAGGTCTAGAATCAAAATCTCACTATTTTCCACATGTAAATTCAAAAAAAATATAAAGGAAAAAGAAGAATAATATTAAAATTCATGATGTATTTTCATTTATTCATTGACGAAGAAGATAATACATTGTCTAAAATTCAAATTACACTCTCCATAGTTATAGGAAATAGCTTTCATGTGTAGAGAATAACAATCAACTACAAACTACCAATAACTTTTGATTCAAATACTATAATGATTTTCAAATTCAAAAATAAAAAATTAATATAATATAATATTAATCTAAAAAATATATTTAAATTTCAATAAATTGAATCTGGATCTGGGTCCAACCCATTTATCTTCCACTAAGTCTTTCAAATTTGAGGAGGTAGATATTTCAATCTTTACTAAGAATGGCAAGGCATTCTCTGCCATGGTTTGAAAATACTCCAATACTACTGTAATAAGTATTAGATAATTCATTAGACATTTCTTCTCATCCTAATTTGGAGGGATTAGCTTTACTGTCAAGAACCCGCATAAAGGAACAAGAGTTTTGTGTTCGATTCACGCTTAATCTAAAAGGATCATTTTTTGTTAATTTACACATATTTCAAAGATTAATCGATTAAGATGTTAATGTTCAACTGAGTGTTAAAAAATTAATAAAGGTTTGAGATTTTTTTCTCATATTGAGATAAACACAAAGCAAATAAAATTATAATGATAATTTAAGATATGAAGTTATGAATTAAATGTTTTAATAACATGATAAGTAGAAATTAGAAAATGACCCCACACTCTCAAAGTCTCCGTCAGTCCAATTTTCCCTCCTATAAAACAAGCTGCGGACCTCTGTTTTTTTCCAAACCAAATCCATTGCACTGATGTAATGTTGTGGACTCCTTTCACAATTTCCAATCTGCTGAAAAGTGCAGTCACAAAACAAGAAGAATAAGAGAAGAAAGAATACAAGAGCAGCTGTTTATTCTTCTTCCTTTCACACACACTAAGTCTCTCTCTCTGCTTCTATTTTCCTCTTAAAACCTCTCTTGCTTCTCTCTCTAAAGGGGAAGAAAAGCTCCATTCACATTGCTTTGAGCATCTGTTCATGGATTTGATATTACAAAACAGCGGCAGCGGCAAGAGATTCTTCTTGTTGTTGGGCACTGCCACATTGCTGTTGTTTGCATGTTTGCCTTCTGCTACATGCTCTGTTTCGTATGATCACAAGGCTGTAATCATAAATGGGCAGAGGAGAATCCTCATCTCTGGCTCCATTCACTATCCGAGAAGCACTCCTGAGGTAAAAATATTGGATTTTTACGGGAATGTGGATGATAGGTGTCTTTGCTCTCTTCACTTGACTGGTTTTCTCTCATTTCTTGACTGTCTTTTGTGGATATTGGTTGGTTCTAGATGTGGCCAGATCTTATTCAGAAGGCCAAAGATGGTGGTTTGGACGCTATTCAGACCTATGTTTTCTGGAATGGCCATGAACCTTCTCCTGGCCAAGTATGTCTCTTTTTCTGAAAAAATTCCTTTCATTTTTTTCTGTAATTTTTGGTTTCTTTTGTGGACTTGTTTTGAGTATTGGTTTGAAATGTTTTCTGGTGTTCTCTTGTTTTGTAGTATTATTTTGAGGAGAGGTATGATTTGGTTAAATTCATCAAGCTGGTGAAGCAAGCAGGCCTCTATGTTCATCTGAGAATAGGACCTTATGTTTGTGCTGAATGGAATTTCGGGTAATCATAGAAACACCCATAATTGAAAATTCTCTTCTTTTTATTTTATCGTTCAGGTTCAAATGCAAGTATTTTAAATTTCATCTTAGAATAGGACATTGTGCTTGTGCTTGTGGTGATAGAATTTTAGCTAATTAAAAAAAATACCCATAGAATAAAATTCTGTTCTCTTTATTTTTTCTATCAAATGCTAGTTTTTTTTTTCAATTTCATCGTAGAGTAGGACATTAATCTTGTGCTTGATTGAAATTTGGGTGATTACAGAAATACCCATACAAGAAAAAATGTTCTTCTATTTTATAGTTTCAAATGCAGGATTTTTAAATGATAGTCTATCTGCTTTGTCTCAGAGGATTCCCGGTTTGGCTGAAATACATTCCTGATATCAGTTTCAGAACAGACAATGAGCCTTTCAAGGTTGGAACATGTTTTGGGAAAAAGATTGAATTTGGGTTTTGTTGCTTCTGCTCTTCCGATTGATTGTTTATGTTTGAATCATTGTGAAGGCAGCCATGGCAAAGTTTACGAAAAAGATTGTGGACATGATGAAGGCTGAACAACTGTTTGAAACACAAGGCGGTCCTATAATTCTGTCCCAGGTGAGGGGCTGATCAACCAACTAATTTGGCTTTGGCAGCACACAATTTCTTAGTGGAATCAGAGCTGTGTTGAATGCAATGGAATTTTACGGCTGTTTATAGCCTGAAATTCCTAGAATTCCACTAAGGAACTACTGGCCACCAAACAGATTAGTCTCTATATCTTATTGTGAAATCAGTTTGTGTTGCTTTCATTTTGTTGTGAGCATATGCGAATCAGATTTTTATCAAGTTGTGAATTTAGTAGCCTAGTATTCTTTTAGTGGGACTAGAATTCTGTCAACCTCCAATCCATAAACTGTAATAAAATCCACAGAATTCCATGAAATTTCAACTCAACTAAGAAATTCCGGACTACCAAACAGGCATTTCTGTCTTAATTCACTGATCATGGAACGTACTGCGGCCACAGATAGAGAATGAGTATGGGCCTGTCGAGAGGAGGATTGGCACTCCTGGTAAGGCTTACATGGAATGGGCGGCGAAGATGGCTGTTGGTCTTGGAACTGGTGTCCCATGGGTCATGTGCAAACAAGATGATGCCCCTGATCCTGTTGTAAGAGCTTTTGCACTTATTAACTGCTTTCGTTTTTCTAATTTTTACCCTCTTTCCTTTTCCAACTTTGTATCCTTTCTATGTATTTTAGTACAATCTTGTGCTGTGGTTATTCCTTTCTTAGTGGTCTTACATGCTGTGGTTCCACAGAATTGATATGTGTTTGGGAGGTCAGATGGCTTCGTGTCTTACATAACCTAAGTTATTTGCTTTTTTGAGTTGCCCTTACCCATACCTGTTTTATTTTCATCTGCATAGAAATGATGTTTGTCAAATTCTGTTGTTACTATGTTTGCTTATATCCACCACATTAGATTTTGACATTTAGAGGCAAAATCCTCTGCTTGTCCAATATGGGTAAAATGAACATATCTAGAGCAAATCATTTGCAAATGGTTTCCATTTGTGTGCAAAATATTATTAAGAACCGTATTTCTTTATTGTGGGATTGATTGAGATTTCATATATGGTCTTCCCTTATCTGTTTCCTTTTTCTCTTAACTTATTTCAATCTCATGACAGATAAATGCCTGCAATGGTTTCTACTGCGATTACTTCTCTCCTGATAAGAATTTTAAACCCAAAATGTGGACTGAAGCATGGACTGGCTGGTACTTGCCGCTTGCCACCCCTGAAATAAACCGAGTTTCTTTGTGATAAAGCTGATTAGGAATTAGGAATTACTTTTATACTAAGAAGGTTTAAGAACTTGCAGGTTTACGGTATTCGGGGGTCCTGTTCCACATCGACCGGTGGAAGACTTGGCTTATTCTGTTGCGAAGTTCATAATGAAAGGAGGATCATTCATCAATTACTATATGGTTAGTCTCCTTCTGTGTCTGTGGAACTGATTTGAATTCAACTCAATATTAAATCCTAGAAATCCAGATGTATGACTAGGTCTTTTTTTCCACTTTTCTGCTTGCTCTAGTACCATGGAGGAACAAATTTTGGTCGAACAGCTGGTGGTCCTTTTATTGCCACAAGCTATGACTATGACGCTCCAATTGATGAATATGGTATGTAGAATATTATGCCAGTATGCCTCTTGAGTCATTCATTCAGCAGTTATCCAGGTTCGAATATGCATGCTGGATGTAATGGAGGATGAGCCATGCCTTTTTCATTGCTTAGCTTGTATCTAACATGATCATCCCATTTCATAAAGATAAATTCAAAATTTTATTTGAGGGAACATCAAATACAGCTATTAACAAATCATGTTTATTTGTGGAGACCATGGTACACGCAGGCTACTTACTTTTATTTTGTTTTCGTAGGACTTTTAAGGCAACCCAAATGGGGCCACTTGAAATATCTGCACAGAGCAATCAAGATGTGTGAACCAGCTTTAGTTTCTGGGGATCCCACAGTGACATCTCTTGGTCATTCTCAGGAGGTCTGCCTTTAAATTATTTATCTTGTTTTCTACCTATGAAACTTGGATGCAAGCAAATACGTTACCGTAAACTGAAGCATCTTTACATATATATAACACATAAATGAACATGCTTGTGCATGTATTTCTGTATGTTAAAATTAGAAAGGGGGCAACAACATATCATCTTTAGACAATAATGCATCAGAGTAAAACTAACTAGTTACATGGAGGACCTACATATTTAGTAGCTAGAGCTTTGCAAGAGTGTGCACAGGGCTGTTAACAAGTCGGCTTGACCCAAGGCACTGTACTTTGTGAGAATAGTAGTGGTAGTTCGAATTATATGTTCTTGTTAATATAGTTTGGATTGACTCTATTTTTGATTGGCTAGGCACTAGTATTCAAATCAGAGTCAGGAGCTTGTGCTGCATTCCTTGCAAACAACCACCCAAAATCTTCTGCAGAAGTGGTATTCCAAGGCATGCACTACAATCTTCCACCTTGGTCTATTAGCATCCTTCCTGACTGCAAAAATGAAGTTTTCAACACTGCAAGGGTGAGAAAACCAAGATGAAGTGAAGCTTTTCTTTCTTGCTTTCAATCAGATTTGTGTTACTAAGTACTTCTACTTCAATACAGGTTACTGCTCAGACCTTACAGATAATAATGACACCTGTGAGTGGTAATGATTTCTCTTGGAATGCATATAATGATGATCCCTCTTCATATGAAGATGAGTCTTTCACAGTGCAAGGGTTGTTAGAGCAGATAAATGTCACAAGAGATGTCAACGACCATTTGTGGTACAGGACTGAGTTAGTATCTAACCTTTTTGAGAAACATATATGCAAGATGAGATATATAATATTCAGTCAAACTATTTATTCACCCTTCAAACTATATGATCTTGATATGGATGAGGGTTTCCGATTATGCAAGCCACTAGCCCTATCATGGGTCACACCAGTACCTCTGCTGAATGAACACAGAGTGGTGTTTCTATTGATTAAGCATTATATAAATAAAATAAACACAACAGTGATCAAGTAGATACTATTAATTTCTCTTGATCAAGCCTCTAGAATATACATAGATGAATGCAAGATTGATCGAGATGAAGTAGCTTCTCTTTACATTACTTTGTAATAACCCTTTCATTTCACTTTAGCGTCACAATAAACCAAGACGAAGGATTTTTGAAGAAAGGTGCATACCCTGTTCTTACTGTGATGTCAGCAAGCCATGCTTTTCATGTTTTTATAAATGGCGAACTATCAGGTAAGTGTTGTTGCTTGGTAATGGGGCATTTGGATCTATACATGTAACCAATTTTAAATAGCACAGCAGAACAGATTGAATGCACCACCTGTGCATTTGAGGCAGCATGATTCATTGAATATGTCATGGCTTTTTTCTTTCGGGCCTCAAATCAATTTCACAGCCAGTGGTTAAATTGAGGTTGGGGTAGAAAGACAAAAACCATAACCGATCTAGCATGTGATATGCTGCCTAACATGGTTTTCATTTTTCCATCAGTCCAAATGTATTAACAGAAAAATGATTCTTGTCACGAAGTACTGTAGCTACTTTTGATTTGATATGCTTATAAACACCTTAAAAATGTGTGCAACAAAACAGAATGAAGAATTGAAGATACTATTGATTAATATTTATTGGCTTGTGTTGGCAGGGACTGTGTATGGGAATTTGAGGAACCCAAAACTAACGTTTACTGGCAACGTGAAGCTGAGAGCTGGCAATAACAAGATCTCTATTCTAAGCATAGCTGTTGGCCTTCCGGTTAGTTCAATTATATTTACGAAGTCCCATGGCGTGGCATTCTACCAACAGTTGATTTATATCTGACCAACATCTCTTTATGATTTTAGAATGTGGGTATTCATTTTGAGACATGGAATACTGGAGTCCTTGGTCCGGTCACATTGGATGGTCTCAATGAGGGGAAAAGAGATTTGTCATGGCAGAAATGGTCATACAAGGTTTGCATTGATCTTATCTGTGTATTTCCTTCATTTTATGGAATAATTTAAATATTAATAATCTCGACTTTTCCTATCCAGATTAGTTTGAAAGGTGAAAAATTGCAACTCTATTCTCTCACTGGTAGCTCATCTGTTAAGTGGGGGTCTTTAACTGTGAAAAAACAACCCTTAACATGGTACAAGGTGAGGGCAGTGACCATTATGAGGATCTTTATTTTCTGTGATCATTGTGAGTAGAAACCAAATAAAGATATGCATCTGATTACTTCTCATTTGGACTGGACAGTGACATGTTTTTAATTTTTTGTTGCTCCTAGACTACATTTGATGCTCCAACAGGTGATGACCCCTTGGCTTTAGATATGAGTAGCATGGGAAAAGGCCAGATATGGATAAATGGGCAGAGCATCGGTCGCTACTGGCCTGCTTACAAAGCGCGTGGCAGTTGTGGTGACTGTAGCTACAGTGGAACATACAATGAGAAAAAATGTGAAACTAATTGTGGGGAATCCTCTCAAAGATGGTAAGGTTAATGATTTCGCTTCTGTCTCACAGTGGCAATATCTATCACTATGAAAGAACTGAGAGATTTATGTATGTTAGGTATCATGTACCTCGTTCCTGGCTATACCCAAGTGGAAATTTATTGGTGGTTTTTGAAGAATGGGGCGGTGACCCATTGGGATTTCATTGGTAAGAAGGACGATAGGGAGCACCTGTGCTGATATTTCCGAGTGGCAGGCAATGCCGAAGAAATGGCATACCAATGCCTCTGGGACACCTGAAATGGCAGAGAAGCTCAAGGTACATCTTTCATGTGCTTCTGGGCAAAAGATCTCATCAATAAAGTTTGCTAGCTTTGGGACTCCAGATGGAGTTTGTGGAAGCTACAAGCAGGGAAGCTGTCATGCTCAAAGATCATATGATGTTTTTGAGAAGGTACATTGGATCTTCCACATCTGTCCTTCCACACATAATGATCACGACCAACATGCTTCAATGCATATATTTCTTTTCTGACTTGCACGTGTTTCTTCTCATAAATGCTGACATATGTGTTTGTTGCAGAACTGCATTGGGCAACAATGGTGCTCGGTAGCTGTAGTTCCTGAAGATTTTGGTGGTGATCCATGTCCAAAGGTCACAAAGAAGCTCGCTGTTGAGGCCATCTGCCAGTAAAGGCTTTAGAATATCCAATTGATTGAATAAAGAAGATGATCTTTTCTTCTTTGTTAAATACTTTCCCATACTTGTTTTGGATTTCATATCATTGCTACACAAAGATCAAGATTACCAGCTTCGGAATATGGACGAAGGTTTTACTTACTGCAGCACACTTCATGGCCGAAAGCCTATAGATTATGTGAGATACATGTGAAGGTTTCTTGTGTATAGATAAATCAGCTGTCAATAAATGCAAATCATATAAAATGGAGAAGGGTATTGGAGTACAGCATGGAAGATGACAGAATTTCAGTCCAAGTGCATATTTTCTGTTTTATATTGTAAGATCCTGGCTTGCAGGGAATGAGGCTTTTAATTGTAACCAACCCTTTTGGGTGTGTGCTTGTCTTGTTTAATTTCCAAGGTTCGGCCAAATGCTAATGACATTTTGAGCTGCTGTCCTTGTTATTGTAGAAACAAATTAAAATGGTTTAGTAAATCGCTGTAATTCATAAATTTATAGCTAGTTGTTTCTTTTTCATTGTGATTGCCATGCTGCAATCCATTATGCTTCTCTTTCTTGTTCTTTTTCTTTTTGAGAGAACTGAATTAAGTGAGAATCTGCACAAGAGTGCAGATTCCAGATTTCTCTGAGATGGATTTTTGACTGAAGATCAATCCTTTGCCATTGTATTGAAACCCGAAAGCATTTTAATTGGATTTTAATATTTTTTGTTCTTTGTTTTGCCTTGAACTTGTCTTAATTTCAAAACAAAACAATAATTTCAATCTGTATTACAAACCAAGCAACAATATGAATCCATATTATATTGAAACACTACAGATAATTGAATGGTTGAGATAGAGATCTCAGTATTCTCAATAACCATTGCAATCAATGTTTAGAACTGGAAGAACATATCAAATCCTAGGTACCTTCTTCAGCTAGAGCGCATAATCATGGACTCATTGCAGTATCATTTATAACCAAATGGAGAAAGGAGGAAAAAAAAATCTGACATCTACATCAACACCAATAAAGCTTGAAACACAAAGCACGTCCTCAATGGAATCAAATTTCAAAATTAAATGTTCACAACAAGAGCAAAATAAAGCAAAAATGTTGCTCAAAGGACTTTCTCGCACCACCAGAGCCGTCTTCCGAGCATCGCCACCATTCTTTAAGGCAGTAGAGATCTAATGTTTCTCTGGAGTGCTTGTCACATGACGATGCACGAGCAAGTACGCGTATCTGCCCTTGAGAGGCTGACAGAACGCCGAGGTCTGATAGCTTCATCATTGACCGGGCAAAGTCCCTGCGGAATGAGTATCCATCACCGGATGCATATACTTGCACCAGTCTAGCAGTCTGCTCGTTTGCCATTAGCTGCTGGTCTGCATGTAGAATCCCTTTTCCTTGGAGAAGTCTATGGTAGTAATGGCCATCGAAACTGGAGTGTGGCATCTCATAGTCAAACTCCAAGCCTGTCTCTGAGTTCAGTGAGCCGCTGATGTTCATGCATCTGTCTCTCATGAAGTGCAACAACCCAGTATCCAGTGTTGGATCTGGCATTCCGCTGTGATCAAAGTTGTACACGCGGTCAAGGATGAAGTGGCAATGCACAGTCCCAATGCTATGAGCACCTGCAAAAGCATTGAAGAGTACATACAGAAGCTTAATTTTAGGACCTTAGATTGAAGCAACTACCATATATCAATTTAAAAATATGACCAAATCAACCCAAAAAAAGAGTAAACCAACAGCAAAATATAGTGAGTTAGTTTTCTTCGGTGAAATGGAATGAAATCTCACCAAAAAGACTGACAATTTCTCGTTGATTGAATCCTCTTCTAGAGAAAGAAGAAAGTGTTCCATCGATACTGATTCTTGGAGAAGGCAAATCAGCCTGCGCATCTTCATAGAAACTTCGTATGCTGTCTCTCCTTCCCGTCTGCAGTGGATAAAAAGGACCACCAGCCTGCAGACCAAGGATTGGAAAATCAGTAGGAGAGTAGTAACATAACAAAGTAGAAAGGGAGGGGGGTGAAGAGAAAGACCAGGAAGACACTTTCTCTAGCAGCAAGCACAAGAACATCTGAGCAGGAAACTGTTGCAGGACACACTGCTTCAAGCTCTGATTTGATGATTTCAATAAGATCAAAACCCTTGAGCGAACTGTTTGGAACAGCTTCCTTCTCAGACTTTTCTCCGTCAATGGAATCCAAAAGAACTGATGCATCACATCCCTACCATGGCAGTTTAATTAGATAATTAACCAGAAAGGAGGGCTAATTGATGTTTGAAGAAAACCAAATGAAGATGTAAGAATGTTAGTTCAATTAAAGAAAGACCTCACTTAAAGCAGAAACTAAGGTCAGCAGAAAGAATTCCATTAGTAGAATGCCAAGAACTGAGCAAATTGACAAATGGGGGGAAAATGAAGATCCCAAAAAAGAGAAACAAAGCTCTAGGGTTTTGATCTTATTGAAATCATCAAATCAGAGCTTGAAGCAGTGTGTCCTGCAACAGTTTCCTTCTCGGACTTTTCTCCGTCAATGGAGTCCAAAAGAACTGATGCATCACATCCCTACCATGGCAGTTTAATTTGATAATTACCCAGAAAGAAGAGGGGCTAATTGACGTTCAAAGAAAATCAAATCAAGATGTAAGAATGTTAGTTCAATAAGAGAAAGACCTCACTTAAAGCAGAAACTAAGGTCAGCAGAAAGAATTCCATTTGTAGAATACCAAGAACAGAGCAAATTGACAAATGCGGGGAAATGAAGATCAGAAAAAAGAGAAACGAATCACCAGTAGAAAAACATTAAATTTGATGGAAGCATGGAGAAACAGAAATACCAATACCTGCTAATACAAATTCAATTGGAAACGTCGAAATCTTATCAAATCAAATCAATCAAAAGAGAATCTTTGAATTTCAAAAGACCCACAAAGAACAAAACTAAGAATGAGTTTGGTGAAGGAAGAGAGAAGCATTACATGAATAAAGCAGTCGTGGAAGACAAGACGTAGCAGGGCAGGTGCAAGGTCGTGACGGACAGTGTAGAGCTTGCGGACTGTTGACCGGATGATTTGCTCGGCCTGTGGGCACTTGTCCCTGTAAAAATCATAACCGAGTGACGAGGGCTGCTGATAGACAAGCTGATCCTCGTTCCGCAGCCTTATCTCGCGACCCAGATTCCTGAGAAAAAACTTCGCCCTTGTCTGGCGTCCCTGGTTCCCGAGAGAAAGCACCGTTGAGATTGTAATCACCAAGATACACCATTTCTTCAACAGCTCCCTCATTTTCTTCTATTTCTTTCTTGGAAATCTTTGTTTTCTTGGAAAACAAATAAAAAAGACAGAGACTGAGTCTGAGAGACGAGAACAAGAACTCGTGTTGAAAGTGGTATTGGGAACAAAAGATGGCGGGAGAAGATACAAATCCGTTTGGCAGTTATGAGTGGGAATGTGCCTAATGACGAAAATACCCTTTTAAATTCGAATTGTATATTGGGCCTAAGGCTGGCCCCACGTGGGTCGAAAAATCGGCCCTGTCAAGATTTCGGCCAAGAGTTTTTCTCTCCTTAAATCTCAGTAGTTTTTTTAAAAAAATATATATAAAAAAAGTTTTTTTAAATAAAAAATATAAATATCGGCCGACATATCGACTGGGCCCGCAACCGATAATTTAAAAAATAAAAAAATCAGTGGTACCAGCCGTTATTTTTTATCTCTGGCTGATATGCACAGTATTGGCCAGATTTATACCCCTGGGCCCCACTAAGTGAATCTCGAGCTTGGAGCGCTGGCCCAACTCATATAAGGTTAGGGAACAATTTTAAATCCGAATTTGTATATTTGGGCTTAATTGACACTATAATTAAATAAGATTTAATTTAAATGAAAATAAGGTGCAGAAATAACATTATATGTACCATGTAAAAAGTTGAGTGATAAACGTATTAATAAGGTTTTAAGAATAAAAAAAAAATATTATAATATTTTAGTAATCTTAGAAAACAATGTTAAAAAGAACTAGAAAGCCTCCGAATAATAGATGTTATTGTCTAACTTGTTTGGGTCACTCTTTGGCGCTTTTTGAAGATCGAATATGGGTCCAAGCATTTCAGGCCCAGTTCTATGTTGGACCCAAAACGCCAGCAGGCCAGCATGTATTTAAATAATATCATGCAAACATATTAACATAAGTGCATCTATTTTTCAAATTTGGGTCTGTGTTCTTTATTGCCCTGCCTGGAATCCAATCTGTTGATGTTCCTCAATATGCAGCAATTGGGCCTGAATTCAGGCCTAGGGTAAAGCAAAAGGATGTCAAATCTTTGCAGGGGTCAAAAATTCGGTCCTATTGTGTGTATCGGCTGAACTGTATTAGGTTTTCGAATGCCGATACAGTTCAGCCGATACGTATAGTATCAGCTAGAGAGAGAAAAGTTGACCGAGATCTAGGCTGACTTTTATTTTTTATTTAAAAAAAAAAAAACAAATATTGGCATCGGGCAGTCGATATATAAGCCGATATTTATATTTTTAATTTTTTTTAAATCAGCTTTTTTGTTTTTAAAATGATTTTTTTCAAAAAAAAAGCACCGAGATTTTCAAAAAAAAAAAAAATGAGGACAGAAAAATCTCGGCCGAGATCAAAATTTGGCTGGGCCGAATTTTCAACCCCTCAATCCTGGTTCAAATTCAGCTTGTGACATTGATTATAAGGTCATTTCTTATTGGAAAGTTTGTAAAGACGTCAATCAGGGAGAAGTCGGAGTCTTGAGTTTCTTTGTCATAAAAAAAAGTCATTAAGACATATACAATATACTTTGATCAAGATCCGAAGATCCAAATACAAGTCCAATTAAGACTTAAAAGTGGACTAAAATTGGAAAAAATTATTGTAATATTTGTACTTTTTGGGACAATTAGAGCTTCATGAGCAGCCTAACCTAATGTCAAGCAGTAGCTGCAGCATCGTAATCATCGTCAAATCATTTATATTTATTTAAGACAACAGAAACAATCAAGAGAACCACCTATTTAATGCTAATAATTGTCATCAAATTTAGTTGTATATGCAAAGACAATACTAAAGAAACCTTTTACAGCCTTGTACTTGGTTCTAATCAAAATAGAGATACAGATAGATGCATGCCTGAAAATGCAGGACTTCCCAAAGGAAATGGATTTGCCACTAGAGTTATCTGTCTACAATTTGGTTTGTTGTATATTAGTAACTCGAGTCGAGTTGGGTTTTAAAAAACCGGACCCTACCCGACCCGATTTCAGCCCTACATTTTCCACATTCACAGATAGCACAGACAAACAAAAAACTTTAAACATCTAAGCTATATCAAACCATTAACTTTAGAATCCTAAATCTGTTGTCAAGATGGATGGGGATGATATATTGTGCATGGTTAGTGAAACCAGTGGCCTCTCAATCTTCCCCTCTCATGAGCATATAGAAAACAGTGATATCTAAATTCTAAAAGACAGAAGACTACTTCTATCCACTGAGGTTTAGCTATGTTAGGAAGTAGATTAGATTTGTTAAGATTAGTCATCATCTTCAAAGCAAGGATTAGGGTTATCTTACACGTGTCTTATCAATGTACATGTACAAGTTTCTCTAATAAAATATTATTAAAGTTTTGTTGTAATTATCTTTCATTTAACATGCTATATGCCTATATCATTTTTACTTTTTTTTTTTATGATGTAGCAAAATGGAAACCAATGCAAAACAGAGATGGGCAAAGGAAGGTGCAGCCATCAGTCTCCCTTTGCAGTATACTTTCTTGTGTGTACACCAATTGTGTAAGTGGCAAGAGAGTCTCATATCGTCTAATTTGATAAACCAATAACTCTATATAACACTTGAGGCACCCTCCTCTCAATAACTAGCTTTTGAGAGTGAGTTCTAGCTCAAGAATGTTAATCATGTTATAATTTTCTAATATAGTATCATAGCAGGGTGTGAAGTGGCAAGAGAATCCCAGATCACCTAATTTGCGAAACTAATGACTTCATATAACACTTGAGGCACCCTTCTCTCAACGGCTAGCTTTTGAGAGTGATTTTCATAATTATACTTAGATAAACACGGTATCAGGCTTCTCGTACTCCTTTGGTTGTCTACAAAAAACAGCTACTTGTGCAGATTCTCACTTAATGCAGTTCTCTCACACACAAAAAGAATAACAGAAGGGCAGAAGCATAAAATACAGAGACATTAAGTACTTTTGAAATGGGAATCTGATTGTTCAAATGAGCACACGATTTTGGACATTTAACAGTGGAAATTTGCTTAAGCCAATAGAGAATTTGTTGCAGCATTAACCATTAATGAAAAACAAACAAAAGTAGTCACAAACTTGTCGATTGTAGAGATTTTATTAACCATTATAATTCGTTTCTACAATAAAAAGGACAGCAGCTCAAAATGTCATCAGCATTTGGCTGAACCTTAAAAATTAATCAAAACGAATATACACCCAAAAGGGCTGGTTACAATAAAGAGCCCGATTCCCTGCAAGCCAGGAACTTGCCCTCTTAAACATAACATATGAACTTGGACCCAAATTATGTTGTCTTACATAATGTACACCAATACCCTTCTCCATTTTGTATGACATATAGTATGGCATTTATTGATAGCTGATTCATCTATACAGAAGAAACCTTCACATGTATGTCACATAATCTATAGGCTTTCAGCCATGGAATGTGCTGCAGTTGGTACAACTTCACCCATATGCCGAAACCGGTGGTCTTGATCTTTATGTGTTGCGATAATATGAAATACAAAAATGTATAGGAAAGTCTTTACTGGATATTCTGAAGATTACTGGCAGATGGCTTCGACAGAAAGCTTCTTAGTGACCTTAGGACATGGGTCACCCCCAAAAACTTCAGGAGCTACAGCTACTGAGCACCATTGCTGCCCAATACAGTTCTGCAACAAGGCTCATATATTAACATACATTAGCAGAAACACATGAAACATGTTGGACATAATGTACAGGAATAGCATGAGTGCAGTTAAAATGGGAGGATTCATGCGGAAGATTACGATGTACCTTTTCAAAAGCATCATATGATTTGTGGGCATGACAGCTTCCTTCCTTGTAGCTTCCACAAAGTCCTTCAGGAGTCCCAAAGCTAGCAAACTTTATGGATGAGATTTTCTGCCCAGGAGCACATGAAAGATGTGCCTTGGGCCTCTCTGTCATTTCAGGTCTCCCAGAGGCTGTGTTATGCCATTTCTTCAGTGTTGGCTGCCACTCAGAAATATCGGCACAGGCACTCCCTATCGTCCTTCTTACCAATGAAATCCCAGATGGGTCACCACCCCATTCTTCAAAAACCACCAACAAATTCCCAGTAGGGTATAGCCACGAACGAGGGACATGATACCTAACAAACACACATATGCATCTCAGTTCTTTCAACATAATAGATATTGCCACTATGAATCAGTTATGAGGAGAATCACTATCCTTACCATCTTTGGGAGGAATCACCACAGTTAGTTTGGCATTTTTTCTCATTGTATAATCCAGTGTAGCTGCAGTCACCGCAACTGCCATATGCTTTGTAAGCAGGCCAGTAGCGACCGATGCTTTGCCCGTTTATCCATATCTGGCCTTTTCCCATGGTATTCATATCTAAAGCCAAGGGATCATTACCTGCTGGAGCACTGAATGTAGACTGGAGCAATAACAAATAAAAAACATGTCATTGTCCACCCCAACTAAAAGTGATCAGATGCTTATCTTTGTATGGACTGTAAACATAATAATCAGCATAGCACAATGCAGGGAAAAAAAAAAAAGGGCTCATGTCACTGCCCTCACCTTGTACCATGTTAAGGGTTGTTTTTTCGCAATTAAAGATCCCCACTCAACCGACGAACTACCAGTGAGAGAATGAAGTTGCAATTTTTCACCTTTCAAACCAATCTAGAAGGGAAAAGTCCAGATTGTCACTCTTAAAATTCTTGCACAAAATGAAGGAAATAGTAAGTTAGATAAGAAAGAGGCAAACCTTGTATGACCACTTCTGCCATGACAGATCTCTTTTCCCCTCATTGAGACCATCCAATATGACTGGACCAAGGACCCCAGCATTCCATGTCTCAAAATGAGTACCCACATTCTAAAATCAAATTATGATGTTGGTCAGATTTAAATTTTCATTAAAATGTCACACCATGCGACATAGTAGATAATACAATTGAACTAACCGGAAGGCCAACAGCGATGCTTAGAATAGAGATCTTGTTATTGCCAGCTCTCAGCTTCGCATTGCCGGTATATGTTAGTTTTGGGTTGTTCAAATTCCCATACACAGTCCCTAAGAATGCAAGCCAATAAATATTAGTGAGTATGATGTCCACTTTTTTGAGTTGCACTAATGCTGTTTCTAGATGTATCCAAATAAAAAGTAGTTTCAGTACTTTGACATGAGAACCACATTTCTTTTAATACATTTGAACTGGTGGAGAAATGAAAACCATGTTAGGCAGGTCATGACATGTTATGTCCGTCGTGGTTTTTGCCGTCCTATCCCAACCTCATTTTAACACTGAATGTGAAATCGATTTGAGGCCCAAAAGAAAAGCTTGGTAAAATATACTGTGAATCATCCTGCCTCAAATGCAAAGTGATTGGACTATTCAAAATTGGTTACAAGTACTACATCCAAATGCAGCAGCCTTAACAGGCAATAGCACTTACCCGATAGTTCTCCGTTGATAAAAACATGGAAAGCATGGCCTGCTGACATCACAGTGAGAACAGGGTATGCGCCTTTCTTCAAAAATCCTTCATCTTGGTCTATTGTGACACTGAGGTGAAATGAATGGGTTATTACCAATACATGACAGAGGTATAGAGAGCGGCTACTTGATCTTGATCAATTTTGTGTTCAGTTATTTAGCTGTATGAGGCTTGATCAAGAGAAATCAACAGTACCAACTTGATCACTGTTGTGTTTATTTAGTTATTTATATGATGCTTGATCAATGAAAACATCACTCTCTGTTCGACCAGAAGTGGTACCCATGTGACCCATGATAGGGCTAGTGGCTTGCATAAATAAGATGGGCAAAATCATTCAGGACAATCCTATTGGAGATCCCTACCCATATTAGGATCACATAGTTTGTAGGGTGAACAAATGATTTACAGAACATTATGTATCTCATCTTACTCATGGTTCACAAGAAGGTTAAATACTCACTCTGTTGTATACCACAAATAGTCAGTGACATCTTTCGTGACATTTATCTGCTCCAACAACCCTTGCACTGTGATGGACTCATCTTCATATGAAGAGGGATCTTCATTATATGTATTCCAAGAGATCCCGTTACCACTCACGGGTGTCATTATTATCTGGGAGGTCTGAGCACCAACCTGTATTGAAGTAGAGAAGTACTTAGTCATGCAAATCTGATTGAAAGAAAGAAAGAAAGAAACGCTTCAGTTGACCTAGGTTTCCTCACCCTTGCAGTGTTGAAAAGTGTGTTTTTGCAGTCGGGAAGGATGCTAATGGACCACGGAGGAAGATTGTAGTGCATGCCTTGGAATAGCACCTCTGCAGAAGATTTTGGATTGTTGTTTGCAAGGAATGCAGCACAAGCTCCAGATGATTTGAAAACATGTGCCTAACAGTTAATAATAGAGAGTCAATTCCATATTATAACATATCATTCGAACTACGACTACCACTATTCTTGGAAAGTATAGTGCCTCAGGTCAACCTGACTTGTCAACAACCGTATGTAACATTCTTGTCGGACATTAACTGTTTGATGCATCATTATCTAAAAAATATAAGGTTTTGCCTCTTCTAATTTTAACATACATAAATACATATGCAAGTGTGTTTATGTATGTTCTATATATATCTAGAGATGCATCAGTTTACAGCAACATATATTTTCTCACGTCCAAGTTATATAGGTAGCAAATATAAGATAAAATAATTTTTTGCAGCACCTCCTGATAATCACCAAGTGATGTCACTGTGGGATCCCCAGAAACTAAAGCTGGTTCAGACATCTTGATTGCTCGATGCAGATATTTCAAGTGGCCCCATTTGGGTTGCCTTAGAAGTCCTAGGAAAAGAAAAGAAAAGTCAATAGTCTGACATATAAGACAATCTCCATATATGAAAATGATTTGTTAAAACCTGTATTTGAAGTTCATCAAATGAAATTTTAAAATCTAGCTTTATCAAATGGAATGATCATATCAGGCATGGCTCATTTTCCAGCATGCATATTCGGACCTGGATAACTGCTGGATGAATGATTGAGAGGCATAGATGCATAATATTCTACATACCATATTCATCAATTGGAGCATCGTAGTCATAGCTCGTGGCAATAAAAGGACCACCAGCTGTTCGGCCAAAATTTGTTCCTCCATGGTACTAGAGCAAGCAGAAAAGTAAAAAAAAAGATCTAGTCATACATCTCAGTTTTTAGGAACTTAATATTGAGTTGAATTCAAATCAGCTCCATAAATGTAGATGGAGACTAACCATATAATAATTAACGAATGATCCTCCTTTCATTATAAACTTCGCAACAGAATAAGCCATGTCTTCTGCTGGCCGGTGTGGAACAGGACCGCCAAACCCCGTATACCTACAAGTTCTTAAAACCTCTTAGTTTTGAAGTAATTATAAAGATAAGTCATTTAGCTTATAGGAATCAATTCCTATCAGCTTCATCACTAATAGAAATTCATCTTATTTCAGGGGTGGCAAGCAGCAATTACCAGCCAGTCCATGCTTCAGTCCACATTTTGGGTTTGAAATTCGTATTTGGTGAGAAGTCGTGACAGTAAAAACCATTGCAGGTGTTTATCTGTCATGAGATTGAAACAAGTTAAAAAAGAAAAGAAAAGAGGAAACAGATAAAAGGAATACCATAGATGGAATATCAATCAATCCCACAACAGAGACATGGATTTTGATTCATAATTTGGACACAAATGAAGACTACTTCCAAATTCTTTGCTGTAGATATATTCATTTTAGGAATCAGACAGAGGAATTTGCCTCTACTAGTCAACAATCTAATGTGGTTGATATGAGCAAACACGGAAAATGGTTTTCTTTACCTCATCAGTAGCAGCAACAGGTTTCTATTGGTACTCAATTCACAAAAATTGGTAATGAAGAATAAGCAGATGAAAATAAAATAGGTGATGGGAACTTTTTTAGAAAAAAAGTCAAAAAAGTAAAGCCATGTGAGATAGGATAATAAGCAGTATGACCATCCATACACACACTCACATCAATTATGTGGGACCATATTATGTAAGACCACTAAGAAAGGAATAACCACTGCATGAGAAAGCACAAAGATACAAACGAAGGGTACAAAATAGAAAAACGAAAGCAGGTAAAAGTGCAGCAGCTCTTACAATAGGATCAGGGGCATCATCTTGTTTGCACATGACCCATGGGATGCCAGTTCCAAGATCAACAGCCATCTTCGCCGCCCATTTCGTGTAAGCCTTGCCAGGAGCACCAATCTCCCACTCCACAGGCCCATACTCATTCTCAATCTGCAACAGTAGCATATTCCATGATCAGTGAATTTAAGAGAGAAATGCCTGTATAGTAGTCTAGAATTTCTTAGTTGAATTTGAATTTCATAGAATTGTCTGATTTTAAAACAGTTTAAAGATTGGAGATGGACAGAATGACAGGCTACTAATTCACAACGGGATAAAAATCTGATTCGCGTAACTGACAACAAAATGAAAGTGACACAAACTGATGTCACAATAAGATATAAAGAGAAGGCTGTCCTGTTTGGTGGCCAGTAGTTCCTTAGTGGAATTCTAGGAATTCCAAGATATAAATAGTGGTAAAATTCCATTGAATTCAACACAATTCTGATTTCACTAAGCAATTGTCTGCTGTCAACAAGCGAACCTAGTTGGTTGATCAATCACCTCACCTGGGATAGAATTATCGGACCGCCTTGTGTTTCAAACAGTTGTTCAGCCTTCATCATGTCCACGATCTTTTTTGTAAATTTCGCCATTGCTGCCTTCAGGATGATTAAGACATAAACAATCAATCAAAAGAGCAGAAACAACAAAACCCAAATTCAATATTTTTCTTAAAAATTGTTCCAACCTTAAAAGGCGCATTGTCTGTTCTGAAACTGATACCGCGAATGTATTTCAACCAAACTGGGAATCCTCTGAAGCAAAACAGATAAATTAACATTTAAAATCCTGAGTTTGAATATAAAGTAGAAGAACAAATTTTCTTGTGTGGTTATTTCTGTAATTACCCCAAATTTCCATCAACACAAACACAATGTCCTATTGAAATTTAAACTACTTGCATTTGAAAGATAAAATAACGACAACAGATGTTAGTTCTATGGGTGTTTTTGTAATTACCCGAAATTGTATCAACACAAGCACAATATCCTATTCTAAGATGAATTTAAAAATACTTGCATTTGTACAAAGAAAACAGACTTTTCTTCTTTGGGTGCTTTTGTAATTACCCGAAGTTCCATTCTGCACAAGCATAAGGTCCTATTCTCAGATGAACATAGAGGCCTGCTTGCTTAACCAGCTTGATGAATTTAACCAAATCATACCTCTCCTCAAAATAATACTACAAAACAAGAGAACTAATCAAAACAAGTCCACAAAAGAAACCAAAAAGTTTCAGGGAAAAAAAGAAAGGAAAATAAAAAAGGACCCATACCTGGCCAGGAGAAGGTTCATGGCCATTCCAGAAAACATAGGTCTGGATGACATCCAAGCCACCATCTTTAGCCTTCTGAATAAGATCCGGCCACATCTAGAACCGACCCAATATCCACAAAAGACAGTCCAAAAATGAGAAAAATGGAGACAAAAAAGGAAAGCAAAGATACCCATCATCCACATTCCAATAAAAATCCAATCTTTATACCTCAGGAGTGCTTCTTGGGTAGTGAATGGAGCCGGAGATGAGGATTCTCCTCTGCCCATTTATGATTACTGCCTTGCGATCATACGAAACAGAGCATGTAGCAGAAGGTAAACATGCAAATAACAGAAAGGTGGCAGTACCCAACAACAGGAGCAATCTCTTGCTTCTGCAGCCACTTCTTTGTAATATCAAACCCATGAGCAGATGCCCAAAGCAATGTGAATGGAGTTCTTCTTCCTCTTTAGAGAGAGAAGAAAGATACAGGTTTTTAAGAGGGAAATAGAAGAACAAAGAACAACTATTGTATTCTTTTTTCTTTCTTTTTTTTGGAGCCTTTCACACTTTTCAGCAGATAAAAAATTGTGAAACAGAGTCTATGACTATATCAGTATGACGGATTTGATTTGGGAAAAAAAACAGAGGTCTGCAGCCTCTTTTAAAGGAGGGAGAATTAGACTAATGGAGACTGGAGAGAGTGTGGGGCCCACTTTCAACCTATCACGGCCAACTCCGACCGACGTGGATCCTCATCCATTTTGGCATCTCCACGTTAGCTCACATCCGAATTCCCAGTTACTAATCTGGGTTGCTTTGTTGTTTATCTCTTATTTTTAGTTTATATGAGAAAAATCTCCAACCTTTTTCTATTTTATACTACTAATATTAGTTAATGTTTGGATAAAGGTTATTAATTTGGGTTTCTTTGTGTTTATTTTTAATTTTTATCTTTAACCTTTGCTACTTTTTTTAGATAATTAATCTTTGGAAAAGGATTCCAAGTTTTGTTTTTTAAATTTTGAGAAGCACAGAGAGGGAATATGAATGAAGTGAGAGAGAAGGAATCACTTTGGGCAAAATCTTTCAGGATTTAGCAAGATGTGTTCTATTAACAATATTATTGGATTTTCAATCTCGTTTAAGAAAAACTTTTTTTTTTTATGATCGATGTTTGCAGTTCTCTTTACTTATACATACCGAGTAGAGTAACACTTTAAAGTAGAGTGAGAATCAAACTCAAGACTCCCGTTTCTTGAGACAGTTTTGACCATCAATAAAACTTCTCTGGTTTAAGAAAAACTCATTATTTTTTAATTTTAATGAGAAAAAAGTTTATCTAAATGGACATTTTTCGATTTTATTTATTGCACTTATGGATATATATACTGCAATCATCAGAAGAAATAGTATAGATATAAGTAAATTTTAAGAAAAATATCATAGTCAAATATCAACTAACATTTGAATTTCAGCTTAGATGGGTTATTACAACTTATAATTTCAATTTTAAATTTTAGTAAAATGATTAAATGAGATGACAAGTTATGATAAAAGTTAATTTAACTTCACTTATGGATCCCCTTTAATCAAATAAAACTCTTAAATTTCAACATCGATGAACAAAGGAATGTTGAGATGAAAGGATTTTCTTTGATAAAAAATGCGCTTTACTCAACTTTAATAGAATTTACAAAAGTTTAATTCCAACCAATCATTAATCTATATAACAAATTTTTTTTTTTTTTCAAATTTGGATCCAAAACCATTCCTACTTGGAGCAGTGGATATTCATTGATGAATAGCTTTGGTTAAGGCAGCAATGAGTTTCAGAGGGTCAGGTTCAAGTTGAATTGGCTATATATAAATAAATTTTTTGTTTGACTCGACTCGACTTAACTTGAAATTTTGAATTGATGATCCTTAATTTTATTCAATTTGACCCAACTTGACATAACTTGATCTAATTTGAATTTCTATAATAAATTTAAATACTATGTCTTTTGTACTATAGTGAGTTCATCCGTGGAAATTTTACATTAGGTATTTCACGATTTTTCACACATAAATTAAAAAAATATATATGATTTATTGAATAATATTAACCTTTAATTTTCTATAAAGTAAAATATTTTTTTAGATAAATATTTTGACATATCATAATTAATCCAACAGTGACGATGCACCGTATAAAAATTATAAATGATTGACTCTAAATTTTACAAAAATAATTTGGATAGATTAGATTTAATATTGCTTAAGTTCTACATGAGACCCTTGCGTCCGAGCATTAACAATGGTCATGGTGGCAATATAATTGACTTTTATAAATAAATAAAAAATCTTTTCTGTGAATGGTTCGATTTTGTCATTCTAATGGTAAAATGTTTTTAAATGACATTATTTAAGATATATAGAGTTCAACTTTTAAAAATCTAAATAAAATTTTAAATGCAAAGATGTATATACATCTATATATCATTTTAGATATGGTGAAAGTGTTAAGCATACTCTAAATAAATCAAATAAGAAGAATATGATAATTTTTATATATTTTTTAATTAAATAATTTTTATTTGATTCATTCTATACTGAGTATTTTGACAAACTCATATATATATAAGATTTTCTTGCATTTAAAAATTAATAAATAATTTAATTTAAGGGGTAAACTTTGTATATTTTAGAAAATGTAAATTGAAGTAATTCTTGCCGATCATTCTTTTCGTGTGTAATGGCTCACTGACACTTTTACAAGGCACCATGATTTTGGTGGTCCACCTGACTACCAATCCAACTCTTAACTTTTATGGGACCCACCTATGCTAAAGTGGAGGTTAGTTCATGCATGGTTGGCTCCCACAGTTTAAAATGCCAAAGATCGTACCATGGGAATGGTTAGTCCATATTCAATTTTTTTTTAAATTTACCGCGCGGGATACTGAGAGTAAAATATCCACTGAGCCTAGTATCGTTAGGACACATTAGGTTACGGAGGTTCGAACCCTTTTTAATTTATTAATTTGTATCTTTCATCTATATCATTTAATTAAAAAAAAAATCTTAAAATTTTAATTTCATAAATAGATAATAAATATTCAGGCTAAATCTCTTGCACTCAAGCATTTTTTTTCAAAATAAAATCTGAATATTGTGTGATCTAATTTTCAAAAGTAAAAAAAAAATAAACATTATAAGGCAATATAATTTGGTATATAATATTAAAATTGTATTATTTTAAACTCCGGTATTCTTGATGAATGCACATGTATTAGTCTATTAACATATTGGTTGATGCTTGTTAAGTTGTTAGTTTTAAATAAAATTATATAAGATTAGTGCTTCATATTTTAAATTATAAGAGCTTAACGGATGTTCGGATTTAGAACTCGTACTCTTAGGTCTGTAACATAGAATATCAGAAATTGTGACCCACTTAACCCTGAGGGGTTAACCTGATGGTCATTCTCACCCTTATTTGTGGGAGCTCTTGCGATCAAACTCCCTCAACACAAAAAAAGTCGCTCTTAATTATTTATCCGGTATATACAGATTGGAAAATTTACAACATCAACTCAATCTATTTAACTGAGTCATATTGAGATAATTCATTTTATAAAACAAATTGAAATACTCAGTCTAAAATCTCTTTTTTTAAAATGGGTCGATGGGTCAGATTTAAATTTCAAACTTAAGTTCACATGGTGTCCAAAGTAGAAGGAAATGATTTGAACTAAAAGTTATTTTTTAATTCTTTAAATAAAAATATTCTTGTCCTCTAATTTATTTAAGGACTATCTCTATCCAAAAATAGAAAATCATTTTATATAAATGTTGCAAGCTGTATATCGGGTCTAGTTCCAACTCATCTTTTCCACTTGGCAGAGGATTGAGGACTCTTACCTAATATCTTTATAAAAATAATTTTCCAAACAGCCCAAATAGATAAAAAAAATATTAAAAAAATCCTCATTTTTGTTCGAAACATAAAATTTATTAAACTTATAAAAGAAATATAAGTCAAAATAGATCTCACAATGTTGAAAATAGATATCTAAAATAACCCTCAGATATTAGTAATGGCCAAAATCTAACCAAAATGTAAGAGGTCTTGTTTTCAATTCACGTCCAACATATATGGCTACTCTTATAGATTTATCCATTGTATGGGAAAGGAAGCTTTTATATGCCTCAATAATTAGTCAGGTAAGACGTCTGATACGTTGATCTTAAAAAAGAAAAAATAGATACTTAAAATATGGCGATGCATACCAAAATAAAGTTTTACTATAAATAATTATCCATTTTAATGGGTATCAAACAAATGCATTTTTGGGTATTCTTAAGAGGCCAAATATAATCAATAATTTTTTCATAAATTGAGAATTATAAGTATACAATTCATGAGTATTTAAGCTTGTATTTAATTATTTTTCATAGCCATGAAAGTCTTTGCCAATAAATACAGAGATGTGGTTAACCTAATTTTGACATTGCTAGTCATTTAGTTGGAGCCCAAGAAGGAAGCTTGAAGAAGACAAAAACATTCCATACCAAATATTCCATACCTTCCAAGGAAAGGATAATTGATATGATAAGAGTTGGTGAATTCCAAATAATGGAGTGCATGCACAATTCCTACGTATACTTCTCCAAAAATCTCAAGACTGAGTTTTGTTTTAAATTTTTTTTTTTTTAATTGCTCTTTTTTATTTAAATTTGATCAATAAAGAATGGGACAAAAATTTAATTGCAAATATATATTTTTTTTACTGAGGGAGAAACCTCAAGCACAACCCTACTAAATTCCCCCACAAGATAGCCATCGAATTATGCCACGGAGACTCAAACTCGCACCATTTCGCTTCATGAGGCGGAAAGGGCATTTGTGTTTTTGTAATGGGTCATAGCAGTTAGATTATACAGGCAAGTATTAAACATACTTATTTGCCTTTAATAATGATTACATTTTGAAGAAAAAAATGAAATGTTTGACAGCTAAGTATGGTTCTAAAAGTCAGCCAAAATCAAATTGATTTACTCAATATAGTGTGAATATGGGTTTTGGCCATGACCCATTTCGTGATATTTAATAGTTTTGGTCTAAAACCTAAAATATATTATAGCTCATTGTCAAAACTTTTGTATTCCAATTTATTGATTTTTTTACATTTAAAATATTTTAAAGATTAAAAAAATGAATGTTTAAAATTTTAGATTTATTTTTAATAAAATCTTGCACACTTTTTTTAAAGAAATTATTTCAAAATATAAAAGAAATTAGAATAGACTTCGAGTCCCCGTGACATAATCCGATGAGTCGATGACTATCTATGGAGTGTGGGATGTCACCTGAAAAGGAGTTTAATAGAGCTGTACTCAAAGTTCCCTCCTCTACGATAAAAAAAAAAAAAAAAATCTATTTTAAACCAAACACATATCAGTCAATACACAAAAAAATTATTTCAAGCAAAATTTTAAAGTCATAGGCGTTGAATATATCTAATACCCTAAGTAAGTGTCCAAAGGACGTGTGAAAGAATGGGTTGCCTGTAAAAAAGTTAGAAAACTCTTCTCACATGACTCAAACTCTAAAATGACTCCATGTTTTAAAAAATTATATATCAATTTTTTTTTCCGGACTTACATCAGTTCATAATTTACTGGTTAAATCAGAGTCCGAATATCGGCCAATACCCTTTTTTTAACTCCTAAATTAAACTAATTGATTGTTAAAAAAATTAAAAAATTATTATTTATAAAAAAATCTATTGAGTTAGATTGAACTAGACCTACGAGCTCATTTCAACATAATTGAATTGAATAAGCTCAATACAACTTATTTTTTTTATAACGAAGAAACTCAAAACTCCTATATCTTTCTGAATAGAAAGAGATTGAGTAAAACTTCGTACACACATCCTCCTATAAACTACATGCATTAGGTGACTATAGAATTTGACTTTAAAACCTCTGATTCTTGAATCAAAGTGACTGTGAGTTGAACTATTCCGTACGACTTAATTTTACATCTAATAATTTTAAAAATAAGAAAAAATAATGAATTATGCTATTTTATTGAGTTTTAAATCACTAAGTGGGCTCCCATGGTTTCATTTTGTAAAATCATTATTGTTTGAGAAGTTAGGTTATTGTGATCAATGAAGTTAAGGGGTCGTTGAACGGAGGAGCCTTTGCTTTCAAATATGAAGAAGAAGTAGTGTCAAAGTTTCTCACTTTTCTCTTTGAAAAGAGAGAGAGGCCGGGCAATAGGAAGAAAAGAAGGGAGCTCTCTGTTTGGTGTAGTTCAATGAAAGAAAAATAAAAGCTTTGTTGGGTGCATTCCAAGAAGAAGAAAAAAGCAAAAGCTTTTATACTCACACTTGCCTTTCCCAACAGGCAGAGACTTTTGACCATTTTCAATAATAACTGGCCTCTTCTGTCTTTACAGCTTCTCAACTAGCCATTTTAAATTCGAAAACCCTACACTGTTCACACATTTAAATCATGAAACTTTTGTGTTGTCATTCAATGTAAGGGAGTTGAATTTGTTGGGAGGAAAAGTCTTCCTTACGTAGAGAAACAATAATAATGAAAAAAAAAAAACAATAAAGATAAATAAATGACAATATAAAGATTTTATTTCGTTCCACAGAATTCAAACAGATCTAATATGTTTAAAAGTGAAAAATAAAAAAAAGACGGCTCTTGTTATACTTCTGATGATCATGCTCCTTAGAATCAAACAGAAGTGATAATTAGGAACTCACTACACAAAGCGACGGTTAAATTTGATTCTCACTCCATTTTAAAAGATCATTCCTCTTAAAATTATTCAGTGTATATAGGTAGAGAGGTTGCACATGTTTAGGATTATTCAGGTGCTCTAAGAGGCCTCGATACCTTTATCGTAAAAAAATCTTTTGTTATTCAATTTTTTTTCAAAATTTAATAGTATTTAATATAAGAGGTGATCTTTTGTATATTAGTGTGCGTTGTGTTATCTCGCACATTTAAATATGGAGTCAATAAAATGGCAAAGTGATAAATTTGTTGAAAAGATCTTTAGTTAAATTAAGGTTGCAACTTGGGTTAGGCGGGTCAGGTTTCTTAAAATCCAACCCGACCTGAGTTGATATATGTAGAACCCGACCGGATTCAAATTCTAACTCAAATCAACCCAAATTCTTATTCGACCCACATTTTGAACCCATTTTAACCTTATTTTTGCTGGGTCGGGTTGTGTTAACTTGTAAAATCCTCAACCCGATCCGACTCGACCCTACCCAAATTTCATGTGGGTTTTTATCTTCTCGACCCAACCCGACCCGCTGACCCGAAGTTCTCAACCCGACCCGCATGATTTCTCGGGTTGGGTCATGCGGGTCGGGCCAAAAACCGGACCCAAGTTGCAGCCCTAGTTTAAATATGACACTAACCAAAATTGACTTTAAGTGTATCAATTAAACTATGCTTATTAAAGTTGTAAAGTTTGAAAATTAAAAAAAAATTGATAAAAATGTTAAGAAATTAAAAAATGTAACTTATTTATTCACCAATGTGATATTTGGTGAGTCATATATACTTATTCTTTGTCTATTTTACTTAATCGTGTGAAGTTCAATCTTAGTGGTCCTACTAAATTACAGTAGAACTAATAAAATGTGATTAAAAAAATCTTTAAATAAATATTTTAGTCACATAGTTGAAGACACATAAAATCTTTCAATTTGGCTGTTATTTTGTTGAAAATAGATTAATGTTTAATGGGATTAATTGTTACAAATCTGCATATCAAAATCCATTTCTTTGACTTAGTAGAATTCTTTGCATTATCATATTTTTTGTAATTCAAAATTAAGAGAACTTATGAGTATTCTTTTCAATATAGTTTAAGGCATTTAGAATTTGTGTTAAACTTGAGATCATATCATATGAAAATGGAAGGTAATGGGTTCGAGCTTCCATAGTCTATTTTGATGTGTTTTGGGATAGTAGGTTCCTCCGTGATTTTACGTTGGATATCTTTAGTTTTTCACATGTAAATTTTCAAAAAAAAAAACTTAAATCATATCTTCAGTTTGTCTTTTAAAAGTATATTAATCAATATTTCATTTTTTATAATTTGTATTATATATTATCATAATATAGTTAATATATTTGATTATTTTCATTAGATTATAATCAAATAAGACAATGTCTACATAGGCCTGATTGGGACACTTTTTGATCATAAATTTTGATCGATACTTCTCTTATATTCAAATGATATAACACATTTTCATCAATCACTACAAAATTTATTAAACATATTTATTGCATTTGCTATGTTTCCACCCACCATTGGTGACTTTGAGTGTTTGACTTTGAATAGTGAATAAAGGGGCTCACAATGGATTGCTTGAAATTGAAAATCATTTTAACTAAGCTTTCAACCCAAAGTTTTCATTTAATTTTATCTAGTAAAAAAATTAAATTTTAATATTTAAAAAAAATCATAATTTTCACCTTAATGCAATAAGAAATCATATTTTAAACCTGATTAATCTTCGGATCATGTGCAAACCTCCTATCTTCAAATCGGATAACTCTACGAAAAGTAACCCTTGAGAGTAGAGTGAAAATCGAACTGAGTACTCTCGCTTCATGAGACAGGTTCTGGCCATCACTCCAAATCTTTTGGGTTTATGTTTTGAATTGTAATTATTTTAAATTTATCATATTTTTTATAAAATTAATTTAGAATTTTAAAACTTTTACCATTAATTAAATGTCATGAACATCTCAGCAGTACCAACTCCAAAACTTATTTAGCAAAACAAGAAGGTTAGAACGTCCCATCGTCCATTTATTGGACCATATGGAGTCCACCGAGGGGACCAGGGTTTCCTATATGATGGCATTTGTGCGTTGGATGTACCTAAAAATTGTAAAGCAGAGAAAAAGAAACAAAATTAATCAAAAGTGGGCCCGGTTTTCGTATGGTATGGAATATGGACTTGAAATTGGTTCAAATATCAAATTAACGAATAATGATATTGACTGCAAATCCAATAGTTTTTTTTATTTTTTTAATGATGAATAAACTTAAGACTCCACTTATCACCCGGGATAAAAATGTTGCCAATATGTTGCGTATCGGCCGCAACGTTGGGGAAAAATCCCGACTGTAGAGTATCGGCCGCAATGCATCTGTGAATTGTGGCTGGGGCCTAGACAGATGACGAATGGAGGTATATCGGCCAGTTGATACGTTGTGTTATGCCAATATAGATATAATACCGTCTACCATCCCTTATTGGTGCAATACAGTTTTTTACCCCAAATACGAAAAAATCCAATAGTTTTTATGTAAATCATAATAAGAAGATACTTTATGCCTATGCAAATTTTATCACTTGATTTTTTTTTTAATTTACATATGAAAAACCGCTGAGATACCCAGCGTAAAACCTCCACGGCTGAGCCCACTACCTCTAGCACACACCAAGGTTAGGCCATGAGGGCTCGAACCCGCAACCTCTCCCTTCCTAAGATGGTAGGCAACTAGTTGACCTACACCCATATGGGTATTCTATTAAAAATTTGTAAATTAATTTATGAAGAATTGATTTGAACACAATTTTTTTTCACTAACGCCCTACACCAAATGATGTGGAATTTTCTTTTTTCTTTTTCTAATTTTGCTCTGACTTTTCTAAAATTTTAGATAATTTTTTATATAATGGTTAGTGTTGAGTTTATTTACCATCATGGGCCATGGAAATTTGTTTGAATTTCTTAGCCCACTCGTAGATGTGGGATTTCATTAATTAGATGAATCTTATTTTCCAATATCAAATGAAATCATAATATTTAGGTAGACGTGATTAAATATAAATATATTGGTGATATATATCGGTAATATATCACTGTATGTCTGTATCTACTCAAAAAATATTTTTAGTAAAATTAAAAATAATTGGTGGCAATCAAAATTTTGCAGTTTCCCATGACATCCATAGTTAGAAAAATTAAAATTCAGATTCGTATTAAAATCTTATCAAGTCAAGTGATTCAAACAAGTATTATAAATTAATTAAGAAAAGATTCAATAAAATCCATTGACTAACTCAACTCAAAATTCTGTTAAATCGAATCTAACTTAAATAGATTAATTGGAGTTTTTTTTACTATGGTAGGATCTGATAATGGTATTAATATTTTTGGGTAATCCCCAATAAATGATTAATCAACAAATAATTTCAATTATTGAATTTAATGCACAGTGGAAATTCTCAACTAATCTTTCTAATTATATGGAGAATGTCAATCTCGTAAATATTACATGTGTTCTGATCAACTTAAACATGATTTGGACAGATTACCCGACTGTGCCAATGATAAATAGAATCATTGCCCCACTCTTAACAAACTGAGGACTCAATCCAACTGCACATTTTTATATGGGTTTATTTTTAATTTTTTTAAGTGATCATTTATGGGTTTATTAATTTTAAATTTGTGTGGTTGTTAGATAAAAAATCAATTAAATTTAAAAATGTATAGGACAAACATGTTGCAATTCAGGGGGGCAATTTTTTTTTGCTATTGTGATTCATAAAGAGCATTCATTTAAGATTTTTCACTTATTTATTAAATAAGTTGATTCGAACGACACTAATTTATAAATGTATAAAAAGATTGAAGACTCCACTTGATCCAATCTAATCACTATCATATTTATTTAAGTATAATGAAAATTAATTAAGTGAATTATTTAAGTAATAATTTCTGATTCCAATTCCAAACCAATTGGCCAAACATATTAAGTGAAGTGTGGGCCCATTTATGGGTCAATATGTTCTGCTTTTTCAATGTGGTTGCGTGCCACTCCCACTGGGATTAATTAACAAAGCATACCAACATGCACGCAACAATTATTATTAGTCTAGTACATTGATTAGACACATTATTATTAGATGTGGATTAGATGCATTATTTTAGAAATAGATGATCCCTCGTTAATGTGTGGCGAATTACTCAAAGTATCTAAATTCATCAAATAAAGATATTAATTAATTTACTGAAAAAGTTCTATTAAAAAACCCCACAAAAAGCTACAGCATCATTCTACCTCAGGAAGTAGAATGGTGCGAGTTCGAGTTCCTATGACATAAGGGTAAAACTCGGGTCGGTTTTGGCCCAAACCCTTATGACCCGACCCAAAAATTATGCCGGTCGGGTCATGAAAGTCGGATTGGTTGAGAGATTTTTAAATTAACCCAACCTGACCTGATCAAATCCTACCCGACTCGGTAAAAGTAGGCTAAAGTAGGTTCAAAATGCAGGTCGGGTCGGATTTCAGATTGAGTCGGGTTATAATTTGGGTCGGGTTTGGTCAAGATGTCAAGGTCAAAAGTTTGGGTCAGTCGGGTTGGGTTCCATATATTAGTAACTCGGATCGGGTTGGGTTTTAAAAAAATCCGACCCGATGTGCCCGATTTCAGCCCTATTATGGCGTAATCCGATGGATATCTTGTGGGGGTGTAAGATGTCACCTGAAGTGGGGATTTAGTAGAGCTTTGCTCGATGTTTCTATTGATTCCCAATCAAAATTATTTTAATGAACTATATATTAAAAAAAAAATTTCCAATAATCCACAATTGGTGGAGTTTATGTCTAAATATGTTAAAAGAGCCGTGACGTTACGATCATTTCTAATTATTAATTATAATACTAATGTTGGGTGATTTAGTTGGTTCGAGGAATAATTGGAGTACAGGTGGATGCATAAACTTTAATGCAACTCTTACTCTACTATAATGGCAATTTTTGTAATTATTGTAAGTATTAAAAGACAAATTCAAGATATAATTAAATCACGTTTAAATTCAAATATGGATTTTATTTATCAAATTATATAATGAGATTAAGTAAATAAGCAACATTTAAAAAATTATTCCTATATCATTGTCATTGAATATCTTTCAACATTTAATCTAACGGTTTGTGTTACTTTCAGAACAATCAATGGTTGTTTCTCTCAATCTATTTCTTTTTTAATTAATCAATATGTGAAATTTTGTGGGGGCTCATCACCTGTATTATGTAAATATACATTTCAGACTTACTTTATCATAAATATAAATTTTGATTTTGACACTCTCATTTGTATTTAAAAATATTTCTTTTTCTTTTTATTCATATGGAAAGTGGGCTAAATAACTTTATCTCTCTCCGTTTTTTTAAATTTTCATAAAAATATGAAACAACAATAGAAAATTTAAAAATTATAGGCTTCATTTCTTAATTATATCATTATTTAACAGACAACATGAGACCGTGCGCTAGTCTAGCGCAGGGGTCAAAATATCGGCCGATATGTATCTGTTTTTCAGGGCGAACGATATCGGCCGATACGCTATGTATCAGCCAGTAAAAAAGGTTATCAGCCGATATAACCGATATTCGGACTGAAATCGGTCACCATATCGGCCAATATGCATAAAAATCGGTTTTTAAAATTTATTTGATTTCTTCTTTTTTTTTAAAAAAAAAAAAAAACCGATATCACGACTTTTTACGGTTTTGAATATCGGAAGAGAGAGAAATGCAATAAAATGGAAAAATCGGATGAGAGAGAAAATTATTGGTCGGCTGAAGCGTTTTTTGAACCCCTGGTCTAGCGCATAAGTATGTGCCCTAGCCAATGAATATATGTGCTAGTGCACATATTTATAATAACTTTGAAATCTTTCAGAATACGAGATCAATTTATGGATCTTTAAATAAATGTTTGAATAAATCTTAAATTTGATAAATAAATTTGAAATTTAGAAAAAACATTTGGGGCCCACCAGTTTTTAAAAAAGAAAAAAACCGTTACAGACACCATTACAGCCGAGAAAATGACCCCCGATACTATGTGTATTGAGCAATTTGGACCTAATTTTCACCAAAACTTTATTTTAAACTTATTTTTAAATGCATGCATTCCATGATTTATTTTGCTAATTGGTTCTCAAGATTTGAAGGAAACAAAAGGTGTAGATTGTGTTCTTCTTCTTCAGACAAGACCCACCAACCGCATTATCCAAAAAATAATCATTAATGAAATTGCTAATTAAGATTAATGATAACACTAATGATAAAGTGAAAAAGTGATTACCTTATCTCTTTGGTTGGCCCCAAAGCAAAATCATTTTCTAGGAAAGATTGCAACAGAGGAAAGCTCTTTTTCTTGCTTACAATTGGATAGGAACAAAGATGAAGAAAACCCAATAGGACAAGGTCAAATTTTTGCTTCACCATTTCATTAATTAACCAATCAATGGTTTTGAGATTATAACTTTATGTGATCCCATGCAATATTTTAATAAGACTTTGGGTATTATTTTATTTTTTTAATCATACAATAATGCAATTCGGTGATTTGAATTTGAATTTGGCCTATGGGAGTGATTAGAAGCTAATGGATATCTTAATCTAGGGGTTTGCTAATATTACAAGTTTAGTTTGTCCATACCTATTTTGAAATTAATTCTAAAATAAATAAACAAATTTAAGATTGACAGCTGAATTTTAGAGTTTAGGGTTTAGGCCTAAATTAATATTTGAATTTAATAAGCTATCGGTTTGTAATTTAAATTTGAATATAGTGTAGTCGGAATTTGATCATTTATGTAATGACCCAATCCACCCAGCATATTTTTCTTCAGTTTGAGCTCCGACCCGCATGATTTTGTCTCTCTTTAGGCTCCGACCCATCTCCGGATAAATAAATGGGTTAATTTGAAAACATAAGTTTTTACGCTAAAAACCTTTAAAAATGTTTTCAGTTTCAGCCACTTATTTTTTTACAACTTTACGTCAAATAATTAAAATATATTTTAAATTTTATAATTAAATAAATTTAATAAATCTGTCTTAAATAATATAATTTATAGACTCCACCAAATACTACATGCTAAATCCGTTCTCTGATTTTAGTAAATATTGACATTTCAGTCAAATGATGTTTATATTAGACAGCTTTCAAGTTAGCATAATTAACCATTAGTTGAGAGTTTAAGCCATAATTATAAAATTCGAGAATTGAACAGAGTTAGTGAATTTTATGGGATTTTTTTGAGTTATATAAAAAAACTCGCTCAAATTATTTTACTTTTTTTTTTAAATTTTTAGTCAAGTTAGAAAAACTTACTTGAGTTCAAAATTTTGTGTACAGTTTTTATATTTCAAGCAAAATAAATATACTAGACCATAGTGTAGCTGAACTGATAATCTTTCACCTTAGGAAGTTGGAGGTGTCAGCTTCAAGCCTCTATGGCCTCACCCGGTGTGCTCTAAGGACACTGGGTATCACCCGTGGAGATTTTATGCTGGGTTTTCCACATTTTCCCACACGAAAATTCAAAAAGAGGAAAAAAGATTGCCACTAGATATTTATTTAAGAAAAATGGGTCAAGGCCCAAATTCCACTGATAATAATCAGGTCATATTGTTTATTCAAATTCATTTATTTTTTATTAGGATTATATATCCTATCCATAGTGGGGCCTATCACTTGGATAATCTTTGATGCGTGGAAGATTTAAATTACATGAGATGCATTAAAGTATAAGAGTCGTTATCTATCTTAATCTCAAACAAATAATATCTCGCGCCGTATTTTAGGATTTAGATGTAACGGTCCATTTCACCAAACCTAAACCAATGACAATTAGAAAAAAATAAAAATGAAAGGAAAAGACCCAATGAGTTGTGGGCCCACATATTGTTTAGCAAATTGACTTGATAATCACCTCCATATCAATCCTAACCATTCAATCCATGGTTTTAGAAACCAATGAATGGCTACTATGCAAAGTAGTCCATTTGATAGGCCGGGCCTGTCTCTGAAAGGCCTGAATGAATATCAATTAGGCCCAGTCAATTCAAAATTGGGTCCACTGGTCATTTAATCAACTCCAAAGAGCAGAATTTTAAAATTGGCTGAGTCCAAGTTAACTCAGCCAATGTGAATCTGACTCAGTTGGTATTGATTGGTCTCAGGACTTCATCATTTTTTTTGGATAACATGGGTATCGCCACCTACATTGGAGGTGAGACTAACCCAAGGGCATGACCTGATGATCAAGATGCCCACCTCATGAAGCAGTGTCTTGAGTTCGATTCACACTCAACCCTAATGGATCACTCTCCGTGGACTTAACCAATGTATGTGAATTGGGAGGTTTACATATACTCATGGGATTAGGATTTTGCGATTTTCATATGATTCCTATTGAATTTTAGTCGTTTGCTATCTGACTCAACTTAGATTCAGTCTCTATTGACTCAAAGACCGAGTCTAATATTTACAATCTTACGAAAAGAGGCAACAATCATACGGTTGATGGGGTAGAATAGAAGAGAAGAACTTCAAAAAACCGACTCTACATAGATGAGATTAATAATTTAAATGATGATTTTACGAGCTTTTCTTATAGTGAAAAGAAGAATAAGTTGGTTGAATGGAATGGAAACCCCTTCTTTAGTTGGATTAATCTATGGAAAATACAGATTTAGTTCTTCTTTCCATCTGTGCAGCCCACATGACTTGTTTGGTACCTCTCAGTCAAATATCAGAAGTTTTCTTCTTATGTTTATCCCATTTTTTTATTTTTTTTTTCATTATGTTGAAGCACATCATGATATTTGACAAACAGAAGTTTTATTTGGGCTTCTCTTGCATTATTCTTGTATTAATTTTTAATTTTTATTGAAAGGTAGGAAAAGGACTTAGCTTTGCTAGTTCAAGATTCAATGCATTCACCCACTTTGAACTGATCCAACTCCCTTATCTAAAAGCCATCTTAAGTCTTGGATTTGTCATTGTTTATTATTAGTTTTCACCAACCATTGAAACATGCCTAACTATTTTTCCTGGATAAGTTGATACCAAATCCATGACCCTTCAACAACTGTGGACCAAGGTCTAATCACCCTCTTCACTCTATCATCATCAACAGCCGAAATCACGTATATTTAAAGTTAGACTTTTTGAGTTCTACTTCTCCGTTTAACTCTGTCATAAACTATAAAGTCAGTCACTACTATCTCTCAAATCTGAATTCGAATGACTAAGATTAGTTTATGGATGTGACTTAGGGTCTGATTGTGATGATAATTAAGAAAAAAATTCAAATTCAGCAAATATTTTGGCAATTTCAGCCCATTTTGGGCCTAGAATCATGGCTTTTTCTAAGAAATCCCATATTTCATACAATTTACATATCTCAGCTCTAGGGTCCTAAAGATTTTGACAAAAAATTTAGATTTCAATTGAAATTATATCTTAGAATGATGATGGTGAGAGTGATGTGACAAGATCATTTATCCAATATTTAGATCATCATTTTTCTATCTTATTCTCTGATATTCTTTTCTAATCAGGTGAAATTATTTGGATGAGAATGATGATGACATCTGACTAGATCGACCCATCACATTTTGCTGAACTTATTATCCCAAAGAAATTGATCTTATCTCAGTGTCTCAAACTCCCCACATAATATGAATCCACTTTTTTAAAATTATTTTTTAAATTTTGGAGTTCTTAAGAAAATGATTGATGATAGATTACTTGAGTTAGCATCTCTCCTCAGTGTTCTTGTTTTTATATTTATTTTTTAGGCCTAATTCGATCAACAGAGAGGATGAGGATTACAACTCAGCTAAAGGGTACCAATCAGTGTTTGATCCTTCTACCAAAGCAACTTGGGCAGGGCTATGGCCGAAAGAGAGCTTTAAAATAGATGTGTCTTATCCTTGTCTATTTTTGGATGGCATGGGTTTTAGATAAGGGAATCTTAGTATAAAGTGCAGAACATATAGAAGATATATACAAAATACAGTCCAAGAATATGTACATTGTACAGTTTACTATACTTTGTAGGGGTGAAACTTGGGTCGGGTTTTAACCTAACCCGCATGACCCGATATGAGAAATCAAGAGTTTGAGTTATGTTTTTGTATATCTCGAGTCGGATTGGGTTGGGAAAAAATAAACTCGCATGAAATTCGAATCGAGTCAGGTTGAGAAATTTAAAAGCAACTCGACGTGAGTGCACTAAGTTATAAAACAGCACTCAGGCTAAGTCGGGTCAGAAATTCGGGTCGGTAGAGTTGAGTAACTCGGGTCAACAATTTGTGTCAGGTCATATCGGATTAAATAATTTTTTACATGGGTTAAGTTAGGTTTATTAAAATCTGACCTGACCCGAGTTTCAGCCATATCTATACGACAGAATCATAAATGAGTTGGGTTGGGGTCCAAAATAGCATTACCTCAGGCGACCCATATTTTTAATTGGATTTTCCTCCATGCCCATATCAAAATTGGGCCCGAAGACTCTAAGCTAAGCAAGCCCTTTTAAATCACACTTCTGTGAGGTCTTAGATGGATCCACTGTTATAGTATTTAGGCCTCCAGAGACGGTCTTGTGCACTTGACAAGGGCCCAGTTATCGGGTTTACGTTCGCACCCAGATATTACTTTTGATGGGTTATGTCTAGTTGGGCCTCAAGTTAGGTCCAGCCCATTTTACAAGACAAACTAATTCAAATGGGAATTATTTGAATTATCTTGCATGGACATGCAAATGGGAAAGCAAGCAAGGCACGTAAAATTCCATTCTGAAAGTGGGACTTTGGCATCTTTGATACGTAACTGAGAATTTTGCTTAAAATATCCCCATCATGTTACCATCTTGCCTTCAATATTTTTTTTTTTTATAACATGAGTAGCCTCATCTAGTCACCCCACATCCGATATCGGCCGAGATATTGGCTTGGCCCACACCATGTTTTATTTTTTATTTTTAAAAATCACCGATATTAATAGACAATATCATGGTCTATATATGTATATTGTATTTGTATCGGCTGATATTATTATCTATACCCCATATTAACGATATTATTAATATATATGGTGTTTTTTAGTCAGCGATTATTTTTCAATTTTTTTAAGGAATGTTGGATTAACTTGGGCATTGTTGAGTAATGGGGGTAGCCCCTTGTATAAGCACCAAAGCTTCTTACCTCTTAGGCGATATGGGACTTTTGGTCCCCACCTCCTGTACGGTAGAAGTGGCCTTGAGGTTGTGACAATCAGTCCACTGAATGGGCCTAAGAGTAACACTGGCGAGGTCTCTCCCTCTCTTCTCACCAACATTGGATTACTGACCTCATAAGCAAACTAACTTCAACTGAAGAATTTTTTTTTTTTTTCAATGTATGATTCAACCCTAACTTTTGAGTCAAGCTAGACTTGTTCACCTCTAAAATCTATCAATCAACTTTATAAAACAAAAGATTCTAACATGACACAATTGAGATACTAACATTCTCGAAAAGATCATCAAGTGATGCGAACTGAGTAAGATAAGACACCCTACTCAATTGCTTGAGCGAAAGCTTGACACAACCGGATACATAATTTGTAGAAATCAAGACTCACGAGGTTTAATGCAACTCTTGATCTTACCAGTAAAATCCAACTTTCTGGAGTGTTGAAATTAATTGAATCAATTGATGTAAAAGCACACTCGCTTAGGTTTTCAAAAGAAGACCGATTAATTTGATCAAAACTACCCACACCCTTCAAATCAAATTTGATCCTCAATTTCAAATAAATCCCAACTTGAAGAAGTTGAAACTGTTTGGTTTTCTTTTTAAATTAAGGAAACACCAATACTGAATGGGTTTTCAAAATTAATGGACCAGGACCCAACTTAAACTTCTAAGTGTTGGAAAACCAAAATGATTAAATTGAAACAAGTCACTGTAAAACAGCAATACCTAGGGAACACCTGTATTTGGGTCAGGGTATAAATCTCGACCACAGATAAAAAAAAATCGGTCGATATGGCCGAATATCGGCCAATTTCTTTCTTTTTTAAAAAAAAAAATCGGTTGCGGGCCTGGTCGATATCTCGGCCAATATTCGTCCAATACAGGCGAATATTAGCCTAGATATCGGCCGATATTTATATTTTTTTATTTTAAAAAAACAGCCTTTTATTTTTTTAAATGAGTTTTTTCAAAAAAAAAAGCCACTTAGATTTTCAAAAAAAAAATTGAGAAGAGAGAAAGTATCTCGGCCGAAATCTCGGCAGGGCCGACTTTTTGACCCCTGATTCGGGTCTCATTAGGATCGGCCAGAGACTGAAGATGGTTCAGTCTGTATATGGGCCTAGTCTATCTCAAGTCTGCTAAAGGCCTAAAGCAGATCGGTACAACAGGGCTCTAACCTGTAAGCCCCAAGATAGATCAGGACTGGTTACAGTCCGCAGGTGGGCCTGCAACAAATAGAACCCCTCTCGGGTTTGTTGGTCTGGGCCTGGTCTGCCAACGAATCTCAAGCCTGCTACAGGATAGGAGCGAACTTATAAATCTGTATTTCATATTTTTTTAATATTTCACTGTTTAATTGTCCATGTATGCATGTGATTGGTATTCACGTGGGCCCATATAAAAATCCAATTGATGGCTGAAATCATATTTAGTTGTTGGGCTTCTTCCTGTTGGCACACTTGAACTTAATTGGGCTTCGGCCCATGTATGGATCCATTACACCAAAGCTCATGCATGTACCTGGATAAAAATAAAAATTTGGTTACATTCATGGATGTCGCATCATCAAGGTTTTGTTTGGATGACGAGAAGTCAAAGAATGAGAAATCTCCTCACTTCTCTTGGAGTAAGAGAAGTTAGGAAAAGTTTTACCCACCTGAAGTGGTCTTTTTGGCGTTGAGAAATGGCTGATCCTACAAACTCTTACAAACAAAAGTGAAAATTGACAATCAAACTAACCCCTCAGGTTATTAGAAAATAGAATTACAAAGATTGATCACACTTGTGAATAAAGAGATTTTTACATGGTATATCACAAAGGTTATGCTTTTAGAGCGTAGTGCTCGATGCCACTGTCAGAACATTCTTAATAATTTGTTATAAGTATTCCTAACCCTCTAATCTTATATTCTCTTTTCTTTTCTCTCTTTCGCACACTGAGAAAATCTACAATTAAAACTCAGGAGAGAAATAAACTCAGACCGAATCTACTAAACTTTACATAAACACAACCTAATTCAGTAAAGATCTTTTGAACCAAAGCCAATAATGATAAAAAAAAAATTAATGAGACATTGTTACATGGTTTTTAAAATTTAAATAAATTTACTAGGCTGTGCATTTAGACACAGGAGTTTTCTTTCAGCAGACACAAGATTTCGAAATCTCGTGTGAAATTACTATTTTGCCCCTCATTTTAAAAAAAAACTAAGTTCCTCCGCAACATTCAAACCTTTGTTAATACCGAAAGATCATTCGGACGATCCTAAGGATGGTCCGAACAATCATTAAGCACTAATATGGAGAGGGATTTTCAAACGAAATCGTTTCTCGACCCATTTCTACAAACAAAGTATCTAAATTCATTACTCGAAATTTTAAGAACTTTGAGACTGATTTTAAGTTTTTGTACTTCGAAATCGTATACAAAGAATTAAGAAAAAATGACATTCCCTCTTAATTTTTTGAGTACCCTTTTCACTTAAAATTAGTCTCGGAGTTTATAAAATTTAGAGTGATGAATTTTAATACCTTATTTGTATAAATCGGTTGAGAAACCGGCTCGTTTGAAAATCCGAGCCAAACGCGCAAAGGTGACAGTTAGCAGGAGATGATTTATAGACCAATTTCTACAAACAAAGGGATCAAAGTTCATTTACTCTAAATTTTATAAACTCCGAGACTCATTTTAAGTGAAAATGATATATTTTTTGCTTGAAAAATTGTACTTAAAGAATTAAGAGGAAATGTCATTTTTCTTTAATCATTGGGTACGATTTTGAAATACAAAACTATATTTTTTTCACTTAAAATCAGTTTCAAAGTTCTTAAAATTCAGAATATATGAATTTTGATACCTTAATTGTAAAAATCGATTGAAAAACAATGTGGTTTGAAAATCCTTTTCAATTAGTGTTTAATCATACTTTTTTCAATGAGAGATAAAATAGTAATTTCACGCGAGATTTTAAAATTCCGTACCTAAATGGCCAGCCATTTACTAAATAAAATTTCCAAAGAACTCTTTTACTTCTTCTCTCTGCCATGCCCATCCAACATATCTTTCAAAAGACAAAAAAAAAAAAAAACTAAATAAATTTATATCACGCAAAGGACTGCAGTAGTCTTGAACAGTGAAGCATGTGTTATTTCAGCTGTGTTATTTCCAGTGGGAAACGAAATGTAACTGTCGATCGATACCAAAGAGATTGAAAGGTCTTGTCAATTCCTTTGCCAGATTCAATATATAAAGACAAAAAAGTGGACTTTTGCTTCAACGACAGCCGTCGGATCACGAAAAAGAATCTTTCGGTGGGCCCCACACACAGCTTCAGCTGTGGACTTTCTCTCTCTGTTCTGACAACTTCTCGGACTTACTCGCCAATGGCACTCCAGCAAAGTACTACCAAGTCAGACAGATGTCCGTTTGGCAATACTAATTAAGTAATTATGTTAAATGAAAAATATTTTTAATTAACCACATATTAAAGTACTATTAAAATAAAGTATTTTAGTAATATAATATGTTAAAATAAAATTAACGTTTGAAATTGAAAATAAATATCGACGATACAATATATATCGGTGATACATGTATGATATCGGTCGATATTGTCAATACATCTGTGATATATATCGGTCACATATTGCCCGACATCAATAATATCGATCTTTTTTTAAAAAAAATAATATCAAATGTACGCCTGACCGATATCAAGTTAATATCCACCATAATATCGTCGATATTTGTATTTTTTATTTTCAAAATATTTTTTTAAAAAAGAGAGAGAGAGAATGATATCGGCAGCCGATATCACTCAAAACAGAAATCTCACCCTTGCTTTGAAGTTTGAAATGTGTAGAAGATGATACAGATTGTAGAATGTTGAAAAAACTCCTTTTTATGAGATGGGTTATAAAAATAATTAATATTCTATTATTTAAATGTTCAAAACATAAAATTATAAAGTTATAATAGTTAAATTTAAATTAAACACCATATAATTAGATATTCCTCCTCTACATATTTTTATATTCATCTCATTCAATAGCTCGTAGCCTTGCTAAAAATTAATAAGAAGTATGCATCATCACATGTTAACCATCAATAAAATACATTAATCATTTTAATTAGAAATGTAATTATATTACCTTTATCAAGTCTTTAACCAAGGCATGTTTGGTTGCATAAAACCCATTAAAGACTATCAAATTGCTAGGTATAATGTAAATTATTTCCAACAACAACACAAGCAACAGTACAAGAGAGGTTTTCCATGTGTGAATTCATTAAAAATGAGCCAAAATCATACCAAATTTGTACTTTTTTTCTTTCTAATATTTATTAGCATTCTATAAATTAGATTTGTAGTTAATTTAAATTTATTTTGAGATATGTTTGAAGTAGCTTTTGAATTTATATTTAGAATGATTTTCAAGTTTAAATTCAAAAGAAAGGACAATATAATAATTTATTCAAAACAAATAAATCTTATTTTAATGCATGGAAATAGATATAGTATTTTTTTTTTCTTTTTAAAGTTGTTGCATTTTCAACTTTCTAAATTTATTGAGATCTATAATCATAGTAGCAGCTGATAATTTAAGAAAAAGAGAGCCCAATAGTCAGATGGATCATGTGCCTATTAAGTGTAGGGAGGGTAGCTGATTTTATAAATAAAGGCAAAGCCAAGGGCAACTCCTGCATATAATGATGTAATATTCTAAAATACGATATATATAAAAATATTTTTTAATTGACAAAATATATAACATAAAAATTACTATTTAGATAATTTTTTTTGAGTTTACGTGTGGAAAATCATAAAATATCTAGTGTAAAATCTTGTGAGCCCACTGCCCATAATGCACACCAAGGTTAAGTTATGGGGACTCGAACCTATAACCTTTCACTTATTGAGGCGGGAGACAATCTGTTGAGCTATACCCATGTAGGTTAAAGTGAAATTCTCCCTTTACCCCCGTCTTTCCATATGCAAATTCTAAGTAGAGCACAACAGTGCACCTATACGCTGAATCAAGCGGTGCACCTTTAATATGAGTAGTGCATCTATAATTATGAGTTGTTTACGATCATTTCAAAATTAACTATAAATTTGGCGTGCAGAACTCATCTACAATAGTGCACCTATAATTTTATTTTTTAAAGAGATTAGAAAGGGTGAAGGTTAAAATTGATTTTTCACGTAAAATTTTTAAAACCCATATCTCCTAAAAAAAAAATCCGTGCTTTAAAAATATTTTCATTTTGAAATACTCTAAATGAAAAAATCAACATTAGCCTAAGAATATAAATTTCAAAATTTTCAAATTAAAATCCTAAATAAAATTTCCAAGAACTCTATTACTTCTTCTCTGTGCCATGCCCGTACAACATGCGAACGTGACTCCCTGTTCTTTTTCAGCTTTCGTTCTGCTCTGGCCCGCCGGACAATCCTCGAAAACGTCGTCCCGCTTCTGCAAATTCTCAGGAGAAAGCTTTGCAGCGGACAGTACTTTTCACAATCTCGACGCCTTTCTATTCTCTCTCCACGTGTCACTCCATCTCGTGATCCTCCAGATTCTCTCTTCTATTCTTTCTCTGCTTTCATGGGCTATGCTCCTGTTTCATCAATGGCGTCGCTTACTCCAGGAGTTCTATCGAAGCTTCTGGAGCACGCCAGCACCGGTGTAAAGGTCGCTGGCGAGCACCGCTCCATACTCCTCCAAGTCATTGAGATCGTTCCTTTGCTTGCCGCGGCCAATGACGACCCGCTGCAGTGTTCGCGATTCCTTCTCAAGGTCTCAGATTCCGTCCATTCTACTTATGTGGCGATTCCTGACGAGGAAACGGATCTCATCTTCAGTGACAAGATCCAGCTCGGCCAGCTCGTCCACGTGGAGCGGTTGGATTCCTGCACGTCTTCTTCTCCTTTCCCAGTCTTACGTGGCATCAAGCCCTTGCCACGTAGGCGCCCCTGCATTGGTAGTCCACGGGATATCCGGGTGAGCGAGGTGCTCCCCCTCCCGACGTCGGCGAGGGTGGCGCAGAGGAGGCTGTCGTTGGGTGGGACCGGGAGAGTCGACATGGTCGAGTTCAAGCGGCGTACGAGTCACGACCCGCTCCGGAGGAGCTGGGAGAGGAGCCCAGGAGGAGGAGGAGGTGGCGGCGGTGCGGCGAAACGTAATGTGACTGCGAAGTCGGCGTCCTCGCCGTTGGATTCGAAGCGCAAGGATGCTTCCCGTCCGTCCGTTTCTCCCTCTGTAAGTCGTTAACATTGCCTTCTTTTCTGGGCTCCCTTCTCCCTTTTTTCCCGCTCTATAGTTTGTGTTTGTATTCTTCGGGGTGTTTGGATGGTAACGCGGGACAATGGTTTTCCCGGCATTATCATAAAATGATTCGATTACATGGTTTTCTTATAAATAATTTCTCATTTCTGCACTTTCTTTGGGCGTCTGTTTGAATCCACATCTCTGAAATCTCTGAATCCACATGGTTTTCCCGGCATTATCCCGGAAGTCAAAACAAAGTTGTTAAGTCTGAAATCTGAAAAAGTAGAGCTCCAGGAATACCAAGTTGGCTAATTGTTTTATTGATATACTTCCTTTGAGGGCGTCTTTGGATGTACAATGAACCCCTCTGTATTTTGGATCGTGTGAGGAATCCATCTTTTGACGGATTAGAGGGATGCATTTTCCTACTTCCGTGGAAACTGACATTTTTCAACAAAAATGGTTAAACCCATTTCTATCTTTCGTTGGAAATAATTAGCTTTCCATCATAATGCCTCGAATCCCATTGATCCAAACAGAGCCTCATTGCTTGTTTGGGTACTTGGGTTCTTTATATACGCTTGAAACTTTCCCTGGAAAGTGCATCCATGTAAAGAACCAATCAGAGGCCTCTTCCACCTAAAATAATTGGTAGACTGTTTCTGATAAGAGGCGTAAAAACCTGTGATCAACCTGACATGTTTGGTTGCAAGAATAAGTGGGAATAGAATAAAATGGGCTGGATGAACTTTGATCTGGCTCAAGTCCAAACTCATCCAGCTTATTCCATTCCATTCCCACTTATTCTTTAAACAAACATGACCTTAATTCGGTTGGCATTTCCAACTTTATTACTGATCGGATCAGGTTCAACTCAGGTCAATACTTTTACTCAGAGGTCAACCTGCTGTGGCCTCATTAGTTTCTGTCCTAGTCGCTTCTGGTCTTTCACCAATGGAAAGCAGCGGGTTTCTATGATGTAACACATGCTTGAATTCCACAAGCCAGGTATTAAATTTCTACCTGAATTGATTGTATAACATCTTGAGTCGGTTGTGAATATCCTGTTCCAAGTTTTCACCATAACTTGCTGAATCATTTCCAATTTGATTTTGTCCAAATGGGTAAGATCAATCAATAACTTTTATTCCTTATGATCTTTGATTCTGGTTTATTGTAGTTCATTAAAGTGGTGCCCTTTCCATGAAGATGACGTTCTTTTCCTTGGCAAATTGTGTCATTCTGATTCACAGGCTTGCTCCGAGCGAAAGGCATCCTCCAAGAGTGACTCATTCTTGGAGCATCAAAGTGTTACATCTCCAATGAAAATCAAGAGCAACCATGTATCAGTACAGGTAACAAAATCCTCAAGCAAAGGGAGCAAACTGATCAAGGAGGAGATTAACCCTTGCCATCTAGTCAAGTTGCAGCTCAACCCTAAAGACTGGGATCAGAGCATTTCATGGGATGCACTTCCATCCAATCTTCATGATCTTGGGAAGGTACGGATGGATACTTGTATGTATTCTATATTGACGAAGTGTAAATGGTATCTCTAATTTGATTTTTATTCAATTTGGTGGTACTTCTAGGATGCTTTGCATCATAGGAATGCTGCATTTTTTTCTGCAGTGCATGCATTACAGGAGGCATCAGCTGCTGAACGTGTCATTCATTCCTTGAGGTATTGATTTTGCTTATTTTCTACTTTTATCTTTCTTATATTTTCTCAAAGATGCATATATGTGGCAGTCATGATTTTTCTAGATGCTTTAAAGCCTTCATGTTTAAATATATAGATGTCCCCACAACAAGCTTCAGATGAACCAATCTCAATTAAACCAATCAAGTTCACTAAAAAGAGTTTGTATTACATATCTATCCAATGTATTATGTTAGTAGTACTTGTATAATGACTGGACTCTGTTACTTATAGCAGGATAACGATCTGTTTCTGTTCCTCACATAGATCCTTTAAGTTAGACTTGTCTGTTCCTATTTAGCATAATTCATGCTACTTTATCACACTTTTGTAACTTTAAGATTTCAACTGGTTTTTCTTAAAGTAATGTTTTTGTTCGGGTCCATGGAAGTTGTTTCCATTGGCTGTTTGCAGTTCTTTTTAATTCGCTGTTCGTTGTATTCCTTGTCTGCAAATCCATCCTTCTTGTGGTTTAAATTGACTTTCTAGGATGAGCAACTGGAGAAGTCATCTCCTTATAGGGGCAGAATAGAAGATCCATTTAGTGGCCTGGGAGGATCTTTGTGTGCTAAAAGAGACTTTATGCTTATAGGTTACATTCAAGAGTATCATTCCCATTGGATAGTGTCATAAGACATAATTTTTTTTAAGTTTTTTCTTTCTTGTTTTAATTTTCATTTATTGGGCTTATGAGAAGAAATGCTTTTAAGAACAGTAAATCTTGTCAAATAAAATGTTTGATAAAACATATTCTAGACTCTAATAACTTATTGGGTTTGTGGAGGTCAAACTCGAGTAAGGTCTGTGATTATCTCTGCTTCAGAGTATGCAATTCCTGTCAATCCTTCTTCCTTTGAGAGATCAAATCCTGTAAATCTCATTTTTCCCTCAAGGTGTGATGTGTTGATGTTTGTGGGTTCATCTCATCTCTGCAAATATTTTTCCAAGCAAGGGATAGTCTGAATGGTGAGAGAACCTTGTTATTGATCTTGGGTTGGAGAAATTCATGAGGTAGTTCAGTGGCTTATCTAATTCATAAATGATACTTATAAATCTGACTTATCAGTTAATCAATTGATGGTGTTCACTTGCACGAGATGGCAAAGTTGACAAAATGAGAAGTGGCTTGCATGATGTTTCAGACAATAGTGCATACAAATTACTAATAGCTTTCATATACTGTTGAATATTATACGTTCTTTAATGATGGAATGACATTTCAGGAAGAGCTGTAAGATGTTTTGGTGAATGTTATACTGATGGTATCATTATATGTAATGACCATCTTTGAGATGTATATTAAATATTTACATTATTCATGTGAGCCTAATATCCCTTTATTTTCCAGATATTATTTGCAAAACTTCCACTCTAAACAGCTCTATTTTTGGCATGGATTATTTTCTCCGAATTCTTTTTTGAAATGGCGACAGATGTTTCTGGTATGGATTTCAGAATTTCTATTAGTGACGATGAGATAACTTTCAAGATTATCCATGGAATAATGAAATTATGATTCAAGTAATGGCAATTTTCTAGCGAAAACTCTTTCCTGTTCATTTCTTTTGTATCTCTCTTTTTTTAGCATCTGTATCCCTAGCTTCATTTATTGCATCACCTGCCAGAGACATCATATAAAAATTGCTTTGTCATTATTATTTGGATGAAGGTTTTGTGGGGTCCTGAGCCTCAATGAATGAGTAGTTTGCTTAAGTGCTAAAGTATGTTTAGTGATTGCTGTAGATGGTGTCTTCTATCTTAGCCATGGATTTTTAGGCCTGAGTTAAGATATTCTAGCAGGAAAGATTTTTATGCTCCTACCTGCTAGGGCCCATCCATTAGCATTTGCTTTATGGATCACCAAATCATGGGCCTCAATGTTACAGATCATGTGCCTTAGCAAAGTAATAAAGTATACATTTTCTTTAGTTCAGGGCCCTATGAAGCCTCATTCAGTTCACCTTTTCTCTCTTTATAGCCATCTTTTTTCTGAGCTGGCTAAAATGAACTGTTTTTGTGCATTTTCTAGCACGTTTACAGAACTCTGCCTGGCTGCTAAGCAGGAATCTCCATGGATTTTGGTTGAGAGATTCTTAGACCTCTATCAGGGTATGCAGCAAGCAGCTACTGTAACAGATGCCTTGCTCAAAATGAGATTCTCAGAAGTAAAAGCCAACTTGCTTTCCTCTCTAGAAACTCCAAAAGTTTTCTCCGATAAAAGAACAATGGCTATTGAATGGGTCCAAGCTGCTTTAGAAACTGACCTATCCCCAATTTCTTTATTTAACAAGAAAGATAAGGATGGAAGTCAATGCAAAGATCATTATGTTATCTTAGAAACTTCGCCTGATCCAACTGAAGCGAAAGTGAAGAATCATTCTCAGAACAAACAGAGCCCCCAAAAACAGGTTGGCTTGCCAGTCTCCATCGCCACCAAGAGAAATTCACCTTCAAGACGGGTTGTGATTCCAACCAAGAAGAAGGCTGATGATGAAAGGGTGGAGCAGTTGATGACATCGGGGTTGAAGGAGACAGCATTACTCGCCAAATCTCTGCTTTCAGTATCACGTGAGTGGTTCTTGAAATACTTGGAGAGTGCCTTGGAGGATGGATTTGGTGGGAATGAGGGAGAAAAAGACAGTGAGATAGTGGGTTTTGTTGGTCAACTTAAAAGGGTGAATCAATGGTTGGATGACATTGTCGGAGAGATGTTTGAGATTGATGACAGTATAGAGAATTTGAGAAAGAAACTTTACAGGTTCCTGCTTGACCATGTGCATTTCCATACAATTGCTACTAGAGAAACAAAGAGCTGACAGAAATATAGTGAAGAATGGTGATATTTAACGAATCATTTTCAGTAGTCTTACATGCATTTTCCCATTAACAATTCTTACTCTTAACATTACCGAACCTTGGAAGAGATCGATGTTTGGATTTTGAAGCTTTGTCCCAACGGTGGAAGCTGGTCCCTGATCAATACTATCTAACCTTTCTCTTATAGTTGGCATTAACCAGTTAGAGGAGAAACAGGAAAATCAGCAGTTAGTAATCCTAAGTTGTATTTCTTAGCTGACTCTTGTACTGTGAGTACTGTCTGTATGGAACTAATTCATTGCAATTGAAGTTCTTGTGCTGCTGCTTAAATTGTTTTCTACTCTTCGTAAGTAGTTGGTTGCAAGTTGTAAATCATTCAGAACTGGTAGTTATCAATTTACTTGTGCAGGTGTAATATGCCTGGGGAAGTATGGTTTCTTTACCATAATTTTTACTACACATCATCATCAACGCCTTTGTCTTATTTATCTACATAATTTTTCAAATTTCTTTAACCTAACACCCCGCCACACATATGTGATATTGTCTGCTTTGCCGACTGAACACATGGGTCCTCTCACCCACCACAGGATTTGTTGGACACACAGAGCTCACGGTTTTTAAAACGCGTCATACTAGATGAGGGAGGCAATTCCTCGTATAAGCACCCACGCTTTACACTCCCTAGATAATGTTGGACTTTTTCATCCACTCCCCATTGCGGCACAAGGGGCTCTCTATGTGAGGTTGTAGCAATCGGTCCACTAAGACAGTTAAACCCTATAGGCATAAGATTAACACTGACAAGGTCCCCCCAACCAGTGTTGGATTGCTAGTCCCATATCCAACAGTTAAGTCTTAAAAGGTCCACCTCTTTTCCTAGTCTCTACCATATGCAATTTATAAATTCTTTGTACCCGAGTTGTTTATGGTCATCTATGGATCATGTACAAACCATCTTAGACACCCCTTCATCATCTCATCATCTTTACATACTAAAGGTTTCTGCAATCTGATCTTTTCTATTTCTCTCTTTTAACCCCCCTTGTCCATCTCAGCATGCAAACTTTGGATATGGTGGATATAAATCCATCTTTTGCATTTTTGTTGATTCCTTTTAAATAGGGATGAAACTCGGTCGGGTTTTGACCCAACCCAACATCATGCGGGTCGGGTCATATGAGTCGGGGCAGCGGGTCGGGTCGGGTGAGGTTGAGAAGACAAAAACCCACATTAAATTCGGTTGGAAAGTTTACAAGTTAATCTGACCCGACCCGGCTAAAATTAGGCTGGGTTCAGAATGCACGTCGGGCCGGTCGAGAATTTCGGATCAATAATTCAGGTTGGGTCGGGTTCTATAAATATTAACTCGGGTCGGATTGTGTTTTAAGAAATTCGACCCGACCCGATTTCAGCCCTACTTTTAAACTGCCACCTGTAGGTGGGAAATAATCATTTGCAATCTTCCAGCCCCAGTATTTTTTAAGGCTCTCCTCCATCTACCCTAACATTATTTAATGGTAGGGAGAAGTGGCAGTGAGGATCAGGGCATGTGTAGTTCAGACTTCAGATGCCCATTTTTGCTTGTAACTTGTAAGGGTCATCTATTCAATGAATTGTGTGTTGGTACATTGATGAGAAAATGGTGCACAGGATCTGCCCTTATGGCTCAGAACAGAGTTTTATTATTTATTATTATTATTATTATTTTGCATTCAATAATTTCTACAACCAAATTATTAACAGAATAATAATAAATTATTTGTTGTACATTGCTAAGGTAAAAACAAAAAATCGGCAGATACAGTGCATATCGGCTGTTATATACTGGAAAGACATGCAACATAATTAGAACAAAATGATGTATCCTACTCACTCGTGGGGGTTTTACACTGGGTATCCCATGTTTTCCACACGTAAATTCAAAAAATAAATAAAAATAAACCCGCAAGATAAACAATTTGGACCATCAGATATATTTCATGTCCACGTCCAAGTTTTTAGATTTCTACAGTGTACAATTGTAGAGCAGTTTCTTAAGAAAGTAAGTGTGGGATCTGAACCTGCTCCTTTAGACCTTGACCATATCAACTTATTTAATCATCTTAATGTATGATTTTAAATTTCTAACTGTTTGACAATAAAAAATCACTGAGATAGATTGATGCAGGCATCAGACTCAATGAATCCGATGATGGTCCGATCGAGACTAGATTTGTCAAAATCAAAGAATTGACCATTCAAACGCATGATTGAAGTGATGAAGGGAAGAGAGGGCCCATCTCAAATTCCACGTCACCATTCATGTACCAGATTGCTCCAACAACAGTAGTGTGACGTGCATGGACCATTTTAGGCCAAAATGAAAGTCATCCTTTCATGTGATTTTTGTACCTAATTTAGAATAACGTGTAGTCCGATTTGAATGACTGAAAGAAATAAAAGAAGAAAGAAAGAGAAGATAAGAAAGGAAAGAACAGAACAAAATAAAAGATAGGAAAGACAGAGAAGACCGATTGCTGTTAAGGAGAAGAGGAAGGCAGAGCTGGAATTTATTTATTTTGTTTTATTTCCTTTTAAATTTATAATAAGGTCTTTAAATGCATTGTGGCTAAGTTTGTAAACAATCAGAATTTATTTGAGTTTATTGAAGCTTTTACGTTTTGTTTGGACGTCTCTGTTGTGGTAAGTTTTGTTAATTGTGTTAAATTTATTTTAATTAGATTATTTGAAATTATTTTAATTGTATTTTGAATTTAAATTTTAATTAGTGTATTTTCTATTTTCTAACGAAAATTAGATTCCACATTTCAAATTAATTCATTAGAAGGTTCTTTGAGGTTTAATCCGAATTTGAGCCGGATTAGAATTCACGCGTATTTAAATTTTATTGCATTTAATTTGATTAATTAAATGCATTAAAATTTTATACTTGACTCTCAATTCTTCGTTCAAAAACGTCTAATTTCCTTACTAAGTTTGATTCCGCAAACTGTCCCTCAACTTGGGTCGGGTTTTGGCCTGAATCCACATGACCTGACCAGAAAATCATACGGGTCAGATTGGATTAAGAGATTTTTAAATTAATCCGACCCGATCCGATCAAACTCAACCAGACATAGTAAAAAGTAGGCTAAAGTAGTTTCAAAATGTGGGCTGGGTCGGATTTCAGGTTGAGTCGGGTTATAATTCGGATCGGATCGGGTCAAGACATCCGGGTCAGAAGTTCGAGTCGATCGGATTCCATATATTAGTAACTCGGTCGGGTTGGGTTTTAAAAAACCCGACCCGACCCAGCCCGAATTTCAGCCCTAAGATTAAGGTTTAAATTTTTAGAAAAAAAATCTATAAAAAACATAAAGAAACCCAAAAAATATTTACATCATAGATGTTTCTAATAATATTAAAATCTGAAATTAAAAAAAAAGATAGAACTTATTTTACAAATACAAAAATTATATATACACTTCCCAACGTATACAAGAAGACAGAGAAAGAAATCCTAAACGAAGGTGAAACTATGGTAAACTCGAGTGGGTTTTCACTGAGTTAATCCCATGTGGGGTTCATTGAATGACGAGTTCGAATATTTAAAAATGCTTATTTTCTATTTATTTTTTAAATTTAGACATAAATAAAAATTAATTTTTATTTGATTCACTAATAATAATAGATAAAAAATTTAGTTGATATTTTATTTTTATCTAGAAAAAATAATGCTGAACTGGTTCAATAAAGATTTTTATTATAAATGATTTTATACTCATCATAATAATTGATTATGGATTAAACTTTTTTTTTTTACAATAAAATTAAACTAATTCCATCATTTCATAAAATATATCAAATGATTCAAACTTTTAAATCCCTCCATCCAACAGGAATTTCTAAATAGAATCCTGTCAAAATTTCAAATTTTTATAATTGCTTTAGTACAAAAGTTAGATGTAATAATTTCTTACACCAAGGCCAGTGCACCCAATGATCATATACTAATTTATGTGAATTTGAAAACTACTGCCATTTGCCAAAAAGTGAGGGACCCATCAGCTCCATGCACGAGATCACTATTTTATGGGCTCCACCTAAGATGCCCAAATCATTATACCTTTGATTGAAGCCCTCACTTCACTTCTATCTTATTACTCCCTAAAGCATCTAGATTCTAGAGTTCTAGTCTAGGGTTAGTTGCAGATGTGCCGTGCTTTGAAAAACCTACTTCGTTATTTAGCCCATTTTTTTTATTAAAAATTTAAGGTTTGACGATCGTGAAAAATTCCTCTTAAAATCTCCATAACTGATAACGACACTTTTTAAAAATGCATCGAATGAGATCATAAAAGTTCGAACTGACACCTTCTATTTCTTAAAGATCACCTTTAAGATAATATGAACATTTAAAAGTCTCAAAATTATTAATACTACATCAATATTTTTGCTTTTATATGCAGTTTTATTTTTATTGTAATAATATTTCAATAATATGACAATGTATTTAGATGTTCGTAGTTTTTCTTCTCTAACTTAAATATTCTAGGACAATATTTGCAGTATTTTTTTTTTTTAATTTATGTGTAAGAAACGTTGGGATACCTAACGAAAACCCCCACGAGTGAGTTCACTATCCCTATGGCACACCAAGATTAAGTAGGGAACTCGAACCCGCAACCTCCCGCTTCAGCAACTAGTTGAGCTACACCTATGTAGATAATATTTATGGTATTAATCTAAAGAGTATGGACATTATTAAAAAAAATAGATATGATCATTTATAACATATACAATTGTAATATTACAAAAAATCTGAATTTAAATAAAGATCCAAAAATTATTACTGTGAGATGTTTGAATATCTTGCTTTTAAGAAAATAAAATTTTATTATATATATAAATACTATTCATAGTAGGACTGACTTATTTGAATAATGTGGAATTGTGGATCACCCAACGGCCAAGAAACAAGGGTCAAGCAACAGGGCTCGAATCTGGCAGGATTTTTAATTCTAAATTTTCTAATCACATGGGAGCAACTATTATGTCATGAGCCATGTCCATTTCCACTTTGGGTCACGAAAATAATTAATGTTTGAGTTTATAATTTATTAAAAATTAATTATCAATATAAATTGTTTTTTAATTCATCTCTATTTCAAGATATCACATATAAATACATTTATACTATTATCAATTATCTTAGAAGATTTTCTAACAAGACTTTTAATCAAAATGAATTATGAGATTTATATAATTGAATTTAGTGATGGATATAAAGTATGTAAAATTTCAGCCACATAACATTGACTTTTTAAAATTTGATAAATATAAATTTATTAATTTAAAAAAAATGAAAAATCAAATAAAACTATAATAAAATAAGAAATAAAATCCAAATATCCAATTGAAAAAAGTCTACTGTAAAACCATTCCAGAGGGTCGAGTCCTCATCCTTGTGGGCCCGCAAGTTTATACGCACTCTTCAAAATTTTAAATAAGTCCTGTCATGTGGGGTCCACCAAGACAATACTAAATGTAGGGCCCGGTTCGATTCTTGTGGTCCATGAACTTATTGATGGCTAGATTTTGCCTCATCATAATAGTATAATGCTTCCACAATGTCATGACTAGACATGATAATTGATGGGCCCACAATTTTTTTTTTTACATCAGGACCAATAATTTCTCATTATCTAAAATATTTTCGAAAAGTTTACAAGACTTCTCCAAAAGTAGAGTCAGTGTTTTAAAATTTCACCAAGTAATAATGATTAGATAAAAAATTAATTTGAATTATATTATTTAAGAACCTTTCCTCATTGGACAATTCATAATAATTGATAAATTTGCAGTTTAACAAACTCATCCTCTATTTTTATGAAACAGTAAAAATATCGATTGATGGGTCTAAATCTCAGTTGAGATATTGGTCGATATCTCTCTCTCCTCAATTTTTTTTACAAATATCAGTGGGTTTTTTAATTATTTTTTTGAAAAAATAAAAAAACAGCTAATTTTTTTAAAAAAATTAAAAACATAAATATAAGCCAGATATCATCCTAGGCCCACAGCCAACATCTGAATTTTCTTTAAAAAAAAATGATATCCATTGATATTGGCCGATATTTGGTCGATAAATCTCGCCAAGATATCGACTATATCAATCGATATCCTAATAGTACAACCAATGCATATCGTATCATCTGAGATTTGAATCTTTATATAGCGTATCAATTAGAATAAGAAGAGAGTTGAATGATTGGCCATTTTAATTAACTTTTATTTAAAATATTCTCATTATAATAATAAAAAGTTATCTAATAATTTATTTTTATCTTAAAAATAATATTTATTTAATATGTTTCTTTTTAAAAATATAATAATCTATCCCAAGAATTTTCAAATTTCAAAGTCTTAGAGGGATATGGTATAGTGCATGCATGAACCACCACCATGAATCCGGTTTCATGCTCACATATGGGCCCCTTGTCTTTTCGGAATGACAACAAAAACCAAGCCCTGCAATCTCTGCACAAATATCCAAAAAATGGAAGATAAAGAAAGCCAAACAAAAGACAGGCCTCTTAAGTTGGGTCTTGACGAGCTAAGTTTAGCAAACTTTAGGACCTTTTTCTGTCATTCCCCCCCATGGCAGCCAAAAATAATCAGCTTTCCTTCATTCATTCTCTTGTCTCTTTCTTTCCATGATTCACTTTAGATTAGTTTAATCATAACAGTATCTTCATGCCATTTCTTCTGACAAATCCAAAGGCAGCTTTCTTTAGCTGCTTAATCAAGAAAAAACTATTATTTTTTTACTAATGTAATGAAGAGAAAGTTGGGATGATGCAGCAAGTTTTCTCCTTGGAATGGGCTCAAATTCCACTTAGATATACTTGAATTTTGCTTTTGTTTCTTTCCCACTTCAACCCAATTTCTCAAAACATTCAAAATTTCACTCATCCTCTACTCAACCATAGAACTTTTGCTCCCTCATCCTCTTCCTGTTTTGGATATGCAGGGTTCAGTACTTTCAACTGGAGTAGATGGGATTTGGAGGAGGAATCAGCACAATTTTGGAAAACCCAGAAAGGATTTCAAAGGTAAGTGCTGGAAACGCCAGTATTTTGAGCTTTCAGTAGGAGGTTTTGGGCCTATTTTTGGTCTGGTGCTGGTTCTGGGGTCTTTCCTTTGTGGGTTTTGTGAGGAGGTTTCTTTGGTTTCAGTTCCTCTGGGGCTTGAGATTTCTGGGTTTGAGAAAAGGATTTGGGTGTCTGAAAATGGAGTTTTTGCATTTGGTTTCTTGTCTGATTTCCATAAAGATGTTGGTTTTGTTGTGGGGATTTGGTATAACTTAAAGAACACAGCTGAAAATGGGGCCTTGCTGCCTGTTTGGACTGTTGGTGGGGGAGTTAGAGTCTCCCAAAATTCCACATTTCAGCTTTCCATGGATGGGAGCTTGGAATTGTTTGATAATCTGTCTGGCATGCTTGTCTGGAGCAGCAACACCAGCAATTTGGGTGTTCAAACTGCCACTCTTTTGGACAATGGAAATCTTGTTCTTATGACTGTTGAGCGGAAAGTAGTTTGGGAGAGCTTCCAAAGCCCCACAGACACTCTCCTCCCCGGCCAGTCACTCCGCTTCACTCAATCCCTTCAAGCCCCATCTGCAAACATCGCCGAGGGCTTTTACACCTTCACGGTGCAGAGCTCGGGCGATGTTGCACTCATGTGGGATACCAATGTAAGATATTGGAGTAGTCATTTGAGTCCATCTGTTGTTGCCACCGAAGCAAGGTTCGAGTCCAATGGCGTCTTTGGGTTGTTTGATGAAACTGACAGAATAGTTTGGTACCGGTCAAGTAAGGATTTTAGAGACCCATCTGTGATTTTTAGGCATCTGCGAATTGATGCTGATGGAAACCTTCGGATTTATTCGTGGGACAATGTTCTTCGATTGTGGAAGGTTGGATGGCAAGCTGTTGAAAATCAATGCAATATTTTTGGTTCTTGTGGTTTGTACAGCATTTGTGGTTACAATTCCACGGGACCAATTTGTGAATGCCTGATTGAGGATTCTTTGAATTGGGGAGATTCAAATGAGGTGGATTCTGGTTATTATGGATGCAAGAAAATGGCCGATTTGGACAACTGCAAGACTGGTATAAGCATGATGGTTTTGAAAAAGACAGTTCTTTACAGCCTTTATCCTCCTCATGATGTAAATATTATGTTAAGTGCAGAGGCTTGCAAAAAGTACTGCTTGAACGACACTTCTTGCTTTGCAGCCACTGCTAAAAACGATGGTTCAGGTGGTTGCACAATCAAGAGAACAAGCTTCATCAGTGGATATCGGTATGTGTCTCTCTCCGCTACTTCATTCTTGAAGGTATGTCTTGTTCCTCAGGCTGTGTCTACTCAGGAAGCTAATTTGCGTAAGAAACGAACTCTTCCATTACCAGAACAACCGTCTCTGTCTCAAGTCTACAATCCTAAGGATTTTTTAGTTTCTGTTGCTGTACTGTTTTTGATAACAGCAGCAGTTTTTCTTGCTACTGAGATTTTTGTATTTTGGTTCATCCACCGTCGGAGGAGAATAAATTCACAAATGAGAATCCCATTTCAGAAGGATGCTCAGATGAATCCTCATTATAGTGCTGTTATTAGATTGTCCTTTGAAGAAGTGAGTGAGCTGACAGACAACTTCAAAACCAGACTCGGACCAACCATCTTTAAAGGCACCCTGCCAAACAAGACGCTGGTGGTTGCCAAGGTGTTGAGTAATGTAGTAGCATCTGAGAGGGATTTCCGAATGGCCGTTTCTGCTTTGGGTAGCACACACCACAGAAACCTTGTTGCTCTGAAAGGCTTCTGTTTTGAGCCAAAGCATGCAATTCTAATTTATGAATACATCAGCGAAAATTCTCTTGATCAATGGCTATGTAGCACTTGTCAGAACCGACAAGCAGGAGGAAGTTGGCGGGAGAGGCTTGATATTGCCATTGGAGTGGCACGGGCAATTGCTTATTTACACTTAGAGTGCCAGCAATGCATAGCTCATGGGAATTTGAAGCTCGAGAATATATTGCTTGATGAACAGTTGGTTGCCAAGGTGACTGATTTCGGTCTACAGAGCCTATTGCCCAAAGTAGTTGCTTCGTCATCGGAAACTCTACCTGAAAGAGATATTTACATGTTCGGGGAGATTCTACTACAGATATTTATGGGAAAGAAAGATGATGTTGGAGGGAATATGTACACTTTGGCTTATGATATGTGTCGAGATGGGAAACTGGCTGGAGTTACTGACATCGAATTGGAAGGGCGAATGGAACGTGATAGGGTGGAACGGTTGGTCAGGATTGCCTTTTGGTGTATTCAAGATCAACCGTTTCTTAGACCCTCCATTGGTGAAGTGGTCAAGGTTTTGGAAGGTTCTCTACAGGTGGATACACCTCCCATGAGTGCTGCTTTTGTGACCAAGGACAAACAAATAGCCGAAAGAGATTCAGACTCCTCTGATACAACATTATGATTTGAAAACTGAATTCATATGTTGGTGGATGGCCACTAAAGTGGGTTTTGGAGATACAATTATATATTTTAACATCGGTTTTGTATCTCTTGTATACTTCAATATTAAGTGCTAAAGTTATATTGACACATCAGTCATTCATCAGTGAGGCTTTTACACACTTAAAATACTGAAGTATCAGAAATAGGTTCTGTGCATACTTTGGAGTGCTTGTGCAAGTTTTCCGGCCTTGTGAATTCGAATGCGGGTGAAATGCTGGAGATGCTGAAACTTGAATATCAATTCTTTGTTTGATTGTGCCCATGAATCAAAACTGAGATGCAACGTTACTGGTTTTCAAATCCAGGTACATAAATTTTAGATGTCATTCAATGGAATTGGCACTTCAAAAATTTGTGAGGATTGAGTCTCCAAACAATTTTGACATTGAAATTGATACATTTTTAGCATATTTGGTAAGACTGGAATCTACAATTTACTTGTTTAGGCAGATATTCATGTTATCATCCTTCTCTTTTATAACAAAGCTTGCACTTTCTGTAGTGGATGCAGTTGTAGCTTTTGTGGCTATGATTTGATTGACAAAATGAAGTAATTAAATATAATTTGATCTAACATTTACTGTCTCATATGGCGTAATAACAGCAACTACCAATGTTCTGCTTTCTTTTTCATTGAATAAAACCATTCCCCTTCGCATTAGGAAACTTTAGAAGTGTCGTACCCAGAGATATGATCTTCCATTGAATTCTACAAATCAATGCATTGGGTCAAAATAATTTCCTTGGCAGTGGAAAACAATATAAGGCATCTCTTCCATTCCTTTAGCATTTAAAGATCATCATATTGTGTTATTACATGCCAATTGGTTTATGCATGTCCTTAGTTCATTTGAATCTCTAGCTCAGTTTAAATGTTAAATCCATTGTTAACCTGGCCAGATTTTTTCCCCGCACTACCATCTTCTCTCTAATAGAACCTTCTTTTTCTAAGATGATTATGCGCTTGGTCTTCTGCTGTTCGAATTTGTGGGCTTTTCTATCTTGGATCATCAATGTTGTGCAATAATCAGGCAGCTATAAGGTTAGGGTTCTTGTTTCACCTCATTTTGCTACTGTATTTGGTGAATCAGGATATTGGTCCTGCAATGGGTTATTGATGCTAAATACAATGCGCTAACCGGGCACTTTTTGCTGTTTGATTAATGAACAACATATGGTCATATTTCCTGATTGTCAACTTCAGTTGCTCAGCGTTGAGGACCATGGATCGAAAAGCTGCTCTTTCTCATAGAAACATATCAAACACACTTATTATTATTTTTGTCTGAGAATTGTTCATGTCCAACCAGTTAGACTATGTTGTAGTCCACCACACCTTGAAGGACCCTTTTTTTGCCAAACCTACAAGTGCGTAAATGGTTGGACTGGTTACACAGATTGCATAATGGTCAACTGTTCAACTTGATTTGATGATTATAAACATTATGGCATCCAAAAGAAATGTCTAGACTCCAGCTCATCTGTTCTATTTCTTCTTCTTTTTCTGCTCTTGTTTCAATATTTGTAGTCATCAAATCATATTGAAGCTTATGTCATGTGAATCAACAACAGGCATCTCCCACCCACCATCCAATACATGTTTACCCGCTCACCCCCCAAAGGTGGGTTGAACTACAACCATACTTTAGCCGGTTTGACTCGATCATTCCTCTGTTAAGGTGGTTTAGTGCAATCAAATTCAAATGTAAATAGCTAACCACTCACAACAACTGTGACCGCGAACCATCTGACGGAAGAGAACTGAGCTGATAGGGCCCCAGAAAGAGGTCCTCAAGATCCACAAAGATAGGCCAGGTTCACCGTTAATCAACTGCTGGCTTGGGTTGATTCACTATCTATAACCAAAGAAAAAATGAAGATGATGATTTATAAGATTAATATTTCTTTCATTCACAGAGATATTATATGACAAGAACCTGTGAAACAATTAGATTCCCATTGTTACAGTAATATAGATTGTGGTTTTGAGTAATCTTAGCATTCGAGGGAAATGAAAGGAAGAAAAGAGAGAAGATGTGATGATCTGAGCCAGAAGCCACTTTCATTGATATCGGTTTCCTTTAGAAGGAGTAAAGAAAGATACGACGGATTATAGAGTATGATTTTTATAAGATAGAATGGAAGAAATGAACTCTAAAGTCAACTCGGGATAGATGAGAATAGTGGCTTTGATATGTTAATTTCCTTTGAAAACCTACATTGTATAACAGTCCCAACATAGTTAAAACATTTATCACAGCTATCAAAGGATAGGTTTTAAAACAGGAGACCAAACAGGAGACCAATACACATTAATGCATTAGGTGTATCAATAAGTATCAGCTCATACTGGCCTTTCTAACAATGAAAGGGTTTTTGCAAAATCAATTCTCTCTTGCAATCTTGGCAATTAATGGAAAAGTATACTTTAAAGTTTAAACTAGGGCTGAAATTGGGCTGGGTCGGGTCAGTTTTTTAAAATCCAACCTGACTCGAGTTACTAATATATGGAACCGACCCGAGCCGACCCGAACTTTTGACCCGGACGTCTTGACCCGAATTATAACCCGACTTAACCCAAAATCCAACCCGACCCGCATTTTGAACCTACTTTAGCCTACTTTTTACTGGGTCAGGTCGAGTTAACCTAAAATTTTTTCAATCCAACCCGACCCAAATTCAATGAGGATTTCTGACTGCTCAACCCGACCGACCCGCTGACCCGACTTTCATAACCCGACCCTCATGATTTTCCGGTCGGTTCATACAGGTTCGGGCCAAAACCGACCTGAGTTTCATTATTACTTTAAACATGTAAGACTATGATGTGATCCAACACCAAAAGCACATACGAATGTTTAGAATTTCATATTGCTTTCTTTTCTCCCTCTTTCTTCTGATTTGATTTACACATTTCCTTCATTGTATGTCAATGTCTCACTATTTTTTGGGCGAGATGTTCAAGATCTTTTAGAACATCTGACTAGCCCTCAGCGTGTGTGCAAACCTCTCTACTTCATCTCATTGAGTAAAAATATGGGAATTAGCTCTTTGGGGTGTGATAGGATTCGAACTTACGGCTCCCACTAATTCAATTTGATGAATATTTCAAATAAAGAAAATTTAAAGAATCCACCTTCCAATCATGTATTCAATGTTGTGGATCACAAAACAACAGGCCCCATATGCAGAAGTCAGGCATTAAGAGCCTACATGTTGTGATCTCTTCGTGGGTCTCAATGTAGCCGTTCAAATTAAGTATTTTCGATTTTGAGATTTCTGAAAATTTTAAGTCTTTATCATATTTTTAACTACAATTTCTTTATGAAGTCTTTAGTTGCGCCATTACTCATAAAATCATATCATCAGGTTGGAGGCTGATGCTATAATCTATATAGACACTATAACGGCTGCAACTATGAGGAGCCAATGCAATTTATATTTCAATTTTTCTTCTTCTCTCATTTCTAGCTGATGAAATTTGAGAAGTAGAAGCCATTCTTCATTGGGTTAATCTTCTTCAAAGAATTCGGTGTGTGCACATGGTCCGAAGGATTAGTCGGGTGAGAGCTGGACACCTTCGGCCATAAAAAAAAAACTTGAAAAGCAAAAATAATGAGTCTTTTTCTGCTTATTCTATGAAGACTTTGTATTTTTTTTAAGACCAAGGCACGTGGAAACCTCTCTATCCACACACACCGAGTAAAACTACATGAAGTGACACTGGGTAAAACTACGGGGAGTTGCCCTTATGTGTTGAGAATGACTTGAATCCAGAACCTCCCGCAGCTTTGGTAGGTTCTTGACCGTAAAGCCAACCTTCAAGAGTTATAACAACACTTTGTTAAGAGCGCTAAAAATGTGATTGTCTTCGAAACAATTTATTTCCCATGGGAGGCAAGATTAAAAAAGAAATTATCTAGTGTGTGTGATACCTACCCCAACCTGATGTGGGAAAAGTGAAAAGTCTCACATCGGTTGGGAAGATTGAGAGAGAAGGGGTTATAAGTGGCTACCCCATGTTGATTCAAGTGTGAGGCTTTTTGGGCCGGGCCACGTGGGCTCGGGTCCAAAAACAAAACCGTGCGATTAGTGGAGTGCTCTAAGGCTTGGACAGCTTAATCATAAAAAAATCAATTTCCTTCATATTTTGCATAGCTGTAGATGCCATAATCCATTGAATGATGTCAAACTTTATTTTTCAATCCCACTGGCTATGAAGGGGGCTCGTCTTTGAAGACATAATTGTTGCTTTCTCTCCACTCTGGCGAACCAATTTATGTAGGGCTTGACCTTGTTGGAGATTGGCATTGAATTGATTACTATGACTAAAATAAGGAATTACATGATGAGATTATTGACTTAGATGATGATCATGGCATGCCATGATGATTGTCGCTATTGCGTAACTTAATTTGAAAATTGTTTGGATGCTCATATTTGCAAAAAATATGATTATTGGTTGGATTAATATTGTTTAACATGCACTTGATTATTAAAGTATAATTGCAGTTTGGGTGAATCCAACCTAAGAATTCAACCCTAGACCCTTTCAGATTTGTTAGTACATCAAATGTGTTCTGTTCTATCCAGAGGTATAAAAAAGGGTATCGGCCAATACGAGATATCGACCGATATCTTAGCTGATAAATTTCTCTCTTTTTTTTTTTTTACCAAAAACGGCAGATATGATGCTGCCGAGATATCAACATATCAGCCGATATGATAAGGTTTCAAAACCGTATATCAGCCGATATGATAAGGTTTCAAAACCGTATTATTTGGACCTGGTTCTATCACTAGTTTTTAGTCATTTCTATTTTTTCTACTATATATGACACACTAGAACTAGTTGAAGCTTCCATGAAGGATTGATGGTTTTAATCCGGCGAATTGGATTTAATGATTATTATTATTATTATTAGGAGTTAGTATCCTGCAATCGTGAATAATATAGTTTTCTGAACTACCAAATAAGTATCGCTGCATCATAAGTATTTCTCAAAAAGCAAATCAAATCAAATCATCAGATGTGATGAAATTTAAAAGTTTAAAGCATAAGACAAAATATCAGCGGATACACATCGCATTGGTCAATATATATCAATTTTTTAAGAGTTGTCGATACGATACATATTGGCCGTACGATGTGGATACCGGCCAATATTGTTGGATATTTCATTTTTTTTTCAAAAATAAAAAATAAAAAATAATAATATCGTTTCTCTTCATTTTATTCTTAATTTTAATATTAATCGTATTCGAAACTTAAATAAATAATTTGAATATGTATATGACCAATATTTAATGAAAAAATTATATTTTCAAGAAGTTCCAAATTTTCTGAAATTATCATAAAATTTTCGGACCAAAATGCAAATAAATAAAAATATCGAAGGAGAGAGAAATTTATCGACCGATATTTGCATATCGCCGCAATATTGGCCAAGGCGATAGCTGGACCCTTGACTTAAGGTATTGAAAAACAAGAAAAAGAGTAACGAAATAGAAAAGAAATGGATGGGGAGTCCGTACAGCACTTGGGCCCCTGTTTTAAGGTTTTTTATTATATTTATTTAATTAATTCTTATTTGAAAGTAAGGTTCTCAAAATAAATTTTATTTAATTTAGTTTTATCATTATTATTTTCTAAAAATTAGATTTAGTTGAACAAATCTCTAAATTAAACTTACTTTAAAAATTTAGAAACAATTATTCAGAAACGTCTCTGCGAACGACATCATTCCTGCTTGGAAAGAATGTGTTGACTTAGTTTAGTTTTTTTCCTTTCCAGGTTGTGTGCTAGCCTTATATAGAGATTTTCTTAAAAACTACAAATGTTTGAAATGAGACAACTAAAATAAGATGAAGAGAGTATATCATATACAATCTATTTATATAATTTATTTTACATCACATCCAACTAAATAAATTGAATATTTATTCGAAAGAAATAAGAATTTGAGTTCTTTTCGTGTTGATTCATTCTTTAGTTCTCACATAGTTGAGTGATGAACAAAGGTCTAAATATTGTGAGATATCGGCCGATATTATTTTCTCTCTCATTCTTTTTCTAAATATCAGTGATATATCAGTGGCGCAAAACATTGATATTTTTTTTAAATCACTTTTCTGGGTCGATATTTATGATATCGCCGATTTCATGGGCAATATATCGGCCAATATCATAATTGTAACAACCCGTCCCGCTACTAGTACGTCAAACTGGTACGAAGTCCCAAAACCGATCTGATACTAATTCAGGGGTAACGATCTGATACTAATTCAGGGGTATAATTTTTTTTTCCTCAAAATATAGGGAAATACCACTCCCACAACCCACACTCAAATCAATAGCCGATAGTACCAATAAGATATTAATTATAATTAGAAACAATAACATTATTCCATTATTACATTCATCTAACTTAATGAGATGTACACATATCTCAAATACATTAACAAATCCTCAAATACAAAATGAAATCATGACAGGTACAAAGCTGCGACTTTACGCTCAATGTCCGATTGAGGGTCCCGCCGACCCTTCCTCTATGAAGTACCTGTGAGGCAAGGGGGTGAGCTCTACATGCCCAGTGAGGATAACACACACATCATGTATCACCAAACATACACTGTATATGATCATATGAACACATCAATATCTATGATGTCTGCATGCATGACTATGCAGGCTAGTGCCCTGCCCCTAACACACGGGCCCACAACTGTCAGGCCTCCAGTAAATCCTTTAATCAACTCAATACAACTCTAGTCATCCGTTACAGTTCACCTGCCCTCGGGTACACAGAATGACCTCCAACCGGATCAGGATCCATCCTTTTCGACCAGATCTATGATTTTTTCAGGACAACCAGCACACATACCACGACCAACCCAAGAGTTGGACTCACTAGAGTCCCAAACTGACTACCACATGCTAGTAACCACCTCACCAGTCCTCAACGGACTGCCAACCAGACTCATCTATGGTCTCCTCAACCGAGCACTAGAGTAGAGTCTCGATAATCAAACCTATAACCTCGGACCCCATCTGTTAGTCTCCACACGGTTGGCGTATCCACCCCTCATAGGATTCTATAGGCCTTCTACCTAGTGAGCTGGCCGATCTCACTCGTTAGGCGCCCATAAATTCCTGGTGAGTCAACACCCACAACACAAGTCTCAACAATGAACCTCAAAGTCAACCGCGGGTAAACACACTATCACATCACACCACAGGCTATTCCCCACTATACAGGTGTCCTAGCCTAGAATATCATACCTAAGAATGTACCCACTCAACAGGTGTCATAGCCTGGACTACCATACCTCAGACTGTACCCACTCTGCAGGTGTCATAGCCTGTAACATCATCTCACACCACATCGCAGGTTGTACCCACCCTACAGGTGTCCTAGCCTAGAATACCTTATCGAACCATCCCTCGACCAATGAGCGGGCGAGCACATCCTCAGCATACTCAGTCATGGGGAACCACAAGTCATACTAGCGAGAGTTGTCCCTCACTGCATCATCGCTCGACCAATGATCATGCGAGCACCTCCTCAGCTTACTCGGTCATCGGGGATCACAATACATACTAGCGAGAGCTATCCCTCGCCGCATCATCCCTCGACCAATGACCAGGTGAGCACCTCCTCAGCCTACTCGGTCATTCGGGGATCACAAGTCATACTAGAGGGAACTGTCCCTCACTGCATCATCCCTTGACCAATGACCAGGCGAGTACCTCCTCAGCCTACTCTGTCATTTTGAGATCACAAGCCATACTAGCGGGAGCTGTCCCTCACCGCATCATCCCTTAACTAATGACCAGGCGAGCACCTCCTCAGCCTACTCAGTCATTCGGGGATCATAAGCCATACTAGCGGGAATTGTCCCTCATTGCATCATTCCTCGACCAATGACCAGGCGAGCACTTCCTCGGCCTAGTACCCGACAAGCTAGGGGGAGTCTCTAAATCCTGATGTTGCCTAATACTGCCCCATCGGCATTCCATTTACACTAGCTCCATGCAGGCAAAATTATCTCTACGCATGTCGTCAATATGACAAATCGCAACATCATTAAGTACATATATCATTATCTATTACATGCTACACATTAATATTCAGATATGGTATCAATTATGGCATGTTCCATACGAGCATAGAAAGTGGTATCATCTACTATCTACTGTACGCAATTCTAAAGCATGTTGATTAAATTATTAATCACATACATAGCAAGTTACCACACGTCAACCAATCATGTTATCATACCATCAATAAGTCACGACATCTGATAAATTATTCATATATGCTCTGTTAGCAATGGGTACAAATACACCCGGATGAGACCCCCGCCACATAATGGTATCAACAGTTCTCTCGCCGAGTGGCTCATAATATCGGAGGACCCCATTCGCCGCATTTTGTACCCACACATTTGATAGAGGAGTAAGATGCATAGATGCATGCTAAAAGCAATGATGAGTTCCCTCACCTGTGTGTGTCATTGAAATCCAATGCGAGAAAAGGAATCCGGGGGTTGAAGGGGCTGTATCTGTTGAAATAAGAACATAAGGATAAGTAACCGGGCAAAACGGGTCAAACTAAGTTTGGACTACAAACGGGCCCGAAAGTGAGTCGGGTCCGAACCGAGCTGAAGTGGGCCCGAAACTGAAAACTGGGCCCAAAATTGGGCTGGGCTCGAAACTGAGCCCAAAACTGAAAAGTGAGTTTGAATTTGGGCCGTGCCCGAAACTGGGTCGAAACGGGCCGTGTCTGAATAGAGTCGGGCCGAAGGTGGGCTGGGCCGAACCAAGTCTGGTGAGTTGGGTCAGGCCCACTAGGCTACACAGCGGACTGGGCCTGGGTTGCCCAGAACTGAACTCAGCCAAGTCAACTTGGTGACCTGACCGAGTCGACTCAGTAACCCAGTTTGGAAAAACTGAGGGAAAGAGAAGGGAAATCAGGGAAAAAAGAGAAAAGGGAAGGAGAAGAAGAGGAGGGACGAGGTTACCAGGGTTCGGTCGAAGGGAGGGCCGGCGAATCTGAGCTCCGACGACGGCGGGAAGGATGGAATTCGACGAATCTGGTGTTGTTGAAGCCGTCCGAACGAGATGGGGGAGGAGGGCAGAGCATAGGCAGAAACAGGAGAGGGGAGAGGCCGAAGGAAAGGGAAAGAGAGAGAGAGCAGTGACGGCAGCTTGAGGGAGGGGGATGGGGCAGGAGGGCAAAGCATCGGCAGAAACGGGAGAGGGGAGAGGCCGAGGGAAGGGGAGAGAGAGAGAGAGCGGCGGCGGCGGCTTGAGGGAGGGGAAAGAGAGAGGAGAGAGATTAGGGTTAGGGTTAGGAAGAGAGGAGGGTGAGAGGAGGGAGAGAAAGAGAGAGAAGCAGCGGCAGCACCATAGCCGCGTGCTACAGTACTGCGCGGAAGAGAGGGAGAGGGTTTAAAGGGTTTGGTTTTTTTTTTTTTTTTCCAAATTAAAAATCTCAAATTTCAAAAATTTTTTAAAAATCTGAAGAAATCGAATGAAAAACGTCGGGGGAAAATATGTGATTTTAAACTTTTAATTATGATAGAATATTCAATAATTTAAAATTACCAAATTGCCCTCTGAGTCTCCGAACTCAAAATCGAGCAAACCAAGACTCACCATAGGGCTCACACTCACCCCACTACTACCAAGACCCTAATGAATCAATATTCATTGACCATATAAAATAAAATTTATTTGTGGAGAAATAAAAAATTATATTACTAAATATATAAAATCTTCTCATTTAGACTAAATAAAATATATAGTTAAAATGGAGTTTTCTAACCACTATATAAATATTAAAATAAATTATTTTTCACAACAATATGTTTATATTCAATAATTTAATATTAAAAATAATTATTAAAATAACTAAACTTCGTCACCAGAGCCGATGACTCATTCATGTCTTGGGAGGAGGACTTCTAGTCGGAACGGCAATATGCTCCGTCAGTCGTCATATCGTTGGACCAAATCAAAATGGCACGAAGTTTCCCCAAAATTGACCCTTCACAAATTGTATGTAGTATTGTTGTCCGTACATTGATTTTTCTAAGAAAATTGATGACACTGCCCACTTTCACTCAACACGTGCTCTATATTCTATGTTTTAACGGTCAACTCTCACCCTAAGAACAAGTCTTGTGTCTCAAAACTGGTGCTATCCATTTTTTACTGCTGCTATGACTCCTCCATTTCTATATAAACCCAGCAAAAGATAGCTGGATTCAAGTCTCTCTTTTTCTTTCTCCATTTCATGTATAGTGATTTTTTCACCATACATTTTATGGGTGTTTGCTTTCTGATCAATCAGTGAAAGTGGTACACCATTCATCATTGTTTCTGCTGCTTGCTTTCTGATTTGAAATCGTACCATTGAAATAAAACGAGTTGTGGGTGAGTTTTATTGGGAAGGAATAAGAAGGAGAAATGAAGTTCGGGAAGGAATTCACGGCGCAGATGGTGCCGGAGTGGCAGCAAGCATACATGGACTACAATATGCTCAAGAAGATATTGAAAGACGACATCCTGCGGTTTAAGCAGCAAAGGAATCAAAGACCCTCTGCAGGGTCTGAAGTGGGTGGTGGAGTTGGAGGACTGGCTAGGAAGATGACAATGTATCGGGCCTTTAGTGGGCTAACGAGACGTTACAGCAATCTTAGGAGTGGCGGTGCCGCCGGAGAGAGAGGTGGAGAGGAGCAGGTGATTCTGGTGAATACAGTGGAACGAGAAGGCAGTGGAATGCCGGTGTATGAGACGATGTTTCTCATGACGTCCGACGAGGGAGGCGAATACGAGATGGTCTTCTTCAAGAGGTTGGATGATGAATTCAACAAGGTGGATCGGTTCTACAAAGAAAAGGTAGAAGAAGTATTGAGTGAGGCCGACATGCTCACAAAGCAGATGAATGCTCTTATTGCTTTTCGTCTCAGGGTTGAGAACCCAAATCACATTCATGTCCCTCAGCCTTCCACTCCATCTCCTTCTTCCTCTCCCACCCTCATTTCCCCGGTCACTGCTCCTACACCAAGAGGTAAACAATTTCTTCCTTGTCTGGATATATATGGATTTTAAATTAGATTTTCTTATTTTCTAAAAATTTTATTTCAAGAAGAAGAAAAAAAAAAGAGACAGAGTTGAGTCACCCAAGTAGAATTGGATCCAATTGGATATCCCTGCGCGTGATGATATCGAGTTTTTTAGAGTCAAGTCGAAGAACTTATCTAAATTATTCAATTAAATTAAATTTTAATACTTTAAAATAATAAAAAATGTTTAAAATGAAAACTACCAGAACAGGCCAAATTCTTAAAGATATTTTAAAATCATGTCAAGTTTCCTCTTTCCTCTCCTTTTCAAGTTTGTTGAACCACTCATTTATGGAAAAAGACAAGTCCATCTTGCATTAACTAATAAAATTGCCCACATAGGTGTAGTTGTCCACATGAATGTAGTTTAATTGATTAATCTCTCATTTTAAGAAGTGGGAAATATCAAATTCGAATTTTTATGACCTAATTTGGTATACTTTAAAGGTAGTACATATTGTATATGGGAGGTTTTACATTGAGTTCTTCATAATTTTTAACACGTAAATAAAAGAAAAAAATAATGCAAGTGAAAGTGTATAAGAGGAATACAATAATACCACCTGTCTTCCAATCGAGATTTTAAATTGATGGGTCTTCTCCCAATTCACTTCTTCCTGACGTCTCCTTTTCCAACCCTACCTCAATGTTGTTAATTAAGTATGGATTTGATAAAAAGTTGTCTACATACAGACAAATGTCTAATTTCAAGCTTTATTTAAAGCTGAGGATGGGGAGTGGTGGTTTCGGGTATTTTATACAAAGGTTAGGTAGAGTTTTGAATAGGATGGTTAGTATTTTAGATTATTTATTTAGAGTGACCATCTTAATATAAAGAATTCTTTTAACAAATACAAATTTTTTATTTTACTTTTTTCTGTTGGTACGGAAAAAAAAATATTCAAAAATTGATTCACTTTCTAGTGAATCGGTGCACTAGTCCAGTGCACCGACTGAATCACTGAAAAAAAGAAATTTGAAGAAAATTATTCAGTTGGTGCACTGATTCACTAGAAAGTGATTAAGTCGGTGTACCGATTTCTGAATATGTGTTTTTTTTTTTATTTTGTCCAGAAAATCCGTATCTGTTAAAAAACCGTTCAAAATAGTCATTTATTTAAATAAATAACATTACATGTGACTGGTCATGCTTTCAATTCAGAGATTTGGATTGGATTGGATTGGACCTTTAAAATGTTAAGCCAAAACCAGACAAATTTTAAATCAGGCCCAATTGTTTGAGTTTGAATTAAACTCGGACCTTAGCTATTTTAATTTTTCGAGTTAAGTTGGATCAGTATGGATGGAGACTGTAGCAAGCAACTCTTAGGGAACAAGGAGTTGGTCAACACACATTTTCTATTGTGGACTAACGATAGGAATCTCAACACGCCGCCGCCCTAAGACTGAAGAACTCTACTGAAAATGACATTAAAATGGACAGGCCTCGCTTACATCCGAGGTGAAACGATGAGGTTGTGTCCGACGATAATTGAAAACTATTTATATAGATAAAGATATTATTATAAACTTTATTATACTATTAAAAATGAGATTTAATTAAATAATATTAACAATTGATTTTATAAAATAAAAAATTAAATTATTAAATAAATATTTAATTCTATTATAGTTAATTCAACACTTAAAATGCATCAAATAAAAATTATAAAACGTTGAATCTAAATTTGAAAAAGAGAAATATGTACCCCTCGAGGCTCTTGTGTCCATATGTAAGAAATGCTCAGAAAGTTTGTAGATTCAACCTTATTAATTACATCAGTTAATATCCAAGTCTAAAATCTCCATGTTGACTTGGACAACCTGATTTTAATAATATATAACGCGTATAAGGATATTTCTTACATGTATGTTAAATATTTCTGAAAAATTAATATATTTTATACATTTTTTTTAATTTATCTGTGGAAAACAGCGAAATACCCATTGTAAAAACTCCACGGATGAACCCACTACCTTTAGGGCACACTGAGGTTAGGTTATGGAGGCTCGGACCCGCAAACTCCCGCTTCCTGAAACGGGAGGTAACCAGTTGAGCTACAGCTATAGGTGGAACATATATTTGGTCTATTATATACACGACTAATCCTGTTTGTCTGAATAACTGTTTTCTTTTTTTGAAGACCATGAATATATAGCCACTTGATTGGATAATTATTATCTTCTGATTGGCATGCTTTAGATAAGCTCCTTGATGAAATATGTCGAGGAAGTTATGTGCGTGTGCGTATGCGTGTGTGTTGGATACATTAAATGTTACATCACAGTTGCGAAAATTCTAAAAGTACTATACTTTAATTGGTGAAGTTAAGGGTGAAGAAGCCAAAATTATCAAGTAGTTGATCAAATTGCAGGGTGTAAGGCCTTGGATGGAGTAAATATGCGAAACTCCTCATCCAAGTGTTTACTGAGTGTTTACTAAATGAATCTGCAATGGCAAACTTAATATTAATAAGCTGTTGAATGATAGTATAAAGCTTAAATTGTGAATTAAAATTTCAATCTTGTGGCAATGAACAGGAAGAGCAGCACATATGGACGTAATACAAGAAGTTGAAATGAGCAGCGAAGGGTCTTTGAGAGAAGTGACAGAGGATGATGATGTTGAGGAAATAGTTATTGATGTAGCTGAACCCAGCAAGAAGCAAGATATCCAAGAAAACAAGTTAAAGAAAAGGGCCGCTAAGCCTTCCCCAATAGAAATCCTTAATCATGTGAAGATCAATGTTGCACTTGAAACTCCTCGATCGACCATAAAAAATTTGCTGCATGATTCGAAACAGAGAGAGTTGCATTTCAGTAAAGATGAGCTTAAGAGAGCTGAAGAACAACTGAAAAGAGCATTTACTGAATTCTACCAAAAGCTTCGGCTTCTCAAAAGCTATAGGTATATATCCCTTTTTGTTTTGCTCAGTAATTGGATTTAGTCCTAGTTCATATAACCAATCTAGATTCGTATGTTCCAACTTTCTTTATTTTTATAAATATGTGAGACGTTTGCTAATGGGTGCAACAGTTTTATGAATCAATTGGCATTCTCCAAGATCATGAAGAAATATGACAAGGTGAGTGAGTATCTCTACTCAAACTGAATCCTTCCACTAAACTGAGATTTTTCTGTTTGAAATCAAGTTCTAACCAGAGACTTTTAGACACTAAAGAGGCTTCAATCTCTACAATCTACACTGGATCACCAATCCATTTTTTTATTTTCTGTCGGACGACACCATTGCTTGCATTGAATTAAAAATCAAGGGGGAAAAAAAAAAGAAACTAAATATGCCCCAAATGAGTTAAACTAGTAGAAATGAAGAAAATCACAAGGCTGAAGAAATATAAAGTCATGGACATGAAAAGCCTGAAATTCTTTGCACATAAAGGGACTGGATGACCTTCCTACGTACAGTGTGAATAGTCCTTATTTAGTAAGGGCAGCATTCTTTCTGATTAGCATGTAATTTACCATGCAAATGTCATAATACTGACATGTGTGAGCACAAAATTATACTTGTTATTGTGAAGTTCTGTAATTTTACATGACAGGTTTTGAAAGCTCAACTTATGTTGAAAATTAATTGTTGGCTTCTAATTGGATTGGCCCTAAAAAGAATATTGCCTAGTCTGAACTCATGCTTATGATAGTCTTGGAATCATTGTCGTCGTCGTCATATACATTTATGCAATCTATTTGGGGTTGGCATTTATGATTGTTTCTCATTTATTTTATTTTATTTCCATTTTTTTATGACTGCAGATCACTTCAAGGACTGCCTCTAAGTCGTACTTAAGCATGGTGGACAATTCTTACCTTGGCAGCTCTGATGAGGTTAGTATTTTATTTTGTACACAATAAACAATGTCACTATTCCTTTTTAAAAAAATTCCATGTCAGATGCTGATAGGTACACATTTTGATAGTCTATATGCATTCTTTTCATCATTGCACTTGTGTGAATGAATCCTTCAATCATAATCAATTTCAGTTGTACTATTTAAGCATCGTAAATTCTCCCTTCCTCCACAGGTCACCAGGCTCTTGGAGAGAGTAGAGGCTACCTTCATAAAGCATTTTGCTAACTCAAATCGTTCGAAAGGAATAAGAACTTTGAGGCCAACAGCCAAAAGAGAAAAGCATAGAACTACATTTTTCTTGGGTAAGATGGATCCAGTCTCCACCATTCAACTTTTATATAATCTTGACTTGAATGTTTTATTACTTCAAGAAGGTCAATTGCATGGAAAGAGATTGTACATTAGAATCTGAAGCCCATGTAGCTGTTTATCTCACCACTTTTGCTGGGGGTTTAATTCTTGGATCCTTTTCACAACATTTTTAAGAATAAACATTCTTGGGATTAAATAATCTAGTCTTAAATTGCAGAAATAAACTATGTATATTTGTTGAACAGTAACAGCAATGTAGTTCTGAGTGAGCTTTCACAAAATATTGACTAAAGGTTGCATTCCATATGTCTAACAATACAAGATTCATTAGCATAATGATTCTGTTCTACACTTGATCAGAAATGAGATATGACAGAAGCTAACAATGAATACAGCATCTAAAATTTTAAGAACTATTTTTTTGAAAAGGGATTTTAAAATATTTTGGAAAATTCGAAACACCTTTCCAGGCAGTAAGAGATTTGGCTTTATTATTGATGTTCATAAATCTGTTCTCCTTAAATAGTGGAAAGTTTGTTCAGATTCTCATAGGTACTCGTATTTGTCTTTCTTTTGATTATCATCACTTGCAGGATTTGCTGCGGGCTGCTCGATTGCACTGTTGATGGCCCTTATTTTGATAATACGTGCCCGGCGTATTTACAGTTTGGCAGGGACTCGAGTATACATGAGCACCATGTTTCCACTTTACAGGTAAGCATGACTCTGTTTACTCACTCAACCAAACAAGGATGGAAAGCATCAAGGGAAAATGAGTAGGAAAAATGAGAAAAGAAGGGATCAATAATTCCAATCTACACGTCCAGATATTGATTTTAAACTGAACAAGCTCTCTTGTGTGATACAATTGGGTAAAATATATCTTTATTTCCAAGGGAAATTTTTTAATGGATAACTTAGTTCACAATGCATTATGCAAATAGTAATTCACTGCTGTTTTCAGGATTTGTATCTTTCAAAAATCTTTCTCCTTGTTTAGCCAGTCTATTTAATTTTCATGTCTCAAACTTCCTTGCAGCCTGTTTGGCTTTGTTGTTCTCCATATGCTTATGTACGCTGCCAACATCTACTTTTGGAGGCGCTATCGTGTCAACTACCCTTTTATATTTGGTTTCAAGCAAGGGACTGAGTTGGGGTATAGAGAGGTCTTCCTTCTAGGTTCATGCCTTGCAACACTGGCACTGGCAGGTGTTCTCGCAAATTTGGACATGGAGATGGATCCGAGAACAAAAGAGTACAAGACGCTAACCGAGCTGGTCCCTTTAGGCCTAGTAACTGTAAGCTTTCACTGGTTTTGATCTTATAAAGACTCTAATCTCTGCTTGTCTCTGTTCTCTGCTTTTAATAGTATGTAGCTGAAAGATGTTCTCTAAGTAGAATATATCCAGCGTCTATTCACGTCGAAACTAATATCCATAACTCATTCTTAACCATTTCCTTCTACACATGCAACAATTGCAAGACAAGTACATGAAATAAACTTGGCAAATGCTTACTAAGTTTTGATCTTTCTGTGCAGCTCATACTGCTCATAACATTTTGTCCATTCAACATCATATATCGTTCCAGTCGCTTCTTTCTACTCAGATGCACATATCACTGCATCTGTGCTCCACTCTACAAGGTATAGTCTGAAATGAACTTCTACATGAAAAAAGGTACAGAAACATCATGTTGACTGAGTTTATTTCCCTTGTCCTGTTGGCAGGTTACACTTCCAGATTTTTTCTTGGCAGATCAACTGACTAGCCAGGTTTGATGCTGTATTCATCATATTAATATTCTTATTTCTTTGATATAAATTCCAAATATAAAATCTCAAGTACACACAAATTCTCCATTCCAATCCTATCATGTCAATTGACTTCCACATAACCAGATTTCTTTCAATAAAGAAAACTCTAGTTCCAATCCTAACCCTTCTTCATACACAATCCTGACGTTCTACTTCAATAAAACCAGAACAACTTGGCTTAACTTGAGCTTGTATTGTTTATGTACGCATTCATATGTTACTACACGTGTACATGCATGAAAACCGTTGTATGATAAATACACATTGTGTTTTTGTCGAATCAAGCAATACACTTGATTTTCATTATTAATGGAGCTAATAATGGACTATTCTTATCTTGATTTTTAAGCAAATTTGAGCTCTAATGTGAGTTACATATGGACATGCCAAGCTTGAGCCCAGCTCAACGAACATCCACGCATGCTCAAGTTGGTCCTAGTGCAGCTTAGTAGCCATTCTTTACATCCTATCTATGTCTAATTTTATGTAGAAGATGACATAGACTTTTGCTATTGAAAACAAAGATACTTTCAAACAAACTCAACTTTGTGAGCCTTTACACAAGTTATCTATCATTATGTTTCAGGTGCAGGCAATTAGGAGTCTAGAATTCTATATTTGCTACTATGGCTGGGGAAACTTCGAACGCAGAGAGGAAAAGTGCACTACTTATCCTATTTATAACACTTTTTATTTCATTGTAGCAGTGATTCCATACTGGGCTCGCTTTCTTCAGGTAATTCTGCACCTTTTTATCCCAGTAGATCCGTCTCTGCTAGTTTCTTTTCTGTTTTACCCGACAGGATGTCTACAATAACCTTACGAGTAGAAGTGTCAAAGCCCAACAAATTTAATAATGAAGGCTACAGTGTTTGAGATGTAATCCAGTAAATAGTAGTGTCTAGTCATGGAGTGACAGTAACAAAATTTTTGTTGAGTCAACATTTCAACTAAAACTATGAAAAAGAAACAGATTTAGTACAAATTGTGGAAATATTAGGGAAACTAATTATCAAATTCAGGATATTCTCTCTGAATATCAATGGAACTTTTGGGCTTTTACCCTCCTTTGAATGAAATTTACTGACCATCATTCAAAAAAAAAAAAATATCAATGGAACTTTAGCAACTCAAACATTTTAGATCGGATTGTAGGTATACATACTTCTTGCTATAAATTGACTGAGAAGTGGGAAACAAATTTCATTATGCAATATGCATGCAAGCATATGCGCCTTGCTTATTAGTCATTTATTTGTTACTTTTTGATTTGTCATTAGTGTCACCAGTATCATAATTGAGGCCTTGTCCCATCTTGGGCTGTCTATACTAGTATCAAACTCTATATCATGGTCAGCATCATCGAATTTTTATTTCAAATGCCTTAGCCCCATTGTGAAAGTTATGATGGTCTTGCAGTGCATGAGACGGTTGTTTGAAGAGAAGGATCCAATGCACGGATACAATGGGCTGAAATACCTCTCAACAATCATCGCAGTTGTTATGAGGACTGCTTACAAATTAAGTGAGCATGAACATTGGAGGATCTTGGCTGCAATAAGTTCAGTTATTGCTACAGCCGTCAGTATATACTGGGACATAGTTCTTGATTGGGGGCTTCTGCAGAGAAATTCAAAAAACCGTTGGTTGAGGGACAAACTACTCATTTCTCAAAAAAAAGTGTATTACCTAGCCATGGTAAGGGAAGAGAACTTCAAGTGTAGCATCTGGTGTTCAACATTTCAAAGTATTTGACTTTCTTTTCCTTTGGACAAAATGCAGGGGTTGAATGTCCTACTAAGATTTGCTTGGATGCAGTCAGTTTTGGGGTTTAAAGTCTCTTTTCTAAACTTGAAAGCCTTAGATACAATTGTTGCCTGCTTGGAGATTATTCGACGTGGAATCTGGAATTTCTTCAGGTCAGTTATATTCTGAATGCTGAATTAACTCAAACAACCAACTGGGCATTCAAATAGATCTGCAAATGGCTTGCTTGGGCTTGGCTTGTGAGTAAACAAACTCTCATGCTTTATATGCATCATCAAGAGAGCTAAAAGGAGGACTGCTCATCATGATTTCTAAGCAAGCTTAGGTGAGAAGCTCAAATTAATATTGACAAGCCAATCTCAAGAGCTTGATGGGTTAGGTTTGAGTTCAGTTTAATGAGGATGCTCAATTTAAGATAGGCTCTGCTGCCTCTATCTTAGTTCAGCCTGGTTCGAACTTGGCTCGACAAATAATGAATAATCAAGCCAAGACCAACCTAGCACTATATCAGCTTAAACTCCACTCGTTTTACCCCTACAAATGAACTAAGTTGACTATTCTTTATTGGTAGGCTACAACTACTGAATCAAAACTCTAAATCCTTTAATTTCTTCATTGAGACTGCTTGCTTCTTTATGCTGGACAAAAAATTAAATCCTAGTGATTATGTTTGTTCTCTACTTAAAAAATAAAATCAGAGAGAGAGAGAGAGAGAGAACAAGGGTGTACATCCTTTGTGATGCTTGATATGCCATATTGATAATCCGATGTCCTTTAGCCTATTAATAAGAGTATAGCATACCAACTGAATTTGCTAAAAATAACCAAGTTTTACCTAACAATCACTGAAAATGGATTAGATTGAACTTGATTTGGAACTTCAAACTGGAAACTTTTACTACCTTTCATTGTTTCCCTATCATTCATTGTGGTTGCATGGAACTGACTGTTCAACAAACAGGTTGGAGAATGAGCACTTGAACAACGTTGGCAAGTATCGCGCATTCAAGTCAGTGCCCCTTCCTTTCAACTATGATTCAGATGAAGACAAAGATGAGTAGGTACACAAGATCTGGAAGGAAATATAGGATGAACAAGCAATCTTCATTTAGCATTTTACTGTGTTCTAAGCCATCTGTGGAGAACTCAACGACACAAACAAAACAACGAGAGGAGCACAAACCGCCAACATCTGTGGCTCTTTACCTTCTTCACTTGTTCCTGCTGTCAACATTTCTCTGTCCTAAGTTTGATGTTCTATGTGTGTTTATTCTGGTACATACTTTGTGGACTTGATGAATGCAGTTGGATCTGTCTGGTTATTTCATTTCTTCCCCAGTAAAACTAAAAGAGCCCAATTGATTGCAATGTAGACTGTGAATGCTGATGCTTAGTTACTGTTGTGGGAGTGTTCAAGAAATATAATTAATTAGAAATAATAGACAATACAGATCAAGGGTGGACAGAGAAAATCAATTAAGGAACTCTCTCAAAGATGCTAACACCACTCTGCAAGCCCATTTCACTAGTCTGCTCCAATGCATGGAATACCGAAACCAAGTATAGAAAATTAATGGCAAATAAGAAAGGAAAATGTTGGAATTGAAGCTTGTATTGGAAATTATAGTGTTAGATCTCCCACTGCTTTCATGATCATTTATTTTCAGACTGCAATCTTCTCTGAGAAGAGATCCAAATCCATCCAGTTACCTGCCGGGCTTCTCGTTCGATCATTAAAGGTTCACTAACTCTTCAAGGGGCACTTCGACTGTCCATAGAACACATGACCATCAGTAGATTACTTCAATCTCTTTACCATCAATCCACGCAATACTTTGCATCGTTAATTTTTTTTAATAGTTAATATGTTAAGGAAAAAGAGAGCACCAAAGGTGTAAATACAAAAAGCAAAAAGGAAAAATAAGAAAATAATACAGTCCTCTGTGCCACAATATCCACGAAGAAAAATAAAATCTACAAGGAAAAAAAAATGATCTAAGCTAAATTGATACATTCATTTTAAGATCGCAAGATATCATTAGTCGATATATTCCTGAAATCTGCTAGAGTAGAGGCTTAAGAAGTACACTTAGCAAAAACTCTTACATCGTTAATTTTTTACATCTTTATCTGTAATAGTTTATAATTTAAGAAAATAGTTATTTCAATCAACTTAAATTTTGGCAGCGTCTCATATTTAAATATAGATCTTCCTAATTGTGATTTTAAAATGAAAAAAATTTAAGTACGAAAAGTTATTTAAAATGATAAGATTAGCGATTTAAAATATTAAAATATCGATTTAACTAAAGTGATTTTCTGTGGCGCCTATTTTCTATCATATACCTTTTAATGAAAATAAGTTTTCGTTAGAACCACATATTTCAATTACCACAAACATTTAGAGATTACAAAGTAAAGGAATTAATTTTTTAGGGGCTTAAAAATGGCTCTGTTTATCTAATCACAAGAATTTTTGTGGTACCTTTATTTAACTATCATAATTTCTAATAAAGAATCTCAGGCATTGAATGGGTCTTTGGCTAAGAAAATAGGAGTATTATGATAAAAGGGAAAAAAAATGGCTTTCCCATGGCATTTATGAGCATTGAATGAGGAATGATGTAAAATGGAAAAGAAGACAGATGGTGTCTTGGTTGTCGGGTGTACAGGTTGGAGGAATTAAAATAAGAAGAAAGAGAAAAAAATCGGTCAATATATCATTATCATCAATATTAATATATTGGCTCGTAAATCGATTCAGTCGATTTTTTCACCTCTGCTTCCAAACAATAGTAGTTAATGGTTTCAAATTAAAAAACTATATCATGATTTTATGGGAAGACTTCGTTAGGAGAAAGTGGTGAGAGGAATGAAGACCAGTGGTATACAGACCTAATACTTCGGCTGCATTTGCGTGATGGGTAAATTTTACAGAGATTATCCGGGATTACCTTTTGACGAGGGTTATCTTGGGTATTATGAATACTCTTTGCTTGAAAAATATATTCAAAATAGCTCCTTCGTTGTTAAACAAGGATAATGGAGGGTTATTCCATCCAAACGCAGCCTTCCTGAAATGTTCAGTTCACAAATGTATGTGAGAATCCATGCATACATGTATCTGTGAATGTTTAATATATGATGAAGATATGCAAACAGAGATTTGTTACCAATTCTTTAAAAAGAACAATATCAAACCCGAAATTTAAAATTCCAAACTATTGTTAATTTTCTCCTTCTCGTTTCTATAGATTTTTACAGTTTTTTTCTTTTTTTAATCAAAACTGGCTTCATTATGAAATTTTCCCATAGCATTCCAGGTTGGCATTTTGCTATTTAAGAGATTCTTCTTTTTAAGGGATAACTATGAGAATTATATAGCTAGCACCACCTTTACCTCAGCCTAGGTGGTGGTTAGAACAATTGAGATTTAATTAGTTTTATTATTATTTCAAAGTATTTTGATCATGAATAGAATCTGTACTAGGATTAAATTGTTTATACTAATAATCAGATAATTAACTTCTTCCCAAATTTCACAATAGTTGTGTGTGTAAGCCATATCAAGTCTATGTTACCAAGGCCATAGAGTTATAGCCAGCACACATGAGACTGGTTTTTTAAGATTCTTGAAAATGGGATTTGAACCCTAATCCCAAACCAATAGAAATTAGAAACTTTTTTTCTGAAATTGGTTTCATCCATGCATCATAAATGTTTTCTTTGCCCACGTGAGTGTATCTCAACTGGTAATCTCCAGCCTCATGAAGCGAGAGGTGTCAAGTTCGAATCCTCATGGTCTCACCTGGTGTGCCCTAAGGGCAGTGGGTATCACCAGTGGGAGTTTTACGCTGGGTTTCCAGCGATTTTCCACACATAAATTAAAAAAAAAAAAGTTTTCTTAACTGTAAGAATAAAATAAAACAAGATAATACAAATTATTGTACACTGATTTTCTTTTCCTTTCATTACAAGTGGCATAATCTACAGATTGCTAAGTTACACAACAATCCAGACATGGGAAAGAAGATTCAATTTTCAAAAGTCAACAAAAATTATAATGTTGGAGAACCAAAGAAAAGACTTTAAAAGCCTACCCTGGAAAAAAAACGGCCAGGCTCCTCCAAAATTTGAAATCTGCAAACTACAGTCAACAAAGCAAGCAAACTGGATAACTTGCTTCAAGTGTATATGTAGAATAAACCATTCCAACAACCAGATATTGAATCTCATTACTACCCAAATAACCAAAACCAGTGCCAAGACAGCGTGTCCTAAGTCCTAACTTGATCGATTGAGGCCCCCGGTTATCGAAGATGAAATCTATTTGGACTGGAATTTCTTCAACCTGCTTGCATCTTCAAATTTCCCACACTTACTATACAGCTTGACAAGGCCACCAATTACCGAAGCTTCATATAGCCGAGAACCTGATTTTATGACTCGACCATGTATTTCCTTCCCTTCTACTAGACCCAACACATGCAAACATGCATTAAGAACCCAAAAGATAACAAAAGGATCCAGCTGAACATCCTCAGACACCATCTTACTGTAGAGCTTCAGAGCCTCTTCATATAACCCATTCCTTACATACCCTGAAATCATTCTACCCCATAAAATCACATCTTTCACTAGCAGTTCATCGAAAAGGTGACGAGCAGCTGCCATTCTATTGCATTTTTCATACAACACGACAAGTGCATTTATCATTCGAGCACCCATCCCATGCCTGAACTTAATCACATGGGCATGGATTTCCTGGCCTTGTCTGAGTGCCGATTCAATGATGCAAGCCCTTATCATACAAGGAAAACCCACCTCCTTTACAATATCCAAACCCCCACTCCGTTGCAAAAATTTCTGAATAACAGCCATTGCCTCCCTACCTTGATTACTCATAGTATAACCTTCTATAATTGCAGTACAAGCAGCAGGCATTGGTCCAGTCATTCCATCAAACACCTTCCTGGAATCATCAATCCGCCCACACTTCGCATACATATCTATCAGTGCTGTGACAATAAAACTATCGGATTCGCATCCATCCTTAACAACATCCTCATGAATCTCAATACCCATATTTAAATTCCCTGTCTTTGCACAAGAATTCAAAGCTATCGAGTAAGTAAAGGCATTGGGCTTGATTTTTCCACTTAATTTCATTGATTTGAAGAGATCCAGGGCTTCATCTGGGAAGCCCGCTTGGCTATACATGGAAATGACAGTGGTCCAAGAGATGATGTTTCTCTCGGGCATTTCGTCGAACACTCTGCGTGCGGACTTCAAGCACCCACACTTCGCGTACATTGTAATGAGATTGTTTGCGACGAATGGGTCGTTTAGGAGATTGAATTCGACGATTTTCTGGTGGAAAAATTTTCCAGTTTCGAGATTTTCAGCGTCAGCACAGCTCTGGAGGAGAAGGCAGAAGAGAGAGGGGTCGGGCGACATACCTTGGGCGTCCATAAGGTTCAGGACGTGGAGGGCTTCTTCCATTCGCTGCTCGAAGCTCCATTCGCCGGAGGACGCCTGTAAGGTTCTGGATGGTTGGTTGGTGGAACGGACCGTGGGGATGCGTTGGAAGGAGGTTGGCCAGTAATGGAGGGTTGAGAATGTTGGTGGCCTTTGCATTGGGTTAGGGACTGTGGAACCAAGCAAGGTTGCCATCGTTGCACAAAGTGAGCGTTGTGTTCTGAAAACTAATTGAATTTGTGTGGTCAAGGAACTATTTTGTTCCATCTCTTACTCAGAATCACCGTTTAAAATTAAAAATTAGATTTTTTTAAATTTTCCAACTCAAATTGAAAAAAATTATACAATGATGTTTTGCCGAAACGACAGAAACGATTTCTATAAAAGTTCTTGCCAAGTGTGCTATTGGGGCCTCTGCCGTTTAGGAATATTTCCATCAATGATAATTTACATGTCTGGAAATAAAGTATCAACTTAGCTTAGTTTTATTCCTACTTTACTCACAGCTTTAGTGATTTTTTTTGCTTGTTTGAGCTTGTGGGTTATATTGTCTTTTCTTTTTTCTTGTTTCACTTTCTGTTCTTCGGTTCTTCCACCTCTAATATTTTTCTTTCTCTAATATATTAACCATTCAAAAAAAAATATACAATTTATAACTTGCTTTCTTCAAAATTCAATCAACTTCAATTGACTCATTTGAGTTTTATCGAGTTTTTTAAATAGGTCAAATTGAGTTTGAGTTGTATTAGCCAATTAATAGTGTAATTATGGGTCTAAGTGGATTTTTGAAATTTTGAAATTTTAAAAATTGGATTTGAAATAAAGAGCTTTTAATATAATACTTAAATGCATTTAAAATTTTGAATCGAAATCTACATTTGAATGTAAGATTTGATTGCTTTTAAATACGAATATGGAATATAGAATATGATTTGATTCAATTGAGACAAACTTTTAACTTGAAGGCATGTGGATAAATAATAAAAATAAAGAGATTATAAAAAATGTTAAAAGAGAATATGAATTTAAATCCAAAATTATCCATTTAGATTTGAATTCATATTCAGATCCCTCATTAAGAATTTTGCTAAACCTACCCCAACTCTACATTGTATATAGATGAGCCCAACCTAGCCCTCCCCAACTTTATAACCTAGCCCGATTCAAGTCTGGCCTGATCGACCACCCCAAATTTCCTAGAGGATTCATTTTTCTATATAGCAAATAAAATCTATAAATTTTGTTTTCCACAATTATCAATTTCTATTATTTGATATGGGAAAAAGGTTTTCATAATGATTCATTAATGAAATTTTGGAGGCATAGACTATAATTCAATTGCACCTTGTGTTTGGATGATCATGGTGATATAGTGATGGTGGTGATAATGATGATAGCTATAATAATTTCTATAATTATTTAGTTAACTTAACCTATTTTCTTACTTAAAAATAGTAACATTCAATATAAAGAGTTATTTGGGTCAGGCCACTTGACCCACCTTAATCTAATTCAAAAATTCACAAGTGAGTTTAGGTTAGGTCCATTCATGTCGAGTTATAGATCATGTATCATGTATATTGTGTTTGATTAGGCTAGACCGCGTGCCATAAGTTAAGTACTGAATCATATCTTAGGTTGGTTTTAGGTTGAGCATGGTTAATGGGTTGGGTTGATTGGGTCAATTAGGTCATGAATTGGGTCATGGGTTGCAGGTGCTTTAGATCTTGGGTCATAGGCTTGGTTCAGTCATGGTTAGTCAATGGATTGGGTCATACGCCATTAAATCCACATCATAGAATTTACTATGAAACACCTCTTCCCAAGAATTCATCTTTTACAAATCTGATGAAAAATAGTCACATCACGAAAATCATTTTCTATAAGATTCACATGGAACCATGGAAAACCAATTTCAACGAAGAAATTACTTTCCATTTTCATATAAAATATTACCCACAAAGATGCCCTAAAATTATTTTAGAGATGAGAATCAGAAGATCAAAATAGCATCCAGTGTGGTATTAGATTTCACTCCAGTCCCAAATGCATAGTGGCACTGATAACCATTCCTTCTAGAAAAACATGATTTTTGAAAAATCTCAGGCTACCAACAGATTTTTCAAGATTGTATTGATGAAGACGACATGAGAAGTTCTATCAATTGGGCCATCAGACCCACAAGAATTTTACAAATTTCATGCCAATATTCACTATTCTACAAAAAATGGATTCGAAATGCACTTCTAATCATTTTTCCTAGTCACACAAAACAATGGATGAATCAAGGGAATACTCTTTCTAACTATCATTGACTGATATTACTGTTGATAGTCCACTGCAGTTGTGGTAGCTTTCTTTCAGTGATGTCAAGAATGCCTTCGGAGTTCAGACTGTAGTAGATTTCTTTCTGCAAAGATGTCATCAATGTCCTTGGACTATAAAAATTTCGGGGTGAACAGTAACCTCTAGAATTCCCATGGCTGCTTTTTGGTGATAGGTGCACATCTTCTAGAGCACGGGATTGGAGCTCCGTTGGGTAGTCCCTTACACAACCAATTCGAGGTCCAGCTCCAGTGGTCCATCTGCAAGTCAATTGCTTCCCCAACTGATATGACCTCGTTCCTTTCTTTGATTTGATCCTCCATAGTATTTTTTCTGGTGGCACTTCTTCTTCTTCATCCTCCACTTCTTCCTCAAATAAATTAAGTTTTTGGAATGAATCATCGACGTCGCTAAAAGGCTCTTCTACTTCACTATCCTCTTGACATTTTGTTTCACCTCTGCTACCTGAGCTTTCAACCAAATCTATACTTGTCATTATATCCGTGTTGGTTGTCACCACTGTAGAGCAAGATGGCTTGGGCTCCAAATTCACTTCATTGTTGGTTTCATTGATAGCCAAATCAGTTGTTGTGTGTGGTGAATCTAATTTAGTTGAATTGCTTTTGAGATCGAGGTGTGACCCTTTTTGGCTACGAGAGGAGGATAATTTTGATGAGTTTCTTCTAATCCCATTTTGGCTCCAAGAGGAGAGTCTTGATGAGTTTCTCTTAAAACCATTTTGGGTTGACCATGAACTGTCCTCATCATCTGGCGGACTTGCCTAAACACCATTAAAAAGAGAGACTCAAATTAGGGAGCCACTGTAAGATGCTGCTTAGTTATGAAAAGTGTAGTTATTATCTTTGATTGACAGAGCCCAGATCGTCTGCTGCACAAGTAATATGTTGACACATCATCATTTTCACATTTAGCATTTTTAAATTCAGCATTCGGTGTTCAACATTTAGCATTCCTTGATATTTTTCTGCAAGTACTACAGAAGATGATCCAAGCTCTGATAGACAATGGTGCAATTGGAGACCATCTGTCGGCATAGGCTTTTGGAGTAACTCCTACAAATGATGAAGCCCACTTTCAATGCTACCAAAAGGTGGGCCCAACAAATATAGTTTGTATGGATAAGAAAATGATTCTATGAAAGAAAATAATTATGTCTTTCTTTTTTCAACAATATTGCATTGGTAGGAAATCGAGTCATATGTGCGTCAAATAGGAAAGAAGTTGGTCCGTTTACAACAATTTGCAACATCCAATTACAAGTTCCGACATAAGATAAATAGGATAGATAACTTTGACAATGATGATTGAGGATTGAATTCAGAAGTTAAGATCATTACCTTGACATCAGTGATGTCTACTTTGTTTTCCTTGAGAAAGGAAACAAATTCCTGAAAATTTTCTTCAGTTGGACGGTAGTGTCCGCTATGCGGCCAAACAGCCTACCAAATCAAATAAAATTTAATGGTTCATTGCTTGTAATTCTGTCAAAGATATGAAAATGTTGCTGGAACACATACCTTCAGGACCCCATTCTCTACATCTAATCTTCCAGCAGCTGAAGTGGCTCCTCCAGCAAGAAAACTTGAATGCTGAAAAGTGCCTTTCTTCTTCTGCATAAACAGAATTGACAAAGTAAGTTCATAACAATGCAAATGTACTCGTTCAGTTTTGGCTTGCTGAAATGGAAATTCACCTGGCCAACATATAAATTCTTGGATGTGCTGAGAACAAAAATCCACTTGGAGTCTTTGGGACCTTCACATGTATCAAGAAGCTGCTTTCTCTGCTTGTAGAGAAACTTTCCATCCTCAACTATAACCTCATAGGCCTCCCTTTCTTTCTGCAATGTGATTCAAGACGAAGAACTTATGGTTAACTTCAACTTCTCAAATTTTCTAAAACATCAAGTAAATTGTTTTTTATTTTTAAATGGTCATGTGTGGATGGATGGATCTTTTTGTCTGTTCAAGAGATGGTAGTTATTAACTAATGGGCCTGAGCCATTTGAACGGGTGTCTTCACAACCCTACTTGTGCCCCTTGAACCCATGAAAGGGTGACTAAATCCTTGAAGAGGTGTGAGAGCTAGAGACGCAACGTGTAATCAATTCTACGCCCAATTCATCATCATTAGGCACTTCACCATCTAAGGAATGCCTTTCTGAGTTCTACTCTTCCATTCTACTATCATACACCATATCTTCTGTCATTGCACAATGTATTGATTCTAAGACCAATTCTAGGACCAAATTCTAGAACCAATTGCAGGTCAAATTCTTGACTCAATTCTAATAAATTTTAAGAATTCTCTTCAACTTTTGTTTTTCACTAGTTTTCTATACCTAGCTTTGAGCATTCTCACTCTTTGGTTTACATACCACTGCAGTGGGTGCTAGGGCAGTGTATATTGGATGCATAAGTTCGATTGGAGTCCCACCTGCACAAGTGGGAAATTGTTGTTTTTAAGAGAATTCCTTCATGGTGATCCTTACCCTTGATCCATTTTATACTTCATTAATTTTAGTGACAGATTATAAGAGATTTTTTCAACACTGCTTCCATTTTGCCAAATCCCTTACACAGTGAGTACTACAGCAAGCTTTATGAACAATTCTCACACTAAAGAGGTCTTCAGAGAGATGGAAAAGGGAAGAGGCATACAGGGCCAAGATATTTAATACATTGTTGTTGAAGCTTTGATCGTGGGCATTGATCGAGACTGACCTCTTTCCCCTCCCCCACATCCAACCTGCAATTGTAAAGTTCGGTTCTATTAATCCAATTTACAAAACTTAGTTCCAAAAAGAAAAAAATCAATGTAGAATATTAAAAATATTGTATATAACTACTGCTTACATAAATTCAAGTTGAATAAATAGTTACCTACAAATAACACAGTTCCCTATGTGTGCTACATCCACACAATTGTGTCAAGCATAGGTGCTCTGACAGCTGAAAATGACACCAACATGCATGAAAGATGCACAAAAACCTTGGGCTTATCTTTCTTCGATTGTAGAACATTGTTGGTACTAATTTGTAAAGCAACACTCAAAGTGGAAAAGCAAATGATGGTCCCCACTTGTACATGAGCATATTCAAATGCTGGTATTGCTCTTCCCAAGCCCAAGCCCGTCTTTATTAACAAAGCCCAAGCCTGCCCACAGCCGATAGCCCATCAGACTTTGACATGCTAAATTCCAATCCCACCCATTAGACAAATGAAAAGCCTGACCACCCATTCAAGTTCATTTGTAGAGAGGGGAGAGAGAGAAAGAGGTGTTTGTATTGTAGAACCAGAGAAAGTCACCCATCGTCAAATCTAGGAGATGTAAAGCTAGGATAAAGACTAGAAATGGGAAGGAAATCTAGAAACCTAGTAGAGACTAGAGAGATTCCTTTATGTATGAAAGGAACTTAAGAGTTTTATATAGAATAGGCTATATGGCCTAAAAGCAAGAGGTTTTACAGGTTTTGCACCAAGTCCAAGCCCACCTATTTATAAAATGGGAGTCCAAATCTCTACCTCCGGTCCGAGATATTAATGTGTTCAAATTTGTCAGCTTAGGCTGAGTTCAGAACAAACTTGGTCCTGTTAAGTCCATCACCAGCTTTGCTCGTATACACTCTTCAAGCAATATGAAGTACTTGGGTGCATTTGCATGCGTTACTTTTTGAAACTAATTGATTGGAAAGATGCAGTTAAGCTTACCAATAGAAGAATGGTTGCCTGCTCTCGCAATGGAGCCAATTGAAATAATAAAGGTGGAGATTATGTCCATAACGGTGGCGTGGATCAATCTATCAAAAAATACAGAGAACATCACAAAATGATATGAAGATGCTGAAAAGATGACAAGAAATATGTTCTTAATGTTTTTGCCATTGTTCTATACATGTTACATACCGCCTCAAGCCAATGCTGCAAAGCAAGTTTCTTAGCCACCTTATCTTTGGATAATCCCTTCCCAACCTGAAATGGGAAGTATTAAAATGCTTGGTGCCATCGAAGTATATTATATTTAAGACCAAAAACTCATTATGACATGAGAGTAAGCTACACAATTTTTAAGTTCTCATTGTTACAATTATAAAGGTTGCGGTCGGAATCATACGGATGTCAAATAGGCAATTGGCTCATAAAAAAACTATTTGTCAAATAAGAAACAATATAGCATTTGAGCAATTACCTTAGCAGCTTGATTTCTTGCCCTCGACCAACGAGAGATTGCGGTCTCTGGTTTACTGATGTCGAAAAATGATACAGAATTCTGTTTAAGCAGAGCAAAATCTAATACCTTCCACCTGAAAGAGCCATTCAAAAGGTCACCCATACAAGACATTGAAGTGCACATAAGAGATGATAAAGAGTGGTTTTCTAAAAGAGTATCCCTCTTCACGTGCACCCGTTCTGTAAATTGTTAGTAGTAGTTACACCTATGTTCAATCCAAACTCTCTCACGCACCCTACCCTAGGAAAATTGTTAAACATTCATATTTTACACTTTTGAATTAAATCCATCTTGAGCCCTTATCAGGTGCTCCTAAGAGCATGACTTCCTTTTTTTTTCGAAGGTCATGTTAGAGGGCAGGGTGTGCTATTTAGAGATGTTGTCACGAGGGATGTACATTAAGAAAATTGGATGTCTAAAATTTGTGATTTATTTGATCATTCTTAACCTTGATCAGACTTTTTGAAGGATTATCATTGTCGGAAAGTGATCTTTTTCAAAAAACCAAGTGGAGATGGTTTGTTTGATTGTTGGCAAACTCCAATTTTAAAAGTCTTAAATTTAATGATCTTTTATTATCATGGGAGGGATGCATGAAGTTTCGAAACTGTATTGTAAAGGTGAAGGAGAAGTGGATCCCACCTCTTTTAGGTATATGGAAATTCAGTATTGATGGGGCTTCCAAAGGGAATCCGGGCCAGCAGGGATTGGCGGAGTACTTCGAAATCATAGAGGTGAAATTTCTATTATGTTCACTGAATCGGTGGGAGTAAAAAACTCCAATGAGGCTGAAATTCTTTGCATTAGGAAAGCTCTTCTTATTTGGAAGATTCTTGGTCAAGGCAAATTGATTGTAGAAGAGAATTCTGTTAATGCTTTCAAGTGGGCATCGGGATTGAGGCGACCACCTTGGAGACTGACTGACGTGGTTAAGGAAGTGAAAATCTTGGCAAGAGAGATGGACGTTTTGCTAAAGTTGGACGAACAGCTAATGTAGTGGCAGATTATTTCGCTAAACTGGGAGTTGACAACCATTAGATGAGAGTTTTTCTTATTTAATTCTGCTTCTTGTTTTATGTTTGTTGTTTCTCTTATTTTCTTTTGGTCTATCCCTTTTAGACCCTTTTTTTGTACTGTTTCTCTCTTTTAATGAATATTTTTTCGTGACTGCTCAAAAAAAAAAAAAGATCCAAATTTCGATCTAATAATGAGTATGTTAAATCCAACAGTGAAAATCACTTAAATCAATGCTTCAAAGGGTCTTCTTGATAATTCAAAGGTAGATTAGGTGTGTGGAAGGTTGGAATTGACAAAATAATAGGACCTACCTTCACAAAAAAATATTTTTACTCATGGTTAATACCAGAAAAACTCATCCATCTCAAGACATTGATTACAATTATTACTTTCAGAACTAAAGAGATTTACAAGACCATGAAAAAGTAGACCCTACACTTTAAGACATTCAGTTGAGTAAATGGAAGAAAGAATCACGTACCAGTGCTGCTCTACAAGGACAGCACAATCAGCAAGCTGCCTCCTGGTTCGAAAGCTTTTGTAAACTTTCTGCAATTTCACTGCTGCTTCATGTGAGAGGCGTTTTGGAGTCAGTGGCCGAGGTTCAGGAATCCTTTCAGTTGTAGTGTCTGGCTCTGTGTCACGAATCTCTCCATCCTTGAAGCTAGTTGATTTTAATGCATTTTCCTTAGCTAAAGGAGAATTGACCGAAAACCCAGTTTCCGGGTGAAATGGATCCCGTGCTCTTCGTTTGAAGCTCACGGGTCCACCTCTGAGCATTTTTCCAGACCCATAAGATTTCAGTATATTTGATTTAGCATCCCGCCCATTGAAACTGAGTGTTCGCCGTGCGCTCTTCACATCACCACCACCTTCCTTAAGACTAATGGATCTCAAAAGGACAGCTTCAAGGGTATCATCCAAATCATCAAAATCAGCAAAAGGATAGGAAAATGATATTCCCATTTGATCCAGAAGAGATTTATCTCTTAAACTGCACCTGATAAAAGGCCTACTTGTGAACCCAAAATAAATAAATAATCAAATATTCAAGTAAGATAGAACTAAACTCGGAAATCAAAAGATGGAAAGCTTTACAAACAAAAAGGGCATTTGTACCAAATCATGCAGAAGTATCATTTTTAAACATTCTAACAGAAAAGAAATTATAAAGCAGAGCAACAAACGGAAAGATGCTGGAGACTTCAAACCAAGGAATTCAAAGGAAAACATGATTATGATGAATATAAATATGGAAATGAAAGGAGAAAGTGTAAATAAAAATGTCATTAATAAAATCAACTGCCAAATGCATCATACAGATCTAAGGGATATTGAAATGCATATCTCCATTTCTGTCCAACGAAAGAGAAAACATTAAATACAAACAACATATATAGAATCATTTTCCCTCAACTGTATGCAAGTAATAAACACCACCCCAAATAAGGAAAATCAAATCCAAGGTAGCTAAACAAAATCAATTCCTCTAAACAGCAGCATAGTTACGCCATTAGTCGCAGCCTAAAACATACATAATCTCTGGCTAAACAGCATTTGAGTAGTGCTTAGGTTGATCAAGCACCTAAAAAGACCTACTGCATTGAAGCAACTCATGAACAAAACACGTTTTCGTTAAAAACCATGAAATCCAAAAATGCATAGAAAATAAGCAAATCTTTTTCATTCAAGTTCATAATATCAAAAAAATTAGAAAAAGCAAATAACACACCTTTTAGATTGATTAGTCAAAGTCATCAAATACACCAAAAAAATGATATGCAAGTAAAATTAGGCTCAATTTAAAAAAACAATGAGACGTTGTCTCCTTGTGATAGCAGAGCCTGGGATAAAGTTTTCATCTAAACATCATCAAGCATAAAAATATGTTATCATTTGTGAGAATGAATTGTAAAAGGAAAGGAAAAGGTTGAAGAAAATAAGCAAAACCCATTCTCATTTAAATAAAATACATTAGTTTATTTTTAAATTAACGGCAGAAAATCATCCCATTCAAAGAAAATACAAACAAAAATACAAAATACATTGTTCATCTTATATTCAACTGCAGAGAATCATTTCATTCAAAGAAAGCATAAAGAAAACCATTCACTAACAACATAAAATCAATATATTCAAACGTTATTTATTCCATTTGGCAGCACCAAAACAACTCATCCAAAGGAAGTAAACAAAACCCATTTCCCATTGGATTCAAATTGGCATCATATGTACCTTTATTTAGACCTTCTAAATCCTCCTCAGAGATGGAAAGAGAGGTGAGGAGAGATTCGATTTGGGCAGAGAATGATGAAATGAAGATACTAAGAACAAACCAGTTGAAGAAAAAGGTTGATGGGGTACATGAAATGCAAGACGACAGTAGAAGATGGCGATTGATTTAGAAAACAGGAGGCAAGAAATTAGAGATTCCCTCCCTTTGTTGGCTATGGGCATTTTTTCAGATTCATGTTTTTCAAAGGGAAATGAAGGCTGGTTTCTTAGCTATTTTTGTTCATCTAATCTGAGAGAGTGAGGAAGGGAGAGTACAGAGCCGAAGAGACTCCAACCACGTGTCTTTGACTCCAGTAGACGTTTGATTCAAACCATCCAAGGCCAACGACCATGGCCTGCTTTCTCTCTTTTATCTTTGGTTGGGGGTAAAAGTATTATTTGTAAATAGATGAATGGATAAATTATTCACGAAGGCTTTTGAAAAATGGAACTTACATTATTATTTTATCTTTTAATTCTTACATATTTAAATAACTTTGTAAAATAAATATTTTTATTTATAATATTTAATTCAACCATGAAAATGCACTAAATGAAAAAGGATTGGTTTGACGATGAAAATGGTGGTCTCACCAAGTGAAACCTTGAGTTCGAGTTATGTTCACTCTTTCGAACCACTCTTAAACAAGTGTGTAGATTGAAAGGTTAATGCATGCTTGTGGGATTAATCTCACCTCTAATGTAAGATGGAGATACACATTTAAAAAAAAAATGTATATAAATCAATCAAGTCATGACTAAATCTAGAGAAAAAAAATCAATATTTTATCAAATCAAAGTGGACAGTCTATTTAGACAATCATGGAACTATAATAGCAAATAAGGAAAACTAATAATTTAAGTGAAAGAGAATAAAAGAAAAATAAAATAAATAAAAATTACAATAGTTTTTTAAAACCAAAACTATCTTGAGAACTTACTATCTTAGGAATTGGTTCAAATCCAACACTTCAACCAGGTAAATTTGCCTAATTCATTTAGTTTTTAAAAGATCAGTAGATAGGAATTTGTTATATAAAGTGTTTGTAGCCTTTGTTACAATATAGAGATCAATAGTTTTAAGTTTCATTAGTGTAAATTGTTAACATTATATATGTAAAATAATTTCTTAAACTATATCCTATATGTGCGCAACTTTTATATAAAAACTTTAAAATGATAATAATAGTGATGATGATAACAACAACGTTATTATTAAGTATATAAGTGAGGGAAGTTCAAAATAAATTAGTCATCGACTAACATATACAAATAAACTTAACTTATTTGGGTCGAAAATATCAATGATCACTTGTTGTCCACTCGAGATCTTGAATTTTTTTAGATATTGAAAATTTTAATCCAAGGGAATTAAGATCCATCAAACACACCATATACAAATTTTTTTTTTTTTAAATATTAAAAACACTTTTAGTCTTCTTCAAATTTATTTAAACTCACTTGATTTAAAATAAAAAAATGACAATAGATATTTATGGTTAACAAACCACGGGAACAAGACTCAATAAAATACTTTTATTAGAAAAATTATGAAAATAACCTCATATTATCCAAAATAGATTTCTCTAATATATAGATTTTTTTTAAACTTTTAGATAAAACATAAAAATCAATAGTATTTAAATGAGAATAGTGATTTATAAAAAGGGTAGTGATTCAAGTTTTTTTTTTTTCTCTAATGAAAAGGATAATATGTTAATTTTACGCATATTACTATTTAATTACTAAAAGTATACAAAAGTGTTTTCTATAAAAATAAGAGTGTCCATAAAAATAATTGAATATAAATTAAAAGCACTTTTTTGATATTATAAAATGATAACTTTATAATTTCAATTATTCACATAACATTATAAATAAAAGATAATGCTTCGCTTATAGTAGTAGAAGCTATATTTATATAATGGACTAGTTAGTCTCATTAATCAAATATATAATTATAGATTATTTTAGGATAGTAATTTTTGGACTATGAACTTTCTCTGCACCAAATTTTAATGAAATTTCAATTTTAAATTTGATCCGTCGTGAGAAAAATTCATAATACAAAAACCACTGCATTCATTTTAAAGAAAAATTGAGACAAAAAATAGTTCTCACTCATTTGGTTAAATTACATTTAACTTAATAATTATTTTACTGTTGATTTTAATGAATCTAAATCTAACGACTAAAAATAAAAAATTTATTTTAAAATAGTCTATACATCTAAATTCAATAATATAGTGTTTATTGACTGACAATATATATATATATATATATATAATATAATATAATTTTTTATTATTTTGTAAAAGTAAAAGTAATTATTTCCCATTCATAAACATTAAACAGGGTCTTCCGCTGGATTGTAGATTAAGAATTAAAGTTTCTTAAATGTATTTTAAAAATTAAAGTGTCTCACAAAAATATTAAAAAACTAAATTACATGGTCTTTTTTTTTCGCTTAAAATTTTTTTTCTTTATTTTGAATTATCTCAGACACGTGTAACTCAAAGATAAGTGGTCTGTCTCAATGGATTTAGGATAAGAAAAGGACCCACCAGATCAACGGCTTGGATCTACTCAATTTTCAGAATCTATCTCTACCTTCCTTGCTCCGCTCATTCACTATAAATAAGGGGAAGGTTCTGGAATTCCATTCGTTCGAAGAAAATTAAAAGAGGGCAGAAAGAGAAGGAAGTCGTTTCTGGTGACATCTGCTGCTTTTCGGGTAATTTGCATTCTCCTCTTCTCTTATTTCTTTAATCCGTGTGGATGAATGGAATGGAAAGTTTTCTTGATTCTTTTCATAAAAACAGAAACTTGTCTAACCTAATATTATTAAAAACTGATTATTTTCTGGAAAACTGCTTTTTTTTTTTTTTCTATGAATCCAAACGTAGCACTTACTCATGTAGGATTCCTAGGGTTTTATCAGATCTCCTTCTCAATTTTGCATCCTTCGGATCAGATGAAAGAAATGGTTAGTGATTTCGTTCTTAATTTGATGGATATTGGTTTACACGACTTTTCGCGCTTTAAGTTAGGGTTTCCTTCCGCTTTTCATTTTCCTTTATTCTTTAGTGAAAATCTATGAAGTTGTGTCCAGTCTTTTACAAATTGGAATGAATTTCATGCGTTTCTCTCAACCTAAACTAGATCTGAAACACTGGCTTTTTTCGTTTGAGCGGAGAAAGGGTTGGTGAGAGAGATTTCACTTCGTGGTCTTATTGTTCTCCAGTCTACTTTAAATTCGTAGTGTTGTGTATATGCATCCATTCCCTGAAAGGGTCCCATAGATTCTTTGCATAAGAGCTGTATGTTTTCAGGAGCATTGTTGTGGCAGAAGCATTGTTATTGTTTGGTTTAGATGCATGCAAAGGAAGAACATTCTTGGAAAGAAACCATTTTTAACCCAAAATATGGTTAAGGCCCACTTTTGAGAAAGTATTTTCTTCACATGCATCTCAACATATTTGTCTCTGAAATAATATCTCTTGGAGTGATGCTAGAATGACAATAAAGTGGATTGTAACTCTTATTACGAAATCATGTTGGATACTGAAAGAACATGCATTAACACAAGGCTATTGTATAAGAATGCCCTTTTGTTACAGAAAACGTGCTATGGTATGGAGAAAAGTGCACAATATTACAAGAGAAATCCAAGTTACTATAAATTTGCAGGTGCATGCCATGAAAGGTGAGGTTGTACTGAGAAAGGGCCTTGAAGAAAAACTTCACTTGGCAATGAATGGTTGATTGGATGGAATTGGAGTCTTAGTGTGCTCGATTCTTTTCATTGTCAAGTGATAGTGGTTAGAAATGATGCTTGTCAGATTCGTTGGTTTTGTAACGAAGTATCCATAGTAGTCAAGGCACAAGGCGCCAATGGTCCTGGAGCCTAAGGAGCACAACACATGACCAGAGAAAAGTGCGTCTAATTTTTCTGGGTGCACTTATTAAGATCCTTTAGAAATATATGTAGTGTGTGCTCGATTATTTTCATTGTCAAGTGATAGTGGTTAGAAATAATGCTTGTCAGATTCGTTGGTTTTGTAACGAAGTATCCATAGTAGTCAAAGCACAAGGCGCCAATGGTCATGGAGCCTAAGGAGCACAACACATGACCAGAGAAAAGTGCGTCTAATTTTTCTGGGTGCACTTATTAAGATCCTTTAGAATTATATGTAGTGTGTGCTCGATTCTTTTCATTGTCAAGTGATAGTGGTTAGAAATAATGATTGTCAGATTCGTTGGTTTTGTCACGAAGTATCCATAGTAGTCAAAGCACAAGGCGCCAATGGTCCTGGAGCCTAAGGAGCACAACAAATGACCAGAGAAAAGTGCGTCTAATTTTTCTGGGGGCACTTATTAAGATCCTTTAGAATTATATGTAGTGTGTGCTCGATTCTTTTCATTGTCAAGTGATAGTGGTTAGAAATAATGATTGTCAGATTCGTTGGTTTTGTCACGAAGTATCCATAGTAGTCAAAGCACAAGGCGCCAATGGTCCTGGAGCCTAAGGAGCACAACATATGACCAGAGAAAAGTGCGTCTAATTTTTCTGGGTGCACTTATTAAGATCCTTTAGAATTATATGTAGTGTGTGCTCGATTCTTTTCATTGTCAAGTGATAGTGGTTAGAAATAATGATTGTCAGATTCGTTGGTTTTGTCACGAAGTATCCATAGTAGTCAAAGCACAAGGCGCCAATGGTCCTGGAGCCTAAGGAGCACAACAAATGACCAGAGAAAAGTGCGTCTAATTTTTCTGGGGGCACTTATTAAGATCCTTTAGAATTATATGTAGTGTGTGCTCGATTCTTTTCATTGTCAAGTGATAGTGGTTAGAAATAATGATTGTCAGATTCGTTGGTTTTGTCACGAAGTATCCATAGTAGTCAAAGCACAAGGCGCCAATGGTCCTGGAGCCTAAGGAGCACAACATATGACCAGAGAAAAGTGCGTCTAATTTTTCTGGGTGCACTTATTAAGATCCTTTAGAATTATATGTAGGTTCATGTTTATTGCATCAATATTAACAAATTATAATACTAATCAGCCATATTAACAAATTGGAATACTTATCATCCAATGCACCAAAATATATTGGCAACCAAGTTTGCAAGCATATTATATGAGCATGTATTAACAATTATATTATTCAATAATTAGAATTTCTAATTTACTAATCATTACTTCATCTTAACTTTAATATTTGTCAGCTATTACAAAAACACCTAAAAAATGAGCTTATTATAGGAAAAAAAGCTGTCTAAATGAAATAGGTGAGAGCCTAGGATCAAATGTGCTGATTGAGGCACAAAATGGGTCTGGAGTCTAGGTGCAATTAAGATGTGCCGTTGACCACTTTAAATTCAATTATAGGAAAGTATGTTGGCTAATTAGTAAATGGAGAATGCACCAGGTTCCCTATGGGAATCGGTGATTGTCTACTACTTTGATAGGGCATGCAGATTGAGGATGTTCTTATCTAAAAATGTTGTTCACATGTTCTTGCATAAATATCCTAGTATCATTGATTGTCATAAGTTGATTGAAATGTGCCTGATAATAAACCATATGGTGGGTATCCAACATGGTATCCATCATAAGGAGATGTGCCTCACATGTAACTTAAACTATGTTCAGGATGGCCTGAAATACTACTGTTGTGGTTGGGCTTATGTCCAAATGAAGTGAAGTGTGCATGGGTGAGAGTACTAGGATGGGAGGCCTCTTGGAAGTCTTCATGTTGCACCCCTTAAAAGTTCAGGAGCCTACACAAGTTGGACATCTTGTCTAGTGGCATGATGACTCACTTTATTTTATTCAAGTAGGGGGGTATTTTCTTATTTTCTAGAAACCAATGATGAGAGCATGGTTGTTAAAATCTTACGATACACGATTCGTATCTTACGATTTATACGATATGATAAGATGAACGATTCGTATCTATCAACAAATCTTACGATTCATATAAATAATAGAATTATGGGGTTATTAGGAGTGTGAAACCATGAAACATTTCGTTTTAATGGTTTTTAAGGCCTGAGTTGATGAACATTTAAGACCTTTCGATTTTTTGAGGGTCTTTTTAGTTCATTATTGACTTTTCACAGTATAATTGGATTATATATTGGTCTTGTACTTTTGGGAGTTAGATCATTGAAATTTAAGCTCAATGAACTAATTATATAGAATTCACTTAATACTGAAAGAAAGTTGGAGAAATGCTCATGTTATTACATTTTAACTATATTTTACGTTATTTCATATATTAAATATTTTTGAGGAAAAACACTTATGAATCTTACGATTCTATGATTTATGATACACGATTTGCGATTCAAGATGTATTAATGATTTACGATACGATTTGATTTTCACAACATTGGATGAGAGGAGATTAAAAATAGATCCTTCTCATCTTGCCACCTAAAGGTGAAAGCCACCACAAACAAATAGAGAGAGAGAGATTGATTGCTTTGCAGGACCATCAATTCATGTGCTTACTACTTTAACAATTGACCTTGCATGACCCGGCTGTGACTTCCCCAGTTTGTTGTTTGTCATGAATATTTAACCATTCATAAGCTGTTGTATTCCACATTTGTGACAAGATTCTTTAAAATGTAATATATTTTTGTCTACTCCTTCGTTTCATGGACTGTCTAAAGGTTAAATTAATGTGCAGAAATGAGGGGAAGAAGCTATAGCTACAGTCCTTCGCCACCTAGAGGTTACAGCAAAAGAGGACGAAGCCCTAGTCCTAGAGGTCGCTATGGTGGTCGTGGTAGAGATGTTCCTACTAGCCTTTTAGTTCGCAACCTTCGCCGTGATTGCAGGTTTTTTTTTTTTTTTTAACTGTTTTCCCCCTTTGTCATTGTAGCAATAATTGGTTGAGTTAATAAGTGCCATTCTCTTTCCCCGTTTTGGCTTCTAAACCATATTAGTACATATATTTTGAAGTCACTTGCTATGAACACTCTTTAAAGTCCATTTTGTCCAAACAAATGAGGAAAGGGAAAGAAGAGGGATTGAATTTTTTTGGGGCAAAATGGGTATTTCACTTATTTTTGGTACACCTAGGATAAAAGTGTTGGTGCACCGGTCACTTCCCGAAAACTATGTTAACTTAATTAAATAGAAAAAGAACACAGCTGAAAGATTTGTAACTGACAAACTATGAAAACCTTTCAAGTCATTATGGTCATGCACTTTGCATTGAAATATCACATTATCCCACTTCCAAAGGAAAAACCAAAAAACACTTACCGTCATTATTTTTTCCAAACTAGGAATACAACCGACAAAAAATGCAATTAAAGAAAATATAGCCAAGAAACTGTAACGGACAAATGAAAATACCAACCGAAAGATAAACTATATGATCATAAGCCTTATAACTGAGTAGGCCTTTTCTGGTTTGTAAGGAACTGCTTGCATTTGGAGTTTTACCTAACACTATCGTATTCAGGGAGAAGTGGGGTTCTTGGGGTTCTCGATCATTAAAAAAAAGGCCTTTTCCAGCCGAGGCACATATTGTGTTCTTGGCAGATCTAGGGAAGTTAAGAATATGCCTTTTCACGAATTTTGGACTTGAGGGACTTTTTTTTTTTTTTATGAAAGTATAAGACACCTATACTTAACATGGAAAATTTTGCCAACATTTCCATCAATACAATTCACTTTACCCCACCCCCCAAAAAAAAACAGAGAAAGAAAGATGTTGGACCTAATGGGAAGAGGGACAAGATGGGAATTTAGGATGAGGGGTGAAATGGGTGGCAACCATTAATGGTAAGAGGATGGATGTAGAAACTAAAAAGAGCCGCTGTCTTAGTTGAGAAAAGGGTAGATTGTAAGGATGTGTACCTTCGCAGAAGGGTAGGCATTCTAGAGATCTCCAGGTTGGTCCACTATAGCCCGGGAGGTTTTTCCCACCCAAGCACAATGCATGCATTTCTTAAACAGGCTGAACTTTCAAGCCCCAGCTACCTATCAAGGTCGGTTGGCTTAGGTTTTGTCTCAGATTGGGATTTTGACCCTTGACCACTCTACTTTATAAAGATCTCTAAAATGTTGATATTGAATAAGCTCATTCATTCTTCTGCCAAACTTCTTGAGCCCTCATAAGTAGTTGATTGTGCTCTTTCATAATTCGCTTCCAGTGAGTAATTGTTTATGTAAGTAAACAGTTTTATGGTGCAGTTAAATGTTCTCCTTAATGAAAAGGTGCCCCAATTTATATTTCATCGGTTTTTTTCTCTCATCATTTTCCATCCATTTATTCATTGTAGACCTGATGGCTTCTTGTTATGATGGTTTATAGGTTTCTAGATAAAATGCAATCACGTTAGCTCCATTTTCATGCAATATTATGTACATTTTTCATGCACTATAATATCATATGTGCATTTTTAGTCTCTTCTTCCATACCACCTACATTTTATTTTGTCTTCTGTTGTTACAGGCCAGAAGATCTTCGAAGGCCATTTGGACAGTTTGGTCCTCTAAAGGACGTCTATTTGCCACGAGATTATTATACGGGGTAATTTAACTGTCTTTGAAGAGAGCCAATTTATGGAATGTTTTCGAGTTGGTACTTTCAAACCCTTTGTAAAAGGAGTTCAATGAGTAGGTCGATCGTCGATGGGCTGTGTATCGTTTATGTTAGTTTTTAAGTTGTTTTGCTTGTCCTTAATGGATATACCATATTCAATCCAGCAAAAGTGGCAACTGCACTTAGTGAATTACTGAAGTGACAGAGCTAAATTTGGTGGTTCTTTCTGATCTGCTCCCATTTACTAATGCCAGAAGCCCTTTCCGGAAAAAAAAAAAAGAATTAAAAAAGAAGCTAATGTCACAAATAGAATGACGATCTGGCATCTTGATTCATACTCTTCCAAGAAATGTTGGCATAGCTTATGTGTTTTGCTGTGAATGCCCAACTTATTTATGTAAGAGCCATATAGAAAATTCATGAATGAGAAGTGATTTTTTTTTGTTGAATGGTAAAAATAGTAAAATACTTGAAAAACAGTAAATTGATACTCAGGTCTTGTTTTCTGTGTCAATGCATATCTGGCACACAGAAGTGCTGGAATTCTCTGGAAAATGCAGTGACAACTGGCCTTAATATTTCTTAGTGTGTGCTTGAAAGACTAAGGCTGCGTTTGGATGGGGGTTGGTACTCAACTTTTGAAAACCCTTTTCAAGGGAGGGGTTTTCATGTTTTACTTGGGGTGACCCCTGACCAGGGGGTACCCAGTGCCTCCGCTCAGTGAACACCTTTGTCCTCTCTCTCTCTCTCTCTCTCTCTAAACACCCCATTCTTTCTCTTTCTCACTATTGAGCTCTACTCTCTTTCTAAGACCTATTCTATCGTCTCTCTGTCTCTCCTCTCCATCTCTTTTCCCATGGGATCTCTTTCTCATTTCTATCTATCCCAGTTCTACCTGTACGAGTCCAATATTCAAATTTCCTTCATCCCTCCAATCTCTCTCCTACTGTTATCTTGTGTATTTTATTAATTCTTCATTCTTTGAAATTTAAAATATTTCCATTGTTTTAAAAAAAATATGAGCTCAATTTGTATGCATATTTCCCAACTTCTTTAGTGACTCTCCATTTTCTCTTTGATAACTGTTGGCTGAATTTAAATATCTATTGATCAGTTTCACAGATTTCTATTGTATACTATGGAGCTAATTTAGATGACTATGAGCTTAAAGTTGGTTATTTATTCATTACTTATTCAATTTCACATTAGGGAGATGTTGAAAGATAGCCCTAGTAGGAACAAAAATGAGAGATGGTTAAGGTGGTTCTAACATGTAACTGGTTCCAGCATGTACGATAGAAAACCACCTCAAATGGATGAGATTAGTGGATTTTATGATAATGATGATGACAATGGCTAAGGTTCGAAGTTGGAACTTTGCTCTCAATTTTCGTTGGGATGACTTGGAGTAGAATTTAGATGTTCAATTTCCCATTTCTAATTTAATTCTTGTGGATTTTTTTTTGAAACAACACTAGTTTCTACAAATGCCACTATTTCAATCTAGCAGATTTTTTTTTTTTTTGAAACAACACTAGTTTCTACAACTGCCACCATTTCAATCTAGCAGATTTCTCTTACAGTTGTCCAACAGCAACACTTAATTCTTACAAGGTTTTTATCTACAAGATTATAATATTACAAGATCTGGATCTGACACTTTCATTATCTGCAAGTTGCCAAATACATTAGATCAGGGCTATGTTTGCTGTTGGATTGAAGCTGTCGTCATTCCTAAATAAAATCTGAATAACAGTTTGGGAGATCTACCATCCTTGGAGGCCTGAATAATATAAAGATGACTTTTAATCCAACAATGAATGTTGTTTGTACCTTTGCTTGCATTAGTCGCTCCTTACATCTATCACAATTGCCATTGTGATGACACGGTTTTTTCTATGATCTACATTTTTTCATTTGCAATTTGGATTTTTTAATTAAGATTGTTGAGATTTAACAGTGAAAATAAAGTTTTGAAGACATCAGCAAGTTTTAAGAGTTCTGTTGAAGAGGATGTAGTGTTTGTGAAGATAAGAGTGGCTAGTGAGAGAAGAGGTTGTGTTTGAAGTTGTAGATGTTGAAGATATTGAAGTCTTTGAAGATTTTGAAGTGATCTTTTAAATCTGTGTGCAAGGTCAGGCCATGTGCATGCTTTAATTGTATTGCATGAAGTACCAAGAGCATCCATTCTTCTAATCCTCTACGTTTTTTTGGGATTGTCTGGCTGGTTTCACTGATCGGCTCTGTTAACCATCTAATTTTAATATGGTGTTGCCATGATGTTCTTTTTTGCTTTCTAACTTTTGACACTGTAAATTTTGTCTGGTGCAGAGAACCACGTGGCTTTGGCTTTGTCCAATATGTGGACCCTGCTGATGCGGCAGAAGCTAAGTACCAAATGGATGGGCAAATGTTTCTTGGCCGGGAGCTGACTGTTGTATTTGCAGAAGAGAACAGAAAGAGGCCAGCTGACATGAGGGCAAGAGATCGAGTTAGGTAAAACTTCATTTCTTTGCCCTTATTTCCACAATTGCAGTTTTTTTTTTTTATTCTTGGCTCTTCATTTTCCTCTTGTTTTCTCTTTTAATAAAATTTTCTTGGTATCTTTCAGAAAAAAAGGTATTTTCCTGATCACTGTCATCTCATTTATGCTGTATTGGTTCATTGCCATTTTTAGTATCCAAGAAATGCTTCACTTTTAAAGTTCCATCTCATTTGCAAATATGTTTTTGTGCATGTTTGCACCAATGTTTTAAAACCTGGCCCGTGGAGCAACCCATCTTAGAGGAAGGGTGGGTTAAATAAGGTTCAACCGGCTTATCCCATAGTGAAACCCGGTCAAACTCGTGCTATTAATATAATATTATGAATAATATTAAATTATTAACTAAGGTTATATTTCATAAAAATATATTCTTTCTCTCACAAATCTTAATTTACTGTGTTTTTTTAGTAGTAGGGGTCGAGGGTATGATTCTCGGCGTCCACGCTATTCTCGCTCGCCATCTCCTCGACACAGAAGGTATCGTACCCCTAGCCCTGAGCGGTCACCTTCACCACGGGAAAGGGCTTACTCAAGGTGAGACAATGTTAGTTTGCCTCTTAGGGTGTAACTCATCTATTATTCTTCAGTAGTTAATACATTGGTCTTGCTCATCTCATGTTATAGATCTGTTTCACCGCAAGACAGGAGGTACCATAGAGGACGGTCTTACTCGAGGTCTCCCTCCTATAGTTATTCAAGGAGTCAGAGCCCAGAAGATTATTCAAGGAAGCATCACCGAGAAAGGTCGGCATCCTACAGCCAGTAACAGATAGAGTGCAAATACCTATATCTCCTAGGTTTTTTTCCTTGAATTTCGTCCATAGTAGTTAGTTAAGATTGAATGAATATGGGGTGGTGTTTCTGTACTAATTAGGACCATAGAAATGATCACAGATTTGGTAGCACTACTTGAAATTTCCAACCTTGCATGTTTCAGTTGTGTTGTGAATTTGACATGTTTTTCCTTGTGGACAAATGATGATTGTTCTGTAGAATGAAGCATTCATTAGTACACCTGATATGAAGAAGGGAGGATTACCAACTTACAAGAGTTTCTAATACAGTTGGTAAGATGCTCATCTTTGCATCTGCAAGGTCAGAGCTCTGTGTCCTATGGGGATTAGATAGGCAGTTGGCCTATAGAAACAATTTACCAAATCCAATTTAGAGGTTCTAATCATAGAAAGATGGGATAAATGGCTCTGATGAAGATGAAGGCTGGCTCTTTGGAAGGGGATCCAAGAGAGATTTCATGTTTAAATGTTTGCAGGAGCCCACTTCTCACTCACGATGTTAGCTGTTCAATGATTCGATTTTGCAAGAGAAATTTCATGTTGTAGGGGACCAACTGAATGTAGCCAAGTGGTTATATTGTGTAATTTTATGGCTCTTTCGTTGCATTGGTGCCTTATTAATGTGCTGCTGGTCGATTGAAGATTATGGTGGTGTCTGTTCCATCAATATGGCAGAGGACAATCAGTCAGGTTTTTGGAGTTGAAAAATAGCTATTATGGAATATGCCTGTTTGGATGGACCATGCACTGTACTTTGGTGTCGGCTTGGCATCTTATCTTTTCTTGTATATATATGTCTGTATGTGTCTTCTAGTTTTTGAAGAAGCAGCTTCTTCTGTAGAAATGATTCAAGGGCAGTGAACGTCCATAATGTCGTTATTTCAGGAGGGTTAGTCTGATCGTATTTGGCCTTTCTAAAACACCCCAACAGTGAAGAAGCTAGCTATGTTTTGACATGACGTGCGGGCCGATGAACTCTGGGCATCATCCTGTCAACTGTAAGCTTAAGTTCAGTTGATTCAGTATACAGTGCGTGAAGCCCACATGTTATGGTGCCGCTCAGATGGGCTCTCATAGGCTTCTTGCAAGTCTGAGTCCGAGCATGTAGAAAATTGGCTCAGTCTGAGCCTGACCTGGCAGGCTGGGTTCAAATTGAGGGACAACCCTGGTCTCATATATATCTAAAATGATATACGTTGAGTTGGTTTTAGGCTCAGTCTATCTGAAAAAGGTTTATGCATTTTTTTTTTCCCTTCAAATCTTTGGAAATTTTTTAAAAAATTATGCTTAAATGGTCACCATATTCTGTATCAATGCATGACTATCAATTCTATATTTTTTGCCTGTTTGAATGAACGACATCCAATTCATTTAAGTGCAATTGTCCTCAAAGAACGAGCATCCAGGAAAAGAAGCTTGTAATAATTTACAGTGTTCAGAGGTTCGTAAATTATTTAAATATTTGTTAACATAAATTTGAATTTGTAATACAATTTTTTTTCAAGAATGTGTTTAGCCCTTTCATGGCTGATAAAAAGAACAATTCAGTATTTAAAGAGCCAAAAACCCTTCAGTCAATATTTAAATTTTTATCGTCCACCGGACAAAATTTCAAGAACGGATTTAAGGTATACTGAGTAACTTCACTATCTTCAAAATCGCGTAAAATCAGAATTTAAATTCACGAATAGGTGCTCGCTATCGATAGTCAAGCTTCGAGTTTCAAATTTCGGACAAAATCAGAATTTCCAAACCCCTGCTCCATAGGAGATACTTGTAGAACTTTTTTTTTTAACAAAAAAAAGAAAAACGAAGGGGTTTAAGTATCTAGAATTTTTGCAACATAATTGTATAGTTTGTTATCTAAATATAGTTCGTTTATATTATCTTAAGAAAACAAGAAAAATCTGGAAATTGTTGTAAAAAACTGAAAAATACAAAAAATTTGTAGAATTATGATATAAATGATTTACAACACAACTATATAATTTATTTCAAAATATTCTAGAAATTCTTAAATATCTTTTTGTAGAAGAATAAGAAAAATTACATGAAACCAATTAATTCAAAATTTAATTACCTTAGGATGAAAGATTTGTGAGATGGCTTACTGCCTTAGAGTGATATACGCCTCCATAAATTTAGGCACTGTAAATCAAAGATTAGAGATTATAGAGGAGAAAAATGATGGAAGATTGGAAAAAACAAGAGAGAAGATGACGGTTGCTTCTCTTGATACACCTATGATATTTGACAATAAGAACATGGAAAGCAAAAATTAAGTTTGACCAATTAAAAAATTTAATGATTAAAAATAATTTGAAGTCACCAAATTTTGAGAATCATAACATATATGGCGTGATTGATCTAATTAAATTGAGAAAAGAAAACCCCTAATTACCTCAGCACCAACTAAAAATATGACTGCATGGAAGTATCGTACTAATTCAGTGATGGCAGAAGATTGCTAAATGGGATAGAAGTCTAATAGGGGCACTTGTCCACTGGAAATTTTTGTGAAGCGCGCTACTGTATTATCTTCTCTTACTGAAATGATGCAGAAAGTTACTACCAAAAGGGGGGAAGAACATGATGCAGAAAGAAGATAAATAAATAGATCTCAATGGAAAAATAGATCAATTTCATTCAAAAAAAAGGAAAAGAAAAGAGAAAGAATCGATGGCAAAATCAAAGTGTAGTGATTACAAAAGTAGCAGCATTTTTCTTCCTAATCACCAGTCATGCATCGTTGACAGCGGCACCTGAAACCAAACCCTTCAGAGAGGATGGCTTGTCGAGCATTATAATCCAAGCTAGCATCAATATAGCAGATCCGGAGCTCCTCACCTGTCATCAACCAAGAATTATAATGCACCGATCATTAGATCGCAGACTGCTAAAAACTGGAAGCAGTTTCAGACCCTTGAGAGGATAGATTGCTTGTAGAAGTACACAAGTTTTGAATTCCTAAAATTGGGCCCATGCACGAATATCTCCAATAATAACATTGATAACCATCATTTGTAACCCATGATATGATAGAATAAGGGTTAAGATTGAATATGTAGCACCTTTTATATTAGATATTATCCCGTGCATTGGCAATGAACAATAGGGAACCAACTCAGTAGCTTAGATGAATGAATCATGGGTGCCCTTTGTGAAGAAGGAAAAAATGATGAACTTTATATATGTGCTGAGCACTGCATAGAGTTTTATGGAAACCTGCTTCGACATCACGGAGAGCCTTTAATTTTGCATTCGCAGTATCAATCCATATCATATTTGCATTTGGATCTGAAAAAAAAAATCCATTTAGTTAACCTAAAACTTCTGTCATAAAACGGATTAGTTTACCAATAGGTCAACCCATGCAGTACTCTTCCTAATGGATGAAAAACTGTACTCTCACTCTCCAAAATAACAAGAACGACAACAAGAACAGCAACAAATTCATTATATAACCTTACCACAGTCATGATTGTAGAATGATGGAAGCATATAAATGGCATTTCCAACAGCAGACTCAGCAAGAACAGAAGCCGCTGCTGCTGAAAATAGATCTTCATGTGAACCACCAACCAACTCAATACGAAATGCATTGATACGGATCCGTGCGAGGACACCAATGTACCATTGTTTAGTTAGAACTAATCATGTCAAAGAAGCCCATTTCTTTATAGGATGCTATGGTTTGGCCAGAGGCAGCAACATAGCATACAATGAAGAGGTGACATTAAGATGAATCATATCTTCAACAAAAAGGATACAGTCCATCTTTTCATCAAACCCTGCCTTCAACAAAGTGCCCCTAAGCAATTCAAACTCCTCTTCCATCTAGCAATTAACAGCGCCGTGGATAAGATAACGGAAGACTCAAAGTGTGAAACCCCTAAAGAGAAAATCAATCAAACATGGCAAGACATAGTGACTAGACAACAACTTCCCTTGTCTTGCAGAAACTTCTTTTAACTTTCAAAGACAGACTGATGGAGTTAAGTTGCAAGACATAGTGACTGGACAAGCCAGACCTGACTGATCTAAACCCAGCCCAACTTTAGTCTGATCTATTTTTAACCTTAAATATATTTATAGCATGTTCTAACCGTTGTTTCAACTCCACATTCAAGAAAAGCTAACTAGTCACCTTCAAAATAATCTCAGGGAACAAGTTGGCTGGCTGAAGTATATCAAGAATGTCTACAGCTGCTGCTCCTGATAGAACCATACAGGCCAATCGCTTTACTAAAAATGGATATTTCAACCTTCGTAGCCTTTGAAAAAAAAAAAACCACCAGTTAATGCTTCTTCATGCTGCATCATAAGAAACATCTCAGGCTGAAAGCCTAGGCAACTATTCTCAGTCACACCTCTAGTTATTAGAATCATCCAAGGTCATTCACATGATCATCTTACAGAAAGACACAATAAGGAATGAGTATGAAAGCTTTCTAGCAAGACTAGTGATCTTTGATATATGCAAAATTAGACATGAAGTAACATGTCAAGGCTAAGAGCTCCAAAAAATAAAGGCATGAATAAATAAAGTAATAGATATTCCCCTGGAAGCATAAAACAACTAACAGATCTTCAAAGAGTGGCCAAAGCATAATTAATGAAAAACAGATCCACAAAGTGAAACCATACAACACATGATGAGACCTCTCATTCTTTAACAGTAATTCAACAATTCAAGTGATGGTAACACAAAACAGCTATTCCCTCTCCATCAACTCCATACCAGCAAACACCTGCCTACCCCATGAAATAAGCTTCTTACAAGCCAGAAAATGACAATAAATGCTCCTTTTCTTTTACCCTTTTTGAAAGGTTCTTGAAGTAATGTTTACACCATCCTTTGAAGTTAAAGACTTTTAAATGGATAAGTAAAACACTAACCACAAAGTCATTGAGGAATGGTGACAATAAATGCTTTTTAGGAGAAATAATAAAATCAAATGAAAGAAAAGGTGCATGATAACATTATGTCCATAAGCGCTTTGGATGTTAGAGATTAGAAATTTCAATTGCTTGAAAAATCAGAGATTTCAATCTAGTATTTGGTAGGCAGATTAGAATCAAATATGTAGAAAAATAGGAGATTCTGAGCTATGTGCGTCTCCATCTTCTGAGTCTGAATATTCAGTTAAGAACCCCCTTAGACCTTTTCCATTCCAGTAACAACCAATCTCTCTATCCTCTGATGATAACCAAACAACAAGATTTTAATCTGAGTAGTTTTTCTTCTAATCTCCACAACCAATCTCTTTACCCTCCAATGATAACCAAACAACAAGATTTTAATCTGAGTAAATTTTCTGCTAATTTCCTAAATTTAGAATCTTCCAATATTAGAATATATTAGGACATAGGATAGTATTGAGAATAATATCCTGAACATTGGGATGGAGGAGAACAGTATTAAATTGGTATATATTCCACAATAGAACCAACTATATATCGAGCAAAAAGGTAAGTATATTAGCAGATACAATCTTATTGTCGATATATCCTAACAGTACAATTGATACTATTTTAAAAAGAAATTCTGTAGATTAAAGCATTTCAGTTGAAGCTTAACAGATCCCCAGGATCACACACCAACTCCCCTGAAGATGTGATGCTGATAGACCACTAAAATCATTCACAAACATGGACTATTGCATGATCAATGGCTTCAAGCATAAATATCTAGTAGCTTCCAAATCTATTTCATCATAGAACTAACGTCTATTTTGTAGCTTCAAAAGACAAAAATAAATAATTACAAAATCGCATACGCCCGAACCTGCAGTGATCATCAAAGGCTGACCAATCTGCTCTGTCCTCAACTTCAAAGAAAACCTAGGTTAAGAAAATAAATATGCTGGTTGAGTATAAGTCACAATGACGAGCTATAGGTCCAGACATCTAGAAAGTGTACAATATTCCAAGGAACAATTTCACAAATTTAGAACCATTGCTTCTTGAGGAAAAGTCAAACCATGCTATGATGGAAGGACCCCATGGATGCGTCTCCTCATCTATGAATCTGTAAATCCATCCATCCATTATATATATTTTCCAGGGCAGTAAGTTTTGTAAAAGCAGGGTCATGGTTTCTCAATGCACAGTGGGACCTCTCTTGAATTTAAGTGAAATAGATGCAAGAATCAAAAGTTTGCCCAAACCCTGAAGGTGAGGGGATATGTCAAGACTCAAGACACATCACCTACCAATGAAGTCAACACATATTTTGATGAATTCATACAGTTTTTACAAGGTCAATTTGCTTTATGAACACCAGGCTTAACTGGTTAATTTGCTTTCCCTAGCTTCCCAAGAATAAAATGCATTAAGAAGACATCTGATGCTCAATATTATTACTTCAATTACACAAACCATTCTCGAAAAAAATCATGAATTATAGTGTAGTTTTTCAATGTATCATATTGTCTAATAGACCACCAAATGGTATGACCTGCAGAAGTACTTAATTGGGAGATAAATCAATTATGAATGTACTAGAATAAGACCTCTCTCCAACATTTCTTCACCCAAATCTGGTCCATCAAAGCAGTTTGGTTTAACCAAACAACTGTAAGTAAAACCTTCAAAGTTCTATCATGCGAAATTCTCGGAGTCGATACAAATTCCAAAGGGTCTATCGTGCAACATTGTTGGAATTGCCTTCAAGAAAGTAAGCAAAGGGCTCTTATTGGCTAATGATAGAGTTATCCCTATCATTATTTCTTAGAAGCAAACCTAACTAAATCAATAAAAAAACCAACTATATTTGATTATGTAAACACAAAATCACCCTTTATTTTTGCCATTTAGGGTAAGAGTGCCTCAACCACTCTTTCTTCCCCTTTCAATATTTAAAGCTGAACAAGCAAAGGATTCTTTAAGGCACTTAGGCCTCCATCATCCGAATATTCCAATATGCCCATTTGAAACATCTAGACGCCCTGTTTGTTCACAAAATTCTTATTTATTATCAAAGTGGAATGAATACTGGCTGCTTTCAGCCCCATAAAATCGCCTAATATTGCTCATAATATCAGTTAGGTGCCAGGTAACAAAGGGTGGGGCATAGGAACCAGTAAAAAGAATTGGAGGTTCAAGAGTCAGTAATCTGCTATGAGTTAATAATTCTGCTCTATATAACAGCTTTCAAGAATGAAGACAACACTCAATTCAATCAAATTGGGTTAGTTTGAATTCAAGTTGGAGTCGGTGTAAGGATGGACATACATTTTGCTTAACCAAATGAACCTGATCCAAAATTTTCAAAGCTTCTAATCGACATGACTAGATCCAGGCTGAAAAAGGAAGTAAAAAAATGATATTAAAAAAGGCTCAGTCTTGTAAAAGCTCCAGCTGAAATGTTGTGGTGTTCTAACACACCATGTCTGAGGGTTGGACCCACCAACCTTTTGACATGGCCACCGTGGTGGATAGGGAAAATCTCATAAACTATAACATTGTTTCGAAGTTGGCTTCTTCTAGTGTTTACAATATTTTTCAGCTTTGACGTATTTGTTAGGATAGAGGTGCCGTTTAAATTGCCTCAATAAGCAAAAATATACATAAATATGATACTTTTGGATCTACACAGGAAAAGCCATCCCAACCTTTGAATTTTTAGCATCGAATTTGAATGGGTGAGTAAATACTTTTACCATTGAAACGTATCTACCTACGGAGATGAGTTATTTCTTCTTCTTCTTTTTTTCATATCAAATTTGAATCTAAAATACAAAGTATTAAATTTAGAGATTTAGATTAATATTTAAATACACCAGAAGCAATATGCTCTGCTAGACCTTCTCGTACTATGAAGGGCCAAAGGGAATTCTATAGGAAATGGTAGTGGCAGTTGATTAGGGCTAAAATTGGGTCGGATTTCTTAAAACTCAATTCGATCCGAGTCAATATTTATAGAATTCGATCCGATTCAACTCGAATTCTGACTCGACCATCATTCTGAAACCATTTTAACCTAATTTAAACTGAGTCGAGTCGAGTCAGATCGGATTAATTTGAAAATTCCTCAAGCCGACCCGACCCGAATTTCATGTAGGTTTTTATCTTCTCGACCCGACCCGACCCACTGACCCGACTCTCATGACTCGACCCGCATGGTTTCTTGGGTCGGGTCATACGGGTCGGATTTTACACCTAGAAATGATCTTGGGGGCACATGTGCTGAACAATTCGGGCAAGTGTATTGGGGTCGAGTTAGGTTGGGCCTGAGACATCTCAACCCGACCAAGTTTCGAATTTCATTACAAACCCTGACCCGTACCTGGAAATTTAAAAAAGCGGGCCAGTAAGAAATTCCGACCCGTATTCGCAACAAATTTATTTTAGAAGGTAAAAGCCTAAAAGAAAACCTCGGAATGATTTCTGCACTCATCACTACAGAAACGGACGGTTGGATTTAAGGCATCGGATACGGCGGGTCCCAATCTCTTCAGGCAAAAATAACACACCTGAAAAATGAAGGAAAAGGGGGGTGACATTGCAATCAGTGAAAAATGCAGGGGGTAGAAAGTGAACTAAGAAAAAGAAGAAGAAGAAGAAGAAGAAGTGACCTGGTGAAGAAGGGAAAGGGAAGGGTGAGTGAGCAAGGGTTTTGCAGTGTGGATGACATCTCCTGCACCGATTGGCCGAGTTGCAAACGTACCTCGACCAGCTGACTCAGTGTAGGAGACTTCGATCGGAGGAGGCAAAGCGGTCGAGTCGTCGTTCTTGTTGCTGTTGTCGTCGACGAGTGTTGTGGTGGAGAAATGGGAAGAAGAAAGATATTATTGATGGTGAATTGCTGCAGAGACGGAAGCAGCTTCCACAGTGGCCGACTACGGCAACTGAGGGTCCGAAACATGGTGATGCTGCTTGTCTCGTGCCCACCACACAGGGATATCGACTGTGGCCCGGCAGCAACGGGTACAACTCGGGCGGGCCAGGCGGGCTCGGTCAATTTTGAGTTGGGGTGAAACTTGAGTTGGGTTTTTTCACGATCGAAGTTATTCTTCGGAACCATTTTTTACACATACGTTAAATTCAAGCAATGTGATCTTACTATTTACATATCCTACGTACATTAGCCCTTCATTGGAGTTAGCAAGATTCAATCGAAGCCTCATTCCTGAAATCTTGTATTTCAACTGATAGGTCAACCCTTGGGATTATTTGGGTCAGATTTTAACCTGACGTGTATGACCTAACTCGAGAAATAAGTGGGTTTGGGCTATTTATTTGTATATTTCAAATCGTGTCGAATTGGGAAAAAAAAAAACTCGTATGAAATTCGAGTCATGTTGGGTTGAGAAATTTAAAATCAACCCGACTTGATCCGACGTAAAACATTCAGGTTGAATTGGATCAGAAATTCAGGTCAGGTTGAGTTGAGTAATTGAGATCGATTTAGGTTTAATGAATTTTGACATGAATTGAGTTGAGTTTATTAAAATCCAACCTAACCCAATCTGAATTCCAACCCTAATTTTGGATTATCTTACAAGTATAGGGCCTGTGCTTGTATAGGCTCATTTAAGTAAGTTAAATTCTTAAAAAAAGAGTACTTCATTTAATTTAAATCAATTATAGTTGTTTTATTGTTTATTATACATAAGATTTTTAGAGTATTTATCATTTTAATTATAGTTTTTTTTCCTTATAAAATTATCATTTTACTCACTATTTATATTACATGTATCACATTAATTGACTTTCAAAGTTATTCTTTCACTTCTAGCAAACTCATCATATATAAATTAAAATAAATAAATTTCAAAATAAAAGCGATCTATAATTTTAATTTTTAATGTTCAAAAGTAAAATTAATTCATCAGGTAATAGGGTTTGATAAGATAAAAGAAAAACAGATATTTTTTTTTAAATTTACGTGTGAAAAACTGTGGGATACCGAGCGTAAAACCTCTATAGGTGAGCCCACTACCCTTAAGGCAGACCAAGATTAGGCTATGCGAACTCGAACCTTCAACCTTTTGTTTCGTGAGGCGGAAGGCAATCAGTTAAGCTACACCGATGTGGATAGGAACAGAGATACGTGACTAGGTTTGAGAATGAGTATCGTAAGAAATTATAGATAATTAGGATTAAGCTTAGGCTGAGTGAAGATAATTTAATAAGGTCTAAAAAATCATAATATATTATTTAATTTAATAATTAAGTTCTCATAGGAAAAAACCCAAGTGGGGTCACTTGGCCCCACATACACCCACTACTTTTCTCTTGTAAATTGAATTCCTACCCAATTTTATTTTATAATGATTTAATAAAATTAAAGTGTAAATATCTTGATAGAAATTTTTAGACTTTTATTAAAAAATTAAAGACTTATTTCACCCTAATTTTAAATTTTACCTATATTTTAGATATCAAATCATTTTCACATGTTTTTTAGTCGTCTCTCCTTGGTAATGACCAACTCTGGTTCCACAATTTTATTAGATTTTTTCATATGAGACAAATTAACATTGCATCATTACCACCAGAATTGGAACAAATGTACTTAGAATTTAGAAATATAAGAGTACACATCGCTCACGTCTCTAAACTAGATAAGGGAAAAGGAAAAGAAGTGTCCAGTTTAATGCAAATATTTAAATGGGTCTATTTAGGTATACATAGATAAGTGATTTGGAAATTATGGCATTCATAAAAAAATATTTTAAGTAAGCTTTTTAATCTTCAAATTTTTACTTTGTCTAATTGTGGAATTTCATATGATTAGATTAATAGGCTTTAAAAATTAGATTAGTGTCAAAATTGAGTATGTATGTAACGACCCGACCCTACTTAACACAATATTGTCTGTTTTGAGCTCGAAAATCTGCATGGATTTACATTTGGACCCAAATGTTACCCTCAGACCCAAAAGGCCTCGTGCTAGGGAGTAGGGAGGTGGGTGTTCCCTGTCTTAAACCACCTCAATTGTTTACGTCCTGGGCTTTATATGACAAAGTCTTTGTCGCCAGGGCAGGCTTGAGTATAAAGCAACTCAAGCGATTGCTTTAAGCCCCCGCTTAGAGAAGGCCAAAATTTCGCTTAACTTAAAATCACATTACCGCAAAACCCATTATTTTCTCTCCAATATTTGAAATTCTCTATGGTAAAATCCATTATTTTTCTCCCAATTTTTGAAACTCTCTACGGCAAAAATTCATTATTTCCTCTCCAATTTTCTAAACTCTCTAGGGCAAAACCCATTATCTCCTCTCAATTTTCGAAACTCTCTAACTCTCTCGGTCTCTCCTTAAAATAAAAACCAAAAAGCCTAGATTATCACTTCACTCTCTTCTTCTCTCACTGCTCTCTCTCTGGCCTGCTCCTCCCTCTGCTGGTACTTTTTTTTCGCTTTTTTTAATTGTTGTGGGTTGATTTTATTTGATGTGGTTTGAGGTAGGCCTCTTTCACCTCTTTTTTATTATAAGCTTTTAATCCCAAATTATCAAAATGAATTAGCCATATTATCAATTGAAATAGATATTTTAACAAAACTTGAATACAAAAAATTAATTAGTAATTTTCCATCTCAAAAAGCAAGAAAAATAGATTTTAGATAAATTCTTTTTATTATATATAATTAAAAGTTTAATTAAATATTATTTATAATAATATCTTAAATACTAAGAAGGTCCCATTTAGATTTTTTGTCTTAAGCCTCAACTTGTATCGAGATGGCCTGTTTGTTACCGGACCAGGGTATTACAGTGTGTACAATTCACAGGGCCTACGTGACTCGGAGAGAGGGGTAATGATCCATTAGATTCAATTTGGGCTCTATAATTCAAAGTTTGCACTAAACTTAAATATAAATGCTTTTGCAGATAACCTAATTATATAAAGAAATTATTCATTGTAAATCAGTTTGTTGTGAAATGACTAACTCACGTTCTAGAGAGAAACATTGCATCGTTTCCGGTTACCACCAGAATCGGAACAAATGTACTTAGAAATATAAGAGTATACATCCCTCACGTTTCTAAACTAGATAAGGGAGGAGAAAAAAAAAAGTGTCCACTTCAGTGCAAATATTTAAATGGGTTTATTTAGGCTTGCATAGATAAGTGAATTTGAAAGATAATAACTTGCATATGATATTCATAAAATTTTATTTAATTAGATAAAATATATCGATTATTATTTTTAACATGGGTATTCTTATCCTATATTAGAGGTGATACTAATCTCATGAGTATATGTAAACTTTCTAATTCGTAGACATTGATTTAGTCGATAGAGAGCAACTCTATAGAGAATGTCCTAGAAGGTATGAACATGAATCGAACTCAAGACCTCGCTGTATGAGACGAGCGTCTTGAATGTCAAGCCAACTCTTTCAAGTTTAATTTTTTCTAATAGTGAATTTTCATATGATTAGATTAATAGGGTTTAAAAATCCTATTGGTGTCAAAATTGAGTGTGTATAATTCAGAGGGGTTAGGTGACTGAGAGAGAGGTAATGGTCCATTAAGTTCACTTTAGGGTTTAGACTTTACAATTCAAAATTTACACTAAATTTAAATGGAAACGCATTTGCAGATAATCTAGTTATATAGAGAAATTATTCATTATAAATGATTTTGTTGTGAATTAAATGATCATTTTTTTTATGAACTTATTTTGTATATCGAAGATGGGTACGTTTGAAATATTTACATTTATGTAAAATGTATCAAATTTTCATTTGAGCAGATCATTTTAAGTACTCCTTTTGTCCCAATTTACTTGTTTGATATGCATTTTGTTGGAAGAGTTATACGATGTTAGAGAGAAATTTATAAGTCTTTTGAGAGCCCTTCTTTAAAAAATTTAAAATTTTAAAATGAAACGACTAAAATAAGACGAAGGGAGTATATTTTAAAAGCTGGAGAATTTTAAACATCTATAAAAGTTGAATTTAATTTTAATAATGAGCTTATCTCAAAATAGGAGTAAATTGAATACAAATGTAATTTATAAAATAATAATAAATTATATATAAACTCAATAAAAATTGTTCATCTCATTCACAATAAATTAAACCATAAAAGATATTTAAAATATAATAATGATAAATTTGAAAGATCTTCTAGAAATATAAGCATAAGTCACCATATATGTTTTCTTTTCTACGATGGAACCAAGACCAGCATATTGTTTGTCATTTGGCCATTATTCATTAGAAGTTTCTCCTAAGTTCACTGAATTGACTAAACCACCAATGAGAATGACCCCTAACATTTTCTTTTTCTAATGTTTTCAACAAACAGTGGCCATTAGTCAGTGACCAATGTAAAATTGGTCTTTGCAACTTCAAGGAAGTTTCCATTAGATTTATTTATTTATTTATTTTTACAAACTTCTTTTTTTTTCTTTTTTCTTTTAATGTGATAATTTAGGACTCATGGTTGAATTAATCTAATATTTTAAAGAGTTCTCCTTCCAGACCACTTTAGATTTTGAAGTGATTCTTCAGCCCAATATTTAAATGTTAGCTTATATTATTTTGTATTCCTTTTTATAAGAGAGATATGTGTTATTTTATTATAATTAAATAACAAAAATACTTTTATAAAATAATAATTGTCTCAATCAAGTTTATGCTAATAGTGAATTGCATATATCCAAAATCAAGAAAAAAAACATGATTGAGTTTGACCTAATATTTTATCATTATATTAAACAAGATTTTGTTCAATTAATTATGATTGTATCTTCATTGACACCTTATCAACCAAAACATCATTCTTGAACCGATATTTAGGTGTAACTAATATTCTATATCGAATATCTAACAACATCTTATATTGGGTTTTCAAGAAATATATTTATCAATTAATATATTAAAGATTATCTAATTTTTTATAATCCTGATTAGCATCTGATGTAAGACATCCAAATGGTCAGTTATTATTTAAAAAAAGAAAAAGAAAAGAAAAGAAACCCAACAACTCCATAACCTGTGAGAGGAAGTTGCACCAACTAATTAATTATTGTCATTAAGGGTCACTTAGGAGATTTTTAAGGCCCAAAAAATAATAAGTCCTACTCATCAATGGGATTTAAAAAGTTCATGTTGACCCCACTTCAACACACTAATTGTTTCAAAATGTTCTTCACAACTAACAATTGGCAACTCTATTTGCAGAAAATAAAAGAAAATTCCTTTTAAAATTGAGGACTTATTATAAAAAAAAAAATCTAATGTTTTATTTTATTATATCGATTTTTGATATTTGAGCAAGGAATTCAATTAATTCTCTATCATGCTTTATCTTAAATTTTGGAAAATCACTTCGTCTTGCACTTGACCTCTCACACCCCCCCATTCTTTGTATTAATCAAAATGGAAGTAAATTTAGTAAAATCTCTGTCTTTGGTTAAATTTTTTAAAAAGCTAAACTATTGTCGAATTACGGCTATTTTTTTTTACAATTTTTATGTATTTTCTCTCTTTTTATTTAATTTAGATTTTGAAGTTGTTTGAAGGTCACCACTATTTAAGAAAGATGGAAATTAAAATGTATTTTTTTGGAGTAATAATGGCTGAAAATTAACTCAATCATATGATATGGCTCTATCTTTTGAGGATAAAAAATTAATCATAACAAAGGAATTCTATTGTAACTTTAGTCATGAGTCAAGTTGCTTGAAATAGAGATATAGTAGATTAAAAGGGAGATCATAGGTGATAAGATGGTCTCTAATGAACTTTATATATATTTTTTATGACTAAGCCGTTTAAGTCTTCCTATCTATACACATCGAGTAATTTTATTTTTTTTGAATGGTTAATATATTAGAAAAAAGAGACACCAAAGGTGCAAGAACAAGAAAACAAAATCAGAAAAATAAACATACACTACAATCCGCACTTCCGAAAAGGGCAAAAAAAAAAAAATCTATGCTAAGTCAACACTTTCTTTCCCACACTCAAGATATCACTAATGAAAATATTTCTAAACTCCACAAGAGTAGAAATCCAAAAAGCACACTTAACAAAGACTCTAATAGAAACCCCATCAGACTTTTCAGAAAAATCCTTAAAAATTCCACATCGGGTAATTTTACAGGTGACCCTTTGAGCTTTATACGATATTTCATATGATTATACTGATTATAAGATACACAAATTAATTCACCAATAATTTTGGAAGTGTGGTTGCTTTAGACAATATTGAAAAGACCTAACCATGTTAGGAAGGAAGGACACATTCTGATATAACAGAAAGGGACATGAATCCACCTCAGATTTTTCTTAAAAAAAAAAAAAACATTATTAGAGAGTAAGCAAATGATTGATATTTAGCTGTGACTTAGCATAACATGAGAGACAAATATTTGATGTAGACTGTGTAGTTCCTAGTTAAAACGAGATGTATAAAAATAAATGACAAAAGTTAATAAAAGAGAGGGTAAGGAAAGAGAGAAGAAATTTCTAATTTTTTTAAAAGATATTAATTTTGATGTGATAGAAGAAAAGTACATATTTTCCTTTATTAAATTAAATCTTAATTTCAATTGTGAAGTGACAAATTTGTGAAATCAATTATTCTATATAATACTAGATGCACTCTTATCTCTAACTAATTTTTTAGAGTGAATTTTAACTTAAAATATAAACCGGTTTCCTCCTGTCTCAAAAATCAGGAAGTTGCGGGTTCGAACCCGTATGGCCTAACCTTTGTGTGATCTAGGGGTAGCGGATTCACCCGTGAAAGTTTTATGTTGAGTATCCACGATTTCTCACATGTTAATTGAAAAAACAAAAAATAATCATATTATGATTTTTTAACATACTGTCAGAACATATTCTGCATGCATCCGCACGACACACCACATCATTTAATTTTTCAATTCTTATAAAATCTTTTTATATTTCAATTACATATTTCGTGGGGGAGAAAAAAAAAATAAAATAAAATAAAATATATATATATATATATATATTTTGAATTTGGTAAGAAAAAAATATATATGCAAGAGGCCTTCGAGAGCGACGCCCCACTCCATGGCCCACATGGTGTCGAATTTGAGAGAGAGAGCCGACTAGCCGTCTTTCGAGAAGCTCTGCCACTGGCCTCGTTTGCGCTTTTCCCTCTTTTACTTTCTTTGTTTATCTAAGAAAGTGGAAATTGGAACATTCACATGCATGCACCTTCTCTTCATCTGTCTCTATCTCTTCTTCCTCTCCTGATTGAATCGCTTACTCTCTTACCCCATGTATTCCCTTGTATAAAACACCCTCTTCAACTCCCATTTCTTAACTCACTTCTCAGCTTCTTCTCATCTCAAGATTTTGAGAGAGAAACAGAGAGAGAGAGAGAAGGGTTCAGACTTCAGATACTGTTGAGTCTTTGTAGGTTCAACAAAAACAGGGCAGACGAAGATGATGAGCTCAAAGACATCTGGGTTGAGAATTGGAAAGAGGTGCATGACAATGGTTAAGCAGCAGAGAACAAGATTATACATCCTACGTCGTTGCATCACCATGCTTCTCTGTTGGCAAGCCCATGCCATTCGAGACTGAGCATCTCTACCTCTCGCCATATCTCTCTATCTTGTGTATCATATGATGGGAAATTCTCCACGAAAGAAAGAAAGAAAGAAAAACAGAGGAGCTAGCTATGTGGCTCTTTGGTTTTTGTGGTTTAAAGAAAGAAAAACAGAGGAGCTAGCCCTGTGGCTCTTTGGTTTTTGTGGTTTCTTCAACATGGGTTTGGTTCTTATTGTCCGGATTCTCTGAATTTTCTCGAGTACAAGCGGATCTTTGACATGGGGTTTCGATTTCCAATCGTGTTATTGGAATTTTGGTGGGTTGGTATTAGAGTTTGGCTGTTCGGATTAGATGTATAAAGCAAAGAAAGTCTAAACAGATACTAATGTTATTGGAATCCTCTCTCTCTCTCTCTCTCTCTCTCTCTCTCTCTCTCTCTCTCTGTTTTTCTAAGCAAGCATGCGACAATTAACAATGACTTTTAAAAGTATTGGGTTTTATTTTGGCCAGAGTACTTTTATAATATTAAATACTAGCATCCCTCTATTAATTGGAGTTCAAATTTATATTTAAATTTGAAAAATTATTTCTATGAATTAACTGTCTGACGTTTATGAGACTTAAACTCAGTATCTGAACTACAACAATGAGTTTTAACTGGTTACGATACAGGTTCTTGTCTCACAAAATATTAAAATATTTCATATTTTTTCTTAATATCTCATAATTTTTCTCAATATATTATGAGATGATTCTCAGTCTTATAAAAACAAATGTGCCCAAATCAAAACCCTAAGAGTTATTTGAAATATCTAATTATGTAAGTTGCGAGTTCAATGAATAAATATCTTCTGAGTACATTTCACCAATGTCAGTCATTTTCTCAATGAATTAAACTTGTATACAATCGTTCAAATCCATGATTTAGAATGGCATCTCAGTTTCTTTCAGTCTTGAATTCAAATACATTTGTAATTTATAATGTTCTTCAAAAGAATGAAATGTTCATTTCTAACAGAGCTTTAAGTGTGTAATTTTATATAAGACATTAAAACAGGACATGACCATGGAGCTGCTACATGAAATCCCACTCTCCACTCTTATTTTATCGCGTATGCCCACTTCGACAGATCAGAACTGTTGAAGCCGATTCAGCATTTGATGTCAAACAACAAACAAGAATGAGAGAACATGAGAAAGATGTAAAATTGTCCCAAAACTTTTGGGTCAACAAGTATTAAATCAACATTGTGCAACTATCTGTTCACAGTCTGCACAAATGGCAATTATTCAATGTCACAGAATGCATTGAAACAAAATTTAGAAAAAAAAGAAAACACCAGTCTATTCACTACAGTCTACTTCGTGCAGACAACTCATGCTTCATCTGATCCCGTAGAACTCTTCTGAGTAACTTGTTCGAAGCAGTGCGAGGAAACGCCGGCACAACTTTGACAAAGCTAACCTGTCTTTTAGGGCAAAAGAAGTCAAACCAAAATTAAACCATTCCCAAAGAAGAAGAAGAAGAAGAAGACGAAAGAAAGAAAGAATAAAACCAAGCTAGAAACTGAGGTGCTTGTTTCATTACTGTAGCAAAATGATAGTGCCTGTCTACCACCAGACCAAGAATGTGTAGTAAAAATTCCAGCTTTCATCATATTATCATTCTGGCATTATTTTTGCAGATATAAAATATGGTTCACTTAGCCAAAATGATAAGTAGACCCATCTGATTCTCGTTGTGAGGATCAGCAAAACAAGGCCATGTGCTGATAATGGATACTAGATGAACATTCAGAAGACATAATGTTGAACCAAGGATGCTAATGTTCCAAAAGGGATGTGGAGTAATAATGATACCTTAAATAAAGGATTTAGATTAGTCTGGATAGCTCGTGAGAATTTTGTTTTGAGCAGGTCTGCTTCACACTTGGACCCTTCCTTAAGTACAACCAGTATAACCAACCGTTCTGGTCCTCCCATTTCTGATTTCACACTAACTGCAGCAGCCTCTTAACACATTTTCATCGGGCTCTATTGCAGACACGCTCGATTTCAACTGAGCTTGTCTGAACATCAAGAAATCCACCAAAGCATAAATTTGAAATTTTACCGAATATCGGCCGATATTCATAAATATCGGTATTTAAATTTATTTATTTTTAAAATACCGATACGGTTTTTGATGGTTTTTACACTGTTTTTTACGGTTTTTCACGGTTTTCCGCGGTTCAGGATTCATGGTTCTTGTCACGCCCCGACCCGACCGGTGGGCCCGGAACGAGACTGGTTTTTTTTTTTTTTTGAAAAATAAACTGAACCACAAGTATTCTTACTGGGCCGGATCAACAGTTAGGCCCAGTGGTTACACATTAACCCGTTAAGTGGACTCAAACATGTACCATATGCTTCCCAAAGACCAAGATACAACAACATCAATATATTAACATGCTCAAATCAAAACCAACATTGATTAATACAACGCAAAATAAAATCACTCATTGATTCATCATCCAAAAGCATTGTCTCCAAAGGCAACATAGCCTATTACATCAAATAGATATAAATTAAGTACCACATCCGGTACAAAAAAAGGACAATGGTTTCAAGAACCAACAGGGAAAGATCAGGGCATTCCTCTCCGGGGAAATCCCAAAACACTGCTTTAGCTTAATCGCTCTAAGTCTGAAAAAGAGGGTCCTCCTCCTCGGGTTCATCGCCTGAAAGGTGAGTGGTGTGAGCTAACTAGCCCAATGAAGGATAATTAACAATGCAAATTAAGTAAATACAAAACAGGTTAGCAACAGTTCAATATCACATTCTTGATAACAATAAGCATAATCTCAAAATAATATGTCAACATCATTAAACCACTGTCATTATCCACCGTAACGTCTGCCGGCTACACTGAGACCAGTATTAAGTCCCGACACGGTCAAAATACATCCTTACAAGTACATCTCCGGCTGTTAAACGTAGCCGATACCGACACCCTCAAGTCAGCAACTGACGACAGCATGGTCCGCCCATGGTCCGGTAGACATAAACCATCTCTCATATGGCCGATATTGGTTCAATAGCCCAGGTACGTCGAAGTAGTCTTACATACACATACGATCAACATCGTAATACCATAATCATCACAACACTCTTACCATAGTGCACCATGTATAGGCACATGAGTGGGTTCATCAAAACCGAAACCACTCATTGCTCAATATAACACCTATTTACAAAATCTGCAGAGTTAAGTTCCCTCACCGTTATGTGTGGTTTACGCGGTCTCTGTTCAAACAACACACAAGTGCACAATCAATATACAGATCAAATACATACACACGAGTAGTATTTTGAAATCTGATGTTTTCCCACAAAATATCCGAGGTATATGGAATTGAGTCTCCTACTTGGTTTCTATCATTTTTAAATCATCCACAAGATAATAATATAATAATAAAAGGGGCTCAGTCCAAACTCATATTGTCTTCTGGGCATTGACCAGATCGACTTATTGAGTGAGGTCTAGATCCTCGGGTCATTTTTCGGTTGTCTTCTGGATAGGACCAGATCTGACATTTTGAGTAGGTCTCGAGGTCACCCAGTGCCCGACTATAGTGCCGGCCTGAAAGTGAATCACTTAGTTCCCGACTAGTGTCGGACTGAAAGCGGATACAATAATATTTACACTATAAATAATAAGAGAAAGGGGTTAGTACAGTTTTATTTAACAAGGGGGTATAAATCATCACATCACATAATCTAACGAAATAATATATATATATATAATTTTTTTTTTGAATAAAATAATAATATTTAATTATTTAATTATTTATTCATTTTTTTTTTCTCTGGGAACCAACATTTCAAAACATGAGCAACCATAATATCAAATAAATTTTTTTTTTGAATAAAATAATAATATTTAATTATTTAATTATTTATTCATTTTTTTTTTCTTCAATGGGAACTAACATTTAAAAGCACAAGCAACAATAATATCAAATAAAAAATATTTTTTTGAATAAAATAATAGTATTTAATTATTTATTCATTTATTTTATTATTTTTTATTTATTTATTTTTCCAATGGGAACCAACCTTTTAAAAGCACAGCAACATTAATATCAAAAAAAAATATTTTTTTTAATAAAATAATAATATTTAATTATTTATTCATTTTTTTTTTTTTTTCCAATGGGAACCAACCTCTTAAAAGCACAGCAACATTAATATAAAAAAATATTAATAATAAAATCGAAAATGGCAAAAGGGCTATTTTCTGGACTCGGTTTTTACATCTGACCGGTCCGATGGATTCCTCCAGGAGTCCTCTTTCCATAGGAAGAGGTTTGGAGCTTTGAAACTCAGTGAGTCATCCGATCTTAACACCAGAAGCTCACTGATACGAGGAACCCTAAAATTTTCCCTAAATTTTGAAATCGTTTTTCTCACTGAAAACAGAGCCAAATTCAAAAATTTTTGATTCAAAACCGATCGAAATTGAAAGGCGAATGCAGTGGTTACCTTGGATTGAGTTTCTGGGCTGAAATCCGGATTTTTGAAAAAAAATCTCCTCTAAGGTACTGTTACTGAAAAATGGAAATCTTGGCGGGTTTTTTTTTTTGTTTTTGCAAGAGAGAGAAGGGAGAAGAGAAGGAATGGGAGTTAAAAACTCAAGACTAAGGTCGGCTTATATAGCTTTTCAGCTGGAAATCCTGGAATGGGACGGGACGCCATCGCCGGAAATCGGGCCGGGTACCAACGCATGCGCCTGCATGTCGTCGTGGCTAACGCTGCTATACTAACCGCAAGTTTGTTTTTTTGCAGATCAGCCCTCCATTTTCCATTTTTTGCAAAAAAACCCCTAGTTTTAATAAAAACCTGATTTTTAACTAAAACATGTTTTTAGAAGCTCAAAAATTTTGATCCAATCTTACAGATAGGTTGGGTTTTAAAAATATTAATTACCATAAAAATTTTGGAATTTAACTCTTATTAAAAACCATTTATTTAAATAAAAACCATAAATTTACACTATTTACTTAAATAAAGAATTGTTAAAAAAAATTTAGAAACATCATTTTGAGATGAAATGAAATAACTAGACCATTCTTAAAATGGTCTACCATAAAAACAAATTTCAAATTTTATTCATTTTCAAAACCCTTTAAAATATTAATACTCCTTTTGGGGTTTTGATGGGCGATATTTAAATATCATTTTCTGAAAATAATTTTATTTTAAAATCAGAAATGTAAATCCTTCATTAAGGAAAACATTATTCACCAATAATATTCACAAAATCACACAATTTATAAAAATATACACAATAAGTGGTAAATTACCAAAATGCCCCTCCAGCTCGATGAGCTGAATCACTGAGTTTTCGGGCTCAGATCGGGCCAAACCTGGGCTTTCCTCGAAGCCCTAACCAAAATCTCTGAGATTAACCGGTTAAACAAACTTAACGAGCTAAAACACGCCTAATCTGGGGCAGGGTATTACAGTTCTCACGGGTGTTCACAGTTCGTCACGGTTTTTTTACGGTTCCGATATAGGAGGAGAGAGAAAATGCCGATATCGGTATGAGAGATAAAATTATCGGCCAAAATATCGACCATATCGCATATCGGCCGATATATCGGCCTTGCCGATTTTTAAACCCCTGACGACAGGTACAACTCGAGCTGGCGGACGGGCTCCAAGTCAATTTTGAGTCATATTACAACTATAGGCCCTGTGCTCGTAATAGGCTCATTTAAGTCTAAATTATTTAAAGTCAAATTATTTTTTTTTTTAAAAAAAAGAGACTACCCCATTTAATTATAAATCAATTATAGTTTTTTTGTTGTTTATTATAGATAAGATTTTTACAGTATTTATAATTTAAATTATAGTTTTTTCCTTATAATTTTTTTCATTATCATCAATATTTCTATTAGATGTATCACATTAATTGAGCTTTAAAGTTATTCTTTCACTTCTAACAAACTCATCATATATAAATTAAAATAAATAAATTTTAAAATAAAAGCAGTATATAAAATTAATTTCTAAAACTTAGTCCAAATATTTTTGCTGTTGTTATTTTAGTCAATATTCCATATTATAAATCAAAATTGTTTTTTTTTTCAAAATTTTCAAAAAATTGTGTAAAAATAAACTGACATGTTCATTATCTTGACAGAAATTTTTAGAATTATTAAAAACTCAATAACTATTTCACCTCAATTTTAAATCTTTATCTATATTTTAAATAGGGTGGTCATTTTAACCAGATCAAAATCTTTTAAGAGACACGGTATAAAGTAAAATATTCATTTTACTCTTATCGGTGCACTGCTCAACAAGTATCAGTACACCGATTAAACACCGCTTTTTATGTATATATTCTACATATCAATATTTATTGAACGGTGCACCAATAAAGATAAAATGGACATTTTACTCCATTCCATCTCTCCTAAATTTTTTTACCTTGGGCGTCTTTTAAATATCTTTCATTTTCATATGTTTTTTAGTCGTTTGTCCTTCCTTGGTAGTTGGTAATGACTAACCCACGTTCTAGATTTTTTTCATACCAGACAAAAAAACATTGCATCGTTACCAGTTACCACCAGAATCGGAACAAATGTACTTAGGAAGTTAGAAATATAAGAGTATACATCCCTCACGTTTCTAAACTAGATAAGGGAAAAGAAAAGAAAAAAAGTGTCCACTTTAGTGAAAATATTTTTAAATGGGTTTATTTAGGCTTACATAGATAAGTGAATTTCAAAGATAATAACTTGGATATGATATTCATAAAATTTTATTTTAATTAGATAAAATATATCGATTATTATTTCTTTTCTATGGGGGAACCAAGACCAGCATATTGTTTGCCATTTGGCCATTATTCATTAGAAGTTTCTCCTAAGTTCACTGAATTGACTAGACCACCAATGAGAATGACCCCTAACATTTTCTTTTTCTAATGTTTTCAACAAACAGTGGCCATTAGTCAGTGACCAATGTAAAATTGGTCTTTGCAACTTCAAGGAAGTTTCCATTAGATTTATTTATTTATTTATTTTTACAAACTTCTTTTTTTTTTTTTAATGTGATAATTTAGGACTCATGATTGAATTAATCTAATATTTTAAAGAGTTCTCCTTCCAGACCACTTTAGATTTTGAAGTGATTCTTCAGCCCAATATTTAAATGTTAGCTTATATTATTTTGTATTCCTTTTTATAAGAGAGATATGTGTTATTTTATTATAATTAAATAACAAAAATACTTTTATAAAATAATAATTGTCTCAATCAAGTTTATGCTAATAGTGAATTGCATATATCCAAAATCAAGAAAAAAAACATGATTGAGTTTGACCTAATATTTTATCATTATATTAAACAAAATTTTGTTCAATTAATTATGATTGTATCTTCATTGATACATCATTTTAATGACCTACATTCAAAATATCGGCCGACACCTTATCAACCATAACGTCATTCTTGAACCGATATTTAGGTGTAACTAATATTCTATATCGAATATCTAACAATATCTTATATTGGGTTTTCAAAAAATATATTTATCAACTAATATATTAAAGATTATCTAATTTTTTATAATCCTGATTAGCATCTGATGTAAGACATCCAAATGGTTAGTTATTATTTAAAAAAAGAAAAGAAAAAGAAACCCAACAACTCCATAACCTGTGAGAGGAAGTTGCACCAACTAATTAATTATTGTTATTAAGAGCCACTTAGGAGATTTTTAAGGCCCAAAAAATAATAAATCCTGCTCATCAATGGGATTTTAAAAGTTCATGTTGATCCCACTTCTACACACTAATTATTTCAAAATGTTCTTCACAACTAACAATTGGCAACTCTATTTGCAGAAAATAAAAGAAAATTCCTTTTAAAATTGAGGGCTTATTATAAAAAAAAATTCTAATGTTTTATTTTATTGGAAGGAATTCAATTAATTCTCTATCATGCTTTATCTTTAAATTTTGGAAAATCACTTCGTCTTGCACTTGACCTCTCACACACCCCCCATTCTTTGTATTAATGGAAATGGAAGTAAATTTAGTAAAATCTCTGTCTTTGGTTAAAATTTTTAAAAAGCTAAACTATTGTCTAATAACTTCTATTTTTTTTTTTTTTGCAATTTCTATGTATTTTCTCTTTTTTTTTTTTTAATTTAGATTTTGAAGTTGTTTGAAGGTCACCACTATTTAAGAAAGATGGAAATTAAAATGTATTTTTTACGGAGTAATAATGCCTGAAAATCAACTCAATCATATGATATGACTCTTATCTTTTGAGGATAAAAAATTAATCATAACAAAGGAATTCTATTGTAACTTTAATCATGAGTCAAATTGCTTGAAATAGAGATAAAGTAGATTAAAAAGGAGATCATAGGTGATAAGATGGTCTCTAATGAACTTTATATATATATATATTATGTCTAAACCGTCCAAGTCTTCCTATTCATACACATCGAGTAATTTTTTTTTTAATAGTTAATATATTAGAAAAAAGAGGCACCAAAGGTGCAAGAATAAGAAAATAAAACCAGAAAAATAAAGATATACTACAATATGCACTTTCGAAAAAACACAATAAGGAAAAAATCTATGCTAAATCAATATTTTCTTTTAGATATCACTGATAGAAGTATTCCTAAACTCCAAAAAGATAAAAGTCCAAGAAGTACACTTGCCAAAGATTCTAATAGAAACCGCATAAGTTTTAGAAAAATCCTTAAAAATTCCACATTGAGTAATTTTACAGGTGACCCTTTGAGCTTTATACGATATTTCATATGATTATACTGATTATAAGATACACAAATTAATTCACCAATAATTTTGGAAGTGTGGTTGTTTTAGACAATATTGAAAAGACCTAATTATGTTAGGAAGGAAGGACACATTCTGATATAACAGAAAGGGACATGAATCCACCTCAGATTTTTCTTAAAAAAAAAAAAACATTATTAGAGAGTAAGCAAATGATTGATATTTAGCTGTGACTTAGCATAACATGAGAGACAAATATTTGATGTAGACTGTGTAGTTCCTAGTTAAAACGAGATGTATAAAAATAAATGACAAAAGTCAATAAAAGAGAGGTAAGGAAAGAGAGAAGAAATTTCTAATTTTTTTAAAAGATATTAATTTTGATGTGATAGAAGAAAAGTACATATTTTCCTTTATTAAATTGAATCTTAATTTCAATTGTGAAGTGACAAATTTGTGAAATCAATTATTCTATATAATACTAGATGCACTCTTATCTCTAACTAATTTTTTAGAGTGAATTTTAACTTAAAATATCAATTGCCTCCTGTCTCAAGAAGTAGGAGGTTGTGGGTTAAGTCCCTATAGCCTAAATTTAGTATGATTTAGGGGTAGCGGGCTCACCTGTGTAAGTTTTATGCTCAGTATTCCACGATTTTCTACACGTTAATTAAAAAAATAAAAAAGAATCATATTATAATTTTTTAACATAATATCAGAACATACTCTGCATGCATCCGCATGACACAGTACATCAGTTAATTTCTCAATTCTTATAAAATCTTTTTATATTTCAATTACATATTTCGTGGGGGAGAAAAAAAATATATGCAAGAGGCCTTCGAGAGCGAGGCCCCACTCCATGGCCCACATGGTGTCGAATTTGAGAGCGGTAGCCGACTAGCCGTCTTTCGAGAAGCTCTGCCGCTGGCCTCGTTTGCCCTTTTCCCACTTTTAACTTTCTTTGTTTATCTAAGAAAGTGGAAATTGGAACTTTCACATGCATGCACCTTCTCTTCATCTGTCTCTATCTCTTCTTCCTCTCCTGATTGATTCTCTTACTCTCTTACCCTATGTATTCCCTTGTATAAAACACCCTCTTCAACTCCCATTTCTTAACTCACTTCTCAGCTTCTTCTCATCTCAAGATTTTGAGAGAGAAACAGAGAGAGAGAGAGAAGGGTTCAGACTTCAGATACTGTTGAGTCTTTGTAGGTTCAACAAAAACAGGGCTGACGAAGATGATGAGCTCAAAGACATCTGGGTTGAGAATTGGAAAGAGGTGCATGACAATGGTTAAGCAGCAGAGAACAAGATTATACATCCTACGTCGTTGCATCACCATGCTTCTCTGTTGGCAAGCCCATGCCATTCGAGACTGAGCATCTCTACCTCTCGCCATATCTCTCTATCTTGTGTATCATATGATGGGAAATTCTCCACGAAAGAAAGAAAGAAAGAAAAACAGAGGAGCTAGCTATGTGGCTCTTTGGTTTTTGTGGTTTAAAGAAAGAAAAACAGAGGAGCTAGCCCTGTGGCTCTTTGGTTTTTGTGGTTTCTTCAACATGGGTTTGGCTCTTATTGGCCTGATTCTCTGAATTTTCTCGAGTACAAGCGGATCTTTGACATGGGGTTTCGATTTCCAATCGTGTTATTGGAATTTTGGTGGGTTGGTATTAGAGTTTGGCTGTTCGGATTAGATGTATAAAGCAAAGAAAGTTTAAACAGATACTAATGTTATTGGAATCCTCTCTCTCTCTCTCTAAAAGCAAGCATGCGACATTAACAATGACTTTTAAAAGTTTTGAGTTTTATTTTGGCCAGAGTGTTTTTATAATATTAAAAACTATCATCACTCTATTAATTCGAAGTTCACATTTATATTTAAATTTGACAAATTATTTCTATGAATTAACGGACTGACGTTTAAGAGACTTAAACTCAATGTCTGAACTAAAACAATGAGTTTTAACTGATTACGATACAGGTTCTTGTCTCACAAAATATTAAAATATTTCATATTTTTTCTTAATATCTCATAATTTTTCTCAATATATTATGAGACGATTCTCAGAATTATAAAAACATATGTGACCAAGCCAAAACCCAAAGAGTTATTTGAAATGTCTAATTATGTAAAGTCGCGACTTCAATGAATAAATATCTTCTGAGTACATTTCACCAATGTCAGTCATTTTCTCAATGAATTAAACTTGTATACAATCATTCAAATCCATGATTTAGAATGGCATCTCAGTTTCTTTCAGTCTTGAATTCAAATACATTTGTAATTTATAATGTTCTTCAAAAGAATGAAATGTTCATTTCTAACAGAGCTTTAAGTGTGTAATTTTATATAAGACATTAAAACAGGACATGACCATGGAGCTACTACATGAAATCCCACTCTCCACTCTTATTTTATCGCGTATGCCCACTTCGACAGATCGGAACTGTTGAAGCCGATTTAGCATTTGATGTCAAACAACAACCGAGAATGAGAGAACATGGGAAAGATGTAAAATTGTCCCAAAACTTTTGGGTCATCAAACTGAAAATAATAACTTAAAGAGCTGAGCAACAAGTATTAAATCAACATTGTGCAACTATCTGTTCACAGTTTGCACAAATGGCAATTATTCAATGTCACAGATGCATTGAAACAAAATTTAGAAAAAAAAACACCAGTCTATTCACTACAGTCTACTTCGTGCAGACAACTCATGCTTCATCTGATCCCGTAGAACTCTTCTGAGTAACTTGTTTGAAGCAGTGCGAGGAAACTCTGGCACAACTTTGACAAAGCTAACCTGTTTTTTAGGGCAAAAGAAGTCAAACCAAAATTAAACCATTCCCAAAGAAGAAGAAGAAGAAAGAATAAAACCAAGCTAGAAACTGAGGTGCTTGTTTCATTACTGTAGCAAAATGATAGTGCCTGTCTACCACCAGACCAAGAATGTGTAGTAAAAATGCCAGCTTTCATCATATTATCATTCTGGCATTATTTTTGCAGATATAAAATATGGTTCACTTAGCCAAAATGATAAGTAGATCCATAAGATACCTGCTTCTCGTTGTGAGGATCAGCAAAACAAGGCCATGTGCTGATAATGGATACTAAATGAACATTCAGAAGACATTATGTTGAACCAAGCATGCTAATGTTCCAAAAGGGATGTGGAGTAATAATGATACCTTAAATAAAGGATTTAGATTAGTCTGGATAGCTCGTGAAAATTTTGTTTTGAGCAGGTCTGCTTCACACTTAGACCCTCCCTTAAGTACAACCAGTATAACCAACTGTTCTGGTCCTCCCATTTCTGATTTCACACTAACTGCAGCAGCCTCTAACACATTTTCATCGGCTCTATTGCAGACACGCTCGATTTCAACTGAGCTTGTCTGAACATCAAGAAATTCACCAAAGCATAAATTTGAAATAATAGAGTACAATCCCAAGCATCAAGTACAGAGTTAAGATTTTAGAATACGATGGATGTCCCAAATGGCATATGTCCAAGGAACAATTCTTGAATAATCACAAAGTTCTGAAACAATCCAAGGACCAATATGGAGCAGATAAGGTGGAAAAAAAAACAGCAAATGTAATGCCCCTGTTTTCCATGCCAAAATGCATAGGAAATTGACAAATAACGGTTCCTCCAGGCATTTCTGAATCAGTTTCAATTTGGGCTACGTCCAAACGGTTCTTTATGCAATATGAGCCTTGTAACAGAGAGATGCAGGAGAATGCATTACCTTGATACCACCCAGATTCATGGTATCATCGGCACGACCCTGAACTACTAAATAGCCTCCCACTGTTTTTTGTATTACATCTCCATGTCTTCTAAGTTGCTGGCGGGTAACAAATATCAATTAATTGCAATAAATTTATGTCAAGAATTATAGAACTTACAAACAACATTTTCAACTATATTCTATCCTAGGTACCTAATGTGTTGAAAAACATTTTGTGGAAAGAAAAGAACATGTCATGGCATCCAAGTGACTAGTGTCAAGAATCTGTTAAGATCTGACTTTCAGCTGACATGTGGAAGATCCCAGCACAATAACTAGAGACGAATTCTAGGTGTTCAGTTTTTGAATCACCTTCCAAGGACAGCTAGCTATCTCAAAACATGGAATGAATAGAAAACAAAGTTTGAACTGTCACAAAAGCTAAAGGATTAAATACATGTGACGGCTGAATTGTTCCATAAGATGTTTATCGATGTCACATGGTAATGGGAGTAGATTCCTAGAAATTTTGCAAATGTAGTGGTGAGATGACATTGGAGGATAACTTTTGAGACTAATAATCTGAAAATTAGGACTAACACAAAATACATGGAGTATAACATTAGTGAAACAGAAAATAGAAAGAGCGATCTGATTAAAATTAGTAAAGAATTAGCAAGCTGCGGTAAGTTTAGATACTTATGATTATGGTAGAATCACTTAGAGGATTGAATTTGGATATAATAATAGGATGGGAGTGGGGTGAGTAAAATGTAGACAAGCGAGTAAAGTTTTGTGTGATAAAAGAGTCCATCGCTTAAAGGGAGGTTCTATAATACTGTTATCAAACCCACAATGCTCTATGGAGACAAGTTTTGGCATTGAGAAAAAGACAAATAGACAAAATTAGGGTGACAAAGGTTCATGTTACTTTGGATGAGTGGATTAAATCTAAAGTATAGAGTAAGAAATGAATGCATTAAGATAGTTTAAGAATAGCCCGGATAAAAGACAAGTTAAGAGAAACTCGTTTATGGTGGTTTGAGCATGTAGGTAGAAGACCAGAAACAACCCTAGTACATAGAGTTGAGAGGCAAAAAGTTTAGGTATTAGGAAGGGTAGACTATTGAAAATGTGGAGGGAAGAGATAAAGGAAGGCCATGCCATATAGTGATGTGATTGAATGTATGGTCAATCATAGGATCAATTGGAGAAGTAGAACTCAAAAAGCCGACCCCAAATAGAGGGGATTTTGGCTATGATAATGATGAAACAATAAAGGGACCAATTAATAATTAATGAACGTTCTTGACATGTTTGGTGTCTTCTCATAAACTATTGTGGTTGAGGCATGCCATATCCATGGACAAGCCAACAAAAAGCTAGTTATTCAAAAAAAAGGATGAATTCTTAATTAGGAAGACCTTTATTGTCTTGATAAACAGTAAACAAGAAGTTCACAAGATCCGATACCTTTCCTCTATATGTTGGCATTCCTTTGAAGTAAACCTCCTCATGATCAGCATTGAGCAATCTATTGGTGGCTCCCATGTATAGAGGAAACAAACCCACCTCACCAACACAAGGTTGATCATTTGGCTGTCAAATAGGCCACGGAGTTGCATCTGTTAAACTTCCTTCCACATTACTCCAGAAACCAAAGTCCATAATTAAGTCAAAAAGGATTTCTCACATAAGGAAGTCCATATTCATCTAGGATGACAAATCCTGTTGACATTGATGGTGAGCTGAATGCCCCAAAAACTTGTGGTTGCAATATGCTCCCCATAATGTAGCAAGATGCAAGCTCTGTACCACCACAGCATTCAATAATAGGTTTGTAAAAAGCCCGTGAAGAAAGCCATAGATCATCATCAACATTGGATGCCTCCCCTGTTGAAGCAAACGTCCTGCATATAAAAGTAAACAGTTCTTTGTTGGGAAATATACTGCTGGACATACAATGGTTGACTGAACCATTTGCTTGTCACTTACATTGTAAATTTGGGAACCTTAACAAATCAAACTGGTGTACCAAATTGCAGATCAGAGGACCACAAAAAAAGACCATTCTAACACAACCAACAACGATCCTATCTAATATTGTTCTGAAATGGATAGTTATACAAATTTGAGCAATTGAATGCATTTGCCCATTGCAAGACACTAAGATGTAGGATCATCTAATAGAGAGGTATAAGGGTAAGGATCACTGCATAATGGGCCCAGCAGATGAATGGCTTAGAGTATCAAAGGCTGCCATAGCAATATAATTGCTGTTGTACAGAAACACCATTCCTCTCAAACAAACATCATATTGATTCCTATATGAAAAATATTCACAAAATGAAGCCATGAGTAGAGGTTACTTTATTTTTGTCCAATCAAGTCCTTCCATACACCGACTGCTCTTCCAGGCTTTGACTAGGCTTGGTATCGTTCCCAACATAGTCACTTCTGCATCCTAAACATATTTTCAAAGGACAAAAAACATACTGAAACTTTCCAAAAGAAAGAATAAATTTCTTTCCAAACATCAGGAAAAAAGTTGAAGTTGATCAGCACCTGAACAAATTTGCCAAAGTCACGACCTAGAGGAGATCCATGATAGAGAGCCAAAGTAGCCCCACTTAGAAAGCATGAGTAGACCAAAATGGGTCCCATTACCCACCCTAGATTGGTGGGCCAGCAGCAAATGTCTCCAGGTTGGATATCAATGTGTGCCCATGAATCAGCTGCACATCGAATTGGAGAAATTTGTGTCCATGGAATTGCTTTCGGATCTCCTGTAGAAGCCAATAATGTAGAGAATCAATTGACAGGACATGACAACGTAAGAAGAGTAAATTACGGAACCAGGAGACTATCTACCTGTGGTTCCTGAAGAGAAAAGTATGTTTGTCACAGACTCAATTGGTTGATAAACTGGAGAGTAATAATGCGGCCTACCAAGAAAAGGTTGTAGCATTCATAAATAGAAAAAAGAAATAAGTAGAACATTTCCAAAATACAATATCAACTGAAAAAGAATAAGGTGAATATCATTCATAATGATAAAAGCCTCTCAAAAAAATAAATAAGTAAATAAATAAAAACTGTAGCTGGAGTACGATCTTCAGAGGGCTTATTCATTAGACTGATGTAACGACTAGTTCAAGGCATTTGAGATGGGGGTATTGAGATACCTTGGAAGATGATCAACACGAGATAGAAAATCTTTCCATGATAAATCATGTTTCCTTAGTTGTATTCCCATATCCTTTCCAACTGCAGGAATCACAATAGCTTTACAAGGACTGCCTTCTATAACACGGCTGCAATAAAACAATAATATGATGAGTAGTCAGATGCATAGCCATTACTCTTGATTTTGTCAAATCCCAATGTCTATCATTGTCTTGGTGTAGCATTGTAGCAAAATATGGAACTGTGTATCCAAGGATTGCATAATGATTAACAACTGTGAATCTTTTTATATGCCTCTTGTTTTTCATGTTTTTTTTGTCCCACTTCTTTTCCTTCTTCTTATGGAGCCGGGTATATCTCTCATATACCTGGTTTCTCCTCTTGTACTCTCTTTTGTTTTTTAATGAATGAAGTCGTCAATGTTTAAAAAAAAAAACAACTATAAATACTGGTAGCAGCAGCAACAGCAGTTGTATGGGAACCATTCATACTAATGAAGCAAAAGTTGTTCTAACAAACACAGCATCAGCAGGGTTTTTTCCCCTCTTTTGACTGAGCAAGATAAGCCAGATGAGCTACAGTAGAACATGAACAAGATAAATCACACATTTTAGTGGGATTCACCTGCTAATTTGTGTTGAATGGAACCAATCACAACTGGTATTTACGGACTGAGTTTAACTGTGTCATTCCCCTCTTGTTTTAGCTGAAGAAACTTAACTAAACAATAGGCTATGGTGAATTAAATATGCCTCTAATATATATATATATAAGGGATGAAGAAAGATGTGATAGATAGTAGAGTGACGTATATTTTGGTTTCCAATGGGGTCAAATGGGGAAGAACTCAAAAACCTGACTCCAGATAGATGGGATAATGGCTATTGATGATAATGAAATTATGAAGAGTTTTTCTAGGTATTATTGTCTGATGCATGTCAAACAACACTTGTAGAGAATCAGATATTAGTAGAACAGAGTTAACCCAGTCAAGTTTCTAGGGCTTGGGCTCATACACTTAAATTTTTATTGGCTGTTATTTGTAAAATCATCTTGTTCAGATCGTCCCGACAGATTTACCCTTGCCAAAAAAAAAAAAAATGCATTGACCCTAGTTCACAGACGAAGGTTGTCTATCTAGCATGCGCAAGAATTGTCTATTGAATGAACAACCTCTACCCATAGAGGTTTTGTTAGCAAAGTCCCACATCGCCAGTGGACCTTTGGGTCTTGGGATTTATAAGCACATGGGCACCCTCTCTTTACAAGCCAGTTTTTAAGGATGAGTTCTACTCGTGTTTAACATGATATCAGAGCAGGGGTACCACTGGGATGGGTCGGGTTCATATCTCTAGCCCTGCGTGGAGGGGGAGAGCCCAGTATCTCCAGCCTTGGTGCTGAGAGGGAGTGTTAGCAAAGCCCCATATTGCCACCCTCTCCTTATAAGCCAATTTTTAAGGATGAGTTCTACTCATGTGTTCAACAGGTCTCATCATTTAACAAACAAAAAAAAGAAGCAAAACAAAGGAAAACGGGAATAAATCTACCTGTATAGGGGAAACTTTCTTCCTCCTCTGACTATAAAATCCTGTTAAGCACAAAAAGGAATGTGCATTATTTCCCATAGTATGAATATTAAAAAAAAAACAGAAAAGAACTATCCACAAGTCACAATAACAAAGATGTCCTTGGGACATTTCCCATGATTAAATCAATGGTATTTCCATTTTCCTAAAATTATTAAGAAATATCACCTGAGTAAAGATACCCTTCGCTTTAGACACACGCAAGCGGGTTGCAATTTCCTTTGCAGCAAAACTATCAGCAATTGATACAACAACACATCCTGCAAGAATAATTGCAAGGTATATGATGACAGCAGTGGCTGTCATAGGCATGTCTATTGCAATTGCATCACCCTTCGTGAATGTTACATCAAGTGCATTTGCCACCATCCTGACAAGAAAGAACCATATATTTCAACTACATCAGTAAAAAGATCTAAACACAGAGAAAGAACTTTCAGAAAAATAGGCTAGGTGTAGACAAAGACACCTTCGCCAATGCTCGTGCCCAGAGCATCGGCAAGGAATATGGGTCTTCATATACATTGAGGTTCTGTTTGGATGTTCATAAAACATCAAGCCAGGTGGATTTATTGCTGATTAGATAACCATCTATGCAAATCCACTATTTGTGGAGGCCCCAAGGAAATTTAGGAACTCCATCCTTTTTTCCAAGCTAGGAGTTCCGTCAGACATTGCAATTGAATTGACATGTTTTTGTTGCACTCTTTATACAGGTGGACATTTAGTAGTGTGTTATCTAACCCACCAAATTCCACTACATACTGAAGTTTTTAGTTGGGTTTTTTCAAAAAAGGCACCTATCTTTGAGTCTATTTAAAAAAGCCCCTAAATTTTCATAATTCTAAAAACCCTCTAACCTTTGATAAAATTAAAAAAAAAAACCCTTCACCTCAGTTCATTAATGGCAAATTGATTTTTTCTTTGAATTTTTTTTTAAATGCATGTTATAGGGCTCATTTGGAAGTCAATACCACTCAGTGAGCAGGGTGATTAACAAATAGTTTATGGATTAATAGCATTTCAAAAATCAACCAAATTAGGCAATCAGAGCATTAGATTTTTAAGGCTAAAAAATCAATTATTGCAGATAATCTTAGTTTCAATCCAACAATGAGATTAGCTCTACTTATGATCAATTTAGGAGTATGCCAAGTGCACAACATATAATTAATGTAAATAAGAGAAACATGTGAAAAAATTGTCTCATGAAGACTATAAAATACTTCACATGGTGAAAAGTGAAAACCATATGCAACAAGCATATATAATTTTCAAAAGGAAATACACTTTTAGTCAGCATAGTTAAGGAGCCTTTTTTTTAGCGCTAACTCAGTCAATGGGGCCTTTTAAAAAAATTATCAAAAGTTAGGGTTTTTTTAGAATTGTGAAAACATTAGGGGCTCTTTTCAAATAAACTCAAAAGTGAGGGCCTTTTTAGTTTACCCTCTGTACATGTGGGTACATTCACAGGTGGAAGCTTGCGAGCATCTCTCTTGAAGTGAAACTGATTTGAATTTGAGCAGGTTAAATAAAATAGAACTAGATTTAATGGTGTTTGTACTTTACATGCCACCCCAATGGATGGAATCCTTGGTTGTTTTTACTCCATACAGACCAGAAGAAATCAATGGTTGCTGAAGCAGCCTTAAGTAAGATTTAAAAGATACCAAAGAAATAAATGAATAATAAATTGAAGCATACATTACTTGTTCTCGAAGTTCCCTCAGCAGCAAACGATTCACAGGCAAATCATCATGGCCTTCATCCCTCCATATAATAGCCACATCATCGTCCTGTTTCTTAGGAGAACTCCCTGGCAGCAAACAGCATTCTGCAATATTAAGAACAGAACCTGGAAACCAGAGTCCCCCATGATTTAATTTGTCAGATTTATCCAGAATACACCTCGGGTCTTCATGAAATCTAACTGCCAGCGCTTTCACAACAATTGACCAGTAGACCTGAACATGGTTGACAATCATTGATCTTGAAACAAAAACGCATCTTCCAAAAATAATGATTTGCTTAACTATACTGTTGTTTATGTAAGGAGTTGAGTTTGTTCAAGATAAGAATAAAAATGACTGTCGATTGGAGATTTACCTCTGGATGATTAACTGAGAACTCTTGAAAAAGACTGAAGCTTGTGATCGGATCTTGATATGACAATCCTAACAGCTTTGGGCCATGTATTTCCATGATACGTCCCAGATTAGTATGTCTGGCATTTTCCCTGTGGAAGTTCATCGAGTACATACAGTGAAGATTTGAATAGGTTCACACTGCCTGTTTTTACTCGGCACCTCATGAAATCAGACAAGATATTTGAATAAGTATCTGTTAAAATAGGCCGAAAATTGAGCTAACTTCGTGTATCAGGTAAGCCCTAGAGGAGTCGAACCCAAGACCATCTAATCCTAGAAGCTTAGACCAACTGAGCAACCCGCAAAGATAGAGTTTGTTTAGATAATGAGGTTGAATTGATTTGAAAGATACTGTTACATTAACAAGTTCGCTAAACTTCAACTAATGATTCCATGTATGATTTTGTAACTTAAAGGCTGGGAGAATTGAGAGAACACAATCCAACTTTGAATGTTTATCAAATGGGTTCACAACTGATAATTTCTCGAAAGAGCATGGAGTTGAAATCGAGATTTTTTTTTATTGAAAAGGGATTGAATGCAAGAGACATAACTAAAAAAAGTCCAGTCTATATATATTTATTAGAAAAAATACTATATCTAAAATTTTGTAATTTTAGAAAATTAAGAAAAAAAAAAACTCTGCATTTTAAAATTTATAGAGACCTGACCTTATTCCTACCATTGATCCATTTCTCTTTTTTTATTTTCTTGAGGAAAAGAAAGAAAAGGGCATAGAGACGTACAGAGAAGGGAACCAATAAGGAGGAGGACCAGAGGCGGAGGAGGACCATCCAGAGTAGACTGAATAATAAACGAGCTGGTGAACCGAGTGCGGGTGAGTCGGTCGGAGTATGCGTCGACCAGTGATTTCGTGCCAAACTGAGTCGGGGGTCGAACCACCGGCGATAGCGGCTCTCAGAGCCTCATATAAGGCTCGCGCATCCGGCAGGGGTAGTCCCGCTTCCACCAGTTCCTCCACTCCAATTTCCTCTATCCCCTTTCTGCCCTCCATCTTCTTCCCAATTTCCCTCTCGCCTCGCTCGCCGGATTTCAGTATCATTGCAGTAGATAAAGATCAGTGCCGGGAAGAGACGAGAGAGAGCGCGAGATTTGGAAGCTGAAGCACATGACGGACTGAGGGGTAGGTTGGAGGGAGTAGGTAGCTAACGGCAAATTTTAAATAAGTAAAATATATAAAATATGAATTGTCTGACTTTCCCACACGACAGTCAAAAAAAAATATAGAATACACCCTTTGTATAATAATTTTTTTACTAATAGCCTTTTACTCTCTTTTTTTAAATGAATTTTTAACATTCAAAATTAAATGTAGTGTAAAATCAATCGTATGAATAAAATATGTATAAAGTTCCATATTTATTTGATTTACTTTTTTTTTTTTAAGACTAAGTTGTGTAACGTCTTTTAAAGCACTCGTTTAATCACGAGAATATTTACGAGTCTCTCTACCTACGTACCGAATAACTCTATAGAAATTAGCCCTTTGAGATGAAATGGAAATCAGAACTCTCACTTCTTTATGCGGGTTTTTCACCATCAAAATTTAAGATTAAATTCAAACCTGAGTGGACAACAATCCAAGTTAAATTTAAATCTAAATTTTCTTTAAAAAAACATTTTAAGTGATTTCAATTATCAATGGGCCACACATAAGACCCAAACACCCAATAAGGCTTCCCACCTAGGCAAATTGCAAATTTATCCGTCTTGATTGTTAAATATATGTTGAGTGGGTTATATACAGTAAAATCTCTATAATGTAATATGGATTAGACCATATTACATATATTACATTATAAAGGTTATTAAATTAGAAGGTCTAACAGTATTCTTTTCTAATTTTTTTTTTTAAACTCTCACCTATCATTAAAATGTCATTTCGGCTTCTCTTTGTGAAAACAAATTATTCCATTTATTTCTATACATTTCTCGTTCATTGAAAATAGAGTGCTGAAAATAGAGTGCTTGCACCACCCCAAAGAATGACGAAGCTTATCTAGAAGTCTATCTGATATTACTTTTTTGGAGTTTAGATGATATAATTTGTGACGTCATTAGTCACTTTTGGAGTAATTTTGTATAATGAATGTATAGAATATTATTTTACAAAATGATTGGGGCAGTACATTTTTTATTCTAAATATATTGAGTACTAAGGTAGAGAGATTTATTACATTTTGTGTGGACCGAGGTTGGGATCAATTCTCGGTAATTTTTTTAAAAAGGGTATAGCTTTACATTAAAAAGGGTTTACTGTTTAATAGCCCCACGCAAACATGGGCTTAAAAGCAGGTCAAATCAAGCCCAACTCCAAGATAGGTGACAGATATAGGGCTTGAAACTGGCCTAGCCCACATATGTTGGATTTCCTTGCTCTTGCATAAATTTTACTTTGCAGTGTCCATTTAATATCCTTACTTTTACCACTGATTTCACCGGCCAATGAGTATTTTTTTCTAGGTCTTTGGAAGTCCTCAATTATAATTATCCCATCAGCATCAAGAAAATTTATCTGCATATTTTTTTTCTACAATAGCTTGATGATTTAGGAGAATTAAAATTATGTTTATTTATATAAATCCTTTTAAGAATTTGAATTTCAAGTACAAAATTGTTTTAAGAAAAATGGTCAAAAAAGTTATCCATCAAAACTCGTGAAATAATAATTTCTTTAAAAAAAATTAAAAAACTTCCTTAAAGACTTAATTAAAGTTATGTTAAACATATTGATTGCATACATACCTTACTCAACCACACGTGAATTAATGCAACCCAACGGTTAACACGACTCAAACTTAAATTAAATGAGTTGACCCAATACAATAAATTTATAAAATAATTTGATCAAATAGATTCTGACCCATATATTAAAGAGATTGATCTAATTCAAGTATTTATCTTAGTTTACATGGATTCAGCTAATGTAAGTTTCAGCCGAATTTAAATGGGTCGACCAAACTAGACCCATTATTAAAAATTTAATCAAACACAACTTATTCCAAAATATAATTCATTTATTAAATAGACTGACATAATCTAAATAATGTTAAATAATGACATAAATTCCGGACCAAACTTAATGAGATTAACTCTTATTTTATGATTGGTCAAACCTAACTTGTGTCAAACTCAAATCATTTAATAAATGATTGTCCTAACTTCAACTGACATTCATTTAATAAATTAACCCAACCCGTATAATAAGAAATTACTAATCCAACCTCTAATTAAAATTACTCATCAACTAATTTGATTTGACCCATCATAGTACTCGACAAAACTTATATTAGTTTTCACACTTCACTCATGTATTATGTGTTGAACTCAATATCTAAAAATCTCAGCCAATTTTTAAATGGATTAACTCAAAAGGGCTTAACATTTTATTAACCACTTTTATCTTATGTAAGATAGTATACAGCAAAACTTCTAGGTTCAAAACCGAACTCCTATCGAACTAACTTTCCAAAAAATAAAATCATCAAAATTCATTTTCTCACTCAAATGCATTATAAAAACAATAAAAAAAAAACTTCAATGAAAGAAAAAAAAATACACCTCAATATAAACATAGGGAATTTTTTTGTGAAAATACTGCGAAATTGTTGACACTGCCTCCAAAAAAAATTTATTTAGATCAAAGTGCCCCATACACTTAGTCAGACTTTTTTTAGAGAATTGTTTGTTGAAAATATTGCGAAAATTGCAACTTTAGGTGACAATGCCTCCAAAAAAAATTATTTGGATCGAAGTGCCCCGTACACCGAATCAGACTTTTTTTTTTTGGACAAAAATGTCTACACTGCAGGAGCTCATAAGTACCACATTCAATTGCACTCGCTAACACATAAGTATACACACTAGTACATGAGCCTATGCGCTAGCGAAGATTGTCTTTCTTTTATATAAATTATTTTATAGTCTTATAAAATATAGAAGTCATTACAGTATAATGGTAAAGATACTTATTTCTCATGTAGATGACCTAAGTTCAATTCTTTTCAGTGATGATTTTTCTCCTATTTTATGATGGGCACTTTTAATTTTTTGAAAAATCTAAAGAACAACGTTGGGGTGTTCATTTGTTTGAGCCACCTAAATAAATAAACTTTAAGTAAAAGTTCGAGTTTGATTTGTCGAACAAAAATCAAAGCCCATTTATTGACTCAAACTTTTACTTAAAGCCATCGGACTCGAAATTAACAATGCTTGGACTTAAAAAAATAAACGGACTTAAAAGCTTGAGCCTGAGGCGTCGAACAAAAATCCTTGTCCAAACCTGTTTATTTAGATTGAACTCAAACAAATGAAAACATCTTAGTTTTTTCATTTTTCCAAAAAAAAAAAAAAGATACCAATTATAAAATAAAAGAGTCAACATTGACATAAGTCACTCACAAGAAATAAATAACTTTACTACTAGACTATTCTATGTCTCATTTAAGATAATATATAAAAAAACATGCACTAATACACACTTATGTGCTAGCACATGCAATCGAATATAGTATTTATGAGCACCAGCGAATGAGAGACCATTTTGTTTTAAAAAAAAGTCTAACTAAGCGTATAAGACACTATGAACCAAATAAAAATTTGAAAGCACTAGCACCTAGGGGTCGATATCGATACAAATATCGGCCGATACAATTGTATCGGCCGATATGTATTGATTTTTCATAGCCTAATGATATCGTATCGGCCTGTGAAAAAGGTTATCGGCCAATATAACCGATATTCGATCCAAAATATCAGTCACCATCGGCCGATATACATAAAAATCAATATTTAAAATTTATTTGATTTTTTTTTAAAAAAAACCCCGATACGATTTTTCACGGTTTTCCACAATTTTTTATGGTCCGATACGGTTTGTGACAGTTTTTTACGGTTTTGAATATCAGAGGACAGAGAAATGCAAATAGCGGAGGAGAGAGAAACTTATCGACCGATATTGCAGCCAATATACATATCGACCGATATTTCGACCCCTGCTAGCACCTGTGCCGAAGGAGAACCACCACATGTTCATGTAGCCCCGCAAACTCTATAAGGAACATACATTATGGCATCCAATTAACCCCTTCTTGCGAAAATCCAATCTCGAAAGTACAACATCCCACTTTTTTTTATTACCCAAAGCTTCGATACATTTCGCATTTATGAAATCTCCACAGGAGCAAGTGCTATCATACAACAATTAGAGACGATCCAAATTTGCAAATTATTACATATCATTCATTGGTGGAATGGAAAGAATTAGGTGACGGGTCCACGGGAAATGAATGAGAAGAAAGGATTTTTTTTGGTTAGACACATATATCTTGCATTTTGTTTTCTGAGCTCGATAGCCTCTGCAACACAGTTGAACCACCCATTGTTCAGATTAAAAATAAATAAATAATAATTCCAACGGATATTAAGATGCAATCTGGTGAGGTAACACCCACAGAGCTCCACAAAGAGGGAAAAAATTACCCCCCAGAACTGGATGACCAATTTTTTTATGGAACTTAGATGTTGAAAATGAATTAATTTGATTTTTCTTTAGAATAAATTAATATAATTTTAAAGACTAGATATATCTAACCATCGAAAAGACTTATGTTTAATCCAACATTAAGCATATCTCAAAATAAGTTCAAATTGAATGTAAATTCGGCTCATGAATGTACATGAATTTAATTGAGAAAAATAATATAGATATAGACTTCAGAGTTAACTAGTTCAAGCTGGACATTCTAGGGAAATAAGATAATGGATTCAATCCCATGGTGCAACTTGTGGCACAGTACTTTCCCCTTCCCTTAGGCAACCAGGCTATATATCACCATTTCCATTGTGTTTTGAACCTTAGAGAGCCCATTCCTGTTTCAGATTTTAGAACCTTAATGAGTTGTATAGATCCACCGGAGAAATTATACCAGACGGAGATAGATCAGATGATTTTGTATGAGTCAGCTTTGGGCTGGCAAGTGACGATTGGCCGAGAGTTCTCCCTCGTGATGGAGTACTCTCTTAACAGAATTGATGGGCCTAACAAAAAATTGGCTTGAACTTTCCATCATAGCCTTGGAATTGAAACACGAGCTAATTTAGAAAGTGACACTAAGAGAGCATTTTTGTTAATCCAAGGTCTTTGATTGGAAGATCACAACAATTTTTGTGAACCAGTTCATGACGGATAATTTCCAGAGCTACCAAAAACTATCAATAGAAGTATTGAACTCAAAATGACACAGAGAAGTTGTTGCAGAAAAATCCCTCCTCCAATCCACACTCAGTTCTATGAACCTCTTTCAGCAGGGCAAAACGCCCATGAGCTACAGTTTGCCTTGGCATCCAAAGATCACCAATCAAAATGAAGTCAATTTTGGACGAAATGGTTTCAAATTGAGTATTGTCCGGAAAGCATCAATTTCAAACTGTGAAGGAAAAATACACACAAAAGAATGTTATTGATCTTTCTTCTCAACCATACGGGCAAGATATTGTTATCTGTTCTTGCTTTCGCCCCAGTAGCACTTCTCCTCACAAAAGTGTGTTAAAATTCCAGGCAGTCAAATTAAAATCTGTTCTTTCCTTTTATTTTCTTTCTTTTTTTTGGCGTTTATTCATTCTCCTCCACATGGAATCTAATCAATAGCTTCAGTACAAAAAAAAAATCTGACGTAGCACTATATGTATCTCCAGAGCTCGCACGTGTAGGAAATCACTAAACTAATTGAGGTGTATCTCAAAAGAACAGATATCCAAATAACAAGTAAATTGATTGGTAAAATGAAAACTAGGAGATGAGCAAACACTGTGAAAATAGAATCTATTTCCTCTACAGAACCCGAAAGGAAAAAAGGAAAAAAAAATAACAGAGAGAATAAAAAGAGAAAAATACCACATGTTTTCCTGAAAATGATACATGCTGCTGCAACGTCACCCCCGCTCTGCCACCTTCAAAATCAGTATAGTTCTAGCAAAAGCAAAAAGTGGCACCTTACCTGATCATTATACATGCATTCCTCCACCCAGCAAAGCAGCTTGAAATTATAAAATGTTATCCAATAATAGATTTCCCCACACAGTCAGCAACCCCAACACGACCAGCGAGCATACACTGGCTGCCAGCAACTCAGCAGAACGGCCACATCATAGGAAGTAGTCTGGTGTTCTTCGGGTTACATCAGGCTCACCTCTCCTTGGTGCTGGCTCAAACTGCATCACAAGCATGTTTTTCAAACTACAGGAATACATAGACCCAATATTGATGCATAATAATTATAATGGTTTTACAATAATAGTGATACAAAACAAAAGATGCAAATGAGAACATGAATACATTTAAGGATTGTGTTAGCAACTTGAGGAGAAGCCCATTAATCTATACAAAAACAAAGTCCAGATGGGTAAAAAAAGGGCTTAAATCCGACTCATCCCACTCAATAGATAATCATACCATCGGAACTGGATGGCGAAGATACCTGAATGAAAGTGTGTCCTTTGCAGTCGTCAACTTCCAAAATAGATGCCATGTTTCCACATCGATAGCAATAATTGGGTGCGCTAAATATGGTTACCACCTTTTGTTCCTGTTATTGGAAAATAAAAAATGAAAAACCACATTCAACACACTGAATCCAAGCATCTAATGCAGAAGGAAAATTCAACATTGTGAAGAATGAACACTTACATGTCCCCAGTTATATCCCTCCATGACCAATTGATGAGCTCTAGCAATTAGCTTTAAGTTGTTGGTATGATTGAACTGCTCTGATATATCCTGCAATAATCAATAACATGAGTGATTGCACCGTGCAATCTCCCTATATGAACAGAGGAGAGTCTTTCCAGTCTTTTTTTTTTTAATGATGACAAAGGGGATTTACTTGGCCAAAAGTGTATCCCGCTCCACGAGGAGAAATTCCCCAACCACAGCGATCGTCGGGATCAGACCATAAGAGGTCACACATTGGGCCCTCGTGAGGAACTTCTTGAACACGATCAAAATTACGAATGTTGTCAAGGGTCTCAATAGATGGAGACAAACCACCATGCAAACAAAAAATCTCTGATTCAACCTTCAAAACATAAGCAAAATATTAAAATCAGACATTAACCAACAATATATCATTATAGCTTTCTATATATCATATATACCATCAGTGATCATTTCTTATATCAAAACCCAAAAATAAAAAAAGCAGTTCAACATAAGACATTAATGACCCTAACCAAGAAGCCCGTCATTGCACCAATCAAAAAGAGAAAGGAAAGAGAGAGGAATACAATCAATAGAATTTCCTTACTAACCAAAGCTGTCAATGGAAAATAGTCGAAAAGGTCTGTGAAGATCTTCCACACATTCGCATTACCATACCTGCCAATCATAACAAAAACGAAATTATGGTTTTGCAGTACAACAGCATCTAATAATGTCTGTAAATGGGCAAATACTTGTAATCAACGCAGCACCAAACAAGGTAAACAGACTCTCTCACACACACACACATTAAACATCAGTATCCCTTTTCCCTATACCTGTATATTAAGAGACAGTTTCTACTCCGTCTGAGACCACACATCTCTCTCTCTGAGGTCTGTAATGTTTGAGAACACACATCTCAGCTCTCTAATCTTTGAGAACAGACTGGGGCTGTACAATGATAAGTTATGCCATTTACCATGAGTGCAGAATGATGCATTTTTGTTTTGGATTTTGAAACGGTTTTTTTTTTTTAATTTCTGAAGAACACAACAATAAGAAGCAAGAAGGTTCTAAAACAATTTTTTTTAAGTTTCTGACGAAGAAGACGAACGCGTCAATAAGAAAAAGGAAAAGAGAAGAATACAAGAAGATAGAGAGCTGGTAGTGGACGTGATGAAACAAAAGGATAACAAAGGAGAAAGAAAAAGAAGGGGGCAACAAGGACAACAAGAAAGTTTTTTTTTCAGTGCCCCCTCCCTTCCTCAAAAGAGCAGGTGGATTGGGTGGGTTGGGCAGGGAAGGACTATAAGGAACAGAAAGAAAAGAATAAAGCAAAGGAAGAAAATGAAAGGATTGATGGGACTTTTTATTTAGATTTATTTCCAGCTCTGTGTCAGATTTTTGTCTCACAAAATACTTCAGTTAATAATTTGTTCAAGTTAGTTTTTTATCCTTCAATTTACATGTATGTATTACTTTTTTAAAATTTCACCTAAATCACTTCTATTAAAAAAAATTTGCAATACAATAGAATATATGGATTTTTCCTAATATAGTTAGTTCTTTTTTTCTTTTTCTATTAAGCTGGCTCAACTTGAGTGAGCTTTCTATGTTAAGAAGTTGAATCCACATGGGAAGCATGTGTCCACACTAGTGTTAATTTTTAAGTAACATATGGTCCTAGTCCCTGCTGAAGCTCCTAAAGTACACTATTAACAATTGCATAGAGGTAGCATCTGAAATGTATTAACAATCGCATACGCAGGTAACATCTGGAATTGTAGTTGTAAGATACTAGGTTTATCCATGGATCCAACTGAAAAATAACAATTGTAACAGAGGATATCTTTATAGATGAATTTTTTTGAAAAAGATATGAAAATAGATATCACAAATGAAAAGCATAATGAATAATGCTTTTTATTTGAGTAGCAATTCAACAAACAAGAACTACTAAAAAGGAGAAAAAAGGAGAAGGAGAAAATGACAAATAATTATATTCATCTTCTAAGAAACTGCTTCCATAGGCTTACTTTGAGTAACAATTCTAAACTTCCATAAAGATTCAACATACAGGCATAAACTTTTTTCTTTTTGTAGCTGAATTATCATACAGGCATAAACTATCTGATATCTACCTTGTTTCTTAGGTGGAATCAAGGTGGAAAATTTTTAAAAAAAAATATGGGCAAAACTCTGAAATGAGTTGTGTAATGCAGTAATGAAAACGCTTTCATTTGAATAGCAAGACAAAAACAAGAACAGATATATTCAGCTAAGAAACTCACTTCCGTAGGCATTCATCATAGAAGCCATAAACTTGTGTTATCTGCAAAAAAATTAAATAATATTAAGTACAATTCAGAGTCCCAATGCACCAGAATTACTAGCAGTTTATCAATTCAAACTATAATTACTGAAAAAAGTTAAATGTGCATAAAGTATCAAAACAGCTGAAGCCACTTTGGAACAGAAGTAAAGATTAGAAAACATAATTTGTTATGATATCCCCTACATGAACTAGATCAGTCCAGTTTTTTTTTACTGCCCACAGCCCTGGAAAAGATATGGTGCTCATGAGCCAAGCTGGGTAGCAAGAGGTGGATGCTGGCCCAGCTTTAGCATCTCTTATCCATGGTAAAGATCATGAAGATGCAAATCACATGCGAGGTGGAGCAGCTAACTCCAGTTGAATTTCGAGTTCTGCTCTTAAACATCTATAGAAAGTTCCTATAACTAATGAAATCCAACCAACCAGCAGAATCAACCACCAAATGAAACATGACAAAGAAATGTTACTATGGAAGTTTAACCTATACCTGGCGACTTTCATGATTTCCTCTGAGTATGGTAATACGTTGTGAATAACGCACTTTCAGGGCCACCAGAAGCTGAACAGAAAAACTAATCAGTACATCAAAAAAATAATAATAATAAGATGATGATGATGATGATGATGATGAAAGGTTGCAACTCCCAAAAAATTCAACAAAGTAAAGAGTATGCATTATACTCGATTTGTCAACAAAGAGGAGAGCCCGAGTCAGTGAAAGGGTCAACGCAAAATGTGTTGCATGGGCTTCTACCCTTAAGGAGTTCTAGGATTACTCCTCTATCTCAGATATTTCTAGCGCCTGGGAGGAATAGATTGGTTTGACGTAGTTATTTTTTTGAGAGTTCTAATTTGTGTTTCCAACTTTTTCCTGCTTAGGAGCGTGTGCCGGTTGGGTGCTAGGAGGTCTGCTCCTGTTCCTTTGTATCACTCTTTTAGTGCACTTGTGCTCCATAACAAAGTCATCATTTCAAAAACGATATATATCCCGCAAAAATGAACTCTTATATCTTCTGTTCAAAAAATGTCCCAATGCCTCCCAAAAAGAATTCATATGTGGTCCACAAATCCTTATCATACAAATCAGATACTGACACCATACCCAAACCTACAATATTTAGAATTTACCACATAAACAACACAGATAGCTCAGTTGGTATATGCTTCTAGGATAAAAGTCTTGAGTTCGACTCCTTCCGGGCTTACCTGATACACGAGGCTTGCGGGTGGTTTCATGTATCCATGGGATTAGTCTCACCTCCAATGTGGGGTGGGGATACAAATACCAAGGTAGTGTAAGGAAACCACCCTTGATCTCAAAGGAAATTTGGACTCAATGGACTATAAATATTACACATGGAAGAGTGACCATGTGCACATATAAATATTACAATAGTGCATCCAAACTATAGATATATAAAATCACTCAATCACTCCATCAAGTACTTTACTCACCGTTACAGTTTCAACTGAATAATACCCACGATCCACATAGTCTCCCATGAACAAGTAATTAGTATCTGGACACTGCCAATCAATAGAGTAGGCACAAGATTAAAAAGAGTGACTGAATGATAGCAAAGTCAATCCAATTGAGAACATGAACAGGAAAAAGGGGCCAAATATTATAAATAAATAAGAGCAGTCAAGAAAGACGAAAAAAGAAAAAGTAACCAAAAGTAACTCAAGTCAATAATTAATGTTTCAATATAATATGGTTGAATAATGGCTTACAATATGTCATCATCATCTAAGCCATTTATCCCATCAAACTGAGATTGGCCTTTCATTTGGATTTGGCTAATTGTTTCCGTGATTGTCTAACTAACGCCCATGGGACTCAAATCCACAACCTTTAGGCCGTAACATATGATATAGTTGAATGATGACTTACTCTATGCCATCATCATCAACTATTGTAGATGTACTTTTTACCTCCCAATAAGTTGGCAGTGTATATTGCATATTCAAGGCTATACTTGGGAAATGAGTATCTTCTTTTTTCCCCCTTTTGAAGTGATGATTTCAGACACAATTTGTAGTATTTTCAGGACCAATAGGTATTTTGAACTCTAATGAAGGCAGGAATGCTACTTAAGAATTTTTTTTTAATGGTTACGGAATACCACTTAAGAATTAGAAAAAGTAAAAATTACATTTCTTTCGAAGGCAATGAAAATACTAAAAATTACTTACCAAGGCAGAGAGGTATTTAACAGAAACACAATTAAATTATAACACCAGCATGTCACCAAATAAGGAAAGTTCAAATTAATGGCATTCCATCTTTCTACAATACCTCAAAAACACTTCACTCCTCATTAGCATTCTTTGATCATTCTCATTACTATTTATTTAGCCAATCCTGCAACTCAAAAACAAAGGCTGAATATAAAAATGCCACAGTGTGAACAAATTACCTTCCCTCCAATTCGAAAAAGTTCAGCAAGGTCATGAAACTGTCCGTGAATGTCACCACATATCGTCACAGGACTTTTCACCGGCTGCAGCAGAGAAAAAACTGTTCTTAGTAAATTTATGTTTTGCCATCAAATGTAATGTAGATACAGAAAATCTAAACAAATACAAATATTCTGGTTGACAATTTAAGCTAAAACTACATCAAAATTTCAAAGATACCCATGGATATCAAAGCTAAACATTTTCCCTTCCTCTTTTTCGGAAGGCATTTTCTTTTCCCTTTGGTCTCAACAATAAAAACATTCCAAGATGGAAGCATTTACAGAATGCTTGTCTGTTTCGGAACACAATAAAGTTAAGAGAAAAACAAGCTTTCCTCTCTCCCCCTATAGAAAAAGTAATCTCCTTGAAAATGACGCTTTAGGTAGGAGTATCTACTTCTTGCCCATGTAACACACATTTTGATTGAAAATCCTATCCTCTAGCAAGCATTGGGAAAGAGAGAGAGAGAAGGGGAAGGGGGGGGGGGGGGGAGAGGGGGAGGGGGGGTTGGGGTGGAGGTGAAGTGGATTTGAAAACCACTTTTTTATTTCAAAAATACCTTCATTTTTGTGTTCAAGTCCAAAGAAAAACACAAACATGCCCCTATATAATGTAGGATGACAAGCAAAGCAACCAGCAGTATAACTAAATGGATGCTAAAACCTCTATATGCTAAACATTAAGGGGCATTCTCCATTCTCTGTGGCAGATTTGCCGGCCTCTACAGTGGGTTTTTTTTTTTTCTTTTATTCTTTTTCTGGGACTCGGTTAGCCTGGCTATTTTGGCTGTATTATTTTCTTTTGTCTAGTAACATCCAACCGCTAAAAATCTATGACATATTAGGGGGAAAAGAACTACAGCAAAACTCTGTTGCAATTACTCAAATAATAAACATGATTTCCCTTCACCAGTGAAAGATTATCAAAAGTGATAGTTCAAAAAAAAAAAAACATTATGAAAGGAGAATATATGGTGCAGCAGGCACATCTACGCTCCAATCCAATGGCCTAGATAGAAATGGTAGCGAAAACATCATCTTTTTAAAATAATTTTCTGAAGTGAATAGAATTTCTGTTTACAAGGAATAGTCCACACAACAAAAAGTGATCGCATATAGGGGAAATACAAGAAGATCGCACCTGGACATTACTTTCTTCCATCAATATCTCCTTGGCCTTCTCACATAATGATCTGACCTGAAAAAATAAACAGTACTGAATTAATTCTGCCCCAACTAACGACAAACACAATGTAGTTCCATGCACATCTTATTCCATGCAAGAATACCGGGCTTTATTTTTATGAAAGAACACTGATTTGCTCTAACTAGAGAGAGAGAGATGACGATGATGTATAGAGAGAGAAAGAGAAATGATGATGATGTATAAAATTAAATGCAGTATGGGGTTCTGAAATTGATGGTCAGTTGGCAACATCAAATACAATGCCTGACTTTAAACAGCTGCAAGCAAACGCTGTAGAATCCATTCAAGAACCAAAACGAGGAGAAATTGTAGTAACCCTTTTTTTTAAGACCAAGGTTTCCAGGCCTCTTAGAGCACCTGACTAATCCTTGTGGCATGTGCTGTAGTAACCCTATATTTCAATTCATTTAGACACTAGGCCAGGTTTCCAGTTCTAAAAAGACTAGGATGAAGAAATTTCAGAGAAAAAGACGCAGTCAGCATTCAAATAAGAAGAGTTACACAAGCTAAACAACATAATCTTGAACTGGCACTGCATGTATATCCTAAAACTAAAAAACCGAAGTGCCCTTATGAAGACTAATAAAAAATTCCAGTCTATCCAGCAGAAAAGAGGTACTGCAAGATACATGGAACTAAAACCAGAAAATTACAACCCACAATGCGTGCGGAAAAGAATTCAGTAGTCCAAACAATTTTCACGGATATGATTGCACTCTTCAAAAGAGATTCCTAAAATGTCTAACACAATTGTTAAGTGCTCAATGACCAACTTGAAAGGGAGAAGAAATGGGTTCAAATCGCCTTATGATTCCCATTAAAAAGGGAGAAGAAAATCTCCAAAACTCACAACGATCCTAATTCAATGGCTACAAACAAAGCTGAGACATATCCGACATTCAACTCAAAATGAAAAAGCCTATCCAAACACGGGCAGCATCAACACTTAAACTATTAGAATATCAGATCTGATGAATATAGGGCGCGATCCGCAATCTCGTTAAATTTTCCTAACCAAATCGCCACTGGAAAACCCTAACTCACAGCTAATCAAACGAAATCGAACTCTAAGCCCGTAGGAAAACTTGAACCAATCAAATTTCGAAAAAATGGGATCATTGAACCAGTTAAAAAGCGAATCGGGAAGCGAATCTGAGCGTTTTCACAGCAAAATCAGGGCTTTCTGGTGCTGAATGGGAAAATTCGAAGAAGTGAGAGAAAAATGGAGAAGGAGAGAGAACCTCTTGCTCAGAGAGAGGTTTGCACTGCATAAGCTGCGAAATCTGCTCGTCGAGTTGGCCATGGGAGCTTGAAGGGATCGGATCCGATGTCATCTTCGTCTTCTCCTTCTTCAATGCACTGAAATCAGATCTTCCTTCGGCTTCTTCTTCTTCTTCTTCTCGATTTGAAGAAGAATGAAACCCTAGCCAAGACGCGTCTTCGCCTTGTCTCTCTTTCTCTCTCGCTCGCAAAAAGGGGAAGAGGAGAGAGGAGAGAGGAGGAGAGGAACGGTGGTGGTGTATCCAAAGAGAAAACCCTCGCCACTTTTCGATCGGCCTTTTATAATTTGAGTATCGAGAGGCAATAGAGGAGGCCACCAGTCACCAAATGTATGGGGAATAGGTCGATAGTCCGCGGAAGTACCGAAGAAAATTGGTAGCTCGCGGTCATGTGGACGTTTAGAAGAAATGATCCGTTGGGACTCGAGATTATTAGAATTGTGGGAATTGGGGTCCTACTGATAATTGATTAATGAAAAAAAAATCAATAATTGATATGATGTTTATAAGAAAAAAACGTTGAAATGCACTTTATAGATTTAAAGAAATGAATTGTTGATAATTTAAACCTTTTTAGGGATGAAATTTTCTTCAAAGTAACATCTTATCTTCTTTGATATCTATGTGGATGGCTAAGGGATTAAAAGTTTCACGTTTGAGTCTCGTTGTAGTACGAAGCTTGTGATTTGATCTGGAGTTTTATCTAGAGTAACGATCTTCCCATGTGGAGTTTGTGTAATCAGACACGAATTTTAATGTATTAAAATTGGATAGCGAAATTCGCATGAACAGTAAATCAATTCACCAAAATTTCACTGTTCATGCGAATGATCCGATTTTACTGTTCATATGAAGGATAAAATTGACAATACACTAAAATCCGTCTCACATTGCACAAAATACCCATGGGAAGATTGTACCCTTTATCTAAAGCCTTTGTACTAAAAAAAAGGATCTTAAAGTTCTTCTTCATATAAAAGAAAAAAAATTGTGACTTTGTGGATGAGTTGTTTAAAGTAAGGTTATTAATATCGGTCAATACGATATATATCGGCCATACATAGGCCGATATATCGACGATATACATTCCACAAATATTGGTCATTTTTTAAAAAATAAATCAATATCAGTATTTCCCGCCATTGATATATCGACGATGATACCGGCCAATATTTGAAATATTGGTCGATATCTTTTTTAATTTTTTTTTTTTTAAATATTCTCCATTTTTCTATCTTTACCTTTTTTAATTCAAAAAAAAAAACGATATTTCAAAAAAAAAAAAAGAGAGAATTAGATCTGCCGATGCTTGAGATACCGGCCGACACAACTGATATCATAAAAAAAAATTGATATTAAAACCCTTGGTTTAAAGTATGTTCATTGGTTTCATAATTAAATGAATTTTAGAGAAAAAAAATATTTTAAAAAATTAAAGAAATTAACAACTCACTTGATATTGGTTAGATGATATGAGTATGTCTAGTGAATTGGCCACGTCGGGCTTGAATCAAATTGGACACTAATCAAGCTCGGTCAATTATAAGTTGAGATAGACCATATCAATATGTTTCAGATGGTCGACTTGAGGATGACAGGTTTAATAGATTTATTAATGTCGGGAGTGCTCTGAAATAAATATGTCATCGCCAAATACCATTTAATTCGCCATAATTATCTATTCATTTTTTTTAAGGAGGAGCAACACTTCATCTCAGGGATTTAAATACTGGCGATATCCAATATATATCGCTGATATTAGTCGATATCTCAGATTTTTTATAAAAAAAAATAGATGAGAGAAAGTTCTCGATCGAGATTTGAATCCCTGCTTCATCTAGCATTATCTCCAATTATGTATTTATTTATTGTTTTAGTGATGGACCACTCGGCATCAAATATATTTAATGAAGTGTTATAGTGCATATTATTTGCAAATGTAGAATTTTGATAAAAATGGCTCTAAGGCCTCTTTCATTAAACATGATACACATTGCAAGAATAATAAAAATATTGTCTTTGATACTTTTTCATAAATTAGAATGGCTCATTAGAATGGTTCAATTTGAGCCATTTCAAAACTATTTTTTTTTTACAATTAGATTTTTGCAGTGAGAAAGAAAAGAATTATTTTGATGGTCGATATTTTATTAATTCCAAATATTTTGCAAGAAGAAAAAACAAAGGGTTAGTTGAATTTTAAGTATTCGATTTCACAATCAAGACATGGAAAGTGACTTCAAATTTGGAATTGTACAAAACATAACTATTCATCTCAAAAAGTCCTGCAGATAATTATAAAAAAAAACATCAACGGAACTACTGACTTATTTGTCAAAGAAAAATCGAGTACATGAAAAATATTGATTAGTTGGATACTTGGGAGCGAAAAACTCATTAATTTGATTTTTTATTTATTTATTAGATCTTGGATTTTGGTGACCTCCTTAACAATTGATAGAATAATGAATTTGAGAAAAAACATATGAATATATCACCTACAAGAAAAGACCTCGTGATTGTCGAGTCTACACCACCATCATTGCATGAGTTTTTTAAGTACGAAGGGAGAAGATCCTTGAAATTTCTGGAGTTAGGTTTGTCCTTCTAAAACTTTCACTTCAAGTGATGTCCCGCAATAATACAGAATAACCACTGGTTAACACTATAGGGATTCGAACTATCAATATCTCACTTCTTGAGACAAAAAGTTATCAGTAGAGTTACCCTATGTTGGATAATATATGGTGTTCTCTGACTTATCATTATTCTACATGATGAAGATGTAATTAATTGCAAACTTGTATTTTGTTATTTACATAGAGGAATGGGAAAAAAAAAAAATTGAACAATTATAAAATATATGCCTTATATAACATGTTGGGATTATCTAGCCACTTTCCACAAGAATAAAAACAGTAAATGCATAACAACAATCATGAAATATTCAAATACCTAAAAAACCAGCCATATCAGAGTAGTTAAGATTGAGCTGAGTCGAACAACTTCTCATTTGTTGTGGATCCGTGCACAAACTCTTTTATTCTATAGTTCATAGAAAATAAATTGCCATATAAACTCTTTAAAAGCTGCCACAAGTATGTAATTAGAGTGAAGATATCGGTTGATACGTATTGTATTTGTCGATATATATCGATTTTCAAGACAGATATTTACAATATCGATTGATATTAATGCGTTTTTAAAAAAAAAATAAAAGAGAGAAAAATATTCCATCGATACTGAATTTTAAATCCCTTTATAATCATTTTATTGTGAATTTCTATTGCTATTACTTTTGATTCATTGTTCTTGTCTTCTAGAGCAGGGTCGGCATATCGACCGATATGCCGATATCTCAGTCGTATTATACGGCCGATATCAAATTTTGAACTCCTGTTCTAGAGACAGGGGCCATCAATGCTGTTTTACATTGACTCTAATGGATAGTGATAGCATTTGAATTAAATTTAAAAAAAAAACAAGGCTTTGGTGGCAGGTTCAAAATATAAAGACCCACTTCAATTGGTACTTCATATATGAAGACACATGATCTCATCAAAATACATGCAAACAAATAACAACAAAAATGAGATTTTATGTAATCTCCGGTCTTAAAATGTGAGAAGTGTCAGGTTTGAACCCTCATGACCTCACTGATGTGCCTTAAGGGTAGTAAGGTATCACCCATAGAGTTTTAAGCTAAGTTTTCTGCAAGTTCCCACATGTAAATTAAAAAAAAAAAAATTATATAAAATAAAATAAATTTATGAGGGGGAAATTTCAAAACTAACCTCAACCTCCCCCAAATGGGAGAGGAGATAGATTATGCTCTCTTAAGTTTCATTCATGCTCTAAGTTTCATTCTATTTTTTCTTTCTTTTACAAACATAGTAGGAAAAAAAAAAAAAAAGGAGAACTAGATCCTTTAGTCTCCCTACTCTCTCGTATGTATAATAATGTTGCACACCAAATTACTAAAATGCCATTGAGTAAATTATAAGAATGCACTCTAAGAGATGAATTACAAGAATTGCCCTTATATATGACCATAATGAGCTAATCCACTAGCTAACTGATATTATCTATACAACTTTATTTATTTATCTTTTCTTCATTATTTAAAAATTTCACACATAAAACATTATCCACTGACAATATAATCTCTCATCCAATTAGCTTGGCATTATTTATTTCAAAGTATTTCTGTATTCTCTTTCTCAATTTTCATTGCTCTCATTATGTTTGTCATGTCAAATCAAATCACCATTTGGTAGAAAGTCGTAAATATCTAAATTTACTCTAAGGCAATACAATATTATTTTCAATTCCAATCATTCAAAAAAATATTTTCAATTCTAATTGGCATACCCTTGCTAATTTTACCCATCAAAATTATACTTCTTTTATTTCATATTTATTATACTATTTTCAATCTATTCACAGCCAAGGCTCTCGTATGCAATTCTAATTGATTTTTTAAATGTTTACTTTTCTCTCCAATCAAATACATAATCAAATGACATACGTCAAGGCACTTTTTACTTGAATTCATATGTTAATTTATTCCCAGTTAAAGGAATGTTTTATTTTATTATTTTCATTCATTTTAAAACTCTATTTTATTTTATTTTATTAAATTAGAGGTGAAACTAGGGTCAGATTTTAACCCGACCAAGAAATCTTTGGGTTTGGGTTATGTTTTTGCGTGTCTCGAATTGTGTTGGGAAAAAATAAACCCAAATAAAATTTAGGTCAAGTCTAGTTGAGAAATTTAAAAGCAATGACATGATTTGACCCGACCTGAATCTACCAAGTTATAAAATAGCACTCGAATTAAGTCGGGTTAGAAATTAAGATCAGATCAAGTTGAGTAACTCGGATCGAGTCGGATTGGATTCAATAAAATCCGACCCGACACGACTCGAATTTCAGCCCTAATTACTAACTTGAATTTCAGCCCTAATTACTATCATGAATTATTCTTTTAACGATTTTTCCCAATGTTATCAAAACCGACCGAACCGCGGTGCCGGCAGTTCGGTTCTTGTAAAAAAACGGTTCTGGGACGAAACAGCATAAAACCGGTCAGAACTGCGGTTTTATGCGGTTTTGACACAGAAACCGTGAATCGCGGCTCACAAAATTTGAAGTTTTTTTTTTAAAATTTTCCCATATTATTCAGAGTTTGAATGTTATTTTTAATATTTATATCAATGTTATTGGTAAAAAATGTCATACTTAATGTTATGAGTAATATTTATATTATATTACTATTTAACCGGCTTTGACCGGCTTTTACTGGTTTTGACTGCGGCTGAACCCGGTTGAACTCAAAATGCCTCGAAGACGGTTCGTTAGACGGTCTGGTTCTGATAACATTGATTTTTCCTGTCCACATAAAAGTTTTTTAATTGCTTAATTTTTCTTGATAAAAATAATGATGTCTGAAAGTCCAAAGTAATACATACCTGCTATTTAGGCCACCTTATTTTTCTCACGCTTCGTCGATGTATTCAGTACTTTAGGACCGCTCGTTCCCTTAATTACAATTCAAGCCCAATTTCTACGAACGCCGGCTTTGTTTTGATCAAATATATTTAATGAAGTGTTATTGTATATATTATTTGTAAATGTGGAATGGCTAGACATATAGACACCACGCTTTCCTGATACCAGACACCGCTTTTCGAATTTTGGGGTGAAACTACCATTTTGCCCATCTGTGTTTTGATAGTCTGATTGAGAAACGACTTCCCTGCCAACTGTAACCTTTGCGGGTTTGGCTTGGGTTTTCAAACGAGACGGTTTCTAAACCTATTTTTATGAACAATGTATCAAAATTCATCTACTCTGAATTTTATGAACTCCGGTATTGGTTTTAAGTGAAAATGATATAGTTTTGGACTTAAAAATGTTAAAGATGTAATTTACCTTTAACATAAGGGTAGTTTAGACTTTATTTTGCATTAGATTTAATTAGGGTTTAGTGACTTCTATATAAGTCATCTCTTTATACTGTTTACATTATTGGAATATACAGTTCTTTCATGGTATCAGAGCTGAGTTCGATTCCTAGCCTCGCATTGCATCGCCTCCCACGTCCCTTCTTGCATCGCATCTGCCGCGTCCCCTCTTGCAACCGAACTGATCTGAGATCAGATCTCAGATCTGCAACCAGCCGATTCACTGTTTAGAACCTCCATTTGCAGCCCCTCTTGCATCGCATCTGCCGCGTCCACCTCTTGCAGCCGAACCGATCTAAGATCAGATCTCAGATCTGCAACCAGCCGGTTCACTGTTTAGCACCTCCATTCGCAGCCCCTGCTTTTGCTTCCGCCAGTCTGATATCAGATCTCCGATCTGCAACCAGCCTTCTGAGTCCGACTCCGATCTGCAACCAACCCTTTTGCTGTCATTGTCGTTCAGATCTGCCTCTTGCAGCCGAACTGATCTGAGATCTGGAGGTCCGACTTCGATCTGCAACCAGCCCTCTTGCTGTCCTTGCCGTTCAGATCTGTCTCTTGCAGCCAAACCGATCTGAGATCAGATCTGCAACCAGCCCTCTTGCTGTCATCGCCGTTCAGATTTCTGCCTTGCTCGTGCTTCCGCCCGTCTGAGATCAGATCGTCTTCCACTCAGATCTGCGACCCACCTCCATTTGCAGTCCCCTGCTCTTGCTTCCGCCCGTACTCGTGCAACGTGCTGCAGAAGTTTCCATTCTGCTTGCCCAGTTCAGCACCCTTGTTTTGCAATTTTGTTACCATGGCCGGTGAACGTGACGATTTCTTCAAGCCATTAGTGTAAAATTGAATGAAAATAACTACACTTATTGGGCTTATGTTATGCAGAATTTTTTGACAGGAAAAAACATGTGGGGTTACATGTCTGGTGCCATAGTTGCTCCTACGAATATCAAAGCAGATGATTATGCTCAATCTTTAGTTCATTGGACCACAAATAACTCCAAAATTATCACCTGGATAAATAACTCTGTTGAGCTCTCCATTGGTATGCAACTCGCCAAGTTCTCCACAGCCAAAGCTATTTGGGATCACTTAGAGAGGTTGTACACGCAATTTAACTTTGCTAAAAGATATCAACTCGGAATGACATTGTGATGGTTCGACAGGGAGATCTGAGTATTCAATAGATTTATTCTGTCATGACTAGTTTCTGGGATCAACTTGCATTAACAGAACCTGCGGGCCTTAGTTCCATCGCCCTTTATTGCACTTATCGAGAAGAAGGGCGACTTGTTCAATTTTTATCAGCTCTTCGGGATGATTTTGAGGCACTTCGAGATTCCATCTTCATCGTAGTCCACTGCCCTCTGTAGATGCGGTGGTCCATGAACTGTTAGCGGAAGAAGTTCGTTTCAAGTCTCATGCTGGAAATGGTCTTTCGTCTATGTCTCGTCAGACTGTCTTAGCAGTGCCATCAAAATCATTTTCTAGTCCACAGACACGACAACGCCAAGGTGGGCGTATTGCCATTGATGATTGTAGTTACTGTAAGCAGAAGGGTCATTGGAAGGCACAATGTCCTTTATTGATGAAAGACAACAACAATCGGTGCCCCCACCAAAGCAGCATCGCACCGCCAATGTTGTTACATCTGAGAATGAAGCTTCACCTTCTACTCCTTCACTGTCCAACCTTGTCGATCAGTTGCAGAAGTTTCTCTATTCTCATCAGTCTAATGCATTGTCCACTGTTTCTCCCTCCATAGGTTTGCCTCCTTCCGCTTCTTCAGGTATTTCTCCCTCCACATGGGTCTTCGACTCTGCAGCCACTCATCACATGTCTAATGATATTTCTTTGTTTACGTCTTTATCCCCTTCTCATTCATATGTTTCTGTGCTCATTGCCAATGGTACTCCATGCCCCTAGCAGGTGTTGGTTCTATTCTGTCTTCTTCTTTATGCCTCTCTAATGTTTATTGCATTCCTCATCTTACTTTAAATTTGATCTCAATCAGTCAGTTATGTGATTCTGGGTACGCTGTTCATTTTTCTCTCACTTCGTGTTCTGTGCAGGATCCTCATTCTAAGAGGCTGATCGGGACCGGCCGTAGAAAGGAGGATTATATGTGTTAGAGCAGCTTCGGGTTCCTGATGTTACAGCTTCTTCAGTAGATTTGTCGTCTTTCCGTTTGAGTCCTAGTTCTTCTAGTTTTTATTTATGGCATTCTCGGCTTGGCCATTTCTACTTCACGTTTGAAGTATTTAGGTTCTACAGGAGCTTTAGGAAATTTATAGCATCGTGACATTTCTGATTGCAGTGGTTGTAAACTTACAAAATTTTCTGCATTGTCTTTTAATAATAGTTCATCTATATCTTTGCTCCTTTTGATTTAATTCATTCTGATGTGTGGGGACCAACCCCTATTACCATAAAAGGAGGATCCCGCTATTATGTGTCTCTTATTGATGACTATTCTCGTTATTGTTGGATTTATTTGATGAAACGTCGTTTAGAATTCTTTACTATTTTTCAAAATTTTCGTTCATTCGTTCATACACAGTTCTCAACCACCATGAAATGTTTTCGAGGTGATTTGGGTGGAGAGTATACCTCTAGTAATTTCTCTCAATTGCTTGCATCTGATGGAACTATTCATCAGTCATCTTGCACTGACACTCCTGAGCAAAATGGAGTTGCGGAAAGAAAACACAGGCATATCATTGAAACTGCTCGCTCTTTGTTACTCTCTGCCAGTGTTCCTAACACCTTTTGGGGAGAAGCAGCTCTCACTGCAACTCATGTGATCAACAGAATTCCTTCTGTCGTCACTTCTGCCAAGTCTCCATTTGAACGGTTATATGGTAAAATTCTAGAATATTTTACTTTGAAAGTTTTTTGCTGTACATGCTTTGTGCTTCATCCTCATAATGAGCGCACTAAATTATCTGGAAGCTCTGCCATGTGTGTTTTTCTGGGTTATGGTAAGGGACAAAAAGGATATCGATGTTATGATCCTGTTGCACACAAATTGTATGTTTCTCGTCATGTTGTTTTTCTTGAACATATTCCTTTTTATTCTGTTTCATCTAACTCTGTCAATGTTCCTCACTCTGAGGTCCTATACATTGATCATTTCTCTGCTGTTGATGATTTGTTTGTGTCTGATACGGTGTCTGCATTGCCTAACTCTGTTTCTCCTATTTCTTCTACTCCTGTTAAAGCTGTATCATCTGCAGTTATTAATCCTCCCTCTCCCTCGGCTGACTCTCCTTCACCCTCTGATGATGTGGATCTTGCTACTCCTCGTGTTTCTTCGAGAGTTCGTAAGCCTCCAAATCGGTTTGGTTATTCTCATGATGATTTTGGTTATTCTTGTTACTCTACTTCATTTTCTTCCTTTCTCACTTCCATTCATACTTTGTCTGAACCAACCTCTTATAAGGAGGCTATTTGTGATCCTCTTTGGCAACAGGCTATGGATGAAGAACTTTTGGCATTGCATAAGACTAGTACATGGGATTTAGTACCTCTTCCTCCAGACAAGCATGCAATTGGTTGAAAATGGGTGTACAAAATTAAGACCAAGTCTGACGTTCCGTGGAGCGCTATAAGGCCCGTTTAGTTGCTAAGGGTTTTGCACAAGAATATGGCATTGATTACGATGAGACTTTTGCCCCTGTTGCAAAAATGACTTCTGTTCATACTTTGATTGCAGTTGCCTCTGTTCATCAGTGGAGTTTGTCACAGCTGGATGTTAAAAATGACTTTCTTAATGGCGATCTCTCTGAAGAAGTTTATATGATTCCTCCCCCTGGAGTTTCTCATAATCATGGGGAAGTATGTAAACTTCGAAAGACATTATATGGTCTAAAACAAGCACCTCGTGCCTGGTTTGAAAAGTTCTCCACAATGATTGTTTCTCTTGGATTTCAATGCAGTGCTCATGACTCAGCACTCTTTGTTCGTTCTACGTCTGCTAGACGTATTCTCCTCATTTTGTATGTTGATGATATGATCGTGACTGGTGATGATCTTGATGGTATTGCACAATTGAAGGTTCAGTTGCACAGATTTTGAAATGAAAGACTTGGGGATGTTGCGATACTTTCTTGGGATAGAAGTTGCCAAGTCTCCAAAGGCTACCTACTTTCCCAATCTAAATATACCGCAGATGTTCTTCAGAAAGCTCGTATTACTGACACCAGACCCGTTGTGACGCCTTTAGAGCTTAATGTTAGTTATGTTTCATCTGACGGTGTACCTTTAGTCGATCCTACATTGTATCGCACTATTGTTGGGAGTTTGGTTTATCTCACCATTACACCGCCTGACATTGCATATGCAGTTCATATTGCAAGCCAGTTTGTTTCCGCACCAACTACTGTTCATTGGGCCGCTGTTGTTCGTATTTTACGGTATGTTCGTGGAACTTTACATTAAAGTTTGTTGATTCCCTCATCATCTACCTTAGAGTTACGTGTGTTCCTGATGCTGGATGGGCAGGTGATCCTTCTAATCGCAAATCTACTACTGGGTTTTGTGTCTTTCTAGGTGATTCTCTCATTTCCTGGAAAAGTAAAAAACAAGATGTTGTTGCTCATTCGTCTACTGAGGCCGAGTATCGAGCTATGGCCTCCACCACTGCTGAGATTGTTTGGCTTCGTTGGTGACTTGCAGACATGGGAGTTTCACTCACTGCCCCTACTCCTATGTACTGTGACAACAAAAGTGCTATTCAAATTGCACATAATTCAGTTTTTCATGAGCGTACCAAGCATATTGAGTTGGACTGCCATTTTGTTCGTCATCATCTACAGATTGGCACTCTTTCTCTTCCATATGTCTCTTCTGCCATGCAGCTGGCTGACTTCTTCACGAAGTCCCACACTGTTACACGTTTTCAGTTTCTTCTTGACAAACTCTCGATGCTTAACACTGTCACATTGTGAGTTTGAGGGCGGGTGTTAAAGATGTAATTTACCTTTAACATAAGGGTAGTTTAGACTTTATTTTGGATTAGATTTAATTAGGGTTTAGTGACTTCTATATAAGTCATCTCTTTGTACTGTTTACATTATTGGAATATACAGTTCTTTCAAAAAAATCATACCCAAAGAATTAAAAGGGAATCTCATTTTTCCTTAATATTTTGGATACGATTTTTCAAATCCAAAACTATACCCTTTTCATTTAAAATTAGTACTGGAGTTAATAAAATTCAGAGTCGATGGATTTTGATACTTTGTTTGTAAAAATCGGTTGAGAAAATGACCTCTTTTGAAAATCCCTCTCCACTCTATTTGGAGGTTCTATTAGACGATTCCTAAAATCGTTCAATCGGTTCTTCCATTTGGAGGTTCGATTGCATGATTCCTGAATCGTTCAATTGTTCTTCCATTTGGAAGTTCAATCGGACTATCAAAACACGAAAGGTCAAAATGGCAATTTCATCCCAAAATTCGAAAAGCAGTGTCTGGCAACAGGAAAGCGTGGTCTCTATATGTCCAGCCATGTGGAATTTTGATAAAAATGGCTCTAAGGCCTCTCTCATTAAATATTGTATATATAGAAAATACAAAGACATGTAATGGGGAAAGAATCAATCAATCAATAAATCAATTACACTACCAAATAAGGGGGCACACATTTATGAAAAGTCAGCATTTGTGGTCTTATTTGCAATATTTGCAACTGATATAGTATTAATTGGTAAACAATAATCATTAAATGAGAATTTTGAATGGAGTTGACATTTAGCGAAGTGAATAAGAGATGTATGGGATGGAATTTTAGTGATTTGAAGTACATATTCTCGAGTTGGATCATGCGAGTTGGGTCTGACCCAAGTTTCACCCTTAATATCTAAATTTGATTAGACACGGCCCGAGAACAACGGGGCTTATTAATTTAGCTTGGATGACAAAATTTAGCATTGACAAAGTCATAGTCTCCTTCGAATAGCCTTGAACCATAATCCTATTTTGTTGAAAATGCTCAAGGAAAGAAGGAAAATAGATGAATCTTTTCTACTTAAAACCAGTCGACTGGACACTCAAACTCTATTTATAAACTTTCAAATTGTTCATTGAAGTCTATAAATAAAGATAATTATGAAGAAAAGAATAGAACTTACCAATCTGGTTGAAGATCCGAGAAAGTTGAGTGAGAAAAAAATCACCCTTCTTAAATTATGATTAAAGTGCTAACCCAAAATAAATCTTTGAATCTAAGTACTAATTTAAAATCAATCTAATGAGATTCTAATAATATAAATGAAAAGGTTGAACATCATGAAACATCAACAAAATAATGATTTTTATATTTCAAAGGGCAATATGAACATTAAAGGTTAAGGGATGATAGTTCTTAAGGTTACATTAACCAAGAAAAAAACAAAATTATTACTTGTTATTTCAAAATCATGTGTAGTTATACCCTAGTAATTTTTACTCTCCCACAAAAACAAAACAATATGAAAAAAAAAAAAAAAAAATCTTTGGAGAATCTAATGGCACAATCACACGAACGCCGTATTGAAAAAAACAATTAAAAGAGATGTTTAACAATGAATCTTTCAAGATCCCTAGTTTCGATGGATTTCAACTTTGTTTCTAATGTTAAATCAAATATTATTGAGTTGGTGTAAAATATCTTTAAGATTGGTTTAAATGTCATTGCTTGTCATTTTTCAAGCTCTAAAAAAATGGAAAATGAGATAATTTTTCATTGAGTAAAAGCTCTTTAACAAGAATACAATAAATTTGATATTTTCCTTTCCTTCAAAAAAAACATTTCCCATGTGAAAGGGATGGAGAAAATCTGATGAAGTTTTCCACAATTACCAACATAATGCTTCATTTATTTATAATAAAAATAAACATTTAAACATAAACAATTAAAACATTAATTTTTCACGATCCGATGTAAGGTTGGATTTCGTAATACTTATTTTTCCTGCAGTATTACTTTCATCAAATAATAGACAAATGAAGAAAGCACCCCTAATACTTAACACAACCTTGTTCCATTATAATTAACTTATTTTGAACCCAATGTCCTTGCAATACTTTGCATAAGGTAAATTCCAAGATTTTAATAAATTGATTGGCTCCCATTTTCCTAACTGTTATATTTATATAATTGTCCAACGTATCTATACCTTTTAGAACATCTGACTAAATTCTTAGACCTTCTTATCCATACAAATCGGATACTAATGAGGAGTGTGGCCCTTTTTTGTCAAGAGTATAACTTGAACCATAACCTTCCACGGTTTATTAAGGTTCGTAACTCATTAATATTTATTTAAAAACCAAAGAGTCTATAAGTAGCAAACAAGATACTAACATCTTAATCATTAGATAAATCATTCATTCAGGAGAAAAAAGAACAGAATTGTCTAAGGTTGAAGCCAAAAACAAATATTGAGAATCTCATGACTCCTTTTTCCATGAAACTTGTTCAAAATGCCTGAAAATCTTACTTTCTCTGAAAAGCTACACGCCTAATAAGAACATGTAGAATAGTTGAGTTATCAAACCCCTTGTCACCATACATTTGTATCATTTGTAAATAAGCTTTCATGGCTTCTTTTGTAGTGGTGGTCCAAAAATGAACATTACACATTTACACCATTGGTATTTTAAGATTGTTTAAATATTCAAAGTTTTTAATTTGGGGATATCACAATTTTTGTAAAAAAAACAATGATGCATAGGATTAAATAAAATTTTCAATCTTTTTGAAACTAGGTTGGGCAAAAACTAAAAAAATCTAAATCACATGTCATTGCTGGTAAATGGGTAATGGAGAATATTGAAGTTTTTAGAGACCTAAAAGAAAATTAGAAAATTAGAAATATATTTGAAATATTTACCTATTTAGATTATTGGAAAGTTGAAAATTTGTCATCCAAATGGCTGCATAAACAAATTAGTAAGAGAATTTTAAAGATGGAAATCTAAATTATTAATTATACTTGGGAAGACAATTCTTACTAATGTTGAAGTAATGTCAACTTTTAATCACCTAATGGATACAATTAAGATACTAAAGGAATAATGGTTCAAATTAAAAATGGAAAGAAACTTTACCTTGAAATATTGGGAGGCAATTTCCACACTAAAGTCATGGCATGTTTGCTAATTGAAACATGATACCCATAGCAAGAATAATAAAAATAATATATTTGATACTTTTTCATAAATTACAATGGTTTAATTTGAGCCATTTCCAAACTGATTTTTTTGACAATTAGATTTTTGCAGAGAGAGAGAACAGAATTATTTTATGGTCGATATTTTATTAATTTCAAATATTTTGCAAGAAGAAAAAACAAAGGGTTAGTTGAATTTTAAGTACTCGATTTCACAATCAAGACATGGAAACTGACTTCAAATTTGGAATTGTACAAAAAATAGTATTCATCTCAAAAAGTCCTGCAGATAATTATAAAAATAAATAAATCAATGGAACTACTGACTTATTTGTCAAAGAAAATCGAGTTCATAAAAAATATTGACCTTGTGATTGTCAACGAGGCTTCACCATCCATTGATGCATGGTTTTTTTAGTATGAACCTAAGAAATCTTCTTGAAACTCCTTAGTTCTTCTAAAACTCTCACTTCAGGTGATATGCAGCAACTACACAGGATAGCCACCAGTTAACGCTATGGAGACTCGAACTCGCAACTTCTCACTTCCTGAGGCGAGAAGTTACCAGTAGAGCTACCCCATGTTGGATAATGCATGGTGTTCTCTGACTTATCATTACTCTACATGATGAATATGTTATTAATTGCAAACTTGTATTGTTTTATTTACATAGAGGAATGAAAAAAAAAATTGAACAATTATAAAAGGGTAGCGAGTCTCCCATGGACATTTTGTCTAACGAGACAAGAGATTTAGGATATTGCCCATTTTACTCTTCCACTGCTATATGAAAGTATTTAAAAAAAAAAAAAAACCAGTATCCGATTTGCTGTTCTGTATGAAGGAAAAAGTCTCAATTACATAAATTTCAGTGAGCCGATTTATACCGCAGTGGAAGGTTCAGTGATCTGGCGAGCCGATTCGAAGGGTTCGATGAGCTAATTGAAAGACAAAATGGACAATACAGTAAAAACCTATGTCGAGTTATATAAAATATCGTGAGAGGATCGCTACCTTTATAAAATATATGCCTTATATAACATGTTGGGATTATCTACCCACTGTCCACAAAGTAATAACAGTAAATGTATAACAACCATCATCAGCCATATCGGAGTAGTCAAGATAGAGCTGAGTCGTACAATTTTTCATTTGTTGTGGCTTGCACCTTCTATGAAAGGAAATTGCTATATAAACTCTTTGAAGCTGCCACAGTATGTGATTATTTCATTGTGAATTTCTATTGCTATTATTTTTGATTCATTGTTCTGGTCTTCTGGATACTGGGGCCACCAATGCTCTTATTACATTGACTCCAATGGATAGTGATAGCATTTGAATAAAAAAAAAAAAAAAATAGACAAGGTTTTGGTGGCAGATTCAAAATATACAGACCCACTTCAATTGGTACTTCATACATGAAGACACATGATCTCATCCAAATACATGCAAACACATAACAACAAAAGTGAGATTTTACGTAATCTCCCATAAGGGAGGTGTCAGTTGGAACACTCATAGCCTCATGTGGCGTATCCTAAGAGCAGTAGGTATCATCTGCATGGGTTTTACGCTAAATTTTCCCCGAGTTCCCACATGTAAATTAAAAAAAAAAAGAGAAATTTTATGTAAAATAAAATAAATTTATGAGGGGAAAAATTCAAAACTAATCTCAACCTCCCCCAAATGGGAGAGGAGATAGATTATGCTGTCTTAAGTTTCATTCTATTTTTTCTTTTTCTTTTAACATAGTAGGAAAAAAAAAGGAGGACTAATCCTTTTCTCCTTACTCTCCATATGTATAATATTGCACACCAAATTACTAAAATGCCATTGAGTAAATTTTAAGAATGCTCTCTAAGTGATGTATTACAAGACTTGCCTTATATATGACCATAACGAGCTAATCCACTTAGATATGGTATACAACTTATTTATTTATCTTTTCTTCATTATTTAAAAATTTCCCACATAAAGCATTATCCACTAACAGTATAAATCTCTCATCCATTTAGCTTCACATTATTTATTTCATAGTATTTCTATTTTGTCTTTCCTCAATTTTCATTGCTCTCATTATGTTTGTCATATCAAATCAAATCACCATTTGGTAGAAAGTCATAAATATCTAAATTCACTCTAATGCAATACAATATTATTTCCAATTCCAATCATTTAAAAAAAAAATCAATTCTAATTGACATACCCTTGCTAATTTTATCCATCAAAATTATACTCCATTTATTTCATATTTATTATACTATTTTCATTCTATTCACAGCCAAGGCTCTCATATGCAATGTTATTTTCAATTCTAATCATTAAAAAAAAAAAATTCAATTCTAATTGACATACCCTTGCTAATTTTATCCATCAAAATTATACTATTTTCAATCTATTCACAGCCAAGGCTTTCATATGCAATTCTAATTGATTTTTTAAATGTTTACTTTTCTCTCCAATCAAATGACATACACCAAGGCACTTGGCACTTTTTACTTGAATTCACATGTTAATTTATTCACAATTAAAGTAATGTTTTATTTTATTATTTTCATTCATTTAAAAACTCTATTTTATTTTATTTTATTAATATTAGAGGTGAAACTTATGTAAGATTTTAATCCGACCCACATGACCCTACTCAAGAAATCTATGGGTTTGGATTATATTTTTGTATGTCTCAAATTGTATTGGAAAAAAATAAACTTATATGAAATTTAGGTCGAATCAAATTGAGAAATTTAAAATCAACATAACTTGATTTGACCTAACTTGAGTCTATCAAATATAAATAGCACTCGAATTAAATCGGGTCAAAAATTCAGATTGAATCATGTTGAGTAACTCAGATTGGATCAAATTAAATTCAATAAAATCTGACTCCACCCAACTTGACTTGAATTTCAACTCTAATTAATATCATGAATTATTCTTTTAACGTCTTTTAATTGCTTAACTTTTCTTAATAAAATAATAATATCTGAAAGTCTCAAGTAATAAGTACCTCTATTTAGGCCACCTTATTTTTATCACGCTTCCCCGATGAATTCGGTACTTTAGGACCGCTCGTTCCCTCAATTACCATCCAAGCCCAATTTGCACGGACGGCCGCTATTGTTTTGAAGCAAGAGGAAAAAGGAAAGAAAGGAAAGGAGGAATTCTCGTCCAAGTGGAAAAAAGGTTGGAAGGAGATATTTTTCGTCTGTCGTTTCCAATTCCACAGGCTATATTTGTGTTCGACTAGGGTTTCTTCGCCATTCTCCCATCTAGGGTTTCTGCGTTCTCCTAAACTTCCATAATACAGGTTCTCTCTCTCTTTTAATCTGATTTTTTGGTTGGATACATGGAAAGGAAAGTAGTTTCCTGACAAATAAACATGCAATAGAAAATAATAGTTAAAACCCATTAATTTTTTTTATAAGTTATGGTTAAAAGATGGTTATTTTCTGAGGAAGTATGTCCATCCAAAGAGAGGATTAGATTTGCTTCACTTCTGTTTTTATTTTTCTTCGCCCACTGATTGGAATCGTCTGAGTTTTATTTTTCCACCTATTTGATTATGATTTGGTCGATTATGGTCTGAAATTGGATTTTTCCCTGTTTGGTAGGTTTCGTTTGGTGGTTTTGAGGAAAAGATTGGATTTTTATGATATTTGGTGGGGTTAATCTTTTGCTGTTGATGGTGGTGAGTGATTCAGTTGGATTTTAGGGCTTATTGTTTTGGGATCTTTTTTTTTTTGGTTGGGTATTGAATTAGGAATTAGAGATAGAAAGTGGTTTGATATTGAATTATGCGAACATCGTGGGCGGATTCTGTCTCAAATCCGGCAGCAGAGAATGCAGCTGTCACCACTGCCAGTTCTCTGGCCAACTTAAGCCTTTCGAGCAACAACACTTCTCGGCCTGCCCGATCTTCTTATGTCCCACCACATCTACGAAACCGCCCCCCTTCGTCGGATCCTCAGGTTCCAGCCTCCTCGGCCCCTTCCTCTGATAACAGCCGACCCACTTACGGTGGTCCTCCTGGAGGGTCTCGCTGGGGTGGACCAAGTCGTGATTTGGGGCGGTCTGGGTTTGGTGGTGGTGGGCGTGGTGGCGGATGGAACAGCAGAGGTGGTGGGTTGGATCGAGGGAGGGAGTGGGAGGCAAATCCCTTTGACAATGACGATAATGCAGAAGCAGAACAGACATTTGGTGAGCAGGAAAGCTCTGGCATCAACTTTGATGCATATGAGGATATTCCAGTTGAGACTAGTGGGGACAATGTACCTCCACCCGTCAACACATTTGCGGACATTGACTTGGGAGATGCACTCAATGAGAATATACGGAGGTGTAAGTATGTTAAGCCGACACCCGTGCAACGCCATGCCATTCCAATTTCACTTGGGGGCCGTGACCTGATGGCATGTGCTCAGACTGGATCTGGGAAGACTGCTGCCTTTTGTTTCCCTATTATAAGCGGGATCATGAGGGGTCATCCTGTTCAGCGGCCACCACGGGGTGCTCGGACAGTCTACCCCCTTGCTCTTATTCTATCTCCAACGCGGGAGCTCTCTTGCCAGGTAATTTTTTTTTGAAATGTTTTGGAACTCTGACTAATATGTTCTTTCCTGAGCTCGTGTTGTTCTCATAATGTGTTTGACATGTAGATACATGAAGAAGCTAGAAAGTTTGCCTATCAAACCGGTGTTAAAGTGGTTGTTGCTTATGGAGGAGCTCCAATAAATCAACAGGTTCTCTCATCCCCCGCACGCCCCTCCTCCCCCAACCCCCCCCCAAAAAAAAAAAAAAAAATTTTATCTTCAAGCTTTCGTCCTTCCAATTTTTTTTTTTCAAATACAAGCATGTGATAGTACAGATGCACATGGTGATATGGCTGTAAATTTGTAATATGTGCTATATCTATTGTTCCTTTGGCATTTTTAATGAATGCTTATTTTCTTGGATGTTATGCCTTCATTTGTGTGTGGGAAATGATGTTTTTTTTTTTTTTCTAATTTGTGAAAAAAGGAAAAGTTTTTCATGAAATGTATACTGGTTTCGTTTCATTCTTTTCTGGAAATTTTACCTGGATTGATTAGGTTAATGCAGTGGAATCCGGCACACTAACCTCCATGAATAAGGGGTGTTATCACCAATGCAATATGGCACTTATTGAATTCTTTCAACGCCCAATGTGTAAGATGAAAAAACATTTTCGTCTAGTTGTTATTTATAGAATAGGGTATTTTGAATGAAGCCCTGATATTTTTTACTTAATCTGAAAAAGCCCCGGTCTTTTTAAAAGTTCTTTGAAAAGGCCCACTTCAACATATCTACATGGATTTCAATCTAGCAATTTCAATATTCAAGTGGAGTATGGTTGTAAGTCCAATCCAAACACGAGGAATGAAAGGTGACCTCTAGATTAGCTAATATATCAAATTTCAACTTCATATGGAACTTTTTCCCATTTAATCAAAGTCATCAAAGTTGATGATTGAATTTGAAAATCAAATGGCAAGAGATATCAAATGCTTTTAAATTTTTATATTTTGTCAAATCTGGAGGCCTCGTTCCATTCACATTGTATGATGAGCTTACAACCACATTCACATTTTGGCAATGCTACATGAAAATCAATGAAGCAAAAAGGGCTTCCCCTGAAAAAATCTAATAGAAAGATTTGGGCTTTTTCAGAATATTGAAAAATAGTGGGGTATATATCTATGTATGTATATTAGGTGAAAGTATACGAACTTCTTTCAAAATATTCTGCATCTATAGCATGCATGTGCACCTTTTATTGGTTGGATTAATTTATCATGGATGGGAGAAGCAATAAAAAGGGCAGTAATATGTTGTACTCGGTAAGATTGGTTTATGTTGAGACTACTTGGTTAAAATTCAGAGTACAATTCCTATTTCCATATTGCAGACCATGCACATGAACACCTCTTTGCTTAGTTCTTACAGGAGATTGCGTTCATGAATCATGAAAGTATAAATTTTTTTGAAGAAAAAATTGTGTGACTACTTGCATTGATAAAAGGCACAAGAAATGTGCCAAAATGGTGCACAAACCAAGAAAAGCAGCAAGGCTCTCGAAACAATGTGGAACAAAATAGGAAACTGTCAAAACACAAATCAAACCAGCAAAACAGGAGAAGAACAATGACCTAAAGCCAAAGTCATTAGAAGCTATCCAATGTCAATACTCTCCTTCCAGACACGAAATAAGTTTGAATTTGAAGTCCCTTGGAGTTGAAAGTTGAAGACCAAAAAATACTTTAAGCATGGACACAAAGGGCAATAGAATGATATGTTTCAATTGTTCTGGTCTCTAAAGGTGCATTTATTTCTTTCCACCAGAGAGGTGAGATGGTGGCAAAAAAGCAAGCCACCACATACTAGTGAACTTTGAAGACCCACGAAAACAATCGAGGAGTAAGGTAGAACATCTATTCTCTTAGGCGGTCACATGTTTTTATGTCAAAAGCTAGAAGATGAAACTTTAAACCTTGGAAGGAAAGGCACAATGGAGAAGCAAGTGATACACATCCTCGACAACTATGAGATAGAGGGCAAACAACAATGATAACCCTGTGTCTCTTATGAGGTTTTTGTTGCAAGTATAGATCTTACCAAAATGACAACTCACTCAAAGCAACAACATAGAGTGCGACTTTAGAAGACCATGAAAGGATTCATTGAAGGGCATGCTTGTCTCTGTGTGATCCGCTCATAGACTGATTTAACAAAAATGATACCAGAAGAAGATGGCATCCAAAGTTTGGAGTCTTCATCATTCATATCAATAAAGGTTGATATAGGAGTAGGAGAAGATGGAAAAGTCCACTCCAGATCGTTGATAGATGGATTGGGGGGTAGCAAAGATTATAGACTATAGGTTATATAACTACCAGGCTGCTGGGTGAGAATGAAGCATATCCGGAGGATGGGGGATAGCAAAGATAATAGACTATAGATTAAATAACTACCAGGCTGCTTGGTGAGAATGTAGCATATCTGGAGGATGGGAGTTCCTTGGTTGGCCAGCTCTCTTATGGGACTTTCACAATTGACTATTGGAATCAGGTAGTCATCTATTATGGAGGAGTGACACCATACTAAGATGGATATGATGGAGATTAAGGCCATGCTTGGTTGCAAGAATAAGTGGGAATGAACTGGTTATGAGCTGAATGAACTTGGACCTGGCTCAAGTTCAAATACATCCAGCATATTCCATTCCATTCCCACTTATTTCATAAACCAAACATGGCCTAAGGAATACCAATGAATGCTGGGACAGAGATGTTAATGGCTTGAAGGTTTCTTTATGAACTTGAAATTCTGGCCATGGTGTCAGTTTTATGAGGGGAGATATCAGTGTATACTGCACTTGGAAGTAACTTAAGATTTATTGAGTTTTCAATTTCATTTTTCATTGTTTTTTATTAATATTAACCAACCATTTGTGTGACGCCTGGACACCTCCGTATCTCAAATAAAAATAAAAATTAACCAACCATTTTCCCAGGCTTTTTTTTACCAAAAGATTGATTTCCATGTAATTTTCTGGGAGAAAGTATTCTTCCGTTTGTGATTTGATTACACTAGAAATTTGTGGCTTACATAGTTTGATTTTAAATTGCAGCTTGATTTTTTTCATGGAAGATTTATTTGTATATTTCCCTGTCTTTGTAATGGGCGTGATGGTTACAAAACTCCACTAGTGTGGCTATTTCATTCCCTGCATGGGATGATTTATTTTTTAAATTTGATAATAGCTTAACATACATACTGGTTACTTGCTTGGTTTTTATGTTGGAAGCTTGATATACTGTTGCAGCTGATTAAAGCCTTCATTATTTCCATTTGTTTGTGTTACATATTGTGTGACATTGTCTTTTTGGCAGCTGCGGGAACTGGAGAGGGGTGTTGATATTCTTGTGGCAACTCCTGGTCGTTTGGTGGATTTGCTTGAGAGGGCTAGAGTCTCATTGCAGATGATTAGGTATTTGGCTCTTGATGAGGCAGATCGAATGCTGGATATGGGCTTTGAGCCACAGATACGGAAGATTGTTGAACAAATGGACATGCCTCCCCAAGGTGTCAGGCAGACAATGCTCTTCAGTGCCACCTTTCCTAAAGAGATTCAGGTTCGTTTGACCGTGCTTGATGATTCCTTATCAGATCTGAGGAGTTTTTTAGTGTATCAGCTACCGTGTTGTGTCAGTGTTGTTTTCTGGGGTTCTCATTGCATTCTGGTTATTGTGTCAGCTTGTTAAGTCTTTTGTTAATTTTATTCAAGTTGCTCACTGCTGGCAGCATTGTAGCAACAGGCATATGTTCTGACTCGTGACACAACATTTGTTTTTCCCTCCTTTTCTGCAGAGATTGGCATCTGATTTTCTTTCAACTTACATCTTCCTTGCTGTTGGAAGGGTTGGCTCCAGTACTGATTTGATTGTTCAAAGAGTTGAATTTGTTCATGAGTCTGACAAGAGAAGCCACCTCATGGATCTTCTTCATGCCCAAAGAGCCAATGGGGTTCATGGCAAGGTAACGCTATAATGCTAGGGAAAAGAAACAACTTACTATTTTGTGGGATTTGGACTCTCTGGATGTCCTGATATTGACAACAGTGGTTAATATACGTTGGTTTTTCGGGAGATGTTTTTCTTATTTAATCATTTGCACGTTTGGACAACATGTATACTAACTGTAAATTTTATTGTTGTTTGCAGCAAGCTCTGACTTTAGTTTTTGTAGAGACAAAGAAAGGAGCAGACTCATTGGAACACTGGTTATGTTTAAATGGGTTTCCTGCAACTACAATTCATGGAGATAGAACACAGCAGGTAAGTTAAATGTCTTATTGGTACAGTTTATTATGCAAGAGGAGGTCAAATTATGTTTTTTCTGACTGCTGTTCCATGTTCGTTATTATATTTATTTTTTCTAGTCCTTTTCCTTTTCTTCCTGTATCAATTCATAGTATGTAACATAACCTAAAAAGTAACCTTTCCCCCCCTCCCTCCTTCCCTCTCTTGCACTTTGGTTATAGGTGGTGCTAGTCCTTAACTAGTGCAACCGAGGTCTGTCAACTCTCAATGATGTAGACACCCACATAACACATATTATTCAAAGTAACTCCATAGACATGCAAGACTACCGCTTCAAGTCATTAGTGGTTGGCAGGAGTATTTATGTTCTCTTTCTATTGTTATTATCTCTTCTTTGCTCTCCTTGCTTGTCAATGCCCTTGACTATCTGGCTGCTGCTGGTGATTTTGATTGAGCCATACTACCGTCAGAGAATTGGCGAATGGATTGGAACATATTATCTTCTTATCAAAGATCATCCTGTCATCATGACAGAACCGCCTGAGTTTGAAACTGGCTCTGCTTCTTAAGGCAGTAATCACCCCTGCCTTATCAACAAGTCTGTCTCAAGGATATATAACTCATGACCGTACGTTCATAGAAACATGTCTATACCGGTGTTAAGTGTCGGATTTGGCAAACCGAAAAAGTAGGACATGGAACATGCATCATATTTAAATATAGATTTATTCAAATGAAAATAAGGTTTATAATAATATTGATAGAAAATAATATACTAGTCTTACACTAACAATTAAGTGACAAATATATTGATATTTTAATTCGATGTTAAGAAGAGAGGTGTTTACAATGTTAAAAAGTAATGGAAGAGAACATGAAGAATGGGCGTGTGTTTGATAATGGTGCAAGTGAGCAACATGGGTGCGCTGCACATCTTGAAGAGTTTGTGTATGTTGAAATACGGCTTGTAGCAATGAAATGCAACCATGGATGCTGCAGAATGAGCACTGAGAAATCATCATCATCAGCCAAGGCCAGTGTCCAATCTATCTGTGGTTGGCTTTGAGTTCTTCTCCAATTGGTCATATCATAGACAATACCAATAGTCACTCTACAATTGTACGGTGCAAGTAAAGAAAAAAAGGATAAATAGAAGTCTAAGAAATATTCAACAAATAGGTGTAAAAGTGGCTGGCTGCTTTCCTTAACATCCACTCTTGTAAAGAAAAGGAGGAAATAAAAAAAAAAACTATATATGTATATATGTAAAACGATACCAAGCGAACAACTATGAAAAGACAGGGAGAAAAAAAAGAGAGAATGATATAAAAGAGACAGGTTTCTGACATTTCCAGTAAATAATGGTGCATGGTTTTTCCAAGTTACAGAAAAATGCTTTTAAAATATTTATAAGAAATTAATGATGATCTTTGTCTACTATCTGATTAATTGTCAAGATGTTAATGTGTCAAATACCTTGTACTCCACATGTTCGGTTTGTTTGAGGTCGTGGTGAAGTCTGTTATTGTTCACAATGGTGATCCTGATGGTTCTCTAAGAGGCCAGATAAATTTGTTTTGTTCTTTGGAATTGATTATGTTAAGTATTCTTCTTCTGGCTGTTCTCTCTCTCCCAACCCGCTCCCCATGCAAGGACAAAGTTCTCTTGTGTTGTCATTAGCCTTTCTTAATAAAAGGGTAGTGATAGGGACACTGGGTTTTTGATGATAGTGAACACTGATGTACCTCTCCACCACTTGAATGATGACAAAAGGACAAAGTTGGTGTCCCTTGCTATAAAAAAAGACCAGTTTACTATTAAAAAAAAGGACCAGTTTCCTATTAATTCCCGTAATAAAGATAATATGGAGCTACTTGTCTTTTTGGATCATTGAACCCATTTTAACATGGGATACATGGTTTACCGTGTTTTCAGGAAAGAGAGCAAGCATTGAGGTCCTTCAAGAGTGGGACTACTCCAATTTTGGTGGCTACAGATGTGGCAGCACGAGGGCTGGATATCCCCCATGTAGCACACGTTGTCAATTTTGACCTGCCAAATGACATTGATGATTATGTCCACCGAATAGGGAGAACAGGTCGAGCTGGTAAAACAGGCTTGGCCACGGCATTCTTCAATGATAACAATTCCTCGATGGCAAGATCACTGGCTGATCTGATGCAGGAGTCAAATCAGGAGGTTCCAGCTTGGCTTTCTCGTTATGCTGCTCGGTCTTCAATTGGAGGGGGAAGGAACCGTCGCTCTGGTGGGGGTCGCTTTGGGGGCCGTGACTACCGGCGGGAAGCCCCTTTCAATCGAGGTGGTGGTGCTGATTACTACGGTGGGGGGAACAGCGGCGGGGGCGGTATGTGGCTTCTTCAGGAAGTTATGGCGGCGGGTATGGCTCTGGTGTGGCCAGTGCATGGGATTAACATCCCCTCTATACCTACCGTATCATTTTAAAATATAATTTTGATAGGCTACACTCTTCTTACAGTACTTTTTATGTCTTGTTTGGTTCACCCACTGTTGGATGGGTTTGAAATTATTGGAGTGGGCTGTAGAATTGCTACCACCACCATGGAAGAAAGGTTTGTAATGGCAGTGGTATTGGCAAAATAACAGGTTAGGTTAATATTTTTCCCTTTAGCCGTTCTTATTTATACTTTTGGAAGGATGTAGAGTGTGTGGTGAGAGGGGGAGGGGGGTTTTTGGCCTTTTATTTCATCTCAAGGCATATTCTTTTCGACTTGATTTAGATGGAAAGTGATTGGTAGGTGGTGAATTTTACCTCTGCATTTTCTTTTGTTTTTCCCTCTTCTGGTATTTTTGTTTGTTGGAAGAAACTTTTAGCCTTGAAGAAAATACTACAAAAGAGAAATGATTCAATGTGCATGGGAACAATCAATCTATGTTGTAAGACCAACCGCAAAATTCAAATATATTAAGTTGGAGTTATATTCACCGTTAGAATGTATATGTTGGAGCATTTGCTTAATATGGATGTATTATGTGTTTAATCCAATGGTGTATGGAACATGGATGTATTAATCAATTTTTTTTTTTTTTTAATAAGAAATATGAGATTCATTAAAACCATTTAAACACATAGAAGGCATCACTGCTGTTCATGAAAGAGCTTCAGACCTTACCCACACTTTTCATCTCCCAGGAAGGCAGGAAGATTCTTTTCTGATCTTTTCCCCCATTTTCCTGTTAGATTCCCACCTTTCTGACCCATAAATTGCATTACTATATGATTCTTTATCTTCAAATATTTCTTCTGAAGAGTAAAATGGAGTAGAAAAATAATTGCTTAGGCCTAATAATTGTAGTAATTTATGTCTTAGTTGAGTTGGGTGCTAATTTGGGTCCTCATTCATTACACTCAGAGAATGGGGATTTCATTGGGGTACCATTCAAAATTGTAACTAAGACCTGCACATCCTTAGTCCTATCTAGCCCGGTAAATGTACTCAGATCTAGCCTGCGGACGGTCTGGTCCGGATCATGGAGTACAATAACAAACCAGATCCTGGAGTCTGATGAGGACTGAGTACAATAACAAACCGGATCCTGGAGTCTGATAAGGACTTGTTGACCAGATCCTTAGAGTCCGATAAGCATTTGGGCGGGCTGCAGATGGTCCAACGGGCCCTTATATAACATCGTTGATATTCGCTAGGACTCCTATCCAAGATTCCCTCTGATTCTCGAATGAAGCGGACTTCATGCAATGTAAAGAGAGGAGCTGAGGAAAGGAATTAGAAAGGATTGGTCAAGAAGGGAACATTCTAGAAGGGGATGCCTTTCCTAAAAAATGCAAACAGTTAATAAGTATCAATTGAAACTAAATGGGAAAGCGGTTTGACTTGTATATGATTATAAATTCATCAAAAAATATTTTTGTAAAATTTTAAAACTTATATATTTAACCAACAATCAAAATGATTATGTTAGATTGATAAATTTTAAAAATCAAATTTATGTCAAATTAAATGTGCAACCTCACATAAAATAAGTGAACGCAAGGGAGAATTAGATCCATTGAGTTTGTGTTCCTCTCGCTCTCTCTACGTAAAAATAATAATATTATTTAATAAGAGGTACAATTGATTTAGTTCTTGGCCATATCTATCTCAATCAAATATAAAAATTAACAAGCTAGGTAGGATTAGTTTGATTTGACAGTGGATAGGTATGAAATACTGGTTGAGTTTGGTCACGAGCCGATTAATAGATTAGAGAAATATGTTTGATTAGATTGAACCATTAATTATGTCTTAAGTATTGCACGGATTTATAGGTCAAGTTAGACTGCCGCTGATGGTTTGCTCATGATCAAGTTGCTTATGATGATTGGGATGAATTTTGAGTCATGGCTAGTTTATAGGTTACATCATATATCTTGAAATCCACAATTGTTTTTGACACAAAATAATTATTTTCTACACTTTTTTGTGAAATATAACTAAGCTGCAAAAATCATTCTCCATAGAAAAGTTTGAAGAGAAAAATGATTTTTTTTTAATATAAAAATAATTTTTTATTTTCTAAAAAAATATTCCGCAAATATATAACCTTAAAAAGTTCATTCATTTCACTGCTTCACTCTCACACTTTTTCACTGTTACATTACTTAGTTCATAGTCTAATAATCAGTCTTATTCAGAAAAAAAAAAAACTCATAACTTAAATTTCACAAAAATCAATTTCCTGACCTGTATTTCTGGCACTCTCTGATTTAAAAAAAACCCACTAATATCGACCCGAAATCTCGACCCCTGGTTGTGAGAGCTGTGCAAATGGTCCCAACCAGCAGGTTCTTACAACCAAACACAACCTCAAACGGCTGTGGTATTAGTCTAGTCACCATTCAAATAATATCATTATACTCTTCAAAAAAAAATGTTGTCATAATTATCATTTATTATTGTTATTACAGATGACTAACTGGTAGATGAAAACCTGGGTAAAATGTAAATCTTTACAGGGTGAGTGAGCAACGTATATTTCCTCCGAAGTAAATTGCTTAGAGCCACATCCTTCCTATGTTGGGTTCACCAATCTTTAAGCCAATAATCTGGTAGCATTGATGTCGCCTTCAAAAAAATCATTCATATCCCTATATGATCCCCAAGCTTGAATTTCACCACATGCAACTTGTATAAAATAACCAGACAGACATTATGTGGAACAAGTGAAAAAACACTGTAAAAACTTTTATACTTGATAGTGGCTAAAGCATGGGTAACCCAAAATTTTCATTGAGATATTTTGCTATTTTTCTACTAGAAAGGTCTCATATTACAAGTAGATCAATGCATTGCAGGAAGGACATTATGTAACGAATACATGGAGCAAGTAGTAGCATGATCTACCTTCTATGTTGCCTGGTGGGAATTCTCTTCATCCATAGCTCTTCATGAAATTGCACAAATTCAGCTCAAAGACCTGTGCCAACATTGTAAAAGCAATCACAGTGAACAGTCTATTGGTGCGGATATTTAAAATGTTAAGAAATGATCTTATGTGTCTTATATCAATAATAGAACCTTCTTTAAATATTGAACATAGAATCTTTGTGCAACTGTGGGTCTTTTTTCTTGAAACCAAACCCCTCAACATCATCCCCTTCTTCCTTCTTCCCTTCCCCACAAAAGAATAAAACATTCACCCATTCAAGCCTGAAAAGCCCAATAAAAAGTCGGTGTGGCCAATAAAGAAAACAGGAACAGACAGAGAGAGAGAGAGAGAGAGAGAGAGAGAGAGAGAGAGAGAGACGTTACTAAAGTTTTCCAAATTGAAAAATCTAGGAAGGTTATTGAAGATTTGAGTCTGGTGGTCTCCCAAATGGTACTCTTCAGGCTTCAGGCCTCTACGAACTTGAAATAGAAAGGACATAAGGATATGACAAATCCCATGACAAAGGACTGACTGATGAACAGAGATCAGGTTCTATCAAGTCGGTCCTACTGTACCATCAACAAAAACTAAGCATGCAATCCAAGAAGTCAAGAATAGGTAGGGCTACAAAGAACTCTAGTAACTTGAGTACGTCACATTTTTTAAAGTGGCCTTGCAACAAAGTTTACTACTAGCCAATTTTTTTTTTAAAAAATTAAATAAACATAAAAAAACTAGATGTACAAGTGATCTATAAAAATTGCTATCATCACAAATCCCTTGTATTTTTTTTTTAAATAAAATGGAAATCCATTGGGTTGTTACTTATAAGAAACTTCAAAAATTGGAAGCATGATGTCTCTTCATCGAGCTTTGTAGCATAAACAGATAAAATATCAAGAAATCATGTGCTTACCCTGTGTATTGACACACTGTCAGCGTCTCATTCTAGGCTTGCAACGGAATTCTGCTAGGAGTGCTATATGATCGGATGACCATTCTGGAGAAGGAAGTGCCGTGTCTTTGCGTAAACACTCCCCATCCAAGAGCTCCAGTAATGCCTCCACAGTCAAAGTATCCGCTGAAACCAGAAGTCAGCTCTTATGTCAGTAAAACCCCATCAAAACCAAATGAAAATGAACAGGCATCATCATTATCATGAAAGCCATTTATCCCAAGTATCGGTGGTTAAAAGTTTTACCAGTGTAAAAAATGTAATCAAGGGTGCCAATGAAATCTCTGGTGAAGTTTGTGAATAATGGTTCATTAGTTGTAGGGTCCATTCTCCTCCGTTGTTGCTCTAAGCCAATTCCAACTCCCATCATTCGTGCAAAAGAAGAGTAAGCACTAATCTGTAACAAGAGAAAGACATATTACCTTCTTACAAGTTACAACAAGAATAAATAATGAAGCTTTCATAGCTAAGTGACGACAGAATGAAATGTTACCAGTGGAAGATGGTGAGTTAATTTGCTTGCAGGAGGCAGAATTCCATGAGGGTCATTTGTATGCATTGGATCCACCTTTCCCATTGCAAGGAGTGCATGAGGGGCACTGAAACAGAATCGAGTACTCTTATAAATTTATTAAGAAAATGCTACGTAGAAGGGAAGACATGAGATACTCTACACCAGACATCCTAATATTGTAAAAAAACACAAACCTTCCAGGAACTGAATTAAAATCTCCGCATACCAACATTGGGATGTCTGCACTTGCAGCTATTTTCTCCAAACCTTTTAAAAGAGTATGCACCTGACATGATGTGGTTCAGGTTGAGTGACTGGATATACTTAAGTATAACAAATCAAGTAGAAAACGCTAGGACAAGAACCTGCCAGAGCTTAACATCCTTCAGATCATGATGGATATTTACATGTGTATTAGCCTGCATCACCAGCCAAAAGAACACAAATGTTCAATATATAAGTTTCAAACAGATAATCGTAACAAGACTCAAACCCACAAACCATAAGGTTTAACACTACAAAGCTTGATTTTAATGCAGGGCTTAACTTGGAGACCCATTTTTGAAATGTTAGTGTGATTCATGTCCACAAATTCTATGGAGAACCTTTTGTGAGTGATTAACCTTTACTGAAGTTATGACAAAAAAAAAAGGGTTCTTACTGTACCAAAAAAAATGGAGGAACGTTTAAAAAATAAACATGAAATTTAAAAACTTGCCAACAAGGATTTGGGCCATAATTTCATATTTTGGCAACAATTCTCCCAATTTTGTCCAAGCAACGGAATCATATTCTCATTCAGTAAGTAATCAAGTGGCTTTTCAGTAACTCAATTCCAAGACCTTCATCTTAAACGAAGAAACCCACCCACATTTTGAACTGCACTACTGTTGTGGATAGCAAACTCAGTCTTCACTTGGATCAAATAATGTGTATCAAGTTGAAATGGATCTTGCTTCAAAAACATTTCAAGGCTTCTGATAAGTTTCTAAATGAGCAGTTCTCAGGAGATTGGTGTATTGACTTTCAATAGATTGCACATTTATCATGAGCCGAGCTTAACATGGTTACATGGGTTAGATAGAGGACTTCATATAATTCAAACAAGATGTCACGCCCCGAATTTGACTTAAATAAAGGAAAAATATCATAATAAGGTGATGAATATGTGTATGTGATGAATTCAAATAAATGATTCATAAGTCTAAGTAGGCCTCAGGCCTTCATCTCAATAATTCAAATAAATGATTTTAAAATGTAATTAGGTCTAAACACAACATAACTCAAATTAAAAAATTACACCACTCCCAAGGTGTCATCATTCTCATAAAAATAAAAGAAATTGGGCAAAGTGAAGCCAACTGAGGCTTGGCACTTCACGACAATCCGAAAGCTCATAATGCCCTACCCTTTGGTCCGATGTTTGAACCTAAAGCTCTGATACCATTCTGTCACGTCCCAAATTCTTCTACTTCTAATTTCTTCTAAACAAACATCTTCCTGTTCATATTCCAATGACATGGGAATTCTACAACTCATTTTTTTTTTTTCAAAGACACGGAAATCCTTTGCCAAAATTTCGGCAGAAATGATTCCATCATTGAGAAAAGCAATTAATGATTAAAAGAAATTAGAAAAAAAATTCAGACACTCCTTTCACCATAATTGAATTCAAGTGATGCGGAGCAGCAGATTTACCTTCGAATTTAGAGTTTCTTTTATTGTTTATTTCTATTTTTGATTTGGCTATAATTAGAAATTAGGATTTCCTATTTTAAGAGAGTTTATTTTCGTTTTAGGCTATTTTTAGGAGTTCCTTTATTTAAGGAAGGTATTTCTTATAAAAGCCCCTCTTGTAAGCATTATTACATACGATTGAATGAAATAAAGAGTGAGATTTTCGCAAAATACCTTTGCAAGGTGTGATTTTTCAGATTGGGAGTGATTCCTTAGAGAGAGGCTACGGTGTGAGGCTTGGCGAGAGGCCCTACTTTTGCTTCAGGTACTTCTCTTCCCCTTCTAACTCTCTTCTCTTCTTATCTCTTTCTCTTCCCCTTGGCTGCCGCAACTCTTCCGCCTCTGTCCTATTTCCCCTTTTTCGTATGGGAGCCCTAAGCCTTTATTAGGCAAACAATATCCCATCCGTTCCTCTCTCCTTTCCCACGTGCCAGGTTGTGAACCTATTAATCCTTTCATACTCGTGGCCAGCCCTTGATTAAATGACCCGAGACTTGTAGGGATTGATTAAATTCTTAGGATTTACATGATTAATTGTGGTAAATTTTTATATTCATTAGTTGCATTTATGAATTGAAGTTTAATTTCAGCCCATATTAGTTTTAAGTGCATTATTTTCATCCCTTTTAACGTTTAGGGAACCAATTTAGGCATTTAGGGTTACCCAATTAGTTATCCTGCATCATTAAGTCTCAAAAATTCGAGGCGTAACACAAAACTCCACAATCCAATCATTGAAACTTTATGCATGGGCCACGAAGAATCAACGATGTATAGCAAGCACAATTTCAAGGTACAAAATCACAATGATAAAATGATTAGACGAGATTCAAATTTTGGCCCACTTAAAATTTTAATGAGCAGCCTCCCTAAATAGGGAAACCTAAAGTCTCCCTAGAGTTTTTGTTTCTACTGCTTGTTGTAGGGTATGGTGTATCACATTTTATATAAAATGTAAAATGTAAAATGTGATACACCATATCCTACAACAAGTTTCTGGGTTTTGGAGAGGCTTATGCTCTATGTCTACAGTCTTTGAGGAGAAGAACATCAAATAGAGAGTGGCTTTTGGCTCTTCAATTCAGTTTTGGCAAGACAGGTGGGTGGGTGATTTCCTTATTGCCTCCTCCTTCCCTTTTTTGTGCTCCTTCGGTGCAAATAGATTGGCCCTGGTTAAAGATTGTTATGAAGGTCTTCATAATAATGTTGTCTGGTGCCCTTAGTTTGGTGGAATTTGGAGGATTGGATGGTGGATGGCTGGTCAGAGCTTATGAATCTTCTATCAGGAGTTATATGTGTCAGGGAAAGGCAATGATTTCAAAATCTAGGCTTCGGACCCTCATGGCATCTTAGTGTGAAGTCCTTCTGCAGAAAGTTAATGTCGACTAGCGGTTCCACGAGGGTGCACCCGAATAACTGGAAAGGAGAGCCCTCTTCGAGTTAAAGTGTTCAGGTGGCTGGCCAGAATAGATAAAATCCTGAGCATTGACCATCTCAGACATAGTTAGATGATTATTGTTAATGCATGCCCCCTGTGCCTATCAGATGTGGAGCCAGTAAACCATCTTCTCTAGCATTGCCTTTTGCTTATTCTATCTAGTCTCATTTCTTAAAGTTGCTGGTATCACCTTTTACGTGCCGTCTTTTGCTTATTCTATCTAGTCTCATTTCTTAAAGTTGCTGGTATCACCTTTTACATGCCGTTGGACTGTCATTCTCTATATAATGAAGTTATTTTTACGGGGGATAGTTCTTTCTGTAGCCATTTATGGAAAGTCATGATCTTGAGTATTATTTGGTCCATATGGCTTGAGAGAACAAGAGAGTTTTTAAGGGGATGGTTTCTGTTTCTAGCAAAGTTAGTGATTTAATAATAAATCAAAGTTAGATCTGCTTGGTGGTTCTGGCTCAAAGGCAATGTCCAGGATATCAATCTCTGACATTTAAAGGAAGTTGGGCTCAATTGATGAGAGTCCATCCAGGGTGCCACCTCCTCCTCCATAGATAAGGTGCATTCATTTGTTGGTTCTGTTTTTTCAGTAATATCATTAATCATAAGAAAAAGATAGAAAACAAGATCAAATTGATAGACATTGAAGTTTACTTTTCTCATAGAGGGACGGAGAGCATAAATGAAGAATGAGTAAACATGTGTGTGAAAATGAATAATGAGTAAACTTGTGTGTGCGTGTGAGTTAGAGAGAGAGAGAGGTGGTGATAAAACCAACTGCACAAGACATGGAACAAATTATTATTCCCACCAAAATAGCGCAAGGTATAAACCATATTTTGTTCAAATAAAGAAAATGCAACCTCGTTTAAAGACTCATACTAAAATATGATTCTGCGGATATCTTTCAGAAAAAAAAAAAGGATATTGAAAACAAGTACGTGTAGTTCCTCACCACACAAAGAAGCTGCCTTTTTCCAGGAGCATCTGCCCCATGGTTACTAAATTTTGCTTCCAAAACTGCAATTAGTGCAACATTATCCTATAAAAGGGGCAAAATGGTTAAAATCTTAATAAAAAAATCATCTTAAAAAACAAATTCAGAGCATTAGCCAAAAAACAAGCACCTTAATCAATCGATCTAAAGCCAATCTCTTTTGAGTGCTTGGAACCACTGCTTCAGTCAAAGATTGTGCAGCCTTATTGAATTCAACCTGCATACAGGAATGGACTTTTTTTTTGAGCAGTGACAACCGACTTTCATTAAAAGAAAAAGATTACAAAAGAGCATAAAAAGGAAGAAGAAAACAAAGGCCTAAGAGAATTAGGCCCCCACAGAGAAAAAAGCAAACAAAAACCAAAATACAGTGAAAGAAAGACACCAAGTTCCCCAAACTATATAGCCACTATCCTCCCGGTATATGAAAGGATCCACGGATCGACCCATCTACACCATTTTTTGCAAAGAAATCCGCCACACCATTGGTTAATCTACTGATATGTACAAAGGATACCTCCGAGCCCACAACCATAGCCCTAATCTCCCTAACCAAGATGATTAATCTCCAAGGAGAATGCTTCACACCCCTGGCCTATTTAATGGCATTGGATGCAATGTTATCAAAACCGGATCGAACCGCGGTCAAACCACAGGTTCGACCGGAACAGGCAAGGTTGCGGTTCGGTCAGGTGGTAAAAACCGTTTTTGGTCAAAACTGCGGTTTTATTCGGTTTTGAGAATAAAACTGTGAACCTTGAACCGTGGGTCACAAATTTTTAATTTTTTTTTTTTAATTTTCCCCGTCAAAGTATCAAAAACTAATATTAAAAAATAGATATATTTGAAATATAAAGGTTTTTTACCTTTTCTATCCCATATCTTTAACCATTTTGGTATATTACTCAGAGTTTGAATGTTATTTGTAATATTTATATTAATTTATTTGTAAAATGTGTCTTACTTAATGTTATATGTAATATTTATCTTATATTATTCATTGACCGGCTTTGACCGCAGTTGAACTCGGTTGAAGCCAAAATGCCTCGAAGACGGTTTGTTAGACGGTCCGGTTCTGATAACATTGATTGGATGAATCACTTTTAATTACTAATTTGTCTCCCCCAACACTCAACCCTAAGGACAAAGCTCTCTGAATACTATAAAAGTTCCGCCTCATTAGAATCCTCAATCCCTACCGACTCCGAGAACACAATACTACTAGAACCCGAATGATTCCTAAGAGCACCCCCAATTCCCGCCGGACCGGGTTTACCCCGGGAGGCTCCATCGACATTAAATTTTCGGGTCCCACTAGGAGGGGAGACCAAACAGCCCTGTGCTTTCTTTTCCAGGGCTCGGACTTTAAACAACCCTCCCAAGACAAAAACAAATCTCCGGGTTTGAAATCTTTGAATTCCTTGCTAGTGCAAAGCCAACACAACCTCCACTTAGCATTTTGGAAGAGCTTGCCAAACTCCAAAGCAATCCCCTCAAAGATCCTAGAATTCCTCTCCTTCCAAATGGACCACAAGACCACATCTGGAATGGTACTCCGGGCAAGATTTCTCCTGAAACACAAATGGGAAGAAGACCAAGACTCCGTTACCCCATCACAAGAACCTGGGCTAACCCAAGAGACTCCCATTAGGTTCACAAAGCCACTCCACAATCTCCACGCCATTGGACAAGTAACAAAAAGATGATTGCTAGATTCTTCTGCCCCCTTACAGAGAGGACACATGGAATCGCTATCCAAACCCAGGAGACCTCTTCTCCTACATGAATGAACTACTATGTGCCCTAAGGAAATGCAAGAAAACCCTATATTGCTAACAAAATGTATTCATACCTCGTATTTCTTCACATTTGAAAACCTATCTCTGCGAAAGAATGTAGCACAACCATCAATTGCATGAACATTTCCACCAAAAACCTGCAACCCATGACATTGAATTGAACAAAAAGTGTGAGTGTTAACGTTTTTTCTAGTACATTAGTTTGAATTGAGCAGTAAGAGATTTTCACACCAACCTCCGATGTTTTTTTCTTGTAGAGAGCTTGATATCCATGTTTGTCCAGTTCAGGGGCAAAAAATTCCTCAAAATGATCACTTTGAACCTGAACAGAGAAAATTTATCATATTTTGTGTAGGGTAAAATTAAGCATGTCCTTTATAACATATGGGTCCTTTATAATCCTACGAACGTCAAATAGGCAGCTGGTCCATGGAATAAATTTGCCAAATCAAAATATAAAAGCCAACCCCAGATTGATGGGATAAATGGCTAAGATGATGATGATGATGCTGATGGATCCTTTATAATGTTATAAATGGGGGCAAAGGCAACAACAAAGGGTTTCCTTGATCAATACTGACCATAGATTGAAGTAGGGGAGTGACACCTGCCGACATAGCACATACGATTGCCACTTTCAATTTTTTTTTCTCATAATGGATTGCAAGATATTATTCAAACATACTCAAGCATGTCAATCCACACATACATGTACAAGGGTAGGACAAACATAGAGAAAAGAGAAGGGTAAAAAATGAATGATGCAAGAGAGAAAAGAAGTTTGGGAAAAATCCAAGTAAAAGCTAATAGAGTGAATGCTAAGCAAGGTAACATTTAAAATAAAGCTTGTCCATTAATACCACATTCTGCTAAATTTTACAGATCCAGGCATAAGGACCCAGTTTCAAAAAATAAGCTTTTAAGGTGAACAAGCAGCTTTTGATATGGGAAAAAGGCTCCAACAACGATGATGTTGATGATGAAACAGGTTTTGATGAATTTCCACATTTACTTACAAGGACCAAAATTCTGGGTTCTAGTATAAAACCTGCATGTATGGAAGAGCAACATTCTTCCCTCATTCATTCAACATCATAGATGGATTAAAGAGGGGTTCACCAAAACAAAAATAAAAAAGAGGGTCAAACAAATATTTGAATCGACAACTTTGTCAACATGACAGCTGACACTCGTCCCTCACTAATTCAACATCACACATAAAACAAAGAGGTGCACACACAACAAAAAAATGTCAAAAACATTTGTTTTAAAAAGCAAACATCACCAAACAACATCATGGATAAACAACTTTGTACATGCTGATGTACCTCTTGAAGACAAAGGATGTCAGCATGATAGCCAACAATCTCTCGTAACAAAGTCTGCCTGCGGTAAGGCCATGATAGGGCCCACGATGGGCAATAACTGTATACTTCACTTGTGGCATAAGCATCAGCTAGAATGTTGTATGAGAGTACAGTGAATGTTTCTGAGGATGTAGTGCGAACATCAAAATCCAAACGTCCAATTACATCAACTCCATTCACAGGAATCAAGCGGCGGGGTGTTGGGGATGGAGCTGGAATTACACGTGAAGTTAAAATGGTGTTCACAGATCCCACAGGTACTCTTGTTTCCGAGTCTACTGCTATGCATTCTAACTTCAGAACATGACCAATATCATCAGCAGTTGGTGTATATGTTTTAGAGCGTCCAACTTCAAACCAAGTTTCACCGCCGCTCCGATCAGTAATGGCTGCAGGATATAAAGGAGCAGTAACATTATTCAAACTCGGGCTTGGGCTTGGGCCCACATTTGATGTTGAACCTGAGATTCCTGCATTGAGAACTGATCCAGAACTACCAGAGCGCCCAAAGAATTCTTCTTCCTCAGCTCCATTTTCATTTACAGCACTAGTTGCCCTGTCATGTAATGCACGATGATGCTGCCATGCATCAGAAAAGCACCTAGGGGAGCAGTGGTAACTCTTAGCAATAGGTATTTTTGCTTTGACACAACCCAAGCACTGTAATGTTGCTTGTTCAGATGGATGTACACTGCATATAGCTACTTTTCTATCACTTTGAATACGATGCCTGCAAAACATTGTAAAAGAGTGGGATGGATGTAAACTGTGGGAATACTGAAATGAACCCTATATAGATACTCCAAACTATGAACTAACTGCAATCTCATGCTATACGTAGAATAAGTTACATACATACTTTAAGCAACAAAGCATGAAATTTGAACATGTAATAGTTGTCTCATGCATAATTTCCATCATGATAGTGCACCCATTTAGAACCAAAGGAGCCATGAGAGTTCCAAATAAGCAAGAACAGCATCATATAAAGGGCCATGACTCGTCAGAGATTCTGAGAATCCATTAAGCTCGCAGAGATGTTGCAATTAAAGCAGGACTTCAATAAATCCTGAATATCATTGACAAAAAAACACCTAAACAGAAGAAACTAATTCTTTTCTTTTTAATAATTCCATGGCCTTATATACAGTGATAGGCAATAAAGAACAACAATATGACCGCAAAAACATTACCAGTTCACTTCTAATAAGTTGTAGCATATGTATAGCTGAAGATATTAGCAAATCATCTTCTGACGATGAAATTTACAAGTTAATTTGGATTTAACTAAAATTTCAGTTGGTTTTGAATATCCAATAAAGGAGACTGTGATTAGAACAGAAAATTAAGGATAATTGGGAGACACTTTTCTACAATTCTACCTCAAATCAACATCATCTACCAAAACTGAAAACAATTTTGAGAAGAAAAGGAGAAATAAAGTACCATAATTGGTGTGATTGTCAGGTTTCACAATGCCCCAAATTCATAACAGAAGTAATAACCATAAAATTTGCAAAATATTCATACCATTTGCGATTCAGGGCACATCACAACATGGCCTAAATTATGAAACTTTTCGTTCTCCAATTCTACAACAACAAAACCTATCAAACATCTTCGATGGGACAGGTTACATAAAAAGATCATCAACATCATCCTTTTATTAAATAAATCATCAACATCAAAGCCATAATCCTATCTATATCTGGAGTCAGCTTTCTGAGTCCTACTTTTCCACTCATTCCAATTCTATTCCCTATCGTAAGTAGAATTACAATAGAACTCATATTTGGGTTTTGAAAATTACTTTACTAGGTCCAATTGCATATGACATCCTTTATCCTAGGTGACAACAAGCACACGATGAGAATGCTGAATTGTGGCATAGATCTTCACATCAAAATTTTAAAACTAAACAAAACATACAAAATAAAAAATTAACATATTCAAGTACAAAACCAGTCACGATATCATGCCAGAAACATATAATCAATTGCTAAAGTGGAACATACTCACAAGTGAGTTAAATTAAAACATAGTAATAAGGTGCAAGTTGCAATAAAGGCACAGGAAGTCACGAACCCAAAGGGCACAGTTAACCAAGTTTACGTGCAAACTAATTTTTCTAGGCACACTTTTTCTTTCTTTTTAATTTTGAAGGCTTGGGCACACTCATTTGAATACCTTAGAATATGTTTGCATCTGTCTTCATTAATTTTTGTCTTTAAAACATAAATGTTAACAAAATACTTGTTATTCATCTAAAGCACCATAACGTAAGTGGATTGAGGATGAGGACAAGTGGATTTCGTCCATGGAGCCGTAAGGGTCCTTCTCAGTTAAATCAATTCTACGTTCAACATATGCAATAAGTTTGTCCTCACCTCCTATTTGAAATCTGGTGTAGAATAATTTGATCCCCCCTATGATCCAATTCTTTATGTGGACGGCCTTGCATAAGAAGATCCTTTTGAGACACAATCTTAAGAGAAGGCATGTTATCCCAGATGAGGCTCCACTAGTGTGTCCCTTATGCGAGATTGAGGAGGAAACTGTGGACCACTTGTTATGCAAATGTCAGTTCACATGGGTGGTTTGGACTTCTTTTTTGAGACTTTTTGGGTGTTCATGGGTTCTTCGTAGTGGAAGGGAGGATTTCTTTGTGGCTTGGATGGAGGGTTCCTTTAGAGGTAGACCTAGAGTGGCCTGGAAAATGGTTCTGTTTGCTGTCTTGTGGGCTATTTGGAAAGAGCGTAATGGGAGAATCTTTGAGGGAAAAAGGGGAGACCCTAGAGATGTTTTTGAGAAGACAAAATGACAAGTGATTGGTTGGTTGTCTGTGTGTAAGGAGTTTCGGGGTCTAGAACCGGAGGACTTTTATTTGTCATGGGATGGGTGCATGAATGGAGTTAGTAGAGCTAAAAAGCGGATGGTCAAGTGGGTGGCGCCTCCCCTAGGTTCTTGCAAATTCAATAGATGGGGCGACAAGGGGTAAACCAAGGCCAGCAGGAACAGGTGGTGTGTTGTTACATGATGATAGGGGTAGAATGGTGGTAGCTTTCTCCGAATCAGTAGAGTTGATGGAATCAAAAGAAGCAAAACTGAGGGCAATTAGGAGAACACTTCAGGTTTGATTTGAGTTTAGGAGTGGTAACCTCATCATCAAAGGTCACTCAACTAATGCCATATCCTGGGCTAGTAAAAAAAAATCCCCCCCATGGAGGTTGATGGGTATTGCTAGGGACATTTGGAGGTTGTGCAGGTTAGGCGGTGTGTCCTTCATTCACACACCTCGATCGGCAAATTGAGTTGCATACTTCTTGGCGAAATTTGGTGTTATGCTACATAGTCCATCCTTGGAATTTTTTTCATCTTCCCAGCCTTGACTATTGGGTTGGTGGTTCCGTATGCTTATTGTGGAGTTTTTTTCCTTTTTGATGTATCTTTTTTTTTTTTTTTTTTCCTTTTTTCTTTGTTCTTTTCTTGTTTTTCCTTCTTTTTTCGGCTTCGAGAATACATCTCCTATACGCGGATCCCTTCCCTGTATCTCCTTCTTTTTAATGATATTTAATCGTCAATGCTTAAAAAAAAAAAAAGCACCATAACGTAAGGGAAATAGAGCTTTATAAAGTAATTTATGCATATTATGCTTACGCAACATGTTATATATTAGTTTTATTCATCATCAAGGTCACTTGTCCCATCTATCTCTGAACGACTCTGCAAGTTCTATTCTTCTACTCAACTCCATATATTTATATGTACAATAAATAATAATTCAAATTAACTACCATTCAAAAAAAAAAAAATTTCAAATTAACCAGATTATCCAATAATTCTTATTAAAAAGAGAACTAGAGCTCCCAGGTTCAAGTCCCGTAGTCACTCGATGCTTGTGACTTGCAAGGGGCTGGGTGCATCCGGAGTTTTACCTAACGCCCTCGTACTTGGGGAGAGGTGGGGGTGTTGGAGTTCTCCATCATAAAAAAAATTCCTATCATAGAAAAGAAAAAACAAGTCCACATTTACGCAATATGAAAAAATAGTTCTTGAGAATAGCAAAATTAAAGCATTGATCACACCAAGTTCCAAGTTCTCAAGAATAGCAAAATTAAAGCATTGATCGATAAAAGAAAAACAACAGAATTCAAATTACTGTAACAGATTGAAATCAAGAACAGAATTAAACTTTCAAATTATCACCAAAATTACAAAAAAAAAAAGTGGGAAAGAAACGAACAGTAAACAACTAACAAGTAACACCCCTAACTTTCCACATAATAATAATTATTAACGATGAGAGCATTGCCAAGAGCAAGTTCAGGGTTCTTGAGAGTAGCCAAATCAGCATTACACAATTAGAAAACACCAGATATACTACAATGAAATGGAAATTAAGAACAGAATTAAAATTTCAAATTACCACCAGATTTACAAAAAAAATGGGAAAGAAATGAACAGTAAACAACTAACAAGTAACACCATTAGTTATCAATATAATAATAATTATTAACAATAACAGCATTATCAATTGCAGCTTCCAAGTTCTTAGGAGTAGCCAAATCAAAGCATTACATGATAAAAGAAAACATCAGGATTCAAATTATTACAAGAAGATGGAAATCAAGAACAGAATTACATTTTCAAATTACCACCAGAATTACAAAAAAATGGGAAAGGAATGAACAGTAATGGAACAAGAACTTACCACTTGTACCTCAAGAAGATTCCATCGAGAGGGGCGGATTCAGGCACATCATCAGGGGTGATCGACCCGTCCGGGCGCCGAATGAGCACGTACGGCGTAAGCTCACAGCCCACAATCGGAATGTCGGACGGAAGGTGCACCCGATACACACTCAGCATACTTTCCTGATTGACGATTGCACCAAACTACCCTCTCGCCCAAACCCTAACCCTATCACAGCCTTCTCAAATACGATTCCAGAGCAGAAATGGGGCGGTTCCGCCATCACCACCGCGCCCTGTGATCCGCCAGCCTTGATCCAAATCGTCCAAACCCTAGAAAAATCGAAACGCTGGAAGAAAAAAACCCTAGATTTCTGTATAAAACCCTAGAAATTAGAAGGTCTCTCTTCCCTCTGTCTCAGCACTCAGCACATATATATATGAAAGAAGGAGGTCGGATTCGGATATGCAGATCTCGGGTACGGGTCGATGTTCAGTAAAACCGTTTGGATGGGTTGGATAGGAGAAGAAGAAATTAGGGTTTTAATTTTGTACAGATTAGAATGAAAGAGAGACGGATGGAATTCTCCAGAGTCCAGACTTTTCTGCCGTTTGCTTCTTTTGCATCTCCTCCTCGCTCTTTTTATTTTTTATTTTTTTAATTTGTTTATATCTGTGCACACAAAAATCGGAAAATATTTAAATACGACCAATTGCATTTTTGGCATTTGTGATTTGGATTTTTTCTAGAAAAATGTCCCATTTGTGCCTCACTTCTATATATATATTCAATCAATATTAAGTTTTATACAAATTTATTAATTTAATTATTACATAGTTTTCTATTTACTTTATTTCTTTTCTTACAATTATAAAAATATATCAGTAAATTAATATAACATATTAGTTTAAGATAGAATAAAAATGTTATTTTCCTCACTAGTTCCACCATACTTAATGTAATATAAAAATATAAAATTATAAGTACCTTAGAATAAAAAAATTAGGTCAAAAAATTATTGTTAGCTATCTAACATAAATGCATTAAAATTAAGAAGTGGTTGCTCATTTGTGAACTCAAAAAATTAATCTTATATATGACCACTTGATTTAAATTTAGAATGAAGGAAAAAAAAATATTAAAAGTCTCTTCAACTATTTATTTTATTTTACTTAAATTAAATATATATAAAGATATTTAAATTAAAATATATATTTTTATTGATATTATCCATAATCTCTAATTTATTTTGGTAGGATAAGTGCACCCCATCTCATGCTTATCAAATTTAAAATTGAGTGCAAATCCAAATAGAGTTTTCCTTACCCACGGCTGGGTAGCTAGGCTGGTGGCCTCTCCTCTCGAAAAGGGAGAGGTCACGGGTTCGAGCCTCGATGATCATTATCCAGGAGTGTGGGGTTTATTTTGCTCCCCTAGGAGTTTTAGGAGGGCTATAGCCAAGGCGTAAGTTGGAGTGGGTCTAAAATTTAAAAAAAATAGAGTTTTCCTTTTAAACATCATCGGTGAAATCCTAATCGTCAAGCAACCTATTTATGTTACATTGATAAAATAGCAGAGACTATAATTGTATATAAAATATTATGTGGGTTAATAGAACCATCATATTCAAGATGAGTTGAAGAATACCTTAATTCTTAAACTGACATTCACTATTGCATTTTTTTTCTCACATAAAAGAGGAAGTTTTTGTCTTTCATTTTTTATTAAAAAGTAAAACTTTCTTATTTACTAATTTATAAAAAATATATATAAATTCGGGTTGGCTCGAGTTGAATAAAATAAAATTCAGCTCAGGTAGGGTCTAATTAGTAGTTAAAAAAAAATCTGAGTTAGATCGAGTCTAATTGGTAGTTAAAAAAATCTGAGTTAGATTAGGCTTAATCGATAGTTAAAAAATCTGGGCCATCTCTAATCGGATTTGAGTCTACTTTGGATCTCGTTAAACGGGTTAAGTTGGTTTGGGTTTGTTTGGAATTTGAGTGGTGTTTACACATTTATCAAATGGTTGCAAGTACATGGCAATAATTGAATAAGTCGGGTCTACCTATTTATTTTCATTTATAAACACTTTCAGGTTGAGTTGGGTCATTAAATGGTTCGGGTCAAGTACGGTCATTTATAAAATATGTAATACCCCAGTCATGAAGAGTGTAGTCGGTGGCCAAAAATCTGAGCAATATTGTGAGCAAGGATGCAACTTCCAAAACAAAGAGTATCAAATTCCCATTGAAAGGAGGAGGAGAACCCCACGGTGGTGTGGACAGAGAGAGAATTTCGTGAGGATTGACATGTATAATGTTCCACATTGTCTAGATAGTCTTCCTAGTATTGGGATTTAATTAGCGCTCTCCCCTTCATTAGCACAACACGTTTTGGGGTGTGTATGGGTGTACATCTCGAAGCAAAACCGTGAGGACATGTTAGGTCTAAAGAGAACAATATTATATTGGGTGGAGAGGGTCGTTACGAAATGGGTCGGATTGGGTCACATTTTACCACATCTAGTTATGCTATCATAGATGGACTCCATTGCACTAGTGCAGAGACCCAATAAATTCGACGCATGAGCCAACCTAGTTGGACGCAATTGACGAATTTTCTCTCCTAATCTATATTCTAATTGATGGAGAAAAGCGGGGACCTCGGACGCAACAAAATGGACCCACTTAAGTTAGAATTAAAGCCCATTTGAAGAGCTACGGTCCTGGGTCCATTTGGAGATGAGTTGGGCCTCAAAAGCTCATGACATTACATTCCAATGTGTCAATTCAATGGACCCAATAAGGGCACATCAGCTGCTGACATGGAGTACACCCGGATGCCACTTGGATGCTTACATGGAGAGAGAATCTATTACAAATTGGAAATCAACCCAAATGAGCCTAATTGGAACCCCAAATTAGCAGCTGATTGCATAGATGAATGTTGCTGTTTTTGCTTGGATATGGCCGATTCATGTGCTGTTTTAAAGAGAAAGGACCCTCACTCAATGGTTGAGAAAAGGTCCACTTAGAAAGAGGGAAAATTGGTAGCAAATATGTGGTGATTTCCACTGCTAATGGGCCTGGATTTTAGAGGAACATTGCATGGTAATAAATTAAATCAAGGGCCGGGATTTAAACCCAGGTTCGGCCAACATTGTACAGAGATTATTGTGTTATGTTTTATTTTTCAATACCATTTAATTATGAGAAGAATTAGGCGAGAAACAGGTTATGAAAGGAATAAGAAGAGAGAAGAAGAAGAGACACTAGAAATCAGCCACAAGATGCTGGCCTATCCAAATGGGCGAGCACCAAGCTCAATTTTTACATTGTGTTGAATTATTTTTTGTTAGTGTAATTGGATTACTAGACTTGGATTTTGATCTTAGATTTCATTTAATGCACTTTATCCGTTACCCTATTAAAAAATGAATTCTGCAATTAAAATTAATTGATTAGAAGGTTTTTTGAGTTTAGTCCAAGTTCGAGTCAAACTAGGGTTCGTAGTATATTAATTTGTGCATCCTTAAACCCCCAATTCCTCATTTGCATAAACTCGAGAATGACAATATTTTCGGTTTTAGTTGTTGAATTTGCAATTCTGTCTAAAACCCTAAATCAAAATTAAATTATAGATTACACTAGATCAAACAAGTTGAGGCAGTACAAGAAAGACAATATTCCATATTTTCAAAACCGCGTTTTTATCGGCAAAAATTGTTAAAACTTTTATCGCCAAACGATAAATTTCCGGTAAATTCCCTTTTCGCGTTAAAAAGACTTAATTAATTTTAAATTCCCGAGAAATTCCCGGTAAATCTTAATTTTTTTCAGTCTGAACTTTTATCTAAATGAAAACATTGATAACTTTAAAATTTTCTTGGAATTCTGACAAAATCAATATGGGCTAAAGTGTCAGCTGCAAAATTTTGCTTCTATAGAGAATGAAATATTATATTCAAATTATATTTAAAACTCATACAGAGATACGTGACATATTGAAAAGTAAGGCTTCCATGCATTAAAAAACTATTACACACCACTAAATTTAAGTCATTAATGACGCACAATAATCACTATTGATTGAACAATCAATAGCCCATTCTTCCCTCTTTCTAAATACTACAGTATACTCTATGTTATAATAGAGTTTTTTTTTTTAAAAGTAATTTTATTAATTAAGAAAGAAAAAGCAAACAGAAACCGCAACCCAAAAAAAGAGAGAGAAAACAAATTCAAAATTACATGAAAATGTTTACAATCTCCAAAGAAATGATCATCCTCTAAATTGGCGGACCGAGAGTTATAATAGAGCTGTTTTCTGCTCCATAGTGCATTCTCTCAATGAGAAATGATCTTTTGTTAATTAATTTATAAAAATTGATGTGAAGTTTCAATTAAAGCTTTTAAATAAATAAACAGCTGTCTTATTTTATCTTTTAAGTTCAATCAATAAAGAAATTCAAGAGTTATCCTTAAAAGTTTACAAAGATTTATGGTAAACTAATTTACATCAGATAATTTGTTGATCTATCCTCCAAAACTCTATAGTGCATGGATTCCTAGTGTCTGATACAGTGATTAAGGCCTTCGGAAAATTTTTCTTGTATAAATAAGTAACTCAAAGAGTATTTTAAATATAATCTTAAATAAAAAAATTTAAGACAGAAAATATATAGTGCACATTTAGAAGTTCTAAAAGCATAAACAACAATATCAAATAAGATTTAAATCATTTTAGTATAAATTTTAAAGGTTTTCCTCTTCTGTAACTCTTGAGTAATTAGAATCTAATTAAAATCAAAATCTGCAACAAATAATTTCAAACCATTAGAATAATGTTCAGGTCTTGAAGTCAATAGTCAAGATGACTAACCATGTACACAATGTTATGTGTCTAGTGGGCTCCACTTGAGGTATGAAAATTAGGTTGGACCAACTAATATGGGATAGACTTAAACGGTTTGATTTTCTACGATCAGGTCGTTTGGTATACTATTCATATATTTAATATTTGGTATTAGAATATATATTATGTCTAAAATTGAATCTTACAAGGGGTTAGAGTGAAGCAGCCACAACAGGAAGAAGATCTATACTCGTCTAGAGAAAGAACACTCGTAGAGTTGGCTGTCAGGATGTCGACACAGAAGCATGGTAGCCTGACTCAACTTTGGTTATGAGGTCTCTGAATACGAATGCGTTGGATAAAACTCCGAATAAATACAAATCTTCACTGGCCATGTATATTGGATTACTGCAAAACTCGAATCTATACCCTCTGCTTCATGAATCAGAGCTTCTATCGATTGAACTTCCTAAATGTAATGCTATAGTGAAAGCTTCAAATCCCAAAGCTCATGAGGGGCTAGTCATGTCCTCTTTCTGCATTGATAATTACCAAACCAAGGCACTAATCTCTATAAATCAACGGCCTCGATTGAATGCTTTTTGAAACTTTAGACCAGATCTTTTCTTCTCGATCCATTCGATATGAAACTAGAAAAGAAGTTATAAAGAAAAAGGACTGTCTTCTTTATTTTGCTTTGCTTTGAACTGCTGTAAGTTTGTAAACAATTATTTTATCATTTATTACCATATTCAGTTTTAGAAGTTTGAATGGACTAACTACCTGAATGGCAACATCACCACAAAACAAGAATTTAGAAATCCCTTTATAATGATGGTGAGTGGTGAGGATGGCTTTTGGAGTGGGCCCACCAATCCACTAAAAAGATATTAAAGTAAGATAAAGATGAATAAATAATAGATTGATGGATAGATATGTATAGTTTTATACATGCCTTCTCATCTCTCTAGATTCTCTGAAAAAAATATAAGAAAGATAGAAAAAAACTCAAGATTCGTTTTTTTTTTTTTTTAATTTATGTGTGGAAAATCGTAAAAAACTCAGCGTAAAACTCTCACGGGTGATATCCATTGCCCTTAGGGTACACCAGGTTAGGCCATGGGGACTCGAACTTAGCACCTCCTGCTTCTTGAGGCGGGAGGTTAACCAATTGCGCTATATCCATGTGGGCAAGAGTCGAAATTTCGATATAAATAAAATGTTTTAAAATTTTGAAAAATGTTTGAAATTAAAAAAAAATAGGAAATCGATACGAAGAAATATCTAATATGAAATTTATGTTCTCTTCTATCCCACAATGATATGTATCTTCTGTTATAATTCATAATTTTTTTGTAAAAAATCTTAATTTCATAAAAATATTGAAATATTAGAAAAATTATATAAACACCTTAAAAATTGTATCAATCACAATAAGGGTTCTTCTAGTTCGAGAGATATTTGTACATCATTTAACTAATTTTTTCCATAAGGAACTCCAAAATGGGAATTATCTTAGAAAACTAAGCTTCCATTAATTTAATTTTTTTGAAAAAAACACATAAATTAATTATAAGTAGGGCCACACTCGAAGAACTTGCTTTTAAAACTTCTTAAAATAATCGAAGTGATTTTTCTAAAAAAAATTAGAAAAATGAATATGGCCTTGGCCGATACTGTTTGTGATGATATGACGAAATTATCGGTCGTATCAGCTGCTAGTGTCATCATATAGATGTTATCATACGTATCGGCCGATTTTACAACTCCTTCTCTTGGTCTTTACATGCAAAAAAATAAAAATATTGAAAGAGAATCAAGCAGTTTAAAGATATTGATTGTAGTGCTTATTTTTCTAAATAGATCAAAATCACATGATTAAAATGATCATTTAGAACTACTGTTTTCATTTTCTAAAAAAAATTCAATAGAAATATACATTTTATTTAAAAATTTAATGAGTAGGCTCTCTGACTCCACTCCTAGAGTTTCCAAAAAAAATCTAATCTATTAACAGACCCTCGCCACCCCCAACGACAAAAACTTGTATGAGAGAGTTCGGACAATATTAGAAAATTCTTTTTTTTTAATGATAGAGAGAGAATCTCGAGCACAACCCTACTAAACCCCCCATTCAGATGAAGTCTTACACCGCTATAGGGGCTCAAACTCGCACCATCCTACGTTCTGACGCAAAATGTTACCAACTGAGCAACACACGATCTGATGTTATTTTCTTATTATTTTTTTCTAAAAAATTATTAAATAAATTACTCAAAAATTAAAAAACCCTTCATTTCTTCTATTTTTTCCTAATCAATACTAGCATGTACTGAGAAACAATCACAAGGAATCTCTCTCTAAATAAAGGAAAACAGTATAAAAATTTCCCTCAACTCTTCTTTTTGTGTAGAATCTACTTAATTGGTTTTTACATGAAAAAACAATCACATAAAGAAACACACACTCACTCACTCTCTCCCTCTAACTCTAACTCTAACTCATTAAAGTAAAACATGGAAAATTAAAGTGGGTCTCTGCAAAAGCTGTCCAATCTTTCTCTTGTGTGTGTATTTTGTGTGAGAGAAGCTAGGCTTCTTTATCCTCCCACCACTTCCCCATTACACTGTATAAAGTACATTGTCAAAGTAGGGATTTTTGCTAATGTGAGAGGATTAGCTCCTCAATTTAAACATAAAATACAAGATGGCCCACTCTAATCCATCATCTAAGGGTATGCTCTTCCTGGAGGCTGTCTTGATTTTCCTGATCCCCTGAAATTAAACACAACATAATGTTAAGGTGATAGATGAAAAGAGTTCTTCTCGTATTGCATGCAAACACACAATCTGAATCCGTCATAAGTTAGGCCCCTACTCATCAGCATAGTTCAAACACTCAGTCAAATTTGACTCGACAAGTCAACTAAACTCAAATGTGTGAGTCAAGAGACATAGTCGAGTATCGACAAGTCTTGGTCAAAAAAATCGACCCTATTTAAGTTTAAATTAAATTTAAATTTTGAATTTTTGAACTATGCCTATAAATAGACCTATTGCATATAAAATAAATGAGATAGTTGAAAAGAAAGAATGTACACGTAGAGCCTATTTCACTAGCTGACAGTTGACTGCCCTTTTTTGTGCCTTTGATATGCACATCTGACCTCAAAAAGGGCCAACTAGCAGGTCTCATTTGGAACTCATTTAATGATAAATTATAAAAAATATTTATTTTTTATTTTTATTTTTTATCAACATTAATTGATGTCTAATTTATGCATCTTCACTGTTGAATTGATTATAATAAATAAAATGATTTATTTATGATGTAAAAACTTGGTCATAAGTGAAGTAAGAGGAAAGAGACATGATACTATGGAAAAGGCAGAACTGCAAAAAGTCCCCATAAATGTAGATTTACCAAAATTAGGGAATTGATGGGAGGACTAAATATGAATAAAGAGATGTAGGAGTGAAGTGTAAAAAGTAGAAACTTACTTTCACTTTTACTTTTTTTTTCTAAAAGAGAAAATTTTACTAAGTTTGTGATACTGGACATTAAATTACTATGACTGTCAGCCCATGATGTCACAAAATCATAGTATTGGATTTGATGTTTAAATGAAAGAAAAGAAATGAAAAAGATAGTGTTATTACAAATATTTTGAGATTATAAGGTAGGGTATATTTACTTTTTCTTAAGAAAGTCAGTAGTGTTTTGTTAAAAACGATATAATTTGGGTGGTGATATGTTCATTGAAAATCTTAAAAACCCATTTACGTTTTCTAATAATATCTCACTGTAATCTCTATTGTTTTTTTTTTTCAGAAATAAAATATTTTCTTTAACAAACATAAGTAATATAGTAAATAGCAATACAAAAACCAAATAAGAAAGCTAAGAAGAGTGTGGCGGATTTCTTGGCGAAAGTTGGCGTACATGAACGAAGACCAGCTTTGGAGTTTTTTTCATCTTAATAGTATTGGGTGTAAGGGGTCAGGGGATTCATTAATATATCTTGTTTTGGGAGGGGCGCATTGATGTCTATTTTCATGTGCCTTTTTTTTCATGTTTTTATCCCGCTTCTTTTCCTTCTCCTTCCCTTGGAGCCGGATATATCTCTCCTATATCTAGTTTCACCTCTTGTACTCTCTTTTATTTTAGTTGTCAATATTTCAAAAAAAAAGAAAGCTGAAAGAGTGGCTCTAAAAACTAGTTAGAGAACTAAGAAAAGAAAGGCAAGTAAAAGATTAAAGAGAAGTGAAGAGAATGAAACTAAGACGTTAATGCTTATGAATTTACAGTTTCAAACTTTCAATCTCAAACCAAAAGAGAAAGCGATTAATGCTTTATAAACTCCTATCTTCATAGCCTCTACTATGCTGTTTGTAGACAGAACTTGGAGAAAATACATTTGCTTTGAAAATAGGAGGCAAGTAGTATTCTAACTAAATCAGTGAGGGTTGGCTTGACGGTTAAGAACTCTAATAAACTGTAGGAGGTTTTGGGTTCAAGTCCCACTCTCGACATATAAGGGCCACTCCCCCTAGTTTTATCCAGTGTGTGTGGATAGAGAGGTTTGTATATCTCTCAAGGACTAGCCAGGTGCTTTAAGAGGCCTAGATACCTTGGACTTAAAAAAAAAAGTAGTATTCTAACTGTCATTGAAAGGACATGAAAGAAACCATTTAGATAACGACAAATGGACAAAAAGAGGAGTCTGATGTCTCTGGTTATCAAAAACGCGACATCCCTATAAATTCCAAGACATGAAACAAGAAAAGATGAAATGAAGCATCAAGTTAGATATATGTGTGTACCTGTTGTGAATGGGATCAGGCCCATTGGGAACCCTTCTCTTGCTCATGTAATTCGGGTCCAACTCGGCATGAAAAATAGGCCCATCTCTTCCTATAGCCTTGAGGTTCTTGAAACCAACTCTTACACTTGTAGTTGTAGTAGCAGTGGCTGTTTTTGTTGCTCCTCCATTTGCTAGAATTTCAAAAAACAAAAAACCAAGGAATACTACTAGTACAATGGGTACAAACCAACGCCTCAAAGACCTACCACCCATCTCTCTCTCTCTCTAGAAAACCAAGTTAATGTGTATTGATGGAGGAGGAATGGAAAAGAATAAGAGAAGAGAAGAGGAGTAGAAAAGGTGGTGAAGGCTAAGGCAAGTATCTTTTTGTGGGCTTGGTTTGTTTTTCTCATGTGCAAGGGATGGTTTTCTTTATAGTAGGAAGTATTCTCTACTGCTTTTTCTTGAACCTTGAAGAGGAGAGAGAAAGAGAAAGAGAGAGAGAGGAACAAAACTTAGCTGGTTTTGAACGTGACATGAAGGGACCCTCCTACTTTAAACCCATTGGTTTTGCACACTTGTTTATTTGGGTTTATGCTTAACCAAAGGAGGCAGAACCTCACTACTTTATACCAATTGTTTTTATGACCTTAGGTAATTTTGGTCCGTTGGGTCACGAAATCAAAGTTTATATTTGCCAATTTCATGTGCCTTCATTTACTTGATTAGCCCAACTCAGTAAGAAATCCTCAATATTTACTTTCTTTAGTTTCAAGCTACTTCAAGGACTTGTTTGTCAGATTGGAATTCTTTTATCTAGAGGAATTCTATAGAATGTTGTGGACTTGTATAATTTTGCATAACTTGAAGTTAAACATTATAAGATACCAAACACCACTTATAGCTCGAGATACAATTACATAGGCTCGTACCACAATCTTATCATGTTTTTTTTTTTCTTTGGATTATATGCGATACATGAAACCACCCACAATCTTATCATGTTCGAAACTCATCAATACATTCCCCTTGTCAAAACTATAGGATGTAAACTGCACCATGAAAAGCTCTTGTGATGTTAATAAAAAGGCACCATCTCGACCTCAAAAGAGGTATTTTCACCATTTACTCTGATGAAAATGAATACTTTATTTGAACATTGGAAATTGCTAAAACACCCTTTTTGAAAGTGATTTGGTGCATTTTCATTAAAGTCTACAAGAACTCTGTATTACTTTAAGAGGATCAAGATTCTATATTGGGACTTTATTAATCATGCTTCTCCTTTCAAGTGGTGTACAACATGGTCCTCAGCTTGATTGGCCCATCAAGTCACTACATAATGAGCAATGTTCGAGAACTCGAAATACTCTCGAGTTGAAAAACTTGGCTAAGTTTTTGAAAAAAAATCCTAAAAATAAGGAAAAACCCACCGACTCACTCTACTCTAAATCCTATTGCGTCAAGTCAACTTGAATTGACTTGCCTGAATCACTTCAAGTTTTTAAACAATAGTCATGAGTCATCAAAAGTGTGAGTCTTCCATGTAGAATTTTATGGCTCTTACTTGTGCCATATGGTACACTTGCTAATTACACTTTCATATAAAAAAGAAAAAAATTGATTAGTTGGGAGAGAAGTTAGAAAAGTACCAATTGGAAAACAAGTTTCCTTATCTCCTCCTTAGTTTTCTTCTCTAGCCTTTTCCTATAAAGAGAGAGAGTTTCTCCTCCAAGGCATTCAAGTTTTAAGAGGAAGAGAAACCTATTGAGAGAAAACACCTTTCTACCACATAATAACAACAATATAAAAAAAGAAAAATAGAAAGGACAGAGAAATCAAAACAGAGAATCAAACCACAATACAGAGGTTTATGTAGTTCCATTTCGATACGTCCACGGGTTTGAACACCGATCCACTATGCACAAAGGCAAAACTAGAGCCGAATCAACAACACATCTCTAATGATCAGCCTCCACAGAATCTAACAAAACCCTATGGCATGGTGGATTAGGAGAGAACTAGAATAGTGAAGTGCCTAACATATTCTAGTCTTTTCTTGTAAGAACCAATTTGTCAAGAAGTCTATCCTATTCACGAATATTGAGGAGCGAAATATGAAAGAGACAATCTCTTGTATTTGACTAAAGGATTTCCAAATATTCATTGCTTTCTCCAGTATATGAAGTCTGATTGTTGTAGTAAAGTATCAACACAATCCAATACTTTAAAAAAATATACCTTATTTTTATGTTTCAACACTCCTTGTGTGCACCTTTTTTGTTGGTAGACTTTGAAGGTCCTAACTAGACCCTAGACCATGGCGTATGTACCTCTCTTAAATCATTCAAACCACCATTAAACCTAAGGTAAAGGTGGCATTTCTTCCCAATTCATGCTTGTCTGGTTCCATAAAAAAGGAGATCTCACAGTGAAGATTACTTCTCTAAATATAACAACATGATGAGGTTAGATTAGACACGAGAAGAAGCTGGTTCCTTGAACAAGGAATATGGAACACCTTACTCCCAATTAGTGGAGCATATGGCATATTTTGGCTGATCTTTTGTGAGTCTTAATCCATAAGCCTTGAAGGTTTTGTTTGTGTTGGAAGAATCAGGCTCCATATCTTAGCTTGTTGGTGTCAATATAAAATCCCAGTAAACAGAACAGAGGATGACAATATGACTAAATGGGTTATTTAAAGATGGTAAAGTACAATAAATATAAAAAAGTAGGTTTACACTACACCCCATGAAGTATCACCATTTAATTGATAGCTTAGGACCTTCGAATGGAGATGATTTTTTTCCTAGAGATCATCCATATGAATTTTTTTTTTATAATATGGGTATCCCCATCCCACATTAGAGGTGAGACTAATCCCATGGACATATGTAAACCTCCCAATCCACACACACACTAGTTAAGTCTACGGGGAGTGGCCCGTCTTGATTGAGCGTAAATTGAACTCAAGACCCAGCTTCATGAGGCGGGCTTCTTGACAGTCATGCCACAACGGTAGAGAGAATATTTCTTATTTTAACTCTCTCCCGTGATTTTTTTTTGAATGTTAATATATTAAAAAAGAGAAAGGTACGAGGTGCAAATACACAAGAAGGAAAAAAACAACCCCGAAAGGAAAAAACTAAGCTAAGTCAATACATTCTTTCCAAGCACGGAGGATGTTATTCGAAGAGATGTTTCTGAAATCTGCAAGAGGAGCATCCCAAGAGGGGCACATGGAAAAAATTCTTCTTGAAACTGCTTCACTCGACTCAGTACGATCCTTAAAGATTCTATTGTTGCGTTTCCACCATAAACTCCAAACTGTGACAAACAAGGAAAGACACCATAGAGAGGAGCATTTTGTGAAAAGGTACCAGAGGTGCAAATACACAAGAAGGAAAAAAACAACCCTGAAAGGAAAAAACTAAGCTAAGTCAATACATTCTTTCCAAGCACGGAGAATGTTATTCGCAGAGATGTTTCTGAAATCTGCAAGCGGAGCAACCCAAGAGGCGCACATGGAAAAAATTCTTTTTGAAACTGCTTCACTCGACTCAGTACGATCCTTAAAGATTCTATTGTTGCGTTTCCACCATAAACTCCAAACTGTGACAAACAGGGAAAGACGCCATAGAGAGGAGCATTTTGTGAAAAGGTACCAGAGGTGCAAATACACAAGAAGGAAAAAAACAACTCCGAACGGAAAAAACTAAGCTAAGTCAATACATTCTTTCCAAGCACGGATGATGTTATTCGCAGAGATGTTCCTGAAATCTGCAAGAGCAGCCCAAGAGGCGCACATGGAAAAAATTCTTCTTGAAACTCTTTCACTCGACTCAGCACGATCCTTAAAGATTCTATTGTTTCGTTCCCACCATAAACTCCAAACTTTGGCAAACAGGGAAAGACGCCATAGAGAGGAGCATTTTGTTGAGACTGAGGAAGCATTCATGTGTAAGATCTTTATTAGAAACTTCAGTTATTAATGCCAATCTAAGTTTGAATGAAGTACTATAGTTTAAAATATCAGCACCACATTCTAGTGGGACCCAGTGAGATGGGACAGGCAGGAAAAGATGACCATTCTTTGAGCTTCAAAAAGCTTGTTTGGGTTGGAATCCATCTTCTAGATAGCATGCCGAATCTGTGTCTTCTACAGCATCCTAGGCAATACCATTAGTACTCTCATTCTCCTTTAGAGGATTTGATGTGGCCCATCCTCCCATTCACTATATCTAGAAACAAGTTGCCTTTTTCAATTCCAAGACCACTGATTATTCTACGAACACATGCATGGGTCTGTTCTGTTCCAAGATTTGAGTATTTTTGTCTTTGGAGTTTGAATAGAAATCTCCATTCTTTAGTAATTATAGCTCAATGATTCTTGGGTCCACTTTCAAATTCCAACCTTATATGGACATATGCCTTTGGGTGTGAAAAGCAGGGTGGGTAGCAATGTGGCACAGTTGGGGCTTTGGTTCAGTGATTCAGACCATGATAATACATTTATCATGATAAGACCCCACCCGAAATATAACCCAACTCAACCCGAACCTGATCTGACTAGTATTTTGAACCTACTTTAGCCTACTTTTTACCGGGTCGGATCGGATTTGATAGGGTAGGGTCGGGTCAGATTAACTTAAAAATCTCTCAACCTAATCTGACCCGAATTCAATGCGGGTTTCTGACTTCTCAATCCGACCCGACTTTCATAACTCGACCCTCATGATTTTCGGGTCGGGTCATATGGGTTCGGGCCAAAACCCGACCCGAGTTTCACCCCTAGCAATAGATAACTTTACAGGGAGTGACCTTTGGACTCGAATTGGAATCGAAGTCACTGTTTGTATACTTATTGAAGTCATTAAAAATATAATAAGGATATCACATGGACTCTTTAAGATGTGTGAGGAACCCATGTCGTCTAACACTAGATGGCACTCGTTTTTCATGAACTCTTACACTTTTTTAACAATATTTTTCAAGATGACTACTATGTGAGCACACCTTTCTCCTCTTCAAACTTAGTTAGAACATCAATCTCTTTGTTACTTGATTCTTTAGAGTAAAATTATTATATTATTTTATTAGTATGGACACATGTTTCACACGTAGATTAAGTTCATAATACAATAATTTATTTTTTAAATTAAATAAAAGATTCAGCTCTTAGAATAAAAGAATCATAATTAGAAAGATTCAACTTAGATAAAAGAAATAGCTTTCATGATCATGATAATAGAATTTTATAAAGATTATTAACCATTAACTTTGATGTGGTAAGAAAGAGATGGTAAATTGTTTACTCTGAACCTGAGGGGTTGGCCTGCGTGCATATTGGAAGGTTTTCACGTGTCTCGTAGTAAGATGAGATGCCTGAATATCTTTGATAAAAAAATAAAAAGAAATATTTTTTCTTTGAGATATTGTAAAAATACTAATATTGGACCCTTGATGTCAAATTCAAGTTGATATTTATAACTCAGAAAGTTACAACAAAATTAATTAATTTGAACATGCTCAAGGGTGGCCTTACCGTTGCTGATTAAAAGATCCAATCCATGAAAAAGCAAACAAAATGAATACAGTGTGCATTGTTATTAAATATTGAATTTTGGTTAATATTTGTAACTTAAAAAGTAGAAATAAAATTCATTGATTTCAACATGCACGATAAAGTGATCTTACATTAACTGATTAAAAAAATCCAACTCGTGAAAAGCTAATTAAAATAAAGTAAATAAAATAAATACAACATGCATAAGAATGAAATCATTAATTTAATAAATAAATGTTATTACATCAATAAAATAATTAAATCAATGAAATACCTGCGTCTATGTCCATCATGAAGATATGAAAGGAGAGAGATGGAAGATTAGGGTTTTGGGACGTGAGACGGAAAGAAAAGATGAAAGAGAGAAAATTAGGGAATAAGTAGGGCTGCAACTTGGATCTGACGGGTCGGGTTTCTTAAAATCCAACCCGATTCGAGTTGATATATATGGAACCCGACCCGACCCGACCCGACTTGAGTTGATATATATGGAACCCGACCCGACCCGAATTCTAACCCGAATCAACCCGAATTCTGACCCGATCTACATTCTGAACCCATTTTAGCCTAATTTTAGCCTGGTTGGATCAGGTAGGGTCGGGTCGGGTCGGGTTAACTTGTAAAATCTTCAATCCAGCCCGACCCGAATTTCATGTGGGTTTTTATCTCCTCAACCTAACCCGACCCGCTGGCCCGAAATTCTTGACCCTACCCGCATGATTTCTTGGGTAGGGTCATGCGGGTCGGGCCAAAACCAGACCCAATTTGCAGCCCTAGGAATAAGAAATAAAAGGTTAGTGAAGGATTAGAAGAATAGTTTTTTTTTTAAAATATTTGGTAGTCGCTGACCTCGTTTTGTCGTGATCATAGGTAAAACACTAGATCTAACACCACCCACAAACATTATAGATCAGGTTAGACGTCCTAAAGGTTTGAGGGCTAGACGTCCCACACAAGATGAGAATATTCAACCACTCGAATAAATAAAACAATAGATAATTATATAACGTTAAGAAAATGGAAGTGAAATTGATTAATAGCGTGCTGGATAGTGACAATAAAAAATATAAATCTCGATGTTTCATGGAACGAATGGTCAAGATTTATTTGATAAGACATAAAATACTTCCTAAAAAGGATCATTGTTATTTTTGCACCTCATTTTCAATTAGAATAAATTTAAATTTAAATTCATCTATATCTAGATTTAGTGACAAGTCCCTAAGTCCTTTTTCTTTTTTATTGTCAAGTCCAACACCTCCCATCAGTACCCATGCTATTTAGTATATTAGTACAAGAATATGATTATTGATAGATTCGAGTTAAGAAGTAGAATTCAAAAAACCTACTCAAGATACCTGAGAAAAAAGGCTTCAATGATTATGATAATTATTGTATTTTGCTAAAATACACTTATAAATTGAGCAACTCTAGGGAGAATGGAGAACTAATTTAATGGAGAGACTGCACATTTATCATGGGTTGAGCCCACGTGATTAGACGAGATGGATAGAGAACTTCGTAGATGATATGAATTAAGAAAGATTTCTCTATCTGATTATCATAATTTTGTGAAATAGACCATATAAAATCAACAGCTAATGACAATCAAATTTTCAAAATTTTAAATCTCAAAGTTAAAATGATGAGACGAAGTTCAATTTCCACATATCCCATCAAAGAATATGTGGCCCTTTAAATTTTTAAAAGGACAGCTTCCCTAGATAAAGAGAATTGAAGCCACGACTTAATGTAGGTTGGCTTTCAAATTTTTGTAGCTTGATTTTTTTAACTAACTCTAGTGTCTAAGCTGAACTATATTCAGATTTTCCTATGACATATATAAACAATGATCATCTTCACACTTCTTACACTACATTTTTTGTGAACCCGCCTATATAAGACCCATCTTTGTTGACTGTGATAAATCCATTGAAAATATGTAATTTTGAACTTGTGACCCATAAAATATCTTAATGATTAAACATATTAAACCACTGTTTTCAAAGGGATAAAAGTCAAAGGGTTAAAAAAGTGAAAAATTTTGGCTTGAAAAATTGATCGATCTAGATTAGAAGTTCAAACTAGAATTATTCAACGGACCCATCATCATCACTATATATGAGTTTTATATAAATAAACTCACAAAGAACGTAATATAAAAAGGTGTGATAGAAGTTTCTTGAACGGAAAGATAAAGGCTCGAGGAGTTATAATATTGTATTTTAGACAAGGCGGAAACTTTCGAAGTTTCACATTTTAAACAAAATCTTACTCTTGTTTGTGGATTTCTACATAGGCTTTTTTTGATTTGTTGCCCAAATGTATAAAAATGTTGTAATTTATGTATCTAGACCTTATCCCTGTTTAAATGAAGGAATGTAAAAGTGATGTTAGGCAACTTTTCTTTATTCTAAAGGTTTCAAACATTGATTCTATGCCACCCCAACCAATAGATTTGCCAGCAAAAGCTTGCACCTTTTTTATGAAACCAAAATGGTTGGCAATGCCAAAGAAGCATCTTTGAATGGGTCTCACTTAATACCCTTTACAATACACTTAACAAGCCATTAGTTCCTTTATTTACCAATATTAAAAAGTGATTAATTCTTTGCTTTCATTTAGATTGTTCTTCTAATCTTAGACTAATTGAGTTTGTGGTCATTATTTTTAAGTCTAGGGGACAGTAATGAAGCCAAAACCATAGAAGAAATATGAGGAAAAGTTTTTTTTCATTACTTTCATGTGTTACACAGTAATATATCTGTTCTTCTCTTTTTACTTTTTCGTTTTCTGTCACTGCTAATTTAAAAAATGTAAGTAACTATAATTAGTTATCAGGGCTGGCCCTGGGTATAGGCCGTGTAGGCCGCCGCCACCTAGGCCCCTCATACACTTAAATTCCTTAATATATTAATCACAAAGGACCCCTTAAATCTCACTTCGCCTAGGGCCCCTGAGATTTTAGGGGATCTCAGACCCTATTAGTCATGTGTGTGGATTGAGAAGTTTACACATACTCAAGATTAGTCTCATTTTTATTGTAGAATGAGGATACTTATAGGCATTGTTTTCGACAATCGAAAAAACCAATATAAAATGTGTTGGGATGTGGGCCCATATGGGCTTCACTTGTCATGATTCAAAGAAGCTTCTAACACATTGTTTTTGACTCGTCTTTGACGATTGAAATTTCCTCAATGAAATAGGATGTTGAGGAGGAGTAATTTTCACTTTTCTCTATTACAATTTCTCCTGTTATTCTCTAATATTTTTCATTCATAAAAATGTTAATTAAAATAGCTTAATCAGTAAAGAATACAAGACATGGACGCAATAACTGCAGCTAAGCGTTTAACACCCTTGGGTTGTCGAACCATGTCGAGATTGTAATAAATAAAGGGAGCCACCAGCCCACCTTACACGCAGAACGCCGGAGATCAGTTTAGTGGTGGTGGTGGTGAACGAGAATGTGCTGATTGGGCTTGTGACCATTGGTGCCAATGTGCCTACTCAAGGGTGTCGAAAAGTGGGCAAAACTTAGAAGGAAGGTTCCTACCAATTTTAACTTGACCTGTATGACCTGATCCGAGAAATCAGTAGGTTTGGATTATGTATTTATATATTTTGGGTCGAATCGAGTTGAAAAAATAAAAATCTATATGAAATTCAACTCAGGTTGGGTTGAGAAACTTAAAATCAACCCGACTCGACCCACTTGCACCAACTTATAAAACAACACTCGAGTTGATTCGAGTCAGAAATTCGATCAATCGTGTTGAGTAATTCGAGTCAGCAATTTAGATTAGATCGGATCGAGTTTAATAATTTTGACAAGTTGATTGGATATTAAAACCCAACCTGACCTGACTCGAATTTCAACTCAAGTTGTTGTAGTCACAGCTTTACTGTCAGTGGCCTGATGCTGTGATTGCTCCCTTCACTCTGTTTGCTCCAAAGCCTTCTACTACTGATGTAAGCAGAGAGATTCCAACTATGCAGAAGATTGTTGAGAACATTGCTTCACTCCTGTTTTACTGATTAACCACATAAAGTCATGTACTGTCCCATTGATTTGTTTGTATGACTAAAGAAGCAAAGTTGCATTATCATAATGAGCCAGTCTTCTTATCTATGTTGACCTTTTTAGTCGTACATTTTCATACTATCTTATCAAAGACAGCATCCTCTATACTTTACATTCTATCATTTCCTTCTTTACCGCCTCAATCTAAGTTTTTAAAGTTTTTTCCACTCTCAATAATGTTTGCACTTTTTGAATATGCATTTGTCACTTTGATAGAAGTGATCAGGGATGCAAAATTCGATATCGACCGCCATTATTCTCTCTCCTCAATTTTTTTTAAAAAAACCGGCCAATATTGGCCAATATTTGCACCCCTTGAAAGTGATAATTTCATATTTTGTGGCATTGTGCATAGTTGTCCTGCACAAATAACAGTTTAGGGAAGCTTTCAAGTTGAATTCATAGCAGTTTTGAATTGATCAATAAATGGAATGCTACTTTAGCTGCTGCTTGTGGATTTGTCTTTTCTAATCAGAGTCTACAATTATCATGTTGAAGATATTTAAAGTGAAATTGACCCAAACGTTGGACAAATCAAGGTTAAGGATAGAAACTTCATCTAAGTTTAATCAAGTAACTCAATTGAACCATCCTTCTTTTCTTTTCCTAAAAGTATCCAAATTCCAAAATTTCCATAATCCAAACAGAATGTTTTGCATGTTTCCTCAATGCAAGATTTTATGCAGATAATAGGAATAGTGCATTTTCTGCAAATGTTACCATGTAGACGCAGATACAGAAATAATTCGTCTTGAACAAATTGAAAATGTGCATAGATAGGCAGAAGGAAACTTGAATCTAAAGATTTGAGAGACATTTTGTAGGTGCCCAGAGATGAAAATGTTTCAGTAATTCTCATAATTACTTTTTTAATGTCTACATGGACCAGTCAACCTAGGTAAGCCAACATAAATGCTAATCATTAAAAACCACTATATTGAGCAAAAGCATCAAAATTTATAGCAAATGAGATGGGAAAAAAATGAGGAAAAAAGGCAAGGATATGGCACAACTTAACTTTACAAGAAACTAGAAACTAGGGGCAAAAAATCTACATCTTCTCTGTTTAGTGTTTGGGAGTTCTTGGTGGGTGCGACCTCATACTCGCTCTTCGGGCCACATCCCAAGCCTTTTGTGGGACAAAAACACCTGCCTGTAACGCGAAAAATGACTCATAGCCAGGTGAGTCAAAGGCAAAACCGGTGTGCTTGGATGTTTCTCTAGGAAGCTGTGAGATCGCATAGCTTCTCTCCTCATCAGGCGTCAATTGGTTCCCAATCTCCAGCAATTCTGTCCTGCTGCTCACTTCAGGTTCGTCCCTGTGGATTTCCTGAATAATCTGATAGTCGTAGGGGAAAAGCCATCTTTGAAACCTGAAACCAGGGGAAAAGCACATGGTTTAACCAACTTAAAATCATTTCCTCCAGAGGCAATCTGCCAGTAGCCAGTTTATTTATTTGAAATAGCAACATAATTTGAACCGAAAAAACCAAGCATGTCTATATTTCACTGAAAATGGGCATTTGAGCAAAAAGCAACAATTTCAGTCACTTTTTATTTATTTTTTTCATCTTGTTAAAATTTGGGATTTTCAATAAAAATGAGCATATTGATACTTGTGTAAAAAGTAGATTCCAATCTCGTCCTCATTTTTTTAAGTTAAAATTTTGAAAAAAAAACCAATAAAGAATGTAAATAAGAATAAAATTTATGACAAAGGATATATGATGCAGTAAGACCATTAACCATGAGTCCAAATATCAGTAGATAACTAGATATGATACATATTCGCCAATACATATCATTTTTGGACTGTCAATACATATTGTATATGGCTGATTCGATCATGTATTGTTGATTCTATGCCAAGATACTACCAAGATAGTCACATATTGTTGCGATACCACTTATACCATCTTGTAAAAAATACTTTTTTGAGCCAATATGGTTTCGTATCACCGATATATTGTTGATACAATATGCATCACCAATACAACGATATTTAGCCACATCAATTTTAAACTGATACTTGGACCCTTGGGTGAGCACAACAATTTCAAGAAAGATGTAAAAGGAATTAGAATGGCCTTAGGGGTGGGGGGGAAGAGAAGGAGAGGGAGGGAGGGGGGGGGGGGGGGGGGGGGTGTGGGGTTGGGGTGTTGGGGAGGGGTTGGGGGGGATCAGGGTTCATATGGACTCCTCAGTAATGTAAAAATTCTCAGCAATGATGAGTTGGCAGTTTTTTGTTCAGTTGATGCATGATTTTCAAGCCATCATATGTATGTCTTACTAATGATCATCCAAGTTGGATTCCCAGTAAGGATTTTATTGTCAGTCAAATCCTTTCCTTTGCTCTCATATATGATGAGGAATCTAGTCAGTTTTTTCATCCATTTGTGGAACTTCGGTTGTGCCCCTAGACTTGACGCTTTTTGTTGGGTGGTGCTCAATAAATTCCTTACTATCCACCGTCTCAGGGGTAGGCACCATGTCATCACTAAAGTAAGCTTGTGAAGGAGAATGTGCATCATTTATTTCTTCATCACCGCCTTGCCAGTATGCTTTAAAGGCTTGGGACGTTATTCTGTCTTTCTGGAGTGCCTTGGATTATGCATGTCATGCATCATCTGACAGTTGGTTTAGAGTTACCAAGCCAATAAAATTTAAATTCTTAGGAGAATGTTGCTTCAAGGTGTTATTTAGACTGTTCGGAAAGAAGGAAATAACAAGTTCAAAAATAAAGTCAATGTTAAGAACATTGTTGTTAAAATCTTATAGTACATGATTCATATCTACGATTCATACAATATGATGAAAAACTACTCATATCTATAAACAAATTTTATAATTCCCATAAATAATAGAATTATGGGGTTAGTTAGAATGTAAGAGCGTGAAAACTTTTATTTTGATGGTTTTTAAGGCTTGAGTCAAAGAGCATTTAGGAACATTGAATTTTAATTTTTGACGACTTTTAGTTCATTATAGACTTTCACAGTCTCATTCTTTTGAAAGTTGGAATATTGAAATCTGAGTTCCAATGAACTAATCATAAAATATTTACTTAATACTGAAAGAAACTTGAAGAATTTCTCACATTATTACCTTTTAGATATCTTTTACATTACATCATATATTAAATATTTTGCAGAGAAAACACTTACGAATCTTACGATTCTATGATTTGCGACACATGATTTGTGGTTCAAGATATATAACGACAATTTTACGATACGATTTTAATTTCACAACATTAGTTGAGAAGAATGTTCCTTACAAGTTTATGTATCAAGCGGCATTTTGGGTGTCCAACAAGGAATTTTGAGGCTTCTCTGTTTCTACATATTTGTAGAGCTTCAAGAATATTCTGGAATACTGTGTAGCTCTTTCTTATTGTTGGTTTGATTTATTTGTTCTTCTGTTTCTTCCATCTGCATATGATATGTTGTCGATTTTTCTCCTTTTCATATTAATAATATTTACCCTTTATGTATCAATATATGTATAAAATAATGAGAACACATATTTGCTCATATTCCTTTTGTAGGACCAAACATATCTAACCTCTTTAAAATAGATACCAATTAAAAAGCTTAAAACTATGACAAAGTAGATTGGACATGGCACAATCCTTTAAAACTACCATTTAACACCTGCTCCCTATCCAAAACATCCTCCCAGTATCTGATTTGTTACCATCTCCCACTCCATTCCCCAGCTTTCCAGGTTATGATGTCTTTCATATATTTTTCTTTGAAATATAGTTTTGATATCTTTAATATATATATTATAGACCGCTTTAATAATTCCACCATTGGTACTTGACCATTTTCATCAAATCCCCATGTAAAACTACGACAACCTACCTACATGAGCATATTAACACCTGGGAAGTGCTCATTGTAGTAACCATGGAGGTTGCAGTTTCAAGTCATATGAGCATTAGACAAGCAGTCCATCCATGCAAAATAGTTTGGCAAATCCAATCAGAATGCTGACCCTAGAAAGATGGGATCAACCACCTTTATGAATGCTTCCCTTTCCTCCCTTCCCTCCAAATCTCCACCAGATTTTTGACAAAATAGACCTACTTTTTATTATATTAAATAGACATATTTTTCTAAGACAATTACCAACCCACACACTCTGGACTGTCCCCTGTTTCACTAAATGCATTTTTTCTCTATCCACCCCTGTACCATAAAAAAAATCCTTTCAATCTTTCCAAGCATTTTTGCAGTGTTGCCTGGGATTTCTGATATTGATGAGTAATAGATAAGCAATTAGTAATGGAGAACATTGCAAAGATTTAGAATTCAAATACAGAAAGAAAAGAAAAAAGGAAAAGAAAGGAAATAAACACAGGTAACTCACCCTAGGTACACAAAGTCGCCAAGAAGTGCAACAACAGGAACTAGCAGAAGGCTGAGGTAGAAAAAAAATGTGTCCATCAACACAAATATAACAAAGTAGATGTTCTCCTGCATATGTAACAAAACAGTTAAAGTCACCAAAAATATTGGCTATTTAGCTCAATCAGAGATTTAGTGTTGTCATAAGCACTTCAAACATGTTTGACACAACTTACTTGTCTATCATAAGGGGTCATAACTCCAGAATATACAAAGATAAAAATAAACCATGCTAAGATGCTCCCTCCAATGCTAATGTGGTGCCACCTTGTAATCGAGTTACAGGCCATGAGAAGGCGCAAGTTGACCGTTACAACAACGGAAGTGAATGCCATTGTGCTGACATCCCAGAGTCCAATCATCTTACCCGAAGAATTGAGACCGCTATTACCAGCAGCAACAATAAAATAATAGAGAACCAATGACTGGTAAAAAGAGAAGAATGCCCAGATTGCCACAACTCTCCACTTGAAGAATGAATTTCTTATGCCTTCTTTGTATAGCCCGGGGTACTTTTTAGAAAGTGAAGCACTAACATCCTAGCAAAGAAAAACCAAAACAGTTGAATTCAACATACACGTTCTAGTAAAGGTGCAAAAGAGAGAAGCTCACAATTGCAATATTCAGTGAAAGGTCCACCCAGACAACTTTAAGATTGTAATTTTGGTGCAGCCAAATGTTTAACTAACATCATAATGGTTACCATCAGACCATGAATGCAGTAATAGATCATTGCACCAAAAACAATTTCAGTGCAATATATGTCGAAAGGCAGAAACAATAGAAACATCATTTTCCGCTAAAAACACCCTAAACCTTCCATTATCCAGAAAGTAGTATAGATGGTTAGGATATAAAACTGTTTAAAATGGAAAAGATGATGAACTTTCTTTGAGGTGAACATGAGGACTTGAGGAAATATCATCTTATAAGCTGGGATCAAGTTTGTCAACCTATCACTGGCCGAGACTTGGGGGTGCGTCCAATTAAGGCAGTTAATACTTCTCTTCTTACTAAGTGGCTTTGGAGATTAAGCTCTGAAGGTGAATCCCCTTGGAAGGCTATTCATTATAGGCTGAGTAATTGTGGTTGGGCCATCAATCCTGTACTGCGCAGAACTCCTGGCATGTGGCGTGCTATCGCAGCTTGTGTTGACAAATTTAAAGAAAGTATCAGGTTCAAGGTAGGCCATGGTGACAGAATTAAGTTTTGGACAGATTCTTAGTGTGATAGTTCTTCGTTGGCTTACTCGGTTTCCTTCTCTTTCTGACTCTCCATCAGCCCCCTTAGGGTGATATCAGATTTCTATTCCTTTAAAGGTGAGCACGTTGTGTGGGACATTCCTCTTTATCGTAACTTGTCAAATTTAGATACACATGCCTTTGCGAAGCTCCTCCACACCTTATCTCCTACAGAATCCGCACTCATTTGGAGGACAGTATTGTTTGGTGGCCTACCAGGTAAAGTCCTTCACTTGGAGGTTGTCAACTGTCGGTAATGCTTCTATCAACCCCAAAATTTGGTCCTCTAAAGCTCCTCCAAGGGCAATTAGTTTTCTTTGGACTACTGGGTTTGAAAAAATCTTGACCCAAGATAGATTGCAGAAAAGAGTAAGAATAATAGTTAATGCATGTCCTTCATGTCTCAAAGCATCCGAAGAATTAATCATCTACTTATTCATTGTCCCTTCTCTTCTAAGGTTTGAAACTCTATCTTAGATCAGCTTGGTATGGCTTGGCTTATACCTTCGTCGGTGGTTGAATTGTCTTTTGCATGGGACATTATCTCTGTCTCGCCAAAATGCTCTTACTTGTGGCAACTATCACTTTTTGCCACTATCTGGAGCCTTTGGTGAGAATATAATAACAAGATTTTCAAAGATATTAAGGAGTCTAGTATAGTGGTTGCAAGATGCAATCTCACCAAGCGTGCTTCGTAGCCTGTCTCCCTCCACGAATTCCGGAATATCTCTATGTCAGACATCATGTGCACTTGGAAAGAATGTGCCGATCTCACTTGATCTCATAGTGGTTTTTGGCCTGCTTATTAGAGTTTGCGTGGGCGTTTTCCTTTACCAGTTATTTGTGCTTGTGACTATTTGATTTTTCTATTTTATGTATTTGCACCTCTGGTGCCCATTATCTATTAATATATGAACCATTTAAAAAATACATATAAAACTATTTAGAACAGACCGTTCTACGGCTTACACCAATCAAAAGTATTCTACAAGAATGAGTGGCATACCTTGTCAAAGAGGCCAAGAATAATAACAGGTAGTGCAGTAAAAATAACATTGTACAAGGACTGGAACCAATCATCATAAAATCTCTGACCAGAGAAACCAGTCCGGAAGGTGAACCAAAACTGTGTTAATGTGAATGTAAGATTCTTGTAGAAGAAGTATGTTACAACCTGCAATAAAGCAATCAAAGAAACATGTGGAAGTAAGTCATCTTACAAACAGGTAAGAAAACAGTTAAATGACACACGGAAATACAACCTTGCATATTCTGAGATATGACCATCGTCCATGAACAAGAAGTAAATCTGTAAGAAATCGAAACTGAGCAATAGCAAAATCACTAGCCATGACTGCTTGCATCCCTTCCAGCCCACTTATGCCAACACCAACATGAGCAGCTTGAATCATGCTCACATCATTGGCACCATCACCAATGCTAAGGGTAATTTTACGGGCACCTTTCTTAACCAGGCTAGTCACCTGCAAACAAGAAAAGATTGCAAAATCACATTGGCCACATCATGGCAATGTCCCACAGCTCAAATATTCTTCATATGCATTGTAAGTACCAACCGAAACTGATAACTGAAGTTGAATTCTACAGGTATGCACATCAGAATATGAAATCAGTACAAGGTGTCTGATTCGGCAAATTCCAAATCCAAAAACATAGAATTTGTGGATTCAGCATAATCTTTAAATTAGTAAACATTAAAAAATAAAAATAACATGTAAAAATAACAAAATTAAAATTGAGGTATAAGTTCAATAAAAACAATCAAATAATAAATATTTCAATATTTTAGTTAGATTGCAAAAGAAAAAAAGGCAATAAGACAATATTTGTCAACATGCAAAACAACCATCATCATCATTATCATCATCTAAGCCAATGTTGTGGAGAAGAAAAAGCATTGTGGAGATGTACATATTAGGACAAATGTGTAGAGTACTAAGAGTAAAGATAGAATTAAGAGAACCCACACGGATGTAGCTTAGTTGGCTTGAGCTTCTAGAACTATTCTAGAGGTCCTGAGTTCGACTCTCCCTAGAATTACCCGATACATGAGGTTTAAGGGGTTTCATGTATCCATGGGATTAGTCTCACCTCCATTGTAGGGTGGGGATACCCATGATATTAATAATAAAGAAAAAAATAGAATTAAGAGTAAGCACATAAGCATAGATGATATTTAAGGGCACTAATCCCATGAACTCCTTCGATAAACATCTAGCTGTTTTTGGAAGGAGACTTCTCTTAGAGAAGTGTAAGTTCTCCTATTTGGCTTCCTTTTCTAGGAGAAAGTGGGGCCCAGAAGATGCTAAAGTTCATCTTCTGTTGGAGAAGATGATGTTTTGTGCAACCTGCCACTTAGGTTACACCCAGTTATGCTTCTATTTTTTAAATTTTTTGAAGTGAAAATTTATTTCAAGCTAGATATATAGACCAAATTTCAGCCGAAAAATCAAATCCTAGCCACTTGATTTTAATGGTCAAAGATCATCAGACGTCCTTACTTTTTTTTAAAGAATGCCTAGTAATTTTAACCATTGAGATCTCGTCTATGATTTGATTTCTCAGCAGAAATCTGGTCTACATGTTGTGCTTGAAATGAACTTCCAATCCCACCGGATAGTTTTCTTTTAAGGATTTATGGTTTTTCTAAAAAATAAATAAAAAAAGACAAACATAGTTGTATGTAGCCTTGCAAAATTCTCCACCTAATACCATTCAAACAATGATCTGAAGGAGAACCTCAAAGGTAGAGATTCTCCTGAAACCCCAAGAGGAGAACTTTCCTACTTTAAATTCTCCTCATCCAAACACAGCCCTAGGGACAACAACAACAACAAAACCGAGCACCCCTCCCAAAGGGTGGAAAATGGAATCCATCTAAGCAATAGATTTATTTAATACTCTAAATGGAAATGTTGCCTCAGTAGTTTAAGTATAGAATGCCAAAAGCATCAAAAAGATTACCTGTGCCTTTTGTAGTGGAGAGACTCGACAGCAAACTACAGCACTACAATTCAAGCTCAAGTTGAGAAGACTGACTCGTAAAATAGGATCCAATGCATACATCAAACACTTTCCATCAATTACAAGAGCCAATTTTGGTCCATTAATAGTTCGCAGGTAGCTCTGAGCCTCCTCGAGACATTTCTTCAGCTCTTGTTTCACAGTATCTTTCATAAAACGGGCAATCTCCACAGCGTCACCCTAATCATAAAAATAAGACAGCTTAACCACATAACAAAATCAACTGAGTATTCTTCCCTTCATACAAAATTCAAGCATTTCAAATACTTACCCTACTCTCAACATCTCTAATTGCATCAGTTTCCGAACTGATGATAAACTGTTTCATGTCATTGTTAATCAAGTTACAGGCTGCATGAGGGAAATAGAACTAAAGGTTAAAGGTTGCTTCATGACAAAGAAAGAAAACAGCCAAGAGTTGAAAATGAATGACAGTACAATTTATTTTTGTTTTATTTATTATTACTATTATTATTTGAAAGGGTAACATGACTCAAACCCAAGACCTTTATATTTGCAACAGTGGGCACTTGCAAACCAACATCAAAATAATTCATTAAGGCAGCGTTTGGATCCAAAGTCCAAACATCTTTTGAAAACAGGAGTTGTAGATCTCATATTTGACACATCAACATTTGGGTTGTCATTTTGTTCCTTAACCTTATAAATTGGTATTGACTTAATGGCGCGCACTGCGATAAGTTTAGATACTTGAGATCTATAGTAGAATCTCTTAGACGAATTGTCTTAGATATAGCTAATAAGATGGGAGTGGGGTAGACAATCTAGCAAAGTTTTGTATAATAAGAGAGTCCCATGTACTTAAAGGGACGGTTTTATAAAACAGTTATCAAAACCACAATGGCTCTATGGAGAAGAGTATTGGAAAATAAAGAAAAGACAAATAGTCAAAGTTAAGGTGACGAAGATGCACATGCTACGTCTAATGACTGGATTAGCTCTAAAGGATAGGGTAAAAAATGACAGCATTAAGGTTAGTTTAAAAATAACCCCTATAAAAGACAATTTGAAAGAAACTTGTTTGAGGTGGTTTGGACATGTAAGTAGAAGACCAAAAGCAGCACCAGTATTTAGAATTGAGAGGTGAAAGTTGCAAGTAAAGGAGGTGTAGACCATTGAAAATGTAGAAGGAAGATATAAAGAAAGACATGTCAGATAGAGGAGCGATTGGCTGTATGATTTATAATAGGGTCAAATGGAAATGGAGAACTTGAAAATTTATAATAGGGTCAAATGGAAATGGAGAACTTGAAAAGTCAACCATTTTACGATGATGATAATGAACCCTTTAAATTGCAAATACGGCAAAGAGCCATGAGCTGATCCATATTATGGTTTTGTTGAAAACCCCCTCCAAAAACATTGTGGGGCCCACAAAAAACCTGATTGCTGAAAATTTGGTTTAACGGTTTACAACTCAAAAAGAGGGTAAACAGTGACATTACCATAGGCAATATTTATTGCTGTTTCCAGCTTGTCTCCTGTCAGAACCCAAATCTTTATACCAGCTCTAAAAAGAGTTTCTATACAAGAGGGTACTCCATCTTGAAGTTTGTCCTCTATGGCAGTGCATCCAATCAATACAAGTTCCTTTTCTATCAGCTCTGCTACCTACATCAATTCAAGGCAATTAATGAAGCATCTTATGAGAAAAACAATTTAACCTAGAATGTTTTATAGCAAGCTACCATGCTGAGGCCTTAGAAAAATGTAAAAGATGGGTCAGGCAATAGGTATGCATGTCTACATGATTGAGGCACAACTAGATGTCGAAACTGCATCTAACAACTACGTAACAGGAATAGTATGTCTACAGCATTTTCCCAGAATATTTTTTGGGGGGGCATACTTGTATGGATGTGGAGAGTGGTCAGGGGAAGAAGTGTAGGAGAAGTGTGAATAACATCATGCCACATTAACCATTTCCCCTACTTCAGGATCCCATGAGTGCCCTCTTTGGCAGAATTTTTTTCTCCTATCCTGTAGCCTCACTGTTAGAACAGGATAACTTCTGCAGTGATGATCCCCTCAAAAAATTTCTTCTAATCCAAACCCACCCAAGTATTGCTCAGGCTTCATTATAAATACATACTTGAACGACAACTACATGACTGATGAGAAATATGACGACCAAAAGCAAGAATAAACATCGTAGCAAAAACTGACCAAAAACCATCAGGTCCCATTGCAACACAATTGCTCTGCATCCATTTCATACATGGTTCAATGATCCCGGCAAATGGTCTAATGCACCCAACACAAACAAGGACATCCCAAAAACTTTGAGATAGGAAGATTCCAAATGTCCAACCTTTTAGCTTTTTGCCTACAAGTTTAAGCATTTTATTTAACATATGTTCCTAGGCCAAGGATTGAAGGGTAAGATCTTTTAACCAATAAGTTCTAGTGCCTTCCCCATCCATGCTGAGGAATCATCAGCCAAGCAATCTAGCACCATAAGTAGGATCCACTTGATTGTAATAGAAGCATTATGAGATCACATTCAGATTCATCAGAACACTATGATAATACATCAACTAACTTGGTAGTTATTAATATTGAAATATATTTCAAATACACAGTTAAATATATGGTTCTGATCACAGTAAATATATGAAATTCCAGATTTAAGCCTTTAAGCTCTCCCCTACACTATTGAGATTTGAAAGAAATCAAGAATGAGATCGTCAAATACCAAAACTCTTCAGTATTATAATGGAGTATTTTCCAATAGGGATGCAAGTGGGTCAAGTAAAAACTGGACCCGCATGGAACCAACCCAAAAATAGCTAGGTTCAGGTCAAAGATCTTCAAATCTGGGGCTGGGTCGGTTCCAACTTCCAAGTTTTGTAAGCCTGAGATTTTCTTGGGTCAGGTTCAGTTAAGCGCAGGGAGGGGGGGGGGGGACCCAAGACCCAATAACCTAATATGTAATATTTTATATAACTACATACAGAAATTTTATAAATCCTAGTTCTCTCTCCAATGCAATTATACAAAGACATTTTACTTAGTTCATTCGGACTTCTTTATTTCCAATTTTTGTGATTTTTTTATTTGTTTCTATTTTTGGGTTCAATCATAGAATTTTTGTTTGTGTCCATGGTTGGGATTTTTTTGGGCAATCTATTAAAAATTTCAGGTTCCCAGGTCCAGTTCCTGGGTCTCAAATATTTTTCTTAATTTGGGTACATTCCCAAAAGGCGGGTATTTTGGGTATCTCAAGTCAAATCAGGCCAAGATGTAAAAAAACTTGGTCCCAGGGTGGCTTAGCATAAACCCAATGCAACCCAGCTAGCAACCCTACTTTCTAGGATACGCGGTAGGCAATGATATCGCCCACAGAATATAGATACATTTCAATCAATGTTTTGAAATCAAATTATATCGAATTACAAATTGTATCATAAATCGTAAATTTTTTTATGATTCCCTCAGAAAGGGTAAAATCTTTTAAAAAGATTTAAAACATAAAGAATAAGTTTTCCATATTCTATGCACTTGTTATTCAAAGCATTATTTATAAAACGACAAAAAGTGATGATAGTATTGTATATATAACTAGATTGTCCTATGTGTAAACATTTGTTTAAGATTACAAAAAGAAAGTCATGTATATGGCTTGCTAATTACATGTAATTATGGCTAACTTGAGATACTATTTTGAAAACTGACTTGGATCATAAAAGAGAGTCATATTTTGATAAAACTAAAAACAAAAAAAATATTAAGGTCATATCATATTCTAAGATCCAAATCATTTTCTCTAAAAATCATACCGTATCAAAAGATTCAAAATGTAAATCATAAGATTTTAACAACTATGATTCAATATTTACTTTAAACAGATATAAAGCCCAACTTGGTAATTGTTATCACTAACCTAAAATAGGGAGATTCCTAAAACAGCCGAAGACAAATAAAAAAGCCTAACTAGGTGGGGAAAAAAGGTGTTAGGGCCTCGGCTTGATCGAGTCTATGTTTTGTCAATTCCGTGACCAAGAGTGACCGTGTGTGTTGGACCTTGCCTTGGAAGAATGTGAAGAAGTCAGAATATCTACTATGCATAGAAGAGTCTACACCGAACATGTGATTGGCACACAGGTAAGTGGACAATAGTGGACCTTAGGTCAAGCCTAAACATTTTAGAAATCAATGGTTAATAAATTGGAAATCTGAAAAATGTTTAGTCTCAGCCTCGAGGCCTCAAGCATTTTGTCAAGGCCTCAAAGACTGTCCATATTGAGTGAAAATTATGATAGTTAGATTTCAGCGTGAAATCTCAAGTCCCTTTGTCCTTTGACCAAATATCTAACAAGATATAGTAAGAAAGATTTGAAAAAGGGGAAAGGATGCTCATGAGTTTTGAAAGATCCTATGCCTCATCATGATTAGAAACCTTATGAAAATATGGAGATCCTAGAAGGCTCCTATGGATTTTATGAGGTAATGATTGACAAGTGGCAAAATTGTTGTGCTGGCATTTGACCAATTATATTTGAAAAATCCTTTGAGAGGCTCCTCATGACCATAGAAGATCTTGGAAGACCATTTAGGTAATCTCATGATTTGATCTATTATTCTGATTGAAAATCAAGAACAGATGTCAATTTAGTGAGCTGGTCATTGACTCAATATGATTAGAAGAATGGTTTGAAATATGGCAAATTCAATGAGTTGTACTACCACATACAGTCTAGAGGCCTCGAAGAAATCCTGGAGGCTTCGAGACTTAACTGTTCCAAAAAACAATCTTATAAATGTAGAGCTGGCTAAATTCAAAATACAGATCTGAAATATTGGTAAATAAAAAACAGCCACCAGAGACCTTTCCCCTCTTCCTCTCTTCTTCATCATCCTTTGCAAGGACATAAAAAAGTATTCGATGCTTAAGTTATAAAGAAGATGAGGACTGATTTACTAGGACCCAAAAACCAGTAAAATCATTGTCCTAGAATCCATGTTCCGCTGTGCCAAAGCTCACTGAAGAATGGACCAGATCTGAAGGAAGAGGCGCAGAGACATCTACAAGAAGAACACATATTTGAAGATTGTTAAGGCCCAAGACAAGTGTTCCTCTTAGTCTTTTTATTTATATCTCATTGTAAGGTGGAGTAGAACAATGTGTTCGAACCACCCAAAAAAAAATAGGCGTCGAGGATTAGATCATGAGGGGTCAAACCTCTATAAAAAATTAAGTTATACTATCTTAGTGTGAAGCCCATTCATAGTATATTAGGACGATCCCAGAGTTGGGAAGTCTGACAGTTGATACAGGTTCAGGTGAACCGATCCACTATAAATGATTGTGCAATGTAGTTTGCTTTGATGGTTTGATTCCTTTATTTATCACTTTCACATGTTTATTCCGCTGCACATATTGTTAAATTAATTTATTTTAAAAAGGGAAATAAAATCGGATCAGACCTATTCACCCCCCCTCTAGGTATTGCATCATTCTAGTAGCGGAATTTCAAAAGGGCCTCCATAAATGGAGAGGCCTACAGCTAAAAGAGGAAAGAATTCACATCAAGAACAGTAAAGGGATAGATCTTCGGTAACACTTTCAAATGGGGGTGGCAACCTGACGCACCCATAGCCCAACTCATTTTCAAAATCCCAACCGACTTTGAAATTAAACCAACTAATTCAGGTTGGGTTAGATTGGATCACGAGTCAACCCATGTAATTAAGTAAACAATTGGATCTAAATATAGTATACATTATGATAGTCTATTTCAAGTAAAGCAACATTCATAGAACAAGTCTTTATCACCAAAACACAATTACTCTACAAAGTTAAGTTTCAAATAAACATATATAAGAGGAAACTGGTGCTCAAGAGTACATTCCATAAAATTGGTGCCAAAGTTTTAGCTTGAGCACTCCTAGGTAAGGCTTAAATGGGCCCACATGGATGGGTGGGTTTGAAAGCTCTTGAATCATATACAATGCCTTTAAAAGCAATCTCAATCAAATAAATGGTGCCAAAATTTTAAGCGGTCCAAAATTCAACTTTATCTAATAGTAGAAACTCATCGAGTTATATCAATGGACTGTAAAATGCAAATTAGAGTCAAATTTGGTAGGGGTCTAATTCAAGGGGGTAGGTGGGTGTGAGGGGGGAATGGTTTCAAGACTTGACCTTAGCCCAACTAGAAATAAAGAGGGTTAAGTTTTTTTGGCCCAGACAAAAGCCATTTTTTAAATGGAATGGCTTAGCCCACCAATATTTCAGGCCGGGTCAAACAGGTTTGGATTGGCCCTAAGCAAAGTTCCACCATTAATTTCAGATTTAGATACACCCCTTTTAGCCAACTCACCAGCTTCCCCATTAGCTCCTCTTTGAGAACGGTAGAATGGTATTGTTTTATTCATCACTTTTAGACATCAAACTAAATACATGGTATTACCATGCAACAATCAAATTTAAGAAAATCACAATGATGGAGTTTAAGAAGTGATTTGAAGGATGCTGACCTCATCCAACTTCTTTTCACGGTCCCGTAAAGAGGATTTGGCTTGAATAAATTTCTCATTCCAACTTTCATATAACTCATTACTTAAATCCCTATAGGCAAGGCAAAGCGTACGTAAACCAGACGAACCAAACTGCTCCAAGTGTCCTCTACTTGCATTCTTTATATCATGATTTCCATCTGCCAATCTTTCATAGATGACATTGTCTGCACCCTGAAGAAGTACAGTTTCTCCTTTTCAGAACCATTTGGTTTGTATTCGTATGCATTAAAGGAACCAAAGTATTACCTTGCAATACAAAACAAGTCTTCCATTTGGATAGCGACATACAACAGACTGGCGTTTCCTTGTACTATTTGCACAACAAAGATAACTATTAATACTAGTAGCAATGAGTATAAAACCAGCTGAAAAAAGCATTAAAATGAGGAAGAGGCATGAACACCCACCTATTGAACTCCAAAACGTTTAGAATCTCATATGACACATCCTGAATTTTACCCATCTTTTCAACATGTGATTCACGAACATTTATCGTAGTTGGTGTCCGCCTAGGAATACAAAAGTTTCGAGGGATTTAGATTGAGCACCACTCTATCAAGTTAGCACAATATATTTTGCAGAAGATCCCTGCATTGGATATGATGGCTGGATTTACGGTTATGATCCCAGCTAAGAGATGGATATAGCAGGGACATAGCATGAATACAACATGAACATGGATTTTACACATATAGAAGTATAGAACATCAGCTTTGAAAAGAATATACAACAACACATGATACAGAATTTTGCCAACAGAGAAGTGTTTCAGCATCACAGCTTGGAGGTGTAGGAGGTAGGAACTAAGAGTTACAATAATATAAATAATTATTCAGTGCATTAACTTTCATACAAAAAGTTAAGCACTTTCTGGCAATAAGATCTTTTCAATCATAAACAGTAGCTTTATGGCAAATTATGATTCATTTAGTTCCAGCTCATAATTGCTTTAATGAATGCATAGCATGCTGACATTGTGTAGCCTGACGGTTTACTAAGTGGATGAAACATAACCTCCCCAGGTTCCTCCTCCCCACTTTAATCCTTGTTTTCTTCATTTTAATATTGATATACTTGTTTGTGGGGGCTTGGTCCCATCTCAAAGGCATCCCCCTCCTAATCTAATTTTCCCTTTGCATCTTTTTCATTAATGAAATATCTGGTCATCTAAAAAACAAAATAAAACTCAACTATCAGGTTCCTCTGTTCTTTCATCTTTTCATTCCCTTTTATAAGCAACAAATTTATTAAAATGAGAAAACAATACAAAACAAAAGGTGCAAGCAGTGAGGAGACGACAAGGGACCAAATTCATCATCATCATCTAAGCCATTTATCCCATCAAGCTAGGGTTGACAAATTGTTTTCATGGACCAACTGCCTATAACACCCATGGGACTTGAACCCAAAACACCTAGGCTGTAACAATGAACCTTGGCCAGTTTTGCTACAGGTTCTTGTCAAGAAGGGGCCAATTTGAAAATTTTGTAAGGGAATCAGCCAAGTATTGCCATGCCAAAAAAGATGACAGGAAGATGCACTATTTTCATCCTTGGCTGCAAATTTAATCATAACCAGAACATAAGAGTGAGGTGCAGCAAGTAAGGGCAAGATGACAGAACATCACATGGACTAATGGAAATGCATGGCCTGGTACTGCTATATTGCCAAAATCAAAGTGGCTGTGCACGAAAATAGAGAGGCGCCACCAAAATCTGCAACAGAAAAGGCCTTAAAGGTTTGAAGAGCAGCCTGATTGCTTAAACAATTTAAGATAAAAGAATTATCAACCAGGCTCATTACCATATGTGGTTACCAATCTATGTTTTCTACCTAGCTTTCATATGATGCCAAGTAAAAAGGACTCCTCTTCTAGTAGCACCAAAATTAAGCCACACCATAGCACAGGGGTTGATGTAACTTCTAATTTATTTATTTTATAGGATATAGGGAATGACCAACTTTGGGGATGGAACAAAAGGAATAAACCCACACAAACTTATTAAATCCTCATAATGTGCAATGATGAACAAGTTGGAGCCAGCTTACGCTAAAACCTCGTTAGTACCTTAGAAGAGTTCATTCATCTCCTAAGGGAACCAAAATGAAATAGATATGGCCACCAACACTTCTCTAACCCTTTTTCCAGTCAATCAACATCAGAAGTTCCAATGAACCAATGATCACATGAGAAATCAAGTTCCAAAGATTAAAAAGATGAAAAGATGGGAAAGCTTAAAAAAGGAAAGAAATAAAAGCAAGTTTGGGGAATGTTGTGGTCTAGGGTGGGTCAAAACTTGTACAACCCAGCAACTTTAGCTCATCATCATCATTATTGAAGCCTTTGTCCCATCTATCAGGGGTCAGTTTTCAAGTTCTACATCTCCACTCAGCCCTGTCAACAACCATGTTCTCCAACACGCTATATTCTATCACATCATGTATTATAATGCCAATCCACACGTTTAACAGCCCCCCTCTTTTCCTACTACTTTCTATTTGTAACCTTTAAACCATTCATACTAGAACAACCCTAGTCCAGCCCACAGTCCAAGAACATATACCAAATCCAACCCCAAACAGAGTTGGACTGCTCGTGAACAACCCCAACAACTTCATTATAGATGGAACAAGTAAATTCCTACTGATGCTATGGTTGACTAACTGATCACAGAGAGTTATGTCAATTGCATGTAAACACAACCCAAGGCTCCAAGTTATGTTTGAATGTAGAAAACTAGCAAGGGTTTGAAAGGAGTAACCAAAATATAAGGAAACATGCAACAAATGAAAATATATGACCAGAACAGCAAGAGACACAGTTTATCCAAAAAAAAGTCCACCTGCCTTATAAAATCAGTTCCCAAAAAGAATTACATGCTTATCCAGAATTAATGTTCAAATTAACCAAGTCAAGCAAAAGTCAAACCACACTATTGTGAGATTAAAAAATAAAAATGATATCAAAGAGTGCGCACTTATAGAAGAAGAAACCAAAGTTCTTTGCAGCAGTAACCAAAGCAGCCTCATCTGGAGACGCAGCTTGGTATGTAATCTTCTCTGGGGATTCATCACCTTCGGGTAGTACAGTATGACATATTGCAAGGCATCTAAAGAATTCCTGCATCAAGAAGCTTCCACTTTGAATTTTTGATGGGATAGAACAATAAAGGGACTGGAATAAGATCTATATTATATGTATTTTTTTTAAACTGGTTACCAATTTTTATTGGTGTGAGAGAAAATAAATACACCTCAGAAGTTGATAATTACTTCAGTGAAGGACTAGAATAAGAAATTAGACTTAGCCCAATGTTTTATTGCATTTCAATGGTTAAAACGAATATCACTGTCTTAATTTCTGTGATTATCAACATTCTTCTCATCATCATTATAAATATCATGTCGTATCCAACATTGGAAACATTCAATGCCAGCATATCCAAAATTCAACGAAGAGGACTAGGAGAACCAAAAACCATTTTTCCTATGGACAGACCAGTTTAAGAAAATGCACCGATTCTATTTTCCAAATTGTGTAGTGCTAAACTCTTTGATTCCTCAGATTGTTTTCCTTTTTTTTTCCACTGATTGTAGTAATGTTTTCAGGGAAAATATGCATAATATAAGACAACTTTTAAGTTTTTTGAGAGGAAGTGGTGCCTGGTTTAGTGACTAGGTGTCTATCTGAGTCAAAGTTGCTGGCATACAGGCATACAAGGTTTTGTTGCATCTTCTTAACAATGCCTTTGCATGGCAAGATAATCCAGTAAATAATAAATAATTGCAGTGGCTACAAATAAATAAATAATAAACATTGCAGATTTTAGTGTGTTAGAGGCAAGGTTGTCAAAAACGTATCGTATAGTGAATCGGTCTAAAGGTGTGAACCGTGAATCGTGAATCGTAAATTGTAGAATCGTAAGATTCATAACATTTTGTTCAATTCGTCATAATATATATGTAACTATGCAAACAATCATCCAAAAAAAGAATAAAAATATACTAATATGAAATTTAAATATAAATACACAATAATACAATATTATGTAAATATTGTATAACAGTATAACAATATATTGTAATACAATATATAGTATATTGTAATACTATATAACAGTATACAATATAGTTATACTATATGGTGTCCAATAATAGTATGTTATACAATAATGTTGGATACTTGTATTAGGTCTCTAGAGCCTGATTGTCAAATATTTATTGGTGATCCCATTCCCACTGGTCTTGCATGTGATTGACATGTGGTTTCGTTTTTCCGTTCATTTTTTTGCATTCTCAACAAAAACAAAACATTTTAATATTTTGAAAATATTTTTTAAAATAAAAAACTTTAAGTCTTTTCCTCTTCCACTCCTTCGCAGTTCGAATCGCACGATACTGTGATTCGTGCGATTCGAATCGCACGATTCAGGATTCTGGCAAAAAACGCAATTTTTTTAATTAATTTCGATATTATACCGATTCGTACAGTAAGAACCTCCGATTCGATATGAATCGCACAATTCGAATCGTGAATCGCATGATTTCGACAACCTTGGTTAGAGGTATCCTTCTAATGTACCTAGAGTCCTAGATAAAACAATCAACTATCTTTGTCCATTTTGCATATAAACTAGAAAATACTCCTCAAGTTTGGATTGGAATCGGTATTGGCAGGACCAATCGAGAATAACGTAAGAATTGGAGCTCAAAGCAATTCTAGACAAGAGCAGAATGATTGAGAAAATCAGTACAAGCAGCTTATTTATAGTCTGTGCAGAAGAACAAAAAGGAAAGTCCAGCTAAGCATTAAAAGATTGGCAAAGTAATCTAACGAAGCAGAAAGTCTTAGCAATTACAGAAACTTTGCACAACTAAAACAGCATTTTTTCGAAAACATCATTTAAGAGCGAAACTCAGCCAATGCTGTCTCAGAGCAAACAGTCATGCAATGCAGCCTTGGATATTTGGCATATTTTCAGTAAAGATAAGGTTCCTGTGTCATCCCTTACTGGTTCACTTTCAGAAAGTTACAAGATCTGCAATAGATTTTTTTTTTTGGGGGGGTTGAAGCTCGGGTTTCAAAGGGAAGAGATGTTCATAGTTGCTTCGGTCATGTTGATTTTTGCTAATTGGGGTGAGCTGGTATGGTAAACAATCAATGATCCAGAATACTTCTCTTATATTGCTGGACAGCTTCACAGTTATACTACAGTTGATGATTATTACTGATAAAAAGGAAAGATTCAATAAAACCATACCAATTTATGACACATCTATATAAGAGTGAACTATGCAATAAACTAACTAAAATCCAGACTACTTAGTTACATTAGGAAGAAGCACCTTGCAAGTTTCAGGATCACGCTCATTTCTCCAAGCACCACTCATAAGCCTAGCATCATCGAAATTGAAACCCTTCTCATGCACTGCCGCAGCTGATCTTTTTGCCTAAAAGAAACTAGATCAAATGAATGAAGAGGAATTGCAATAAAAAGCTGTTCTACCAAAGGAAGTGTGACATAAACCTCGTCAACTTTCAAACCATTCCGCTGAGCACTTCCTCTTTCAATTTCAGTGATGCCAGTTCCATAAACCTCTCCACTAATAGAGCACTTAAAGAATTCCATTAGATTTCTAGTTAGGGTTCCTGTCTTGTCAGAAAATATGTATTCAACCTGCCATCAGAAACACAATCAAATTCAAAGCATGACACGGCAGCATATGTGCCAAGAAAGGCACCTCTCCAAAAAATGAACATAAAGAAACTGGAATTGGCTACACAACCATCATTGTACCAAATAAATGGGAATGACAAATTGCTTTTTTACGTGGAAAAAATTGCTTCACCACAAGAGTTTGTACCAGAAGAGAGAATGAGGCATTGTCAATATACCTGTCCGAGCTCCTCATTCAAATTTGATGTTCGTGCCAATGCTGGAGTGTCACTTTCAACATGATACATATGTAAATCCTTATTAATGAACTGAGTAGACTGAATAAATTTGATCATCTGAAACGTTTCAAGAAAACAAAGTACAATTCAACAAAAATTATATAAAAGGTTAGAATGAAACAGAAATTATATTATTTAATCAAAGAATTACAGCCTGCATCATAACCACTTCCAGTAAGAAACTTATAGCACCAACCTCAATTGAAACATACAGAGATATGGGGATGATTGTCGAGTACAAAGTGATTAATGTAAACATAGTGAGGATAGTCACCTGCAAAACAAGAAATCATGTTAATATGACAAGAAATCGGGTCTAATTTAAAAAACAAGGCATTCACGAGAGAAAATCAGTACCACAAATCTGTTGTTTGGGTTAAACTGGTCTTCCACACCTTCACTCAGACCCAAGTAATAATACTTGCGGTCAATGAACACACCACTGAATAACTCAAACAAAAGAAAAGAAAAACAGCATAAGTTACCAATACTAATAAAAAAGGCTCATTTCAGAGGAAATGACATAAATAAATGAACCAATAATAAAGCCCTTTTTTTTTGAACGAAAAGGTAAGTTCATTAAAGAGGGGAAACCCCTAAAAGGTTACAAAGATATACATGTATAGCTCGATTGACAAAATAATGATCGACCCACAATGGTCAAAATAAAAGGATATACAAGGCACAACAAAGGCCAAGATACAAGATCAATTAGTGCAAAAAACAAACACGCCTTCTCTCTGGTAAGCAGATTGGTTCAGAGGGTGATCAATGATCCATCAAAGACTAGAAAGTCACAGCAAAACTTGGAACTTGTTATCTTAACTTCTTCTTTACTTGTGCAAATTCATGTAATTTCAAAATTATAATTTGTACTCAAACTACTTCACTTGTAAAAGGGGTGTTAACTGCTTTTCCAAGGAGGACCTATTGACCCAGCACTTACAACCATTATACCACTCATACACAAATTTCAATATGCAACTTTGTGGATTACATGTTCCTTCTGTAAAAATTTCTTTACAGCAGTTTGCAGTGATTAAAAAACAATTAAGTAATAAATTCATAAAGGAGATCTAATTAGAGAGAGAATGCACCTGCCAATGGCTCCAATGAGACACATGACAAAGAGAACAGCAAAAAGAGCTAGGATAAGTTTGTCAAGTTTCCTCTCCAAGGTACTTCTTTTGGATGGGACATTCATAGTGTTCATCATAACCTGCAGTTCAATTAATGAAACCCAAAAAATGTTACAAAGAAACAATGAAAAACTTTATGTTGACTAATTACATGACTAGCACCAATAGAACTAACACAAGTTGTGGAAGACTACTATGAAACCATCAAAAGAATTGTGCGTGCGTGTGAGAGAGAGATAGAAATAGATACATAATATAGAGAGAGAGGGAGAGAGACAGAGAGAGAGACAGAGAGAGAGACATCATATAGAGAGAGAGAGGGGGAGGGAGAGGGGAGAGAGAGGAGAGTTCATTCAACAATATGCATAAACAATCCACCTTTGTTTCATGCCCAGTAAAAACAACAGCACCCACTATGTATTCCGTGTTCCGAAGACTGCATCCCTGCATCAAAATAAGTTATCAAGTAGGTAATTGCTCAGCATAACCTGCTACACAAGTGATTGAAGAAAAACGAACGCACAACTACAAACTGCAGAAGAGGAAAAGTAAACTCAGTCAAACAAACATCATACAATGAGAAAGCCATCCCCATAGAATCATGGCAATCCAAGATAGTTGAAACCACAATGGTCTTTGATAACATGTTTAATACAACTTGCCAATTAGTATTCATAGTTCACTTCTAATCTCCTCATTGCAATGACATTTCATTCGAAGTTGTGAATTTTGTTCCCCTTTTAAGCTCTACCACCTTGTTCCGTCGCTAAACAAAAACATCCAAATTAATTACTCATTTTGATTTGTAAGACCTTCTCACCCAGATGACTTCAGCAATCCTGAGCTTGACCCTTTATCTGCAACTTAGCAGTGCTCTACTTGTGTTCAATTATCCTGTTCTTAAATGTCACAAGGAGCGATCAACCTTTTTCAAGTACAAATTAACTATTTCAAGATCAAAAGCAACTACAGAACCAAGTATATCTTCTTACTTTCTTTTCAAGAAAATATCTTGGCCAATCTCATTGTTCTTCCAAAAGCAATTTCTTACATGTATCTTCTCATACCCATTTCTTTCCTCCCCTAAATCACCACTAAAAACTCCTCAAGTTTCACATTTTCTCCATAGGATATACTTAATGTTTTAAAACCCGGCCCGTGGAGCAACCCGTTTTGGAGGAAGGGTGGGTTAAATAAGGTTCGACCGAGTTGACCCGTAGTCAAACCCGGTCAAACCCGTGCTATTAATATAATATTATAAATAATATTAAATTATTAACTAAGGTTATAATTCATAAAAATATATTCTCTCACACAAATACAATTATAAATACTAAAAATTAATAATCCAAAATTCATATTCTCAAAAGAACAACATCTAAAATTGCATTTATATCTTAATTTTTTGAGGTATTATTGCATTTCTTCTATTTTTAATTCCTGCATTTACACATAAGTATTGGAATTTTAATTCTCAATTTCATTAGAGGCATATTTCATGGAATTTGAGCCAACTAATTTAATAAATTCTACTCTAAACAGGAATCAATCAAGTCGAGTCTACTCAGACTGAGTCAATTTTCAGATAAAAAAATGAGTGAAGTGGAGTCAAATTGTGAGTTTAGAATTGAGTCAAAACTCAAAACCCAATCCCATTTGGCCGTCCCTTATTGGCTCTCAATTTGGAGCCTGGCTCCTGCAACGCATCTGCAGATGAGAAAAGGGTTTATTTTTCTATAATCGGTTTTGAAGGGAAGGAGCAGCAATTTTTTTCCTTTTTCTTTTTTTTCTTTTCTTCTTCTTCTTTTGTTCTTTCTTCTTCTTTTGCTTTCGTTTTGTGCAGGTCATAGAGAGAGTGGGACGAACAAAGGGGGATGTTTTGTTTTCATTTCCATCTTGGGGACTAGGGGTTGAAGATCTGAAAAGCAGAAAACGCGATAGAGCAAGAGGGGGCAGCATCCTGAATAGCCATCTGGAGATCTGGCCTAAGAAACGCAATCTGGGCGTTTGGGCTATCGACGGCCAAGCAGCAAGCAGAAACCCATTTTGCAGCCAAGAGCAGAGAGATGGAGGCCAACCTGAGACAGCAATAGCAGCATGTGTATCGACTGCCAAGCAGCTGCGTGGATGGAAGGAGTTGAGCGACGGTAGTGAGCAAGAGTCATTGTTGCTCTATTTTCTTTTGATCCCCTCTGCAATCTTCATCTAAACCAAGGGTTTTTAAGGGTCGGGTCACGGGTTTATTAGAGAAACCGGGTTGACCCGCGGGTCAAAGAGGGTTTTTAAGGGTTTTCAAGGTAGAAGGGTTTTTTTATGACCCGACCCGTATTTCAGCAGGGCACAGTTGAACGGCGGGTTACCCCGTGGGTCGGGTCGGGTTTGATAACATTGCTTAAACTAATGACTTGCCAAAGACTAAATTTCTATTGGTAAACAATTGATTAACCCAACCTGATGTGCATAGACACAAAATCATTGTTACCCTATCATTCTCTTGATCTTTATAATCTTATCCTTTAAACCCCACCAACTAAGATAACTACACTGTTTCCTGAATCTCTCTTTTGATAAAGCTGAAGCCTTTCCCCAAGATCAATGGATCCAACTTCCCTTTCTTCCTGCCTCTCTATCATCAACCAATGATACTTAACACATTTCTTTGAATTAATATTATCCAGGATAAAGCATACACCTTTCCCCAAATCCATGGCCGCCTCATTAGGCCCTAAACACCAACATCCTCCCACGCCTCAACCCCAAAAAGAAGGGAGGGCACCCACACCACCAACCAAAACCGCCCACTGGCCACTCCTCCTCCTACATTTATACTCTAATTCTATGTTTACCCTCTTCTTCACATTGTTTACCGAAACAGTACTCCTCCTACTGAGGTACCTAAATTCCTTTAGGCCAAACACAACATTTAGCCAACCTTCTTTATTCACATATGCACATGAAGCTATAGAAACCATGGCCTATTTCTAGCAGCAACCATGTCTTGTTGCACCATGCACTTACAAGGGATCCCCTAGCCAAACTTGCTCCCATCTCACTAAAACTGGGCTCTGTCACAACATGTTGCTTTTGAGGGATGCCCAGTCATCAAGATTAATTCCTATAAGTAGAATTCATTATAATTTATAAAAGGCAGGCAAGTTGTAATAGCTACGTACTAGTCTAACTCAACACTAAAGAGCTTCAGACTACCACATGACAAAACACTGGAATACCAACAATTGTCAGTTTCATGCAATCTTAAATACATGAATTATTCACTAAATACACTTCTACATAGCCATAAATTTAGTCAAAAGCAGGACAAAAAGTGCAGAAACAGGAAAAAGACCAGAATGGATTTTGAGTTTGGAAGCAACAAATTGCTCATGTTAGTAAAAACGCTGAGGGAGTGGGAGTGGGAGTGGGAGTGGGAGTGGGAGTGGGAGCCATTGAACCAAATTCCAAGTTCCAAAGCAAGAAACACATTGCACCTGGCAGAAAGTTTTCGCTGCTAAGGTAAATAATAATGAGACTCCATCAACCACGTGATTTTGACATGAGAGGAACAGCGAAAACCACACCCTATCAGACACATTAATCAGTCATCTCAGTGTCTTAGGACATCAAGCAACCAGCTTAGAATTTTTTTTGGAAAGATCAAGCAGCCAGATTAGATTCAAATAAGCAAATGTTGAAACTATATACCCACTCAACTCTGTGACCTCTTTCAAAGCACCCGACGAAGTTAAATATCCAATACAGTCAACAAGAAAAAGTAATAGACATCAATCCACCTAAAAGCTAGACAGCACCAGAACCATTTTTTTTTCTTTTTTCTTTTTGATTTTGACATGGCTCCAATTCCTAGTATATCTTGCAATACACTAATGTCCATAATTCATCCAGCGTATACCTCCAACCCACTTACAAGTACCAGCTTAAAATATCACATATGCAAGGGCTGCCCATAGCACAGACCCATTAAGTTACACAAATTACATCCTAGCTGACTATATGGAATGGAGTGGCAACATTTTTTTTCTTGCTTATTTTTGTATTTTTCTGTTCTCCTTTTTTCTGAGTGTCATCTTTTTTGTTATTTTACAGTAAGGAAGACCATTTATTCTTGAAACCCAACATGTTTATGGTGAATAGAGGTAAACAGAGATATCAGGCAGGGATTTATTCGAACAAATAAAAAAAGGAAGCATAAAGGAAGCATGCTAAGAAATCATCTAAAATAAAACATCTTAACCAAAAGAATGAGATCTTATTTTTTAACCTGAAATCCAGGAGATAAGAATTCACCAAAAAAAGTAGCATACAGTAAAAGGGATAAATATCAATAAGAGAGAAAAAAATAGACACTCACAGGAGCAAAAAAGCAAAGATAGAGATACAGATAGATTGGGGGGGTTGTGTGGGTGGGGGGGTAGAACAAGAAACAAAAATGATAGACACAGGAGCAAACCTACAGAGAGAGAGAGAGAGAGAGAGAGAGAGAGAGAGAGAGAGAGAGTTACTGGGAGTCAAAGAATTATTGCAAGTATAATTTAAGATTAAAAAAAATGCAAGAGTTAAGAATGAGCATACTCTCAACAGAATTTGATTTGGAGAAAGGGGCAATGTCTGCTTTTGGATCATTAGATTGCCGGTGAAAGTGTACAATGAGTTATTTGGTTGTTCACATTGTATCTCCCCTGCAAAAATTAACCCGCCTTAATAAAGTTAAGAAATGCAAACAAACTGAAAGAAATGAATCTACAGGCACCATAGGTACAATGAACAACCAATTAACCAAATTGAAATTGCCCAATGAAAATTAGATGCATGTGATGAAATGAACTTTCTTTAACACATTATGCCATGAATTGAAATTAGTGATCCGTAAAAGGATTGAGTCACAATGGAAGACTGAGTCGTCGAGTTCGAGTCACAAAAACTCAGCAGTTTTCATTTGAATTTTGTAATTCAAGTTCAGTTTTGGTAACCACCGACAGTTACATTTTGAATTCAAATTCAAAACTCTCAACCGCCAGGAAGTTTCCCAACCCTTTTTTTGGCATTAAGAGGAAGGTTGAGAGTTAGTGGGGTACCCACTCTATCCACGGTGGTGTCATTGTTTCAGCCATGGCCAGAAGAGAAAAGAAAAGAGGGAAGCCACGCAGTACACATTCCTGCATACAGAACGGGACTGACCAAAAGTCAGTCGACTGAATCCTATGATTCAGCCGACTGAATTGAAGCAATTCCGCGAACTGACCCAAAGTCAGTCGACTGAATCCTATGATTCAGCCGACTGAACTGAAACAGTTCCGCGAACTGACCCAAAGTCAGTCGACTGAATCCTATGATTCAGCCGACTGAGCTGAAGCAATTCTGCGAACTGACTCAAAATCATTCAGCCGACTAAATTAGACTATTTTTATCTCTGATTCTTCTCCAAAGCTTCTATCTATCTTTTGGGACGCTGGTTTTTAGCCGACAGTCAGTCAGAGTGTGATTGTCGCCAATGAGTTTGTATTCGACGTGATCCATTGGTTCAATGGGTCCAATATCTTTTATACCGGTGTATGTTTGTAAAAACTGAATTTATAGTGGATCTTTTTGCCTAGATTGGCACGTGGAGGTTTCCCCATTCAATGGGTTTACCACATTAAAAAAAAAATAGTCTCAATCAAGGTTATCAAAAACGAATCGTATCGTGAATCGGTCTAGGGGTCTGAACCGTGAATCGTGAATCGTAGAATCGTAAGATTCATAATATTTTTTTTATAATTATTATTTATATAATAATTACATGCAACATAACATAGAACAATAAAATGATTTTTCAATTCCTCATAAATTAATATTTATCATCCATCATAAATAACCATCTACAAAAAAATACAATAATATATTAATATGAGATTTAAATAAATATTAATTATTAAGAAATCAACAAATAAATTAATGGCATTTAAATAAACTTTAATAAGTAATAACATTCATCAAATAATTTTTTTTTAAATTAGAAATATTTAAAATTTATAAAATAAATACAAAAAAATGAAAATAAAAATAATAGAAAGATTTTTTATTTTTTAAAAATGGATACAAAGATTAAAATGAAAAAATAAAAGAGATGTTTTTTAATTAAAATAGAAAACTAATGATAAAAAACTAAAAATATAAGAACAATATCTCAAAAATGGAAAGGAGAAAAAAAACTCACGAAAACATCTCACGGAAACACCTGACGGAAACTCCCGGAACTAAACTCCAAAATAAAAGGCTTGTTTCGTACTACAGTAAGCCCCGAAAGAGAAGCAACGAAAGAGTAAAGTAAGCGACAGTGAGAAGCCCTGAAAGAGTAAAGTAAGCGACAGTGAAGAACGAAAACGAAAACAAAGAAGAGGAGAAGAAGAGTTCCAGGTACATCTTTTTTTTTCTCTTTTTCCTAATAGCTTATTTCCCTTTTTTTTCTTTGTTTTCCTCTTACACCTGAATCGCACAACTTTTTCCGCCCTCCCCCCTCCCTTTTATTCCTCTTCCACATGAATCGAACGAGACAACGATTCTACCGATTCGAATCGTGCGATTCACGAGTCAATGAAAAAATGCACGGTTTTAAAAGGATTTCGATATTGATGCGACTTGAGTCGGAAGACCCCTCGATTCGGTTCGAATCTCACGATTTGAATCACGAATCGTGCGATTTCGACAACCTTGGTCTCAGTCCCTTATTCCATTTTGTGTTTGTGTGTTGCCGGAAGACGATCCTAAATTCGAGTCCTGCTCCTCCATCCAAATGAGAGCGAGTAGCGGCGTCGAACATATCACAGATCAATTAGTCAAGTATATGACATTGCATCTTCTGGAATAAACTCTTTCTAATAAGAAAGGTATATTTTAGGGTGCCAGAAAGGTAGAACTTCTGCAGATTCACTGGTTAAAGTTCTTGGGAATGTCTAACAATGCTAAACACATATAACATTGCCATAAGGCTAACAAAATGGTTGCATGCATCCAGAGTTGTACCCAACATCCTCGTACTCGGAGAGAGGTGGGGCCTTGTGGTTCTTCGTTATTAAAAAAAAAAAGGGCTCGCAAAATGGTGTCAGTTGCAGAAAATAAGGGAAGCAACGCATTTATCTTTAGTTGAATGACAATTTGAGCAACATTACAGTGAAATGACCAACTAAGAAACAATGAAGGAGGTTGCTTTGCAACATTCCCTGCTTCTCTAAACAATTTCAAAGACAGGATGCTAATGACATTGGAAGTGAAGACTCTACTCAAAGGTTGCTGTCTTCTAGGTTCCCTGTGTTCCTCTCATGCTTATTAAGGAAGAGTCAAGGATCATCATCAGCTGGTGCCAGATTCAAAATCCCTACCCATGGCACTAAGCAGACCTCATAGAAGAAATTAGAAAGTTTACTCATCATTGCAGCAGTCTATTCAAAGATTCATTGCTCAACAAATGCTGACAATGATGAATTGGACTGGAGCTTGCTTTATTCATTTTTAAATAGGACACGGTTCTATGTTTTGTTCTCTCGATCAGATAGCCTGGGCTTTTTCTAAAAGCCTCAAGGCTCTCTATGTATCTATCTTTCTTTCAAAGAACCGTATCTACTTTTTTTTTTTTTTTGAAGAAATCTCTACTTCTCTGAATATAAATAAACTTAATCTCGTTGAAAATTTGGGAATCTTATGGGATCTGAATTAATGACCAATCTCAGAAGAAAAGATAAATGAAGCAAAAACCCCTCATTCTAGTAAATCAAGGTTTACCTAAGCAGAATAAAGTAGATCTGGTACAAAATCAACAATGTTTTGCAGTTTAGATTGGAAAGATAGTTTACAAAGAAATCTTTCAAAAAAAAAAAAAAAGATGGTAGACAAAGAAAACTTTGCAAGTAGATGGATGACCATGAGCATGCCATTTCAAGATTTGAAGTCTAAGCTTAAAAAGCTCCACCGTCCAAAAACATCAAAAAGGATAAGCGAATTATTGATGTTGCCATTTTATGCCCTGGAATGGCTAGGTCTGCAGCCTCATAACTTCCCCTTCCAGGTAACAAACTCCTAATAACACCTGATCTTAGGTGCAACATTTACAATTCTCCCATCATTTAAGAAATATGTGCCTCCTTTTCTGAGAAAATATTTAGTTGAACAATGTACGACATTGAGGATAAAGGTGATGCTATCACAAAATGCTAATCCTGCAACTGCAACGCAGATAAGGACATAAGGGGAATTTTCTGCCCCTCAGAACTTAAAAACCAATAGCAAGAAGCACAACTAAAAGGGTTTACCTTTAAATTCAGCAGCCTTTTCAGGAAGCAAGTAGTCCCAAGTCCTTTCCAGTGCTTTTCTAATCTTCAGATTTGTTTCTCCATCAAGATTTGCAGTCTGTGACCCATAAATAACAAATTACAGTATAATGAAGTGTTTTCATTTCATTTTCATTCGCAACCCCTTTTTTTGAAAGTGGTAACTAAATTTTATTGACATAAGAGGACAAGAAGTGCACCAAAGGCAAAATATAGGATAAAGGACACCTGAGGAGTCCACAAACTAACAAGGAAGAAACACCACAACCAACAAAAAAGGGAAATTTTCAGTAATTTTTAACTTAGAATGGTAAAAAACTATTAAAAATCAAAAAAGAAAAGGAAAGACCTCAGTGTAGCAGACACCATCTGGATTCGTACTAGCAAGGAATAACACATCTGCAGGGAAAAATCCATCCTGCTTAACCTGCACAATGCAATATCCAAAACAACCATAAGAGATCTACAAATTATACATTTATGAGTCAGACAAGAAACTGTAGCACGACTAGTAAGGAATCATTGTTACAATCTAAAGATTTTGGGTTCAACTCCCATGGGCTTCAGATTGGCAATTGGCCCATGGAAAAAACTTGTCAAATTCAAATATAAAACACCAACCCCAAATTGATGGAATAAATGGTTTAGATGATGGATGATGATGGCCACATGAAGCTGAAAATACAGTGTAACTTAATTGCTGCTTAGAACAAATACTGGGGAAAAATCTTTGTTTCTGGCAGCATATATTGGGTTCATACTAATTAAGTTTCATCCTTGCCATCACCATTCCCATTCTCAATGTAGTCATCATCACTGTCATCAATAAGTGGAACAAAATTTTGTTCAGAGATGAGAAAGATACAGCATTAAAAGATCATCAGCAGCAGCAGCCAATGTCCCACCATAGAGCATTAAAAGATAGATCGGGAAATATGAATGTAACCAAGGAATACAACAGTCCCCTTTAGAAACCCGCACAGGTGTAGCTCAGTTGGCTTGAGCTTCTAAGAATAGACTAGAGGTCCCGCATTTGACTCTCCCCAAAGTTACCCGATATATGAGCCTTTTGGGTGGTTTCATGTATCCATGGAACTAGTCTGACCTCCATTATGGGGCGGGGCTACCCACAATATTCTTAGAAATAAAAAATAAAAAGTCCCCTTCAGAAATTAGGGTAAGGAGAAAAACAAAAGGGATGGGAGTTTGCAAAAGGCAAAAATAAACGATCTTTGTCCAGAACTTCAGAGACTGAAGTAGGTTCCTATCAACAAGACCGAAAAAATAAATGTCAACTGCTATTAGACTTCCCTGACAACTCGAACCTTCAAATACTAGATCCTAGTCAAATTACAAATTTACTCCCTCTTTGAAAGCTCCCTTCCTCCACCCATAAAGACCAATCTCCCAATGCTTTTCCACGCCAAAGAACCTCAACCACACTTCAAGAAGTTTACCCAGCCAAAAAGGATACTAATGCATTTCCACACCCACCAACATCACTTTCTTAGGTTCTTTGTTCTAGGTAGAAGTTCTGTACTTTCTACTTTTTCATATTATGAGTCCCCTCATACAGTTCCTCGTATGCTGTAAAGTTCTTGTATTTTAGCAATGAAACACTAGCCAGAAGGGGGTGAATTCTAATGAATTCTACAAAGTGTCTTTATGTTGATTCATGATTTCCTTCATTTCAGTTGCACTTTCTGTGATATTGTGATTATTTATATAAATATAAGACTGAATCTGTCTCTAATGTCTGCTTGCAATGGTAAATCTGAACCTCTAGGGCATAGGTTGTATGACTGAAAGGCCACATTCAGCTACATCATCCTGGCAGTTAGGCAAGGTAGCAACAAAAACTTTGTTATTTCGGGGGTTGCAAGTTTCTGAGGGATTCCCTATCCCATTAGATCAACTACCTTGATCAACAAGACTCGAGTTTCACATATAAGAAACCCTGTTCACCCCAGCAAAGTGTACATTTGATGGAATCCGGACCCAAATAACTCTCCTTCCCATTAGTGATGAACCCTGTTTCTGATCAAGAAATGTGTGTGCATGCACGTGACACACAGTGAGAGAGAAAGAGCTGGATCAATACTTACTCTTACAATGTCTCCAACCTGCAGCTTTTTCCAGGGAATACTTTCCCACTTCTGATCTTGCAATACATCCACAGGTGTACTATTTATCACCCTATCATTCAACAAGCGCTTCTGCACAAGACAACGAGCAGATATGTTGAATCAAAATATTACATTCCCCTGTGGAAAAAGCAGCTCACACATACAAATGATTATGAACAGTAAAAGTCAATAAAATTTAACGCTTCAACAAAACCAGTAACATGATAGTATCCTTCTCAATGGAGAATCTAATACTCGTATATTCTATTATAATTCTTAAGGAGCTTCCGTTATCTGAAGAAGAAAAAAATGGACTGTCTTTATTTCATGATAACAAATTAGATATCAGAATCAATCAAGACAATGATTGCATGTTAAAACTTGGAGTTGGCACATGTCACTCACCCAATCCTCAAAGGCCTCCTTAACAAGAGAGACCAAAAGCACAAGACTCAGTGGCACCACGTTTGTAATGGGATGCACAGGACTGCATAAAAATCCAATCTTCAGTATTAAAAAATGAAAAAAGGTGCACACTCGTACATAAACAAGATCCATGACTAGCATGTCCAGATAATTCATGCCACAGAGCAGGACTTCACAAAGATACTAAACTAAATTAACAAGTAGTCAAGTACTTAAAACTTCACCTGATTGGTGTTGTCGATAGGATTGAAATCATAAGGAAGTACAAATTTGCCACCCGCCTGAACTGTCAGATTACACATGGATACTTCTCAGGAGAATATAATGAATAAAAGGAAGTTGATATAATATGAATAGAAATTGTGCAATTAATAATCATTGTCCACTCTATTATACTGCATATAGGCAACAACTGAGTTACCTGCTCAAACAAGCCCTTTGGTAAGAAGGTGAAAACACTGTACTTTGTTGTTGATATGGAATTCCCCTGAAATAACACAAAACAAAAAAAAAATTAAAAACTAGAAAAAAATCCTAAGCTTAATGAATCTATTATCCAAACAAGAAGACATTAGAAGAAAAAAAACAGGCACAAAGCTTAACAACATCTTCTCTGTCCAATCATTCTTCCAATAAAGAGTTACTACAGGCTCTACATAAAATACAATCATACAAACAAACCCAGCAACAATGAGCAGTCATGGGGAACTTCCAACCACTATTTAAAAACCCGAGTCTATGAACCAACTAAAAACCAAATGGAACCAAGTAAATCAGCAGTTTGACAAAGTTTCCCAATTTGATTGGTAAATGATACACATCCACAGCTTGCTTGTCACCATTGCTTCCCAGAACATCATCAATAAGACTAAAAGGAATCTCCTACTGCAATCACCCTTAGGAGAGAATATAGACTAAGGAGGCTTGATAAGCAAAAAACCTTTCAGATCAAAAACCTGGAATGAAGTACCAGAGCAGCCACATTTAGTCTAAGCCTCCTTAAACTTTTGGATAAAGGCAGCAATAAGGGTTTTGGCAAGCTTCTTGCTGGAAGGAGAGAACTCCTAATGGGTTGTTTCAATGCATAAAATGATAGCCGATAATGAATCCTGAAATTGTCTAGAATTCACCTGGATATGTAATTTCTCAGGAAAATTCAGTTTCTGGGAACTCATGCTTTGACGAATATACACATAGGTCCCTCCTTGATATGAGAAATCACTAAATGCATATTTGTTTCAGTGATTGATCTAGCTTAAAATTACGTCAGAAGATTTTTTGCCAGAAAAACTAACAAAACCACCAAATAAGACTCGGTTTGTTTCCCAAGGAAAGAACCACCAGTTGTTTTTGGATAAAGAGTCTGTAGACACAAATTTCCAAATTTGCATCACAATTTTTTCATTTTGATAAGTTAAAATGAAATGGATACACAGTTCTAAACAACTGATATCGACTCTTCCTAAAGAGACCGGTCCATCGTCCCTTCTACAAGTGAAAATTTTCGAGCATCTATTCAAATGATTATAAAGTAAATACAAATTTGGAAAGTTTTAACTGGTGTCTTAAGAGACTTGATCCACGAATGCATAGGCAAAGACGACGGAGTTGTGAGCACCTGACACGGAGATTTCAAGTGAAGGCCAACAAATGCTTGATCTCACTTGCACGTTGGGCAAAGATTTGAGTCCTTGAACCAGAAATAAAAAGCACTGATGGATTCAAGGAATCCAAATAGCACCATTAAAATCGAAGTGCAAATGGAACTTAGAAGTCCCAAACTACACTGTGGATATAATGTGTGAATGGAAATACTACTTCCAAACAACCTAAAATTGAAGGTAAAATACATTAAAAACCTCTAACCACACTATGTCCAGTCATCTGGGAAAGTTTTGTAGTGTGTTAGAGAATGCCTAGGCAAAATGATCCTCCCCCTCTAGGCCATGGAAGGTAGCCCCGTGAGAGCAGCGCAGGCAAGGGCTGCCCCGAGAGAGCAGCCCCAACGAGAACAACCTGGGCAAGGGCAGCACCAACAAAGGTGGCTCGTACGAGGGCGTTCAGGCAAGAGCAGCCTAAGCGAGGGCTTCCTCGACGCTCGCTTGATTCAATTTGCTTGAAATGTTGGCAAAGTTTTGATCACGCATAGTTAGATGGTTTGATCCATCATCAAATGTGTTTATGGTGGGTCTTGATGACTTATTTCACCATTGGATGTGTCTAATAGAGTCTTGATAACTTGATCTACCGTGAGATATGTTGATGGGAGGCCTTGATGGCCGAATCCACCATCACGTATGCTTTTAGTGGGCCCTAATGGCTTGATTCACTGTTGTAATTTACCGTTGGATATGTCGATGGGAGGAGTTGATGGCCTGATCTAACATCAAATATGTTTTTGGTGGGCCTTGATGGATTGACATACCGTTGGATGTGTCTGATAGGATCTTGATGACTTGATCTACCAGCAGATATGTTGATGGAAGGTCTTAATGACTTGATCCATCATTAGATATATTGATCAAAGTTCTTAATAACTTGATCCACTACTAAATATGTTGATGGAAGGTCTTAATAACTTGATCCACCGTTAGATACATTCAGGCAAGGTGATAATCACTTAATCCGCCATTGGGTGCCTCAAATATCGTAATCGTCTAATCATCATCTGTTAATTGTGAATGATTGATTAAATCCACGATTGATGGGACTTTTTAATTAATCGGACTATATCGAGTCCAAATTTCCATGATCTTTTGTGAACGTCTTTGGATTTGAACCTAGTAGAATCCAATCACTATGATCAAATTAGATCATATAAATCCTTACATATTTTCTTCTATTTCCTTGATTAAGGACTATAAAATCTAGATCATATGAATGATGACAATTGAACAATGTTTAAGTGTCAACAAAGTCCAACACTAAATTCAAATTCCCGCAATAGTCTCCTTTTCTCAAATAGTTGCCATTCAACCAAATAAGCCCCAAAGGCTTTTAGAGGAAAAGGAATGGTCATTTGGAGTTGAATCTAGGATAGGCACTTTTTAAGAAACAAAAGGGAGAAATCACAAAAGTTTCTCGATCAAAAGTCAGACTTGATTCCCTATTATTTCCATTGCCTATTCTTGGAGCCCCATTAACCAACTTGTGGACAATTATACTTACCCCTGGAGATTCAAATTGTATGGCATGTAAAAGAGATCTAGTAATGTTCCTTTCTTGTATGTTTTTATGGGTGCAAATTTCGAGAATGACTCCTTAGCTAAAGAGTTTGTATTTCTACCTTAACCCTTCGCCACAAATATCACAACATTTTGACTTCCTTAAAAGCAGAAAGATGGTTAGTAGCATTCTAGTCATTTTAACCTTTTCTAGCCCCAATCTGACCACCAACGTTGTATAGGGAGGAATGTTGGCTAGTGAAGAAAGACAAGTAGACAAAGTAAGGGCAACAAAGATTTGTATGCTTAGATGGTTGGATGGGGCAACATCAAAAGTAAAAGCAAAAATGATTGCATTGTGAGAACCTTAAGGTACCCGAAATAGATGAGAAGATGAGGGATGATTCGTGTATGTCCCTAGTCAACTAGAAATAGCCCCCATATAAACAATTTAAAAAGGTAGGGGTGATAAGACTAGGAGAAGGGACAAACCTCGAGAGGTCGTTTGTTGATTCCCTCAAAGAAATCAACTCCAAAAAGGAAAAATTAAAAAAAAAACATTTGGGTTCGATTAAATCATCCAACAGGTTTCATGTTGGGCCATGGAAACCCGATATCATTGCACTTTGTGTCAAAACCTTTATTTCCGTTGAAAACGAATAATACTATGTCTTGCCGAGTGAGGAAAATATCCCTCTTTTCCTCATTAAATTTTATAACTCTCCACCTCAATATTTTTGGAAATAGATCCCTTTTAGAAAAGGGGCGAAATGACTCATTTTTTTGTGTTCATGGCACGAACCTAGTCCACCTTCAGCCTTACTTGCCAGTTGACCCACTCCCAACCCATCACCCAAACCCAACCAAAAATAAACGACCCTAAACCTGAATTGTGAACCAACGGGACCCAGATATGATCTAACCCTAACCTGATACACAATCCAAGCCAACTCATATTCAACCATCTGACCCAACCCAAACTCAACCTACAAATTGACACAACCCAAACCTTGCTAGTGACCCAGTCTACAACCCAACTTGACCCAAACTCGAACTTGAAAAATTAGAATTTCAAATAATCTAGAAAATGGATTGCCAAATCCAGCCATGCTTAAAACAATCGAGGGATCAAAAACTGGGTCACTTGACTAAATCCAAGCTTGCTGTGACCCAACAATTTCAGGTTTGTTTTGTAGAATCTCCTACCTTTGAATCTAATAATGGAAATGATTTGTATTATAGTAGATTTTGGTAATATCTTTTTTACAATGTTTTCTAGTAACTTGAATTAATTACCAGTTCATTTTGAACCATTTATGTAGGCTTCGTAAACTTTTTACAGACACTCATCAGGCCCACCAAATCTTAATCTGGCGAAGAATTGGATTGATTGGATATTGTTGGTTTCTTTGTCTTTCATTAGGGATTTCTCGTCATCATGTTTAGGTGTGTACGTGTAAACAAACTTAAAAATAACAACAATAATGTCCTAATAGGAAAAGGCCTCTGCCCAATAAAACCTTTTCCCATGAAATCTCTAATTCTTCTCTCATGAGAAAATAAACCAATGTGCCCTTCAACATTAGATTAAGGGATAACCAAAATACATGATACGATGCTGGGTGATAGAGAATATGGCCTTCGATAGGGTATACAATGGAAACATAGAACTCAAAAGCCAATGTCAAGTATATGGGAAAACAGTGGATGTCTTGGTATGATGATCTTGAATTAACAATCTACCAACAAAATGACAATGTAAAGAAAGAGAATTTTTACTTTTGGTTACAAGTAACACTAGGCTTTGATTTTAAACTTTTGGATTGAATGGATTCCCATTAGCAATAGACTGAATAGCTAGATTACACAAGGGTGAAATTTTATGAATTTTCGTGCATAAAAAAGGTTGGGATCAATTTACAATTGGATTATGACAGTTGAACTGTTGGGCAAATGGCTCATGATCCAAACGCAGATCTATTGGGCCCTTACGTCTATAGATGACAACGTAGAACAATGTCCAGACCTTCAGGATTCAGCAGCAGCATTGAAAAGTTACTGGCTTCAACTGTTCAATTATTTGAACAGTAGGCCTAACTGCTCAACTTATATTCAACCAAAATGATGGGTCCATGTGCATGACCTTAACAGTCCAAATCATTCATATAAACAGCCATCTTGCAATGGAAAATTTTATCATTTGTATTTTCACTTTATACATTGATGGTTGTATTGTTTGGATGGACCTGCATGAGTTGGATTGTTTGGACAAGTGCAGCCAATTTTATTTTCTTTGTTCTATTTGCATGGCTTAGCTGGCATGAATGGTGTAGATAGTGACAACAGACCAAGCAAAATCAAGGCGTCATAGAATTTAAGACAAGTTGAGATCAGCACGATCACATTTAAGCAGCATGCTTAAAAATCATGTTGAGCCCAACTGGAGCCCAACTTAACAAAAAAAATGAGCTCAATTCAAGCTTAAATCAAAGCAATATATAACACATATTGATGTAGGACAACCCGCGGTTGACCCGACCAGCCAATAAAATCGAAGACCATGCCAACCCAAAATCAATTTCTCCTTTTATTTTATTTTATTTCCCATTTGTAAAAATTATTTAGTTTCCTTTTTATTTTCTATTTCCGTTTTTATTTATTTCCTAATTTTTAGGATTAGGGTTTGCTTATAAATACCCTAATTAGAGATTGTATTATACAGATTTTGATGATTGATGAAAATTTGAGTTGAACTCTCTCTTTCCTTTCTCTCTCCTGGTGGATTCCATTTCTCTCCTTCTTCCTCTTCTCTTCTTCTTTCTTCTCTCTTCTTCCCCAGTTGGGTGGACTCCCAACATTCTCTTCCTTTTCTCTCGATCGATTGATCGCACAGACAACCCTTCGCCACGACGGTGCTCATCGGCTCCCTGTTGCTACCGTTCACACCCCTGCACTCCAACATCACCCAATATCTAGCCTCTCAGACGCCCTTGCCCCCAAGCCGCCGCTTGTGCAACGATGCAAAGCTTGTGAGTACCGTGCACGCCCCTCGCCATCTAACGCCTCAACGTTGCCAGCCCGTGCTCTCTAGCGTCTAATCCATTTCTCTCCACCATCCTTCCACCTTCTTTCGTTTGATTCCCATCCAAACATCACTCGATCTGTGGACCCATAACCTACATGCTCCAGCACCATCACCCAAACATAGACTCCTCATGAGTCTAACCTAAAGTCCTCATCCTGGCCATTCCCCTGCACCCAGATCTGACGCCATTGCTTTTGTTCCCTTTGTCCCATCGGTGTTGCTCCCAAGCCCGTGCCTAGGTCCTAACCATCTTCATGTGCAACAAACCCAGCCCCTATTTGGAAGCCTTTTCCCATTCCAACTGCCCCTGTTCAAACCTAGTTTGACCGAATCCTTTAACCCACCAGCATTCAACCCATTCCTTGATCCATTAAACCCAATAATCCATTAAAAACCATTAATCATATTCATTTACCCATTTAGCAGCAAACCCTTTTGACCCGTTTAATATCCAAAACCCGTTAAATTCCATTTATCAATCCCATTAAACCCATTTAAGCCAATTATTTATTAATTTGATCGAGTCACCTGTCCGTTTAAAACCCGATTTTGTTCCGCACTGCGTCACATATACAGCATACAGTAATTTATAATACCTTACATGTACACACGCACGTCAAACCAAGCTCAAACTTGACATGAACACTTTTTCCATTGAAGTAGAGAAACAAGGAAAAATATTGGTTTATGTGAATTATAATGTAAGGCTGCTGCAGTGTGTAAGAAATCAACATAGACAACCTACCACAGGAGAACTTAGGGATTGTCAGTATATTACCATCCATCACCTAAGCACTTTCATTCCACTTGTTCTCTGGAACATCGTACAGTACAACTTTCAATTGGTTTCAACGTTTGGCAGGAGAGTGCTTCTGTGTATTCATTCCAAGAAGCTTGTTCTTGCTTCTCAAGCAAGCCATTGCATCAACAGCACAGATGTGGTAGTATTCGGACTATACCTGTAGTGGTCGTCACAACAGGTAGCCGATTCGAGGAGGCATCATCCCCACAAAAAGTAATATTGGCCTTATACAGGGCGCCTGAACCTCTTAACAAGCTGAACCAGGTGCATAGACTAGTCTCAACTTTCAAACTAAGTTAATTTATTATAGCTCCAATGTAGCCCTATTGGCAACAATGAATGAACAAAAACAGGCGAGAAACAAAAACAAGACAGACATGTATCCTATTTTTTAATGATCAGAAAAGTATCCTTGTTTCTGTTTATTTTCTCTTTTTTTCTGAAAAAAGAGTTGATTTTCTCGATATACTAGTTAAATACGCTTGTTGTTTGACTCATCACGGTAAGATAGCTTCCTCTTCATTTTTCAATTCCACCATTTCAAGGCTATTTGGAACAGTTTCAAGTGTAACTACTTTGGCTGCACTTTTCTAATCAAACAAGGAAATCATTTCTACACATCACTGCAGGTGATTTTGTTCAAAACTCAAGTCAAATAATGAAAATAACAAGGTAAATAGTAATTATAATAATCGAAAGTCATGTCACCATCCCATAATCATAACAATAACTATAATGACAATAATAATAATTTACTATTAATTACAATAATCACAATTACAAGTAACTATTAGTCCAGAACATAAAGGAATTATTACTAATAACTGAATCAAAGAGAGATCCAAGTACAGCCGAAGCAAATTTCAAACACCCATTTCCAAACGGAAGGAGACGCAGATCAAGAAACTCCAAACCAAGTAAACAGATTCAAACCGCTAGCAAGGCAATCTGGAAGAAGATCGGAAATGCTACAAAGCGAGAAATGAAGTTACGAGGGACAGACATGTAAGGTAACGGACCTTGAAACGGGTGAGGAGGTTGCCTTCTCGATCGTTGCAGAAGATCGTACGGTGGGCAGGATGCTGGGGCTGTACGTGGCCGAGATGGACGGTCTGAATTGTGGATTGTCGGCGGCCGAGCCGCGATCTCGACGCCCTAATCCTATCCCATCCGCTCATCTTCTTGTATGTCTATTTCGGAGAAAATCAAATGAGAAGAGGGATTTCCAAATCGCCTGCTCCAAACAAGAACAAAGACAGATGAATTTGTTTAAAAAGGGAGAGGAGAATTCTATTTCTTCTGTTTTAAGAAGGGCCTAGTCTTCCAGCGACAAATCCCACACAGACGGAAGAAAGCCCATTCAACATCTCGTCTGCCTTCGTCTCTTTCCGCTCCCACTCTCTTCTCTGGCCCGTCCTTCTTTACGGGCTCTTTCATTGCTCCGCAGGACTACCATTTGGAGTGTCGCCAGCTTTTTTGTACGTTATCTCTCATTGGTGGATCCTATAAAATAAAATAAAGTGAGGTAAAAAATTCGGATTTACCAACATATCGGCCTAATTTTCTTTAAAATCTCAGTGTGTGTTAGCCGATATTTGCTAATTCGGTTGATATAGTGCCCCTCAATGAAGTTGTAACACTTTTTCTAGGGATCATTTGAGTAGATGCCTAGTATTCTTTAACACTTGTGTTTTTAGTACAATATTATTTGCTTTAGACTCGAAACTCACACAGATTTGTAATTGGTCCCAAGCATCACCCTTGGGCCCAAAAAGCCTGATGGGAGAGATGCCCCTCTTATAACTCACACCCCTTTCTTTGTCTTCGGCAGTATGGGACAAAGTCTCATGCCCCTTTCATAGGGCCGCACACACCCAGGGTATTACAATCTACCCCCTCTTAAATTAGAGTTGTCCTTTGCTATGTCACCTCACACAGGCAATAAGTCCAAACATGCAGTGAGCCCACACAAGTAGAGAGTTGAATCGTTCTTTGATACCATTTGTCATAACATGTCCCTCTAGTATGATATTGTCCACTTTGAGTTCAAAAATCTGCACGAATTTGCATTTGGCTCCAAGAATCATCCTAAGACCCAAAAAGCCTCATGCGCAGAAGGGAGAGGTGTCCCCCTTATAACTCACTCCTCTTTCTTTGTCTTTGGCAATATGGGACAAAGTCCCGTACCCCTTTCAGAAGGTCGCGTACGGCTAAAGTATTAGATATTCCTTCTTCTTGCTTTAATGAATACCATTGGTGTTAAGATTTATTATAGATTATGATGAGATTTAGATTTGATTATAGTAGACTGTGAGAGATATTATGGACAACTCTCAATTAAGAAAGTAATATTTTGATGTAATCTATATAATTAGATCTTATTCAATAAAATAGACAAAGAATTATTACAATAATTTTATTATCCCTCTCATTTTCTAACAGTGGGATCTACAAAGGTCGTAGACCATGTCCCGAGGCTCTTGGTTGTTCAACTTCTAGAGAGCTTGGAGGTTAAGGTTGCTCTGATGATGTGTTACAATCAAGATTAGACACTTTCTTTTGTAGTATTCTCTCTTCTTTTTTTAGGAAAAGGTTTTGTTGAGAAAGGGGCAAGTCATTCTACCCTCTTTATCAATGATAATGACTATGCTACATGTTTAGGTGGTCTAATTCTCCTTGTAACGAAGGATGTATCCGTTTTGGGCTTGACACATCCTCACAGTTTGCTTCAGGATATGAACTCGTACACACACTCTAAAAGAGATAGTTGAAGTCAATTGTATTTCAAGATTTGAACAGTCGTCTAAACAACGTGGGGATTGCCTTTCCACTTCCAACACTAATTATGTCTATTTTTTTAGAACGCTTATAGAATCCTCTTCCTCCTCACACAGGTGGTCGATTGCGGGACTTGGACGCACATTCTAATATAAAACTTTAAGGGTTAGGGGGAAACTCCACTATGGCATAGACAGAATACGAGATAATATAAAAGATTAATGTAGTATTTACAATTATTAAAATTATAAATTCAATATCTCTTCCTCCATTTCATTCATTACACCCACTCATATCTAAGTTGTTGTTTAGACTTTAGTAAAATAATTAGCTCTTTGACTTAAAAAAAAAAAATATTTGACAAGTGCAAAAGTCCAATCCTAATAATTTTCATATAAATGGCTTGCATTGACCGCTGACTGTGAATTTGGAATAAAGTTGATGTGCCTAACGCCCATAGATGGATTGTGGACAAAAGTTCTAAATTTCAGCCATGCTGGCTATTTTAATAATAAATGTGACATCTGGTTTATTAATTTTGAAATACATATTACATATATAAATGAATAAATAGTTTAAATTTTTATTATGTGGAGTTCACAATAAATATTTAAGTATATAGACTTGAATAATACATATTATATTGGTCAAAATTCAAAACTCAAGAGCAAAATTTACGTTGATGGAATAGTAATATATCTTATAAAACTTATGTATTTTCATTATAACTATTAAAAAGATAGCTTTTTTCATTTAAGAAAAAAAAAATTTAAGAGCAAAGTCTCCAGACCTCTTAGAATAGGGATGCTTATATCTAAGATTTTAATTCAAATATATTTTTCATGTTGTGTAAAAAAATAGACGAATTTGAAAATATAATTTTTACAATAAAACTAAAGAATTACAAATCTGATCATCCATTTTAATAGATTTATATGAAGTTTGAAAATAAAATTATTAGTTATATAAATATAAAATATCTTCTATTTAATATGATTGATAAATATTGATGATTAGCCTTATTGAGGGTAGCACTAAATAAAATCAAGAGTAGTGATTTTTGCATTATGATTTTTTCTCATGTTATACTAAATTTAAAGGAAATTTCAAATTTATCCTTATTTTTTAAACGAGGAAAATAGACAATGAAAGAAGTGAGAGTAAAATTGAAATTTTATTTAAATTTGATGCACCATAAGAAAAACCCATAGTATAAAAATCATTATCCTAAAATCAATGCCTTTTTTTTTTTTTTTTTAATTTATGTGTGGAAAACTGCTTAAAACCCCCATAGGTGATATCCTAAAATCAATGCATTTTTTTTTTTTAATTTACATGTAAGCAAAATCAATGCATGTTGATCAATATGTACATGCATGGATATACTAATTGATTTTGAATCATTTCATTTTGATTATAATGTGATCCACTTGATGAATGGAACAGATTTGATTATCAAATTGGCCAATTATCTTAACAAGGACAAAATCAGTTAGGAGACAAAGGATAAAGTGAAATTCTCATTTTATCTCTACCGGTGTACTATTCATCAAATATCGATTTACCAATAACACATCGCTTTATGCGTATATTCGGTATATTGGTACATGGGTAATTGATGATATGTACATCAGTAAAAGTAAGATGAAAATTTCATCATTTTTTCTCTCTTAAAAAATTTCATCCGTGCTGGAACGGCCGTCCTATCAAATTATGTTTTCTAATTGTAGGTCCCACATTATGTACGTCTCGTGAATGAATCTCGCGCTGCACACGTGCCACTTCGGCACACGAAACCGCGTGCACATGGGACCTGATGGATTACAGATTTCTTCTTTCTTTGTCAGATGGTGAGAGCTGAAAAAGGAAATTTTCAACCACGGCGACGGAGAGAACGGATAACTGCTGCCTTGGCCCACCGTCAGGGCAATTCAGTCAAAATTTTAAATCTATTCTTAATCTAACCATTGATATACTGAGCTCCAGATACAGATATCGGCCGGTATTAAAGAGTTAAATAAAAATGGACGATACAATAGTATTAAAGAGTCAAATAAAAATGGCCGATACATATTGTATCGGCCGTATAGGAATCATATCCGATATCTCGCCGAATATATCGGTCCGATATCCGCTGATATTTACATTTTCAATTTTTTTTAAAAAGTTTTATTTTCAGTTTTTATATATTTTTAATTTAGAAAAAATAAAATAATAAAATAATATCGATATTAAAAAAAAAAAAAAACAGGAGAGAAAATCATATCCATATCGGCTGGGCTGATTTTTTCACCCCTACTGGGCTCCTTAGTAGATGGTCGAGTAAGAAGATTCTCTGGGTCTACATTGATTCAGTGTAAGACTAAACATGACCCACATTAAATTTGGAGCTCCATATAGAGAATATTAAATTAGAGAAACTGTATTTAAATAAAGAATGTCTATTTTAGGAGAGTTTTAAAGGGGTTAGTTTCCTATTTTGATGCGAAGTAGGAATAGAAATTTCTAATTGATTTAGGTCCTCCCTTTATATATAAAAAGTGTCCATCTCCATAATTATCTATCAACTAAAGTCAATCTAATGTCTACAAACACTATTCATGAAATTGGGAGAGCATTAAAGAGGAAAGAGGTAGAGACTGTGAGTGTTTTCTCTTATTTTTTAACTCCAGGAAGCATTGACATATTAAAGGGAAGATCAAATCTCACTCTTCTTCATCAACGGATTCAGGTATGTCTTATAATTATTACGTTAATGATTTCTGCATTAGAATTGATCTGTGTTTCAAGCATTAATCGATTCAGATCATTTGGTTATGTCATTCGGGTTTGTCGAATATTAAGTCTAATGATCAATATAATGTATGATTCATTCTCAATCAATAGATTCTGATATTGTGATGAAATATTAGACTCAACTGATACGATTAGAACTCAATTGATGTTGATAGAATATTATTACAATGACTTGGTCATTTTCTTCCTTTTAACACTTTCGTCATAAACGATAATGACAATATTCATCGAGTGAGATATGCAAAAAGTAACATGAGCAAGAGTAGGTATTTAAGCCTTTTAAAGCACTCGACTAAGTCTTTAGAACATATACAAACCTCCTTATCTGCACACACGGGATAAAATTAGAGAAAGTGGCTCGATACTTGAATACAGAGCCTCCTATAACTTATTAGGGTTCTTAATCGCAAGCGTAAGTAATTTTGACTCTGTCCAATCATCTCAGTTTTGTAAATTTTTTACTCTGAGGATTTGACTATTATGTCAATCTTGTAAAACTACAATAATTTGTTGATTAGTCTCTCCAGTGTCATCCTATGCATATTATTGAATTAACCATATACCATGTCATACGACTAATATATATTGTCTGACCAAGAAATATAAACCTGCTTTGATACATGATATTATCAGGCCATTAGACAAGTCATATTATGAGTTTAAGTAAGGCCTTAAGAATGCAAGGTCTAGGCCTGACCCAAATTAAAATTGTGCACTATTGTTTGAATCCTAATTTGGGCCCAGGTCCTAACTGAGTAGACTTAGGCTCTATATCTTTTGGTTCAAGTTGAGTCTATTTGAGTTGGGCTTGACTAAAGTTGCACTCCCTGTTACTTAAGCAATTCACATATGAATCAAAATCTCAACAAATTGAGTGAGAAAGAGCTTCTAACCCAGTAATTAAAATATCTATTGATACATATCGTATCGGTAACCTCTCAACTTTACATACCGGGATAGTGTTTGATCTTTTAACCTCTCAACTTTACATACCGGGATAGTGTTTGATCTTTTACTTACATATCTCGATCACGTTAAACGAGTTTCTCTATTTGTCATCTATAGAATTATTTTTAAATTATTCTTAATTTATTCATTTCTAACTCTATATCTTTAGTTAAATTGCTCATCTATCATAACATATACTCTATCCGTCCTATTTTAGTTGCTTTATTTGAAAAAATTGTATTTTTTAACAAACTCTCTATATAAGACTAGCACTTTATGTGATCTCATCCATTTTCAACACACTTTATACTATTCCTATATAAATGGGACAACTATTTTGATACAATTTCAAAATCCATATAAGATAATTAATTTGGGACAGAGAGTCCTAACGTTGTTTATTTTTTGTTTCTCCATTGCTCAATTGTCCCATTTGGATCCTAAAATAGCTTGGCATGATAAATAGGCAGGGATAACAATTTGGAGTTTTGGACCACAGACCCAAAGGCTCAAAATATCAGCCCAAGGAAAAAGGTCTCAAGCATTACGTTTTAATCTAAAGTTGGTCTTCACACCTGTCTGTAATCTGGCTGGACTTGGGGCCTATATATATTTTCAGGCCCAAAAGCCAATTTATATAAAAATGTAATCAATATATAGTAAAATACAGTTAAAAAAGTAATTCCATGTTTCACAAATATTAGATACCAACTCTGTGCTTTTCTTATGATAATTGAGATAAGGGCGTCAGGTTGGGCCAAAAAAAGCCCGGCCCAAATCCAGCCCCTTGTCATGGGTCAAATCAGATGGCTCTTATTGCAGCCATCAGATCAGCAACATGTCTATAAATGGGCCACTCTCCGTAGTTGTTTACTCGGTGTGTATAGAATTGAGAGACTTACAAATGTCCAAAGGAGTAGTCGGGTTAAAATGTCCTCTCTCCAAATACAGATGAGACCCTTGGATACTTTGGTCATAAAAAAAAGTCATATCTATAAATGGATCTATTCGCATGACATAAAGTGAGTCAATACTCAATGCAATATTATTGAGTAATGTTTTAAAAATCATTCCTTAATTAAATGATTTTTATGACAAATTATTTTAATTATTTAACAGCTAGGTCAAATCACTTTGAACAGTTTTGAAACACGATGTTAATAGTATAATATAAGAATAATATACATGTATATATATATATATATTATAGTAGTGAATAGTGAAAAATGACATTAGATTCATAATAATGAACCATCTCAAAGATTGAGCACAGTTCAACTAAGTTGAACTGCACGATTCAATTCGATTTTTAAAAGATTGTTATTGATTTTAATGTTTTAAATACGAATATGGGTACCATCTAATCTCTAAAAAAAAAATTTAATATATACATTTTGAAGGTTATTGATACTTAGATGCAAGGGTTCAAATCTCGGTATTGACTGATATCTCGGCTGAAAAATTCTCTCACCTAATTTTTTAAAAAAGATTAAGTTTGATTTACATACATTGCCCAACAATTTGTAATTCCAAAATAAAACCTCAAGGAGTTATCCCAATTAATTTGGGAGAAAGATATCTAGAGGGAGGTCTTGGGTTCAAACCATGGGAACTCCAATGAAGGGCCACTTTCTATGGGAATATGTATAGAGTAAGGTCCCATCGATTTACCCGGTGTGATTGAATAGAAAGGTTTTCACAATCCGAAAAACTAGTCGGGTGCGACACACCTAGAAACTTTTGGACCTCAAAAAAAAATTTGTATTTCCAAATTGAGGATGTTGATGGTTTCCAACTTTTCACCAGATGGTTCTTGGCTTCTTGCCAAGAATCTAAATGTTTTGAGAACAATCTTTTCCTCCATGTTGGGCCATTTTTATGATATGGAGATAGGGCACCAATTTATTTATCATTTATGGATGATGCATCAAAATATTCTTTTAACAAAAATCATCCTAATTATTGTCATAAATCATTATTTCATTTTTTTTTAAATTTTACTTTTTTCATTAGATCTTATAAGAAATCATTTCTTTGTCAAAAAAGTAGTAACTATATAACATTAACATGCAAATAAATGGTAAAAAAGGCACATCTAACTCAATTGATCTAAGCTTTTAAGATTACGATCAAGGTCTTCAGTTTCGGCTCCTCCTTAGCTCAAAAATTTTTAGCCCAATTTATAATATGATTAGGCTTAGGAAAAAAAAAGTGTGATTATTATTTGGGTCGGGCTCGGTCTTATGGATGTGTCGGTCTGAAATCTTGAGTCTCACCCGATTATTTAGACATATAAAACATATATACGAGGTTGTACATCACACCTGCTCTATTTTTATTTTTTACTATTTTTTTAGAATTATTAAAATCTATCTGGTCACTTTGAAAGCTCACTAAATTACCTACATGTATAATACATTGCATCCAAGATTCATGTGACAGCCACTTGACCCCAATGATCAAAATTAGCCGGCGTCATTATTTCTGAGGACATCTATTTATTTTGACAACTAAAATCATGTAGCTTCAATTTATTTTTTGGGATGAAATTTGCTATACATATAATAAATTAAGTTATCTTTCAATCCCTCCAATTGGATTTTCACTATTCTACTAAAAATAAAAGAAATAGAAAAATATATATAATTTGAACTTATTTTCTGATATATACTTTACTTAATGATTATTTTATAATTTGATAATCGAGCTCGGACTAATCAGTACTCAAGCCCGGCCTCTTTCCATTCTTACCAAGCACATTGGTCCCATACTCTTATTAAGTATTTAAAAAGTTTGATACTCAAATTCTGTGATACCCTACCCCTCCCTTAAGAGTCCCACATCGGTGGGAAAGAAAAGGGGGTGGGTTTATTAAGAAACCACCTACGTTGATTCTTGTGTGAGGTCTTTTAGGCCGGGCCACGTGGGCACAGGCCAAAAATAAAACCATATGGGTTCGAACTTGTGTGCGAGGCCCAAAGCGGACAATATCACACTGAGTCAAGCCCTAAGCCCTGTATTCGAGTCGTCGTTACAAATTCCATCTAAAATCTAAGTAAATTAAATATGGGTTTTAAAATTTTAAGTTGTATTGGTCAATAAGGTCAATTTAGATTAATCTCAATCATGACTAGATAAACACCTTTGTTATAAAGTAATGACGTCCATATTTCTTTTTTGAATTTACATGTGTGAAACCGTGGGATACTCAGCATAAAATCTCCACGGATAAACCCACTACCCCTATGATACACCAAGATTAGACCATGGGGGCTCGAACCCGCAACCTCCCGCTTCCTGAGGCAGGAGGTAACCAGTTGAACTACACCCGTGTGGGTCCATATTTGTGTTCTCTTTAACAGTCATATGCAGTGATAAAGGGTTAAGCAATAAGTGAGTGTGATTAGGAAAAATTAGAGAAATTCCAAGGACACTTAATTGATGTGAGACTCAACTAAAACAATTCTTACCTCAACCTTTTGTAATACAAGCTAAATTCTCAAAATCAGTATGGATTCAATTGGATTGAGTTGATTTGATGAATTTAGTCTAATATTCACAATAATTTTTTTTTAAGTTTTAGGTATTTGTGGATGGAAATACATTCATACTATCAAAATCAATAAAAAAAAGGTTGTTGTCTGACCTAAATAAGAGAAATGATGTTCATGTCGTCTCTAATTATACGGAACATAAGACACTTTTTTGAAATGAAACACAAGACACTTAATCCTTGTTGTATGTGCTACACCAATCTCTCTTTTATGAGGGATTGAATTTTTTTTTTATGACCAACGTATCCAAACTTCTTAGAGCACCCGATTAATCTTTATATCATATGCAACCCTCTCTACCCACATAGACTGATTATAAGAAAATCTTTTTTCTTTCTCTTTTGAGTTAGGTATGCAACTTGAGTTGGACTTAACTCAAGTGTTTTTAGATAAACCTAAAAATGTTCTACTTCGAACCAAGCTCAGAATATAAGTCACGAATTTTAATTTTTGAACAATTAGGCCCGCTACAAGAAAACTCCATCAAGGCAATAACTATAAAATCAATTTTTTAACCGATATCATGTATTAATATAAAATTTATGTAATACATAATTCATGAGGGTTGGTTTGGCGATCAAAAATCCACCGGATATGCGAGAGAGGTCTTAGGTTCAAATCACTCTCAACACAAATCCATACGTGCAATTTGGATTTGAAATCAGACTCAAATGTAACAAATACAAATCAATCTAGACTTAGATTCAAATAAATTTGCCCAACTCGATCTTGAATTGCACCAAAACTAGGCCTCACCCACTTGATAGGGTTGCAACTTTAGTGGGCTAGGCTGAATTTTGGGTCTGCTTGAACTTATTTCCAAAATGCAATTAAAGGGCCCCAGAATTGTACTACTAACTTACTAAGAACCAAATCTGATTTGAAGCCCAGCATGAAGGCATATTTATTTTGTGCAAAATGAAAGATATTTTTTACATATTTGATCAAAATATAAATTATATATTATGTAAATGTTATATCTATACATAATTTATTAAATAATTAGATTTTATAAATGATTGTTCAAATTTAGACTTTCAAGTCAAACTTAGCGTTTTATATTAGGCTTGACTCAAATTGTAACCCGACCCAAATTATAACCCGACCCGACCCGACTTGCATTTTGAACCTACTTTAGCCTATTTTTTACGGGGTCGGGTCAGGTCGGGTTAACTTAAAAATCTCTCAACCAGATCCGACCCGAATTCACTGCGGGTTTCTGACTTCTCAAACCCACCCGATCCGACCCGCAGATCCGACCCACATGATTTTCAGGTCGGGTTATGTGGGTTCGGGCCAAAACTCGACCCGAGTTTCACCCCTAGATTGAATGAATAGATGGAGTAAAACTTCGTAAAGCTTCAAATCATATGATTCTCTTTACATCACATCCAACTATATGAGCTCAAGTCTCTAAAGAAAAGTCTCGATATCAAATCTCAAATTTCGCACCCTCATAGGTGTAGCTCAACTGGTTGCCTCCTTCTTCAGAAAGCTGGTTCGAGCCTCTATGATCTATCCTTGGTGTGCTCTAAGGATAATGGACTCACCCGTGGAGATTTTACACTGGATATTGCGATTTCTCACACATACATTTTTAAAAAAAAATCTCAAATTTCACTCCAATAACTCTTATTACTTTAGTAGGGTTTACCATATCTTGCGTAAGACCAACTCCCAATCAAAGATAGGTCGTGACCACACCTAATGGGCCCATATTAAAATTCCCACTCACCCAAGTCAATTTTTTTAGGAAAACATCACAGATGGGATGGGCCCATTGGTGCATAAATGGTGATTGCATATGCCTCACCAAAGTTTATCCCCAACAAGTTAGGCACAGAGCATGTTCCTTTTTGATCCTTTACATCAACGGCTGGGATTCAACCACGTTAATCCTCGAAAAGAACAGCCACCACCCTCATATATTTTGAGAAGGTAGACAACTTCCCTTCTTGCAGGGGTGCTTTCCATGATCAGAAAATGGAAAGCGGAATTCCGTGGAAATCATGTGAAATGAGAAAACCTTCTACACCCTCTGGAATTCTCATCTATCACGTGATGAATGTGGACATTCCCATATCACTTTTGATCTCATCACGATCCGACGGTCCCGATCAGATGTGCAATGCCAGTGGTGAAGGTTGGTGCTGTGAAATGTGTCCCACTTACTTTGGCCCTTAGGCTTTGTCTCTATCAAGTGGGCCCCACCTGATTTCGTTGTTCATTGTTCAAGGTGTTTAGATCTCTCGTATTACCCGATTAATCTTTAGGGCATTTGCAAGCAGGTATTTAAATCTCGGATATCAGTTGAGAAAATTTTCTCTTATTATTATCTTTTTTTAAATCACCTTTATCGGTGACATATATCGGATATCGGTCAATATTTCAAATCTCGGTCAATACATATCGTATCAGCTGAGATTTGTTTCCCTTTATGCAAGCCTTTCTGACTAATACACTAGATAATACTACATAGAGTGAACCTTTAGAGTGAAGTAAGAATTAAAATCAGAAATCTCACCTCTTAAGACGAGTTTCTCGCCAACACTTCAACCCCTTTGAGTAAGATCATAGCTAAAATTATCTTGATTTATTTATTTATTTTATGAAAATTTCTCACTTTGATGCCTCACAAGGTGCTGAAATCTAAGTATCTAACACCTACTAAAATGAAAAAAGCAAAACTTATTTTTAATTTTTTCTATAGATACTAGAATTGTAGATTGATATTCAGTCAAAACTCTAAAAATCTCAGTTTATTTTAGTCAATATTTGGGATCATGTAAAAAAAATAGTCTAATTTTGAAATTTTAATGAAAATTGATGCATTGACCACAGTGCTGATGGATAGAAATATCAATCTAAATTTTCCTTTTCTGAATAACCAAAAAAATTATATTATCTGATATATTAATATTACAGTTTTAATATTTGAAATTAAAAATTTTATTGTCTCTTTTAAAAAGTTCAAAAAATCAATAGTTAAAAAAGAGTCCATTTTGAAATAATTTTTAGATCAAATTAAAATAGGTTCAATGGAATATTGATACAAATTCTAAAATGGTAGATAAATACAAGAAGGAGAGACTATAATTTTAGACCTAGTGGGCCCTACATGAGAACCCTGTGACAATTGAAATTTTTTTCCTCACTTAATAATCCATTTAAATTATTCATGTCAATCAAGCCTTGATTGCAATTTATATTAACTATTTTTATGATTCAATTATATGTTCAAAAATAAAAAAGAAGAATTTAATAAAATGCATGTAATAAATCATATAAATGTGGAATTTCTTAAATTATCTTTCATACAAAAAGTGAAGATTAATATTGCCCTATTGGATCAGGGCAATCATTGAAATGAAAATGTTAGAGAGAATGTTTATTAAAATTTAAAGTAAACTTTACATCTTTAAATAGATACTATGATTTAATCCTCATACGATCATTTTAATATTATAATTATTATGAGAAATTATTTTTTTAGTATTTTTTAAAAAATAATAATAATTGAATCAAATACTTAATATTAAACATTCTCAATTAATGTTATTTGAGTAGTACCATGAATGCACAGCTCCTAAAAATATCAGCATCTTACTTTAAGTTGCTCTTTTTGAAAGTTTTTTTTTTTTTCCGAATACGCAAAAACCTGCGACCCTACTTCATGGTGATCAGTGGTTGAAATCTCATTATCGGCTAAGATGTTGGCCGAAAAAGTTATCAAGTACTATGGATCAGATTAGGCGTCCCAACGGTTTTGAGAACAAAATCTCCCGTACAAGATGAGAATATCCAATTGCTTGAACAAATAAAGCGATGGGTTACTCCTCTTGAAGGTTGACAGGTGATCTATGTCCATCTAGACAAGGAATTAATTGAATGAATGGTTAGGTAACTACTCTACTCAATTTAAATCTCTCTGGTGACCGTTAATAAATTTTTATATTAATTATTTATAAAAATATATTCACTGTTAAAGTTGAAATATACCATAAACTGTATCTTACATATAGCATCTTCACGTGGGTACAAAAGAGGCCCTAGCATTTATTTGTAGTGGGTCAATAGATTTCACTCTATTAAATATAAAATTATAAAATATTTAATATAAAAACTTAGATTACAATACATTATTAATGCATAAAAGTTATGGATTTTTTAAAATTAAAATAAAATTATTAAATAAATATTTGTACTTATGAATTATGATACATAAGCCACCGACAAAATTACATCAGATGGTCCCCAATAAATGTTGAGTCTAAATCTGAAAATAAAAACAATATTTTGAATAGTTTAGATTTACAAGTAAATGGACTCTATACAAGCCCACCACCCAAGCGGGCTGTATGGTAGTTTGGCCCGTTATCTGTAGATCACAAAACTACGAAAGTAATGGTAAATCCGACCCAAAACCGGCCCGTTGGACAATCAGACCTCTTACAGCCTCTCTCACTTCCAATTTCAACGGCTCTTAACCTTCCTTTTCCCTCCCTTTTCCGTTATATTAACAGGGAAGAGCAGTGAGATATTGAAACGCCTAACCTCAAATTCCGTCCTTTTCCTTCCATTTCTACGCCCCAATTCCAACAAATTTGAAGAGATCACCTTTGCATTTTCTTCTGATTTTTGGGTATTGTGATGGATTCCTCTTCTCCGAACGGACCATCCTCATTCTACAATCTGGCAGAGATATGGTCATCTCCAATAGGCAACAACAATGGCCACAGCAACAGAAACAGCGCCGGAGATGATTCGAATGCTGTTCTTGGGATTCCGTCACCTTCCTCAATGGAGAATAGTCGGGATCCCTTGGTGGAGGAATCGACGGTCACTGGTCGGAGCGGGAGACATGGTGGAGGAGGAGAGAGGAAGAGAAGGGATGCAGTGGCAGCTCCGGAGGATGAATCCAGCAATGAAATGGTTGGTTTCCTCTCCTAGCTTTGAGTTTTTTTTTCAAATGTTTGGGTAAGTATTCATTCAAAAGAGGGAGAATCCTCCCAATAAAACAGCAAAATTACAGGAAAAAAGAGTCCCAAAAAAGAAATAGAAGCCCCTAGTCCGGGCACGTAGAGAATTTGAGTTTTTGTTGATAGTTTGGTTTTTAAAAGGAAAAATTCAAAATTTAGATAGGATCTTGGAAGTCCTCCAATTGAGAGAGAGAGAGAGACTCACCTTTTCACTAGATTGGACACAAAACACATCCGCATAAGAATTATTTGTAAAATTCTTAGTTCGGTGAAATCAAGTTTCTAGAATTATGAAATCCTATGGAATATCAATCCCAAAAGATATTTAAATTCCATAAGGAAGTATTATTTTTGAATCCTAAAGCTTGAATCACTTTGATTTAAGTCCTTCCAAGCTTACCAAATAGAGAAATGCCATTTCAGGAATTCTCCAAATTCAAAAATTCACAAGAATTTGCTAACTTTTGGAATGAGGCTTTCAAATTCTGCTGAAATTTCTTTCAACAGAAGCCCTTCATGGGTACTCTCAGTTTTCTGCCCAAGTCGATGTTACCTAGACAACGGTAATGATAAGGAGGATGTTTAAAAGGAAAATGAAACTTGAACTACTTGTTTATTACTTAAACATTCAAAATGAAAGGATAAACCCTTCATTGAGATTGATATTTCAATGGAATTTCATGGCAATATTATTTTGGGGATGTTTTTCTAGCACACAAGCTGCGTTGGTAAACGTCCGAAAGTTGTGGGATTTAGGAATGGGAATGAGGTTTCAAAAGCAGAGGCAGAAGCTACCTCACACAATGATAATAAGCCACCTGAGCAAAGCACTCTCCTTTTGGAGGAACCAAAGCTAGATTACATTCATGTCAGAGCGCGAAGGGGTCAAGCAACTGATAGTCACAGCCTGGCAGAGAGGGTATGCATTTCTGCTTCTAATTCTTTTTTGTTTGCGTATCTTTCCTTTTAACACATAGCAATCAAGTAATGATTATCAAATGGTTTAGATTGGAGGGAGGAAAAGGGCTCATTTTTCATTTTCCCACTTGGTTTCCCCTGAGAATAGCTAGATTGAAGGGTATAGAGTAGAAGGTTGAGGGTGTAGAACATGGAACCATCAAATTCTCTACATGCTTGGATAGACTGTTCTATAAAAGGTAGAGTTTACAATGCTCCGATGTTGATCTCCATTCTTTACCCTTCTCCTGTAACCACTGTTACTTGCTACTTTGACAAACAAGCCAGAAGGGAATTGAATTTTAAAGCAAAGTAGTGATGATGCTACCCTATTGTCACAAGTCATCTGGGAACTTAGAGATGTAAAATTCAGGATGAATAACCACTTGAAAAAGAATCCTATTCTTTTTTTTCTTTTTTTTTTTTGCAAATCTCAATTTATAAATATGCAAGAATTTCCATTCATTGGAATTCATTCACTGGACAGGCTAGGAGAGAAAAGATCAGTGAGCGCATGAAGATTCTTCAAGATCTGGTCCCTGGATGTAACAAGGTGTAGTGCTATTTTTTTTTTTTCTGTTTTTGCTTGGCTACATGATTTGAAGTTTCCTTACTGTGTGTGATGGATATGGCTTATATATTCCAAATTATGAAGAGATATTAGAGAAAAGTTGCATTTTCAGTTGTTCTCTACTTCTTTGCCAAATTTAGTTAAGATCCAACATGGGTTCACTCCACAAGTGTCTGTGTAACATTGAATGTTACTTTTGCTGAAGGATGTAATCTTAAAAGTGTTCCTTAAATCAGGTAGTTGGAAAATCTTCAGTGCTTGATGAAATAATTAAGTACATCCAATCACTACAAAATCAAGTGGAGGTATGTAGCATTCATTTGGTACTTTATGTTGTGGTTCTTTTTTCAGTATTGAAACTGTTTAAAATACAATGCTTTTTTTTTTTGCAGTTTCTATCAATGAAACTTGAAGCAGTTACCTCGAGAGTGGGCCTAAGTATGGAAGGATATTTAGCCAAGGATGTAAGTTGATTATCGAGATGAATTATTTACTTGTTTAGAACACAATATATTTGAAATATGAAGAAGCATTATCACTGTAAAATTTGAATTTTTAGGCCAATGCTTGGTTCCTTGCAATTTTGTAAGAATAGAAAATTTTCGAATTTCTACTTTAGAGAAAGACCAAAATGATGAGAGAACTTCCCAAGATAGGGCTGAACCAAATTCAGCCTAAAATATTTCCACTTTTCTTCCTTCAATCAATTGAAAGATCATCCTCATCATCATCATTGAATGTCTTAGATCTTATCCCACCTGTGGGGTTGGCTTGTACTTCTACTTCTTTACTCATCCCTATCTAGGGCTATGTTCTAAAGAGTGTAAGCTAAATTATATAGGTACCATTAAAGCTTCAAAGCCAATTATCTATTTCTTAAAATGATTCCAACTTTCTAAATCATCTTCACACTGAAGTAGATTCATCCACATCCCCCTCAGATTCATCACTATTTTCGTTGTTTTGAGCAAAATGTCTAAAATGATGAAATATCACAAAAAGATGTGGGGATCACTGTTGTAGATCTCAGAATGACCTTCACCCACGATCACATGATTCATAAAAGAATGGACGATCAAAGTTATGCATGTTGGAAGCTGATAGTCTTAGGTCTAGACGCCGTTTGAAGATCCAGGGACCCCTTCTTTTCTGGAGTCCATTTGTCAATTCTCATAGTTTCAGACTTTTAGTTGGTTTTTCGATTTTGAACTCTGGTACATCTAGTACTTTTTTTTTTTGAACATCTTCTTTTGAATTCTTGATTTAGATGACCTATAATTTTACTTCATCAAAGGCTTTAGTGAACTTGACTAGTTGTACTTTTTCCCCTTTTGAAAGCTGACATGTAACTGGCATAACTCTTTTTAACTGGAGGCAGAAATACAATTCATACTTGCTTTGATGATATGATATTTGATTCCTGATGCCTTTTTCTTCCACCAACTTTGTTAGTCAACAGACTCGACAGATGTTTTAGCTGTTCTGAATGGTTCCTTATTTCCTTTAAAAAGTACAATTGATGTCATTAACTCTAGAAAATTGAAATACAAAGGCTACCTTGATATGGAGATTTTTCTGACAGACAACAACAAAAATGAACTTTCAAGGCCTCAATCCTACAAGATCTTAATCCGTGAGGGTTGGCTTGACGGTTAAGAACCCTAATAAGCTGTGGGAGGTTCTAGGTTCAAGTCTCACTCTCAACATATAAGGGTCACTCTCCCTAATTTTACCCGGTGTGTGTGGATAGAGAGGTTTGCACATGCCTCAAGGATTTAGTCAGGTGCTCTAAGAGGCCTGGATACCTTGGACTTAAAAAAAAAAAATCCTACAAGATCTTGATTCAGTTGGCAGAACCAACCACGGGAAAATAAGCTGCCTTGAAGCTATTGCTTGGGAGCCAACGATGCCCATGATTGCACAAAGACAGACAGGATCTTCCTCAACCCCAGCTCCCATGTATCACTTTAATTAAAGAGAGATTCATTTTTTAATACTTGGGTTGAATCAAAGTAGATAGTATGGTTATTTCACATTCTATGCAGTGGCATATTTGATTAACCGGCTGAAGAAATTATGAAGTCAGCATGAGAATATTTTATCAGAAAATTTTAAATTTTCCATTGATTTTCTCAATGATACCTATTCAGTTTCGCAAGAAACGTCTCTGGGAGATTCTTACTGAATGTGCAAAAGCATTGGAACCATCAGAACTGGTTCCCAAATCTGAACAAACTAATTGAAAGCCATTGGTTCACCTCCTTGGCTCCTCCTAAAATATGGATAGTCCTAGAGGAATCTACCAGGTGACAATGCCCAGACCTCTGCTTTAGTTGTCTGTTCAATTCCAAGGTGCTATAAAATCCTTCATTTGAGCCCAAGTTGTGTGGCTACTGGCTAGAACTATGGAATAAAAATCAAGGTTACTAACATCACATGCTAAGATACAATCACCTGAATTTTCTATTTCAAGAATCTATCTTAGACCATGTTCAACCAGGTATTTCCATTTTCGGTGAGATGGGGGCTTGGCTGACTGACTGTTCACTCCCACCCTTCTACTGCCATGGTACTTTGCCATTCATTCCTTATAATTAAGAATTTTTAAGTAACAGTAATGATGAGATTTCATCACTTGTGTACTTTGCTCTTGGTGTCTTCTCTCAAAGTACTATCTCACCAGTTTGTGAACTGCACCTTTGCTGCAACTGTTTTGCTTTGTGCGACTAAGTTCTTTGTGGTTTCATTCTTTGGCCAAAAACACCTTACTTTCTTTCATTTTCTTTTAGACCCTGATTGTGTTCAGTTTTGGAGGATTTATGCTCCTCCTTGACATGAACTTCTTTCCAAGGATGGCTTTTGTCATTCCAACAGGAAGATAGCTGGTGACTGAAACCTTCAACGTCAAGGTTATGAAAAAAAGCATCATCCACTTTGCTGCAAGCTCTTGTTGTTCGTCGTTCGATTTTACTAAGAACAATTTCATGGTCAGCTTAAGTACAACTTATCATATCATCACAATGTTACAGTTTTCTGTATTCTCTGTAATTTTATTCCCCTCTAAGCCCAAGATTTTGGTTGTCCTTGATCATAAGCCATCTACTAAATGGGCCTTAGTACAAAAGTTAAGCATTTGTAGTTTAGTTGAGGATGAATGCTTAGATACTTGTCATTACTGAGATACTTTTATGTTATACTCCCTTCTTTCAGAAATGTTTTTAGATTTTTTAATTGAGTAAAATATTTTTATATTTTCTTCAGCATGAGATAACTGGGAGATTGTACATTAATTGTCTAATCCTTGTAACATATTATTTGATGTTTCAGATTGGTTTGCAGGCATTTGATAGTGATACTGCTGATATGGCTTTTGCCTCACACGAACCAAGGGAATATGGCCAGGGATCACCTACTGAGTGGCTACACATTCATGTTGGCAGTGGCTATGAAGAACACAATGCTGGATATCTTAATCGATTGGCAATGAGGGCATCAACCCAAATCCTTCCTCAGAACAACATGTTTCCATCATCTTAGCCTAGTCTTCTGCTTTTAGTTTGTAACTTGTATCAAGTATGGAGCTCTGATGCTGTTTATATAATTCAAGTTTCTTTAGAAAACCCAACAGTCTCCATTCTTTTAATCACATCCCAAGAATTTTATGTTCTTCAACTTAATGGTAAAAGTAAGCATTGCCTATCCATGAACTGTACTCCTATCTTCATTGTTTTTAAAACCAGACCAGCCTGTAGAAGGGTGAAAACCAATAACAAGTTTCTTACCTTTTTCTGAATATTCCTACATTTTAGCCCTTGAAGTTTCCTTCCATTGTATGACTCTAGAATTTCTAAACTTCTGTATGTAAGTTTTAAGAGTCCCACATTGGATAATAGACTCCACATTTAGGCTGGGCTTGGATGAGGGGTAAATTTGCAGGGGTTTACCCTTACGAATATCCTTTGCTGAAAAAGGTTTTCAAATGTGAGATTGGAGTGGTAAAATCTAGACTTTTTACTCTTACCATTTTGCTACCAAACAGCCTCATTACCCTCCATTACCCGTGAAATAGAGTCCACATTTAGTGAACTTGCTTTGATTGATTAAGAGAGCATGCACCAGGTTAGCTTTGGACAGAAATTTGTGAGTAAGATTAAGACTCAACAGAGAACAACATGAGAAGGTGGTCTATGATAATTTCACTCCATCTTACTATTGTATCTCTAATTTTTAAACATTGATCCCTTGTCAAATGCCATGTATCATTGGTACAGGACTGTAATACAGTCTGAAATAATTCATGGATTTAAAAAATGCCCTACCGATAAATTGGCGGTACGTCCCTCTCTCTATCTTACTTTTTTTTTGAAAAAATACAGAAAATAAAGAAAAAAGATAAAAAAAATGAAAAACCTACGGTGAGAATAATTTTTTGAAAATAACGGTCACTTTTATGAAGTTTTAGATCATTGATACTATGCGAAAAGATTATTTTTTAATCAAAATATGTTTAAAATAAGTTTTCATTTTTCTATTTTCTTTTACTTTCCTATCTTTTTCAAAAATGATTTTTTACTAGAGATACTCTTAATATCAAGTCTCAATAAAAATAAAAATAAAAAGATAATCATCAATAGAATTATTAAAAATAGAGGTATGTGTTAACTTAAAAGAGTTGAAGTGTTAATCAGGAATACACCTTCTTTTATTCGATTTTCATTCCATCTTAAAGGGTTACTTTTCGTAAAGTTACCCGGTGTACGTGGTGGAGACTTGCACATGTCCTGAGGTTTAACAGGATAATCTAATCGGCCTAAACACCTTAATTATAAAAGGAAAAAGAAGTGTGATGTATTAAAACTCCTTTGTTTCAACTTTCAAGTGAAATTGAACACATATCTTTTTCCATACTCTCAACTGTTGATTCCAAATTGATAATAAGTTCCAATGGTCCCTCATCTTTTTTCTTGGTTCCCCTAAAGAGGGCCCATATGATTTACAGATATCTTTATTTGATTGAATCAGGATTCAAGATTTATCTGAACTGGCTTCCTCTGGCAGTGACCCATTATTAATAATCTTACTACCTATTAGATGGATATGATGAGTAACCTTCTTTTTCATAATTATTATTATTATTTTTTAAATTTACGTGTGGGAAATCACAGGAAACCCAACGTAAAATCCTCACGGGTGATACCCACGGTCAGATGTTTCTTTCATTGTTTACATTTTTTTTTTCAAATTTTTCAGATATTTATTAAATTAGTTATAAAGCTTATTTAAAATCCAATTTCTTGATAAATAAATACTTCATCTTAGGTTGGATCCCTTTCAAATTTAATAAAAAAATCTCAATTTGAGGTGGATTAAATCCAACCCAACCTCATCCAATCCCATCTAACTTGAACCAATAAATGAAGGAGACAAGTTAGTGAGACTCTTCAGTAAGTTTTTCAGTGAAATAGCATATACATTGTACATAGTCGAGTATATAGATGGATAATTAGGTAAACAAGAAATACTAAAAGTTTTCTACCATCCAACCTATGTAATTTTTAATTTTAAAATCAAGTGAGAGGATGATAATAAGTGAATGGAATTTCATACATATCGAATAGAGTAATAACTCTATTGAAAGTCAAGTCGCTCTTTAAAAATAGAGTGAGAAGAAAAACTCATTCCCATTTTCACTATTACTTTAAACTCTTTCTTTAGAAATGGAGAACTTGGCTGCATTTGGATAGGCGGTAATGGGGGTAACTCCCTCCGTTACCCTTGTTTATTAACTTTTTATTCTTCTTTTTCCACTTTTGAAAATCCTTTTCAAACAAAGGGTATTCATAATACGGAGAGTAATCTCTGGTCAAGGATAATCCGGGATAATTTTTATAAAATTTATCCCTCATCCAAATTAGCAGTCAAAAAAATGTCCAAGATATCTCATATCAGCCGTAGAGGTGAGATCTCGTTGATATCGGCGGATACAACCGAGATTTGTAAAAAAAAAAAAAATATAAAAAAACATCGCTCGATATAGCGAGGTATCGGCCGAAAAACGGTGGACTTGAGATCTCAGTCGAGATGCTGAGATCTCGGGTCCACCGTCCAAATGGAGCCGAGTCTTTGATATGATTTTCATAAAGGTTTTTTTTATAAATACGATTTAATGAAAAAATATAACAAAATTAATTTACATATCTGAAATTTAAAATTTTAAAATATATTATCTTTATTTAAAAGGGAAAATAAAGAATCGACTTTTACTCTTCTCCATCTAACATTTCTTGATTTTTCAAGTCAGAAGGTGAGATCCTGCCCATCCTTAATTATTGATGGAGGCAAATCACTGTTTTAGGTGGGCTACCTGCAGCCTACGGCTTGACCCCAAGAAGATTGAATGGTCAAAAACTCAAGACCAATCTTGTCTTGTGCATTTAGTGCTCTTCCATGATTTGTATAAAGAGATGTGGCCCACCTCATTTGTTTCTACACAACATCATTTCTTATCATATCTTGATGTGACAGTTTTCACTTTGTCTGCAGGACCACCCAATTACCTGTGCTTGACCCTTCCTTTTGCAAAGATCTGACCATTTCAAACCTAACCGGTTCGACCACAGGTGAGGCCCTTTACTTTTCTAACAGTATGAAATAAATATTTTTTGCTAAAAATACAGAAACAAAGTTTTCCCTCTTTTTATTAGTTCATTTTTTTTATGTAAAAATAGAAAAACATATGAGAAAAAGAAGATTTTTTTATTCAATAAGATAACAACTTATTCACTTTCAATAAAAATCAAGATTTTTAAAATTATAAGACTAGATTTTATAATACCTGTTGAATGAGATGAATTATATTTCAATACATGTTTTTTTAAAAAAAAAAAATTAAGAAAATAATTAAAAAATCATCATTATTAATCAATATCTCATCTATTTAGAGTTGTCTTTATGAGATCTTCTTCTTTTCGACTCATCTTTAGCTCGGGTTCCAATTCACGCTAGGCTTTCAAACTCAACAGCACTATTGAGGCTTTCTTGTTAATTTGGAATCAAGGGTGGGGTTCAGATTGGTTGGGGATTCAGTTGTTGAAATGATTTTTGAGTTTGGTCCACTGAAGTAGCAAATGGTTGGTCTTTTGGGTCCACAATGAGTTAAGTGAGTTTCGGCCCAAACTAATGCAAATGGGCCTATAAATGAGTACAATTGAGTTTAATGGATTGTATTTAGGTCTCCGCCTTCCTCCATCCATCGAACCATAGATTCTAAAAAGTCAATTCCTCGATTTTACTAATCGAATTATCATTAGATTCATTGAATCTGAGATGTCTGCGTCATATCTCAAATCATATTCTCTTAATTTGTCATATATCGAATCTATCTTTAATCCTTGTTTAATTAGCTTTTTAATAACATGTGTATATCTACTACATATTAGAAGTGAAATTCATGTCAGGGATATACAAAATTACTCACAAGCTTTAATAATCAGATAAATTTGAAAAGAGTTAATCTTAATATTTATTTATTTTTGCTTTAGTTGTGCTTGGGGCACAACTCCAATCCATACACCACAACAACAAATACACTAAAAAATTTCCAAACTTTAGTGTTTGTACTTTAATGCTAAATCATAGAGAGAGATATTTCTAGTTTCACCATTTTGATAAAATTGGATCGTAGCCTTGGATAGACTGTCAGATTCACTGACAAAGGTAAAATAGTGCCTGAAACTATTTGGATTGATTATTACCTAAATTCAAGGCAGTTGTTCATGTGATAAATTGGAGGAAATTTTAATGCAATTTGACCATTTTAATGTTACTGATGATTAATTAATCTGATTATGATGATTAGTAGATTTTAAATATATATATTTTTTAAATTTACGTATGAAAAATCGTGGAAAACTGAAATGAAGTCCTATGTACCGTCTTTAGGGCACACCGAATGAGACCATGGGAGCTCGAACTCGGTACCTTCCACTTTCTGAAACAGAAAATTATCAATTTAGCTACACCATTTGGACAATTTTATAATATAATTATACTCTAGCATATTAAAATGAATTGACACGTAAAGAACGCATTTAAATGAGTAGAAAGTTTTTTTTTTTGTTTTTTTAATTTATCTGTATAAAACTACAGAATACCTAATATAAAATTCTCATGGGTAGAGACTCTTTAGTCTAAATAAGAGAAAACATTTTTCATATTATTTATAATTTTTTAAGAATTTTTTGTATTTTAAATTAAATTTATATATCATTAAATTTAAATTTTTAATTTAAATTTATCTATCATTATACGAACATAGCATGTCCCTCAACTGATCATAATGGAAGAAAGTATTTTCAGTTAAGAGTTGAGGCAAATTAATGCCATGATTTTGGTAATCTATAGTTGTCAATAACTAGATTTCTTTAATTATAATTAAATGCAATTAATTAAAATAATTATTGTGAAGTTCATGATAATGATTGAGGAGCTACTTGATACGAAGGTAATGAAGAAAAAAAATCCAACTAATTGAGGTAGACCTCTGAGCTGAAATATTTGTACTAATTTTCTTCTATATTCATTATCATCTTATAAATTAAATTTATATTTAAATTTGTTATTAAGTTAAAATCAAATTCTATCCATAATTACTACTTTTCGATATTTTAAATTTATGATTGAAATAGTTTTTCTCGAATTAAATAAAATTTATCATGAACAAATCTATTAAACGCGGCCTCATTTTAGGCTCCAAAATCGAAATAGACAACTTAGTAGGTTTCTGTCCATTGATGGCGCGACAAATGGCCCACCGAGAAAACGAAGGGTGGAGATCACGAGATCAACTGTACCACGTGGTTCATAATTATGTGCACGTGAAAGCACCGAGAAGCTTGCAAAAATCTTGGGATTTGTACTGTGTACGACGAAAACGCTAGGACGACGACTAGGACGTCAGACGACGACTCAAAACTTAAAAAAATGCTATAATGTGCTGAAAATTTATTTTTATAATAACTCTAATAAATAAAATATTATGCTAAATTTGAAGGTTTTTGTTTATTTAGAATTTTATATTTTCATGTTTAACTATCTATTTTATACTACTGTATCAATTAAAAAAGACCTTCTAATAAATTAATTTTATTATTAATATTTTAATGGACTTTATTTTCTAAAATTAAATGGATAAAGATGTTTAAATGAAATTTATTTTATAATATATCAATCATTCTACTTTATTTTTCTAAAATTAGTATCTCCAATAAAATGATATATTATTGAAATTAAAATTAAGTCATGAAAACTTGTAATTGAGTTAAGTTGAATTAGTGTTTTCAAAACCAAAATTCTATGAATGTTGCTTAATACTTACTAAATTCTTTATATACTCACACATGGGATGGCATTTAAAGTCTGAAAATTTAAATTTGAGTCAAAGGTTTTAAAATTTTATATATTTATTTTATGATTACATTTTTAATCGAGCTAATGGTTAACGAAGAATCAATTATTGTTGAAGTTCTACTTATAAAAATAAATATCTAAAAAATTATATAATTTGTTTGTCTGACCCACCGAATCTGTTGATTGATCAAATTTGATAATTAGTTGAGTTCTAATCACGATCTTAATTTAAAAGCTATTTGAATAAACAATCAATTTATTTTATTTTAAGTGACTTTGAGTAGATTTTTAAATCAACTTGACAAAAATAGAGTTGCACTTTTCTTTTAGCCCATTGGTCTTTGGCATTGGGTTTGTTCCCTCGTGTCTTCGAAGGTTTGAATCGATTCTTGACGATATCACTTGAATAATCTGAATCGACTACGTGGATTTAGTGGTACAACTCTAAAGAGATCAGTACTATTCAATATAATACCTCATGGATACTCTTCCTTAAAAAAAGGATTCCACTTTTGTTAATAAAAGAATTGATATTATTGCAATTTACAATTCAAAAGATATAAAATATTTTCACATTTTTTACTAACACAAGGACCTCATGCAAGGCCTATTCTACAATAAATTCATATAGTTAAAATCATTATTTTTTATTTTAAATTTAGTCTCAATTTTTTATGATGTTTATTAAATACACTTTCACAGTTGAATTAATCATAATAAATAAAAATATTTATTTAATAAAATTTCAATTTTAAAAATACTTTTTTTTTTTTATTATAAATTTTCAAATAAAGAAGCGGATTGGAGACAGTCCCCAACGGCTGCCCTCCTACCAGTCTACCGCTACTCTCAATAGATATCACACGTTCCCTCCCCACGTGCGTACATTTCGCGCGTACTCGCTAAGCACAATTCCTGATACGACACAAACTCCTTTACTTTCCTATTGTGTGTGGGACCCACTCAATAGGTAATTCCAACCGCTCCTTTAATAGAAGCCTAGAAGAAGGCGCCTAGAAGAAATATCTAAATATAAGCAAAGTAAGAGACTTTAGGGTTGCAGAACAAGTCAATATCGGTTGCCTATTGTAATATGTATTAATATAATTTTTCTATATTTATATATAAACCAAAATTTTAATAAAATGCTTAAGTAAATAGTATATTGGTAAGTCGGGCTTAAATTAATACTCCCGTCCTAAAATACTTGTCTGCATTTTGGAAATTTTTCCAAATTACTTATCTTATTCATTTATTTTCACATTAAATCAAAGCTTTAATATTTTCGATGAGCTCCAAATCACGTTCTAACACGGTGAGACGGGAAGAAAACCTTCTTTTACAAGTTTTGTAATTATTTTCATATCCGACTCTCATCACCTCAATCATGCATTGATGTATAGTTACGAAAATATTATTAAGCTTTTGTGAATGAACTCGATCGACAATATCTATACAACGAGACATCGTTTAGATATCATTTTTTTTTTCTTCAGATTTGTATTGACTCAGAGAATCTATTAATAGCCTTTTGGCACTCTCCGCGTGAAAACGATGTTTAAGAAATAAAAAATCTTGAAATGGGACAAGTATTTTAGGAAAAAGAGAGTATAAATTATAAATTTAACACGTAAGGTCATAAAATATCATAGTAAAAGATGGAGACTAAAACTAGTCATTAATCATATGATCAAAACGTATGAAAATCAATAATTATTTAAGTAATTATTTTCACTTATTTTTTAATATATTTATATTTCTAAATTTAAAATGTTAAAAACCATTTATGCCCATATATTATTATATATTAGAACAATAATCTCTATTATCATTTTAAAGTAACAAAAATGTGTCACTTTATTATTTTCTAATTCTTATAGAGCCTGTTTACAGAAATTTATAACTTTGCACACCCCTAATTTTAATTGGAATTAACTCATTCAAATGATAGTTTTATTAAATTAAAAATTTTAAAAAATAATTTTTATCAACAGTTTAAATTTCACAATGAAATGATGACTTAAACAATGTTAATTATCAACTGGAACTTTATTATAATAACTTTGTGACGTGACTTTACAATTTAATAAATTTAATTTAATTATATAAATTTAAATTTTACAACATTAAAACTATGACAACTCAATTAAATAATTTTTTCATAAACTTTATACTCAAACAAAGGTTTTTATCATATCTAGTGTTATCTCATTTGATGAGGCTATTATTTGAACAAGGGATTTAAATATCGGATATCGATCGAGAAATTTTAATTTTAATTTTTTTTAAATCATCTTTATTAATCGATATATATTAGATATCGACCGATATTTCAAATCTCAGCTAATATATATCGTATCGGTTAAGATTTAATTGTTTAATTTTAAACAATACTGTTAGTGAACAAGGCCACCAATACAAATTATAAGGTAAATTATTGTTATAACTATTTTTAATAAAAATAAAAATTTAGCATTAAATTTATTATAAGAAAAATGATTGATAGGATGTCACCTTAAATTATGATTGATTTCGATAAATATTAATTTTGATTATTTACTAATTTAAGCAGCCTCTTTGTCGGCATAGGCCGATTGACATACGGAAAGAAACCATTCTCCCTGCAGTCGACGTCACACGCTCTACACGAACACTGAAACGGCTACGTGTCAGTGTGACAGCCCCTGGGGCCCCACCCCGACGGGGATTGAGTGAAGAAGATGCCGTACGCGGGTAAGCACCACCGGCCACCAACAACTGCCGTTATTTTGACTTTCTCGGAACTTGATCTCGTCCATTTTCCCTGCGCGGCCCACTACCAAAATCACTGCAGAATTGTCTTCTAACACTTTCTCAACTCTCTTCTTTTTCGCTGTGGAAGATCAACATCAGAAGAACAAGTGACGAAGGAGAAGAAGGAACAAGGAGACGAATGAGAAGCAGAGAGGGATGGGGATTTAGAAAATTTCAGGCCTCCTGACTCTAGAATTTCCAGGGATGGGAGGTTGCGTTTCGTTGCCGGCTCGGTGCGGGGGCCGGCGATCCGGACGTACCGGTTCCAACCGGAAACGGAGGCGGAGAAGAACCATACAGAGGCGGGTTTCGTCGAAGCGAACTGGAGAACCGCTCGAGCCGGGCTTTTGCGATCGGTCCGCCGCCAATCTCGCCTTCCATGGTCAGATTCCGTCTACCTCTTTTAGCCTTTCGAATTTCTTTTGCTTTGAATTTTATACTGAAGATCTCTGTTTTGATAAAAAAAGGTGAAAAGTTTGGATTTTTTTTTTTTACTGTTTTGATTATGGTCAATTTTTTTTTTAATGAATGCTGGTGGATTTTTTGTAGGATATGGAATTAGTTAATTAGAAGAATTAGAAACCTTTGGGATGTGAAGAAATGAGCGAGAAGGTCGATTCTGAGAATTTGGGTTAATTTGATTTGGTTTTGCAGAATGGGTTTTGACCGAATAGCGCCGGCACGTAGTAAACACAATCCAAGGTGGGATTTTGAGTGTTACAATGAGATGGATTTGGTCTGCAGTCTGTTGACTGAATCGCTTAGGGGGTCGCATTGTTGTATTCTGTTGGAATTAGTGGATTTGATGTCTGATTTATGTTCATCAAGTTGTTTGGCAGCCACATTGCGGTAATTTTCGTTCTTTTCAGTGCTTCTCATAGGTCCGGTTGGTATTTCAATTTAATTATCGAAGTTTCGGTGTCGAATAGTATAGAAAGGTCTAATTTGACCGAGTAAAAGTGGAGAGGGGCGAGGGGAGGAGTTGGGTGGAGAGGATAAATTACTGACAGTAACTTAATATAGCATCAGAGAGTTGGGTCAGTCCTGAAATGGTTGCTTGATGCAATGTGGGAGGAATGGTGGGAGGGATGGAGACAATTTGAGGTATGTTGTATGTTGATCAAATTGTTCAGCAGCCACATTGCTGTATTTCGTACTTTTCAGTGCTGCACATAAGCTCAGTCGGTTTTTAAATCTAATTATCAAAGATTCGGTGTCAAGAAGTATGAAACATACTTATTTGTTCAGGAAACTAGATGTGTTATTTGTTATTATTAGCTCTCTCTCTCTCTCTCTCTCAGGAGGGGGGTGGGGGTGGAGGTGGAGGAGGAGAGGGAGAAGGGAATATGATTAAATTTTGATGACCTGTGGATGACGGGGGAAAGGATAATTTCCCAAGAGCTAAGTAGAGCATCAGTGCATTTTGGTCGGTCTTGAAATATTGCTCAATGCAACGTGGGAGGGATGGAGAAGAATTGTGAGGGGCATCCAAAACAGATCCCTGCGAGGTCTATAATGGTAAGTTGAAGTGGGAGGTATGGTGTATTTGTTCCCTAGAACTTGGCCAAATAAATGAAGGGTGTTGGGTCAAACATTTTGAAGGAAAGGGACTTGTTGGATTTGTTAACCTGATTTTCTTTATAGGCCTATTGCAATTCTTCAATGCTTTTGTCATCTAGTTGTTCAAACATTGGTGTACTTTGGCATGCTACACTAACTGATGTTGAGTGACAATGACTGTTTGGGAAGATTGGATTTTGCTTAATTATCCTTTTCTTCTGCTTGTTTGTTACTTCAATTCCATCTCAATCCAAGCATACACTTTAACAAGGGTTAATTTATCATTGATCAAAAGGTGAATTGGAAGAAACGTGATGAGGACATGCCTTGATAGTTGCCAGTGTAAAACAAGGCGACGAGGCTTCTGCTCCTCATATTAGAAGTTTACATGGAGACCCATCAAATTTGCTTTTGCTTGGATTTTTCCAATGGCAGTTCTGATATTCTTGAATTTTGTTCAATGGGCTGTGGTTTACCAATTAGTGTTCGCATTACCGCTTCACTTATGTTTTCTTTCGAAGAGAAGACATGCTTTTTTTAATGGCTTTGTTATTTATGTTTTGAAATGCTAATCTATATGAATATGCTTGGTTTTCTTTGTGTAAGTGGGGAAGGGAGTGGAACTTATGATTTATTGTCATCATAACAATTGTCCCATTTATCTGTGATTATCTTTTTAAGTTGTATGCTTCTATTTATCCTATCAAAGATCATAGGACAGTATGTGGAACTTATGATCCTCAGAAGTAATTGCATTACCAGGGGATATCACCACTTCAACTGAAAAATACCATGAAATCTTGAATCTAGATTTCGGATATAGAAAGTTAGAAAGTTGGTCATTTGATTGTTTGTTTTTGCATCTTGGTTCTTTCTCCATACAAATAGTTAAGCTCCTTTTGTGCTTCATTTTATGAATAAATTGAGTGTTATGTAAATTTGTTGCATGGTAGTTTTCTCTTGAAGGAGCCCAGTTCCAATTGAATTCTTTATAATGTTAATGTTAAGCCATGATGATAATCCCTCTCATGTCAAAATTTACATTCAGGTTGAAAGAACGAGGTTGTACTAGACTTTAGATGTTGTTTGAGAGAATCTTTCTTCAATCTGATTCAATTTGTAGCTGCATTTTTTTTTCTAGAACTTCTAGTTGTAGTGATTTATTTGTGTTTTTTTCCATCTGTCTTTTGCTTTCATCTGTAAGTGGACTATTTGATATACTCTGCAGGAAGTACTGAGGAAGCATGGTTTGATAGTGTTTCAATATTTGAATCTGATCGCGAGGATGATTTCCACAGTGTTCAGGAAGGTACCTTTTAGTTCAGCTAAAAAATTACAGCGTCAAAATTCTTGACAAGCAGATCTCCAAGTAGTTGAACCATGTGTGAATTTTCCAAATTCTGCAGACATATTATCATTAAATGGCCGTGCATCCATATCCAGCATTTCATCTCTGAGAGATTCTTGCCATGAAGATATTGGTGGCAATGCTCCATTGATACCCACCACTGACCCACGACAGAAACTGGAGAGATTGCCAACAGGGAATTTAGCGAGTGAACATGCCAGTGAGTCTGCTACCATTGCAAATTCCCTGGTCCTGCATACAAGTGAAGTTGATCTGCAATCTGACGGCACTTTAAACCCCGTGAAACCTCCTGTGTACCTTGATGAAATCTCGAGTGTGTCTGCAGATGAAGGAGGAGGGGGAATACTGGACAATTGCGGAATTCTTCCAAATGCCTGTTTGCCATGTCTTGCTCCTACCATGCCATCAATTGACAAGAGAAGATCTCTAAGCCCTGGTCCACCAAACACAAGAAAAAAGGCTGCCTTGAAACTTTCCTTCAAATGGAAGTCCATGGATGGACATGCAAATCCTACATTATGTAAGTTTTGCCACCTCTAACGTTTGACTGCTACCTTTATCCAATCATAGATTAGACCTGTTGTGTTGGAATCATTTCTGATAAAAAAAACTGTGTCAAATTGTTTTGCTAACCTTTGATTTTATGAGGAAACTGCAATATGTAAGGACTAATGCACTTCAGCTACTTGGTTCCTGAAATGATATTTCCTTTGTCCTCTGATTTACTTGTATAATCTGACATGGTGTAAATTATCGTAATTTTCAAACCTGAATTTCCAAATGATAATTCCTCTCCTCATCTTAAATCATGGTTCAAGCTTATATTAGTATGCACGCCTTTTGAGGCTTTTTATTGTCTCATATTCTGAATTGCTGAAGTTGTTAGTAGACCTTGAAAATATTTTTTTCCACTTTTCAATGCAATGAATTTATTGTACTAAATTCAATCAGGAGAGATTATGTTAGAATGAAGGCAGTTTTCTTAAGATTTAATTTTTACATATTGACGTCTGATTGGATGACCACACATTTTTATCTTGGTCTCTTATGCCTGATATGTTCATCAATAGTTGAAGCACATGAGTGTCCTGTTTCAAAAAAATTGCACAACCAGAGGTTCAGATAGAAATTTATATTGCACAATAGGTAATGAGCCCAATTTATCTTCATCAAAAGGTGTAAAATCGTCATATTGTCGCCATTACCATCATCATCGTTGAAGATGTATCCCATCTATTTGGGGCTGCCTTTGTGAGATCCACTTCTCCATCATATCTCTTCTCAGGGCCAAGCTACTACTTCCCATGACCTAATTTGTCTCCTCTTCTCCTAGCACCTTGAACTAGCAAGCCTTTATCTTTTGAAACTGTATTCTGTAATATGAATCACATGGTAAGGATCCAATAACTATGTTTTAATATCTTTACATGCAAAACACATGTAAGTAATTGCATTTGCATTAAATTCCAGAGTCGAGATTTTAAGTTGATCAGTTAAAAAAAGTTGTAATAAGTGATTATTTAGATTGTTAAACTTATAATGTTTGTATATCAAGAGGGGCTGACCTTTAATAAAGATGAAATTGGAAAGGAAGTAAAAGAGAAGTGATAGAACCAACCATCACTTGGATCAACTTGGTAGGCCTTTGGCTGACACTAGGTTTCTCACCCAACATGATTGCTGCATTCCCTAAACGAGGGCTCACACCTTAAAGAGTTTTTTTCCAGATTATAAAGCCATCTCATTTGACCATCTCTACCAGGTCTTTTCCTAAATCAGCACTAGGCACTTGTAATGTTTACAAGACTCAACAACTGGACGAAAAAGATTCCTAATGCTAATTTCAGATACAGTTATAATAATTGGAATTACAAAATAAAAGAGAAACTGATAACATTGGAAATAGTTGCTTCTCCTGTATATGGCCCAACTGGGCTCACATGATTTGGTGGGCCCTCTTTGCTTCTGTCACAAATGCTGAAATGCTATGCATCAATGTGCATTATGCTGATTTTGGGATAGCACCATACTTCGCGTTTATAAATATTTTCACATACATCATAATGATCTTTTGGCATAACCTAAGTTCATTGATGTGTTGGTAGTACTTCTATTTTTTATCATGGACATGGTTTGGATACATATTAAGAATGTAACTGTGTTTTAGCTTATCTTGTATTTAATTTCCTGTTTCAGTTTCTACACTAAATATTGTTGAAAGACCAATAGCAGGCTCCCAAGTTCCATTAAGCCCAATTGAGAAGAAAATACTCAATTGCTGGTCACCTATTGAACCTAGTATATTTAAAGTTCGAGGAGAAAATTATTTAAGGTATGACAGTTATCCAGTTGGTTTGTGTTTACTGTCTGTTCTCTGTCGAATTTGTTAAACCATGTTGGTATCATTTTAATCTTTGCACCTTGTGTTAGTTTTCATGATATCTTTTGTAGCCTAAAGTGATTGTTTGGTCTTTTGTATGGCAGGGATAAAAAGAAAGAATCTGCTTCAAATTATGCTGCATATTATCCATTTGGTGTTGATGTTTTCTTGTGTCAGCAAAAAATTGATCACATTGCTCGGTTTGTGGAACTCCCAAAAATTGATTCGTCTGGAAAGTTACCGCCCCTCCTTGTAGTAAATGTTCAGGTATTTTTTATAATTTTCTTTTTAGATTTAAATTGCTCAGAAGGTTGAGTTCTTGCTTGTTTGTCCTTTTTGCTATGTAATGAGATCGTATGAAGTAAAACCCTTTCTCCTATAAAACAGAAGATAGCACCCAAATCGACATTGTTGATTAAATTTTGATTTGTAGCTGCAAAGTATGGATGGATTTTTTGTAGATGATCTTTCAGATAGAGCTGTATTCAACCAGATCACATTCTGATGTGGTCTAACAAGAAAAGATGGTACATTTATAACGTCAATGAAACTAACTATATATATTTTTTTTGAAAGGTAACACTATATATATTAAATAAAAATATTACAATAAGGTCTGGCTAGGAAAGCCACCCAAACAAACAAGTGCAATTAACAAAAACTTGTTGATAGTTTCCATTGATAAAGTTTCTCCCTGGCGAGCCATATCATCTGCAGCAGAGTTAGTTGACCAATGAGCCTAGACAATCTGAAATCCATGAATAGAAATTGACTCCCGAATCTTCTCAATTTTATCCAATAAAGTCCATGGCCACTGAGAGCCTAATGCCCACCACACAACAACCTTAGAGTCCCCTTCAACAATACTCCCATTAACCCCTAATTTTTCCAACTCTTGAATGCCTCTCCATAATGCAAATAATTCCACGTCGATTACAGATCCATTTGGAATTGGTCCTGCAAAAGACAATACTGTAGACCCCGAACCATTTCTGATGACCCCACCATAACCGGCTAGACCAAACTCACGCATACAACTCCAGTGGAAATTAAGTTTTAGAAACCCAGCTGCCGGAGGAGACTAAGGAATTGTAGGTCTAACCACTAGATGCTGCAATACAAAATCAACTGATGCCCAATCTCTACACAAATTGGAAACAGAAATGCCCCTAAACTTTGATGAACCAACCATCCACCAAGGCACCCGAAGTTTAATAACATCCAAGATATGCGATAATGCTCCTTTTCCTTGAAAACTTCGCTTATCTCGTTCAAACCAAATATATCACACAATACTCAATACTGTTGTATTCCAAAGAGTACGGCGAAAAGAACTACCTGACATCACCACCTCTTCGCCAAACAAGTCGGACCACGATCCAGGCAAGCAAAAAGCGATACCCAATAAATGAAAAAAGTGGACCCAGATTTGATGAGACACCTTACAGTGAAGCAAAAGATGATTCATAGATTTAGCATCCGATAAGCATAAAGGGCAAGCGTTTACAATGAACATCTTCCGAAGGTGCATATTATCAATTGTTAGCATTTTTTGCAATCCTGCAAGTCAACCAAACACCTTTTACTAAATATTGTAATTAGATTTATGGAGAAGTGGCGTCTTGGAGCTTTTTTTTTCTTGGCTTGTTATATAGTATCTTTGAGCCTAGGCATGTGGAGTGCTTTTTCTTTTTTCTTCGGCTTGTCAGACCTCTAATCTGTTGCACCTCACTGCCAATAATAAGCCTTACCTCCGAGAATGCAGTTGGGCGACCCTTAGCCTTCAACGGGGTGATATTCAAATAGCCAATGATAATGCAAATTAACAATGGTCTACTACAAGAAAAAGGCAGTTAATGAATAGGTAACACTTGAGGGATGAAAAGTATCTTCTAGTTTGCTTTATTTGTCATTGTTGGCTCCCCTAAAAAGTCTGGTTTATTTTTTGCACAAGTTTGGTACGTTATGTTGCAAGACCTCTTAAGTATGTTCTCACTCAACATCTGAATCCCTCAAGTCTAGTAAATGATAAATCCTAAAAAGTAAAAATTAGAGATAAGAAAGAGATTACCATTGAAGTCCAGAGGATACTATATGTATATCCTCATTCATGAAGAAGCATATAATTTACCATACGTAGAATAGCTCACCAAGTTGATCATGCCTTTCTGCCTCAGTATGGAAGTCTATTTTCTTCAGAACTGATTCATTATTAGTTTAGATATTGTTCTAAATGGGCAGAAATGCTCTTGGAATATTTATTTATTTTTAACTTTTGTGTGAGAGATTGAACTCTGACATTATTTAGATGAAATTGTTTCTTTTTGTGACACCCTTGTGCCTTTTGCAGGTTCCTTTGTACCCTGCAACACTCTTTCAGAGTGAAATTGATGGGGAGGGGATGAGCTTTGTTTTGTACTTTAGGCTCTCTGAAAGTTACTTAAAAGAACTTCCACTTCATTTTCTAGATGGTATCAAAGTAAGTCTATTGCAGTTTTACATTTCTTGGTCTTTTTCTTTTTTGAAATGGTGATAAATTATTTTTCTCCATTCTTATTTGAATGACATATGTTAATGTATCACCTTATCTCTATGTATTTTCTGAAGTAAATGGCTTTTGCCTCTCTCTTTTGCTTCTTTTCTACCATGCATTTACTTTTTCTACTACATATTCAGAAGTTTGGATCCATATTTGTTATGAAACAGAAATTAATTGATGATGAGGTAGAGAAGGTTAAAGGTTTTCCCATAGATACAGTCGTACCCTTCCGTGAAAGGGTAAAGATATTAGGTCGTGTGGCAAATATAGATGATCTTCATTTAAGTGCAACTGAGAGAAAGCTTATGCATGCTTACAATGAAAAGCCAGTTCTTTCTCGTCCTCAGCATGAATTCTACTCGGTATGTTTATTCTTTACTTCTTTTTTCCTGCTATGTTGCAATTTATTTGAATACGGCCCTCTCTAATTTAATGAAATGTACGTGCTTTGAATTAAGTTTTACAAAACAAAATCTTAGTGGCATATAAGTCATCATTGTAATGATCTTATCCAATGAGCTCATCTTTCAAATAATTTCATCTTCATTATGTATTTATTGCCTTGGTATTTCTTTATAACATTTTGTTCATTGTTAGTTGCCTAGGGTTTATCTTAAAGGCGCATACTATAATTTTGTTCTAGACAGCGTGCATAGTAGAAAAATAATGAACCTTGGCTGAGCATCCTTTCTAAGCAAGCATATCTTTTATGACTTTCTCCATGTTATTATGAGATGACATTTGACTTGAACCTAAGCTAAAATTTTTGATACAGCAGTGAACTAGACAGGTGATCGCTGATTTGAGCTAGGACCTAGAACAGCTAGAGCATGTCGCTTAGGACATTAGTATTGAGTTTCATTTTTTCATGTTCCATATTTTTTGCCCAAACTTGAAATGGAGTTATATACCATGTTTTGAAAGGATTTACTTGTGTAGTGGACCAGTGATTTATAATCTCAAGGCCATGCTATTTTCTTTTTGGTGTTAAAGCTTTTTGCTTGATTTTTTTCCTTTTCATCTTTTTTGCTATTACAGCATCAGCAAGAGGTACCTATAATATGTTTAACTATGTCTTAGATATTGGGGAGGATTGGTATATCTGGTCTCCTTAATTTGTGTGACATCCATGTTGTCAGAATCTCAGATTCTACTCTCTGTCCAATGTATATCTGTTCTTATTTTCCCATATAGATGTTATAATTGATATCATCTTAACTGTCAGAGCTATTTACGTCTATCTGGTATTGGCACTAAGCTGATACTATGTCTTAACTTGTGAGGTCTGGACTAGTTTTATTTTACAAAAAGGGCATCCACATATCCTGAGATTTCATCCTGTGTATGTCTAGAATGCAAATATTTGTAACATCAATGTTGGACTAATCTGATAAATAAACAGAAAATAATGAGTTGTGAACTGTTTGGGCCTATTAACATATCCGACAACTCGCTGATGTGCATTTCTACAGGGAGAAAACTATTTTGAGATTGATTTGGATATGCATAGATTCAGTTACATCTCGCGAAAAGGGTTAGAAGTATTTCAAAAGAGACTGAAGTTCTGCATCTTGGATGTGGGCTTGACAATTCAGGTATGCATTTTATAATTTTATTTTCATATATTATTTGTTCTCAAGACTTGGAGTGAGTTGCAAGAAAGAACAGACTAGAATCCTAGATCATAGCCATTGTTAGAGGGGAAAAGTTTTTACTTAGGAAGCTATAACCACAAATGGATTTGACAAGGCCTTGATCAGATGATAAGATGGGTTTTTTTTTTTTTTAAATTGACGACTGATCAAGTTTAACTCTTGATTCCCACTCCACCCCATCCCACCGGAACCACTCCCCTTAGACTTACCCTATGTGTGGGGATTGGAAGACTTACATATGCCCTAAAGATTAGTCGGGTGAGATGCCTGGACGGACACTTTGGTCATAAAAAAAAAAAAAAAGGGGTTAAACTACTTGAACTAGCAATATAATGTCAACAAAATCACCTTAATTGAATGGCTACATAAGGTGGGTCAAGTTACAATTATAGCCCAATCAGTTGGACTTGATCATCTCTCTCTCTCTCTCTCTTAATTAAGAATTCTATGCAGCACAATTGATTTCTTTTCTGGCAAAGTTATGTTTAATAAATCCATGGTTTGAAATTGAATGAAAGAATGTTAATTTTTAATTGGTACAGGGAAACAAACCAGAAGAATTGCCAGAGCAGGTTTTATGTTGCGTGAGATTGAATGAGATCGACCACACCAGTTACCCTCGGTTAGCAATGACCTGTGCTGGACTCGAAACATATTGAACTCATCAGAGGCTCAGCCCTTGTAATATTTACTTCAATTTCAATCAATAAAAGTGCTATCAAGTTTTTTAGCCTTTGAAGTTTGAACATCTCAACACTCTGGAATCTGGATGGTAAAATTCTTCTTCGGTAAATAATCATTTGCTAAGAAAAAATAATTAAACCCATTATTCTATCTAATTAAATATATTGTTATTTTTAAGAAAGTACTAAACAGTGACTGAGTTGAATGCAGCAGATGTTTATCAATGATTCGATGGTGATTTCCTCATCTGTCGTCACTCCATTTTGGTGCTTATTTCTTTGATGTTGGAGGCAATCTGTGGACGTCTACTTAAATCTACATACAAGCTCTCTAATGATTAATTCAAACAATTATTAATATAATTATTATTAATATATTTATGACTCATTTTTTATTATTATTAAAGGCAACTATGGTATCCATTTTTAATGGGGAGTGTATAATTAATCGTGGGGTGGGCCTCTTATAGTTGGATGAGATGGATAGAGGGAACTGTTAAAAACTATTTAATTTGATCAAATTACAACTTTGTAAGGTAGGACTATGAGAAATCAATGGTTTTATATTAGTTATTTTTAAAATCTAAAAGTATTAAGGTCATTATGTTCATAAGAGGCTCATATTTTATATAGTCGTCTTTGTCATTCTTTATATATTCTATTAGAAAATATTAGATTATCTCAATGTAATAGAATCCAAACGGCTTAAGCCCTTATCACATGAATTTGATTCGTACTCAATTTGAACTCATTTTGAATAATTGATCTCATGCCACTAATGGTCAAGATGTGGCATTGTGATTTACATTCTTACTCGACGTATACCTTTTATATGCTGAAAGTAATGACGAAGTATTTTATAGACTCAGCGTTATGATAGAATGAAGATAATTCAGTATTTTTGAAAATTTCATAAAGCAACATTAAGAATGTATATGGAAAAATTCTACCCTCAGTTGCCATCCTTGTCGATTGTCAACGGGTTGAGAGTGGTGGGGCAGACAAACAGGACCACTGTGATCTGGTTTTTGACCCATTAACACTATTGCCTCTTAAAATATGACTTGACCTTAATCGAATAGGTGATTACTGATTATTGAGATGAGTCCCAAGTTAGACTCAACATAGATCTTAATCCAATTACAACCCTAGATAGGTCACCCATCAATTTCGATAATTGGAGATGCTAAAAACTAAACAGGTCGAGTTCTGTTGGGCCCTGATAGGATTGAAATCTTACCCTTTTTTTTTTTTTTTTTTATGACGAAGAAACCGTACTTATTTGTTAGGGAGTAACTACGCAAATGGATGCAATTTTTACATTATAGACCCAAATACATACCTGATATGGTTCTTGTTGGTTGGACCTGAACCAAACCCGAATTTAGTATCTCTTAATTTTTCATAAAGCATTAATGTGTTTTATGTATATGTAGATATATGTAATATAGATGTGTGATATTTATTGAATACACACAATGGCTTTTGTATTAAAAAATTAAATGTACTTGGCTTGTTTAAATGTTTGAACACAAGCATAAACCCAATATCTACCCAATAAAAAAAAAATACACATACATAATTTACCAATTTCCATTTGATACCTCAATTTGAGTTTCGCAAAAAATAAATCATAGTTATGGTCCCAATATTCTGATATACAATACAATTATAGTTCGAAAACTTAAAATTTAGATTTGACTCAAAATCTTGAGTCGAGTAATATAACCGAATTTTTTCACTCGACTTGTAAAAAACTCAATAAAAGTCATTGACTAGCTCACTTGAAATTCTATCAAGTAGAGTCAACTTCGACAAAAAAGTTTTTTCAAGTTTTTAAACTATGGTCACAGTATATGTCTTATACTCTTTAGTTTATAATTGGTTGCCTTTGTCATAAAAATTTGAAAGTCACAAAATTTATGCAATAAAAAGAATTTAAAGTGATTTAAATTTTGTGCTTAAAAACCATGAAGATCAATCCAGTTAATATAACTTTTTATAAAAGGATGAATGGGATGGAAATAGATTGAAAGTCTTTGCTTGAATATGTAGTTCAATAAAAATCATTTTGATTCGACTAATCAAGTCACAATTTCTAAACTCTCCAAAATTTGACCAAATTAAATTATTATTTTAATGCTTCAAAATTTTAAACATTAAATTTTTGATAGACCACATATTCAAGAAAAACACCTTTTCTGCATATACCCATGACCCCGACCCCATTTGGTGGAATTCATGCATAGTTTTCAGAGAGATTACTTAACCCTTTTTTTACAAGCCTTGTACTCTAATACAGACCTTTCCATATTGACTTAGGTGATGGATTTTGGACCCTGACCTTTGCTAAATGGCTACTCTACAAGAACTTGACCAAAGGAAAGTATGCCGCAATTGAGAAGAACACCACACAGCACTGGTGTGGACAGGATGTGATCGGTATAGTGTAATTAGGGCAAGCAATGCATAGGGCATTGAGTTTTTAAGCTGAGACTAAGCTAGACTCACCCTTGACTTTCAGATATGGCAAAATTTCCTGTAAATCAAGCCGCGCCATCGATACTCACAAATGAAAGATGGAAGTACCAAATCAATATTCTACAATAGTATAGTAGTACAGTCAAATAAGCTTAATACGACCAACCTTATTTTTCGTGGGTCTACATACAGCTTTCTTTTTCCAAATTGCAGTGAAAGGTTAGCAAACAACAATCAACACTCATATGCAGCAAGGATGGTGACGGCCCAGTACGCTTTTAACTCGTATGCAACTAAAGTATGTGAACAACTGCATTTGCATTTGACATATGTGGGCAGATAACCTATGATGAACATACCTTGCAGCTTTTCCGACAAAAACCACCAGATTTTGGAGAGCCCACCATATACAGAGGATTCTTTGCGCACTCTCCAGCTGCAGCCCATTTGGAGCACAGCTCATTTTCATCGACACATCCATCGTGCTTTGCTGGAACATCAAAGGATCTAACATGAATCCATTTTGTTGCAGACCACTTTTCACCTTCAATAACAGGGCAGCTTCCATGCAAGCTATCTGTATCAGTAGATGCATCTGGATGAAGACTGAAGAATAGCAATGCATCTCCTTTCCTGGTCTTCACTGCAGACAGAGAGGGGAAAACAATCAATAATCCTGTTAGTCGATTGAATAACAGAGCAAAGAAACACACTTTCAACTTCTATTCCTGTTACACAATTTTTTTCAGTGTATGAGGATGCTCATGCAATTCCTTCTTGTTTACAAACACCAATTTGGATCCATATGTTAGGGATGCTAAATGCTTCGCTGCCTGTGGACAAGGCAGAATATACATGTCCTTTAAGGATTTGGGTTCGTTCAGCACAGAAATCATGATCCATAATTATAAACACGTTGTAGGCACTCCCATGTTTTAGGAAAGAAGGCGCCCCTTGAATTTTCCATTGCTTAAAATGGAGACATGTAAAAAGACAAAGGGAATGCATCCTATGAAAGAAGGACGTGCCTATATTACTACCCTTATATATGCAACGTTTAAATGTTTCTAAAATACAGTATTACTAAACTATTTTAGAAAGTACTCTATCAATTAAGAATTTAGTATATACAAAGTTAAAATTGTTTTAATATGAAAGACACTTTATCTGATGTTCAAGCATGTGGGCCATATTCATACTCATATTCATCAGGTCAATAGGAAGCAAGAAGAAAGATCCGGGCACCAAAGACGATATAAGTTACGTTGATTTGCATGAAACAATTTTTGAAACACTAGTGCTGATGATGGACCAATGAATTTTTGATGGGTGAAGCAGCCAACAAATGTTGATCTATCTACGAATTTTACCATTTCAGTGAATTAAAATATAACATTTGTAGAAATAGTAAACCCAAAGTTAGAGTAGAGTCAAGTATTAGAGCAGTCAAGTAGTTTCTCTGAACCTCTCAATTCTGTAGTACCTGCATAGCCATTTTTTGCACAATCAGACCAGGTGTCATCTTTTGGTTGAGAGTCCTTATTCTGCAGATGAGAAGATAAGACTCAATACATACAGTTTTTCAAAAAGGAATTACAGCTGACAGAAACGACTGACCTCTGATTGAGGGAAGATGGTCTCCCCACCCTTCTCAACATTAGACAGGTACATTAGAACAGTTACAATCCGATGTCCTCCAAGTTCCTGATTGGCTTTGTCGTGAAAATAATCGTAATGCGGCTCATATTTTTGGCCATTCTCATAGTGTAGTATTTGAATGGCCTCCCCGTTTTCTGATTACCACATGAGACTCATAGCAAGTCAACTACAACGATACAATCAGACTGGGAGGTCATAAACTAAGAGGTGCTATAAAATTACCAACAGGAAGGAATGCCCAAGCAGCAATTCTGAGTTCAATATTGGCAACAATTTCATCCTGTAGAGGCAAAAATGAAAGGAGACATGCAAGTCCATTAATCCCATGCCAAATTAAAATTACAGTGACAGTTTACAAGCACCAAGAACTGAAAAATAATAACTAAATGATCTAATGATCTAATGATGCTAATGGACAGAAAAGAATGCAAAATAAAAACCCTTAAAAAATAATGGGTACACTCGTACAGCCATACACAAGAATTCTAAATGACCTGAAAGGCATCCATGTCACTCAACTTTCAAAACAAATAAATAAGTAAAAAAAAAAAAAGACGTGGCACAGCTAAATGACCTCTGTTCAACTGTAAGAACTCTATAAAGCCTCCTTGCAACCTGAAAAATATTATGCTGTAACAGTCATATCATACATCCGGTGTCTCAAAAACCTAGAGCTCATGCTTAGTGCAGGCTGGATTCATGTGCCTAACACACTTGAGCCTATTATTGGTAGTGCCTCTGCATCAAACCACACCTGTCTGAGGATGATACCATCCTGCATTATCTCAACATGCTCTAAGGTAGACATATAGAAAAATATCCAAGAAATTCATATCAAGTGCCAAGTTGTCAGGTTACTGTCCTCTTCTTTACCTGTGGAAATGTACATATTAATGTCAAATAGTTGCTATAGCTAAAGTTGTCGTCTTTCTCCTTCCAGCACTATCCAACTAGCTTTCCAAGGGGGGGAAACTGTGATTATTGATTGATTGTCTGAGAAGATTCTTGGCCTGCTAAACTTTTTGGATCCCTTTTATGTTATTGGTTTTTTCCCTTCCAGGTTGAGGATTGCTGAGGTTGCTTTGATTACTTTGAGCCTCATAAATGGGCATGGAATGCACATGCACATGAACACACACAAGCACACACATGTGCACAAAACAATCCTTGTCATATAGTCTACAGTGTCGTATCATGCATTCCTACCAGTTTTCTGAGGAATTTAAGGACCAGGAAACCATAGCCATGACTTACCAGTGAATCCCTTCTCCCATGAGGATGGTCATGTCAGTGACCATTCAAGATGTCTCATCCTGTTGCTATTCCAGCTTAGTCACTTAGTGGACATGTCAGATTAACAATAAACAATAGAATGCAGTTCCCAGTTCCTTGTAGATAATAGGAGCTACAAAAGGCTCCAAGTGGGGCCATAGTCCATAATGCATTGATAGGCCACGTCAGTAGATAGAACACACCCTATGATAAAAAAAATGAATGGATGGATATATTATCATGTGGGCTATCAACTATCTAAAATGGGGTCATTGAATCACCGTAACCCTTGATTTTTAAGAAAAAAAGCAAACCATTGGATAATTTTTTTGCTTATTATGGTCAATCCAATGGTGAGGATGCATCAAAATGACACACAAAAAAGTTGGATACAAGTTCAAAAGAGAAACTAACAATTTTATAGGTTTGGATTTACAGTAAAGTAGGGCCCCAATGCACAAAACGCCTAGATAATTGCTAGTTTCACCATTTTTAGATTTAGACTAAATTTGGGTTTAGTTTGAATAACATCGGTATCCCCACTCCACATGGAGGTGAGACTAATCCCATAGATACATGGAGCCCCTTCCAAGCCTTGAGTATCGAGTTACTCCAAGAGGAGTTGAACCTGAGGCCTCTAGTCTATTCCTAGAAGCTCAAGCCAACTAAGCTAGCCATTCGGGCTAATGATGGTCATATTTTGGATGCAATACAACGTCCGAATACACACAAACGTGGACTCAATCGATCCATCCTCATCATCGCCCCCCACACCCACCTACACCTCATAAATTACATTTTTATCCATTCTGACACCAATTTGACTTTTAAAGCTTATTGATTAAACCCGATGAATTCCTTCCATTAGATAAAGTTTGAGATTTTGAGGGCCTTAAAAAACATGACTTTTTTTATCCAATTAAGATGAAATTTTTAGGCACCATATACAAGCCAACGCCTTTCAAAGCCACCCATCAACGTGGCTCAAGTGGGGTCCATCGATAGGCCTCTTCATGGGATAGGTTCTACCACTTTCAAGTTTTCAAGCATTTTTCCCTTTTCTTCCATTTTTCTTCCTTCATCAACGACGGTGAGGTTTTAGGTTTTTTCTTCTTCTTCCTCAATCTCTCTCTCTCTCTCTCTCTCTCTCTCTCTCTCATGGTGACATTGACATCCTCATGGCCATGGTTTTGTCATTGTCTCTTACTAACCGTGACTGATGCTTTAATTGAATGGGCTCAGGCTACTATATTAAAAGCCTGACAAATTTTGGACAGGTTCGGGCTTATATGAAAATTAGTTGAAACTCAACTCTCACCACTGGATGCCATAAAAAAGGTGGAAGAAAAGGGGGAAAACAGAAGGGGAGGCATTGTTGTCGTGTGGAGGAAGGAATTTAGGGTTTAGGATTTACATTTATATGTTATATGAGTGTCTTATACAGTACTATAATACCTGTATTAATGTGTATATGTATATTATTATTTAACAAAATAAACGGTTAAAAAAGCCTGACAGATTTCAACGGGTTCTACGAGTGTCTGATGATCATGATGAATCACATCAGACACCAGGGAAAAGACAATTCATGCTGTACACTGCATTTCATACCAAACCATATGGCAAAAGATTAAAATTTTGCCAGACTATATGGCAACAGAAAATCATATTTTAGTCCAATGTCTTTTCAACAACACTAATGAACCGCCCTATTGAACTATTGCAAAATTTTGAATTGGAAAATCAGGCTTGTCTAAACGCACACAAGATTCGATAGAGGAAGCAACAATCCCCATTTTGGCATTTGATCATACTTAACGACAAAAGATGCGGAATTTTTGCCCTCAAATTGAACATATCTATCAATTCACTGTCCTCAAACAATTTCAACAAAAATAATAATTTCACCTCTAGTTCCTCTTTCTCTTTTAATATATTAACCATTTAAAAAAAATTCAACAAAAATAATAATCAGACACAGCAGTGGAAAATCAAGAACAACTACATAATATCGGTAATGATTTCAAAATTAAGATAGATCCAGTAACCAATTCATCACTAGTAGAAATTGCCTCACCTGACCCTTTGACAGGAACATTCCAGAGCTTGTCCGCACCTCGCTCATTATACTCTTCCCTGAATCGTTGTCTGCGACCATTGATATCTCCAGTTTGTCCCTTGCCTGTTCCCAAATTGCAAACCACATCCAAGTCAAACTCTCCATAGCCTGTTTCCTCTCTTGGACTTCCTCAATAGAATCAAATTGATGTAGAACTTTGAGCTATATACAGTTTAAATAATACACAGAATTCCACACAATTTAATCTAACTAAGGAATTTGAGGCTGCTAAACAGGACCAAGTATCCAATTACATGTTTTGATTGTTTCACATTTTCCAATCTTCTATGCCTAATCAAAATCCGAAATATAATAATGATCCATTTGGATGAATAAAAGTATAAGCATTTTCTTGGAAAATAGCCATTTTAACAAAAACAGAAAAACAGAAATGGGTTTAACCGTTTTTCATTAAAAAAAATTGTTATTTTTCAAGAAAGTACCTCCCTTTCCATACTTCCACACCAACTAGTTAATTTTTCAGGAAAATACCTCCCATGCTCCGTTTGGATGCATGGATGGACAGGAAACTATTTTCCTTGAAAATAACATTTTTCACAAAAACGGCCATACCCACTTCTCATTATCATCAAAACATCGATCCCATCTCTCTGGGGTTCGCACTCATAATTAGAGTTAGCTAAAAAAACGTTTTTTTTTTCTCGAAGAAACTACTTTCCGTTCTGTGCATTAAAAGAAAGCAATAGAGATAGGAATTTAGAAATGCTTACAAGTTTAATGAGGTGATCGCACTCCGCATCGGAAAGGAATCCCTTGTACAAGAAAGCCCTGATGCATAAAAAATTCAAGTTAGTGGGTTAAAAAGACAAGAAAGAGGGGAAAAGATTGAGAATTTGTTGACCTTGGATGCCAGGAAAGTTGTGTGACACGTGTGGGATCGAATGAGTGAGAAGCAGAATTTGTTTTCTTCGGCCTATAAAATACAAAACAAATGCAAGTATGAATGTGATTTGAACAGTTTGCAATTGCAATCGATATAAAAATACAAAGAGAGAGAAAGAGGAAAATGGATTACTTGATTTCTTTGAGAAATCGAGGAAAGTGAATGGAGGAATGAGAACAGAGAGGAAAAGAGAAGAAAAGGCAGAAGGAAAGAGAGAGGAGATGGCGAAAGCCCATTTTCAAAGATTTTTCAGCTTCGGTTTTCAGAAGCAGAGAAGAAAGAACGAAACTTTCGCAGCCGACAGCAGTTCAGGGGCTCAAACCCGGCCCGAACTCGTTGACGCGAACGGGCTTAAATATGTTTGTTTGACAGGCGGATCGGGCTGGCTGACGCACTTTTATCCTTTTCAGTAAAATGGGCAGGCTAGGGGCTATTAAGTAAAAACTGTAGGGCTTCTAATCTATTTAGCTAACTCTATACTTAATAAACAGGCATCAATTGAAACATTATTATTTTATAGGATAGCGATCCTTCCACGGGAGATTTGTATAATTAGATACGGTTTTAGTGTATTATTAATTTTATCTTTCGCATGAACAGTAAAATCGATTTACCAATTCTTCGTATGAACACTAAAATTGGCTCGCCGAAATTTTATATTTACCAGCTCGTTAAGTTTCTCCTTGTCATGAACAGTAAAATCGGCAAATCGAAATTCGCATGAACAGTAAATCGACTCGCCGAAGTTCGTATGAACAGTAAACTGCCTCGCCGAAATTTTACTGTTCATGCGAAAGGTAAAATTGACAATACACTAAATCTCGTGTCGGGTTATACAAAATACCCGTGAGAGGATCACTACCCATTTTATATTGTTATAAATATTATATTTTAAAATATAAAAAATGATTTTTTTAATTTAAGTGATCTTTTTAAATTAAATAATTATAAATTTAGAGAGATTGGGGTGATGACCAAGAATCCACCTTAAGAAGTTGGAGCAGTGAGTTCGATTTCTATTCACTTCAAAGGGTTGTTTCCTGTAGAATTATCTCGTGTAAGAATAGAGAAACTTGTATATACTTTAAAAATTAGTATGATATTTTAAAAGAATTGAATATTTTGATCATAAAAATAGATATTATTATATTAGGCTAATACAGTATAATTTCCTATTCATTTAAGAAAAAAATCATGTCATTCAAATTTGCAATTGACTTTAACATTGGTTTTGCACTTAGTCTAATTAAAATGTGAAGTTGGTCCCTCAAGCCGAAAAATGTGCTCAACTTGAAGCCCAGTCAATTTAAACTTTAAAATTTTTGAGCTTTTTTAATGCGTTGCACTTTAGTCCTGACAATATGTAAAAAAATATATAAACATTTCGAATTTTAATTAGTCAAAATATTGTTCCCAAATTGAAGTGTTGAGCGAAGATTTTGAAAGATTTAAGTCTAAAAAGATGTCTAAGGTACATTTGAAAGTAAGTAATATTATATGATAAAAATAATTTAAGGTAATAAAAATTTGATTAGCTTAAGAATGTGATTTTATTTATCCAATTATATTGGTCATTTGTTTGTCATATATATTCAAACAAAAGCTGTTTCCATCTCACGGGTATAGCTCAATTGGTTGCCTCCTGCTTAAAAAAATAGTAGATTATAGGTTCGAATTCTCGTGATCTAACTTTGGTGTGCCTTAACGGTAATTGACTCACCAATGAAGATTTTGGTAGGATTCTATCTGAATTTCTCACACGTATATATATAAGATATTCCACTAGAAACGAAAGCAAGAAAATGTTCCATACTAATAGATTCAGATCCATAACCATGGGTTCCAATGCACGAGATCATTTAGCATGTACCAATGAACCTCTATTACTTAGGCGTGAAAGATGTTCCACTAGAAACGAAAGCAAGAAAATGTTCATACTAATAGATTCGGATCCATAACCATGGGTTCCAATGCACGAGATCATTTAGCACTTACCAATGAAGCTCTATTACTTAGGCTGCGTTTGGATAGGGGGTAAGAGGGGGTAACCCCCCGTTACCCCTTGTTATCCTTGTTTGATAACAAGGGGTGAGAGTAAAAATTCATTTTTACCTCTCTCATCACCATTTTGAATTCCCCTATGGTGCTTGGGGTATTCACTCTTGAATACCCCTCATTACCCTCTGTTTTGTTGTTTCATGAGATTTTTTATTTATTTATTTTGGTGAGTACTTGGCTTTTTTTTTTTAAAAGCACTCTATTATTTCCATTTGATAAATTTCATATCACCAAGCAACAAATTTTATCTTCTTATGAAGAGATATGTAGAAATTTTTTATTCATTTATTGAAATTTAAAATAATAATAGTGATTTTATATTTATTTTTTATTTTTTAAGGAAACCTTGCCTCTATTTACCCCGTTCCTTCCTCTATTTTTCAATTATATATTATATAATTGAAAAATTTAGATTTCAAATAATTAGTGTTGGTCAAGCTAGATTGTCCTAGAGGGGGTGAATAGGACAATTGCGGAATTTTAAATTTCTTTCGAACTTTGGTCAATTAAAATTGGGTTTTTACTAATTAATCCAATTGATCTTCCAAAATATTGAGATTTATAATAAATAATAAATGTGAAGTGAAATTTCAACAAACACAACTTCACCAAACAAGTGTGGTAGAAATATAAGAAATAAACACAAATGCATAAAGTAAGGTGAGGAGGTGAGAAGAGATGGAAAATCTTGACACAAGGATTTTTATGTGGTTCGGCAACCTTACCTATATCCACGCCTCAAGTACACTACATGAGGATTCCACTAACTTTGTCCTGGGTGGAGAACAAACCAATTACAACCCTTGATCTCCTTCACGGGTGGAGATCGAACCTTTACAACACTTGATATTTTTCACTAGTGAAGATTTGACCGATGGCACACAAGAGAATGCCTCTCTTGAGATTTCACAAGGGTTACACCAACCCTTTACAATTTTCTCAATAAATAATGGAAAGAATAGTTTTTGAGAAATACCAAAAACTAGCCTCGAGTTGCTTGAAGTAACTTCGGCGTGCTCTTGAATGTCCTTCTCCTTGCTATGCTCCTTGGTAATGAGTAGATGCTCCGTTGAATATCAAACCAAAGATTAGGAGAAGAGGTTTAGGGAAGATAAATGGTTTTCCTATGAGAACAATCTATCCCTAAAGGTTCTCTCAAATACACACTCAAGAATGAGCCTAAGATGCTCAAGATTTGCCTATGAGAGCTTTGAGTGTGTGAGATATTGAGTTCAAGAATTTTGGTAGTCTAACTATAAAGTTTTAGTGCTCTTGAAATGATTGAGAGTTTTGGAGAATATTAGAGAGTTTTGCTCATCAAGAATGGCCGTTGGAAGTCGAAATCACAATAATAGAGCCGTTAAAAACTTCCCGTTGAGATTTCAGTCGACTGAAAAATATATTCAGTCAACTGAAATGCCCAGAAATGACCGTTGAAACATCTAGGCATAATTCAGCCGACTGAAATAAAGATTCAGTCGACTGAAACATATATTCAGCCGACTGAAACTTGACAGTTTTATACACTTCCACTAAAATGACCATAACTTGAATTGCCGAACTCGGTTTTGGGAGTTCTTGGGCTTGTTGGAAAGTTCACTGAGAGATCTATCTAATTACCGAATTTGGTCCAATTTGAAGTTCATTTGATATCTCCAATAATCTCTTAAAGTGAGGGTATATGACAAAACTGTTTTGATCTGTTTTGCACCATTTCATTGAAATGCTCATAACTTGAACTATGCATTTCCAAATTGGGTGTTCTTGGACTTTTTGAAAAACTCTTTTAGTTCTCCATCAAATCATTAAAATTTACTAATACTTGGGAACATTTGATGGAAGAAAAAACTTACCAAAAATAAAGCAAAATTCACCTAACCTAAGAAATCCAAATTAGTCCAACCAAATTCTAAGTTATGGATTCTAAGATTTGTCCCAATAGTAATTATAGGTCTTCTAAGTCATTCCTAAGGTCTAAATACTTGTGTTGGTTGACATTCATGAAGTTCTTTCAATTTCGGTGCAATACCTTCCAAATGACTTGTCTTCTGGAGCTTCAAACTTGATTTGACTATATAAGTCTTCCAGAGGCACAGTCTTGACACTTGAAGAAGGTCACGAAAAATCATACAAATTGATAACTTATGACTCAGTCGAACACAGTCACGGAATTGACAACTCAGTCTGACTCAGGGGAGACAGATTTAACTTTTAAGCCAACAATTAGCAATTTATTTTTTATATTATATAGATTTTCAACATGATGCATTTGGATGAGGGGTAAATTTTTACAGGGGTTACTCCAGGTTACCCTTAAGTAGGGGTAATTGTAAGTAGGGGTAACCTGACATATTAACAATTTTAGAATAATTAATAATTTTATTTAATCCATATAATATAAAAATAAAAATAAAATTTCTGAAACGTATTTGTCAAAATGTCTTATTTTGAAGGGGTTATTCTGTCGAAATTTCGATAGGGTCTCAAAACTCTGATAGAGTTTGAGGTTCATGGTAATATCTTTCAGGGTAATTAACAATTTATTCGGTTAGAAGTTTATTTTAAAAATGTGTCAACATTTTCATCGTGATGCATTTGGGTGAGGGGTAAATTTTTACAGGGGTTACCCTTGAGTAGGGGTAACGGTAAGTAGGAGTAAACTGACATATTAACAATTTTATGAGAATTAATAATTTTATTAAATATATATAATATAAAAATAAAAATAAAATTTTCTGAAACATATTTGTCAAAATATTCTATTTTTAAGGGGTGATTCTATCGAAATTTCGATAAAGTCTCGAATCTTTGAAAGAATTTGAGGTTCATGGTAATCTCTTTAAAGGTAATTAACAATTTATTTTGTTAGAAATTTATTTTAAAAATGTATCAACATTTTCAACATGATGCATTTTGATGAGGGGTAAATTTTTACAGGGGTTACCTGGGATTACCCTTAAATAGGGGTAACTGTAAGCCAGAGTAACCTGACTTATTAACAATTTTATGATAATTAATAATTTTTATTAAATCTATATAATATAAATAATAAAAAAAAAATTTTGTTAAACAGATTAAAAAGCCCGAGTGCACTCAAAAGTTCTGTGAGAGTACAAGACATATTTTACGATAAAAAGAAAGTTTAAAGAAATTTAGATGGTTGGATAGATCATTATAAAAATTATCAAACTATCTAAAATAAGATTTATCAAATCATCTCATCTCTTGATTTTATTAAAATATATTCTCTCTGTATTAATTTAGTTGTCTTATTTGAATTTTGAAATTATATCAAAATAGTTGTCTCATTTATATCGGATTAGCAAAAAGTGTATTGAAAATAGATGAGATCACATGCAATGTCAGTCTTTATAGAGAGTTCTTTAAAAAATACAAATATTTCAAATGAGACAACTAAAATGGGACCGAGGGAATAATATTTTAAAAACACATGATGTCTACATTAGAATTTTTTTTTTTAAAAAAACATATTTAGTGAGGTTCGAAAGATGATTAAGATAGAGGCACTCAACACCAGATTACCACTTTTAGTGTTTATTTTAGTAGATTGAATGGAACACCAAAACAAGGAGACATCATTGGTATTTTTTTTTTATTGAAATGAGAAAAACGTTTATTATAGAAGGTATAAATGTCTCTTGTATTAAAGTTTCATCAAGGATATTTTCATAATTTAAATAAGAAATACTAGACATTTTTGCTAATACGACATAATTTTAGGAGGCTCATGTGACTCAATTTGAATTTGTATATACGACAGATGATAATATGGTAGGGTTTAATGAGCTTATAGAATTAAAGAAAAAGTCAATATTATGAGACTTTTAAAGAAATTAATCTTTTACATGGAAAATTCCAAAGGAAAAAATAGCAAGGAGAAGATAAGAGTATTAACTAGGGGTGAAACTTGGGTCGGGTTTTAATCGGACTCACATGGCCTGGTCCGAGAAATCAATGGATTTGGGTTATGTATTTGTATATTTCGGATCCTGTCGGGTTGGAAAAAACCCATATGAAATTCGGGTTGAGTTGGGTTCATAAAATTTAAATTAAACCGACCCGACCCACCCACTTGACCTGAGTGCACCAAGTTATAAAATGACACTCGAGTTGACCTGGTCAGGTCGGGTTGAATAATTCGAGTTAAGTCGTGCGGTTCAATAAATTTTAACATGGATTGAGTTGATTTTATTAAAATCCAAGTTGACCCAATCTGAATTTCAACCTTGTATTATTATTATTGTCATTAAAAAAAATTACAGCAACAATTTATATATATATAATCACGGTACAGTAAATTTTATAAGTATATCAGGAGTCTCAACTCCAAGTAAACTCTCTCTTCTTAATCAACATTAACATTACTCAACTAATTTGTAATATTACTCAGCTAATTTGTGGGTAACATAAAAATTTCAGGTTTACATGTATAGTTAGTTTAATTAGTTGCCTCCCGTTCAAGAAGTCGGAGGTTGCGGGTTCGATCTTAGAGTCTAATCTTGGTGTGCCCTAGAAATAAGCTCACCGTGGGGGATTTAAGCTGGGTATCCAGCGGTTTCCCACGATTAAATTAAAAAAGAAAAATACAGTTTTTAAATAAATAGAGAAACAAGCAAACGGGATTATAGGAAGCAGGGACAGGCATTGCAGAGGCGATGCTCACAATAAATATATGAACATGAGCACACTCACTATCGTTGAACCCAAAGCCCCTCCTTTCACCATCTCCTTTGGAAATCTCGGCGCCACCATTGTTTTTAGTTGCAAACCAGTAGTAAGCTTTGTCCCCTTCTTCCCTTTCTTCTTCTATCCCTATATATACGTGGAACCCAACCATCCCATCTTCCCCACTCCAACTCAATATAAAAAAAAACCCTAGACTCACCATTTTCTTTAAAACATGGTTAACAAGTTAGACTTAAGCTTTTCGACCGTCGACCGGTGTGAGTTGATCGGTCGAGAGAAACACACCGTAGTTGTCGACATGGACGGGACCTTACTCAGGGGCCGAAGCTCGTTCCCTTACTTTGCACTCGTCGCCTTCGAAGTTGGCGGTGTCTTGAGGCTGATCTTCTTGCTCTTGGCTTCCCCTTTGGCGGGTATCCTTTACTACTTCGTATCGGAATCGGCTGGGATTCAAGTTTTAATCTTTGCGACGCTTGTGGGGATGAAGGTGGCGGATTTTGAGTCGGTGGCGCGGGCGGTGCTGCCGAAATTCTACTCTACGGATCTGCACCCAGCGGCGTGGCGGGTGTTCTCGGAGTGTGGAAGGCGGTGTGTCCTCACGGCGAATCCAAGAATCATGGTGGAGGGATTCCTTAAGGAGTACTTGGGTGCAGATATGGTGATAGGGACGGAGATCGCGACGTATAAAGGAAGAGCCACCGGATTTGTTCGTCGCCCCGGAGTTCTTGTGGGACATAATAAGGCCAATGCTCTCCGTGAGGCCTTCGGTGATGCCTCCCCGGAGGTCGGTCTTGGCGACCGGAAGACTGATTTTCCGTTCATGAAACTTTGCAAGGTTTGATTTCCCATACTTCACCAATAATTCTTTATATCAATTATCGTTATCCAAAGTTATTTATCTTTTTATTATTATGAAAATATTCTTAAAAAATCTAAGTAAGATTTTGATCTTATAAAAAAAATTCTAATATTTTTACTTTAAACTTATTTTGATCGACTATATATTCATGTAGTAACTTTTCTAGTCAACTCGTCATGTATAGGGCCAAAATAGTACAATACAGGAGTGTGCCCTATATTAACTTGTAAGAGAGGAGAAATTATCTTTTGTTTGGTTTTCTGTGATTTTTTACATATAAATTAAAAAAAAATTATCGTTTGCTAGGGAGAGCTAATTCTCTAGAGAGATTTATCAGATGATGAAGATAAGTTGATTTGAGAGATCTATGTTTATAAGTATTATGATTTATAAATCAAGTTATAATAAATTGTTTCAATTATGATTTTAAAAGAGATTAAATTTTAAACATATGCATGACTCGAGCTCAATCCTATTATCCTATGAGTATAAAATGAAAAGAGTGTAAATGCAAACTCCACCAAAACTTAGCTAGCCGATTCACAGTAGACTGTTAAGATAGGTTACAATTAGTATTGGATTAGGAATTTTAGTTTATGTTAATCTCTTAATTATAGATTGAGTCAATTTGGAGTTAGAGTTTGAGTCGATTTATAATTAGACCATTTCACAAAGGGGTTGAAGTGATGGACAAAAACTCGTTTCAGGAAGTGGGAGTTTTAAATTCGATTCTCACTCTGTCTCAAAGAGCCACTTCTCGTGGAGTTGTCTAGTATGTGTGAGTAGAATATGTCTTGAAGATTAGTCGGATGCTCTAAAAGACATGAACAACGTGTTTTGAAAAATAAGAGAGAGATAATTTCTAAATATATAAGTGCATGTGATCTCTGTTTGAAAATAATTGAAATTAATATTGTTCATCATCATCATAACCATAGATCTCCTGACTTAGGATTGACCTTCTTAATTCTTCTTCCCCATGTAAGCCAATCTCTTAACTTGACTCAGTAAGATTTCGAGTCGAATAAACCAACAAATTTTACTAATTTTTTCAAATCAAATTCAAAATTCAATTTTTCAAACAATAAATTTTACTACCCAAATTTACCAAATTTCAAATAATCATTCCATTTGCACTGAATCTAAATTTTTCACGAGAAGCAAGAGGTTTCTGCCGACCCTCATTCACTACTCACCGAACCTAAACCAGGCAATTTATGAGTTGCATGCCCAATACAATTCTTTTGGATCATCCCATGTTATAAAAAGACCATACAGAATTTAATTCTAATATTTTTTTAGATAAAACAGATAGCTAACTTCATTAACAACAATCTGCCCATGACTTTGATTGGATATTTAATTACTCATTCAATTTAAATAAATTAACTTTAATTTAAAATTCTCATTGGTTAAAATTTTGATTTTATATTTAGATTGTAATTTTTCGTTCATTTCGGTTTTGAATTTAAAGTCGGGTCAAGTTAACTCAAGCTTGTTACGTTGTTAATCTAAATGGTTTAGTAGTATAAATTTATATTTATATTACAAATCACGGATATAGATGAAAAATGACTTCTGATCATGATGACAACAAGTCAAAATAAAATAGAATAAAAAATTTTCAACCAAAAATACAGAGTTCAAATGTTATTTATATTGTGTATATTGTTCTATACATGATAGAAATGCAAAGCAATATATAGGAGAAAAATGGGGAAGAGTTATTGGATTTTGATTTGTATCTTGAGTATCATTAGTCTAAAATCTATTATTAGTATTGCATGAAATACTAACATAAGATAGAGTTGCCCTAGCCCATCTTAGCCCTTTAAGACTCCATCTTTACCACCCACCCATTAATTCTTTTTCTACGTATTTTTTTTTTTTTTTGTAATATGGGTATCTTCACTCTATAGAGGTGAGACTAATCCAACGAATAAGTGTAAATCTCCCAATCCACACACACTAGTTACGTCGATGGAGAGTAACTCCATAGGAAGTGGTCTGGAGAGATAGAACGTGAATCGAACTAAGATTTCATTTTTATGAGGCGGGCATCTTGACGTCAGACTATTAACTAGATCTAAATGTTATTATGGGAAATTTAACCCCTCTCGTTCTCTCTCCATTTCACAGGAGGGCTACATTGTTCCACCAAAGCCTCAAGTAGATGCAGTAAGCCATGATAAGCTTCCAAAGCCTATTGTATTCCACGATGGCCGATTAGTCCAAAAGCCCACACCGTTGATGGCCTTGCTCATCATCCTTTGGATCCCCGTCGGCTTCCTCCTCGCTTGCCTGAGAATTGCCGCCGGCGCCCTCCTCCCCATGTCATTAGTCTATCATGCATTTTGGGCACTTGGCGTCCGCGTCACCGTTAACGGCACCCCACCACCCCCGGCCCAAAAGTCCATAGGCCACACAGGTGTGCTCTTCATCTGCTCACATAGAACACTCCTCGACCCAATTTTCCTCTCCACCGCCCTCGGCCGTCCGATCACCGCGGTCACCTACTCGTTGTCTCGTCTCTCTGAGATCCTCTCCCCGATCAAGACCGTCCGTCTCACCCGCGACCGCGCATCCGATGCATCCATGATCAAGAAGCTCTTAGAGGAGGGTGACCTAGTCATATGCCCCGAGGGGACGACTTGTCGCGAGCCGTTCCTTCTTAGGTTCTCGGCATTGTTCGCGGAGTTGACCGATGAGATCGTCCCGGTGGCGATGGCCAATAAGATGAGCATGTTCCATGGCACAACAGCTAGAGGTTGGAAAGGGATGGACCCTTTTTACTTCTTCATGAACCCTAGCCCTGCTTATGAAGTAACCTTCCTTAGTAAATTGCCACATGAACTTACATGTGGTGCAGGAAAATCTAGCCATGATGTGGCCAACTACATACAAAGGGTCATAGCTGCTAGCCTTTCATATGAGTGCACCAATTTTACAAGGAAGGACAAATATAAGGCTCTTGCAGGGAATGATGGGACTGTGGTTGAGAAGCCAAAGGTCAATCCCAACAAAATAATGGGTTGCTAGAAAACACCACCGGTGTATTTTTCTTTTCAGAAATGTGACTGTCACAACTGTATTATTTTAGATGAAACTAGTATCCTTTATAATCAAAATTCCCATCTGTATCTGATTTAAGTAGGGAGAAAATAATTTTATGTAATGCACTGCTTGAATAGTTGAATCAATCTATTGATGCTTCAATGTAAGTAATATTTTTTTTTTTTTTGAATTTACGTGTGGAAACCGTAGGAAAACCCAGAGTAAAACCCCCACGGGTGATACCCACTGTCCTTAGATACTAAGTTAGACTATGGGGTCTCGAACGTGGCACCTCCCACTTCAATGTAAGTATTTGGTACACATAGAGGTCACATTTTAATGATCCTTACCATTCATGTGGTGCTACACCCATTGATGGGTATTGCCTTATTGGAAAGGAAATCTTATTTGTTAATGGCCACCAATCGCCGATAGTGTCTTAGAGAATAGGTGTTCTGAGTTTGATTCACTCTACTTTAAAAGACAACTCTTTGTAGAAGGGGTACATATATCGGGTTTTGCAGTGCCAATCGATATCGGCTGATACGTATTGTATATATATCGACCGAGATGATTAATATCGGTCTGTTTTAAAAAAAAATCAAAACAGTGGTGGGCCCGAGTCGAAATATCGGCCGATATTTAGGTTTTAATTTTTTTTGAAAAAATCAGTTTCATTTTCAGTTTTTTTATAATTTTTAATTTAGAAAAAAAATACCGATATTTACAAAAAAAAAAACAAAAGAGGAATGAGAAATTTATCGCCGAATTTTTCACTCATGATTTGTAGAGTTATTTAGTGTGTAAGTAGAGACTATCAGTGGAATACTCTAAAAGACTATTGGTCAAGAAAGATGAAAAATTAGTGGAATACTCTAAAAAGACTATTGTCAAGAAAGATGAAAAGAAAGTGGTTTGAAAACAAAAAGCTATAACAAAAAACTACCCTAAATCACCTATTTATAGACCTTAAACATCTCTCTATGACACCCTTTCAGAGGGCTCTAATGATTAATTAAAAAACGTCAATAAAAAAGTCACCACGTCCCTTCAAATCAGACACCTAAAAATGAAAAGTCATTTTCAAATGACATTCCTTATAAAAAATCTTATTTTTAAATAAAATCTTTTGAAATATTCAGCATTCATCATTTTTTTTTTATACAGAGTGTCAAAAATTTTTGGACAATCGACTAATTCTCAAAATATATATAAGCGTCTCTACCCACACATAAGGTAGTTCTATAGAGAGTGGCCCTTTGAAGTAGTACGAGAATCAAATTTAGAACTCTTAATTCTTGAGATGATTTTCTGACTAATACTCCAATTCTTTTGGATTGAACGTCTGGCTAATTTTTTGTCATTAGATACAATCAACGTATGGTGCTCATTAATACAACCATAAGGATTGCATATTTGAACCATAAAGGTGTTGATCAAATAATCAACTATAAATAATTGGTGAAATCAAAATTATAAGTGTTAAGATAAAATAAGAATTTTAATAATAATGATTACAGTTCTCAAATAAGAAGTTTACAACTAACCATCGAATTGTTCTAAAGCTCCACATCCAGGCCAGTTTTTATTGTCCACAAGTGGGCCAGTCAAAATGTAAATGGATCTTCGAAGCCCAATTATTTATGAGGTGGTTTTGGGCTGATCCAAAACTATAGGGTTGGTAATTTTGCACCCTTTACAACCATGTGAATCTTATTGCATTTGAAGAAAGGACTATGGTACTCTGGAGTAGCCTCATAAGTAGGGCTGAAATCGAGTTGGTTCGAGTCGGGTCAAGTTTCTTAAAATCCAATTTGACTTAAGTCAATATCCAACTCGATTCGAATTCTAACCCAATTCAACTCGAATTCTGAACTGACCTGCATTCTGAACTCATTTTAGTCCAATTTTATCTGGGTTGGGTAGGATTAGGTCAGGTTAATTTGAAAATTCCTCAATCCAATCCGACCCGAATTCAGTGTGATTTTTGTCTTCTCAACCCGACCCGACCCTCTTACCCACTTGCATGACCTGACTTGCATTATTTCTCGGTCAGGTTGAATTTCAGCCCTGGTCATAAGTTTGGTAAAATGAGCAGAATCACACAAAAATATGGTGGATAAAATTTTACTTCCATCCTTATTAATTTTCAATCACTTTCATGTGTCCTTGGATGAACGGCACATGCATTGGATCCATTGGTATCTTCTATATTTGCAATTGAAAAGACTACACGGAAGATTTAACATGTTAAACACCAATTTAGGGTTAAAACTATGCTAAAATTAAAATAAAATGTGTAAGGTGACTTCTCTTACAAAAACACGTATTTTGATTAATAATATTCAGTTTGACTCAGCACATTTGTGTAGACCGGCTTTATTTAGGTTAGAAGAAAGCTTTTGTCAAATTAATGATGTTCTTCAGTGAGAAAAGTGCCTTCTATACTTTGTTAAAGAGTAACCCAAATGGATCGAGATATCGGCCGATAGTATCGTATCGGCCGATATATATCGGTTACATATCGATATCAAATATATATTGTGATATCGGGCCGATATTTATGATTTTTTTTTTAAAAAAAAAAAATAAGAGAAAAAATATCAGCCGATATCTCGGCCAATACCAAGATTTCGACCCTCGATTGGAGTGATGACTAGGAAACCAGTCTCAAAAAGGGGAACTTCTGAGTTCTATTCCTATTCCATCCCAAATGGCTATTCTCCATAGTTATTGATTGATATAGTATATGCTTTAAGATTAATCAAGTGCTGTAAAAAATTTGGACCCATAAGTCATAAAAAGAATACGTTCATAAAGACTATTGTTGTATTGTAATTAATTTTAAGTCTCTTCTAAAAGTAAATGAAGTCATCTTTTGTCCAGTGAAGAATAGCTGAATAAGCAAATGGGAACTCTTTTAAAAATATTTACAAAATTTACTTTAAAATTTTTCACCCTGACCAATGAAAAGGAGAAACCATTTTTCTCAAATAAGTCAGAAGACTTGGAAAGATAGAAGTCATGCATGTTAGAACAGACTTGGAATTCCACCTTCTTTTTCATTGAATGTAGATTGTTACTGTGAATCCTTTTTTTATTGTCCGTAATAGAATTCAACTTCATTTTCTGAGGCAGATTTTTAGTCATCAATCTAATCTCTTTTAGTTAAATATGAAAGATGAATTTTCTCACAAAAACTCCGTAACTCGAATTTTAATTAATAATATTGAGCATGAGTTTGCACATTTGAGTAGACTGGTTTTATGATTAGAAGAATGCTCTTGTCGTTTAACTGATGTTCTTTAGTGTGAAAAGTGTTATCTAAACTCTGTTCAAAGAGTATTATTGTATTTTAATTAATTTTAAGTCTCTTTTAAAAGTAAATGAAGTGATATATTGTCTAGTGAAAAATAGCTGAATTAGTAAATTGGAACTCTTTTAAAAATATTTACTAAATTTATCTTAAAATTTTCACCCAAGTCCAAGAAAAAGAATCTTTACTACAAATTCATGTCCTTCTAATATGCAAATTTGATCAATATATAATTAAATTCAACTTTTGATTTTTTTTATGCTATATTTAAAATTAAAAATCCTAAACATATGTCTAGACTTATGGTATGTAACAATTCTAGAGAGATTTTCCAAGTCTTTTCATTTAAAAAGCTTGCTCTTTAAATATTAATATGGGCCAAATATTTTTTTACAGGAAATGTAAAAATAATAAATGGATTGATTATCTAAAATTTTAGCTTCATCTAATCATCTTAGTCTTATAATTTTAGATTTTAAAATTTTGATTGATATAAATTATTGATTTTTTATAGCTCATCTTACAAAATTATAATGATCGGATTGAAGAGTTTTCTAAGATTGATAAAATCTTTTATTCATCTCATCGAATTCTAATATGAAAGTGATGGATACCAAATACAGATCTCTCAATCTCACCCAATTCTAATCTGAAAGTGATGGATACCAAAAATATTTAAGATCTATTTAGAATGACAGTAGGACGCACTTCTTCTTTTAAGAAATCAATAAAATTGTAATGTGAAAAAATTAAAGATGTGAAAGTGAAATATTCAAAGCTGACAGAAGTAGACAGAAATGCAGCGGTGAAAATCAATGTCCCAACTTTTCCTGCTGTACTGTTCTGCATATCCATCTACCCAATTTAATTTTGCTGCGTAAATTTCAATGAGATGTTTTCGCAGAAGTTTCATTCTTTTGCTTTGGTTGAAAACATTTTATAGATCTTTTAATTTTTTTTAAATGTTTCTTTTTAAATTACATGTGAGAAATTGTAGAAAATCCTATGTAAAATCCCTACAGATGATATCTACTGTCTTCAGAATTAGGACTGCAACTCGAATCGGGTTCCTTAAAATCCAAGTCGAGTTGATATATATGTAACCTGATCTGATCCGATCTAATTCTCAACTCAAACTTTAAGACCCGACCCGACCCGACCTGAATTCTAACACGAATCGACCCGAATTCTGACTTGACCCATATTCTGAACCCATCTTAGCCGAGTCAGGTCGGGTTGTGTTGGATTAACCTGTAAAATCTCTAATCCGATCCGAATTTCATATGGGTTTTTATCTTTTCAATCCAATCTGACCTGCATTCTGAACTCATTTTAGTCGGATAGGATCGGATTAACTTGTAAAATCCTCAACCCGATTTGAATTTCATACGACTTTTTATCTTCTCAACCCGACCCAACTTGATGTGCTGACCCGAAATTCTCAACCCGTCTTACATGATTTTCTCAAGTCGAGTCATGGAAGTCGGGCCAAAACTCGACCTGAGTTGCAATCCTACTTAGAATATATTAGATGAGACTGCGAGAGCTCGAATACGATAGTTTCATTATTTTAGTAGGAGATTACTGTACACCTACGTGGGTAGATGGCAAAAAAAAGTAAAGAAAAAATTTGTTTTTTTCTTTTAATAGAAGGTACTTACATGACACGTTGAATTCAAAGAAGAAGACAAAGGAAATTAAAAAAGTAATAGTAAAAAGTAACCATTGTTGAACCATGACTTCTACTTCTTCTTGTCGGCCATAGAAAACATAGGAAATGGACAAGGCACGCACTGTCCTGAATTAAATTAAAATAATAGAATGAAATGATAGTTCATTCCACTTTCCAACTCATTCCATGAAAGTTAAGGTCATGTTCTTCTATTCCCTTGTGATTTTGTTTGGATCTTTTCTCCACCAGATAAATGTTCCTCTAGACTCCACAGTTGCCAAGTCAATAAAAAATTAAACAAATACCAATAATAAAGGAAAAACAGAGGCATACTTTCTACATTCTTTAAATTTTTTAAAGTTAAAACTTTCTATTCAAAACTAAAAAATTATAAAAAAAAAAATATAGATAGGAGAGAAAGGTGATTGTGATTTATGATAGATAGAATAAAATAGAGAAATAAAAAAAGAACTCAAGACATAAAAGAGTGATGGCAATGATAATGATAATATTGATTGAGATATCGAGCATACATGACTCTCTTAAATTGGAGATAGATACATTTAGTTTCTTTTTTCATTTTCATTCAATCATATTAATCTTGCGGCAAAAATTATTAACTTTTTTTTTTTTTTCAAAGACCAAAATTACATGATTCAAATGACCAAAGGATATACAGTATTTCACTCACCCATATATTTGCTGTAGAAATTGATAGACTAAAGACAATCATAATAGAAGACACATGGAGTTTACTTGAAAAATTCATAAGGAAAAAATCACGGGAGAAAGAGAATCGTTATGGTTCAGACATTGGTATGTGGACCCCAAGAATTATGCAAATAGATCTAAAGACATTGTTGGTGAGACACTTTCAACGAAAAAACGTAAGAGAAAAATTACGGGAGAAAGAGAGAGATTTTATTATTATGTTACAAAAAATACAAGAATTGTATATTTATAGAAAATAAGAAGAGTCCTAATTGCATTAGGAGACTTAACACTACGCAAACTCTCTCTCCTTAATCAACATTTGCAATCTCCTCCCATCTCACCAAACTACATGGCCTGCCATTAACATTTGATGAGTACCTTAATGGGTGTAATTCAAGTGGTTGCCTCTCGCCTCAGGAATCGGGAGGTTGCGGGTTCGAACTCCCATAACTTAACCTTGGTGTACCCTAGGGGTAGTAAACTTATCCATGGGAGTTTTACGTTAGGTATCCCACGGTTTCCCACATGTAAATTTTTTTAAAAAAAAAATTGATAAGTACCTTACTAGAGTGTCTCATTAGAGCTTTTTAGAAATGAAAAGTGAAAAAAAATCCTGTGAAAATAGGATTGTGGTCTTCCTTAATCCGGAGAGACTCAGTAATCCTATTTATAGAGAAAGAAGATTATAAATATAGAAGAGAATAAAAAAAAATAGGAAAGAGACTAAAATAAAAAATACAATAATATCAAATATAATCTAATAATATCTAACTGAGTCCAACAAATCTATAACAAAGATTATTAAATTGAAGATGGTGATGTAACCAAGTTCAACACGCATGACGCAGAAAGATAATCTCTCTCTCTCTCTCTCTCTGTTTCTCTCTGAGATATATTCATGGAGAGTAGCTTCATATTCAAAACAAGAAACACATCTAAGCATCTCTCTAGAAGTAGCAAGGGGATTGATTGAGTGAAGTGTAGAAAAATGATGGCTGAAACTTCATGGTCAGGGCTGTTAACAAAAATAGCGAGCTTCATGTTCTTATGGACCATGATTCGTCCATATCTCCCATATCAGCTCTGTGAATACTTAGAGAAATTCAGCAACAGATTGTTCAGAAACACATATCCTTACATCGATGTCACGGTGCATGAACACTCCGGTGGTCGGTTCAAGCGCAGCGAGGCCTACACAGCCATTGAGTCCTACCTGAGTGCCAACACTTCCAAGAGGGCTAAGAAGCTCAAGGCTGAGATTGGGAAAGACAGTAGCAACCTGGTGGTGAGCATGGACGACCACGAGCAAATTACCGATGAGTTCCGAGGGGCGAAGCTGTGGTGGTCTTCCAGCAAGAGGGTCGGCAGCACACCGACATTTTCTCTGTATCCAGCAGAGGAGCAGAGGTATTATAGACTAACATTCCACTACCGCCACCGGCAGCTTGTCATGGATTACTATCTAGCACATGTCATGAGTGAAGGGAAGGCAATCAGGGTGAGAAACCGGCAGAGAAAGCTCTACACCAATAACCCGAGCCAGAACTGGCATGGGTACAAGAAGACGGTGTGGAGCCATGTCGTCTTCGAGCACCCAGCAACCTTTGATACACTAGCCATGGACAGAGTCAAGAAGCAGGAATTAATGGATGATCTTCTAGCGTTCAGCAATGGCAAGGATTACTACAGGAAGATCGGCAAGGCATGGAAGCGGGGTTATCTCCTATTCGGCCCCCCTGGAACAGGGAAATCCACAATGATTGCGGCGATCGCCAATTTCTTGAACTATGATGTGTATGACCTTGAATTGACGACTGTGAAGGACAACACAGAGCTGAGGAAGCTCCTCATAGAGACAACCAGCAAATCTATCATTTTAATTGAAGATATTGACTGCTCTTTAGATCTGTCAGGAAAGAGGAAGAAAGATGAGAAATCAAAGGATGCCAAAGAAGGTGAGAAGCAACACCCAGGACTTGAAAAGGAAGAGAGTAGCACCAAGGTTACTCTGTCTGGTCTTCTCAATTTCATTGATGGAATATGGTCTGCCTGTGGAGGTGAACGCCTCATCATCTTCACTACCAATCATGTCGAAAAGCTTGATCCTGCTCTCATTAGGCGAGGTCGGATGGACAAGCACATCGAACTCTCATACTGCAGCTTCGAAGGGTTTAAATTGTTCGCTAAGAACTATCTCAATCTTGATTCACACCCTCTTTTTAGTGTCATCTGCCAATTGATGGAAGAGACCAATATCACACCTGCTGATGTAGCAGAAAACCTTATGTGCAAGTCCTCTAGCATAAATGCAGAGAGGAATGCAGACACTTGCCTTGAAGACCTGATTCAATCTCTTCACAAGGCAAAAGAAGCAAAGGACAAAGCAATTCAGTTGGAATTGGAATCAAAAGCAGCAATTCAGTCGAAAGAAGACAGTAACAAAGAGATAACAACAATGGAAAATGGTGAAACTATCAGAGAAGACCAGTGAGGCCTTGACTGCAACATTAAATAAATTTCAGTGAGTACCAAATGCAATGGGCTTATACCTTGTAATCAACAACTGTTGCCTTTGATTTTCCTAGGAAGTTAAGAATAGGAAAAATAAAAAACAGAGTTCTTGGTGTTGCTTGATTTAGATCTAATATTAGTTTTCCCAGCTGGTGTCTAAACCTAGCAATGTTTAGCTTCAATTGCAGGAATATGAAATCTAAACATGTCTACTATTTACATGGGTCGTTCCTGTTAAAGCTTACCTATGACCTCAATGATGGTTTCTTATACAGTTTCTCAATTTTCACTTCATATTCTCAATAGTAGATGGAGAAAAATCCTCTTAGCATCAATTTATACAACCCAATTTGAGGAAGACTAATTGTGACATTTAGTAGAATGATATTGTAAGATTGTGCAGAAAGGAACCAAGTTTCGAAACTAAGAACCCTAAAAGAAATATCATAAAATTAACCTAGAAATCTTTAGCCTAAGTCATAACAGTAGAGGGATCAGGTAGAACCACATTTTACACAATTTATCAAGCCACAACACTGCTCATAATTGATATCACCATAGCAACAACCTCTGTCACTTGAAAAGTGGGTCATTTTGGAATAAGTAGATCTACAATTGGTTGAAAAGTAGACTGCATAAGACTAGAGTTGGTTTCAATGGTGCCAAGAAATCTTCGGAGGAGTGAGGAACCAGTTGATCATGCTGTGAATAGAAGCGTACAAACAATAGTCAGAAGAACAAAACACAGATCAAACACACAGAGACATAGAGATTTTACGTGGTTCCCTTTCGGTATGTCCATGGGTTCAAACAAGATCCACTATGCTCAATCCATGATCGGACCAGTGGGGATGGGATTACCAATAAATATCTGACAATCAGGCTCCACAAAACCTAACAGATCACTTATTCTTCCATTTTCCCTTTGTTAGTCTTATTTGATCACGTTTCCTGGCCCTTTTTTCCATCTCGGGAGTTCTACAGCCTTCTTTTCATGCTCTCATGTGGGGATGGGTTTAGGACTTCCCCCAGAGAAAGGCCAATCCTATGGAAAATGGTGCCTTTGGCCATTTGATGCAGCGGGGATCGGGCTAAATAGGTTTGGAAAATGGTTTGGAAAAATTAGATAAAATAATTGGAGCTGAATGGGTTAAAAGGGGGAATGGGTCCCACGTTGGTGAATGGAAATAGGGAAAAGTGGGTTATGTATGAAAGATGGGGGATGTATCTGGGTTTGAATCAGGTAATAGAGAGGGGGAAAGAGAATGGAAAGAAGATTAAAGAAATAGAAGAAGACGATAGAATTAGAAGAAGGTAGCAGAAGTCGGAATCCGTCGACGGGAGAAGAGAGGGACGGGCGCACCCGCAGAGGGGAAGGAGATAAAATCTCAAAATAATTTCATTATCAATAATCTGTCTATTACAATCCTAGAAAGGGGTTTTTATAAAAACCCAAAACTAAAAATAGCAATAAAAATAAAAAACGAAAATAAAGAAATAGTATCCTAAAAGAAATAGGAATACTATCCTAATAGGAATGGTATTCTAAAAGAAATAGTACCCTAGAAGAACTAGTATCCTAAAAGAAATAGAATTCTAAGCAAATCTAATCTTACAAATAAAGCAATGGAAATAAATAAAAATAGAAATTTCCCAGATTTCTTCGATTTTTGGCTTGGTTTCCAATTCGGGTGAGATTCTGATTTTCGGGTCGATACCCGTGCTACATCAGTCTCCCCTGGTTGAAAAGGAACTCGTCCTCGAGTTCGGACCCAATGTAAGAATCACCGATACTTTATGAGATGTTTCTTGAACTTCGACGGTTCGAACGCGCAAATAATATGAGCCTGACATCCATGATGAACCTTGACGTTTGTGATTTCAATAGGCGTGCGAGATTCTAAAATGATTGTAGGAACAAAATAATGCACGACGTCTTTAACAACAATGAAAAGTGGCTTCACATCAAAGGAGAACAAATATCGGTCATTGTCGATGAAGCTCATCTTCTTTGACGCTTGTAATACTTGTGGTGCATATGACAACTGCAACAACAATGGTGGATCAATACTCACCGATTGCAATGACTGAGACGCCGGCAATACAACTGATTGACTCTCCAAGATTGGCACTGGCAGTGGTGTTTGCACAGGTTGCAACTGTGGAGAGGACACTGTCTTGCGAAGAACTTGCACGAATGTCGATGTAGGTGGCACAACTGTCGAGACTGTCTCTGAAGGAATTGGCATGCACTTTGGAGATGTCTCTGTAGGAACAGGTGCGGGGTCCGAGATTGATGCAAGATGCGAGATTGTCTCCTGTTCAAGAGACGCTACGACTTCACTAGTTTCTTTAGACTTTTGCTCATTAACAGCAGAAAGGAAACGAGCACGTAACAACCTTTTCAACTGTAACCATGATCTGATAGGAAGCTTATTCTTTCGCCTACGGTTGATTTGTATTGTCTCCCACCAAACATGTGCTTCACTTCAGAATCGATAGATCACGAACTGCACTTTCTTTGTCTCATCGATTTTCCAATAATCCAGGAAGCGCTCGACTTCCGAAAGCCAGTCGAGGAAGTCCTTGTTATAAATTTGACCTCTGAAGGGCGGGAAATCAACCTCCATATGATAATCTTGAGTGATGGGATTATACCTATGTTGCATAAAAAATTCTTCAATCTCATCAACTTCGCTCGAATCACAAGAAGCCATAATTTTTTTTTTTTTAAATGTCAAGAAAAGTCTCACCCGATGAGAATCGGTGAGATCTGGCTCTGAATACCAATTGATGCAGCGAGGATCGGGCTAAATAGGTTTGGAAAATGATTTGGGAAAATTAGATAAAACAATTAGAGCTGAATGGGTTAAAAGGGGGAATGGGTCCCACGTTGGTGAATGGAAATAGGGAAAATTGGGTTATGTATGAAAGATGGGGGATGTATCTGGGTTTGAATCAGGTAATAGAGAGGGGGAAAGAGAATGGAAAGAAGATTAAAGAAATAGAAGAAGACGATAGAATTAGAAGAAGGTAGCAGAAGTCGGAATCCGTCGACGGGAGAAGAAGAGAGGGACGGGCGCACCCGCAGAGGGGAAGGAGATAAAATTTCAAAGTAATTTCATTATCAATAATCTGTCTATTACAATGCTAGAAAGGGGTTTTTATAAAAACCCAAAACTAAAAATAGCAATAAAAATAAAAAAACGAAAATAAAGAAATAGTATCCTAAAAGAAATAGGAATGGTATTCTAAAAGAAATAGTATCTTAGAAGAACTAGTATCCTAAAAGAAATAGAATTCTAAGCAAATCTAATCTTACAAATAAAGCAATGGAAATAAATAAAAATAGAAATTTCCCAGATTTCTTCGATTCTTGGCCGAGTTTCCAATTCGGGTGAGATTCTGATTTTCGGGTCGATACCCGTGCTACATCAGTCTCCCCTGGTTGAAAAAGAACTCATCCTCGAGTTTGGACCCAATGTGAGAATCGCCGATACTTTATGATTTTCGGGTCGATACCCGCGCTACATCACCATTGCATTGTTTGTTTGGTTAGAGCACATCAAGAGGATTTTTTTAATTTTCTATGATAAAGCATCTTCTAAGGAAGCGACGCTGCTGCACAAGATTATATCAAGCATTATGCAGTGGATGCTGGCATCAAAACCATTTAAAGGATTCATAGTGAGCGACTTCGTGCTAGTTGGGCAGAAATTTTGTACAGTTTTGTTTATCAGTTCTTAGTTTTTGCATAAGGCTATGTACTTTCTTTATGGATTGATCAAAAGTTTCTGTTCTCTCCTAAGAAAACAATACAAAGCCTACTAACAATACCAGAAAGCTTTAGCACAAAATCTTCAGAAATGATTTCTTAATTGATGGCTGCCCTGTATGAGTTAGGTAGCCTCACTCTTAACATGCAAACCCTTAGTTTAGGATGGCAACTTGGCCCTGTATGTACAAGTTAGACCTATCAGAGAGACAAAACAGTGGATTTCAATGCAGAACCATCCCAGTTTGCTTAATAATTAGTATAATAACAAAATACTATGTCTCACAGTCGATATCAGAGACTGAATAAGAATCTAACTGGGTCGATCATAGCAAGCTGTCAGTAAAAACAGTAAGCAGAAACATCTGCAAAGAAGCATACAATTTCTCTGTTAATGCTAGGTTAGCATCAAATCTTGATCAGAAGCAGATACCAAGTTGATATTGCATGGTATCAAGTCAACACAGCCATGCAATATCAAGGATGATCAGGAACAGATAAAGGGACTGAAGATGAAGCAATCTCTTCATAATATTACCAAATGATTAGTGCTAAATGTTTGCGCCACCACAATTAAGGTGGCAGGGGCCCTTGCAAGGCCCCTCTTAAATTGGGTTAAGGAAATTGCCACCACCACAGATGTCTAGGCTCCCCACTCTTATCATTTTGATCCAATAATTCTAGTCATTCGTCACGGTCTTTTTTATAGGTATAAGTAACAATTAAGGTTCTATTATGTAGAAAAGAATACGATAAAACATATGGAAGGCTTAAAATATATCAAATGCACAATTTCTAAGGATACAATTCTCTGGTGATCTTGTTTGAAACTGAGGTGGCCTTGGGAAGAATGAATGAAAAAAGAAAAACAGAGAACCTGTTAAAAACAAGGAAACAAGAAAAGAAAAAAGAATAGCTCTCATGATCAGAACAACTTGCAGGCTTAGACAACCACATAGAATAGAAAATAATAACAATGAATCCTTAAAACAAGAAAAGAAAAGAAAAGAAAAATGTTTTCATGATTGGAACAAACTTACAAGCTTATACAACCACATAGAGAAGAAAAAATCTCATAAACCACTGAAATGGGTAATGCAATTACTTCTTTAAAAGCCTAAAATATAGGAGGTTTTGTCTCTCATTCATCCCCAAAGGTTATTAAAAGACTGATAACATAAGAAACCATGAATTTAACATGCTAAAAGAATACCCTTTCATTGACTGTTTTTAAGGTTTACTCTACTTCACAAAAATGAAACTGTTTTTTTGTTCTTATGCTCTAGAGGTGAGTCAAGAAAGAAAACCACTATGAACCATTAGGTGCTTTCTATTACTTCTTCTAATTATCTTAACCCATTTTCCTATCTTAAGGGAAGTATACCTATTTGCAGAATTTAGTTTAATTCATAAATGAAGCCTACAACAATTTAGATTTTAGGATAGGTCTCTTCAAGAAGAATGTTTTCAAGTATTTGGGCAAGCTTCTAAGATCATAGAAATTCTACAATTCCAATAGCCAAATAAAGTAGAAAAACTCCATCATTAATTCAATCAGGCTTCCCAAATGATTAAAACTAATCAGCCATAGACAGTTTAAAAACATCTCCAATAGAAGACAAATTGAGAGAAATTTGTTTGAGGTGGTTTGGGCATTTGACCATTTAAGTAAAAGATCAGAAATCGCCGCCTCAACACATAGAGTTAAGAATGCAAGTTGCAGGTACAAGGAGGAAGGATGGATCACTGAAGACGTGGAAGGAAGGGATAAAGAAAGATATGACAGATAGTGGAATGACTGACTGTATAGTTTATGATAAAGTCAAATGAAGAAGTAGAACCCTAAAAAGCTCACTCTAGATAAATGAGATTTTGGCTTTGATGATGATGATGATGATGATGGGATAGGTAAAACTCTGCCACATATTGGTTGTAGGCATAAGGAGTTGGCCCATAAATAAAACTTCTTAAATTCAAATTTGAGTTTTAGCCCCAATAGAAAAATGATGGAGAACATTGTTTAAGATGATTAAGAAGATTAAAAGTTCAAGTTTATATGGTAAGAAAGGTCATTATATTATTTTTCCTATAAGTAGGTTTTAATCTAAAGCTTAAAAAGGCAATTTGAAACGGATAGGATAAATGACTGTTTTTTTATGATAATGATTAGGGCTGTAAGTCAAGCGGGCTGGGCAAGGTTTTTGACGTACTGAGCTTGGGCTTGATTTGTAGTTTAGGGGCCAGAAGCTGAGCCGAAACCAAATTATATATGTAAGGCACGAGCCTGATTTTAAACCCGAATTGCATATGCAAGTTTTATTTGGTTTTGGGCTTTTTTGGCCAAAGATGGATTGATTAGTTTGACATAAATAACTTTAAGAAAATATCAACGAATATTATATAAATTGTATTTTTATACATCATTTAATTAAATAAAGCTAGGTTTGGGGGTTTTTCATCATCATTGGCTCAAATCTCGACTTTTGAGTCAGGTCCAGGCTTTTATTTCGCTACGCCAGGCCTGACCCAAAGCGAAATGTGAGTGTAATTTTTGGGCCCAAAAATGGGCCAGAGTTTTCATAGCCCAAAAATTTTCAGGTTTTTCATGTGGTTCATGTTGGGCCCAATCCAAGTTGCACCCATATCAATATTGAAATCTTGAGAAAAGGTTTAGGTAGTGATTAGTGAACGAGTCCGAGTTATATCGGCTGAGTTGAGCAAGAATTCACTGAAAATTACTAAGTTGGACTTGGCTGATTTTGATTTAGGCTCGACTTCAACTCAATTTCTACTAAGGGTGAAACTAATTTGATATATAAAATCTTATATATTTTTTATATTTATATAGTCACTTATTCAACATATCTAGCTATATGAGGTCATAAGCTATTTTCTAATTCTTTCACGAGATACATACTCTAAAGTAGGTTTTAAAAATGGGCTAAATCATATTAATTGAATTAATTAAACTCAATTTCTATCAGCACAATCAATTTCTATACAACTCAAATCAATTTTTATCATTAATCCAAAATAGGACTCAACCCATTTCAAGTCTCAACGAACTGATACATTTTATACTCAATCATTAGGACTGAAATCGGGTGGGGTCGGATTGGATTTTTTAAAACTCAATCCAACCGGAGTCAATATTTATAGAACCCAACTCGACCCGAGCTATTGATCCGAAATTCTCGACCCGACCGACTCGAATTCTAATCCGACTCAACCAAATTCTCACACGACTCGCATTTTGAAACCATTAGTTGGGTTGGATCGGATCGGATCGGATAAGATAAGGTCAGGTTAACTTGAAAATTCATCAACTCAATCCGATCTGAATTCTATACGATTTTTTGTCTTCTCAACCTAACTCGACTTGCATGACTCAACCTACATGATTTCTCAAGTCAAGTTATGCGAGTCGAGTCAAAACCCAACTCGAGTTTCATCCCTACTCAATGAATATGAGACTTGCCTAGATTGAGTCTAATTTATACATGGACCGTGATTAAGAGGGAGACCCAACCTACTTTGATCATTGAGTTGGACTTTGTAAGAGAGAATGACTCCAAGAAGAGGTGAGGGTCCTACCATCAACGGGTCTAATGGTAGGTGAATGAGAGGGAAGGAGCATATATTAAGCGATATTCTATAATAAGACATGTCATTAAATGATCGATGAGATCTATATAATTTAGTCCACTTAATAGATGATTACATGGATATAAGTTATATAAAATTATATTATTAATTGATAATACAAGTCATATAATCTTGGTCATTAAATTTTTTATAAGTACATGACCGTTGATATTTAAAAGTTTAAAATCGAAGGATAGAATGATCAAATCGAGATGAAATTTTATACATAACTTATTCATAAAATTCTTTTTATATCACATCTAATTATGTATACTTTAAAATAATACATCTCATTAGAGAGTTTTAGAGAGTTTTAATAGAAAAGAGTCGTTGATGGTTTAAAATTTAAAGAAGAAAAGGACAAGTGAGGGAAACCTAGAAGTGACAAGTAGCGTCAAAATGGAGGATCATTCGGTCTCTCCGTCAGCCGCGTGGGATGCCAGCCGTTGAACAACGCACGCGTCTATTCCTTCGCTTTGCTTGCAACGGTCCGAGCTTTCAAAAAATATTATTTTATTTTATTTTTTTAATACGTGAAAATCTGCCGACCTCACAAATTTGTGGTGGCGAACCTAAAATCAATGGGCGGCGCCATAATTGGGTGCACGTGCACACAAGCTTCCATGCTCCACCGGTGGTGGTGGTGGTGGCAGTGGAGGTAATGGACTGACTCAGATAGGAGTGGGACTACTCGATGTAATAATACATTTTCAGTCTTAGTTTAATTTAATTTTTATTTAAATGTTGTTTTTTCTTAAAGTTCATGCATACCCAATTCTTGAAAACTAAAGATAGAAAAGTGACAGACCATATGAACATTGTAACAAGGTAGAATGAAAGGAGTTGAATCTTCTAAATACTCAAAATAACAAGATGATATAGAATACAAGTGTATAAGTAAATAATCGACCTCTATTTTTTTATAACATGGGCATCTCCAGTTCATATTAGAGGTGAGATTAATCTCACAAATATAAATAAATAATAAAGTTAGTTGACAATCATAATATAATTAAGTCTTATATATCCATAGAAATTTTGATAGAGGCTTTGTTTAATTACACTACTGCTTTCGTTTGGATCCATTCTCGTCTTAGAGTTATTGTATTTCAAAACACCGATAAATAAGGATAAGTACCCCAACGATTCTTAGCTTGTTCTATTTGCTACTGAGCAACCTCTAGGATATCTTTCTTCTTAGCCTATGTTGTCGTTGTACCATTACTTTCTTTTATGGTACTGTGCACATAAAGTATATCTTGATTGAAAGTTTAGCGCATATGTCTTTCTCAACGACAATATTGTCATTGGGCATTTTAAAATTTCATTAATTAATGACAGAATACGTGGTATGATTTAACAAATATGTCAAAAGCTCAAGAGTTGATAGAACGTGTTTAAACTGACTCCCATAGACATATAACAAGTCATCAATAAATCTCAATATACATCTACATTCCATTTATCTCAAATGTATTTTAAAATTCTATTTTTTATTTAATTGTATATAAAATCACCATTTACAAATACTTAAAAAAAGAAAAGAAAAAAAGAAATGAAACATGAAAGGCTATCATATTTCATCCTAGCGGTTTTTGTGCATAATCATGCACATCTACATTGTTGGGACCTCTATAAATGATGGAGACTGATGTAATGATAGACGTAGATGGGCACAAATTGGCTGGGTGTCGGTAAGGAGCACAGAAAAGAAGACTTTTCCGAGTTTTCTCCTTAGAGAAACAAAAAGTAGGGAAAAGAGCCAGGAAACTGTAGGAATACTTTTCCCTTAGAGATTCCTCTTTCCTTGCTTGAAAACACCGACTCCCGTCCCCTTCTCACTTTTAACGAGAAATAATGGGGGTAACGATTTCTCTAACGAACAAATCAGACAATCCTAATCAGATGACACGTGGCATGCGGTCATCTAATGCAAGGATTTAAATACATTTGACTTCTATAAATTGAGACTCAATTGTAAATTTGTAATCTCTTTATCCTTATTCAACTTTATATCTACACACTGAATTTTAATTAACGGTTACAAAATAAAGATAATAAAGGGACTGAATTGTGTGATTAATACATGGTTATTCTCATCATTAGATAGATAAAATTGAATTAACTTAATTGTTAATCTATTTCAAATGGTTTTGGATAGGGCTGCAACTCGGGTCGGGTTTTGGCCTGACCCGCATGACTCGACCTGAGAAATCATGCCGGTCGGGTTGAGAACTTCGGATCAGCGGGTCGGGTTGCGTCGAGAAGATAAAAACCAGCGTGAAAGTCAGATCGGGTCGGGTTGAGGATTTTACAAGTTAACCTGACCAGACAAAAATAAGGCTAAAATGGGTTCAGAATGCAGGTCGGGTCAGACTTTGGGTTGATTCGGGTTAGAATTCGGATCGGGTTGGGTTGTGAACTTCGGGTTGAAAATTCAGGTCAAGTCGGGTCAAGTTCCATATATCAACTCGGGTCGGGTTGGATTTTAAAAAACCCGACCTACCCGACCCAAGTTGCAACCCTAGTTTTGGGTCACATTCAAATTAAAATTATTCATAAAAGTGATATTGGTTTGACTAAAATTTAAATCACATTATGATATTAAATGACTATTAATTTATTTATATGAGGTAGTTAGGTTATTCATTTTTATTTTATCCTATTATAAAACAAGATAAGTTTAGCTAACGCCTTAGACTAAAAGCTTTTTTCACTGTAACGAGTCATGTTACAGGATGAGACCCATTTTATGATCAAAAGAATTAAATGGTTAAATAAATCATTATGAAGACTATTAAATTGTTTAAAATTATTTTATAGATATTTTTATATATAATATTCAAAAGCATACTCTACTTTATCTTTTCTTTTATACGTTTCAATCAAGTTTTAAAGGCTTATCTCTTCGTATTTGACTTTCTACTAACGCAAAAGTTATATAAGATAAGATTCACGGTTTAAACCTATTATCAATAAAAATTTATCTACATCTAATGTTTTCTTAAAAATTCAAGTAAATTTTTTATATACATATATTTTCGACTTAGAACTCACATGTTAATCAATTAAAAAGTTATTTGCTTCACAAGTTACATTGTTTTTCCTCATTCAAATTTAGTTTAGGGGCCAATGTACATCTAATTAATTCTCACTAATGAATTTATTAATATTTATAAAATGATTTAACATTGATGTTCAAACTCACTAAATTAAAACTCATCTAATGGAATCAATTTTGGAAGTTTTTTTTTTTAACTAAGATGTTAAGGTGTCTCACCCAACAAATTCTCAAGGCATGTGCAAACCTTCTAATCCATACATATTGAATAAATTCAATGGAGAATGGCCCTTTAGAGTTGAGAGTGAATCAAATGTGAGACTTACCAACACCTCAAAAGAAGGGATAGCGATCTTCCCACGGGTATTTTATATAACTCGACACAGGTTTTAGTGTATTGTCAATTTTACCCTTCGCATAAATAATAAAATCAGACCCTTTGCATGAACAGTGAAATCGGACCATTCGCATGAACAATAAAATTTCGGTGAGCCGATTTACTGTTCATGCGAATTTCGAAGAGCCGATTTTACTGTTCATGCACAGAGTAAAATTGACAATATTGTAAAATCCATGTCTGATTATACAAACCTCCTCTGAGAGGATCACTACTCAAAATAAGTTAGGAAACTTACTTACGTATCCATCTTATCCATTCCGAGAGCCACTTTTTACTTACATTTTTTGAAAGCTCAAACTTAAAAGGTGAGATGTTTTTAAACACCTAAGTTGAGATAGAATTTGAGAGATTGTTTTTTTTTTTTTTTTTTAATTTTCAACTGATAACCTAATTTAAAAGTTTGAATTAAGTGTATGGGTTAATTAATAGTTAACAATTTACATACTGAATTTAAATTTTTTACTAGTCAAATTATTTATTTTTTCAAATATTTAATAAATCATTTAATTGAGTGATATATCAAATTTTAGTACTCCCAATTCAAATCCAACTCATTCAATTGTTGGAATAGGTAAGTTTATTTGAATATTCAAAGAGTCTTATCACTCAAAAGTTTAATAAATTCTTTAAATAATTTAATCTGTATAAATAGTTTAATTGGTCTAAGCTTTTAGGATCAAATAGAGACATTCTAAATTTACATGATGCATGAACTTTGCAGGAGTTTCAGATATTCGTGGGATTAGTCTCATCTCTATTATAAAGTGCAAATACCCATATTATAAAAAAAATATTTTCCTTCTAACTATTTCACTGGTAATTATAGAGAAATTCAAATATGTAGAGCATATAAAAATAAATTCTGACCGTTGTATTATTATAAATCCAACACCTTCATCCTTTATAATTATTTTAACTTTTTCTTCATTATTAACTATTAAAATGAAAAGAATTCGTCCATTCGTCCATGAAACGGATTCGTTTTTCTGGCATTTTGCGTTTAAAATGGCCTTCATCAGTGTTGCCGTCGGTTCTCTCTCTGCTTAAATAAAGCAAACGCACTTCTCCTCAACTCCGATTCAGACTCATTCCAGAAGAACTCCCAAACGTCTCTTCTTCTTCATCTTTTCCTCTCTAGGGTTAGGTTTTTTTCTTGAGAATTTAGGGTGTTTTCATTGGGGGAAGGAGGAGATGAAGAAGGGGAAGGTGGATTTGATCCTGTCGACGAGTCGGCAGAGACCATTCCATGCACTGACTATGATCGTACTCGTCTTTCTTCTTTTCATCACCTTCGACTTCCCATTATTTTTCTGGAGCACAGGAATCTCCTCCAAAGACGATTCCGATGCTTCCTTCCGCACCGACTCCTTCCCTCGCCCTCTCCTTCTCCAGACCCAGGAAGACGTACAAGAAAAAGAAGCTCCAATCAGACCCCAAAATGATCCTTTCAGGGTTTCCCAGCAGCTCCAATTTGAAAAGCGTTCGATTGTCTCTGGTTTGGTTTTTGCCGGGTTCGAGAAGAACGGTACTGGATCGGATAAGGGTCATGGGTTCTCGGAGCTGCAGAAATGGGCAAAAGATGCGTGGGACGTGGGGAGAAAGATCTGGAAAGAAATTGAATCAGCTTCAGCTGAAAAAGGTGTGGACTTGGAGAAGAAATGGGGTGAAAAGGGCAAAAATTTGTCGGAGTCGTGTGTGCATTCAATTTCTCTATCAGGGGCAGAATTTCGGAAGCGTGGCGAGGTCATGGTCCTGCCATGCGGGCTTACGTTGGGGTCTCATCTCACGGTTGTGGGCAAGCCGAATCCAGCTCATGCGGAATTCAACCCCAATATCTCGCCTTTGAAAGATGGGGAGCAATTGAGGATGGTTTCACAGTTTATGATGGAGTTGCAGGGGCTGAAGACGGTGGATGGAGAGGATCCGCCGAGGATTTTGCACGTCAATCCACGGTTGAAGGGCGATTGGAGTGGGAAGCCTGTTATTGAGCAGAACACTTGTTACAGGATGCAGTGGGGCACGGCGCTCCGGTGTGAGGGATGGAAATCAAGGGCCGAGGAAGAGACAGGTTTGCTTGGATTTCATAGACTTTCTTTCATATTTTTCTTTGTTTTTTATTCACATTTATCTTGAATTGTGCACTTTTGATAGTAGAATTCACAATGAGATGGTTTATATTCACAGTTGCTTTCAATTGGTGACTCCTGATACTAAAAAAAACACAAGTCAAGCAGTTAGCAATTGAAATTCTATTTGTTTTAGTAATAATATGTGGTTCCCAAATGCGATTTTGTGAACCGTTGATTTTTTTATGTGCACCCAATTATGTAGTGAAGAGGAAGAGTAGCTTTATTCAAGTGATATTTTCTTGAAGATTTTGTGACTAGTTGATTCTTGGGCAGCTAAGTATTGAAAATTTATTTCAATTTGAAGGCTTTTAACAGTAAAGAAAAATTCAATTCATACATGCATACTGGAAATTTTAATCATTTCAGAACAAAGAGTTCATGTCCAAATGACATCTTCCAACAATCAATTTCTGTGTGCACTCAATTATGTAGTGAAGAGGTAGAAGTGTGACCTTATTTGAATGAGATTTTCTAAAAGGTTTTGGAACAAACCTTAAAGGGCCTGTTTGATAGGCTGGAATTCTCATGTGAAATTGGAATTTTGTCAAATTTACAGAATTCCCCATAAAATTTCTTCGTTTGGTGAAGCTGAAATTCTGGAGTTGGAATCTCTCTCTCTCTCTCTCTCTCTCTCTCTCTCTCTCTCTCTCTCTCTCTTCCTACCCACCCACCGACCATAAAAAAAGAGAGGAAATTCTGGAGTTGGAAATTGGAATCATTGAGTTCCAATGGTAGACGATTTATAGATTCCCATATTAAAATGTTACTTTGGAATTCAAAAGTTTGAAGCACTTGGATTATGGAATTCTCAGATTTTTTACTAATAACTCCAAGGCCCACCAAACACAAGAGGGTACTAGAGAAATTCTCCAAATTGTAGAATTAGCAGAATTTGAGAACTTTCGAAACAGGTACTTAGATGTTGATTTTTAGCAAGGTGAGAAGAGAATTCTTTTATCTCATTCAACAGTTTTTTTTTTTTTTTTTCAAATTACACATGAATGTCACTCATTGTATCATCTTTTAAAAGGGTACTCAATTTATCCTTCACAATGATTCTTGGGCTCTGTATACAGTTGATGGACTAGCAAAGTGTGAAAAGTGGATACGCGATGATGACAGTCACTCAGAGGAAACAAAAACAACGTGGTGGTTGAACCGTTTAATAGGTCGAACAAAGAAGGTTTCTATTGACTGGCCATACCCGTTTGTAGAGGATAAGTTGTTTGTCCTCACACTCGGTGCTGGTTTGGAAGGCTATCACGTTCATGTTGATGGGAGGCATGTCACCTCTTTTCCCTATCGTACTGTGAGTCCCATTGCGGAGACCTCTGAATTTGTTTCTGTTGGGTTTATACAAGTTGACTTGTTTCTGAGAGCTTTGGTAATATTTTTAGGGATTTGTTCTTGAGGATGCAACTGGGTTATCATTGAAGGGGAACCTTGATGTCCAGGCCATTTTTGCTGCCTCATTACCAACTTCACATCCAAGTTTTGCCCCACAAAAGCATCTTGAGATGTCAAGTAAATGGAAAGCCCCTCCTCTTCATGATGGCCCCGTGGAGCTTTTTATTGGTATACTTTCTGCGGGTAACCATTTTGCTGAGCGTATGGCAGTGAGGAAGTCTTGGATGCAGCATAAGTTGGTCAAATCTTCAAATGTAGTGGTTCGTTTCTTTGTTGCTCTGGTAAGGAAGGGAACTGTTCATCCTACATAAGTCATTTTTGTTGGACTGTTTTAGCTGTAGTTTAGATACTGATCCTCTGTTTGTTTGTTGATGGAAGCATGGAAGAAAGGAAGTAAATGTGGAGCTAAAGAGAGAGGCAGAGTTCTTTGGTGACATTGTTATAGTGCCTTTCATGGATAGCTATGATCTTGTGGTTTTGAAGACTGTTGCCATCTGTGAATATGGGGTAAGTGAAATGAGAAGTCCATTTGTTTTGATGACGAAGTTTGTGATGATTGTCAGAATATGATGTTTGTGTTCATTGCACAGGTTCATACAGTGTCTGCCAATTATATTATGAAATGTGACGACGACACATTTTTAAGAGTGGATTCAGTCATTAAGGAAGTGAACAAAGTCCCTAGTGGAAGAAGCCTATATGTAGGAAATATAAATTACTACCACAAGCCCTTACGCTCTGGCAAATGGGCTGTGACATATGAGGTATATTTTGTGCATTCTCCTCCTTTAACCTGCTTATGAAATGTATAGTTTTTTTTTTTTGAGCAGTAACAACGAAAACTTTTATTAAGAAAAAAGCATTACAAGAGAAAGAGAAAGATACAGAAAGAAGAAAATGAATTTGTTGCTTTAATTTAAATTGAGTACATATTAAGATCCAGTATGATGTTTATGCTCTACTTTGAGCTTCTCTGGAATTGGCTTACATTCAAATTTATTCACAATGAGATAAAAATGGTCCCCTCCTCCTCGGGGGACCCTTAAGTTTAATGTGGATGGAGCTTCTTACGGCAAACCGGGTCCGGTTGGTATTGGGGGAGTCCTTAGAGACCATTTGTATTCACGTTGTTTTTTCGGAAGCGGTGGAGATCAAAGATTCTAATGAGGTGAAATTTCTTAGTATTAGGAGAGCCTTAATCTTAGGTGTTAGCTTAGGGAGAGTTAAATTAGAAATTGAAAGTGATTCTTCCAATGCTATAAAATGGGTTAGGGGTACTAGGAGACCTCCTTGGAGGTTAATCGCAACTGTTAGGGAGATTAAGGGGCTAACCATGGGCGTGGAGGTCTCCTTCAATCATATTAGTCGATCGGCAAATGGTGTGGCTGATTTTTTCGCTAAAAATGGTGTTGAAGGACCGAGTTTAGGCGTTCTTCTTTTATAACAAAGATATATGTGGAACCGTGGCTTTGTGGTTCTTGTTGCTTTGCCTTTTTGTTTTCTTGGGCCTAATCCTCGCAGGTCTTTTGTGTTTTGTACTTATTCTTCTTTTAATGAAATTTCTTCTTTACCACTCAAGAAAAAAAAAAAAATGAGATAAAAATGTGCTGAGCTCTACCTAGAATTACATCGAGTATCACCTAGGTTTATCATGGCTTCACTTGTGTGAATCCATTTGACATAAAGATGTAGAATTGAAGTTACGCAAATCTAGATATCGCATATTTTGTTTGTCTAATCATTTAGGTAAGAGATGTTTGGGAAACTTGTATGACAGAAAAGTGGCATCTATTCATTGGAGATCCAGATACATTTTAGGAAAAAATATATAGGATAACTTGATAAGATGCTGGAGTGCTTGGTTGCCTTACATTTCCAGGGGGAAAAAGAGAACTTGATTGCTGAAATCTCAATAAAGATTCTTAAAATTGTAGATTATATACACATGCCTGTCTTATTTTTGAAGATTGTTCTGGGTACCAGTCCGCTCTCAGTTCTTTCAGCTGTTAGGGTTAAGCTTTGATGCTTAAAATTGGCAAATGATGAGTCTGACCATGTTATCATTTTTTTTTTTTGCCATCTAATATTTGATTGAAGCTTTTGTTTTACTTTCCAATGACTGCCAACTTTGCTGCTTGCGATCAGTTATCTTGTTCTTCAGTCACATCTCTGTGCTTATTATTCTCCACATTTCAGGAATGGCCAGAAGAAGATTACCCACCCTATGCAAATGGCCCAGGCTACATTATATCATCGGACATTGCGCAATTTGTTGCGTCAGAGTTTGAGAAACACAAGTTACGAGTAAGATTCATAAACTTATACCATTCTTGTCTACTCTTCACTAAGACGGAAAAAAAGAAAAGAAAGGAAGAATGAGAAAAAGATAGAGAGGCAGCAGCCCCACTAATATTTAACTGTGATGCAGCTATTCAAGATGGAAGATGTGAGCATGGGCATGTGGGTGGAGCAATTCAACAGCTCAAGACCGGTCGAGTACGTTCATAATTTGAAGTTCTGTCAGTTTGGTTGCATCGATGATTATTACACCGCTCATTACCAATCCCCTAGACAGATGATCTGCATGTGGAACAAGTTGCAGATGGGAAAGCCTCAGTGCTGCAACATGAGATAAAACTGAATGTGAACATCAAAAGGGTGAATTTTGCAGTTGCAGAGCAGTGTAAATTCCTTCTTTTCTTTTCTTATTCTCCTTTTTAAAAGTAAAGTGATGCTGCAGTGTAAAGTAAATTCTGAGATGGAGGCCTTTCTCAGGGCGGCCTCATTCAATTCATTCATTATTTATTTCTTTCTCCTTTTGAATTGGGTGATGGGAGAAGAGGACACTTGCTCAAAAGAAACTTGCAACTCATTGTGCTATGAAACCCTAAGTTCTAAATTTTGCAGAGATGTTGGGCCCAATAAAATTTATCACCTAAAGTCTGAAATTTCAATATTAGTTTTGGGTAATATCGGTTTTGGGTTCATTTGTAATAATTCAATATTTTAGATTCCATCTGAATTTTATTTTCTCATACCAAAGTTGCCCAAGAAAGACATGGATGTGGATTTCTTACCAACTTTTATGGCGGCCATTCTGTAACTTGCCAAAAGGAGGAAAGTGTGGTGCCAGTCCCTTTCATCATTCAATATAATAAGACTTTGTTTTCTTCACAATTGGGACCCCTTTCTATAGTTGTGCAATTATTCTAATTGGTACTTTTCAAGCATATATTCTCTGAAATCAAGAGTTGGTGTGTTGATCACGAACTTTCTCAGAAAATCGGAGTTCTGATTTCGAATTTCATCCCATTTCAAAGGCTAGTTCCCATAGTTTTACTTAGTGCATATGGGTAGAGAGGTTTTTACACTCTCAGAGGACTAGTCGAGTGCTCTAAGAGGCCTCGATCATTGAAAAAATATCATCAGAACCTACATCTTATTGAAAACATGGCTAGTTGCTACTAAAATTTGGAGCATATATTCTGACGAATCTAATAGCCACTAAAAATATATGTTAACAGAGTGGAAGGCACTCAAATGTATCTTTAGTAGTGCTTATATTCCAACCAGGGTGGCATACTTGTCATCGAACCACATTCATTACATCCTCTAAATTAGACGCTCAAATGAATGCTTCTCCACCGACTTTCCATATTTTAATAGGGAATTTGATGCAACAAATGGTTGTGTATTTCTTCCCTTTTATGAAAATTAATGGCTATACATTTCTGTGGAATCTTTATTATTATTATTTTCATTTATTTTGGATCATCCCAATTGTGCATATTATTTGTCGGTGCCGACAGTAAAATTGTGGGTCCACGTCTTAAGAATGTAAATTAGATAGTCAGTCGGTCGAGTTGATTTGTCAAATTTATATATAAAGGTTAGTCTTAAATGATGGAATAAATACTTAAGAAGATTAATCTTAAATTTATCTAAATTATACCATTGAAAGGGCTAAAACAATGAAAAGAGAGTTGTCAATTCAACAGCAAAACAACAAAAAACCATTTCAACCGGTAGCTATGCTTTTCATAAAACTAAAAAATGAAAAAAAAAAAAATCATTTTCCATTAAAAAACATTTCTGTAAAAAAAATAGAATACATGTTTTTTTACCGCAAGAAACCTTTCTTTCTGAAAAACAAAGATCCTTTTTTGAGTACTCAGCATCTAGCAAACCATCTCAATCTTTCTAAATTTTGTCGTGTTGGTTAGAAACCCGCTTAAGATACCTTAAGATAACGAGAAATCTCACTTTGAATCTTATCCCATTTCAAGGAATCACTTTCTGTAATTTTATCCGTAAGACTTCGATCCTAAAAATCTCAATCTTTTTGTCGTTTGGATGCAAGATTTTTGTCTAGAGATAAAGATTTCTAGAATATTGGAAATCAATTCTAAAATAAGGAATCTTTGAATAGATGAAATCCATTTTCTAGATATTTCATTCCCAATACATGTTTTTTTCTCCTATACTTGTCGTGTGAAATGAAATCAAAGAAATCCCTGCTTTTAAAAGTAGGAGAATCCATTATAAGACAAATCCATCTAAACATACTTTCATGAATTCCATTTGACATGACTAATTTATAGTGGTTACTTCACTTCCAGGTATAATTTACTCGCGAGTTTTAAATAATTCAAATTTCATTTTAATATCATTGAACATATTAGGGCTGCAACTGACCTGCATGACTCGACCCTAGAAATCATGTGGGCCGGGTCAAGAATTTCGGATCAGTGGGTTTGGTTGGGTCGGCTTGAGAAGATACAAACCTGCATGGAATTCGGATCGGGTCGGGTTGAGGATTTTACAAGTTAACCCATATGGGTAAATTAGTTGGTCTAAGCCTTTAGGATTAGATTAGATGTCTTGGTTTTAACTCTTTTGGCTTATCTGAAACATGAGAATTGCAGGAGATTTTGTATTCTCATCAGATTAATTTCACCAATAGGTATTACTAGGATGCTCATCCTAATACGGGCAAAATTTGTTAGGAGATAAAGGATGGAGTGAAATTCCCATTTTAACTCTACCGGTGTATCGCTCATCAAATATCGATGTACCTATATACAGAACATATACATGCCGGCGTGTTATCGGTACATCCGTACTTGATGAGCAGTACATCGGTAAAGATAAAATGAGAATTTCACTTCTTCCCGTGTCTCCTAACAAATTTTGCTCATGTTAAAATGACTTGTCGTATTAATATTGACCGATACATATCATATCGACCGTACATTCATGATATTGTCAATATCAGCCATTCTCCACGATAGTGAAGTTTGCATTGTGGCCACCCATAAAGATGCTGCTAATGGAGCACTGGACCACTCCCAACATTTTCTAGTCTATGCTATGATTTTATATTTGAATAGCATTTTCTATGAGAAATGATAATGCACTATCACATGTTGCACCACTTCACAAAGAAATGATTTTAGGCTTTTAATTTGGAAAGCATTTGCTGAAATAGATGGCAATATGTAATCATATTTTAATTTTGAGGGATGATCGGAGATGGCTAGGCCGAAACTTGTGAAATTTATTGATGAAAATTTTAAATTAGTCATATGACTGTAGTTCAATCGGTTGTCTTCCGCTTAAAGAAGTAACCTTGGTGTATTTTAGGGTAATTGACTCACATGTAAGAGTTTTATATTGGATATCTCATATTTTTCTATATGTAAATTAAAAAAAAATTAATTAGTCATCAGTTTTTATAAAAAATTATTGAATCTACGGTTAAATTTATTAAATGAAAAAAAATTAGATGAGAAAATCGATACATTTACACATTTTTTATTTCGTCGAATTGATAATGGGTCAAATATTATGACAGAATATGATGCAAGCGATGGATATAAATAGGTGAGTTAAGATCGATAAATAATTTGGATTTTTCATAGGTGAGCTCACGGATTTCCATGCACACAACAGGTGGACTCCATGTGGACCCACAAAATGGATGGGTTTGAAAGGTTTGGACTTTTGTATAATGACTATAAAATTTTATATTGATTAGATCAGTGAAGTTATGTTTTTTTTTAAATCTTTAAATTTTAATTTTATTTGACCGTGAGAATTTACTAGGATGTAGGGCTGCAACTTCGTTTGGGTTCCTTAAAATCCAACCCGACTTGAGTTATCCGACTCGAGTTGATATATTTGGAATTCGACCCGAATTCTCAATCTGACCCGACCCAAATTCTTACCCGAAACATCCGCATTCTGACCCGATTCGCATTCTGAACCCATTTTAGCTTAATTTTAGCAGGGTAGGGTTGTGTCGGGTCGGGTCACTTACCTTGTAAAATTTTCAACCCGACCTGACCTGAATTTCATATGGGTTTTTATCTTCACCCGATCCGACCCGCTGACCCGAAATTCTCAACCTGACACACATGATTTCTCGGGTCGGGTCATGCGGGTCGAGCCAAAACCCGACCTGAGTTGCAGCCCTACTAGGATGTAAAATTCATATTGGAGTAATATCAGGTAATGTTGCAATTATGGGTAGCTAGGGTGGTTCTTTTGCTCGATCCTGGCCTGGAACCAGTCATAAATTAATAGGTTTGAATACATATGCTAGCCGGTCGAGCATTTGGCCTGTTTAGCCATTATACCAGTTATCTGTACACCTGATTCATTTTCCCCTTTTTTAAAGATTATTTTGAAATTAATTAAAAGATTGACTATTGGGATTAAAAGTTGATATGATGAACTACAAGTGGATCAAATTTGAGTTCAAAACTCATTTATTGTCACTTGTTCTATGTGGACAAAGTCCCTAGGTGTCTTTAAAAATACGAAGATAAGGACACTTGATCACTTTGACTTCTAAGATCAAGTGGCTTGAGTTTTGAACTCAAATTTAGTCCACTTATATCCCATCATATCTACCTTTAAATCTTGACGGTTGGATTTTTAATGACCTCAAGTAGGTGCTCAAGTTTTAACTTATAAAGCCCAACGGGCTTTGGGTGGTCTTGGGCTTCTATAAATTTAAATGGGTTCTGGCTTCCCTAGAGCCTGGTCTAAATGTGTAAATGGAGATTTGGCATTTCCTACATGTTTAATGGTCTAGACCATCAATCTTACTGGGGCTAGTCATGGGGCCCAAACTCGGCTTTTAAATGGAGGGGCTTAAACAAGTTAATTTGATGGTCGAGCTTAATCTTGGGCTTGATCGGGCTCATTGTTTAGCCCATTTAATAAATAGGTAAGCTCGGTCTTTTAAATAAAGACCATGAAAGCCCATCAGGCTTCTTTAACTTGTTTAGCCAATTATTTATTTATTTAATAATCATCCATTATTATTGTAGTCCCCTCCCTCAAAAGTCAAAACCAAATTAATTTCATTTAAACTTAAGATTAGGTCTTGCAATGGGCTTTAAACTTTATTCAATGGAAATATGAATTTTAGTTTTAAAATGGATTTTAGACTATTTTGTCAAATTGTTTTGTTCTACAAATGGGTTTCAAGCAGGGTCGAGATATCGGCCAATACGAAATGTATCGGCCGATATGATACAAGTTTTAAGCCCCGTATAATATCGGCCGATACTATTGTATCGGCTGTACAACCTTCATATTCGCTGATATGATTAATATCAGTATTTAAAAAAAAAATCAAAATAGTGATGGGCCCAGGTTAAAATATCGGCCGATATCAGCCCAGATATCGACCGAAATTCAAAATATCGGCCGATATCAGCCGATATTTACATTTTCAATTTTTTTTAAAAAAATAGTTTCTTTTTCAGTTTTTTTATATATTTTTAATTCGGAAAAAATAAAATAATAAATTAATACCGATATTAAAAACAAAAAAAACAAAAAAATGAGAAAGAATCATATCAGCTTAATTATCGGCCGGGACGTTTTTTACACCCCTAGTTTCAAGTTCTCAACAGATGGACTCAGACATTTCATCTATCTAAGTGAATGAGCTTGGTTTTTAATTTACTTTAAAAAAAGCCCAATGGGCTGCAGATTGGAATGAACATAGGGAAGATTGGCCCGAATCTAGAAACCTCTGGATTTCTGATGATCCTACCTTTACTTAGAAACTTAGAAAGCATGAAAACAAGTTTCTTTCTAATACTACTTAAAATTTTGTAATCCACTTGTTATCTTTCTATTAGAAGCTGGTCAAATCCAACAACCCAACAATAGCTTAGATTATCTCCAAAGCTTAGCCTATTTAAAACTTGAAGTAGAATACAAGCATCACACAACCAGCTTCTCCAATTACAAAACCCATCTCCTCCCAACACTCTTATCCTCACTCCAAAATCCAAATCCAAATTCCAAACCAAAATGAAGGAACCCAACACCATTGCTACATTTCTCCTCCTCTTATTCACATGTGGTTTCACCTTCTCAGGTAAATAACTAGTCTTTATCGAAATATCGGTCATATCAGCACTGAAATTTTTTATAATAAAAGATATTGAGTAACTTTTTTACTTTTTAAATGAAGAGATGTGTACAAAAAGACAAATTCAGTGGTGTTGGTATCACTTTTTGATATAGAAATCAATGAATGTTGTCGATCTATTTTTTTTTTCTTTTTAATTTCTTCAACCAAATTAGTATTGGCATTTAAGACAAATAATGATTAGGTGATGTGATTTCTTTGCCATTTGTGGGATGTCCAAATGTATACTAACCTAGCAAATTCCTATGCTTGTGATTAGAAATTTGTAGTTTGCATAAACTAGAATTTGTAGATGATTCTTATCTCAATGAAGCCTAATATTTCTAGCTTTCTAAATACTGTAAAAAAATGGTGGTGTTGCAGGTAGAATTGCCGGGCAAACGGTCAGTTTCTATGTAAGTAACAAGTGTTCTTTCCCCATATGGCCCGCGACGGCACCGATTATAGGCCAGCCGGTGATAGAAGGTGGTGGCTTCTTTCTTCCTTCAGGGAAGACCCACCGGATCCGTGTCCCACCGTCATGGGCCGGCCGGATTTGGGCCCGAACACGGTGCAACTTTTCTTCTGCATCCAAACCCGCATGCGAAACCGGCGACTGCGACGGACGGCTCGCATGCAACGGAAGCATCGGCCTTCCTCCGGTCACACTAGTCCAAGTATCACTCCAAGCAGATACGAGCAAACCGAGCTTTTACGACGTAAGTTTGGTGGATGGATACAATCTCCCTATTAGTGTCACCACCAAGCCTGTTTCACTCAATTGTTTGATCCGAGGGTGCACGAAGAACATCAACGACAAATGCCCAGCGGAGCTTCAGGTGTTGAACAGAAATGGGACAGTCGTTGCCTGCAAGAGCGCGTGTTTGTCATTCAATCTAGATATGTTTTGTTGCCGGAATGCATACGGGACACCGGAAAAATGCAAACCTAACACGTATTCTAAGATGTTTAAGGATGCATGTCCTTCCTATTACAGCTATGCATATGACAGCCCTGCACCACTCATCAGCTGTTCATCTAAGGAGTATGTGATCACCTTCTGCCCTTCTAAATGGGGTGATCATCAATCAATTTAGATGGCCCACCTTTCATGTTTGCTTGATTGGGAGATTGAGAATTATACCATGCCTATGTATCTTCATTTGATGGTTTCTTGAGCGAGTAATAGTCAGAATGATGACATTGTCATGGTAGTTATCATTATCAAAGTCATTAGTCTCTTATATAAAATATTTTGGCCGATATATCGGTCATTTCAACTCACTTTGGGTTTGTCTTTTATTATTAAGAAAAAAAATCTTTAAAGGCAAAGGAAGATTATTAATTTTTTTTTTATAAAATGCAATAAAGTAGGATGTTTGAATATCAATTCCCCTACTAAGATCAGCAAAAACGGGAGCCCATTTACACACCAGACATCGATTTTCAGATTTTAAGTGAAAATTACTATTCTACCCTTCCACGGAGAATTGCTTGATGAAATCGATGCACGAGCTGAAGAAATCGATCGATTGATCCCTTCTGCGTGGAAGCAAACGAGCGTAACAAATTGATTGCAAGATGATGCAATCCATTCCATTAATATATACAAACGAGCGTAATAAATCGATCTTAGGATGATGCTGATTATGTTAATGTATGCTTCAGTAGTTATATTATTTAAATAATAAAATTTCCTTTAAAACTTTAAAATTATTTTTTAAGTACTGTGTATTTCTAAAATTTCTCAAATTAAATATCCAGACTAATTACGATAATCTGATAAAAATACTTTAAGACTTTAAGGTCTTTTGACACTCCTAAATATTTAAAACACAGTATTTTACAAATAAGGGTATCCGTAGGGTGTACGAAAAACACATTTAGGAGTGTCAAAAGACCTTGAAGTCTTAAAATATTTTTATCAGGTTATCGTAATTAGTCCGGATATTCAATTTGAGAAATTTTGAAAATACACAGTGCTTAAAAAATAATGTTAAAGTTTTAAAGGTTTCCGTTAAAACTTTAACATTATTTTTTATGCACTGTGTATTTTCAAAATTTCTCAAATTGAATATCCAGACTAATTACGATAACCTGATAAAAATACTTTAAAACTTAAAGGTCTTTTGACACTCCTAAATGTATTTTCCGCACACCCTAGGAATACCCTTATTTATAAAATACTGTGTTTTAAATATTTAGGAGTATCAAAAGACCTTAAAGTCTTAAAGTATTTTTATCAGATTATCGTAATTAGTCTGGATATTTAATTTGAGAAATTTTAGAAATACACAGTACTTAAAAAATAATTTTAAAGTTTTAAAGGAAATTTTATTATTTAAATAATATAACTACTGAAGCATACATTAACATAATCAGCATCATCCTAAGATCGATTTATTACGCTCGTTTGTATATATTAATGGAATGGATTGCATCATCTTGCAATCAATTTGTTACGCTCGTTTGCTTCCACGCAGAAGGGATCAATCGATCGATTTCTACAGTGATTTATTCAGGTCAATTCCAGTGGAAGGGCAGAATGGTAATTTCTACTTAAAATCTGAAAATCGGTGTCTGTTGGCAGAATAGTGCGGTGTCTAAATTGGTTCCCCAGCAAAAATATTAAATTCTATTCAATATTTTCATAAAAAAACAGATGCATTTAATCATTTTGGTGATTTATTCTTAAAAAAAAGTCAAATATTACGATCATGCTCAAAAAGCATTGCAAGTGGGCCTCACTTGAAAAGATTGAAATCGACATGAATCTAACAATCTATGACAAAATTGAAATCTAACATAATTCTAGAAATCATGACTGTGAATGACGTTGGTCGAAATAAAAATTGCTAATGGTAGCAATAGATCCTATTGTTAGATGGTCTTGATCCTCATTAATCATCTTAAAATCCCATTTATTTGGAATCGGATTTTTGAGTTATACTACTTCATTTGCTCTTATAATAAATTATTCAGTAATTCACTCAACTATCTGTCGTATCTTTTTCTATCTCTTCCTTCCACGATTTTAGTGATCTATATATTCCTTTTATATTTATAATTTGCAGTCTCTTGAATAAGAAATCTGTCATTTTTTTTTCTCTTCCTTCAACCTTTTTAGTGATCTAAACATCTCTTTTATTCTTATAACTTGTAGTCTCTAGAGTAGAGAAGGCAGCCCGAACTTGTGCTCAAGCCCGAGCTTTATGAGCCCGGCAGAACGCTCGAGCCCAATGGAAAGCCCGAGAAAGAAAGATATTAAATATACTGAGTATTGAGTACCATGTATATCGTAGTAACGAGTCCATTTTCAGTATTTTATTTTTTATTTTTTTATTGATCTTATTAAAAAATCAACCATAGAGATTGAATGTATTCTTGATAAGATACAAGTAGACCAAATTTTAGTTCAAAACTCAATTTAAAGCTTCTTGATTTTAACAGACAAGCAGTCAAAGTTACTGGACGTCTCTAAAAAGCTCATCAAGCATTTTCGATCTTTATAAGTTGAGTTATATATGCATCTTAAATATAAAAAAATGACAACCAATTTTTCAAGCTGGGTATTGTGCTTGGGCCTGAGCATTGATATGATGGCATTAATCCTAAGCTCAGTTTGAACTTTGAAATATGGGTGAGACCATGTAGATCAAATTCCTAATGGGCCTATATATAAAAGAAAAAAGATAATATATTTTTCTTTCGTCTGGAACTGAAAAATATCCATTGATGTTTCGGTCAAATCACCGAACTTTGGCCAAAATATTCTCACCGAATATCGGTCTACTGCAGTAATTCCAGCATTTCCAAAAATCCAAAAATTCCAATATTTTCATGTAGGGCAAGCCTAAAATTGAAAATTTTTAGAGTAAATTTCGATAGTATTTTCCTTCAGCAACATTCCATGACAATGTGAGAGCTGGAAGGCATGAAAAATAATGGCACCAAGCTTTCTGATAAGATTTCAGAGTGCAGATTACAAAAATGTATAAAGCAATCACTTCTCTCTGGTGTAGAAGTGAAGCACAGCACGTATACCTCATTATTATATAACATTGCAGCTAGAGAAATCGAAATATGTATTTGTTTGCTCTACTAGTGGCACACACTGCTACCCTTTCTTCTGTAGCAGAGAGAATCGCCATCCATTGCCGCAAGTCGTTTACAACTTGTTGCCGATGGGCATCTACTGCCTGATGCAAATTGCATCCAAATGAGTAGTGAGGCTTCCTACTAGTAGGGTTGTCTATCGATCTTACTTGCATTGTCTTGGACGGAAGTTTTCCTTTGACAAGAGAGAGAGAACAAGGCGCTGTAGTCTTGTGGCACCAGGACCTGGCCTCAGGGTTGTCAGGTTTCCCATGACTGAACATGGATCACTCCCGTTCTCTCGGGGTCCAATGCACCAGCCACCCGGTACAGGCATGTCTGGGCTGCGGGACAGCAGCTCCACATCGATCTTGTCAAGAACTGGGTCATCCCTTGGAAATTTTCTTGCGAAGGGTGCGTCGCTGTCAATCATCCTTGACATGTCATCGATGGTGAGATGGTGGGGATGCTGCTTGGGAGGATTGTCCCAGGATATGAAATGTAGATCATGGTTGATGGTGGTGTTACGGAATTCATCAGAATTGCAGATGACGGTGTGGAAGTAGCCCTCTGGGGAGGAAACAAAGTTTGCATAGTACATGAGGACAGTTCGTGGAAGATTGTCCCATCCCCATATGAGGTAGTCAACAAATGGCCGTGAAAGTGCCATCCAAGCAGAACCTGTTTTAGAAACCAATGCACGGATTTTCAGATGATATCTTCAATGACACGCATCAATCGAGAATGTGTGATGAACAAAGAAAAACTTTTGCAGTATCAATTTCAAGTTTATTACATGATAAGGAAAATACCAAAACGGTTTATATGCTGGTGATTTATTTCTTTTACCATCATTTGGGTGCAGGCAGATCCCTCATGCATTATCTATACCAATCTAGCAATATCTACTACGTACCAGTGGTAGAAGCATGCACAAATATCAACATTTCAATGAAACAATTAAAAAAAAACTATACTGTTGTATCTTTTGAAATCTAATGGAACAAATTCGAGACGAAAACATTGTATGAGAGTACAAAATTGTTTGGTCTGTTAATTAATTAATAGTATCCTGACAAAGTCTAGTCTTTGGGGATTCAGCAACAATCAGGCATTTGTTAGAATAGGCAAGTCATTGAAATTTGGCCAACCCAAATAATTTCTTCTTCACTAGACCAATGAGAAGTCAACAAATCATTTATTTATACATTGCCGAGTTGTTACTTGTTAGAAGTGACTATATTAGGAAGACTTCAAAAATAACGCCAATAGATGATAAAATCAGGAAAACTTGTTTAAGATGGTTTGACCATGTTAATAGAAGACTAGAAATGACCCTAGTACATAGAGTTGAGATATTCCAAATTGACAGTACAAGAAGGATTGAAAGTGTTGGGAAGGGATAGAGAAGACATGATACAGAAAGATGAGATCGTGGCTATTGATGATAATGATGATGTCAAGTTGCTTTCCTAACTAGTCATTAACTACAGTTCTCCCATGGATGGACGTGAATTGCCCCTTTTGATAGTGAGGGACAAATTTTACAGAACACAGCACCACTGGACATAGCCTGGTATATCTGGGAGCAGAAAAATGGAAGAATGCTTCAAGATAGAACCTTGCCATGAGCAGGGTGTTAATGGAATAACAAGGAAATAATAATTTAGTGGAGATTACTAGCTGAGGAATTCAATGGGATATGATATGAGCATTGGATATTGATAGGAATTGGTGGTTGGTCATTCACAGTTTCTTAAGAAGGATATATAAACTGTAATGCCTATATCAGAATCTTTGCAGTATCTATTATAAATCCGACTGCATGCCCACTCTCGTGTTGGACATTAGTACCTTCTTCTCTCTTTTTTCCCTTAATAATATTTCAGTTAATTGTCACAAAAAAAGGAGGAATAAGTATACCAAGAAAATTGGCATTGTAAACACCTCTTTCCATTGACGTGCAGTAATTTGGTTCTGCAATCCTATGTATAGTTACTCAACAACACGAGTCACGATTTCTATGAAGATTTGTGTAGAAAACCACTTCTATAAATATCATAGAAGCATTCCACTTGATGTTCCACAACATAAAAGACGCTTTAAATAGCCATTTCAAAAGCTCTATTAACAATTTTCAAATCAAATTTACTTCTTCTCATCTATCGTAAACACAAACATGTAATATCCTGAGATGAAGCAGCAGTATTTTGATGCAGAAAAGGAACTTCAAGAAGCAATTACATTATTTTTTATGCTGAACGCTTTGTTTGGTGATACAGTTATTCTGTAAACATTGTGAAGGGCCCAAGGGGGGCCATAACAGCAGTAATGTACACAGCAGGAATGAGCTGCACATGGGTACACTTCTCATGCTTTCTCACTTGGATCCTTTCCACCTTAAAAAAAAGAGAGAGAAAAAAAAACTTTTTTTTTTTGAAAGGAGGCCCTTTCCTCCTTTCAAAAGCCAAATTTCAAAATCTTAATCAGAGGAATGGTTCTTTGAATACTTTTACTAAGGACAATCCCAGTACCTGCCCTCAGGAGCAGATAAAATTCTAAGGCTGATACACTAATCAATATGAATCATGTTGGAACCGAAACTCACCACCATATCCAGACGATGGTGAGGCATTACATTTATAATGACTAACAACAATACATCAATAAACTTCTCAATACATCAATAAATCCAACCACCAATAATAAAAACTCCAGGATTTGGTCCAATTAATTTCAATTCAGTCCAGTTCCATGTGAATTGAAGAGATACTAGTGCTTTTGAAATTTTCATTTTATCAAATTCATATGGTCTCCTATGGTTTAAATTTTAGAAAGAGGTATTCCAAAACTAACTAAATTGCCAATAAAATCTTATAAATGATGGAAACTGATCTTTGACAAACATGTTGAGATTATACAATATATGCATGAAGAGTCAGCAACTAGCATAAGAATGCTGTGTGGAGAGAAGGCAAAGCTTCCCATTGGAGTTAGAGTAGCACATGCATTATCCTCAAATTTCATTTGATGTAATTTTTTTGTTTTTGTTTTTTTCCTATTTTCTATGAAATTTTAAACATTTTAAGCTTATTTGCAGGAAATAGTTAAATTTCTTCAAACTAACAGTTGGTATGACTCAGTTTTGTAAAGTTGGATCAGTTTCAATGAAGCCAAGACCCACCCAAGACAAAATTCCTTTCCTTGGGCTGATCAAACATGAAAGCAAAGTTATGAACCAAACAAAAAAGTGTAGATAAATAAAATTGTAAGAATGTTCTTAAGACTACATCCATTTGTTGTCACCTTCCCTTGGCATAAGATGAACAAGAAGTGACTTTCTGAGACACAAACCAAATCACTACTGTCAAGATTTAAAAAAAAAACGCAATAATCTAATAAATGAAAAAACAAATGGATTTCATAAAGCCAAAGCATACAGTTGGTTTGGGACACACAATGGCCACGCTCGAAATTAAATAACCAAATACAAGAGAAACAACAAAGTAATGGCATTTTCACCTGTAAAGAGCTTGAAAGCACTGGGGACGCTTCTTTTCTGCGAGACCCAGAAAATATCTTGTTTCTTGGACATGTAAAGTCCTGGATCAATCATAACTGGCCTTGCACGTTGATCTCTTTAGAAACAAAAGCAAGCCATTTTTAATTTCCACATAATCAAACAAGAAAACAATGACAAAAAAATAATGAAAAATGCAATTAACCCACGAAAGTTATATATCATACTCCTTCCATCCGATGTCGCTTGTGTGATCGATGAAATTGAGATCTCGTGGCAAATATGAAAATGTATGGAGCAGATCTAGCAAATCAATAAATTACCCATTATAATTCAAGGCAAAATTTCTAAAAATCCAACAAAAAAATACTTAAATTGAATTAAAAAAGAAGCTGAATCAGATTTGAATTTTTGATTGTTTGTGATCCTGAGTGTGGATAAGATCTAATCAATCAATAACCCATTACAATTCACTTCAATATTTGAATAATAACAAAAAAATGAATTGAGTTGGGATTTTTATATAATAAGATTAAAGCTGAACTGAGTAGCAATTTATAATGGTTTACCATCTTGAGTAACGAGTGGATAATCCGACGCACTGAGATTGATGAACCAGTCCCAATTCCCACCCTCCTTGAGCAAGATGGCAGCGGCATGAAGTGTATTGGCAACCATGGTAGGGCCTCGATAGGTCACCAAATTTGCCTTGTTGATCATCCATACATTTGCAGCCCTCAAAAAGAGGGGGGTGACTGGTGATGAATTCACTTAGATTGTGCCGTTCCTCCACCGATGATTCACGGTCGAGGTGAACAATGTACCGGTTGTTGGGGTGGTAGAGGGCAAGAAGCGTGCGCCTCAGAGAAAATCCATCGCCAGCAGAGCCAGAAATGAGGTAGGCAAGGCGGGGGAGGGGGAGGGAGGGAAGAAACTGGGGTGACATGGAGCTTGGACTCAACGAAGGACGGTCGTGTGGCAGCTGGGGCGTCAGACCAGAGGGACATTAAAAAGGGGCCGTCTGATGCGGCGAGTGTGATGAAGAAGAGTAGTAGAAGAGAGCAGACACAACCAGTCGCAATTGGGAGAAGCCATCTCCTCTCCATAGAAGTAATGGGTCTAAAGTTTAGATTAGGAATTTTGGGAATTGGGTTGCTCATCTTCTCTTTATTTTTTTCATTTAAAGAAAGAAAGAAGGGAAAAAAAATAGAATTGCCTTCTTAGATAAAGAGGATTTTGGGCTTAAACAGATTGGTAAGAAGGTGGGGAAGAATTACAATTGGGGTTTTAGACACAGAGGTGCTTTGGGCTAAAACAGATTGATATGAAGAAAAAAGAAGATTTGGAATTGGGTTTTTCGCGAGAGGACATTGGGTTTAAACAGATAGGTAAAGATGAAAAAGAAGAAGAAATGGAATTGGGTTTTCACAAGAAGAGGATTTTGGGCTTTAAACAGATTGATACAAAGAAGAAGAGAAGAAGAATTGGAAAGGGGTTTTTAGAGAGATTGGTAAAGCGAATTTTTTTCCGTAGAATTTCAAAGTCTCAGGTGAGAACAGAGAATGAATGAAGGTGGAGACTGACTTTTAGGTTGGTCCTTTGATTCTTTGTAGGCTTTGAATGGATTTTAATGGTGGCACTGTTTGGGACTTTGGGTGCATCAAACAGTATAAAATAATGAGAAGAAATCTGCTTGATTTCATGTTTTCTCGTTTGAATAAGATTAAGCCTAATTTAATCATACTTTCCATTTAATCTCCTCTAATTTGTCCCTACCTTCTTATATTGTCTGCTTTGATAGTCTCTACTCTGTCCTTGGCAAGTATAGAACAGGGTGATGATATCCAAGGGTCAAAATTTTGTATCAAGGGCAGGGATGTCAAATTCATTCTCCTACCTTTGTTTTCATTGTAGAATGTTCCCACATTTTAGTGTTTTATTTTAGAAAAAAAAAAGCATAAAATGATTAGGGTTATTTTTAGATGAGAAAAAAGGAGAAGAATATATGATTTTTTTAATTTATATTTATCAAAAAGATAAAAAATAGATTCACATTTTCACCATTATTCACTCTCAAATCAAAATCAATTTTTCAAAGAGAGAAAATCCAGAGGAGTAAGTTTAATAGTTAATTTCCACCCTTGTTCATGGGAGGTCTTTAGAAGTCTCCTCAATACAAAAGAAGTCACTCCTCTTAGTTCTGTACACTCCAGTTTACACATGCCTCAAACGCTTCGTGAAATTCAAATGGAATGCTTGAATACCTTAGTCTTAAAAAAAAAAATGTAACATTTTTCTCCTCCGGCTCACCTTTCTACTTTTCCTTTTTTTTTTTTCCACTTTACCTCAAAGGATCACTTCCCATAGAGTTATTCGGTGTGTGAGAGTATGGAGGCTTATACATGTCCCGACGATTAGTCGGGTACTCTAAAAGACTTGAAAATCTTGATCATGAAAAAAACCCATAAAAAAAAATCTCTTAGCGAAAATTGTTCCTCATCTAAATACAATGTGCAAAAAAGTATATAATAAAATATAAAAGTACTAAAACTTAAAAAAGAAAATAATGAAATTAAATATTGTATCATCTAAGATCTAACAGTTAATACTACTTTAATAAAAATGACTAAAATAGTTATAAAATATCTATATTATAAAAGCAAGTTATGAAAAAATCATGGGTAAAACAGGTTGAACAAAATGGATGAAATCCAATATTATGCACAAGGAGTAGATCAACATATTGCAGATCTTGTCCAAATTTAACTATTAAAATGGAATGTTTTGACTAAAACAACAAAAATAAAATAGAATTGACAACTAAGATGAATGAGAGATTGACTCTCTTTTTTTTTCACTCAATGTTGGTAAAATTGTTTGAGTTAGATCATTTGTTAATCTATTCTATATGTTCTTTAGAATCATTGCATGATAAAAAAATATGCAAGAATGTCTCTTTAAAATATAGTTTTTTTAATAGGTCGCATCTTCTACTAGGTTGTACTACTGATTTTTAATTTCCTAACAACTTGAACCTTATAATTGGGAGTCAACTAAAAGAAACAATTTTATAATTTTGATTGATAATGTCAATTTAAATAGATGTGACTTCTCTAAATAAATAAATAAGAGTAACTAGAGATGAAGTGTCAGCCCTAAAATGTCTTGTAATTTTAGGTGCTCTAGACAAAATTGTAAGATGGGACCCTACTGTAATTAATCTTTTTTTTTTTAGATCTTATCGTACTCTGAAATTTTGAAGGCCCTACGCGACAGCCTAGGCCGGTAGAAATGATCAAACTGTATTCGGATAGTCATGATTCTTGAGCCATTTTTCCTTTTAATTTCTAAGTGATCACAGGAGTTTATTAGATGCAGAGAGATAGAACCTGGTTCTCAGCCCAAATGACCTTTTTTTTTTTTAAGGATTAGCAAAAGTTAGGTTAATGGTTAGTTGAAAAGAGATTTGGTGAGCTTAATTATTGGATGGATGGGCCAACAAACTTAAGTTGGGTGATAGCCCAAGTGTAACAGGTCAGACAAATTAAGTCATTTTACATTAAAATCTTATCTAATAGGCCCAAGGCCGCATCTACAGTTGACCCAATATAGTCTTCACCTCTCTTGATTTGACCTCAATCCGAGTTATACAACTTGTTGATCTAATTTGATGAATTTTCATTATCAGATACAAGGGTGGCCATTTAAGAGAAGGTCATTTTTTCTTAATTCTTTGGGTACGATTTTTGAAGTATAAAACTATACATTTTTCACTTAAATTCGGTCTCAGAGTTTATAAAATTTAGAATAGATGAATTTTGATACCTTATTTATAGAAATTGGTTTATAAACGACTTTGTTTAAAAATCACTCTCCACATTACCGTCATGATATCAGTTACTAGTCGTTAAGACGATCCTTATGAGCATCCGAAAAACCTTGGATACTAATAAAGGAGTGTTCGGACGATGGATTTTACTCTATAATATGCGTGTTCCGAACGTCTGAACGCACGAAAATTCTTATATCCTTCGTTCGGATGTTGCGGAGGAATCTTTATTTTTTTAAAAAATGGAAGGGCAAAATGGTAATTTTACACCACATTTTGAAAAATGATGTCTCCTGGCAGAAAATCACGGTGTCTAAATGATCACCTTTTATCAAATTATAAATTAGTTGGATAATCCAACGATGGATCTTCTCTAATTCAAAAGGGTTGGAGTGATTGTTAGGAATTTGCTACAAGAAGTACGAGTCTCAAGTTTGATTTCCACTGCACCGCCAAAAGCCACTTCCTGTAGAATTTCCTGATGTATTTAAGTAGAAAAGCTTACACATGCCCTCATCGGATATTCTATTAGAACATTTCATCTACCAAACTTTCCCATCTATTGAAAAGTTAAGGGTATCAAGTTATCGACCTGCTGCATGGAATTGATGGAATGTTATATTTTCCATGGAAAGTTTGTATCTATTCATCTTCTTTTCCTAAATCCCTACACGTTTTTCATTATCATTTCTTAAGGTCTGCTTCAATTCTACAGAATCTTCACACCTAATTTTTAAAACTAACTTGAGACTTGTAAACTGATCTTTCAACTCATAAGTGGTACTTAAATGCCATTAAATATATTGGTTGGTGCTAGTTTTTCACGACTTTCTCACCTTATCTCACCCACTAAAGACAGTGACACATTTTTAAATGAATTATGCAGATTTACATAGAGATGCTCACCATATTCTATCTAATTATTCAAATTATATTCGAGCATGAATATAGATTTAAAGTTTTGTGACCTGAATTTGAAATATATCCAAACTGACTTAATTCGTTTAATAAACTAGTAATAATGGGTTGAGAGTTGTTGACCTGAATCTAAAATCAATCTGGCCTAATTAACTCGTTGTTAGTTCTACTTTGAATTAGACCTGACAACATTTGACCCGATCCAATTACTCGAACTGAACCTGGGCACTTTAAATAGGTATGATTTTAAAGTTTTGTGACTCAAACTCGAAATAGACTCAAATCGACTAAATCATTTAATAAATAAGAAAGTAATTGATTGAAGATTGTTGACTTAAACAGGAATAAGGCCTGACCAGAAACTGGCCCGACTCGACCCATTGCCAGGTCTAATCATAGATGAGTCATAACTCGAAAAAAAATACTGAGAAAATACAAGTTATGAATATAAACTTTAGATTAAATTGAGTTTTTAATCGATTCATCAACTCAATTCAGCTTAGTAATACATATTTGGTCATTGAATAGAGCCAAACTGAGTGTACTGTGTTTTAAATTGACTAGGATGAGTTCCCGATTGGCTCGTTAAGTTGTTCCAACCTAAATACTTAGAAGAGTTGAGTTCTATTCTGAGTGGGCCGAGTCACTAGTAGACTCAACAATTATAGCCTCGTTTGGCTGAGACGATTGAGTCACTAGATTGAGTAGATGATATCTTCAGGCAAAAATTGATCAATTAAAACTCGAGTCTTGGGTGAGTTAATTTTAACTATTTTTGAGTGATCATTATGAATTTAAAGATAACACATGACTCGTGATTATGTTTGTTTTGTTAATCTTGTCATAGGCTTATGGTTTTGTATAAATAATGGTTTTATTTTGGTACTTTACTATTAACAGATTTTTTTAGTATTTTTATATTTATAGATAAGTTTATATATAGATTCAAATTAAATTATTTTTCTTCAAAATTGAACTTAGTCATCTAATTGACTCACTGAGTCACCTACTTGACCCAATTTGATAATTGATTTGTTCTTAGTTTTTTTTTCTTAATAGTTCTTATATTAATAGATAAAGGACACTAGTGGCGCAAGGTACAAAAAGCATAAGAAAAAAGAGGAAAAAAATAACAATACGGTAGATAGTGAAAGAAAACTAACAAAACGCAACTCTGACCTGGAGTAACAGGGCAGTATGAGGCGATGAAACTCGAGTACCGGAGTGCCAAAAAACTTCCCTATAAAGATGGAGAAACAAAAGGGGATCATATTTATCACCACAAATACGTTGTCTAGAAGTATTAGGACCAATCCAAGGGTAAGAGAGCCGTTGAGTGAAGACCGAAGAAATTTAACATTTTACAAAATTGATCTGAACCGCTTGTCTCTTAGACCCGATCTTTAATTTCACTCATGTCTATGTATTATTATTATTATTATTATTAAAATTGTAAACACTTTAAAGAAGTCTAATCTCTAGCTTGCCTTAAGAGTTGGAACTTGGAAGTATGACTAAAGCAAACATTTATGATGAGGCTAACATCGCTAATGTGATGTATGAGAAGATGCAGGACCCATTATTATGTGTTATCATTATTATTATTATTAAAGTTTTAACTAGGACGTATCAAAATTTTATTAGATAAATGATTATAATAATGATCATGATAAGGATGTCCAGCTTATCAAAATATAAGGTATCCCATTCATTCTCAGATTAAGCTTTATACAAATTGGGCTTAAGAACTTTAAGTCTAAAAATAAACTGACTTCAATCCAATTATAAAATAGGCTTAAGCTCAAATTAGAACAGTAACAAATTAAAAATTCATACTTAAATCCTCTTACTTTCATGACCAAATTTAAAAAAAAGGACAAACAACCACATACCTAGGCATGGGTTCCACTAATTGAGTGGTGGTAGATCTCTTAAAAAAGACTTAATTTTGAGTATGAGGCCCACTAATAACCACCTTGATCAGATTAATAAGTCATGTTTTTTGAATAGGGGTGAAACTCGGGTCGGGTCATATGAATTGGTCAGCGGGTCGGGTCGGGTTGAGAAGAAAAAAACCCACAATAAATTTGAGTCGAGTCGGATTGAGAAATTTACAAGTTATTCCGACCCGACCCGACTAAAATTAGACTAAAATAGGTTCAGAATGCAGGTCAGGTCAGAATGCGGATTGAGTCGAGTTAGAATTCGCGACCTGATTTCAACTCTATTTTTGAAGTTGCAGAGTTTAAATATTTAGAAATAATTTAAATTGATCAATGGAAAGCTTAAAAACGTGACTTCATTTATTCAATCAAGATAATTTTTCTAACCACATGTTAAAAGAAAGAATCTTTTAGCCAATCTATCATCATGTATTTGACAAACTCTATATAAAAATATTGTTAGATAATATTGCACAAACCAATGCTAAAGAATCACTTGTTGAAATTTCATAACTTCCAAGCAAGGGTACAAAAAACGTTATCGGCCGACACGATATATCGACCGATATTTTTCTCTTTCCTCCTCTTTTTTTTTAAAAAATAATCAATATCGGCCGATATGATGCTCTTCAAAACCGATATATATCGGCCGATACGATATGTATCGGCCGATATTTCGACCCCTACAGTTCCAAGTATGAGACCTTGAGATTGCGACATTATTTTCTTCCTATCTTGCTTCTCATTTTAATAATTTGTTTTTTTTTTATGATAACTCTTTATTTATTTTAAATCAATCACCAAGTAAAATACTAACATTTTAAAATACTAATAACTTTCCAAGTAAGAAGTCTTGGGTTGACAAATTGTAAATGCAAAATCCATCTTAATGTATCCGAACCAACAACTGCAAAAAGATTGAAAGCAAAAATGCCAAAGAATGCTGAAAACATAAGCAAACAATCTCCACCAAACAATGCCTTCCTTTCTTTCTTTCTTTCTTTCTTTCTTTTGTGGTTAAGTGTTTATCATTTCATAAGTGAGGAAGCAAAAAAAAAAAGAGAATCCAAAGGCCACATGCACCAAATAATGCTTTTCCCATCAAAATAATGAACAAAAAGGCAAGGCTACAAATTCTATTGGTTCCCTTAGGCTAACCCAAAGTTTTGTGCCTCTTACCAATGAGATTTTTCTCTTTAAAAATAATTAAGAAATCAATTCCAACGTACACAATCCCTAGTTTACAAACTTTAAATCGTCATGCCCCGATTCTCTGACACGTGTTTTTTTTTTTTTTTCTAATTTCAAAGGGAATTTTTTTATGACTAATGTTATTTACTATCGAAATTTTGATAGAATTCTATGTGTAAGTTGAACATTAGTCATAGAATTTTCCCCATCTTTAGAAATTGTGCCACCATTAGGAGTATAGTGAATGAAAACTGAAATTAGAAAAAAAAAAAAAATCACGTGCTCAAGGGTTAGAGTGCGACAGAAAAAAAAAAATTACGTGATTTCTCCAGAGGGTCGGGGTGTGACATAAATAATTAATGAACCCACATGCACTATATCTTATATCTAAGACCATCACCCAATCACCCTCTTAGACTTTCTCAAAAAAACTCTTACTCCAAAAGTAGCATTAGTGAATAATCTCTTGACTATTCCATGAAAGTTAGCATCAAATGTCATTGCCAACCAAAACCATTTACGTAGGGTCTAGCGGAGTAGAATTCAAAGGGGCTGGAGTGATGGTCAAAAATCAGGTCACAAACCCGTCAAGTTCAATTCTCTCCACCCCAAAAGGCTGCTCACTGTAAAATTACTCAATGCGTAGGTAGAGAGGTTTGTACATATTCTGAAGATTAGTAGGGTGTTCTAAAAAACCTAGACACCTTGGTCATAAAAAAATTGAGTAATTGTCACGCCCCGAACCCAGATGTGGGCCCGGAACGCGACTAATTTTTCTTTTTTTTAAAACAATAAACTCTAATCACCCAACGTCATAACTGGGATGGATCTTCAAGTTTACCAAAACCCGATCCTAGAAAATGTCACACGTGCTTTTCACACATGAACTCAAACATATACCATATGTCCCCATATACAACCCATATCACATCACGAATATTTTCATTTGTCTCATCAGCGTTACGCACGAAAACATAGTGGATATAATGTATCCGATATTAAAACTTACAGACATAAGTTTCTTATGCCACATGAGGCATTTTATTACAAATACTCAAACATATTTAAGCAAGCATATGGTTTCCACGTGCGGAAAACCTTAGGAACTTCTAAGTTCCGACTTTCAACGAGGCACCACTGGTCCCTCCAATCCTTCCTCTGGTTCAGATCCTGTATTGTAAGGGACGTGAGCAACAGCCCAGTGGGGAAAACTCACCATAAAATCCAATGATTTTAATGCAACAATGCACCATAAAATCCAATGATTTTAATGCAACAATGCATAAGCAATGCATGTCATAGAAATGCATGTTATCAGCATATCTCATTTTCACCATAGGATCGCCTTCTAAGGTTTTTATTCAGATTGTATTGTTAACACCGGGGTCGGTCCCCAGCCATGTCACAACACCGGGGTCAGCCCCCATTTAAAGTTCCAACCAGAACTAATATTAATTCCTCCACGGAAATAATATAGCAACTTGCAAGTGCATACGGTCTCCACGACCCAGTCTACTAGCCCATCCAACACCAACGGTTGATGGCGGTCGACCACTGCCTACTAACACGTCCAACCCAACGGTTCGCAAACGGTGTTCGGCTAATCTCAGCAATTATAGTCCAACGGCAAATATCAAACTTTACAAAGTTATTATCTTCCACAGATTTAACTTATGAACATAATTATCACATGCAAATGTCAAATGCATGATAATGCATGATTTCCAGTGCCCTCCTTACACAGGGACTTATTCTGAGAGAGCCACCATATTTCAGCCTTACCATTTGGTGTATCAAATACCAATATAAGAGATCAATAAAATAATCAATATCACACAACATATAAAACTGGATTTAATAACACAAATGCCTTCACCCAGTTTACCCGACAATTTTCAGACACTCCATGGGTCCATACTGCGTTAGAGATTACAAGTCCTCGACTCCCCGACACCATTTTAACGCCTACGTTCTAAACAGTTAGAACATTTACATCCCTTACATGTAGGCAGTGTCAGGTCTCGTATTCTGGACCTATATAGCCTTTTCCATCTTTAATTGACCATGGGTCCCATTTCAGTCTGGTGTTAGTGTGTTTAACATATGACACAATATAAGTGTTGGTTCGAGTCTCCTCACATTCTCCGGTTGAGTTTTTCACAGAAAATCTGTAAGATGGAGTAGAATGTATAAATTTTCTATTTGTCAGTATATACACATAATAATTTCCCAAACCCCGTGCTATTTTTCCAGAAAACATGATATGTGTAGTGAGTCACTTAGGCTCTTTCTACTCCTTTTACTTATGTCAGAAAGTTAGTTGTCAGCATCCAAAACATTACAATAAAATGAAAAATGTAAAGTACTCAGTGTTCTCGTATTGTCTTCTGGAGAAAGGACCATGGAGACGTATTGTGAGAGGCCCAGAGGGTACAGAGACAGTAAAGTAAATAAAAGTACTCAGTGCCCCATCCTCGTATTGTCTTCTGGAAGAAGGACCATGGAGACGTATTGAGAATGTGGCCCAGAGGGTACAGAGACAGTAAAGTAAATAAAAGTACTCAGTGCCCTATCCTCGTATTGTCTTCTGGAGAAAGGACCATGGAGACGTATTGAGAATGTGGCACAGAGGGTACAGAGACAGTAAAGTAAATAAAAGTACTCAGTGCCCTATCATCGTATTGTCTTCTGGAGAAAGGACCATGGAGACGTATTGAGAATGTGGCCCAGAGGGTACAGAGACAGTAAAGTAAATAAAAATACTCAGTGCCCTATCCTCGTATTGTCTTCTGGAAGAAGGACCATGGAGACGTATTGAGAATGTGGCCCAGAGGGTACAGTACAGGAATTTAAACACACAAGGCGGAAAAATAAACACACAATAGTCAGCTGGGGTTAATCTTTTCCCCGATTTTACTTAGGGTCAAAAATTATATTTTGAACGTAAAATAATACGAATCTTGAGGGTAAAATTTAAATTTTAAGAGGAAATCTATTTTTCCTCCATTTAAAAAAATATCAATTCTTTGAACCCCAATACTAAGCTATTTTACTCCTAATTTGCTATGGAGTTAATAAAAATAAAAGATAGAATTATTTCGATACCTTGTGTGCAAAATTCTGTGTAAGATTGACTAAATTTGAAAACCCTTAAACCAATTCAGGAAACCCGAACGTTCGGCTGCTGCTGGTATGGCCAAAGCAAGAGAAAGAAGAAGAAAGAAAAGAAAATAGGAGAGAGAGGGCTTGCTGTTTTTGAAAGAGAGAGAGGGAGCAAACGGTAGAGGAGTTTTTTTTTTTTTTTCCTTTACATTCTGCCTTTCTCGCCGATTACTCCTATTTATAGGCAACCGTATGCATTTTTTTAATCATACAGGTTGCCTAAGTTATTCGTAGGTTTATAAGTTTTCAATAACTTGCATTTATTATTATATATTTTAATATTATTATTACAACTACCGCACAGTGACATAGGCAATTGGCGGTGTTGTATTCTTCCAGCACAACTAAAAGCTACATTCGTAGCTTTGAAACCTATCTTTCGTTTGGTTTCTGATATTATTTTATAATATAATATTAGTTTATTCTTTTTACTATTTACATCTATGTCCTTCTTTTTATCGGGGTATTTCAGGGTCTCACTAAATTGATACAATTGGTTCAGTAGGTCAGGTATTAAAAACTGAGCATGCTATTAAAATTTAGAGTGAAATCTATCTCAAAAATCGAGTGTTTCGCTAAAAATCACCGTTTTAACAAAATCTCCTAATCTTCAAGATTTTTTGAAAGTATCCAACCTTATAGTTTGATAGAGTAAATTTGTTTGATAAAAACATTCTAAAGTTTTAAGGTGTTTTGAAGTCAAAACCACATTTTCTAAATGAAAGAATATTCAACGGCCCATATTTTATGGCTTAAAATAAATATAAAAAGACTAACTATTTTAGAGTGTAAAGAAATAAACAGCTTACTTATAATACAGATTGAGTACTGACTCTCTCTATATATTTTTAGGACTTCCTCTACCCTGTCAAATTGGGGCTTTACCACTTTAAAACTTAGGGGTAAAATAAATTAGCGAAATTATAACGAGATTGGCATGTCATTAGGTCCGGAATTTAAAAATAATGCATAATCTAAAATTTGAAGTTCAAACTAAGTCAAATGACTGAGTTTATAAAGCAGCTAAGGTTTAAGCCTAAACTAATATTATTATTATATTCGTAACTCACCCATATATCTTTGAAACTTAATTAAAAGAGTTATCGGATTCGGATCGAGTCAAACTCAGATCCGTTGAAAAACTTATTTGATACACTTTACGATTAGAGGAAAATATTTCATAATTAACGGATAAAAATTATTTAATTAATCACGATTAATTATAATTAATTCCTAAATTGGGCTGGGGTATTACAGTAATTGTCGATTACATGGTGTTTTCACCTCAATAATGTTGCATTATATACTTGTATGGGTGAGAGTTTTGGGTGGATGACATAAATGCATGAAATTGAAAGGTGTATGGATGAGGAGAAAACAAACAAGTTAGTCTCACTAAATACTTGAATTCACATAATTATGACTTTGAAGGTCTCCAAGATCAACAATAATTTTATATAAAATAAAGCTCGATTTTTTTTAAGAACATAAGTATTATCACCTCATATTGGAGGTGAAACTAATCCCACATATCCACGGAACCACCCGCAAAGAATTCAGTTATGAGTGAAACTTAAAATTTGATGGAATTAGAAGGGGTGGAGGGGCAAAATGAGGCCAGGTGGGCTCATTTTGGCTGCTGCAAATGGAAATGACAAGGTAGTGTCACCCATATGAAAATAAATGTTTGGTATCCTTGTTTTTGTTTTTTTCTTTTCTTTTCTTTTCTTTAGGAGAGGGAGATAACAAGAAATAAAAGAACCAAAAACTTTGGGCCGGCCCAAAGAGATTTTGAGCAGGCCAATCTCCACATTACACTTAGAATGCAAGAAACAAAAGAGGAACTAAAGAGGAATAATCAGGATATTTAGGCCGAACATCTTCTCAAATGACACTCCTAGAGGCCCACAAACTCCAATGACAAAGCCCATTTCATGGTATGGTGCTTGATTTTCTCTCATTTGCCATCTTTGAATAACTCTATTTTACCGTTGAATGCCAATTTAAAACATTCAAAATCTCACAAAATGATAAATTACATAAAATGTTTTCTGGCAAGGTTATGCATAATGGCTTAATGATGATTATGATGATGTCTTGCATAATGGACATACATGTTCTTAGAAATTTTCTCTGTGCATATGAGCAAAATTTTAGAGACCCAATCATGAAATGGGAACATGTGAATGTACATACATCCGAAAACCAACCCTACAAAAATACAAAACATCATCCAATGAAGGCCACGAACTAGCTTGTCGAAAGAGGCTTCATTTCCATCACCTTTAGGAAGCACCCGACTAATCTTTGAAGTATGTGTAAACCTCCCTACCCACATAACAATGGATAACTCTAAGAGGAGTGGCCCTTTGAGGTGGAGTGGAAATCGAACTCAGGACTCCTGCTTCCTGAGCGGGTTCCTAACCATCACTCCAACCCCTTTAGGTCGGTAAGTATGTAAAGCACATGCTCTCTTTCTACGATGGGATGGTGGGCACCGCGTTACTCAAAGCATTTTCTCATGGAAAACTGATACTTGTTCTTGAGATAAAAAAAACAGGTCAATTGGATAGTGCTAATGTCACATAAAGGCTTAAACAAAAAATAAAAACTATTGGAGTCAACATGATTGAGAGCAACAATCATGTGTATTGTAATTTAGGCTGAAAACAAAAGTTCATTGAGTCGAGTCGGGTTGAGAAATTTACAAGTTATTCCGACCCGACCCGACTAAAATTAGACTAAAATGGGTTCAGAATGCAGGTCAGGTCAGAATGCGGATTGAGTCGAGTTAGAATTCGCGACCTGATTTCAACTCTATTTTGGAAGTTGCAGAGTTTAAATATTTAGAAATAATTTAAATTGATCAATGGAAAGCTTAAAAACGTGACTTTATTTATTCAATCAAGTTAATTTTTCTAACCACATGTTAAAAGAAAGAACCTTTTAGCCAATCTATCATCATGTATTTGACAAACTCTATATAAAAATATTGTTAGATAATATTGCACAAACCAATGCTAAAGAATCACTTGTTGAAATTTCATAACTTCCAAGCAGGGGTACAAAAAACGTTATCGGCCGATACGATATATCGATCGATATTTTTCTCTTTCCTCCTATTTTTTTTAAAAAACAACCGATATCGGCCGATATGATAAGGCCGATATATCGGCTGATATTGTGAATATCGGCCAATACGATATGATATCGGCCGATATGATGTTCTTCAAAACCGATATATATCAGCCGATACGATATGTATTGGCCGATATTTCGACCCCTACAGTTCCAAGTATGAGACCTTGAGATTGCGACATTATTTTCTTCCTATCTTGCTTCTCATTTTAATAATTTGTTTTTTTTTTATGATAACTCTTTATTTATTTTAAATCAATCACCAAGTAAAATACTAACATTTTAAAATACTAATAACTTTCCAAGTAAGAAGTCTTGGGTTGACAAATTGTAAATGCAAAATCCATCTTATTGTATCCGAACCAACAACTGCAAAAAGATTGAAAGCAAAAATGCCAAAGAATGCTGAAAACATAAGCAAACAATCTCCACCAAACAATGCCTTCCTTTCTTTCTTTCTTTCTTTCTTTCTTTTGTGGTTAAGTGTTTATCATTTCATAAGTGAGGAAGCAAAAAAAAAAAGAGAATCCAAAGGCCACATGCACCAAATAATGCTTTTCCCATCAAAATAATGAACAAAAAGGCAAGGCTACAAATTCTATTGGTTCCCTTAGGCTAACCCAAAGTTTTGTGCCTCTTATCGATGAGATTTTTCTCTTTAAAAATAATTAAGAAATTAATTCCAACGTACACAATCCCTAGTTTACAAACTTTAAATCGTCATGCCCCGATTCTCTGACACGTGTTTTTTTTTTTTTTTTCTAATTTCAAAGGGAAATTTTTTATGACTAATGTTATTTACTATCGAAATTTTGATAGAATTCTGTCTGTAAGTTGAACATTAGTCATAGAATTTTTCCTATCTTTAGAAATTGTGCCACCATTAGGAGTATAGTGAATGAACGCTGAAATTAGAAAAAAAAAAAATCACGTGCTCAAGGGTTAGAGTGCGACAGAAAAAAAAAAAAAAATTACGTGATTTCTCCAGAGGGTCGGGGTGTGATATAAATAATTAATGAACCCACATGCACTATATCTTATATCTAAGACCATCACCCAATCACCCTCTTAGACTTTCTTATAAAAACACTTACTCCAATAAAAGTAGCATTAGTGAATAATCTCTTGACTATTCCATGAAAGTTGGCATCAAATGTCATTGCCAACCAAAACCATTTACATAGGGCCTAGCTGAGTAGAATTCTGGAGTGATGGTCAGAAATCAGGTCACAAACCCGCCGAGTTCAATTCTCTCCAGCCCCAAAGGCTGCTCCCTGTAAAATTACCCAATGTGTAGGTAGGGAGGTTTGCACATATTCCGAAGATTAGTCGGGTGCTCTAAAAAACCTAGACACCTTGGTCATAAAAAAATCGAGTGATTGTCAATTTCATGGTGTTTTCGCCTCAATAATGTTGCATTATATACTTGTATGGGTGAGAGTTTTGGGTGGATGACATAAATGCATGAAATTGAAAGGTGTACGGAGAAAAATGAGGAGAAAACAAACAAGTTAGTCTCACTAAGTACTTGGAATTCACATAGTTATGACTTTGAAGGTCTCCAAGATCAACAATAATTTTATATAAAATAAAGCTCGATTTTTTTTAAGAACATAAGTATTCTCACCACATATTGGAGGTGAAACTAATCCCACATATCCACAGAACCACCCGCAAAGAATTCAGTTATGAGTGAAACTTAAAATTTGATGGAATTAGAAGGGGTGGAGGGGCAAAATGAGGCCAGGTGGGCTCATTTTGGCTGCTGCAAATGGAAATGACAAGGTAGTGTCACCCATATGAAAATAAATGTTTGGTATCCTTGTTTTTGTTTTTTTGTTTTTTTTTCTTTTCTTTAGGAGAGGGAGATGACAAGAAATAAAAGAACAAAAAGTTTTGGGCCGGCCCAAAGAGATTTTGAGCAGGCCAATCTCCACATTACACTTAGAATGCAAGAAACAAAAGAGGAAATAAAGAGGAATAATCAGGACATTTGGGCCGAACTTCTTCTCAAATGACACTCCTAGAGGCCCACAAACTCCAATGATAAAGCCCATCGAATGGTATGGAGCTTGATTTTCTCTCATTTGCTATCTTTGAATAACTCTATTTTACCGTTGAATGCCAATTTAAAACATTCAAAATCTCACAAAATGATAAATTACATAAAATGAATAAGGTTATGCATAATGGCTTAATGATGATTATGATGATGTCTTGCATAATGGACATACATGTTCATAGAATTTTCTCTGTGCATATGAGCAAAATTTTAGAGACCCAATCATGAAATGGGAACATGTGAATGTACATACATCCGAAAAACCAACCCTACAAAAATACAAAACATCATCCAATGAAGGCCACGGACTAGCCTGTCGAAAGAGGCTTCATTTCCATCACCTTTAGAAAGCACCCGACTAATCTTTGAGGTATGTGTAAGCCTCCCTACCCACACAACAACGGGTAACTCTAAGGGGAGTGGCCCTTTGAGGTGGAGTGGGAATCGAATTCAGGACTCCTGCTTCCTGAGCGAGTTCCTAACCATCACTCCAACCCTTTTAGGTCGGTAAGTATATAAAACCATATGCTCTCTTTCTACGATGGGATGGTGGGCACTGCTTTACTCAAAGCATTTTCTCATGGAAAACTGATACTTGTTCTTGAGATAAAAAAACAGGTCAATTGGATAGTGCTAATGTCACATAAAGGCTTAAACAAAAAATAAAAACTATTGGAGTCAACATGATTGAGAGCAACAATGATGTGTATTGTAATTTAGGCTGAAAACAAAAAGTTCATTGATTCTTTCATGTCAAAAGAATCAATGAACTGAGGTTCACACTCTATAAAACTCTTCAACAATCAACAAAAATACAATAAAAGATACATCAGATAGAATTTCTCTGTTAAATGGTCCAATAGTCGCAACGATAACAACAACAATTGCAACAAGCATCTTTTGTGGACAAGCTAATGACTTCATTTGTTCTATGATGGCCGATAGTATTCTCACTGTTCACTCACCATTAAATAAGCCGCGGGGAAATCAAATGAATCTCATTTGTAGTTTTTCTGACCAGATCTTCTCTCACAAGGAAGCAGAAATTTCTCCCAAAATTTGAACCAAGGTGAATCCAAAGCTTACAAGCAAGAGCACAACAGAAGCAGGAATGAAGAGAATAAGACTAACCATTTGTTGTGCACATAGTTCAACTTAAATGCTGATGATGTAGATGAACTGGGAGTCTGATTCCCACCACTGGGTGAAACTGTTTCCTTTGAGCAAGTGTAGTTACATCGACTTGGAGGAACAACTCTGTATACACCAGTGCTGGCTAGAATGTAAACATCCTCGCTATTGTCCTCCCCGAAAGAGAATATGTAGCCGAGAGAAGGAAGAGGACTTCCGGGAACAGAAGTACATGCCATTGGAGAGTCCTGAGCACAAGCAAAAGGAATCTTGCTGCTACTGTAGTTTCCACTGTCTTCGGGGCTTTCAAGACCTGCCCACATGGCACCCGCATACAAATCTGCATACAAGTACCTGAATTTTGATATGCAAATTAGATAAATTATCAAGCCAATTTAAATTGATGCACAAAAAACTTACCAATCTATTAGTTCTAAATAGGGTAATTTAGTTTTTGTGGATGTTCGAAAGCAAAAAATGGAAATATTTCAGCATTCAAAAGTCCTTGAGTTAACATGGCCAAAGTCAGCTAACAATAGAATGATTTTCGAACTTCACTGATTCACTCACCTTCCATACAAGCATGGATCGGTCATAGACCGATAAATGTAACCTCCAGTGATGGATGCAGATCCTTCTTTTGTATTTACTTCTGAGTGATAATATCCCATCACAGGGAAGATAGCATTTATGGATCCAGGAGTTGTATTCCCTCCAGGAGTCTGCAGAGTAGTGTATAGATCGGGGCCCTCATAAACACGCCAACCGTAGTTTCCATTCTTGGATATCAAATCTACTTCTTCATATGATTCCTGCAAAAATTAAAGCCTGTAAGTATAGGGTTGTAAGGATTTCAACTAAGAATTGATTTCTGAGATGGAAAATTAAAAAATGGTTGATGTTGATGTGATGTGGACAAGTTGCAAATTTTAAGGTTGCTATACCTCAAAAATTCATCCCAATTTTTCAAGACTTCTTGTAGCTTGGCAGTGTATTGTTTTTTTTAGGGGAATTGAGAGAGACTTAGGAATTCCCTTCCTTTCACCTGTTTGGCATTTACTTAACAACAGGAGAATCTCCTACTAAGGAGTCCCCTACCCAGAGGAATCCCTTGAAAAACTCTCCCCATCCAAATACAGCCTTAATTTTTCCAACATCCAAAAGCATCACAAATAATTTTTCTACACTCATAACATGGAAAGTATGCAATACAATCTAAAGAGAGAGACTGCAAATTTCTTAATGCATTTCAGAGGAAACTAGAAAGGAATACTCTTGCAACCTGGCCAGTATCTGCACAGTAAAAATAGGATGGGTTTACGGAATCAAAACTGCAACGCCATGGATTTCTTAAGCCCAAAGCCCAAATTTCAGGTTGAAGTTGACTATCATCGGAATACGGATTATCTCTTGGAATTGAATAGTTCCCCCATAGATTAAGGTCATTTATTTGTGTTGCACCTGCAGTTGCATTACAAGGGTAAGAAAGAAATTGTATGAGCCACATCATTCTTCATTTAGTGAAGACAGACAGATCAAACAATGAGCATTTAAAAAACAGTAATCGGCAAATTCAAAAAAAAAAACATAAAAACACAATATCAATGTAGTCTAACAGCAATAATCATGTTGGAAATGGCTAGGTTGGTTGATAGAACTCTTGTGGTGGTCCATTATTGTAGAATGCAGCTCATTTCATACAGCTTTAAATTAACCATCAATCCATCTGTCAATCAGAAGGTTAGCTCTCTCTTAAACTTAAAAGGTTAGCATTCTCCGATCATTTCAATCTTTCAAACATGTTCCACCAACATGATGTGTATGAAATAATGTAAAGAATTGAGTTCTAACTTTCCAATGTTAAAAAAGGACCTTTCAGCTATTTATGAGTGAAGTGTTTAGAATCTATCAGATTAATAAGAAAACCTACTGGGCATGTTATCCACATCGAGCCGCATAATCTTCCCAAGTAAAGATTTCTTATTTTGGGAGAAATTATATGGATCACCCTGATTTCCACCATCCCCCATCATGAAGTATAAATATCCATCTGATGGCCCAAAGAGAATCTGTCCCCCATGATGACCAGTAAATGGAAGACCCATTGTAAATATCCTTCTTACTTCCGATGGATTCGCCGCTGTTGCCTAGAACAACATTAAGATGATTGAAGTTGAAAAGTCATCAAACTCTGCTTGTTATTATCACACCATTTATATCGAATGCATGAAATTTGTTCAAGTGTATAGATGTGTACCGAGGATGGCGACAATGAGGTACTGTTGACAGTATACTCAGCAACAACAGTGCTAAATTGGCAAGGCTGAGCACCATTATCAGTACCCAGCTTTGATGGGTCACAACCAACATCGGAATTACATGAACATCTTCCAGAGCAGCTTGCCCAATCAGCCTTATCGCAATTGAATGAAACAAAAAGACGCCCGTTTCTCGGGAAGTCTGGATGGAATGCTAGACCCATTAGTCCAAATTGAGAGTCATAATGTACTACATCGGATAAATCTAGAAAGGGGCTTGATTGATCAATTCCCAATGTTCCACCCGATCCTTTTGCAGGAATTGTCGCCAACCATATTTTTCCAGACTGATCGGAAAAGAATGCACGACCGGACCCATCTGGATGAGCAACCATATTAAGGTAAGATCCGTTACCAATTTTTTCAAGGCAGATACCACTTGGTGGAATTTGTGATTGGGAATCGTTTAGTGAAACTGGTCCACCATCAAAACATACTGATCCATTAGAAGATGATGCGCCAAATACTTTACAGAAGTCATTTTCTGACTGCCAGAGATCAGCGAGTTTGGAAGACGTAGAATTGGAGGGAACTCCAGCACTTCCTTGCAGTGAAGGAGCAAAAGGAGAATTCCATATTGATGCATTTTGACAAGTGTTCCAAACTTTTGTACAGTAGTCATTTCTTACATCATTAGATTGGATTGAACTCACTGAAACAGTTGAATTGCACAGAACTGGAACCGGTCGAGGCTGGGATTCAATTCTAAACAGCTCGGCCGAAAACTTATCACAAGTCTACAAGTCATGAACCAAAATATTAGATGACATTGAACAATTTAACTTCATTCAAGCAATACTGCAAATCCATTTCGCTTGATTCAATCAATACTACAAATATTTTTCTCAATTTGAAAATGTAAGCTGTTCATAAATGAGATTTTTCTTCATTTCACTGCAGAAAAGTTCATATTTTTTTTTGAGCGGTAACAAGAATAAATATATTAAGAGAGAGAGAAGAATAATACAGAGAAGAAATCGATGGATCTAAAAGACTAAGACCCAAAGAAAACCAATGAAAAGAACTCCACCAAGAACAAATACTCCAGAATCAGAAGCCCTCCCAAAGTGACAAATAAGCCAACAACCCCAAATGCACAGCTACAAACTGACCGAGAATGGCAACAACCTCCCCTCTAGAACACCCACGGGCAACAACCTCTCCTCTAGGATGCCATCCACACACCTCGAAGATGGGCAACAACCTCTCCTCTTATTCAGGAGACCGAGATCCCATAAATCTTCAGATTCTCAAAATCTTTCACAATCTAAGCTGTTGGCTACAATGAATAGGGCTTGCAACTCTTTTCCTTTTAGAAGGAGTGGTTAACAATGCTGTGTCCCTATTTTCTGCCGCCTGAATGTCAAAGATAGCTTGAACACTATTATCAAACCGGATCTCCAACTTTTTACCTATCTCTAAAATTGATCTGCCATCATCTTCCGAGTAACCCTTTTCATCATCTTAATAATTTATGTACTGTCTTCTTCAGAATAACTCCCATCCTTCAAAGACTTCAATGCATCATTCTCCGATCCAAAAACTGGGACTGGACCTCTAACTGTAGTATTATAGTCTTTCTCTATAACAGTAGTAGCACTGTCGATCTCACGACAAGACTCCTTCTCGGACTTCGAAAAAGGCAAATCAACAAGATTTACTTGTTGAGAGTCCTCGGCAGCCCTCTCCTCATTTTCTTATTCTTCTCTAAATTTGTTTCAGTGCCTCCATGTTTTAAGTTATAACTTCGAAAGAGCAAAGATTTCATGGGTCAATAGAACAATTCAGCAACTCTAGTGTAATTAGTGGGTGTCAAATTAACATAAAGAGAGACCGCAAATCGACTTTTAATAGAGTTGAATGGAAAAAGTACAACTGAAAAAGATAACTCTAGATCTATAAAACATGCTTTCACAATATCTTATCATTAGAATGAGATGTCTTCATCTAAATTGGGTCAAGTTTTTATGTCTAATTTCTTTCATTTTTCTCTGTCATTCTACCTTCTATATATCGTTCTGGTAATATAATGACGATTTTCAACAAAGAAAGCAAACAAAGACAAGATTATTCTGTCACAGTCGAACCAAAAAGCATTCCAGATCAGAGTTCAAAAACTCAAAACTTGAACTGAACTTGAAATTCAACTGCGAGGAGTAAATTGGACTAGTATTTTACACAACTTTGGGAAAATTTGGTAGAATTGAATACATTGACTTGCTTGACTTGAAATCCTATCGAATTGGGTCAACTCGGACCGACTTGTTTGAATGTTTTTAGCTTTTAAACTATGTTCCTGATCTAAAAAGTTTGAAACTGATACGGGAGTCAATTGTCACACAAAACTTACAGCACAAAGGATTGATTTGAGGAGCGAAGCGCATCCAGGATCGGAAACATTCATGCCCTTAAACTGTCTCTGCAATTTCAAATCCTCCTTCGCATCACAGCAAACGGTCCCATTATACTGACAGAAAGCAAGAGGAGATTTTACTGTAAAGGGGCCACCTGCAATTAAAAGGGAAAGAACCCATAAAAGAAGAATCAAAGACAAAGGAGAGAAGAAAGAGAGATTAGGAAGAGAATGAGAGATTTACTTGAGTCACTGCATAGAGGGAGTGCAGAAGAAAGAGGGAGAAGACAAGAGAGAGAAAACAAGAGAAATGCAAGGGAGTCCATCACAGATAGAGAGAGAGAACACCAATTGCAGAGCCCTTTCTCTTCTCCTCTCAGACCCATCTCTCCTTTGCTTCTTCTTCCATGTTTTGACATTTGAGAAGCATTATCTGCCATTAATGGATTTCATTGACCAACACCAATTTAAATATAATAAAAACAGAGCACAAAGCTTATCATATTTGAATGAATAAGACTTTCAAATTTTCAAACTCTCTCTCGTCTGAAGTCTCAATTCAAAAGACAAAAGGTTAGCTTCCATTGATTTATTTATGTGGGAAGTGTGAACAAACACCAAAAGTCCAGGTGGGTTGTTCGTCTCGGTTAGTTTAAATGATTAGAATATTATTTTTATTTAAATTTTAATCATTTAATGCAATTTTATTGTTAAATTAAATATCATAAGATAAAAATATTTACTCAATAGTTTAACGCAATTTGATAATCTTATTTGAAGAGTTCGATATCATCAGTTTTTTTATTAATATATAAAGTAAGTCTCATCTTTCAATATAATCCATGAGAATACTCAAACTTTTCCATAGACTCTCTCCTACCAATCTACCATGATCAGAACCTTCTCTTAATAATAATGTTTTTTATTATTTATCAAATAATAATTTATACATAGTTTTAAAAATTTACACGTGGGAAACCGCGAGAAAATCAAGTGTAAACCCCCACTACCCTTGAGACATACTCCGAGATCATGGGGGCTCAAACCTAACACCTTAACTTCCTGAGGCAGAAAATTACCACTTGCTCACATGGGTGTAGATCAATTGATAATCTCTCACCTTAAGAAACGACAACAGATATCAACCGTGAGTAGAGGTACAAATATTGGCCAATACATATCATATCGACCGATATGAAACAGTTTTAGATCAAGTGAATATCGGTCGATATCAAAATATCGGCCGATATCGGTTATTTTTTTTTAAAAAAAAAAAAGAGGAGAGAAAAAATTATCAGCCGATAACATTTTTTTACCCGTTGCGCATGAGGTTTTACGTTCATTTTTCATTGTTTTTCATATATAAATTTAATAATTTATATATGGTCGACATATACTTGAATATGGTACGGCGTTGACAAATATATTTTCAACTTGGCCACTTGGTTTCGGAGAGGATGAAGGGCAATATTATCTCTCATTTTTATTGTTTTCACATGGGTGGTTAGCAAGCAGATCTGCAGATTTTTTTTTAAAAAAAAATTTGGTCATGTTTTAGCTTTTCTAAGTGTAAATTAAATTAGAATTAATTTGTTATAAAATACGGATAGATTAACTCAACTCATTTAAAATATTTAGTTCAAACTTTGATTTATTTTTAATTTAAATTGGATTAAGACAATGCTTTGAATATAACCCAATAAGCTCAGATTCTCTAAATTTTATATACGCTTTATTTTGTATATACTTATCTTACAATTATTAAGACTTAATTCTCTACAGTGATTATGTTTTAACTGTAATAATTTATCTTTTCTCAGATGTCTTTTTATCTAAAATATAGTCTTGACTTGAATTGGTTGACTCAATTTTTTTTTTAAAAAAAAGTATGAACAAATTAAATAAGAATCAAAATTTAAATTAGATAAAAAAAAGTAGTAAATTAAATTTAATATGTATAAACTAAGATTATAATTCCAATCAAATACTTTCACTTTTCATTTTGCCATTTTTGTTAGTTAATATTTAAGACTTATATTTTATCAATTCACAGCTACTCTCAATTAGATTTAGACTCCTTTTAGTTGGTTAGGAAGGCATAGCATAAATTTAAAATTAAAATTGGTTGAATTCCCAAATTAGACAAGTTGCAGAAATGTTGACAAAGAAGAAGAAGACAAGGAAAGAGAGAAAAATAATAATAAATGAAAAAAAAAATGAAGAAAAGAGTTCCACTGTCAACATTCAAGAAGACAGATGGACACCCAGAAAGTCAGAAAATGAAACTGGGCCCCACCACTGAGATGTCAAAATAGAGTAGCCCTCACTTCACATTTCAGTATCTATCTGATCTAAGAGCATTAGGGGAAGTCTGCCATGTGATTGAAATATTAGATGGATCGATGGATTCTCATTTATCATTTTTAATTTAAAAATAAGTTAAAAAAGATTCCTCATTTATGATCGATGATTGAGGTATGACTATGGTGTTTTAAGTCTCTTAGAGTATTCGACTAATTTTAAAGACATGTGTAAACCTCTTTATCCACACATTTGGAATAACCACTATACTACAATAACTTCTATGTATTATTTAGACTATAAAATAATATAGATAATAAGGAAAAAAAAAAATACATATAAGCACGGGTAAAACAACTAAAGAAGTTCAGTGTGTGGTTGTACTTCTGAAAAGAAAGTCAAATGGTGTACGAGGCACCTTAACCCAATAAAAATTTTCGAAGGTATGATTGGTTTCAAATTTTTTTTTTTAACGACCAAGGTATCCAGGCCGATTAGATCACTTGACTAATCTTCGGAGCACATGCAAGTTTCTCTATCCACACACTGAATGACTCTATGGCAAATGACCCTTTGGAGTGCATGGTAATTGAGCTCAGGACTTCCGCTTCCTCACCATCACTCTAACCTCTATGAATTATGCAAAAGCTCAACTTTTAAGGTATTTTCATACAAAAGTCTCTTTAATTTAATAAAAAGAAAAAAAATTGTATGATCTTTAGGATTGAAGTTTTAAGGGTTTTTTTTTTTCTTTTTTTTTCAATCTCCTGCTCAGAAAATTTTATCATTTTTTTTTTGGGTTTTAATATTTAATATTGAACTTTCATTATTTCCTTCAGGAAACAAATATGCTACATATCAAATCTACTAATCTCATATTTTAAGACAATCTTTTCTATTTAACACTATTAAACTAAGTTGAAAATTAAAAGAAAAAAAGTACTATTGAGTGTCTCTTATATATACTCTACTATGAATTATTTGATAATTGTGATTTCAATACAGAGGAGTAAACTCATCAATCATATTCTAACTATGAAAAAGAATTTTATACTATTTTAATATAATAATATATTTAAAAAAATAATATTTCCCATTTGTTGTGCATGATCAAAGATCCTCACGATTCCTTGTTATAATTAAAACCTGAGAAAGAGGAAAGAAGACTGAGAAATCCAAGAAACTGAATTCGCTAGAGAAATCAAAACACCCCCTATTTTCCTCATCTGAATCTCCATCAAATTGAAAAAAAAAAAAATCCATCTTAAACTGGTTCACAAAAATTGTGTGAATAGTAATCATAACTATTGGATGAATAAACAATTATTAGATTTATTTTTAAATTCAGTGAATGACTTAATTCGAAAGTTGTGATTAAAAGTTTATATTAATTAATTATAAAGTAATTCACAATGAATATATTCTCAAATAAAATTAGCAAAATATTCATCTGCACATCTTCTTTATTTTTAAATTTTATTTCTCATTTAAGTATGATTTCATTATTTAAAGTGATAATAAATCAATCGAAAAGCTCTACTTGACCCATCAAGAACCACTTTAATCAGATTGTTTAAAATATTTTTAAAAAGTTAAAATTGTAATTATTCAAAGATATGACTTAAAAATATATAATATTTTAGTTTTATTGATCTAATCAAAATAATTTAGATTTCTGATAATTCTTGGTAATTGTGATTATGGATAAAATATTTATATCAATTTAATAAATATAACATTATAATTTTTGCTATAATAATTTACAATCTTGCATGCAGCTCTATTCCTCTTATGTGCACAAGAAACAGAGCTTTCTCTCATCTTATCTGGGTTTCTTGCAAATCCTTCCAAACCTCTTACAAATCAGATGAAAAAGACCTTTCTCTGATCTGGGTCTGTCTCCAAATTCTCCCAAACCTCTGCAAATCAGAAGAAACTGGCCTTTCTCTGATCTGGGTCTCTCTTCAAATCCCACCAAAATTCTTTTCATGTAACGTAAGTCTCTGTTCTCTTTCTAATTCATCCTTACTGTGGATTTGAATTAAGAAAAAAAATTCCTCTTTTATTTTTTCTTGAATTTGTTTTCTGTTGTTACAAAATCCAAGATGGGAAAGGGAGGATCTCTGAATGAGAATGTTCTCAGAAAGATCTGTCTCAGCTACACTTATATCAGCATTTGGATCTTTCTAAGTTTCACCGTCATTGTATTCAACAAATACATTCTTGATAGAAAAATGTACAATTGGCCTTATCCGATCAGCCTTACCATGATCCACATGACTTTCTGCTCATTTCTCGCATTCCTACTCGTCCGAGTCTTTAACGTCGTTGAATCCGTCGGCATGTCTGGCCAGCGGTACCTCTCCTCAGTTGTCCCCATAGGGGCATTGTATTCCCTCAGCCTCTGGCTGTCAAATTCTGCCTACATTTACCTCTCTGTTTCATTCATCCAAATGCTCAAGGCCTTGATGCCGGTTGCCGTCTACTCCATCAGCATTTCATTAAGGAAAGAGACCTTCAAGTCCGATGTCATGGCCAACATGCTGACAATCTCATTTGGGGTTGCAATTGCCGCATACGGCGAGGCCCGGTTCGATACATGGGGGGTGATCCTCCAATTGGGTGCAGTCTCATTTGAGGCTACCCGATTAGTCTTGATTCAAATCCTGCTCGATTCGAAAGGGATCAAGCTCAATCCGATCACGTCCCTTTACTATGTCGCGCCTTGCTGCCTTGCCTTCCTTACATTTCCATGGCTATATGTAGAATTCCCTGTCATTAGGGAGACATCCTCTTTCCATCTAGACTATTTCATTTTCGGCTCTAATTCTTGTTGTGCATTTGCCCTCAATCTTGCTGTCTTCCTTCTCATCGGAAAGACCTCTGCACTTACGATGAATGTCGCCGGTGTTGTAAAGGATTGGCTTCTAATTGCATTCTCTTGGTCTGTTATCAAAGATTCAGTTACACCCATCAATCTTATCGGGTATGGGGTCGCCTTTCTTGGTGTTTGCTACTATAATCACAGCAAATTACAGGCAATAAAGTTGAAGGAGGCCCAACAGAGAAGTGTCGAAGCCACTGACGAGGAAGCTGGATTGATACCGGAGTCGAAAGGACCGGACAGTGACTCTCCCAAGGACGACAGTAACCTGGGCTGATTGCTGATTGCATCTCAATCTGCATAACATGGAAATCTGGTTTTCATGACAAATTCTAACTGGATAGTTTTGTTCTGATTCTATGAATTCCTTTCATGCTTTCCCTTTTCTTCCTTTTTTCTTATTAGATGTCAATTTTAGTGAACATAATTATATTATAAGTACAAGTGAGAATAAATAATCTTTATCTTGGATTTGTTTACATGTTTTACTTGCCTTCTTCTTGCATGTTAATTGCTTAGGAAAATCTCCAAGTTTTCTCCTTTTATGAATGACTTAATTTTGACATTGTCCCTTTGATATTATGTTGCTATTGTTCATAATATTCATTGTAATTCTATCTACATTTTCATTTAGTTTTCACTGCTATAAATATTAATTATCATGTTATAGTTTTTTGGTCTCTAATTTTTTTTTTACTATGTTTGTTCTTTGGATTGCTCATTGAGCTACATTCAATGATCTGTTCAAGTATTTCTTCAAGCCATAGCCTTGAGCTATGTTGCATTCCGTTACTCTGTATCTCTAAAAGTAGAAGTTAAATATTTGTGAAGACAGAAATTTCAAGCTAAGCATTTGCGAGATAAAGTACACTAGGAGTAAAAATATTAACTAAATTGTGTTATCTTCGAGTCCCATAGTCACCCGACATCAGTGGCTTGCAGGGAACTGTGTACATCTATAGTTTTACTCAATGCTCTCGCACTCGGAAACCCAATGTTTTCTGGATTACGTTTTTTGGATAAAAACTCAATTGTTAAACGGGTTAGGAGATGGTGTAGAAGTCGCACACTAGCTGTCACATGTAAAACAAAGGATCCTAAGAGCTGTATCTTCTACTATTTAGAGGACTTTGATCTAGGAGATTAAAGATTCTAAACATGGAAGATTAAGATTTAGGAGAGAATCTACTCAAATTGAAATATTGCTAGTTAGAATGGAAGAGTTGTTTGGTGCAGGGGTCGAAATATCGGCCGTATCGGCTGTTTTTTTAAAAAAAAGGAGGAAAGAAAAAAATATCGGCCGATAACGTTTTTTGTACCCCTGATTTGGTGATTAGAGGGTTCCCGATTGCATGCCCATACTTAGAAGACAGATATCTACTTGTACAAATCTATAATTTTTTGGAGATTAAAAATTCTAATCTTTAAAGATACAGAGTAGTCGAATACTCAAGTAGACAATAATCTTTCCATAAATCTACTGAAATAATTGTTCTTTCAAATATTAGGATAAATAAGAGTATCAATTCAAAAGGAAAATTGAGAAGTGCAGTAACACCACACAAACAAGATGGAACAACCAAAAAGTAAAGCAAAGAGTAAAAGAGGAGTGGAAAGCAACATCAACCTACTACACCTAAATCAAAAGGAATTTTTTACTTCTTGCTTCATCTGTATGACATTGCTTACATTGCTCAAAGGATATTTTTTCATAATAGATTCTAATAATATATGAGATCAAAAGGTCATTTTCCGTAGAAATATCTATGTGTATGGTAGGAAGACTTCCTCCTCTTCAACGATGACATCCCGTTCGCTTGGAAGATCTCCTGAGCCCACAGGAGATAGCCTGAGACATGACTCTGATATCACTTTTATGATCCAGGCTTCGAGTCCAAAAGACTAGCATGTTAAGTGAAGTGACCCAAATCATTTATAAATCAATAGATCTCTTTCTACACTTCCAATGTACGACTCGTTTACAACCCCAATATATATCTCAAATTCTCTTTTGAAGAGAGAGAGAGGCCCATTTCTTTAGAGAATATGAATAGCTTAAAGAATCCGAGTGATGGTGGCAATGATATCATTCCATAATGAAATTAGAATTCATACCATAAGCGGTTATGGGCATCTCTACAATATGATAATGGAGAAATATTATTATGGATAATCTATATAGGTGTAGTTTAACTGGTTGCGTCCCGCCTCAGGAAGCAGGAGATTGAATGTTTGAGCTCCCATGACCTAATCTTGGTGTGTTTTAAAGATAGTGGGCTCATCGCAGAGGTTTTGGTAGAACTTTATTCGAGTTTTCCACATATTAATTAAAAAAAAAAAAATTATTATTATGGATACATGGGAAGTTCAGATAATAATTAGGATTTTTTGGTAAAATTACTTTGAAATTGGTGAAATTTGGTCAGAGTGGCTTAATTTTTTAATTTCCTCAGATTATCTCATGTGTCTACGTAGGACATTTTTATATAATATTTTTATAGAATACCAAGTCATGGAATTCAGTGTATTCTAGTGGTGCGCATTCCCGTTTGTCATATGGGTGACGCGGGTTACAAAAAATATATTGATAAATATATAATACATTAGACAATGTATTGATTTTTATAATATTAATATGAAAATTGAATGTCATTTATATATATATATATCATTTATGAAAATCAATACATCCACTAATATATTATATATTTGTCAATCTTTTTTTTATCTAACTTGTGATCCTAATTAGAGGTGCTCATTTGTTTGATCTTAGTCTGAACTTAACTTAAATAAATGGATTTGAACAAGATTTTTTGTTTGACAGACTGGGCTGAGCTTTTAGGCCCATTTATTTTGTATATCTTTTTAGCTTTTATTTTTATTTTATAAATTGAAAATATAACCGTACAATTTAAAAGAAGATTTAAGAACTAATCATCTATTAAAATTTCATCTCAAAAACTAATTTGGTAGCCACACTCGATCTTAATAATCAAAGTTACCGGGCGTCATCGTTTCAACAATGTATGCCAAATTTGACTATCAAGATCAAGTTATTAAAAATTGATTTTTTTACTGAAATTTTAATTGATGGTAAATATTTAAATATACAAAACAAAAAAACTAAAATTAAAAATGGTGTCAGGTGTAAAATTGGGCTTTAAATGGCGGGCTCGGATAAGAAGGGATCAAACCTGAGTCACCCATATGATAAATGAAAATACTTACCACTAGACTACAATAACTTCTATATCTTGATGTTCTATAAAAATAGTATATAGATCTTTCGTTTTGTGCTTAGTGCAATTAATCCAACTTTGTGGGTTCTTTATGGACAGCCAGCCTACAATTGTGTTTGAATTTAGCCAGTTGGATCAAACATTTAGCCATTTATCTTTTACTGACCTATGCCCGAAAAGCTCATGGGCTTTCTTAGCCAGTTTAGCCCACTAATATATATTAATATAAATACACATATAATTGTGCACTATATTATATTATAAATCCTAATTTCCCTCTCCTCCTTCGCTCAAAATAAAACCATATAATTGAAATTAGAAATTGGGCTTTATACTTTATTCAACTGGAATTTGTAATTGAGCCTTCAAATGGACCTTGGACTCACTTTGTCCAAAAATTCAGTATATAAATGAGCTTCAATTAACTCTGAAGGGTTGGCTTGATGGTAAAAATCTTCCTTGTTTAAGGAAAATCTTGGAATCGAGTCTCTCTCAATACAAAAAGGGTTTACATTGTTTTGTACCCAACGTATTAAAAAAGAAAGATTAGCCAGGTAAGACGTCTAAATTTCTCTTAAAAAAAAAATGAAGGCTTCCATTAGTGGGACTCATGCTTCTTATCTATCTATCCAAACGGGAGCATGGGTGTAGCACTTTAGCCTAAAAAGTGCAATAAGTTGTAGGTGGGTTTGGGCTTTGAAAATAGAAATAACCCAAACTCGACCCATAAACAACCCTGCTTGATATGAGTTTCAGCAAATTGGGCCATTCCAAGGAGCTCTCACAGACCAAAAGTTTGGCTCAACTCACCTGAGCTGCAGTTTAACTCAATTGAGTCTAGAAACATCTCGTGACTCGTGAGCTAGTGACCAATGAAATTGAAATTTGTTTAGATTTTACCATGAAAACGTACACCTTCACGATGCTTTACCTTTTTCCTAGGGGTGAAACTCGGGTCAACTCAGGTCGGATTGCGCAATTAGATCCGATTCAAATTTTATGTGGATTTATTTTTTTCCAACTTAATTTAATCTGAGATATAGAAAAACATAATCCAAACTCATTAATTTCTCGAGTCAGGTTATGTGGAGTCAGTTTAAAAATCAACCCAAGTTTCACCCCTAATGTTTCCAAATTTGTCTATTGAAATTTTGAGAAAGAGATTGTCTATTGAAATTTTATCTGAATTATGTGTCATTCATTGAAATATTTAGAGAAAAAAAAATGAAAGTACATCATTTCAGCATTATTATTTTGGACATTAAAGATTAGTCTTGAAGACCATTGATCTGTCAAAATTATGATAGTCTTGGTTTGTCTTAAAAGTAGAGGTCCATTGGTGGGGGTTTTGCATTTCTCACACAAAAATTCAAAAAAAAAGAAATTAAAGATTTTATTTTAAATTTGTTTACCAATAATCTACTTTATATTTCATTTTGACAAGTGAAACTCTCTGACAAGACATGTGATAAATGATTACATAGATATGAAATAATAATTTTGATCATTATCGATCATTAATTTTAAAAGTTTAAAATCAACCGATAGAAAAATGATATGGAGATGAAAGTTCATATACATGTTATTCGTAAGGTCATCTTTATATCAAAATAATCTACTGCTAAGTTCGAGTCTCCATGATCTAATATGGTATACCTTAAGGACATTGAATATCATCTGTGGAGGTTTTATGTTGGGTTTTCTGCAATTTTCCATACATAATTTAAAAAAAAAAAAAAACCATCTACTGTTTAAAATTTATTTGATGACATATCTTATTAAAGTGTCTCCAAATAGTAAGTAATACTAAAGTTTTGTTCTTTTATATTATTGGCCAATTCAAGAAATTGTGAGTAATAGAATGAGTGGACCAAAATGTTGCGACGTGGTGAACCAATGGTCACATTTTTCATCTACTTCAATCTACATCGGCTACTTGTATTTGGATTTTTCACAATGTCTTGTTCCTGTCCAGGTAAAAGAAGAACTTCAATAAATTGTGAGCCTTTGCCAAAATATTTAATGAAATGTGGGCGAAATTTCAATGAAACACAAATATTCTAGTCTAGTATGCTGTGATATAAAAATTAAAAATTAAAAAATTAAGATTATAAATCTAAAAAAATCGATCTTTTTATACATGTCATTTGACAAAATTTTAGTCAAAATTAAACTCCACCTAAATTGTATTTGGAGAGTCATAGCTCAATTTTAAAGCCTATATGCAGGTTTATTTGGGCTTAGACTTTTTGACCTAAAATAGATTTTTTTTGGTATTATTTTAAATATCTATATTTATGTACAATATCAGATTAGTAGATTTTATAAAATGTGACCTGAATTTAGACTTTTAGACAAAATTCAAGCATTATTTACATAATACTATGCCTGTAGCACCCTCACCCAAAAAGTCCTACATTGTTGGGAGCTTGGATGGTGGAAGCTTTATATAAGAGGGGGCAACCCTCCCCCCTCCCTATTGTGAAGCCTTTTCGGTCTGGCCATGTGGGCCAGAGCACAATGCAAAATCATGCAAATCGGATAGGGTCCAAAGCGGAAATATCACGATGGGGTAGGGTTAAATGGTCACAAGTGTTATCAGAGTACGTTTCTATAGGAGCTCTTTACTTGTGTGACTTACCTGCTTGTGTGTAAACCCCTATCAGTGTGACATGATAAAGCCAAGGACGGCTCTGGTCTAAAGGAGGTGGATTGTAGCACCCCTACCCAAAAAAGTCCCACATCAGTTGGGAGCTTAGGTGGTGGGGGCTTTATAGGAAGGGGGTGGGGGGAACCCTTCCAATTGCAAGGCCATGTGGCCAGAACCCAATGCAAGAGTAGTACCCAAAGTGGACAATATCACAATATATTAGGATCCGGTCGTCACAAATCCTAATTGACCCAAGTTATCATTTGGGCCTGAACAAAGCTTGAGTCTTTTTTCATTTAGTGTGGCCCAAATTGCACCTGTCCCAGTCTAACCTGTTTTAACATAAATGCTAAAGTAATAATTATGTTAGTTTAGCAGAGTCATAAAATAATTTTTTATTTAAAATATTATGTAAGTCAATGACTCCTCTCATATTTGAAGATTTCCTCCTAAAGTGCTGTAAAATTAAAATTTAAAATCAAAGTTTATTTTTAATAATTAAATTTAAATGACTAATGGCCATTTTTTATCTCATTTTTCCCCCTGAAATACTCTAGAATTATATTTTCAATACAATAGGATCCCTTGGTCCATTGCAAACCAACTGTCAAAGATATAGTTTATTTTTATAACTAAGTTCATTTAATTTTCTAAGGATTGTTTAAGAGTTCAGGACACTTCTTTTTCTAAGAGATATTATTTAACACTTTTTTATTTAAAGATAAATTTATCTTTTAAAAATAATAATTATCCTTTATAGTAAATTTAGTTAAAAGTAATTTTTTTGATAAAATGGGTATTTGAACCTCTCATTAGAGATGAGACTAATTCCACGAATACACGAGATTACCCACAAGCCTCGTTATTAAATAATTTCTTAATGAATGTAATCCAAGACTTCTATTCTAATATTATTAGAAGAATTACATATACAAATATTAAAAAATAATTTTATCATTTAAATAAAAAATCATACTAAAGAGACGCCATCTACAAAGTACTTATTATATATATATATATATATATATATTTATTTATTTATTTATTTCACAGAGGTACACCATCATGTTTTCATAATTTCATGTGGTTCAGAAAAATAAAGGGAGAATGGAGACATTTCTTTTTCTTCTCTCCAATCTATTTAAAAAAAAAAAAAAAAAATTAATGATAAGCGAGGATTGTACCTCTTGTACAATTTCTAATGTAATTTAATTAAAAGAATTAAATGATTTTTGCATACATTAGAAAATTATTTTTACATAGGCTGATACAACTATTTTTTTACTTTTTAGAAAATTAAAAACAAATATAATAACATGTTAAATTTCGAAACTATAATCAGGTACATATTTTTAAGGATTTTTTTTTTTTTAAATTCTCATTTTACCCTTCCAACTAAAAGGGTAAAATGGAGATTTAAAAAAATTGAATTTCCGTATAAGATAAACAGATTCTCCCGTATGAAATATTTCATCTATAATTATATCACTTCTTTGTGACTGAAAAAATAATAAATTAGAAAATATTCATAATATGGATTGAAATGAAACCAAATTTTCTATGAAAAAATTGAGGTATGAAATGGTCAAAATATCAATTGATAAAATAGTAAAATAAATTTACAGAAAGTCTTGATATAAAAAGAAAAAGTCAAATAAGAGTTAATGTAATAACTACGTGTGTGGCTGGCTGATAGCTAAAATAATGATCACAAATCTTCAACCAATCCCATTCATTTCAAGGTTCTTTCAGTGAAAGGACATCAAAAGCTGTGACAACCGTTCAATTTTCTTGATAAAAGATGAATGGGTCAGATCCATCTAATCCAACTGAAGCTTTTCCCATGGCCCATCTACTGATGGATGTACTAATTGAACAGATTAGATCCAAAAAATACCTCTTCCACATGTGCCATAACACTGAACATTTCACAGGCCCATTTGTTCCCTCTGAAAAACCCAAATCCAAGGGCACCGACCTCTGTACCTCCAACTCTCCTTCTCCATTCTATTTAAGAGTAGAGGAGAAGAGAAGAGAAGATTAAAAAATCTTGATTTGGGCTTAGGTTTTTGAATTTTTGGAGACATCTATCTAAGGAAGAAGGAGTAAGGATGGGTGAAGTGAAGCTTTTGGGTGCTTGGCCAAGCCCATATGTGATGAGGCCCAGAATAGCTTTCAATCTCAAATCAGTGGAGTATGAATTCCTTCAAGAGACATTTGGTGGCAAAAGCCCACTTCTTCTGCAATCCAACCCTGTTTACAAGAAGATCCCAGTTCTCATCCACAACAACAGGCCCATCTGTGAGTCCTTGATCATAGTCCAGTACATAGATGATGGCTGGCCCACTGGGCCCTCTATCCTCCCCGCCGACCCCTACGATCGGGCCATCGAACGCTTCTGGGCCGCCTACATCGATGACAAGGTACGCATATCACTCACTCCAAAGCCCAGTTACCAAAATTTCATATAGGAATTTGTAATTGTTTTTTCATGAGGATAGTTCAATGAATTTTTTGCAAAACCATGTCGTATTAGTGGTTTCCTTCACTGTCTGGGATTGCAAGAGCACAAGGAGAGGAGGAGAAGGCCGCGGCGGTGGAGCAGGTGATCGCCGGGTTACAGCTTTTGGAGGAGGCCTATGAGAAATGCAGCAAGGGGAAGAGCTTCTTCGGCGGGGACTCGATCGGATATCTTGACATTGCGCTTGGGTGCTTCTTGGGTTGGCTCAAGGCAACCGAGACGATGACCGGCAAGAAACTTCTCGACCCGGCAAAGATGCCTAACTTGGCAGGTTGGGCTGAGCGGTTCTGCGCACACGATGCCGTTAAGGGAGTGATGCCGGAGACGGAGAAGCTAGTCGAATTTGCGAAAATTCTTCAAGCCAAGTTCAAGGCACCTCCTCCTAACTGAATTATGAGTTGCTGCAGTTGGGGAGGAAGAGCAGAGTTGAACTTCTGCTTAATTAGAGGCTAATTATCATTAAAATTAAGGGGCTGTTAACGAATGTTATGAAGTTTGTGGGTGCCTTTGGAATATTGATTTTGGAGTATGGACAGATTTGATATTCAAACAATTTGGAATATCGTAGTTATTGTGATATATTTGTTCTTGCATTGAAGGTATATGAGTGCAAATCCCAACTCAAATTTTCATGAAAAACTCAAAAAAAAAAAAAAAAAGATTATGGTTGAGCTATTAATAGGTTCTATGTCGGTTTTGTTTGTTATTTAATATTGTGATTTTTCCAATCGAGAATGCTTGAAGGCAAGCAGCGAGTTGCAGCCGAATTTAGCATTGATTGTTATTGAAACCATGTAATTTTTAACTCTTATCTAAGTTTTTAGGTTAATTGAATCGGTTCTTTATTTAAGACACCAAATTGAGACTTATTCTTAGATGGCACACATTGTAACGATTCGACCTGAGCACATGACTTAGGGTTTTACTTAAAAAGAATTTATCCGCTCTGGGCCTCGCACATAGCGAGCCCGCAAGGTTTTTGCTTTTGGGCTCGAACCCACATGGCCCGGCTCAAAACACGTCTTGTGAGTTAAGAGGGCTTGGCTTCGTATAAGCACCCATTTTTCTTCCTTTTCTACCGATGTGGGACTCCCCACATCGGTTCCCAGGTGACAACCCATCTGGGTAAGGGTTTCACAATCACCCCCTTTAAGGCCTTGAGCCGCCTTCGGCTCAACTCGGCTTAACTCAACAACACCAAGGAAGGAGGAAGGCTCACACAGTCCGAGTGTATAACTGAGGATCTGATACCATTTGTAACGACTCAACCCGAACACAGGGCTTAAGGCTTGACTCAACAAGAAATTGTCCGCTCTAGGCCTTGCATATAGCGAGCCCGCACGGTTTTTTCTTTTGGCCCCAGACCCACATGACCCGGCCCAATACGCGTCTTGTGAGTTAAGAGGGTTTGGCCTTATATAAGCACCCATTTCTCTTCCTTTTCTACCGATGTGGGACTCCCCACATCGATTCCCAAGTGACAGCCCATCTGGGCAAGGGTTTCACACACATGATGAAACCATCTTGAGTGGATTCTTCACCATCCACATGGTTAGAAATTTAGAATCAAAATGCTTGAATATTATTTTCTCTATAATGCTTAGCTGGGTCAATAAAATGATGAATTTAAACTATTTATAAATCGCTTTATTCTCTAAATTCAAGCTTGTAGTACACTGATGTCAATCCAACTCAACTTTATTTGGATTGAATATTAAAAAATATAAAGTTTTATTCAGTAATTTAATTTAAAATTAAAATTTAAGACCTGAAATTCACTTTCAATGCTTTAAATGTTAAATCTCTCTATTTATAGATTTTTTTTTTTTAACTCAAGCACTAAACAAAGATCTTTCTAAGAGTAGGGTTTTTAGGCTGCATCATTTTAATGAGGGGAAAAATCTTTTAACGGATTCTCTTAGGTAAGAGATTCTCTTGAGTAGAGGATTCTCTTGCTGAGTGATTCTTTCGTAATTGTTTTTGAAATTTCAAAGAAAACGTTCAAGGAGAAAATAAATATGAAGGGAGGAGGGGAAACTATGGTTTCTTGTTCCTCTCTAGAGGAAACTAAATTTTTGCTTGAGACCAGGAGGAAAAGAGGATAATGATATTTTTTTTTTGGATATCATATGTATCCTTACATCACATTAGAGGTGAGACAATCCCACATATACACGAAACCAACGGCAAGCTTCATGTATCAAGTAAGTCCAGAAAAAGTTGAAACCATGACCTCTAACTTAAACCAACTAATCTACTTGTTCTAGACTCATAAATTCTAGTAAGAAGAAAAGAAGGGAATCCCTCAATCCAAGTGCAGCCTTAATTCAGTTCTAACATGTTCATTGAGGAAAGAAAGTACCTTCCATATTTGAGACTCCTTATTGTATATATATATAGAAGTTGTCTATGTATCTTGTAACAACACAACGATAATAAAGTCTCTTTCTTTCTCCGTGGTTTTTTTCCCTAAGGGTCTTCACATTACTTCTTGTGTTATGCTGTGATTATCTTTTCTACCTGGGTTTTTCCATATTTGGGAGTCCCTATTGTATATATAGGCATTGTCTATCTATCTTGTAACAACACAACAATAATGTAGTCTCTTTCTTTCTCCGGAGTTTTTTCCCTTAGAGGTTTTCATGTTACTTCTTGTGTTATACTGTGATTATCTTTTCTACATAACATTAAAGTTCAAGAGTTAGAATCATCTTTCAAACCCACTTTCAAAACGCTAATTGTGAATTATGTCTATTATTCTGTCCATGTCAAAAAGATAGAATCCATACAATTTTATGTTAGTAATTTCATCAAAAGGAATATATTTTCAATAGACATTTATTGTTTAAAATACATTTAAGAAAATAACCCAAAAAAGAAAAGGTATGAATTTAAGAAGTGAAAGAGAAATTTGGATGTTTGCCAATTTGCACAAGTTGGATTTGATCAAATGCTTTATGCTTTGGTTGGTGGCAAGGCCTACATTTTATATCCGTTAGTAAGGGCTAAAAATATTCAAATTAGATAATGGGTTTGATGATAATTATATTTAAACATTTTATTTTTTAATTTTTGATTTAACCCAATAACTAATATTACTTTCAAATTTTGAATGGAGTGAAACTTGGCTGCATGACAGGTATTTGTGCATTCTAAAAAGGGGAAAATGTTAAAAGATGAAAGGTTCAATTCAAATACAATTATTATTGTCATGAATTGAATAAATTCCTCAACTCCCTTTCAAATTTTATACACATCAAACACATAACATTTTTATACTTTGTTACTCAGAAGACTTCTTTTTCTAATATCATTATAGTTATTATCGAAGTCTTTGTCTTATTTATTTAAAATAGATTTTTCAAGTTCTATTTTTCCACTAATGAAATATCATATTTTGATGTTATAAGTGTAAAAAACTCAATCAAAGTCGACTCAACTCTATGAAAGGCAAATTAGCTTAGTGGTATGTCATGTTGATTAGATTTAGCTAAGGCGAGCAAAATCGTAGTGAATATGGCCTAGATTTATTGAAAAAAGCTTAATTCGATTAAAATGAGTCAGATTAGAGTTTCAAGTTTTAAAATCATGATGCATTGGTATTAAAGTTGAAATACTTGATCTTCAATTTCCTCACGAGGCAAACTTATATCATTTGTTGCAAAACCACATTACCTAAAGATGACATCTCTGAAGCAATGGTTTTTTTTCTTTTAATATCAACATCGTCACCATTATCATTTATTTCATCTATCTAAAATTTACTCATAATTTTTTTCACAAAACAAACTAATTACCGCCGGTAGTAAAAGAACATGGACCAACCATTCTTTCCTCTTACCTACTGGACTCCTTTTTTTTTCTAACATCATCGTTATCATAGTCATCAAAGCCTTTTTCGTATTTACCTAGAGTTGCTTTTTTAAATTTTGATTCTTCACTAGTAGGTCATGTGGATGAATTTAAAATGAGTAAAAAGCTTATTCAAATTTGACTTGATTTAGCGCAAAGTGAAGATATGTTGAGTTGAAAGATTCAACCAAGTAAAGCAAGTCACAGTTGAACTTGGTCCAAAGCTGTTGGTGAAACTTTATTCAATTAAAATGAATCAAATCAGAGTTTCAAATTTTCGAACTACGTTGTATTGATGTTCAAGTAGAATTACCTCCCAAGCTCTCAAATGCAACATTTTATGGACTCACCATTGCATCTTCTTAACTAATAGAATTCTTATTTTAACATCATCATTATCGAAGCTTTCATTCTATTTATATCGAGTTAGCTTTTTGAGTTATAGACATTATATAAATTTGCTACATCATGACATTCATAAGGTTTTTCTTTGTCCTTGTTGTTTTCAAGCATGCAATGGAATCAAAACATATAGTAGAATTTGCCTCTTTTTGATGTCTTTTTTTTTTTCCCGATTTTAGGCATACGTGATCGATGACTTTGAGTTGCTTAGACAGAGTGCTAGTTTTCTTAGAATGGGTCATCACACACAGGGCCGGCTCTGAGATCCCCTAAAATCCTAGGGACCTTAGGCAGAGTGAGATTTCAGGAGCTCTTTGTGACTGGTATATTAAGGAATTTAAGTGTGTGGAGACCCTAGGCGGCGGCCTACGCTCCCTATGCCCAGGGCCGGCCCTGATCACACAGATAGGCCCACAAGATGGAAGGTCTAGATTGTGCAATCCAACTTAATTTAGGAGAGTTTTTTTTGAAATGGTTGATATAATAGATAATAAGGGGCAGGTGCAAATACAAAGAAAGAAAGCAAATAAACAAGTTACAAAGGGAACAAAAACTGGTAAAACAAAAGAGAAACTTAATTTGTTAGTTACATTAGGTGGCCATGCCAAATACCTTAAACAGGCACTGTAATTGTAATGAGAAACAGATTGCCGGCCCTTAAAGATAGGACTCCTCCAAACTCCTAATCCCCACCAAATTAGGCTTTTACTTTGACCCTTTCCTTTCAAATCCAAGTCAGCAACCATCAAACCTTTCCAACAACGTTGCAGTTTCGATTTGCTATGATCCTTTCCTTCTCTCTCCCATCTCTCCCTCACCCATTTCCTGGAACATTCTTCCCTCTTCATTCCTCTCTCCAGTTCTCCTACAATACTCGATTCGTCGTCGTTGTCATCGTTGAAGTCATTAATATCATCTATGCATCCATCTAAGTAGATGTCCCGACTTCTAATCTTGCAATACTCATTTGAAATGAATGTCAAGAACAATATTCAATTGGGTTGGGTCATATTACCATTGTACTCCGAACTGAATTCATTTGAATTTGCTTGTGTTCATTTTTGCCTCTACATCTCAATTGGGTCATTGTCCAATTGATCGATTTGTATCGAATTTAGGTAGATTTGTTTATAAAACCAAGTTGGGTTACAGCCAATTGAATTGAATCCAATAAAATGACCGTCAAGGGTGGCACAAGCCAGGCCTGCGCGGCGTGCAAATATCAACGGCGTAAGTGCACCACAGACTGCCCGCTCGCACCTTACTTCCCGCCGGACCAGCCCAAGCAGTTCCAAAATGCTCACAGGCTCTTTGGTGTCAGCAACATTCTCAAGATTTTGAAGGAGTTGGATCCCACCCAGAAGCTGGAGGCGATGCGGTCGATCGTCTACCAATCCGACATCCGCGACAAGTACCCTGTTCATGGCTGCCTTGGCATTGTCTGCAGCCTTCAGTTCCAAATCCATCAGGCCCAACAAGAGCTCAACGCCGTCAATGCACAGCTTGCTCTATGTAGACAGCAACATCATCAAATCTCCTCTCCTCCACCTTCTTTCCAACTTCAACTAGCCCCTGCAACAGAGTTACCCAACAATGCTCTCTCCCTCTTTCATCAACCCCAGGAGCAATTCAATGACATTGCAACTGGAATTGACGTCGCAGCCCACCATCCTTTTGCAAACAACATTATCCCTGATAGTAGCAGCAATAGCAACAAAAACAACAATGTAAACCAGTTGTGGTCTCAGTATTCGTACCCGCATTTGTATAACAATAATTCGTCCCCAATTCAATCACAGTTCATCTCTTCGCAGCCTCTAACTTGCATTCAGCAAGCAACAGGAGCTGCTAATGGTTATGATGACTTCATCCCCTTCTTCGACAACACCGTCGACGATAGACAGTCATACATAGACTCCAAAGAAGCTTATGAATCAAGGTACATCTCATTCTACATCTGTTTGATTAGTCTCTGCTAATCTGAATCCTTCAGTGGACAGAACACTCGTGATTTTATACTACGTATCTCTTCTTCTCACAGTAGAGTTGCAATCTTACACTCGCATATATAATTTTTATGCAGCTCTGAGTCATCATTGAAGGAAACAACACGATCGATGGAACATGTAGCAGAGAATCAACTCAACAATGCGCCGGCATATCTTCCGCTAACCAGCGTCAACTGATGAACAGACAGCAAGCTAGTAGTCGATGGTGAATTCGATTAGTTCTCTTCTTTTTTTTCAAAGAAGAAGAAGAAGAAGTAGAAGAACTGGGTAGATAGGAATGAACAATTTTGAATATTTGATGAGTATTTGATAATTATCAAATCATTAATCTCTTGATTTGGTATTCTGGGCTGATGTATCAGCATCTTCTCTACCCATTTAAGATTCAAATTCGTCATTCAATTCTCCATGCCATCAATTCTAACTTCTGTCCTTATAATTCTACTGCTTTCTATTTCCTGTTTGGATGCACCTACGATTGGAAATATTCGGCTTGGCCTGACGGTGACGGTCAAGATGTCTGGTTCATGAAGCGGGGTCTTGAGTTCGATTCACACTCAATTTCAATGGACCACTCTGACTTAACCATTGTGAATGGATTAAAAATTTTACACATGCTCATAGGATTAATCTCACCTCGAATGTGGGTGGGAATACCCATGTTATAAAAAAGAATCACTATATCTTTTTATAATATTTGTGACTGATGAAATTCAAAGTCTTGGTTTGCAGTTTTGCAGCTACAGATTTTGATTTGGGCCGTGTGGTGTGAGACCCAATGATCTTCTTCATCACTGCTTCAGATCAAGAAAATTAAAAAAAAAAAAAAAAAAAAGGTAAAAGAGAATGCAAACTCTGTTTTTTTTTTTTTCAATGATGTAAGAACATAAACTCTTTTACCAAATTACACACACACAGATTTTTCAATTTCAGATTCTTTGTGTTGGAGTCTGGGTAAGATAACTATGAAAAACATTTTGATAAATATTTTTTATATTATCTCAATTTTCATCTCCAGATGAGGTCTTCCAATTTTTTTAAATATTCCTACAACAGATAATATTATAATATTTCATGATATTATCTCAATAATTACTTAAAATCTTTATACATTTTTTTTACATTTTTTCAGCTTTTATAATACTTTTAATATATTTTATTTTAATTAATATTTTTGTAATATTTTCCATTCATATCTCAGTAGAAATAATGATATAAAAATATTCCAATATTATCTTTCATAATATCCTGATAGTATTATTTCTGCCCATTTCTAATATCCTTGCATTATTTCTGATAGTGGGTCACTCTTTCTTCTGTCCAAAAATTTTGTATAATTTTTTTTTTCCATTCTTAAATCATAACATGAAATGGGTGGGCTGAATTCTTCAAGCTCATAAAATTTAGCCATATAATCTTTTTCAACTTTTACTCAATTTTGTATGAATTTTCTCGAATTTTAGATAACTTAATGGTGGAATAAATTAGGCTGAAATTTAATAGTAATAACTTAATGGGTTGATTTAATTAGGCTGAAATTTCACAAGCCTTAATCCATATGCTTTATTTTATATCCTTCTAAATACCATCTAGTAAAAATACTTCCTAATTTTAACTGTGTCTGAATTTCCTACACATAAATCTAAAAAAAAAAATCTGACTGCACCCAAAAATGCTCTCATACTAACTTTGAATCATGCGCAATGCACCTAGCCAAAGGCATAAAAAATACTACAAGAAGCTTAAGAAAAAAAAAAGTTTTTTGAAAAATCCTGTCGACTTTCTAGCCATATGAATCCAATCCTAAAACCAGCAAATGGAAACTCTATTTTTGGATACAATAATGGAGAAATTATCCATTGTGAATCGAACTGCCAACATTAATTGAGATTATATTTCTACAATTTTTCACTCTCATGCTCATTGTTATTCCATGAATGAGGAGCCTCCTACGCATTTTTGAACTTATTTCGAGATAAGTAAACCGTTGGGTTTGATAAATACATAAGTAGAACTATCCTTAAAAACCAGCTTCTAAGGAGAGGATGCACATGTGCTTATAAACCTCAAGACCCAAAAGATCTACACGCAATGTGGGATTTTGCTAACACTCTCCCTCAGAACTAGGGCTGGAAACACTTGACTCCCCATCCACACAGAAGAGGAGTGGAATAAACTTGCAGCCAAGTCCAACTTTCTCCAACCCATTCTGTTCCATTCTCAATATTTCTAAAATCCAACAGGCGTACAAAGGAAGTGTTGAATGCAGCAAAGAGAGACCAGCAGCAACTGGGTATGTAAAAAATAAATATTGTGAAATTTTGGGATTTCAGAAATACCAAAGAAAACTTATATGGGCTGAAATTTCAGCATCTCCATGTTTTTTTTTTCTTTTTTTAATCTTATCCTATTTCAGCTTAAATGGCTGAAATATTGACCAAAAAGTTTTAATACCTAATAACCCTAGAGATCAAATCTTTTTTAATTGGCCGGAAAATATTAAACTTAGCATCTGCTGACTTAATCTCAAACCTTCATGTGGGGTTTCTAAGGTGGATCACGCTCGTGAAAGGATTATTGAGTGATCAATAGAAACAGTAAACCCATAGAGGGTTGACCTAACCATCAAGAAGCACTCCTCATGAAAGGAATTTTGAGTTCGATTCACACTCAAACCCCTCTGGGCCACTTCTTATGGGGTTACACCTCATTGTTTGGACCTAGCATGTGTGTGTAGGGAGGTGTGCACATGTCTCAAAGGATTTAATCGGGTAAAGTCCCCTACGGCGAGACGCCTGGACACCTTCGATCATAAAAAAAAAATCAATAGAAACAATAATATGATTCTTATTGCTTGCACTGTAGGATCAATGATGACTAAGACATTCATTTGCACATACAACACAGAATATGTCAAGAATTGAAAGAGTTCGATTCTACATATAGAAATGATGGCTACATTATCAAGATCTCTTCAATGGAATCATCAGAATTTGATACATGTAAAAATGATGGTCTTATTATCAAGATTTCTTCAGCAGACTCAGTCATTTGTCTAAATAATCAAAAGGGAAGAACAGATGCAAAACTGATATGAACATGAAGTGAAGATATTATAAATTTATAATGGCTAGAGGTCATCAGGACTGCAAGGAGGCAAAAATCTTGGCAATCAAGGAAGGTCACTGGTATAGAAGGGAAGTTGAAGAATGGAATTGAATGAGTTAAAGACCTCATCCAGGTCACAAGTTCTTCATCGGTAAAATGAAGAGGTAGATTCTCAGCCAGATCAAGCGTTGATAGAGGGGAACCAATCGGTGTAAAATTATTAGCAGAAAGTTGATAAAGCTTATGTCCTCATTTGATTGATAGCTGACATCAGATTGATGGAAAAATGACTAGATGAAGATGAAGAGCCCATGCTATGGCATCCGCCCTCATCATCAACATCAACCAATTTTCCACGCCTAAACCCATTTTGTACTCCCCCTCTGCATGAGACTTTTGTTATGTCTAAAAACAATGATGACAATAATGGTGGTGAAATTGAATCAAATCATGCTTAGATTACGGCTTCAATTTCCTGACCTTCTTCTGTGAGATGGATGACATTGTGGTAAAGTAGTTTCAGCATTCGTTGTATCTGTAGTCTACTTGGATGGGCTTCGTCTCTAGAAACAAACTCGCTCACCTTCCCATCCACCTCTATTGCACTACATCCAGGTGTCTTCTTGATCCCCCTACTGCCTATCATCTTTCGAACCCGTCGTGCATCTTCTTGCCGGCGTGCACTCAAATAAACATTTGATAGCTGCACGTAAACACCTTCGTCTTCAACTGCATTGCCATCTTGTTCCAGTCTTAGGAGTTCTTCTGCTGCCATCTCTGCAAGCTCAACGTTGCCATGAATCCTGCTGCCACTGAGCAAAGTGCCCCATACAGAAGCAAGTGGCTTCATTGGCATCTCTTTTACGAGCTCAAGTGCCTCTTCTAACCTACCCGCACGACAAAGAAGGTCCACCATGCAACTGTAGTGCTCATGCTTCGGCACCACACCATATCTCACCTCCATGCTAGTCAAGAGATGCTGCGCCTCCTCTTTGAGCCCAGCATGACTACAAGCTGTCAGCACTGCAAGCAGTGCAACCCCATCTGGCCGGAGCCCATCTTCCTTCTTCATTCTCTCCACGCACTGAAATGCATCTCCAGCAAACCCATGCGTTGCAAATCCACCAATCATTGCAGCCCATGAGCGGACATTTCTTTTAGGCATTTCCTCGAACACCTCCACAGCTCTGTCAATGCACCCGCATTTTGCATACATATCTACTAGAGACGTGCCAACGAAGACATCATCAAGAAATCCCTGTCTCTTCGCATACTCGTGGATCCATACCCCTTGCTGGAGTGCCCCGGAATGAGCACAAGCAGCTAGACCGGTAGTGACACAGAATTCATCAGGAGAAACATCAGAAAGCATCGCCCGAAACAGCCCCAGCGCCCGAGAAGCATGGCTGCAGCGAAGATACCCATTGATGAGAACGTTCCAGACGACGGCATCTCTGTGGGGTATTTCATCAAACAAGAGTTGGGCATTCTCCAAATCTCCGGATTCTGCATACATGCGCAGAAGGGCGGTCTGGGTGGGGCTGTCGGAGGCCGAGAGGCCGTTTCTGAGGACGAGGGAGTGTATCTGGACGCCGGAAAGGAGGGAGGGGATGTTGGCGGAAGCGGCAAGAGCAAAGGGGAAGGTATGGTGGTCTGGGGAGACTTGGGGTTGGGCGAGCATGACGCGGAAGAAAGCGAGAGCGGTAGATGGGTGTGGGCTGCGAGCGTGGGCGCGGATGAGGGTGTTGAAGATGAAGGAGTTAGGTGGAGAAGGGGAGTAGCGGAAGAGAAGAGAAGCGTAGGAGAGGCTACCAGCTTCGGAAAGTGCGCAGAAGACGACGAGCTTGCTCAAGGCGTAGTTGCTGTGGTGAATTCCATGGGTGATGAAGAGGCCGTGGACAGCTTTCAACTGCCTCATGTTGCAGCAGCGCTGGGCCATCTCCATACACCGTCTCCATGCCTCTCTGCTTATGCTGCTGCAGCTGGAAGAAGAGTTCATCTAACTTGTTTACTTCATGTAGACCAAAGCCTCAAATCCACCGTCCAACGCCAGCATGAGCGACGGCCATGTCCGAAGCGAAGCCCGACGGCTTGCGTCCGACACTCCGTCGCCCATGGAGGCGACTACTCTTTAAGTCTAAACCGTATTAGTTATGCTCATCAAACCTCGGCGGATCTAAGTTATTTTAATTGTTTAATTCATCTAATTATATTTTATATTTGAGAATGTTAATATTTTAATGAAAAAAGAAGTTGTCGGAGATATTGATAATTTTAACAACAATGAATATTAGATTTTTTTATCTATTTATCATCAATTGAGAGAAAAAAATATACAAATGTCTCTTATTATTGAAAATACAATTTAACGTGTCTGTGCACTGAAAGTAAGTGAAATTTTGATTTTACCCTAACCTTCTTCTGTACCCCCGTAAGTAAAATCAGAATTTTATTTAAAAATTTAACACGGTCTTAATTCGAATTGAAATTTGATTATGAATTAAATGTAAATTTGACCTATTTACATCTTTATTTCCATTCATTTCACTCCATCCAAAAACACAATATTTGATCCATATTTTTCATAAATAAGTATAAAAACCCTTTGTATCAATATTTTGAAAAAAAATAATTAATCAAATATGGTGGTGTATCAACTCTTTTTAGTCTATAAGCCAACATTTAAAACTTATGCATCTAAAGTTCCCACTACAAGTTGACCCAAGCCCAATTAAAGCTGAGCCTTAATAAATAGAGATCAATGACAGATGGGTTCGACTTATTTATTTTATTTTTCACCACTTTTTTAAACCATTGTTTTCAACTGTTACTATTATAGTACTATGGTTCTGATGCGATTTTTCATTTTTTTTTTTTATAATCTTTTCTATAACAAAAAACCTCAATAATGTTTTTTCATTCTAATTTGTATGTGTTAAAAGTGTAAATAGGTGTCATACTTTTTTTTATTTAGAAAGCAAAGTAAAATATTAAAATTGAAATATAAGATTGCACCATGATTACTTTATATGATGAGCCCCTTCACAAGCATCATTGTCTACAAATAGTTGTGCTTGGGCTTTAGTCATTCAAGCTTGGGCTTCAGTAATAAAGAAAGGCTTAGTTAGCCAGAGGGGTTGTTAGTGGGGTACTGTGATCCTAATCCATCAGGCTTCAAACTATGCATGAGACTCCCTTGTCAACAAACATCCAGGCTTTGGTAATGGGCCCATTCATAATGGACTGGACTTGGGCCAAACCTGTCTTCAATAAAAAAGCCCTTACATGGTCAGCACCAGGGGTCAAAAAAGCAGTGGACCCGAGATCTCGGCCCACGAATATCGCCCAAATCTCGACCGATATCGAGCGATATTTCTCTCTTTTTTTTTTTTTTGGGCAACACTCGACCAATATCGGCGAGATCTCGGTCATATCGACCGAGATATCTCGAGCGTCCAAAATCCGAGATATCTCGACATATACAAGATGTATCAGCCGAGATTTGGACCCCTAGCCAGCACAATGGCACCAGTAATATCTTCCACGCACATTTCTCCTATCACTAGCTTAATGGATTTAAGGACTCTCTTCATTGCAATTAAGGTTGTCGCGATGCATCTGGCTCAACTTACCATGGACATGAAAAAGACTCAACCCGGCTGCCAGCCGATGGATAAGATTTTTGGCAAAGTAGGGCCCATTTGCAGTGTGCATACGGCTTAACGTTGGATGACATGGATGGTCCTCTGGTGAATCCCATCACAAAGGTTACAGAATTCCAGTGTCAAATGAATGTTCTTTCTTCTCTATGGCTATGTACACCATTGCTTTGCTTCACGCGCTCCCAGCACAGCAGAAAATTTATATAAAAAAAAAACTATTGTATAAAGACTTTGGGCCGTTATTTGACATGTGACCAAGCATTGGAACAAGGAAAAAGAAATTGAATAACAGATATCGATCGTCAATATGATTTCTTTCAAAAGGTTTCTCATACATATACCTGACAATGATATGCCACTCCAACCCAACTTCCCGACCAGTTCCGAAGTAGAACCATCACCGATGACCATCATTAGGAGCTTCTCAAACTTCATGAGCTGAAAGCATGCTACCCGGACATGAAATGGGTAGCTAGCACACAGACCAAACTCAAAGCACAAGCTGAAAGGTCTCTTTTTCTTCAAGAGCCACGGTCTTAGTCCTCCTTGCTATTGCCAATTCAACAAAGTGTGCCACAACGTTTCATTTTTCTTCGGGAGCTGGGTCTTTTACTATATACCTTCTTGGTAGTTGGCATTGCCAATTCAACAAAGCACAATCTTTATGCCCTGCCGATTCCTATGCAGAGACTGCAGATTAGAATTGAACATGAGAATGTAAAAGCGAGAGCCATTGAAATTCAATAGAAAATAGCAAAGATCAGGACTTTTGAATTCTTCAACATACAATTTTTTATGAAGCCTCTGTGCTTGTCACTTCCACTGAAGTCAATGTGTTCCATGCATCTTTCAACCCATACCATCTAGTTCTATAGTCCTATTTAGATCCCTTTTACTCACAGCAGCAATACCGTCAACTTCATACAAGTTTCCATCCTCTTTTGCACAGAAATCAAGTGCTAGTTTACCTATGCTTGTTCCTGCAATGTAGCCACCAGACCAGGCATTCTGCAAAAGAGAAAAAAAACGAGATTCCAGGCAGCAACATTCAATTCCATTATAACTTACCATCTTCTTTCTTCTTCAATGTGTACAGAAAATCAGATAATATCAAGTTTGGGTGGGTCAAAGGTTGGAACTCCAATCCTAAACACATTCATTTACACTCTTAGTACATATTTTTTTGCATATTTGAGAGTGGGCCTCACTTTTTGCCAATCCCAACCTTTCATACACTTTAACATCCTATGACTTGTTAAGAAGACCCTTGGAAACATCCATCTACTTGATTTTCGCCATTGGATTTAACATATTAATTATGAGATGATTAAAATTTTGAATCTTAACTTGAGAGTTAGGATGAAAAGATAGGTCCTAAACTTACTAGCAAAAAATCAAAGTCATTTCATATAAATCCTATACGTAGCAGTCTTCAAATGGTAGGCCCGCCCTATGAAATGGCCTGTGTGAAAAAAAAAGGGGGTACAACTCCCACGAGCTTGCAAGAAAGCTTCATACATGTTATCCTGGAGTATGCTAACGCAGGAACACATGCTGCAAGAGGATTTGCAAAATTTCATAACCCAACTACTACAAGATTGCTGAGCCAATTCTTGCTTACTGTTGCACCTTTGAAATTGTAAAAGGCAGTTTATTCCAATTTCAGCATCTAACTGTTCAAGTTAATGTCAAAACACTGCATAATTTTTGTGACTGGAAACCATGTATAACTCTAGACAGTGTCTGGCAAAGCATGGGGTTTGTTCATACTAGACTAGGTTACTCTATTTCATGATTAGGGTAAGAACAAAATGGTGAATAAATAAAACAAAAATACCTGAAGGTTAAATCCACCAGTTACTCCATCAATATTCAGTACCTGGAGAAGAATCAGCAATCAACTCCCTTGAATGGCAGAGAGGAAGTTCCTATACAATAAGTGAAGAGTGAAATCAAGGAAGAGGTAGTACCTCTCCTGCAAAGAATAGTTGGGGCTGTATCTTGCTCTCCATGGTGTTGAGTGTAATCTTTATAAAACAAAGGAATTAAAGTTTCACATTAGACAGAAAAGAACAAAAAAAGATGTTTGAAAGGATATATGGTGAAACGAAAAACCTCTTTGAGTGGGACACCTCCAGAAGTGACAAACTCGTCCTTAAATTGACCCTTCATTGACAAAAGAAAAAAAAATGAACTTTTCCATTTTATGAATTGGCTAGAAAAGAAACAAGTGCAAGTCATACCTTACCAGACACCTTGTATGAGCATTGTTTCAGTAGCAAAGCAACAGTGTTTAAGGAGTTATTTGAAACAGAAGCCCAAACAGTATCTCCATCTAAATCCTGAAGTATGTAAACAAAATGAATAATCTGATCTGATCTAATCTGAATTTTGAATAATATTTTAGAAGTCAAATGCAACCTCACGCTCCAGCAGATATTTCCAGAACCTTTTCACCAAGCCAAATTGTGGAGGATATGAATTGAACACCTTTTGTTTCTGTGCAATTTTATGCACTCGTTAGTTCATAAAGTGAGGCATTTGGGATATGAGTACAAGTGTCAAAACCCTTATTCTTCACTGCTATGATTTATGCATTTCTTAAATAATACACTATGCATCAAAAAATATGAAAATTTACACATGGTTTCCAAGAGGAAAGTACAATAAACAAGCCTACAAGGTCAGTTGATGTTTTGCACGTAGTCTGCCATCCAATGGCAATTGAACTAGAAGTTCAAAGCGTTGACAACAGCATAGAAAAATTAATGAAAATTTTGCAGAATAAGTTCTCTGAATTTTTTTCCTCTAAGCTACAAACTTCAAAAAAAAATGAGCTTCCAAACTACTTAATATTAGGGTGCCCCCAAGCCTCCTTGAGTGCAATAGATTTCTTTGTAGTTATTTATTCTTAGGTTCCATTTAGAGGAAATAAAATGATTATAAAAGGTAAGGTATAAAAACAAATGAATTGATTTAGTAAGAGCAAATCATAAGTATGCTATTCAGGTGAGTTCCACATCTTTTGAGTCCAAACCCAACAATCAACTCCACTACTGCAATTTGTCTGCAACCAAATCTCTATTGGACTGAGTTGCCCTAAATTTACATCATCAAATCTTTGGAGTCCTTAAATTGGTAGTGACACCACCCAACAGAGGTTCTTATTTTAATTTTATTTTATGGCTCAATGTAATCCATGATAATGAGATGATTAAACTAGGTGCCCCCACATACGACAGCACCTTAATACAATGCTTTTGGCCCATACTATGTTCCTCTAAAATTGAATGGTATCTGAAATTTTGGAAAACCAATGGCATAGCATTACTGAAATAATAGACAAACTATCATCATCTTCTTCTTTTTCTTTATCATCATTATTATTACAGCCATTTTACCCATCTATCTGGGGTTGGCATTTGCAATTAAATTTAATAAGGACCTTAATACAATGTTTTTGGCCCATACTATGTTCCTCCAAAAAATGAATGGTATCTGAAATAAAGGAAAATCAATGGCATTGCATTAATGAAATAACAGACAAACTATCATCATCATCTTCTTCTTTTTCTTTATCATCATTATCATTTCAGTCATTTTACCCATCTATCTGGGGTTGGCATTTGCAATTAAATTTAATAAAGTTATTTCTACGGACCGACTACCTATTTGGTGCCCATAAGACTTCAACCCACTTATTGTGGGGACTTATTTCTAACCTAAATTCATATGCATGATTACACATACAAACAGGCATGCATACAAGGGCAACATCTGAGCACACAAAAATGCAAATAGCAAGACATAAAGAACTAAAAAGATTTAACGAGATTGAAAAGGCAAATAGTTGGTTGAGAATATAAATGTGTACCCCATTCTGATCTTTGTGTTTCATTATAATGTGCTTCACTTCTTCCACTGGAAGATCAGGTACAAAATCCACAGAAAGCATTCCTGTATCAAGACCCAAAAGTAGATGAATAAGAAAAATATAAAATTAATAGATAGTATGAGCAGCATCATGGGGTTGACATGGGCCCATCTATGGTGACTTCAATCACAGATATGAGGGATCCAACATGTATTTCTTCTGGCACGAAATTCACAGAAAGTGGATAACGTAGAATAAGCCAAGAATATCAATTGATAAAAAAGTTCAATCTTAGACATCCAACTTCTTTTTGGGAACAATGATAATATATTGTATTAAAGAAAGGAAAACTATAAGACAATAACATCAAGGAGACAGCACCAAAATGTAATGGGACAATTTTTCATACTGTCAACGAATAAACTCTCAAATCCCTTCTACCAAGGAACACACTTCCCAATGTACCCTCTTAAGGGCATGATAGAACGGCATTTCCAATGTTGGAGGTCATCAATCTCGCCATGACATCCAACTGTTCAAGTAATTAAATTTCAAGTAAAAAATAGCTGATTCAATGCTTATTGGAAAGTTCTTAAAATCTAATGCACGATACTCAAAAAGTTCAAATGAAATTCAGCATTCAAGCACTATTGTAGTTAGTTGCTAACAAAGGGAACTAATTGTAGTCTAGAGGTTGTGGGTTCAATTCCCATGGCCGTCAGACAGTGCAGTCTATCCACGGAAAGAATTTGTCAAATCTAAATATGAAAGCCTACCCCATGTTGATGGGATAAATAACTAGATGATGATGATAACAAGGGGAATACCTTTTAATAAAAGGCAATAGTTAGGAGAGAGTAAAACATAAGCCATATTCTGTAAACAAACATTTTTAAAAGAACAAATGATTTTTGCATTGTAAATATATAGATACAACTTGAGCTCAAACAGCATCAAGAAAAAGATTAATATGAAAAAAAAAAAACACTCAAGCATAAACAAATGTAAGAATGACCAGTGCCATTTTCTAGAATTGTTCGCTCCGCATCTGTGGCTTAATTCATACAGTACTATCAATGATGTTCTCATACCAGTATAATCTGATCCGAACAGATCACGGGCTCCCCAAGCAGACAATCGGAGAATCACTGGTCCACTGAGTCCCCAATGGGTCACTAACATAGGCCCTACCTGAAGCCATAACTTGTAAGTGTGAATGAATTCGAATTTCCAAGATTTCCAATATATTAATTTTGACGAGAAACACATACCTGCTCAAATTGAGGAGTCCTCCTACGCACATTTTCTAATTTCAACTTTGCTCTGACTTTTTGGAATGTAACCTGAACACAAAAGAAATTAGAAAGGAACTGGAAATCTTCATCATCAGACTTCAGACTTCATTTGATGAGTGATTTTACAAGAACTTATTCTATAGATAATGTCACATATATCAACAGATCCCCAAGTGAAATAAAAGGAATGACATCTAGTTTTTTATCAAGCAGTCTACCTTGCAACATTTACATAAACATCATGAGGACAGAAATTAACAACGTCATTGAACAAGCCAGCATAAATGCATAAAACAAACAACATAGCATTGCTTATAAAAACAAATACCATAATTAAAGACCAGTTATCTTTGAAAAATGATTACCCCAGACAATTCTGCCAATTGCTTATCCTCAACCTTGAAAGTGAATAAGCTTGGAATTGGATCTATAATTGAATGTCCAAGTTGACTGGCAATATTGTAACCCTGTAAACAAATTAGAATCCGCTTCCTGTTAGACCTCCTGAAACTAAAACATACAAGAAAATTTATCTCGGCAAAGAGAATAAATTTGTAGTGTATACCTGCTGGCTACTTCCAGTTGCTATCAGTAAATAATTGGCTTCAATATATTCAATAAGATCAACTGTACGTTTCTCAATCTTGACACGGAACTTCCCACCAACAGCCCTTGATACATCCGTGACAACCTTGCCAGCCTGCAGTAAAACTGAGAGGATATCATATGTCAGTGGCAATAGACATATAATATCCAAGCTTAATAGGATGATTAAAAGCAATGAAGCGCCCCGAGAATTTTATTAAATAAGAGAGAGAACAAGAGTGACATTAATCACTTTTACGACCAAACCCCGTTAAAATGCTCCAAAATAATGAATAATTGAAATTGATTAATTAGGGTGAACCATCCTATCTCATTCCCTTGGAGTACCTATAATAATACAACATGACACATGTATAGGTAAAGGACACATGCTGCATGTCATTTGGCCATATCTGAATTATATTTAAAATTAAATTCTAAATAACAATAGCATATTTTCAATTATATAAAATATTTTTCATATGAAAATTTTGAAATAACAACCACCTGTGTCACCATACCCTAAGATTTGAGGGTCAAGCAAGTTGGATGGAATGATAACTGTGCGCTAACATCCGTACCCTACAGACAGTAACACAACCACCCAACCCACCCCCCCTCCTCTCAGAAAACATAGAGTTTACTGTATTGAGACACTCAAGAGAAGTTGATGTTCCAGACCTATACAATGACTTCTAGTTTAAAACAATTAACAACAGAACTATGTAAATCTACCATGCAGCTGGATGGATGACAAAGTATACCTCCACTCCTCTTTGCTTCAAGCAGAAGGCAATCAATTATAGAAGATGAATTGTTGCTGATAGGAAACACCCTACCATCATTCTCTGTCTGTGGAAAGAAAAGGTAAAAAATCAAATCAAATTTAGTTTAAAAAAAATCTAAAAGAGAGCTTGACTAGCACATAGATAAATGAAAAAGAAATGAAATACCTAGGATAACAACCTTAAGCTCAACACCATGATCAGAAAACCAAGACATGGTGTTCAATGGGCCATGCATGTCGAAGAAAGATCCTCTCAGCTCTCTATGACCCCTAGGATAATGTTCTGCTAAAACCTACATCAATAGACAGAGCATGTAAAGATTGAATTTTGGTTACCAGTTAGTCTAGAAAATCCCATATAGAATATTGGTCGATGGTTTCAAACATTTAAATGGCATTCTTCAGTTTTTGGAACACAACATTTGATGCGTAGAACTGATGCATAAGGATAGGATCATAAATGACTGCAATAGGGATAATAGGTAGTTTGGACACATAACGAAAAGACCTAAGACAACCTTAGTGCATAGAATTAGAGGTTACTTTATGATAATAAGAGGTGGGGTAGACCGCTAAAAATATGTTAGAAAATTGGTTGTTAATTAAGAATATCGGTCAAATGCTATGAACTAAAAAGAAAATAAAAGAAACAATAGTAACAGGAAAATTGAGAAAAAACTCGTCTCAAATTAATTCGGTCAGTAGCTGCAATGAATTCCTACAGCTGAGTCATATCCAGGATGCTTTCTTAAGGACGAGTTTCACCCCTTAGGAAAATTCCTAGAGCGACAGGTCTTCAACAGAATTGCCCCCAGGATAAAACGGCCCACTTCTCCGGCAATGGTCGATGGTGACACTGCACTCAACCGGACTCCAATATCTAAAATTCTAAATTGTCCTCATATTCAAATTGTCTGTGTGTGAGAGAGAGAGAGAGATTGGATTTTTGTGTTTTTGAAATGAACAACGGACCATATCTATAAAGAAATATATGTAACTCTTGCATGTGCTAAAGCCACATAATTTCATTGTAACGGCTTAAAAATCATAAATTAATAATTAAAATGGTTAAATAATTAAATAAATTTAAAACGGTTAACACAATTAATATGAATTATTAAATTTAAAATTTCCAAACCTTCCCGTTCCCTTCCCATCCCCCCCCCCAATCACACACAATTGCGCATGAGTAAACGCACAGGATGCATGTCGCAGATGTACACCGGGTTAAACATTTTCCAGATCAAGCTAATTCAAGTTCCAATGTGGTGGCCAAGCTCGTGTGCGCATATGTGCACCCAGGGTATCACTCAACGAGTTCGAATAAGGGCTTCTACTTATATGACCACTTCATTAGCACTTGCTTTTTTGACAAAACGTTTATTATGAAAGACCAATCTCAACAAAACAAGGAGGGAAGAGATAAAAAAGACATGATAGATAGTGGATTAACTGAGCTTATAGTGGATGATACGGTCAATTGGAGAAGAGGAACTCGAAAAACTGACTCCAAATAGATGGGGCCTGGGCTATAATGATAATGATGACACTCGATGCGTAGAAGACCAGATAAAATAAGTCTAACAGATCAACTCACTTAAGTTCCATGTCAGTGAATTCACTATGATTTTCTTATGGCTGCAAGTAAATATCACAATCTTTAAAAGGTATCATTTTTAATCATTTGGTCAAGTAGAAATTCATATAGCATTATCTAGTATCTCAATATTTTTCTGCAATTCTACCTTCAACTGGCCGCTATCATAATCTGTGACCAACAAAATAAATTGACAAAAATGCCACGTATGATGCTAATTATATGCACATCTGCTTGTCTCTTTAAGGTGCAGCAATGTTTCAGCAGTCACCTAAATTATGGTTCTTCTAGTTAATAAGTAGCAGAATTCTACAATAAATTAAAAAATCTACATAATAAAAGCTACTGATATGGCAAGAAGATTGAATTTGATTAATAATGCCATGAAAGTGTTCTAGACAATACATTAATAATGGGATTTCAAAAAACAAGCAGTCCTGAATCCTCACCCTTTTGTCGACATAATGCCCATTTGTCACATTGCATCGACCCCCTCCAGAAATTCTTACCTGAATTTGATAGTTGAAAAAATGATAACATGAGAAATGTAGATCATGACCACCACCATCAAAGACATTTATCCCATCTATCTTAGTTTGACACTCATACTTGAATTAAGCAAATTGCATTAAGTTGGCCACCTACGATTCTAACACCAATATGATTCGAACCTGCAATTTTTATCATAGTGACAATGAGCAGTCACCAACTATAATTCATGGCCTCATCAGAAGAAAAAAATAGATCAAAAGAAGCTTCTTACATGATAAAAACTTCTAGCAAATGTACACTGCTCTTGACATGTTTTATGTAAAAACATTAACAAATTAAACAAGCAAACATAGATTTCCATATGACCTAAGTTGTCTGGGTATATGGGCAAGTGTTGGGGCCTGACACAGGTGCAAGGTGTTGGACTCGGCAAATCAAACAAATAGAACTTGGGGACTTGGGCACCACATTTAAATTTATCTTAAATGAATAGAAGTTATGAAAATTAGACTGATAGAAAATATATATTAATTCTACTCTAAAAAGGTTCCAAAAAGAGAATGGTGCGAAAATAATGTCAAAAAATAGTAGAATCCAAAGAAACATGAAGAGTGGGATGCAGATGCATTGCACATTTTGAAGAGTCGATACAACATTGCATCTGAAAGTGAGGAAAGACAGCAATCCAAGAAAATTAAGACACTAACCTTTGAAAGAAACTTCCCCTTCTCAATGACCAAAACACCCAAATGGGGAGCTACATTTTTAGCTCTAATTGCGGCATACACTCCGGCAGCACCTCCACCGACCACGGCCAACAGCTGTTCACTTGTCTATCACCAAAAAGAGAAGAAATTAAAATTAAAAAAAAAAAAAAAAAACCATAATTGAGAGGAGGAAAACAGAAGTGTTTGTTGTTATTTCTGCATGTGTAAGTCTGAGCAGAACATCTTCATTAATTGAAATTTTGAGCTGTAAATTATCATCAAAGGACGATTTGGGTGCACCCCAAATTGCAGAAAGTTAAAAGTGTATTGATTAGTTTGGAGTGGGGAAAAGGTTTTCCACTGATTTTTTTGAGTTTTCCCCTGTTTGGGAGATATTTGAATGGAGAAAGTGGAGAAGACTTACCTGTTGAGAGGTACAGCGAAGAGGGGATGAGTGGAATCTTCTAGTGGAGTTGTTGATGTGGAAGAGGAAGAAGATGGGTCTGCATCTGAGGAGATTGAGGAGAGCTGAAGCAGTAGGAAAAGAGCCTGCCATGGCCTCTTTCGTCATCGGTTCATGGATGTAGTTCAATTTTATTACGCCTGTTCATGGGCTTAAACCCAGGTCCAACCCGTCACAAATAATTGATGGGCTTGGGTTCATTTTTAGTCCGTTTACATGAATAGATGGGCTGACATTAATTGAATAAGTTTGTCTAACCTTTCAAACCTTTTAGTTATATGCGTCTCTACATTTTGTTTATTTTTCTATTTTTTTCTAATTGAAATCGAAGAACTATAACTCGATGAATTTTTTATCCAAAATTCAGTTTTTAATTACTTGATCTTAGTTGTCAAAATTACTAAAATATTTGATAATTTTAACCACTAAGATCAGGTAGATAAAAATTGAGATTTGAACTAAAATTCTATTCATTTACAATCCTTATGTGTACTTTAAATGCTTAGCAATTTTATTTTCAATAGTCTCAAACACGGGTCCAAATATTGGCCGATACGCCGATATCTCGGTCGTATCATATCAGCCATTTTAAAAAAAAAAAAAGGAGAGAGAATAATATCGACCGATACTGAATTTTGAACCCAATGAGTAGATTTGATCTTTATCCTTAAAAAATTCAATGATTCATAGTGTGTTTAGGCTCTTATATATCTACATGGGCTGGCTGAAATGAAGGAAAGCCTGGATCATGAATAAGCTTGAGTTTTATACATTTACTCTTAGTGGGCCTAAGCCCGACTGAATTCATTGTAAAAGAATGAGCTTAAATATGTGTATTTGACCAGAGGATTGGGTTCTAACTCATTTCTTATCCCACGCATTAAATGAGAGCACATCAACCTTTGGTTTTTTTTTTTTTTTTTAATACCTTGTTTAGTCTAATGTTGTAAAAATCAGATCATTAATTGAATCATTTCTTATAATAGTTTAATTTAATTAGTTTCAACTACGGGATCATACTATTTAAGTCATGATATTGATAAAAGACCTTATAAATTTTCAGATTAAAAATAAGAATATGCTTAGACTTGTGAGGGGTGGAACTAAAGGACCATATGGAACAGGTAAATGGGCGAAAAGGTTCGATCTGCTTCATGGGCTTTTACAGCTTAAAAAAAAACTCAGACCCAGCCCATTGGTCACATTAATATGTTCAAGCATATTCATTTAGGCCAAATTCAGGTCAGGTTTAAGTCATTTGTAGGCTATGCAATTGAACTCTGATACTAATATTTAATATTATCATTTTGGACCCTATATATTAATATTTAGTAGCCCAAGTCCATGCCATTATAGCAGGCCCTTTTTCATGCCAATTGGGCCTGAAGTGTGAGCTAATTGTGCTGGATGTTTGCATTCGGCCACTGCAAAATTCAGGATATCCTGTTATGCCTGAGTCAAACAGCTCGGCTTCTTCACCATATAAATTAGGCCCAGGCATGCTGGTAGGATCTAAAACGGTACCTGGATCTGAAATCATATGTGCACACCTACCCCATCTCCGGCGGATACAGGGATCGGAGTCTGTCCGTCACCGGTGGCAAATTTCTCATTCTGGTAAGGGCCCAAACTTAAAAAGATTTATGCCGACATTTGAAACTGAGCTTCATTGCGACCCGTTAATGGGTTGGGCCTGGACATGTGTTGCATGTGTTGGGCCTGGACAGACTATCAAGTAGGTACCGATATGTAAATGGGTTGTGCTTACTGCAGCTTTGCTGTACCCAGATCCATATCCATTTTTGAAGTCTAGACCCGTCCCACACAAAGACCCTAATGGTCATCCAATTCATTACTATGGCCTACTGGACAAGGACCAAAGACACAAAACTTTTCCAATTTAACAAGATTGGACCCAAGCCCGTTTCATGAGCATATGGGTCGGGTTTGGATACAATCACTAATACCCAAGGGTCCAAAATTCGGTGGGGATCTCGGCCGTTATCTCGGTTCCACAATATCAGCCAATATCTCGACTGATATAGGCTGATATTACTCTTTCTCTCCCTCTTTTTTGGGCCAAATCTCAGCCGAGACAGAGATACATCGGCTGAAATGGCGAGATCTCAGTCATATCGGCCAAGATCTCGCCTATACAACTAGTATAGGCCGAGATTTGGACCTACTTGTTACATCATTAACTATATAACAAATTTATAATAGTCCTTATAGGTTCATAACCCATTTAAATTTGAAATTGAAGTAAGTGATTAGGTGTGCCACATCAGCCCTTCACAACTCATACCCTACTCAATTATTAAATAGTTAAAAAGTGGTGATTATACTCCAACCAATGGTCCATCATAGAAAATGGACCCATAATTTTGAGTCAGAGACAAGGTTTCCCAACTCAATAATTCTTGAATTATCAATTGAGTTGACCCAACTCAATGGGTCAAACTATATCGAGTTATTCAAAGAGACATTTTTAGTTGAATTTTCATTTACATAGAGCATGAGTAAGGTATAAGCAGCTGGTTTTAATCACTAATCAATACATTAGTCAACTCTAAACAAATGGAAAAATGAATCTAATGATGATGGTTAATTTATGGCTCTTGTTAGCTTTATAAAACTTTCAAAAATATTAAAATATGAAAATTAAAAAAATACAAACAAAGACCACTTAAATCTAGATTTTGGGAGCACTTACACACACCCGGATTTCCTGCCTCTACACACCCGTTTCTGAAATTTTGGGTGAAATTACGATTTTACCCCCCGATTTTTATTCATTCAAATGAATACTCAGTTCATTTTGGCATTCATTCGAATGAATGCCCGTGTGTAATTTCAATTCATTCGAATGAATGGATGATTCATTCGAATGAATAGTAATAAAATGATCTTCATTTCATCCATTCATTCGAATGAATAGACCATTCATTCGTTCATTCGAATGAACATGAAGGAAATGACCGTCACGAATCATTCGAATGATTCATCACGAATCATTCGAATGATTTAGATCCAAACATGAAGGGAGTCACAAATCATTCGAATGATTCATCACGAATCATTCAGTATACAGTATACAGTAAATTCATTAAAATTCTTTTAAAATTTTAAACTTATTTTTTTATCACTGTGTATTTCTAAAATTTCTCAAATTGAATATCTAGATTAATTAAAATAACCTGATAAAAATACCTTAAGACTTAAAGGTCTTTTGACACTCCTAAATATTAAACACAGTATTTTTAAATAAGGGTATCCCTAGAGTGTGTCAAAAACACATTTGAAAGTGTCAAAAGACCTTTAAGTCTTAAGGTATTTTTATCAGGTTATTTTAATTAGTCTAGATATTCAATTTGAAAAATTTTTAAAATACACAGTGCTTAAAACTAACTGTCTTTATTTTAAAACATAGACCGTTATTTTTTAAGCACTGTGTATTTCCAAAATTTCTCAAATTGAATATCTAGACTAATTAAAATAATCTGATAAAAATACCTTAAGACTTTAAGGTCTTTTGACACTCCTAAATGTGTTTTCGACACAGCCTAGGGATACCCTTATTTGTAAAATACTGTGTTTTAAATATTTAAGAGTGTCAAAAGACCTTGAAGCCTTAAGGTATTTTTATCAGGTTATTTTAATTAGTCTAGATATTCAATTTGAGAAATTTTAAAAATACACAGTGCTTAAAAAATAACGGTCTATGTTTTAAAATATAGACAGTTATTTTTACGCACTGTGTATTTTAAAAATTTCTCAAATTGAATATCTAAACTAATTAAAATAACCTGATAAAAATACCTTAAGACTTCAAGGTCTTTTGACACCTTCAAATGTATTTTTGACACACCCTAGGAATACCCTTATTTGTAAAATACTGTGTTTTAAATATTTAGGAGTGTCAAAAGACCTTGAAGTCTTAAGGTATTTTTATCAGGTTATTTTAATTAGTCTAGATATTCAATTTGAGAAATTTTGGAAATACACAGTGATTAAAAAATAAGTTTAAAGTTTTAAAAAAAATATTAGAATAATATTATGTTGAACGGCTGAAAGAAGGAATCATTTGAATGAATTGAACGGCTGAAAGAAGGAATCATTTGAATGAATGGGCTTCATTCATTCGAATGATTAGTTCATTTGAATGAATGAGGCCCATTCATTCGAATGAATGAGCTCATTCATTCGAATGAATGGGCTGAGCAGTATTCCGTGTTACTGCTCAGTCCATTCATTCGAATGAATTGAAATTACACACGGGCATTCATTCGAATGAATGAAAATCGGGGGTAAAATCGTAATTTCACTCAAAATTTCAGAAATGGGTGTGTAGAGGCAGGAAATCCGGGTGTGTGTAAGTGCTCCCTAGATTTTTTTTTTTCGAAAAACGTAAATGAAGAGATGATAGGAAAAAAAGAAGAGAAAGTTGGATAAAAGGGTTTAGAGTTTTATATTAAAGAGGGAGAGAGATATCTAAACGTAGATACACATAAAAAAGAAGGGAAAGAAGATAAAAAGGGTTTAGAGGTTAAAAAAGTCCTAAGTATAGATTAAAATTATATAGACTCACTGTATCTTCTGATATTCTAAATTGGTCTTCACTTCTTTTTTTCCTTTTTAATAAAGGTCTTGATTTTGTTAGACTCTTTAGAGCCTGATCAACAGAGATGTATTATTGATCCAAGCGCGGATCGAGTCACAAGCTATTCTCTTTCGCTTTCTTGCCTCTGAGAAAAATGGATCTGGTCGAACCCATAGATGGACCAAAAGGGAACCACATAAATCTTTGTGTTATAATGTTGATTTTCTTATATATATATATATATATATTATATTATTATTTCTATGAGGTAGGAAATGTGTTTACTCTTAACCGACTTCATCACGGACAAGGCCTATAGGTAGGAATAGTGTAAGTATGTGCCAAAATTGTCCGACCCAACATATGGTTCTTTGAAATTAAAAAGAGTTTGAGTGATGGTTAAGAACCCCTCTCAGAAGTGGGAGTCGTAAGTTCAATTCTCACTTCACCTCAAAAAACTACTTTCCATAGAATAACCTTGTGTGTGTAGGTATATCTGAGGCTCGCAAATGTCCTACAAATTAATAAGTGCTCTAAGAGATCTGACACCTTGATTATATATATATTTTAAATCTTCATACCTAAATCTTCATACCTCTCTTTCTTTCTCATATTGAGAGGAGACATGGCAAGGGATGAGTGATGAGGATAATGCAGTTGGAGCTCATCATTTGCAAGCAAAAAGCCCAAACTTTTGTGACAAACATAAAAATGGGTGAAGAAGCTTATGAAAAAGTTTAGAAAGAAATAAATAATGTAGAAAGCAGAGAGAAGAGAATGATGCATGTGGCCCATCCATCATTGCTCCCACATGTCCTTCCTCATCTTTCATGTCTCATCAACACCACCAATATATTTATTTAGTCTCTCTACTGCAGCCTCTTGCCCCAATTCCCAAAAGGGTTTATATATAAATATATTCCTCTTTTCTTTTTCAAACAGTTTGCAATGTGGAACCGATGCCAACCAATTATCAAATATGCTTGCACAAGTGTGGGTGAATTTAGATTATATGCATGTAACTGCATGTAGTTTTCATAATCTCACATATATATGTTTTGCATTTTATATTTTCTTAGGGATGAAACTTGTGTCGGGTTTTAATCCGACCTGCATGACCCGATTTTAGAAATCAGTGGGTTTGGGTTATATATTTGTATGTTTCGGATCGAGTCAAGTTAGAAAAAAAAACCGTATCAATTTGAAATCGGGTTCAGTTGAAAAGTTTAAAATGAATCTGACCCGACTTGACATGACTGACCTAACCTGGGTTCACCAAGTTATAAAATAGTAGCAATTAGGGCTGAAACTCGAGCCAGTCAGCATTCTGATTGAGTCAAGTTAAAAAATTGAGTCAGTCGGATTGAGTAATTTGAGTCGAGTTCAATAAATTTTGATAGGCATTAGATTAGGTTTATTAAAATTTAACTCTACCCGTCTGAGTTTCAGCCCTATATTTTCATGAGATTAATAAGTTTTGACATGAGTTGACATGATTTGCATTATCATTTTTAATATATTACTTTATACGCATTTAACTTTAAACATTCCTATGTGAACATGCGATGATGACATTGTATGCTTAATTGGCCTTCATTATAATAGACTTTTTATTTGCATTTTGTCTTGCATTTTATATTTTTTTCATCAATTACCTTAACACATTACTCTCATGTACATAGTAAAAAAAGAGTAATCAAACATTGGCATAAATTGCTCAAGAAGTGGGACCCACTGTGGATGACCATATTGCAACATCTATTGGATTAGACACCTGAGATAAAAGTTTTGGTTGAAATTTTTTCAATTTTAAACCCACCCAAGATGAAAACATAGATAACTTTTTGGATTTGACAATGTAGAAAATTTTTGTAGCAGAACAATACTGCAGTAAAAATGAGTGAAGATTTCAGTCCATTTTAAAATTTTCAGTCCAAAAAAAAATCCTAATCTTAAATTAAAAACTAAATATTGGCTAGAATGTTCAATATAAGATAACACATTGGCCAATATTTTTCGGTATTCTGAGAGACTGAAAAATCTATGTCCTCTTATATTTTAATGTTAATTAGGTATAGTAGTCACTTGGTACAAATAATTTTAGAATTAATTTTTGGAAAAGAAATTGTTTAAAGGAAAATGGTCATTATTTAGAAATTAGATTGTCATAAGAAAATTTACTCTCTTTCTCCAACTTGGGTGATTCTTTCAATTGTGGTTTTTTTCATGACCAAAGTGTCAAGTCTCTTAGAACACTTGACTAATCTTTGAAGCATATGTAAGTCTCCCTACCTATACACTGAGTAACTCTACAAGGAGTGACCTTTTGAGGTAGATTTATGACAACCATTTAGACACCCTACTTTTCTTTTAAGAGACACCTCATTTCAAAATTTTATATGAAATTACGATTTTGCCCCTTAGATTTGTGTAGAGGAATTACCTTTTTTTTTAAATAAGGGTAAAATGGTAATTTTCACACAAAATTTTGAATTGGTATGTCTCTTAAAAGAAAAATAGGATGTCTAAATGTCCACCCTAAATTTAATATCAAACTTAAGACTCTCACTTTCTAAATCGGGTTCTTGCCCATCACTCCAGTCTTATGGGGTTTCTTTCAATTGTGGATTATTGTGTAATCCTCTTTTCATTGGACCAATCACATCCTAAGTTTCAAATAATGGTTAAAATTCATAATTTATCCTAGATCAAGTATTTTCAGAATTATGAAGAGTGTTATTTTAATTTCAGAATGATTTTATACCCCCCGCCCCCCCCACCCAACTTTGAATTTTTTATCGTTGATTTCTATTTTAGTTTTGACTGAAATTTAAAATTTAAGACCATATAAAACATTTTCAAGTCACAAATATGTGAAACATAGTCCCTACAACTTTGAATTTTTTTTACTTTTGTGTGCGTTTGCTACAGTTTAGTGTATTAGTTGGGATATGGAATTTTGGAGAGTCAGAGAGTTGTGGTTAGCCATCCTTATCATCTAATCAAAACTTCTACAAAGTCCTTTAGAAACTCTTGCCATAGACACACGGTGTGTCACACACCTAATCTTATCCACTCCCGTCTACATGATGGCCTGAATCACGGGTCTAAGAACTCATACGACAATATATATTGTATCGGTCATATATAGTATTTCTCAATCTATATTGCTGATATATCGATGATATATATCAGTTCAATATTCATAATATCGATCTTTTTTTTTAAAATAAAATCAAAACAGTGGTGGGTCCGAGTTGCTTCTCGGCCGATATTTTCATTTTCGTTTTTTTTTTAAAAAAAGCTTCCTTTTGGGTTATTTATTTATTTTTTAATTAAGAAAAAAATATCAATATTAAAAAAAAAAGAGGAGAGAGAAATTTATCGCCAATATCTCGGGGTGGCCGAATTTTGCACCCCTGGCCTGAATAAATGAAACCTTAAAATTGCAAAATTAAAAAATATGTCTTGATTGATTTAATAAAAGTGAATTTTTGTGAGTCGCATATTAAAAAGAAAAAAATCAACAAATCCATCATTATTCCATTTAATGAGTCTTATGCTTAGCTTTGCCGACTAACATATTTTTGATGAAATTGTGCATTAGCTTTTTTTAAGAAAATAATAAAATTTCATCTTTTAAAAAGGGTCGTCTCCAATGAAACTGTTTCCCTGTGAAAATTGTAAAAAAAAAAAATTCTTCTCCCCTTTCTTTGATCCAGTGGAAAAATGATAGAGAGTTAGCAGCCTCTTTCATCTGTAGCCTTTGTTACATAGAATCACTCTTTAAAAGAAAAAAAAAATAAGAAAGGAAAAGAGAGAAGGATAATAATAACATAAAAAGAACTCAATTTTCTACTTCTTACATTAATTTAATATTCAGCAGATAAAACCAGTTACTATTCCACTGATCCTCATCTTTTTAGAAACTGAAAAAAAAAAAGTGTTTCGTACTCCATAATGTTGCAATATTCTATAAATTAAATAAAATTTTCTCTTTTTTTTCTTTTTTTCTTTTAATTTACATGTGAGAAACTACGAGATATCCAGCGTAAGACTCACATATGTGAACCTACTACTCCTAAGATACACCAAAGTTAGCCGTTGTTTTCTAACTATGAAGAAAACACAAATTATTTTTTTATGAATAAGGTGGGGTTGGAAAAAAAAGGGCATGAAATTCAGATTAAGTTGAGTTGAAAAATTTTAAATCAACTCGATGTAACTCTACCGGATTCTACTACACCAAGTTATAAAACAGTAGCGATTATGACTGAAATTTAAGCTAGATCGAGTTGGACCTACACTTCAATTGAGTCAAGTCAAAAATTTAAATTGATTTAAGTTGAATAATTCAAGCCGAGCTCAGACAAATTAAGTCAAATTTAATAAGTTTTAAAATAGGTTGAACAAATTCTTCTCCCTTTGAGGAAAGCGCGTGGGTTATGTTTGCAGCATGAATTATGAGAACATACGAGAAAAAGAGAAGAGAAAGCAGACGTAGCTTTTGAAAAGTGAGTGGGAAAAGAGCTTGCTTCTCTTCTCGCTTCTCCCAAGTTTATTTGACTTGTGGGTATGTTTGATTAGGTCTTATATTTATTATATATTGGTGGATCTGGTAGCCCTCTAAATTTCATGTTTGTACATTTGGGCCAAGTCATATTACATTAATAGGCAGATGGGAAGAATATTATCTTCCTGCAAAAAATATATTGCTTTGGTCTTTTAAATAATATATATAAGAGGGGGGAAGGTCTCACTGGCATTGAGACCAAGTAGGGTTGAAATCGGGTCGGATTTCTTAAAATCCAACTAACTTGAGTCAATATTTATGGAATTCGATCCGATCTGATTTGAGCTATTGATCCGAAATTCTTGACCCGACTTGATCTAACTCAATCCGAATTCTTATTCGATCCGCATTTTGAACCCATTTTAACTTAATTTTAACCGAGTTGAGTCGGGTCGAATCGAGTTAACTTGTAAATTCATCAACCCAACTTGACTCGAGAAATCATACAGGTCAAGTCAAAGCCCGACCCAAGTTTCACCCCTAAGACCCAGATTTTATTGCAACCAAATCCAAGTTATATCGGCCGAGTACGACTTGGAATCGCGTAAAAATGAAAGAAATTAGCCTGAGTCATGTAAGAATGGTCATATCAGAAGCGATAAGTCTGAGTTAACCCGATCAATACGACTCAGACTTGGCCGATTTGAAAATCATATGATGAATAGATTATCATGGAAGATATAAAGTCTCCAAAACGGAAGCTATTGAGTCATCCTATCTGTTCATTTTTTTAGATAAAAACAAATTATTAGATAATTTTTTTCATATTTCATAATTGATCCAACGGAAAGTATGCATCAAATAGAAAAAAAAATGATTGGAATATAAATTTAAAAGAGAGAATAATGGCGCCGGCTAATTTTGTCCATCCAAGAAATTTATCATTACATCTTAGTAACTTTATTATTTTCAAATATACAAAAAAAATTAATATGAGAAACTTATCTTAATTTTTTTGGTTGAGAAAAATAGAAAAAACACTTTAAAGAAGAAACCGACAGCCCTAATATAATGTTATAACATAATAAAAAACCATTTTCTTTACTAACCAGCATTGCTAAAGTCAATAAAATCATAATTTCTCAACTAGAATTAGAGGAATGGAGAGGCTCATGAATTGATGATGGTGACGCATCAGAAGATACAAATGTGTTACCCATTTTGTACAAGGACAAGAAGAGTTTATGCTAATTCATTTCAATTTTTTTTAAAAAAAATTAAATTAGATTTGATTTGAGATATTCAAAATATTTATTTTTTTGGAATTGGTTTAAATCGAGAAAAATACTTTAAACTCAAGAACCAGTTCTAATAACTCAAAATTTTGAATAAATTTCTTTGTCAAAATACTCATATTTAGTAAAATAAAAATAAAGAGGCTCAAAATGAAAGAATAAATATCTTTATAAAATTTATTAGGATTTTAACAATGTCCTTATATAATTATTTGTAAAATTACACCCATGTTTTTTTAGTAATTGAATTGAATTTCTATCGATCAAGGCTACCTGGTTGCCTACCTCCTTAGGAAGAGAAGGTTGCAGATTCGAGCCTCCATGGCCTAACCTTGGTCTACTTTACAAATAGTAGACTGACCCGTGAAGATTTTACACTGAGTATCTTATGATTTCTTACACGTAAATTCAAAAGAAAAAATATAATTAATTATTTTAAAACAATTCAACCTAGAGCCACTGCACAGTTCCACCCACCAAATAGGGTTTAAAGTTTGAAAGGTCCTGGTCAATCAATCTTTGCTCCTTTTTCCAGCTTTACCGTGCGCTTGCTGCTATGTTTTTCCAGCTTGGATAATTTTCTACTTTAATAAGTTTTACCAATTGTCAATCCAATTATAATTCTCTAACTTTAATAGATTTTCCCACTAACCCTATGCCAATTAAGTCCTGCAATTTCACTTTAGGTCATAATTTAAAAAAAAAAAACCTTGTGTCTCAATTCGATAAAATTTTAATTAATTAAGTCAAAAATTTATTTCTAAGTTTTTCCAACTCAATTTAAAGGACTGTCTAAGTTATTCAATTAGATTTCAAAGTTAGGTCTGAATTTGAATTTTCAAACTCTACTTTGAGTTTATTACTTTCCTGCCAAACTTAGAAAAAGTTTTGACCAAACCAAAATATCAGCTGAAAAGAAAAACTAAAAAAAATATTTGATACACCAAATAAGACCAGCTGAAATCTAAAAGTTTAACTGGATTTATTAGATCTCTAAATGACTCAAAACCCATATATCCAAAATTTGAGATGCTATTTCAAAGTTTTGATTGAAATTAAGATATATCGGCCGTAAGTATTTCGTTAAATCCAAAAAAGTTAGAATGATGGTTAGAAACGAGCCTTAGGAAGTAAAGTTCTGAGTTCAATTCTCACTTCACTTCAAAAGACTATTCTTAGTAGATTTACCTGATATGTATGGGTAGGAAGATTTACTCAGGCTCCGAAGACACCTTGAGTGTAATATTCATTTATCTGTCAAGCCCAATTGGAGACTTTAGAGTTCTACCATTGCGGATGGCTGGCCCTTTCATACTTACCAAAATTTGAGATAAGAAGTAGTTGACCTAATCCAATGAAACTTCTCTGGGTGGGAGACGGAGGTATATTTTCAACTTATTTTTGGACAATGACCCAAACTGAAAAAATAAAAACTAGTAAAGATTGTAAGACCAACACAACCTATAAAAGTGACTCTTTAGTTGATCCAAATATGGGTGGCAATGGGTAAAATTAAATTGACTATTGATAATAATCAGTTCTCTATTTGACGTGATTTGATTTGACTCAATATTTTTTTATTAACTTGACTTAATTCAATCTGAATTCTAATAAAATAAAAAATTAATAAAAATAAAATAAACATTACCTTTTTTATACTATTAATTTATTTCAGGTTCAGTCGAGTTAAATCAATCTATTTTTTTTAAAAAAAAGAAACATGAACTGAATTCAATTTTTTTTATTAAATTGGGTGAATTATTGGTAAAATGAAAGAATTTCATACTATCCTGTATGAGTACGAGACATCAATGAAAATTTTAAGAGAACTAACTTAATTCCAAGAGTTTCAAAAAATTCCTCCTTCCGTGGAAAAAAAGAAGAAGAAAACTTGCCAAAACCTGTTTGACTTATTCGATGGTTGTGTGAAGTTCCAAATTTCAAGAGCTGGATTTTAGGTAGACAAACGACCCGAAATATGCGCCATCTCATGAATTATTTTTGAACTTTTTAGTTTCGGGCTATATTCTAATAGTCCTTTGGACTACTGAAGTCATTTTACTCTTTCTTATCAAACAGTGGTGAAACTTCCCTTGCCCATCTCGTATGATCCGACTTGAGAAATCAATGGGTTTAGATTATGTATTTGTATATTTTGAGTTGGGTCAAGTTGGATTGAGAAAATAAAAACTCGTATAAAATTTGGGTCAGATTGATAAATTTAAAATTAATTCGACCTGTCGTAACCCGACTCAATCCCCGTGCACCAAGTTATAAAATACCACTCAAGTCAGCAATTCGGGTCAGGTCAAGTTGAGAAATTCAGATCGCGTCGAGTCGAGTGCAATAAATTTTTTACATGAGTTGAATTGGATTTATAAAACTTGTCCTGGCCCGACTTGTAAAACATAATGAAGTCATTTTAATAGAGCAACTAGGGGTGATAAATTCAGTATCGACCGATATTTTTCTCTTTTTTTAAAAAAAATATATCAATATTGGCCGATATCGGCGATATATATCGCCAATATATATAGGATATTGGCCAATATATATAGGTTTTCAAAACCAATATATATTGGTCGATACAATACGTATCGGTTGATATCTCGACCTCTGAGAGCAACTATGGTAATACCAATCATTAGCCTCACGCCTCAGCTGCATTAGAACCAAAAAGACTAGTCAATTCAGCCCATATAATATATATTAGGATTTTTTAATTTATTATATAATCTCGGTGTATCTCAATTGAATAATTCTCATAGATAGTTGATATTGAAGATTATTAATAGTCATTGATTTAATTATTAAAATTTGAGAATATTTTTTTTATTAAAATAGAACTCCACATTAAAATTTATCATATGATCAAATCTCATTTAATTATTTTTCATAAACCATATTAAAAACGTATTTTTCATAAGCAATCTCGTGACCTACCAATGATTAAATGAGGCAATTTTCTTAGTATCTTTCTATCCACACGATCTCTACCCATTTTACACGCATTATCTCTTCACAAGAGCAATGCTACCCATGGGTGTCAATTTTTTTTTAAGCCACAATTATGGTCCACCTAAGCTCCACTGACACCCATTTTCCTCCTCACACACATCTACTTCCCATGATTTAGTTTATTATCCAATTTGAATTCATTTCCGATTAGATCTCACTGTTCAATTGAAATCCATCTAAAATCAACTCCATTATAACCATTGATTTCTGAACCTTTGAAAATCTTGATTTTTTAAATTTAAATGATTTTTTATAGTTAAGATCATCTTCAAAATAGCTCACTTTCATATGATACGACCCATTCATGTGGGCCCCAAAGGTCCTCATGCACAATTTTGCACGTTTGCAGTATGTACAAGTGAATTTGTGATTTAACCCACATGCGTGAGTGTAGCTCAACTGGTTGTCTCTTGCTTCAGAAAATAGGAGGTTGGTGGTTCGAACATCTACAACCTAACCTTGGTGTGCCTTAGGGGCAGTGAATTCATCCGTGGGGATTTTAGTAAAACTATATCTGATTTTCCACACATTAATCTCAAAAAAAATTGCGATTCAACCTACAAAAATTAATTAAATTCTAATAAGAGTGAGAACATTCAAAAGGCAACGACTCTTTTGTCTTATAACTCAAATGACCATCTTTTAGTTATTGGAGAGTTATTTCACCAACATTCTTAAAGATATCTAAATCATCATAAGTATAAGAATTAAATGAAAAATAAAAAATATTGGAAAGTATTACTATACAGCTACTTAGGTGACTTGATGAAAAAAAAAATCCTGCCTAATTTATCATTTTAAACCTTTTGTTATATTGAAGTTTACAATAAATTTAATATAGAAAATGATAATTAAAACAAGGAAAAAAGATAGAAAATGTGAAGACATCAAGAGATGTAACATGCTTATAACTTTCAAAGGAGATATTTGATTCAGTCATTGTATTGACTTGGTCCATGAGAAAGACAATCAATAGTTTCCACTGTTAATAATATCCAACCAAAATGTTGATGATGTAATGACCAACACATCCACAATTATATCTATAATAAAATAAAATCATCTTCCACTTTTTATTTGTTTTCTTATATTTTAATACTTCAAAAAAGGTAGAGGGGGTTGGACCATTGTGGATATGGGGTCATATTTGGACTTAGTCAACCACCCTATTTAGAAAAAATAAAAAAATAAAGAAAAAAAGATAAGATTTGTTTAAAAGATATAATTTGATGATAATTTAGTCTAAATTAAATCTAATAGAATCATAAAGAGAGTAATATTTTTTTAAAGAATTGGCCAAAGAGTTGGAGTATCTTTTTAAAAAAAAAAAATTGATCAATTGGTTAATGGAGTGGCAAACTATTTCGCCAAACTGACAATTATTGTACTGGTGTCTTCGTCATTTGATTGTCTCTTTTATTTTCTTTTTATTCTTTCTCTTAATTATTTCTTTTTCATTCTTCTTGTGGCCTAATTCTTGTAGACCCTTTCTTTACTTTTCTTGTATCTTCCCTTTCCTTTTTTAATGAAATTTTTATGTTATGTTAAAAAAAGAGAGTAAATAAGCTTTAGTAAATTCAATTACAAATATTAACGTCATATCCTATCTATATATAAATTGTGATAGCGGTCAAATGAATTTTAATATTCATTTATTAAATATTTGTAATTTGCTATCATATTGGAAAGTAAACAAATTGTCACTAGATAGCTAAAAATAAAAAATGAATTTTAATATTTGATTTGGTAAATTTTGAAGATTTGCTTTATCCATTTATTATATTAGTATTATAAAATAGAGAAAATCATGTAAAGAAATTGAAAAGATTTAGATTTCTTGAGTTGAAAGGATGACTTTAATAATAATGGTAATAAATATTATAAAATTTTAGGCCTTTAAATGCAGAACAAATCATCAGAAGATATGAATATGATTAATATCTATACAAAATCAAAATCTTGCCAATATTTTAAATTTAGCTCTAGACTTTAATTCAAGAAAATAATTATTTTTATATAAAAATAGAGATAAACTTTAATGATGGTGATGTTATAGGACCACATACTATATTGGTCTAAGAAATAATGAAACCTAACCATTAGAATATGACCACTTAATTATTATGTTGTTTAAATGATTCTTAGGGTCATAATTGTTTGAAGTGGGCCACATCAAATGCATGACTCTAATCGATGAATGGACTTTTTGTTGATAGAAACAATCTGAACCATTTATCATATTAGACTTAGATCTGTTGATCATAATCTAATCAAGATAATTTGTATGACCTTTAAAATGACCCATCAAAGAAAGAATTGAATTAGAAAATTAAAAAATATCTCTTATGTAAGTGCAATTAATAATAAATTTAAATCACTCATTTTGACAGTAATTAGTGACTTAGTGTTCATTTGATGTATTGTTGGATTTAATATTATAATTAAAGTATGTATTTAAAGATTTTTTTTTTTTTAAAATCAAGACTAGTGTATTTCAATGTGCTCTATGACGAACTATTCAATAATCTAATTTTTTATCATAAGTTAAATTCCACCTCAGACATTCAGGTGGACACTTGATACCTTAATCTTTAAAAAAAAAAATCCACACTCCGACATTTATGAGAATGTGAAACGGACTAAATTTAATACCTATTTCATTAACATAATCAAAGATCTTAATATTCAAAATTCTCACAATGAATAATAGTATATAAAATGTAAGAATGAAAATTACATGAATGGATGTCTTAAATGATCTTCTTAATAATTTGCAGGATATTATAACATATTAGAGATATAATTTAAGATAAAGTAATACTCCAAATATACATCCAAGGTGTATACATGACAAACTCTTATTTAAAAAATTTCTCTATCATCATATATTTTTCAAATGAAAACTTTATGATAAAATTGAGTCTTGGATTTAATCTTATCAAAATAAAGTAAAAATAATTGATATATTTTTTATAAAATTAAGTTTCATTTAAATATTTAGTTAAATTAAACAAAAAAAACTAATGGTTGATTTTTTTTTACTCATCCATCTATTTTAAGTAGTCTAACTCAGATGACTATAAATATTTAATTAAAATAATTTTTTAAATTCTCAGACTAATATTTATCATAAAAATATTAGATCATACCCATTTATGGCATGGCAAGTAATCCAAACAAGTCACAAGAATTCTAATAATCTCATTAATTAACTGATAATAGGACCAAATAAAGAATATGCTCCTTTGGCCTACCTAATGATAATGTGACTTCCTCTCCTACTCCCCTCTCTCTCTCTCTCTCTCTCTCTCTCTCTCTCTCGTCTAAAAAACCCTCCAAAACCCCCAACACCAGAAGAAGAAGCGGCAGCAGCAGCAGGAGACCGAGTCACCGACTCAGTCCCGAGTCATCGACTCAGTCCCGAGTCATGGGCAATTGCTGCGCGTGCGTCCGAGTCGAGGACGATTCTCGCCACCACACCCACCAGAAGCGCCACCCCAGAAAGAACAAGGAGCGCCGTCCCAATCCCTTCTCTGACGACCTGATCAATTCCCCTGCTCCGATCCGAGTCCTCAAAGACGTCGTTCCCTTCTCCCACCGCTCCCGTATCGGCGACAAGTACGTCATCGGCCACGAACTCGGTCGCGGCGAGTTCGGCATCACCTACCTCTGCACCGACAGGGACCCGAGAAGCGCTCGCCTGCAAGTCAATTTCCAAGAGGAAGCTTCGCACCGCCATCGATATCGAGGACGTCCGTCGCGAGGTGGCGATCATGTCGTCGCTGCCCGACCACCCGAACGTCGTCCGGCTCCGCGCCACGTATGAAGATGCCGAGAATGTCCACCTGGTCATGGAGCTTGCGAGGGTGGGGAGCTGTTCGACCGGATTGTTGCGCGTGGGCATTACAGCGAGCGGGCAGCGGCCGCGGTCGCCCGCACCATCGCCGAGGTCGTCCGCATGTGCCACGACCACGGCGTGATACACCGCGACCTGAAGCCCGAGAATTTCCTCTACTCCAACAAGCGCGAGAATGCCCCCCTCAAGGCCATCGACTTTGGGCTCTCCGTCTTCTTCCGTCCAGGTCCTGTCCCTTGACTGAATTTTAATTCAGGCACCGATCATGTTGATTGCTGTTGTTTTAAAAACTAAATCGAATTTCATTAATAAACAGTAATTTACTTTATTCTAATTCCATGATTTTTATAAATTTACATTTTTTTTCTATTTATAGCTATTATTTTTCTTTCTACTTTTTATTTTTCCATAATCTAATCTTAAAATTTTCCAAATTTGTTTCAGCACCTTTTCTGAAATGGAATGTAGTGACCATGAAACATTCCACTTAAGAGGCAACTCAAAATGAAATTGGCAACTATGGCCGAAGGGTCTTAGGATCTTAGGCTCTTCTCTGTTCCCTTTTTTTTTTTTTTTTTTAATTTTTGGTTTCATTGTGGCATTTTCTGCAATACCAAATTTGAATTAAGTTTTCGCGACCAAATTCAGTTTGAATTTATTTCAATCAACATTTGAATGCAGGCGGTGGTGACACCTTTGTTTGAGTGCCTATGTTTTTTGTTTGATCATGGGGACCTTATTTTAGTTCTGTTTTCTGGATTTTGAATTTCTAGTTTGGATTCTTGTCTGAATTTGAATTGAAGTTAATTCGGGTATTGATCATACTCCTGATCTCCTAATTTATATATTGAGTTCTGGACTTTATTTGGATGGAATTTCAATTCGAGTACTAAGCACTCCTTTGATTGAATGCCGGTTTATTTTTCTTGTTGTTGGACACCAGGTGAGCGGTTCTCTGAGATTGTGGGGAGCCCATATTATATGGCACCAGAGGTGCTGAAGCGGAATTATGGGCCTGAGGTTGATATATGGAGTGCAGGAGTCATTCTTTACATTCTGCTTTGTGGAGTCCCACCATTTTGGGCTGGTATTTTGACTTTGGTCATAGTTGTTTTCTGCAGATCGCTTGCTGGGGGGAAATTAAAAAAAAAAACCTTTCCTTCCATTTCCTTCTCTTTGCAGAAACGGAGCAAGGCGTTGCACAGGCAATCCTTCGGGGGGTTATTGATTTCAAGAGGGATCCATGGCCTAGAATTTCGGAGGGTGCAAAGAGTCTTGTTCGCCAGATGCTGGAGCCAGACCCGAGACGCCGGTTGACTGCTCAGCAGGTCCTCGGTAAGCAAATATTCACGTGATACCCTTTTCTCTTCATGGACACCAGTCTAATGCTGTTTACATCAAGGTTTTATATTTTAAGTGAGATCTTAGGCCCACATTTTCAGAAATTATGCTTTAAGAGCTAGAATTTAATTTATCCTGTCTTGGTGAAGTAATTATGTTTTCGGTAAATCTATTAATATTTCCCACTCAACAGATCTAGGAGTTGGTTTGATTAGAATTAGACAATTGGCTTCAATAATCATTTCGTTGACAGAGTGCATTTCATCTTGTATAGAATTGTGATTTATGGAATAATGAACCATGTCTTTTGTAATAAGTTTTCGATGAATCTCCCTACATAAACTAGTGCAGGAGTTGTTCATTAGCTGCCTGATATTGGGGAGGAAACAAATCCAATATTAGCATTCCACTTAAGCTTTATTTGTTCATCTGCTGTATCAACTTAAATCCATATTTTAAGTTGTGGTGTGTTTGACTTGTATACATTTCCTTACCTATCTCCCTATTGGGTTTGCTTTATATTGTCCTTACCTCTTTAATATGCCATAACTTGTAATCTAGATTTAACTCTATTCATCAAATTTTCCTTGTTTTCCGTTCTCCCTTAGTAGGGTTCCAATTAATGTTCAAGCTTGGCCTGAAGAGTTTGTCCTTTGGAAATTTCCCTCATCTAGTGATTGTTGTTTTGCTGCAAACACTTGAATTTGAAGTTTGAGCTTGTCTAGCATGTGTCCTCTTCCTTTTAGCACCTCCAAGAATCAACTGGGGTTTAAAATTTTATTCATGGGATCATTGCAAGTTGAGAGGAATGATTTTTCTTTTGTTCTGATCATGGTAGAAGTATCCCTAGTTACAATTACTTCTTTCTCCCAGTTTTTGTCATCACTAAAGAACATCTTTCAGCTGTTATTTAGCTTGTAACTTGGCTATATATTGCTATTTACTTAGAAGAAAGATCTTCTTTACTTTTTTCGACTAGATTATCCATTTTGAAGGTCATAGAAATGCTTTAAACTAGTACCACCTGAATACCTATTATGTGACCCGATTCATTTTTATTTTATAGTCAATGTGTTTGTTAGGTCATACAAAAAAATAATAAACATCTGATATGTCTTCCTGTAGGGAAACCAAATTTGTCAAATCCCTGGTCATAAATGTAACATAATTATGTATTTATGTTTCAAAAGCATGCAAGCAGAACTGAACTCCTCTCATGTTATAAGCTGTTCAAAATGCTACATCGGAAAAAAGTCTACATGAAAAACATTTGTATTGGTTCAATTTCCTCAATTTAGCAGCATCTTGTTGTAGGATGCTTCAATGTCATATATTTCTTGCTGACTAATCTGTGTAATTTCTGTACCTATAGTTTTATACTTTGTTCTTTAAGTCATGAATTGAACTTCTATTTTTATGCTGGTAAATTCTGAATTTTGATGTTGTTTCCAATGGTTTCTTGTTATTTAGTTTTATCAATTTGCCATTTCTCTTTCACTTTTGTAGAACATTCCTGGTTACAGAATGCAAAGAAGGCATCTAATGTGCCATTGGGAGATGTTGTGAGAGCAAGGCTCAAGCAGTTCTCTGTAATGAATAGATTCAAAAAGAAAGCTATGCGGGTAAGCATCTGATTATATTGGTAATAGATTTACTTTTTTTTTTTGAAGACCCAAGAGAAACCTCAGACCCACCCCAACTTACTCCTTGGCAATAGCCCTCCTAAAACCCCTGGGGGAGCACCATCACACCGACGCCCCCAGGTATGGGCCATTGGGACTCAAACCTGTGACCTCTCCCTTCCCGAGGGGAGGCCACCAGCTGAGTTACCCAGCAGTGGGTAGTAATAGATTTACTTATTGGTTTTACTTCGATCTTTATGTAATCTGATGTCTCAAATTTGGGAAGTTTCTAACTTGCATTTTTTGTTTGACCATCATGACTACAGGTTATTGCAGAGCATTTATCAGTTGAAGAAGTGGAAGTCATCAGAGACATGTTTAAACTGATGGACACTGACAACAATGGAAAAATAACATTTGAGGAATTGAAGACTGGTCTTCAGAAGGTTGGTTCTCAACTAGCTGAGCCAGAGATGCAAATGTTGATGCAAGCGGTAGGCATTTCTACTCATTGTTACCTGCATTAATTCGGTTTCAAATAAAAGGTCCTGCTTAACTTTCTTTGTAATCTGGTTCCTAACTTCTGTTACTTGCCCACAGTCCAGTTGGCAAAAGATTCAACCCTTTCTTGTCATTTTTTTTTTCCAAAAAAAGTGATTATTTTGCTCTTTCTTACTCTTTATGTGCCCTGTTTCGTGGTGAAACTGTCTGTTCATTGCAACAATCCATCTCTAATTTAGGGTGAAGATCATCTGATGGTCCCACTTTGGATAGTCTCAGAATCCACGAGATTCCACATCCTGTCGTCACTTTGGTGAAACTGTCTGTTCATTGCAACAATCCATCTCTAATTTAGGGTGAAGATCATCTGATGGTCCCACTTTGGATAGTCTCAGAATCCACGAGATTCCACATCCTGTCGTCACTTTGGTCATGTAGAACCAGAGCTCGAAGCTAAATTTTTTGCTAGACCTCCTTTTGCTTTTAGTTATATTTCTTTAATGGTATTTTCCCACATGCTACTCTTCAGGCTGATGTTGATGGAAATGGTACATTGGACTATGGAGAGTTTGTTGCTGTTACAATCCACTTGCAGAGGATGGAAAATGATGAGCATTTCCGGAGAGCATTTATGTTCTTCGATAGAGATGGAAGTGGATACATAGAAATGGATGAGTTAAGGGAAGCTTTAACGGATGACTCTGGCCAAACCGACAGTGAAGTGTTGAATGACATCCTGCGCGAAGTCGACACAGACAAGGTAAGAGTCTGTATTAAGTTTCTAATTGGGAATACAGCCTATATGGGAACATAAACCTGTTTGCAGATCTCGTGCATTTTTCTCATTTTGGTTGTATATTGTTAGGATGGGCGGATAAGTTATGAGGAGTTCGTTGCTATGATGAAAGCCGGAACGGATTGGAGGAAGGCATCTCGGCATTATTCGAGAGAGAGGTTCAAAAGCCTAAGCATTAATCTCATGAAGGATGGATCCTTGAAAGATGGATGACCCAGCATTGATGGATGGTTAAGCTACCACCTCACTACACCCTCTGTAATATTTTTTATTCGGGTATGGTCTTCACCCAAAGAGAAAGATTCATCTCTGCCTTCAGCTTTGTATGGTGAAATGATTCCTTTGCATGACGACAGTGGCATTGGTGTTGAAGTGTTCATGGACAAAGGCATTTTCAGTCATAGAATGACCCAAAGATTTTTGGTGTTTGTTTCGGGATTTTACTGATGGAGATTGATTTGGGCTTTGTGATTTTGGAGATACAGAAAACTGGCTAGAGCTGTTATATATGTAGGAGCTGAAAGAGATTTGAGAGTTTCTACTGCATTCTTTTCTCAATTTGTATCAATTCTATTGTAAAGCTTTGTCACTCTTTATATGGTGGAAAGTATTACATGTTCTTCTACATGTGTATATGTTTTTTAGAGGTAACTGTAAGAATTCATTAATAGAAGAAAGAGTAGATAGGAAACTGAAAAACTGAAAAAAAAAAAAAAGGGTCTAAAAGGGTTAGACCACAATAAAATGTGCAGCAGTGCACTGCATAAAAAAGAAACAACTAATCATACAACTTGTTCTCCAAATTCCCTTCCTCAAATGTAAAAGATTCTGGATACTGAGTTGTTGATCTCATTTTTGACAAGGAAATCTGTCTTCAAATGTAAAAGATCTTGGATACTGAGTTGTTGATTCCATTTTTGGCGAGAAAATCTGTCATGTTATTTGTTATATGTCCCAACATTTTCTACTTGTTTATGTCCCAACATTTTCTACTTGTTTATATACAGAAATAAGATCGAGCAACACAAGTAGATCATGAAAAACCACGTATATTAAATCAGAGATGTTTTGGTCATGAATTATCTAGTGCAGTAGTAAGAAGTAAGGTTTCACATACCAAGTTGAGAGCCTAATTTCAGTTTGTTTATATTAAATTTAGATTATTATTTTTTATCCAATTTATATTTTGACTTTCTTTTAAGTTACTCATTCCAATTTATTCTTCAGACCAACCAATTCAGGTTAGGTTAAATTGAGTCAGCTTATGTAATTAAGTAGATAATTAGATGTATTGGCATGTTTCAAGCAAAGTGACATCTTTTCTTTGACCACTATTAAAACCTAATTACTGTAAGGATTAGGTCAAAAAATCATCAAATAAATATATAAAAATTGAGATATGTATAAAATTTGGATAATTTAGACATATTGAGTAATATATATGATGTAATGAGGGCAATCCCACATCGAAAATGCTCCGAGAAGATTTTGGGTTTATAAGCGAGGGTGGAGAACCCTTAGAAGCGGCTCAACCCTTTTGAGTGTGAATTCGATCCGTGATAATTTAGTATCAGAGCAAACCAAGACCTTTCATGTGGGATTGGGACTCCCCTAACGCGTGGACCCTACATAAAAGAGGTGTGGGTCCCCTTGACAAGGGCTTCAGGGATTGGGCAGAGGATCCTGTAGGCCCCATGCTCCCCCTGATGTGTGGACCCTACACGAAAGAGGTTTGGTCCCATTGGTGAGGGCGCTAAGGATTGGCCCGAGGTCATGTAACGAGGGCAATCCCACATCGAAAAATGCCCCAAGAAGCAGCTACCTTTTTGAGCAGTGATCTGAATATTGACTGATACGAATCATCTCGACCGATATCGGTCGTTTTTGTAAAAAAAAAGAGAAATATCAGTCGATATATCGGTCGATAACGATATACTGGTCAATATATCGTATCGGTTGATATATCGGCGATACCGAATTTTAAACTCCTGCTTTTGAGTATGAAATTGACCCGTGTCATTGAGCTAAAATAAAAATAGGTTAAATATTTTTTACCTAAACTAAACCCATATTTTAAATGGGTTGAATTAACCCATCTATATTTCAAATCGAGTCACTTGATTTTGAATTAACCTCAATCTAAATTGTAACTGTGTTCCCACCATTTTTTATCATCTAAATAGCCATTGGATAAGCTTTCTTGCTTTTTTTTTTAATAGCGAAACCATTCAATGATAATGTAAGGGAAACTTCTATAGATAGCTTGAGATCAAGTTTGATAAAATGAAATATCTTTTACTGGGTAAGAGATGACATTTGTTAATCTTCATATTCTTTTCAAATATGCTTTTATTTCTTTCTCATTAGCTTTCTATGAGTATTTATATAATAGAAGCCCAGCAACACAGCCACAAACTCTGCATCCCATCCTTGGTTTACATCCTTCTCTTGATATTATAGCATCCAATTCTCTGAAAGTCTCTAATTTCTATTTATTTCTCAATTTGTAGGAGAATTTTCTTGCATTTTCTGGAAAATGGCAAGAATAATCATATTGGTTTTTATTTTCACATTTTTTGCTTTCAATAATGGCTTGTCTGTGGAAGGAAGAAAAGATGTTAAAGACATGGAAATTGAAAATCTCAAAGGCCTCAACAAGCATGTGGTCAAAAGCATCAAGGTGGCTCTTTGTTTTATTTTTTATTTTTTGAGCAGTAAAGATTTTTTTTTTTATTAAATAAAAGGAGAAAGAATAGAAAGGAAAACTCTTTCCAACATATACAAAAAAGTCTCTCAAGCACTTCAAAACATACACAAACACCAAATGATCGCCTAATTGTTGAACATAATATCAGCAAAAGCCTATCTTTTCCTTTCAATTATAACCTTTTATCTTCGTGATTCTAAAACCCCAAATGATCTCCGAGAGAAAAATCAATGGGAAACACCCCTAATCCCCAATTTCTTTCTCATTCTAACTTGTTAGCTAAGATGGACCAGGTTTGCCATTCTTTTCCTTTTAAAGAATCTGAATGACGAAACTCTGTCCAAGTCTTTAGCCCAATGTAAGTCAGAAAGAGCAAGATTGCCAGTGTCAAACTTAATACCCAACCCAATGCTCTTTGTTTTAATAATTATACTGTTATTTTATATATACTTTTGTTTTTTTTTTTTCAACGTGCATGTAATATTTATAGTAAATTAAAACCCACCTTTTATTTAGATAAGTATTTGACAATCCTTAATCTCTAGAAATTAGAATCTTTAAATGTAGGAATAAACTTTTATTATCAAATAACTTATAAAAGATTGAAACTCATTCCAAAATATGGAATAAGGATTGGATTAAGAAAAAAAAAAAACATTACTTGTGATTTCTTTTAACACTTAAACTCCTGAAATTGTTTTATAGTTTTTAATTGACTGAATGTGATAATTATCTTCATGATTATGGTGATAGAGTGAAAGTGGGAGCATCATTGATTGTATTGACATCTACAAGCAGCCTACATTGGAACATCCATTATTCAAGAATCATACTATCCAGGTTCTCTCTCTCTCTCTTCAATTTTAGAAAAACTCAAATTAAGATTGTGGATTTAATAATTATGAATATTAGTCATAAAGAACATAAGTAAGCATATTAAAAATGAGATTTTGGTGGGCTGCTTCTCTTTCTAGCTTTCAGCATTATTCTATCACTGACTTGATGTATGAATGGAAAAAGTGTATCGACCTTTCCTTGTTTCTTTTGTCCATTTGACGATATCTTTTTTTAGTGTAAGGTGCTTACAATTAAATTTTTTCCCTTTTTTTTTGTTCTCTCTCTTTTTGTACCTCGGGTGCTTAATATATATATGATTATCATTTAAAAAAAAGAAGAGATTTTGGTGGTGTCTCAATGATTACCAAAATAACCCCCCATCCCTACCCCTTTTTTTGATGACCAAGGTGTCTGTGCTTCCAAGAACACCTGACTAATTCTCGGGACATGTGTAAGCTTCCTTACCCAGACACCGAGTAACTTTACAGAGGTGGCAAAATAACTCCAATTTACATCTTTGTTTTGCAAAAATACTTACCAAAGATGTATAGACCGAAACAAGGATATCGTATCCCACGCCGGCCCTGGGCATAGGTGGCGTATGCCATCGCCTAGGGCCTCCAGACAGAAAGGGTCCCCACACACTTAAACCCCTTAATACACCAGTCACAAAGATCCCCTGAAATCTCACTCGGCAGCCCCTGAGATTTTAAGGGATCTTAGGGCCGGCCCTGATTGTATCCAAGTCCTCAGCTTTTTAACTTTGATGCTATGTACATCATTTATAGCTAATATGCTACACATAAGGGCTGCAACTCGGGCAAGCCGGGCAGGGTTTTAGGAAAACTCGAGTCTGGGCCCGATATGTAATTTGAGGGCCCAAGCCTGAGACAGGGCACAGTTTATTTGAAGTGTTAAAATCCAAGCCAAGACTGAGGTTTATTTGTAAGGCCCATGCCTGAATTTAAACCTGGAATGTTTATGTAAGTTTATATGGGCTCAGCCTTTTTTGGGCCTAAGATAGGTTTATTTGTATTATTTCAAAAAATATTAATCATATATTACACAGGTTTTCTATTTCTACACAATATTAACTAAAAATGCAGATTTTTTTAAGTATCGGCTCAAATTTGGGCTTTTGGTGCCAAAGTTGGTCTTCCTATAACTAGGGCCAACCCAACATGAAATCAAATTCAAGCCCAACATCTTGAGCCCAAAAATGAGCCTAGGTCAACCAGGAACAGAAACTTTTCAAAGGTTTTTAAACGAGCTAGAGTTAGGCCCAACTCAAGTTGAACCTTATTACCATGTTTTTTTTTTGAAGATCAAGGAGCCCAGGCTTCTTAGAGTGCCTGACTAATCTTTGAGACATGTGCAAACCTCCCTATCCACACATTCCGAATAAAGAGTGACTTGAACCCAAGACCTCCCGTATCTCAGACGGATTCTTGCCCGCCAAGTCAACCCTCTCGAGTTAAAAATATTTGATAATTGGATTTTTATTACCATGTTGTTATTTGTATGTGAACCTATGGCTCTATGTAATTTTATTTTTATGGTTCTTTTTTTTAGATGAGTCCAAGTGGTTGGGACAAAGAAAAGATGTCATCTTCAAAGACATTAGAACAATTGTGGCACAAGAGTGGAAGTTGTCCTGATGGAACCATTCCAATTGTAAGGCCTGTGAATCAAAAGACAGATTTTCCTTCACCCTGCCAAACACATGGCTCAAAATACCAAAATCAAGGCAAATGGGAAGTAAGTAATTACAATTCCATCTCAACCATCCAAATAGGTCTTGATATTTGATCAAATTGTATCTACGGAGAGTGGCTTTTTAGGTTGAAGTGGGAATCGAACTTGGGACTTTCATTTCCTGACACAGATTCCTGACCATCACACTAACCCTATTGGATTTTTGGGCCTTAACCTAAGTCCATCTGTTCCATGCTTGTTTTCAAGCAAATTGGGCTTTAACTGGATCAAACAGTGGCAACCCTGTTTTTAATTGTCGTCATTAATGCTTAATTTAATTATTATTTATAAATACTAACTTCTTTTTTTTATTAATTTTGACAATGTATTTTAGAAAGCAATATTGTTCGTGAAGAAAGAAAATGTTGGAGCACAAGCATCAGTGAATATATGGAACGTACATGTGGAGCCTCATGAAATTAGCTCTTCTTTTGTCTCTGTTGGCAAATTAGACAGTGCAGATATCATTCAGGCTGGATGGATGGTAATATATTTATCTATTTATTTATCTTAATTTCCAATTAGTCATCAGTATTTAAAGCAAAATAGTCTAATTATTAGATTACTAATCCATGGTTGATTACATCAAATTTAATATCTTTTATAAGGGACACTTTATAAGTCCTATTGTTCTCTCCTATATAATAATATAAAGATATTTTATTTTGGACCTCTTTAGTTTTAAGTTTTGTATTTTGAGGACATTTGAACATGTTTAATTATTGTTTGTCTTAGATTATCTTCTAATTTTATTTATATTTAATTTTTTTTTAGGTTTCCCCAGATATGTACGGTAACAACGCCACACGATTATTTACTTATTGGAACGTAAGTATTATCTTCTGTTACAAATGTCATATATTCAAATAATAATCAGAGCTCAAATTCAAATCCAAAATGTATATATGCGAGTCTCTTTTGAGTTGGGACTCAAAACTCCTTTGAACTTAAAATAATTTTTTTTCTATTCAATTATATATATTATATAAATTTTATATTTATGCACAACAATTATTAAAGGAGATTAGATTTTATAAATCATGATTCAAATTTAAGCTTTTGGGCCAAACTCAGGTTTTTATATATCACCAAGTTCAATTCAAATTGTCTACATGGGTGTAGCTCAATTGATAATCTCCTGCCTCAAGAAATGAGAAGTGTCAGGTTCGAGCTCCCAGGCCTCACTTGGTGTGCACTAAGGACAAAGTAGGTATCACCCATGGAGGTTTTTCACTGGGTTTCTCATAGTTTCCTACACGTAAATTAAAAAAAAAAAAAAAGTACAATCCAAATTTTAACCCAAGTTTCACCTTAAAGATGACTCTATATTGAATCTTAATTTTTCAAAAAAATGAGACAAATGTAACATATTCACTTAATTAAAAACTTTTTTGACAGGTGATGTGGTGCGGGAACACTTTTTCTACTCCATTCTCACTTAATTTAATTGTGATTGCAGTCATATGGTTCATCAAAAGGGTGCTACAACTTGTTTTGTAAAGGATTTATTCAAGTAGATAAGCACACAGCTCTTGGCGAAGCTCTTCAAGTTTCAAAATTTGAGGGTGAACAAACATACATGCATGTTAAGATTTATAAGGTAATAAACTAATAATAAATTACTGAGTTTAGGCTTAGTGAGATTTTGTTAGCAAGACTCTCAAAACAGATATTTTATCAAATGGGCCTATCCCATTTTTATGGCTGCCAAGAATTTGGTGGATCAATGTTCAAATGCAAATGGGATTTGAATCTATCACATGAAAGCCCTAAACATGGTATTGGGTCAGATGGGCCACATTCAACTCTAGTATTAGTAGGGCCTATTTAGTTTTTAGAATGAGTGAGAATAGAATGAGATGAGTTAGGGGTAGTGATTTTCGCACCTCCATTTTTTCTTATAGTGCACCTGCTTTAATTAAAAATTCAATTTTGCCCCTACTTTTAAGAAAGATGAAAGTATAGACAAACTTGGAATTTTCTTTAAAAGGTGATCCACTATGAGAAAAAGTAGCGGTGCAAAAGTCACTACCTTAAGTTAGTCCATATCAATCTATTCTCACTTATTCGTGGAACTGAAAGAGTACCTTTCAAGCTCAACTAGATATTTCATATTCAAATTTCAAATGAGTAAAACTCCCATAAGGTCCTTGAATGACTATCCAAACTCTAAATCAACATTCACTATATATTTTTTATGACCAAGATATTCAGACTTTTTAGAACACCTGACTAATCCTCGAGACATATATAAGACTCTGTATTCATACACATTGGATAACTCTAAGGAGAGTGGTTCTTTAGAGTGGAGTGTGAATCAAACTTAAGACTCCCTACTCATATATAGTGGATAACTCTACTGATAGTGGCCATTTGGAGTGGAATGTGAATCAAACTCACGACTCCCACTTCCTGAGCGAGATTCCTGACCATCACTCCAACCCATTTAGATTAATCAACATTATCATCATCTAACTATGCTATTTTCTCAACTATTTAAGATTTGACTTTGAAAAGTTTTACTTTTCCATTTATTTTCTTTTGACTAATGTCTTTTTTTTTCCTTGAGTGAGTTCAAGGACACGGGCAAATGGTGGCTATATCTCAACAACAAACCAATTGGGTATTGGCCCACTTCATTGTTCCATGACATATGGTCGAGGGCCTACATAGTGAATTGGGGAGGACAAGTCTATGTATTTAATACTGGAATGAAACACACAACCACACAAATGGGAAGCGGCCATGTTCCTTCTGAGGGCTTTAGAAAAGCAGCGACCTTTTATGATAGCTACTATTATAATATGGATGACAAGTTAATTCCATCAACTAGATTCAACAAGTATGTTAACAATTGGCATTGTTATGATATTGATAGGGCATATGGCAATGTAAGTTTCTATTATGGGGGCCCTGGTGGTGCAGTTTCTTCTTGTAATATCTAAATGATCCAAACTCATATGATCATATAATATATTTATATATATATGAAATAATAAATAAGGTTTTTAGGTCTATTGTTTTTTCTTTTTTTCCCCCTCATCTTCTACTTATGGTGCCCTTCTTTGAAGATTCTGTAGCAAGTTGGTATGTGGGCTGGATTGGTCCGGCCGGGTTAAGGCAAAGCTGAGGCCCCAGTCCATGTCATAATTGAAATGGATGAAAGCCTCTTGCAAGACTAAAGAAAGAGTATTTCTCTACTCTCTTTTTTTTATTATATATATTTTCGTATGGGAAACCGCAGCATACCCAACGTAAAACCCTCATGGGTAAACCCACTATCCTTAGGACACACCAAGGTTAAGTCATGATGAAGACTTGGACCCGCAACCTCCCGCTTCCTGAGATGGGAGGCAGCCAATTGAGTATATATAAAGAGACAATTCAAGATGACCATTAAATAAATATTGACTATTTGTTTGTTATCAAGCAATTGTTATTTGCTTTCATGCCAGCAAGCAAAATAGTAGGAAAAATCATCAAAATAGAAGAAAAATAAAATTGATACTTGATTAAGTTGAAAGATATGACCTATCTTTATTATATTAGTAATAAAAATAGAGAAATTCAAGTGAAAAAAAATATGAAAATAGATTTAACAATGAATTTAGTATGTTGAAAAGATTTGAATTTTTTTTTATTTTTATAACTAAGGTATCAAGACTTCTTAGAGCACCTGACTAATCCTCGGAGCATGTGCAAGCCTCCCTACCCACCCCACACACACCGGATAACTCTAATGGGAGTGACCCTTTACAATAGAACGAGAATTGAACTTAAAACTCCCATTTTCTTAGCGGATCCTAACCATCACTCCAACCTCTTGGAAGGATTTGATCATATTATTGAAAATTAAGGAAAATTTGTACAAAAACGATGAAAAAAAAAATAGATTTTATGATTACATAGGTGATTTTGAAATAATTGGCCCATATTGTTATGCCAATATAATTGTGCAAAATAGAATTATCTACTAAGAATTTTTTTACTAGTGCCACTCGTGAATAATATGAAGCATAAGAAATAATTTATACTCTAGAAAATGATCCAAGGCTTAAGCCTCAACCAAATCTAGCATGTACTTAACAAAGGGTTTTTGGATATCCATTTCCATTTTTTTAGGATATCCCTTTTCCTGAACCACATTTGAATTGAAGAAAGGGGCATGGTTAGACCCAATTAGAGGCAAGTTCTTAACAAATAATATAATATTAAATATTAGAAGCATTTTTATATTGATAGCACCCCTATTTAAAATGACAAAGATATAATTAAATGAAGTTTTCATAATTAAAAATAAAAAGTGGCAACAACAATAATGTTTGAACAATTGAATACTTCACAAATTACAATCCTATGCACTAAATTGCTTTCTTTCTATAGGACTCGAGACATTTCTTCTTAAATTTTAGGGTATTTCATTTTCTTGTAATTAGTGCAACTTAATTTTGATGATACTGAAAATGCTATGTTAAAAAAAATTCTTATTAAGGTCGGGCTGTGTTGCTATGGAAGGAAAATAAAAAACCTCAAAGCCATCTTAAACACAAAACAATGATACAGTATTTTAAAGCATATATTAAAAAAAAAAAAAAAAAATTCCTTTAGATTAGCAACACGAGACCAAATGAACTTTATCCATTCCTTAAACAGTCAAATATCATTTCATCGAATCATTCCCAAAAAAAAAATACAAAATAAAGATTATCTTACAAGAAAATTTTAAAAAAATGTAAAAATAATACAAAATACCCATATAGGTGTAGCTCTACAAAAAGGAGAGATTGCGGGTTCGAACTTCCATGACCTAACCTTGTGTACTCTAAGGGTAGTGGACTTACCCATGTATCTTATGGTTTCCCACTCCATCTCAAAGGACCATTCTCGTAGAGTTACCTTGTGTGTACGTAAAGAGACTTGCACACACTCCGATGATCAATCGAGTCCTTGGTAGGCCTACACACCTTAAAATATAAAAAACCCAATGCAAGCTTCCAAGAGAAAAATGGTGACACGGGACATTTAAAAAATAAATTTTGGTTGTAGCAGCCTTATCAGCCATTTTTTTCCATTGTTATCATACCATAAAACGGGCATAAAACGCCCAATATGTTGCTGCTACAGTAAAATTGTATAGTATCGGATTTTTTTAACCATCTATAGATTATAATTTAAGGTTCATTTCAGGGACAGCACTGCTTGTTCAACTTAATGGACCTTGACCAGAGAACCCTAGTCATTTTCCTATCAACCACAACAGAGGATTCAAAAAAAAAAAAAAACAAGCCATTGTAAAATCTATTTAAAAACCTATGGTAAGTTGAGAAATTCAAGATGCATGTTCTGATGGGGCTTGCTTTCCCATAAATTTATGGAACATCACCCTCATTGCCATTAAAATCCAATCAATTCTGGATAAACCAGTGGCCAAAATTCAGCTACATGGCCAGAATGCACCAAAATACATGACAAACAATACACATGGATTTAGTGATCAGTAGCACAATTTTAGGTCCTTAAGTGGATAAATATCTCATTAACTACAAAAGATTGTTGGATCAGAGATGAATCTCATCAAATTTCCAGACAGATTTCATGATTCAATTGGCAATTTTCCTCTCAACAAAAACACTAGTATGGGACCGGACGCCTACCTAAGATCTCTGGAGGAAAATGAAGCTTTCAAAAGTACAATCCTGTTCAGCAGCATTAAGCAGTAACATGTTCATGGCCATTGTGGGCTGCTGCGCTGTAATTGTTATATGTTGGTTTTTGACCGGCTCCCCTGCCACCGCCTCTCCCCCTTGCATTATGGTAGTTTCTCAGAAAATAAGATCCTGAGTCATAATAGTTGGCCCGGCCATTCTGATAGTTGCCACCACCCCTGCCCACACGGCCCCCACGACCATTAGGATAACCCCTACGACCACCACCACGGCCGCCCACCCTCCTGTTTTGGAATGCCCTCCGTGGAATATACTGTTGCTCTGTACCTTCATCTCCATCTCCATCTCCGTCTCCGTCTCCATCAATCTGCTCTTCTGTATCAACTTGTTCATTGGACTGATCATGTTGAATGTCGTCTACCCCGGGCATCAGCATCTCCACATTATCCTGCATAGGTCAAAGTACACATAAACATTAGTAAAACATCCAGATATGGATGTGTCATGCAGATATAGGCAATTGAATACCATCACCTTGGAAAATTTCTCAGTGGAAGTAGGCTGGCCAGTGACAGCTTCACTTCCTTGAAAATCTTCAGTCTCTTCATCCTGCCAAAACATACCCCAGATGCATATGGGTCAACAACAATATCCAAGCAAATTATGGAAGAAGACTAAAGAAATTAAAAGAACGGCAAAGGAATAGAGTCATCTCTGTATCGTTCCAATTTTATTGGATGTCTCCGAATAGATGAGGAATAGTCAGTCATCTCAAGAAACAAGAATTTCCGTGCTTTCTTTATTAAAATAATATAATACCTCAACACCACGAGGCTTTGCAACCATAAAATCCAACCAAAGGTTTCATGTTATACGTCAAAAACTTGAATATTCTTCCCTTTCATTGGGAGTCAAAACAGTGAACAATCAATTGATAAGGAGCAGAGAGAATGGATAGGGAATGCTGCTCAAGGAGTACTTGAGCAGATTCTCAGGCCACTTACAACCTAATAACAGAGAAGAGAAACAAGAACCATCTCAATCATGAAAAAGATGGCTATTCTCTAAAATAGTGTTCCAAATAACCCAAAAACTCTTTATTTGCCAAAGCCCACTGAATAATGCTCAATTCACACCTTTTGGAAACAGAGATTCTAGATGATCTAAATAGTACATGCAATGGCCAAAGGTACTAAGTTCCACAATATCTGAGCTCTCTCTATTTCAGATAAGGCCCTGACCCCATTCATCAATTAGAGCCCAAAGAGAAATGGGAATGGTCCAAGAAATAGAGGGAGAGGAAATGGACCATATGGGGAAGAAAAATGGATAATGAGTGATTCCCCGTTATCACAACACAAGATGCAAATGCATGTAGATTTTGAAGTGTCTAGAGTCAGGATGTTGCTAAGGTATGTGATCCAACAAAATGCCTCGACATTTGAGGATGCTACAGATTTCCAAATAGCTTCCAAAGGAAAAGTTTTCACAATTCTCCGAACAGGAGTTAAATAGATTTACATGAAAATAACCCACTTGATACTTTGCCCTAAATTCTTTTATCAACCCAAGTCCTTGATGGAGATTTATCCTTTCACTGTGTCAGGTAAGGCTTTTAAATTGGGATTTCATGATCCCTTAAATTCCTCATGGAAGTCATGCCCAAATCAACCTTCCCCCACTTCCTCCACAGTGGTCTGACAAGATGGTTTTACTGATTCGACATAGACAACAATCTAAGGAAAGTGAACCATAAGGATTGATCCCCTACCCAGATATCCTATCAAAATCTAATTATGCCTCCATTCCCCCACAGATATTTCTATGCCCTCCTCCCTGATCTTCTCAACCACCAAATGGCCCCTCAGGCCTAACTTTTGTAATATCCTTCCAAATTGAGTGCCCCCTATAATTGACAATTCCCGAGACTCAATCCCTCTCCATTCACCAAATTTTGCCATAATGACATATCCCACAAAGCTACCATTTCTTCCCCAAACCTCCACCATATATTGGCCAGTAAGGACCAATTTCTTTCCTCGATGTTCCGTAGACCTCTTCCACCATTCTCCAGTGGGAGATTATCCCATTTTACCAAATGAAATTTCTTTTTATCCCCTATGCCATCCCACAAATACCTTTGGATGTTTCAACTAATCTAGTTATTTTAACGGGGATTTCAGACAAAGGTGGTATAGAATGGGGGGTGATTGAGTCTGGATTTATTGTGTGTGAACCAACCACTGAAAGATTAGATTTTTCTTGCAACTGGAAGGTAATCAACTTTTAGTTTCTTCTCACATATCAAATCTTTAAGAAACAACATTAGCTTCTGATTGCTTTACAATTCAAGGGTACATTTCATGTTTGTGTCTCAGGAATGAACATGTCAACAGGTTCCCTTTCTGTCAAAACCAGTACAAAAATACACAACAATGATTTGTTTGCTGTACTCTTTCCAAGGTATGGTGTTTGTGTCTTGAAAACACAATCCTCCATTTTCCAAGGAAAGCATTTCTCCTTGGGGGATGCAGGGAAAAATAAACAAACTCTTTCACAAGAAAATAACCAACTTCAATAACATTTTTAGGAAAATTTTACAAAAACAAACATCTCACTTTCCTAGCCTTCCCAAATGCAGTGCTGGCCTCATTGTGGGTGAACATAACTGCTAAACTATTGAAATCTGTACATGCCACAAAACTAAACACAGCCTAGATCATATCAACAAACCAATTTCTATTGTTTTGAATGCCTTCAATTGTGCAGTTAGAATGCATGAGTGCCAAAATATCTTCAGAACACTAAATTGCATGTATGAGTACATGTGTCAGAATCAAACATGGGTATGACAGAACCATTCAAAGAAAAAAAAACATGGGTATGACATGTCTGGTTTGGCAAATAACAACATGGTGCATGGATTTGGCATAGAATTTAGACAAATATAAATAAAGACTTTTACAATACACATGTTAAAATAACAATAATAAAAACCAATGCATAAGATTTACTTAAAATAAATGAATCATAAACATTTAATAGAAGAAAGTGTGTGATAATATTGTGTCACGATTCAAAACAATGTCAAGCTAGTACTAGGATCCATGAAGAATCTGTGACAAATCCAACCAAAAGAGATGTTAGAAACAGGTACATATTTAAAGAATCCACGTAACATAGAAGATGACACCAAATCTTGGCTTCATGGTTTTATGTAACAGTTATGAATGATTACAATCAGTGAGTGATTTCCCCTAGATAGCTAGTGGTGGTAATACGGCGAGCTCGGGCCAGGCTTTACTGAAAAAAGCCCGGGCCCGACCATTTTTAGTGTCTAAGCTCTAGCTTTCACAATTAGGATCAATCCCTTTGGCAAATTTGAATAAAGTTCCCAAAGAAGTTTTAATTAATACGAGGAGCAAGTGGTCTTGTTTACGAGACCTAGGTTTGAGGGGTTCAAATGTCAGGTCCATATTTGTACGTGGCTAATTATATAAAAAAAATGTGTCAGTGTAGATTTTTTTTATCCTTTTTTCAGTGTCATAAGAAAATCATACTATTAGCTCATAACTCATCTAAAAAAATGAAAATGAAAAAAGAAGAGAAGAAAAGCACACCAAGAGATGAGCAAATGCTCGATAAGCATATGAGGCTTATCAAAGATGCAACATTGGCTGTTGATGAAGATGACAATAACTTATACTGTACTATAAAGGATCACAATGAACAAGGAGAAACATAATGAAGTATTAAAATTTGATTTTGCTAAAAAAAATCCATCTCCATTTGCATCTTAGTTCACTTTCCCAAAAAATCCAAAGTAGAATTCCCTCAAAATCCTTATTTATAATGTGATAGAATGAGACTCCACAGTTCACCTTCACCTTTTCTAGATGAAATATACTCGTTGTAAGAAGAGAAATGAAGTTTGGATGAGTAGAAAGGAGAAACTAGGTTTTTTCTCATCAAGTAACGTGCTTGGTAGTTGTTTGAGTAGGAGAAAAGTGGGTCCTGTTTGAAACTTTTTTCTACTACAGTAGCAGAAATGTGTTTCTGCCACGGTTTCTACAAGTTAAACTCTTCTTCTCCCCTCATTTCTCCTCTCTCTAAAGTTATATCATGGATCATATGATAAATTTCTATCCATGGGCCCATTTAAAATTACCACCAATAGATTCTTGTCAATTTATGGGCCTACTCTAGATTATCTACTACCATCATAGGAGAAAGAAACAATATGGTGATATTCTCCAAGTTCTCTCTCTTTTATAAGAGAAACAATGGATAGTTTCATTAAAAAAACAAATAATTATATACATAATCTATGACTCGTATAAGAGGATTATACAAGTCCATATATCAACTCAAAGAAAAACATCAAGATCCCTAACCCAAGCAACATAAACAAGGAAATCCTACATTTCCACCCACTCACTCTCCCCCAAAAGAGACTGAAAAAAGGACACCACCACCGGCACAATCTTATGAACTCCCACCTTCGCCAAGAAGTCGGTCACATTATTAGTAGACCTTCTCACATGAGTAAAGAGAACAACCCTATTCCTAGCAAGTATCCGATCTTCCTCACAGTGCTAATCAATCTCCACAGAGGATTTTTCTTACCACTTGCCCAAGCGATAGCATCAAGAGAATCCCCTTTAATAATAAGATTGCCATTCCCACGTCTAGACCAAAGAGAGAGTGCTCTCCTAATAGCTAGTAACTCCGCTTCAATGATTCCATTACAAATGTCGACTTTGAGAATGCCAAGAACAACCCCTCATCTCCATGTCGAGTCTGGCTTTCCCGTAGCAGCCCCATCCACGTTAAACGTAAAGAATCCAGGACCCAGTTTTGTCCATTTAACTTTCACCATATTCCTCCTCTTACCCCTTCAAGCATCCATCTCAAGAACGATAGAAGTCATCTAAAGAGTACCCTGAAAATTCCTTACTCAAAGCTAACCATCCAATGATACTCGACTTAGCTTTCTCAAATACCCCCTACTATTTTGTAACTTGCCTTCAAATATCCTGTTATTCTGCTCCCAAACTAACCACAAAATCACAGCTGGAATCAACCTCCAAGCAACTCTTCTCTTCCCTGTAAACTGCGCTCCCCACCATTCGGTTATAAGGTTTCCCAACCCCTTATCAAACATCCAATCACACCCCACCAATTCTAAGAACATACCCCATATGGAAAAAGAAAACTAACACCCAAAGATGAGACAATTGATCGATTCCTCCCCCTCTCCAGATAGGACACAAATCTCCATATTGCCCTTTGGTAAAATACCCCACTCTGAGATTGCATTACATCAAAATCTTCCCTTTGATTGTTGCCCAAGTGAAGACTCGTATCCTACCTACGTGGTATTTTGTTGTCCAAGATAAATTACAAAGTGAATTTTGATTTTGACTTATATATGTCTTTACTAAAAATAGACTTGAACCATCTGTTAGCCAAATCCACTTCATCCTCCTCCAAGCATATCTGTCTCTCAAGAAACCTTTTAGAGATGAGTATTGCTCCTCTTCAAAATCCCTAAGGTTATGTCTAAAGTTCACCTCCCAAAAATGTTGCCCATCTCGTACTCCGTATATTCACCCACAAAAGCATCCTTATTCCTAGCTGTTCTAAACAATATAGGGAACACCTCCCCCAAAGTCCTTTCACCCAACCAATTATCTCTCCAGAAAGACACCCTATCACCCTTTCCACTAAATGTCCGATTCCTTCTCTAAAACATGATCCGATTCTACCTTCGCCGAATCCTAATTCTCTCTCTCTTGAGATTTAAGATTTCCTCCCATTTAACAAGGTGCACCTTCATTCTGTCCCCACTGCCACTGGAATTTCAAACAGAAACATATAATACATGAGAAGATTAACAAGAACAGACTTAATGAAAGTGAGTCTCCATCCCAACGGAAGGTCGCATTTGCTCCACGAGTTTAACATTTTCTCCATCCTTTTTTTTCAGGATTAACAAAGAAATTTCATTCATAGGAGAAAGAGTACAAGATCAACCAAAAAGTCTAAAAGCGACAAACCTAAAAGAAAGCAAAAAAGAAGAAAAGAACATAAAAAGAAATAAACATAAATACAAAAAAAAAAAAAGCTTTCGTCCAACATCCCCTCAACCCATCATGCAATCAAATGGATGTCCTCAAAAGTTAAAGAAAGAAGACTCGTGAGAAGCCGTTAACTCCAAGCTTAACAAAGTAGTTTGCCACACCATTAGTTGTACAACCAATTTGAATGAAAGAAACATCAAACCCTATCACCGAAGCTCTAATCTCCCTAACCGTAGTAATCATTTTCCAAGGAAGACGCCTTTGAACCAAGCCCATTTTATTGCATTTGTCGAGTCCCCTTCAACCACAAGTCTACCTTGCCTGTAATGTTTCCAAATGGCCAAAGCTCTCCTAATGCTAAGAACTTTCACCTCATTCGAATCTCTAATACCAACCGACTCATTAAACATGATCGTTGTTCGGCCCTCATAATTCCTCAATACTCCTCCTATTCCTCAGTACAAACACAACCTCACCCCCTTCAACCACCTAACCACACACAAACACATGCACAAGCACATGTCCCCATCCCTGCATGCACAAACACACCTGCCACATGCCTAGACACACAAAACAATACAGATACAGATAACCCTTTATCCATAGGGTTTTCATTTATATTATATTGTTTCAATGCAAGAAAAAAACCCTAATCTAAGCCTATAAACACTAATTACAGAAGATAATCCCAACCATCTAAAATCAACGTGTACACACAAATGCATGCACACACAAAAGTCACACATACAAAAGTGAGATGCCACCCAATTTGCCAATCACCCACAATACAACTAGAAGTGCTCCCATGCCCCAGAAGCCCAAATGTCGTGGTGGCGAGGCATTTTCCCACACATGGACACACCTATGGATTCACTCATCCCATGAATGAGACATGAAAAAAGAGACACACATCTTGAAAATGGGAAATGACTAAATCTATTAATCCCCACCCCACCGCCTACATAGACCAAAAAAAAAACAAAACCCTACACCGCTCAATGCACTTTAGAAAGGGCAATAACTTCATCCAACACTTCTTTAAACCAACATGCTAACGATTTTACCATTAGTTTGTAGAAACACCCTACCAAGATGATTCGTCTCTAACAAACGACTTCATATAAACCTTTTTAGGAATGAAACATAAGAAAGTTCCATTCAATTCCTTGCTCGGACTCCACTTCATGGAATTTTTGTAGTGACTATAAAATCCTTACTACAATATCCCAAAATTTATTTAAGTATTGAAATTGATTACATATGGGCCTTGTCACCATCAATCATATTCACAACATTTAAAATGTCTTCCTCAAAGATCCTCTCAGGCAAATTAGCTTTAGTTTTCGATGGCCATTTGAATTGAATTCCATCTAAGTTGGACCCTACCAAACCTCCCTTGCATAAAGTATCTTGAAAATTGAAATGAAAAGTCACCACATGTTTCACCATTCCAACTCATAGATTTACAGTCATTTTGATTTTCATAGTTTATCGTTTTGAGTGTATTCACCCTTTTCCATGCATGCATCATATTGTAGAAGCATATTTTCCGTATCACCTTTTGTGAACCATAAGTCCATTACTCTTGACCCTTTTTTCCAAAAAGATAAGCTCTTAAGTTTTGTAGTTGTGACATTTCCTCATCTATTAAAATCTTCCACAACACCCTTATCAAAAAGATTTGGTCCTCCCTTCCAATGAATCCCAAATTCCATTTTGTCTTCATTTTCATCCCACCATAGTAGGTTTCTAATAATGTCAGTTTTTTTCTTCCCTACAAAGTCTCCAAACAATTTTCAACTCCACATTTTCGTTTCCTCCTACAACATAAGTCTATTTTAAAGCTTATGACCTTCCCAACCTTGAACCTCAAACCTAATCCATCACCTTCCAATATACTTTTTGAATCCCTTCTGCAGTAGCCAAAATTTTAATTATTGAGCACTTGTAAGAGTTGCCTTCTATGACTTTATTTCTCGTAAAAAACAGTCCATAAATAATTTTAACCCTTCCCTCAACACTCTAGGGCTTGGGTGTTCATTATAATCTAATTCCATTCCTAGGCCAAAAGTTCTTTTAAGGCAGATTGGTATGACAAAACTTAAATAACAAGTCTACCCTCTCAATATAAAGGACAAGATCCACACTAGTCCTGAGTAGTTGAAGCTCCCTATAGGGTTTAGAGATCAAAGAATAAGTGATTCCCACTAACTATTCTACATGGTCATGTCTACCCTTTTAAAACTTACCATGCAAAAAAAAAAACTCCAATTGAATATAAGTATAATACCATGCTCCCAACATTCATGCTTTACATAACCCACAAGGTAGTGTTAATTTTGATCGCACTTGCCTTTCTTAGATCACTCTCCTTCCAAAATCCTCAAATGTAGCAAATAAATCATTTTTAAAGAATATTTCTCCTACTCCAAATTCCTCAACCTGACCAATCAACAATCACCATGGAAAACCCTAGACATGTCTAAGAGGTCCCGCACGAGTGTAGCTCAATTGGCTTGAGCTTCTGAGAATAGACCAAAGGTCTTACGTTTGACCCTCCCTAATGTTATCCAATACACGAGGTTTGTGGATGGTTTCATGTATCCATAGATTAATCTCACCTTCAATGTGGGGTGAGGATACCCATGTTACTCAAAAAAACTGTCTAAGAGGACGAAGCCATGACATTTTGGTATAAGGCCATACATTACATGCCATGTTGCAACTAATTAGTAGATGGTTCCCCATTTCCCGCTCTTCTGTATGTAAGAATCATAAACACTCCAAAAGTTGTTCCCTTGGCTATGACTAGCCTATGTTGTTTGGATCCGCCAAATATATTACAACCTTTGTTTTTCTCTTTCCCACAAACGGATTGATCAACATTTATTCAAACTTAAAGCTTGTCTTAATTGTCCTTCATGTGAGTAACAAACTTAGAGAGAGAGTGAGTGATTCCAGCAATTGCAAATAATATATAATAAGGTCACATGCATTGGTCGCCAAAACAGTTGTTCCTGAATCAAAGAAAACAAATCCAAGAAAAAGCAATACTAAGGAGTGTGACTTTGTAACATGAGCCAACATTTGGGTTTCCCTACAAAGATGCTTAAATAGGCAAGCAAGGAGGACAAACAAGATGGGCATAAGACAGCTACAAGTAGACCAAGTGTATGCTACATTCCCTCTTATTCTTTCTAGGGGAAAAAAACACTTCAGTCATGTTGTTAAACAGAGGCGGGTAGGGGTGCATCTGCTTCTAATTGGGAAATGAGCAAATGCAACCAGACATGTTACATTTTAAAGTCAACAGGATGAAACTTTAGGTGGTGGATTAAGTAAGGTAAAAAATGGCCATTTTTTTTAAACCTAACCAAATGTTTACCTAAGGTGTGGAATTCTACCGAAATTTCGGCACAACTCCATCCGTTTTTCGGACAATCTAAAAAAAATTACAACCTGTTATAACCTGCAAAATAAACACTTCTAATCACTTTCCTTTTTATGTCTACTATGGGACCTCCTGTCCCACCCCAAAACCATCCACCACCAAGAGTCTCAAAACACATCAGTTATTCACGTTGGGCCTCCAGCTCCCATTACTATCAAATAAATATTACATACACAAGGAACTGAATATTGCACAATTGGAATACATGTTTTCAAGATATTAAGCTAACACTACAATCCATGCTTCACAAAAAGGAATATGTCTATGTTCTGCTCCTCAAGACAACTCGAGGAAATCACTAGTCCCTTCCCCAGACTTCGGTCCTGAAATGGTAAAAAGGGGTGAGCTTCACAAGCCCAATAGGAAGAATAAAATCATTTCTTACGATAAATTCTAACTCAACATATATATAGAATGTAAACATATACATATATAATGGGGTTTTCACTTTTAAACTAACTCCAATAAGAAACATGAGTGAATGTGTGTAGTCTTAAAAGAAATCATGATAATTTAAACTTTAAATTAATTTAAAGTTTACTAATGTACCTTTAAATCGATTCCCATAAAACCTTTGCTTAAAAACTTAACTTGTTCTCAAACCCCCCTCCCCCGTTTACCAAAACCCTTTTTCTTTTTATCAAAACCACTAGGTTTTCTAAAACCTCCTAATTAGGGCCTAATGCCGTATTCGAGAGCTCTAATCCCCGATGACGGCGACCGCTTCGAATTATGACCACCGAGTACACCCTGTACAAGCGGGACCCTGATCAGGTTTAGGGTCATTCACCCAAGGGAATCCTTACTCAAATAAATCCCTGAGCCTAACTAGATTTGACAATCATTTAAGTCCAATATTTTTCCATCTGAATAATGTGATAAAATTCTCTTTTACAAATCCGATATTTCCCATTAAAATAACATCATCAATGTAAAACCAACATATTCAAAACGCTTGTAAACTACTTTCTAAGTTCATGCAACTAAAATAATAGTCCAATAACTATATTTAAAACATAATAAACATATAAGACACAATTTCTAAAATTTTGCATAAACAACAAAATTTAAGACAATACTAAAATAGTTTAAATACTTCAAAATTATACAATAATCATCAAAACTATATAATGCACATTAAAACAATGCAAATTAGACGTATATACTAAACTAGAATTTAAATCATAATTAAAATTTTATTCCCCTACCTTAAATTGAAAATTTAGAACTGGATTCGACTTTGAGGACCGAGTTGGGGACTGAGTCAACACCGACAGTAACCGAGCGACTCAAGCATTCACCCGAGTCACAAGACTTAACTGCCCAGTTTGGACTGGATGAGAACGAGAGACAGAGGGTGAGAAAAAAGATGAGAAAGAAAGAAGAGAAGAGAGAGGAAGAGATCTAAGAGAGAAACCAAGAGAGATCAAAGAGGGAGAGGAAGAGAAATCATACATGAGCTAAACAGAGAGCGATAGGAGAGGACCATGTGCCTAGAGGCAGTCAACAGGCAGGGAAGGGATTTGAGGATTTGAGGGTCCGTGGTTTGGGAGAAGGATTTGTGAGAGTGGAATCAGAAGAGAGAGAAATTGAGAGAGATGGAGAGATAGAGAGTGTGTGATTGAGAGATAAATCGGGAGAAAGAGGAAGATATATCGAGAAAGAGAGAGAGGGAGAGAAGAATAGGGAGAGAGGGAGATCTGTCGAGAGAGTGGGAGAAGTGGGAGACGTGTACAGAGAGAGAGGGAGAAGTGGGAGAGTGTTGAGAGGGGGAGGGAGACATGGGAGATGTGTCGAGAGAGAGGGAGACATGCCGAGAGAGAGGGAGGGGTCGGTGAGGGAGAGAGGGAAAGGGAGAGGTGAGGGAGGGAGAGGGATGGCATCTCCCCTGACAAGAACGGGAAAAGCCTCCGGCTTTCTGTGACCTTTACACACGGTTTAAGGCTACCCATCGTTTTGGTGGATCTTGACCCATTTTTTTAAACAAAATAAATGGATGGAAAAAATTATTTTTATTATTATTACTATTGTTTCGAGAGCGGCTAAGAATTATACTTAATTATAATTATGCAAACAATAATCATGCATTATTCATGATTAGGTTCAATTAAAAACTCGGTCATGACATGTTACATTCTAAAGCCAACTGGATGGCACTTTAGTAATCCCTGTCAAAAATCAAAACAGAACAAACAACAAACAGCATAGCCACTCTTGAGCTTTCAGTGTTCAATGTATGTTCAATAGCATGCTATATGAAGTGAATGGGAAAAAATAATCCACTTGAGTCATTCAAATAATAAAAGTGCATGAAAGGCCGAAAGGTGGGTTTTACCTTCTGTTGATCATGCACAGTCTCTGCCACACCTTCTGCCTCAGCAGCAGGTGGTGGAACCGTTGTCTCATGCACTGGAACCTGAGCATACTTCTCTGCAGCTGCAGCCACATCCACTGGAGCCTTCATCTCAGGAGTAGTGGTAAAATAATCTGATGACAGGATCCTCTTCAACCGGTCCCTCAATCCCGCATCTGCATAGAAAAGAAAAGGAACCAAATAAGATAACCAATTAATCATTGCCAATTAGACAAAGACCCACAATTTGAGCATTTTGACAAACATATGAAGGGCATTACAGGAGATAGAGCTGCCAGGCTGGATAGGGCGATCAGAACCATCTAGCCAGAGCCGAGCATGCTCCACGCAGGTCTGGAGGGCGTTCTGGTGGGAGAGAGCAGAGTTGGCAGGGCGGGCGATGACAAGGCCACCGAGCATGGATATAAGGTCGAGGTCGCCCTCTGCGAGAAGATCAGCAGCAGTGTCATCAGTGACGTAATCATAGGTGAGGCAACACTCGCGCTCATGGGTTCGGGTGAGCATGGTTGAAGTGAAATCGCTCTGAGGCATTACGTCGAACAGGTGGGCGAAGTAGAGGAGGGTGAGGAGATCCTCAAGTGGGGGAGAAGGGGGAGCCTGATGGGCATGATGGGCCTCCTCAACTGGGGGAGAAGGGGTTCCGGCATGGAATTTCTGTGATAGCTCAAGTTCTTCTTGGACGGCGAGGGAAAGAGGGGACCTGAGCTTTTCGTACTCGTCGATGAGGGTCTCGATGGCGGGCTTGGAGCGGAGGACATCTTGCTGCTCTTTGTTGAGAGGCTTGCCTTGCGCGACAGCCTCTTCCATTTGGACGATGCGGTTGTATTTCTTTTTGAGGCCGCGAAGGCGCTTGCTCAAAAGGTTGAGAACTGGGCCTTCTGCCGCTGATGTTGTGTCCGCCATTGCTCGCTCCGCGCGCGCGATAGAGATAGTTTGACGATTCGCTGCGCTGCGCGCGCGGTATGTGTTTGAGAAAATCTGTGAGAGAGGGGAGGCGAGGAAGGGCACGGACGAAGAACGGAAAACCAGAGAACAAAAAGAAGGGGAAGAGTCGCTGCTCACCAAAAGGAGAAAGACACGGGGACCGACAAGGGCTCTTTATTCGAAAGGAGGAGAAAATAATTAAAAACCCTTTGAGTGGTTATTAAAATAAAGATGATCGCTTAGGTTAGGATTTTACTTAGAGAGAGTAATAATGATCGTGATGATTTTATTCAAAATATTATATTTAAATAAAAAAATTGTTTAAATTTTAATTGATTATATTTAATATTTTAAAACAATTAAAATTTTGTGAATTTAAAAATAATTTTTGGTCTAAAAAACTCATTTACTTTCGGAGTTAGATCTACTCTAGATAAAAAGAAAATCAAAAAATATAATGGATCATCCTAAAAACTATTAAATTGTAAAAAATGAGATTCATCAAATTGTCTTAATTTTTTATTTTTTAAATCAAAATAAAATTATGAAATTAATATTTTTATTTATACTTATTCAATCCGAACAATCATGGTTCCAACTAAAATTGAATCTTAAATTTTTTTAAAATGATAATTTTAGTGATTTAGATTCATCATTAAATGAACTTTCATGCACATAAGGCAGATATCCGTCTAAGGAAGTGAGAGGTTGAGGTTCGAGCCCCCATGACCTAACATCGGTGTACCCTAGAGACAGTGGACTCACTGTGGAAATTTTACGTTGGATATCTTAAGTCTTTCCACACGTAAATTCAAAAAAGAAACCTATATACAGGGGTTCAAATATCGGCCGATACATATCGTATCGGCCGATATTCACAATATCGGTTGAAATATCGGCCGTATTATATCGGCCGATATAAAAAAATCGGCCGATATCGGCCAATATCGGCTGGAGAGAGAAAAATATCGGCCGAATATCGGCCGAAAACGCATTTTAAACCCCTGCCTATATATATATATATTAAACATAGACATTTCAATATATTTATAACTATCAATGTTGCCACCAACTTTTGTAGAGGCGTCACTAATGTGATGATTTAATATTTGTACACCGTTGCACTGATTACTATTTTTGTGCAAGTCATTAATTTAATGATTTAATTTTTGTACAAACTACACATTTAATTAATCTTTTGTAGTGTCACTGATTTAGTGATTTATTTTTTTAGCACATTAAACATGTCAAAAAATTCTATAAAGGTGCCACTGATGGAATAATTTAATTTTTGTACCCTCCTACATGTGCCAACCAGTTTCTACACAACTATCTTTAATTTAATGATTTAATTTTCACACATGTTATTTATGTCTCCAATTTCTACGTAAGTTCTAATCCAATGATTTAATTTTTGTACAAACAATACTTGTCACTGACATTTACACATGTGCCACCAATTTAATGATTTAATTTATGTGCATCGTGTTAATAATTTAATGATTGTATGAATCACCAAATTGATGCTTGGAGAGAACCTTTCTCCTACCGTCCTACTCTACTCACTTGAGAAGAATTTGAGTCCGAGTACAATTAATAACTTATCTCCTACTTTATTCATTAGAGAAGATTTTGAGTCCGAGTATAACTAGTAACTCATTTCCTACTTTACTCATTAGAGAATAATTTAAGTCCGAGTACAACTAGTAATTCATCTCCTACTCTACTCACTAGAGAAGATTTTGAGTCTGAGTAGAACTAGTGACTCATCTCCTACTCTACTCACTAGAGAAGATTTTGAGTCCGAGTACAACTAGTAATTCATCTCCTACTCTACTCACTAGAGAAGATTTTGAGTCCGAGTATAACTAGTAACTCATCTCCTACTCTACTACTCATTAGAGAATAATTTGAGTCAAAGTACAACTAGTAACTCATCTCCTACTCTACTCACTAGAGAAGATTTTGAGTCCGAGTACAACTAGTAACTCATCTCATACTCTACTCACTAGAGAAGATTTTAAGTCCAAGTATAACTAGAGTCGAGTATAACTAGTAACTCATCTCCTACTCTACTCGCTAGAGAAGATTTTGAGTCCGAGTACAACTAGTAACTCATCTCCTACTCTACTCACTAGGAAGAATTTGAGTCCGAGTACTAGTAGCTCATCTCCTACTCTACTCACTAGGAAGAATTTGAGTCCGAGTACTAGTAGCTCATCTCCTACTCTACTCACTAGAGAAGATTTTGAGTCGGAGTACAACTAGTAGCTCATCTCCTACTCTACTCACTAGAGAATAATTTGAGTCCGAGTACAACTGGTAACTCATCGCCTACTCTACTCACTAGATAAGATTTTGAGTTTGAGTACAACTAGTAACTTATCTCCTACTTTACTCACTAGAGAAGAATTTGAGTCCGAGTACAATTAGTAACTCATCTCTTACTCTACTCACTAGAGAAGAATTTGAGTCCGAGTACAACTAGTAACATGAGTTGCATCTAATTATTATTATTATTTTAAGAATGTAACCATAAAGTGGGATTAAAATAAACTTTTAATGGGTAAAATGTCATCTCAAAATTTAAATTTTATATATTTATCTGAATAACAAAATTAACGAATGTCTTTATTTTTTCCTAATGGCGCACACTAATTTAACATTTAATATCAAGTAGCTCATATTTAAATTTTAAACTAAAATCTAAGTATAACTCATCAAGTGGATTCCAATCACAATGATTAATTTTTTTATTGATTTCTTTTTAGACTATGGTATAACCATGTAACTTTATGATTAAATTTTATAAACATAATTACTTTTTTTTTAATTTAAAGATCAAGGTATCCAGGCCTCTCAAAACACCTAACTAATTCTTAAAATATGTGCAAATCTCCTTACTCACACACTCTCTCTAACACTAAGAAAATATAAATATAATTACCTCATCTAATCATCAACTTAATATGCATCCAAATCATTCAAATAACTTTTAAAAAAAAAAAATTAAAATTAGTTCTCTTTACTAGTGTTAATGTTTCAAAGTTATTCTCATCCAATTGTATTTTCTCAAATGTAAAATTCTGCTGCAATGCAAAATTGAGTAAATTGTCAAACATTTAAAGAAATTCCCAAAAAAGAAATGATAATTATGTAAAAAAGTACAAAGACATTGGCGTTTTTGGTAAAAACCTGGCTACTTATATAACCCAATAAAAATGATGAAAAGATTTTATATCAAGCAAGCATGAAAAAAGGACCCAAATGAAGACCAATAATTTCCCTATTTATTTGGTAGGCACCACTTAAGGTATGATTGTCTTTTCCCACTAATCAGTTCCATTTTCACACTTTTATTAATTATTTAACAAAAAGGGTTGTACTCTTATTGGGCCTGCTTTATGAAAACTTTATGACAAGCATTTTTATTGGCCATTTTCCTCTTCCTGTACTTGGGCTTTTAAGTTATATATGGCAAAATTGCCATTACTACTTGGAATTATATTGTTGGCACACTTGAGAGTTATGAATAATTTAAAGTTTCAATTTATAGGCTTTTGAAAAGAATCCATCTTCAATTTTGACTTGTTCGACTCCTATTTATAATAGATTCATCTTACGATCCAGAAGCTCCCCTCATTAAGGAAGGTTTTGAATTTGGTTCACGCTCAACACCTCTATGGACCACTCCATGTAGTTGCTTGCCCCGGTGTCTGTGGAATTTAGAGACTTACACATGTACCAAAGGCCAGTCAAGTTAAAAGATCTCCTATCCAAATGCAAGTGTACATTAGTGTGGATAGTGTTATCCTACACACTTAAGTATGGGTAATGTTCCACCAAAAACTACTTTGGTTGAATTGATGAGAGTCATATTTAATCCAAAGGATTAGAGTGAGTCACGAACCCACCTCAAGAAACAAAAATCCTCAATTTATTTACTTCACTCCAAAAGACCACTCCCTGTAAAGTTAATCGGTACATGTGAACAGAGAGACTTGTATTTATCCTGAAAATTAGTCACGTGCTCTTAGAGATCTGAACATCTATAAAAGATTTTTCCGACAAACTAATAACCAACTCATTTAGTGAAATTTCTAATTAAATTAATGAAATATTTTCACCGCATCAATTTTTATTTCTATCCAACTTAAATCCATCCCAAAGCGATCTCCATTACCCACAATTACAATTGTTTATAGTAGGCTTCACTTTTAAGCACACTTCTTGAAAAGTACATCCCATGGCATCATTGATTCTCTGCAGTTCTTGATAAGCTTTTTTTTGCCCTTTTTGTAAAGCTTTTAAATGTTGACCGTTGATCTCACCAGTTAGTTTGACTTTATAGCCCCAAGTTGAATTGTGATTTCCATTTTAACATTCAAGCCCAAACCCAAATTGAAAAAGCTTAAGCCCAAGATAAGTCGGAAGTTGGACCTGATACTTCACAAAATAATAAATACGTGGATACCAAATATATTAGTTGATTTTTTTACGTGTGGAAAACTGCAAGATACCGAGCGAAAAACTCGCACAGGTAAACCCACTACTCTTAGGGCACCACCAAAGTTAGGCTATGGAAGCTCAAATCCACAATCTCTCGCTTCCTGAGATGGGAGGCAACCAATTGAACTACACCCACGACTATAATTTTGACACAGCATATTTTGGTCATTTATAAGTAAACATATCAGTCCAATACCAAGTAATATGTAATTTGTGAAAAATAATAAAAATTAACCTACATGCCCCCTTCTCTCTCACTAATATGTAGGTATTCCAAAAATGTAATATATTGGTAGATGGAGTACCTGACAAACATATATTAGCCAACATTTGAATAATAGATGTATGTACTGGAAATAAAGATTGGCAGATCGAGAACCAGACAAATATCTCGCCATATTTGAATATTAGGGCAAGACTGACAAAGTGGAAAGCACTATAAACAGAGATGATGGAGAGGGAAACTATATATAGAGGTAATACCTGATTCAATGATAACTTATTCCATCAACTGCAAACATCAGTTTACTAATATTATTTTTTATTTTGGTCTCACCTGTATTTGGATAGGGGATAATTTAACCCGACTAATCCTTAGAGCATGTGCAGTCTCCTAATTCCACACACACCGGATAAGCAAGCCCAGAGAGGTGTTGAACATGAATCGAACTCAAGATCTCCCTTCATGAGGGGAGCTTCTTGACCGTCAGGCCAACTCCCTCTTGAGTTTAGTGATGTTATTATAGAAAAAGGAAAATTATGCAAAAAGAAAGGGGAGGCTCCATTGCAGATTGTAACTTCACAATGCAAGGGGGACATGGTCCCCATGCCAGCAAGTTGACAAGGGAAAACGAGTTCAAAGTTCAACTACAAGGTACAAAACAAATAGACAGCTGAAGACAATCAGAGAACCATGCGGCTGAAATTAAAAGGCTAGCCCAAAAGCATAGTAACAGAAACAAAAGTAGCAATCCCGAGATGATGCCGATAAATCTACTATATATACTGTATACGACAGGTATAATAAGGGTTAAAATGCCACAGAATAATCTCAGCACCATGCGTTCTTGATCACATGTTTTGGGTGATGAAAGTACCATGACATAGCCCCCACTCTAACCTTTGCCTCTATCCCGCATCTCACTACTCTCTAGACAGTGTAGGCTTGCTGAATTGTATCAATATCCAGACCCTTCAGCCGAACCACCGACTCCACATGACCTTTCAGTGTGTGTAGTTCTCTGAGCCTGCAATCATACAGAACAGGTTTGAATTCAATTCATTCGCAGCAGCATCTGATAAGTAGTGAATGATATACAGTGTGAAAATACTTCAACCCAATGCAAAGTGGTACTTGAACTAACCCTGCAAAGAGCCCATTGACACTACTTCCCATCCCATCAATAAGCAACACTCATCTCAAGAAATAACTTCCATTAAACGAGAGAAAGAAGAATCAGGTGGTGTTCATCCCCACTTCGATTGACATGACAAACTTTGACAGAACACAACATTTTTCCAAAACATGTATTCTTTAACAACCTCGTTGTTGTGGGCTTAAATCACGACTACTTAGATGTTCAAGATCACTAAATAGTGAGGCTCTTAAAGGATAAATTTTCAGAATATTTAAAAAATCTATTAAATTAGTTTTTTAAGCCTTCTTTACATTATATTAAAATAGTCACTTAAGCTAAGAAAGGAATGAGCTCCATTTTCTGATGTAGGTGGTTCAACAATCCCTCTGAACATTGTTACTTTTCTAGCTTAATATAAAAGTTTGCGGTATAAAATTTATTTCATATGATAAAATATACAGTAGAAAATTGGGAATAAAACTCAATGGAAAATAGATACCACAGTGAGAAAAACACTATTAAAAATCACATGGTGCTGCAATAACCATTTGTGAGATTACTGGAGTAGTCATTTCCTCTTTCCATTATGTCACTAGTTTTTTTTATTATTTTTAACTTGATTTTCCTGTGTGTGACTTTTCCTTTTTCATTCATGCAAAGAATTTGTATTGTAATATTTATTTTCTTCATTTTATTACAGGTTCGAATTGTGCATTTCTCTCAGGTTACATGTAGGGTAAGAAGATGGATTTCAGGTCACTGAAAGCAGAGGCATTTTGGGGTAAGGACTGGTATTGACAGCTTAATTATTCATAATCCGGCATGGATTCAGGTAGAACAGTAAGTCAATAGAAGTTACAAATTTTACATCTCTCGATCCTAAATTGCAAATTTGTCATTCTTTCTCCTCCTTATTATTTATTATTATTATTATTTTGGGCTCCTTGTAGAAATCATTATTTGGTTATCACCGATGGTTGTAGTTCTCTAATTGCTGCCATCGTTATTGTTGATGCATTTATTGTCATCCTGGTTGGGTAGTGGTGGCATTCTTCTGGAGGCTGCTGCCGCTGTTGTTGTTGTAATTATCACCTGACTATTTATTAGTTTTGAAATTTAGATTATCGTAGAAATGGATTGGAATGTTAATGTGACTTTCCATTGAGTTTTTGAGTTGTGAAAGGTTTTAGTTACTTTTTTTTAAAGCATCAACAATGAAATTTCATTAAAAAGAAGAAGGAGATACATAAGCAGGAATGAGTATAGGAGATATTTACTCAAAAGTGAAGAATAAAAACAGGAAATCAAGACAACCAAACACAAAAAGGTAACACAAGAAAACAGAAAAAACAATGATACACCAAAATCCACCCCAAAAGAAAATCACTGAAGGTCCAATCCCTCTAGCTCCCAAGGTTAGCCGTAGGGAAAAAGCCAGCGCCGATGTTAGAAGCTGAACACCAGCTTTTGCTAAGAAATCTGCAACACAATTTGTTGACCGAGGCACATGAGTGAAAGAGGTGTTACTCCTACTGCACAAACTCCAGATGTCCCTAGCAATACCAACCAGCCTCTATGGGGGAAATTTCCTATTACTAGCCCAAGCAATGGTATTAGTTGAGTCACCTTCAATAATGAGAAAACCACCCCTAACCCTACACCAAACCTGAAGTGCTCTTCTAATTGCTCGCAATCCATTGTCCCTACTGATTCCGAAAAAACAGCTAGCAATCTACCCCTATCATCCTAAAGGACACTACCAATTCCAGCCAGCTCCGGTTTTCCCTAGCTGCTCCATCAACATTGAATTTATAAGATCCCAGAGGAGGCACTACCCACTTAACCGAACACTTGCTAGCTCTAACCACCCCTTTCATACAACTTTCCCAAGACAGATACAAGTTCTCTGGGTCTAAACCCTGAAATTCTTTACAAACAGACAACCACCCAATCAACTGCCATTTCGCCCTCTCAAAGACATCTCTCGGATTTCTTTTCTTATCCTCAAAAATCCTCCCATTGCGCTCTTTCCAAATTGTCAAACAGACGGCGAATGGAACCATCTTCCATGCCACTTTACGTCTACCTGTAAAGAGATTCCCCATCCAAGCCACCATTACATCCTCCACATTACTTCCAAAAACCCACGAGCACCCAAACAAGCCCAAGAACAAATACCACACAACTCTCGTGAAACGACACCTGCACAACAAATGATCCACCGACTCCTCTTCTAACTCGCACAAAGTACACACTGTTGAGGCTTCCTCTGGAATAACACACCTACTCCTCAGATTAAGTCTAACAAGGATCCTTTTTCTCAAAGCTGTCCACATGAAAAACTGGATTCTAGGGGGGATCTTGTTATTCCAGGTCAGATTGCACGTAGGAGGTGAGGGTGTATTTTCTACATAAGTGGATCGCAAGATTGATTTTACTGAAAAAGACCCAGACAGCTCCAAAGACCAAATCCACTTATCCTCCTCCTCCGTCCACAACCTACAATCACTAATGATTCCCAGTAACGCTTGGTGGGAGGTAACCTCAAAATCTCTCAAGGTCCTTCTAAACGAAATTGACCACTGTGGTGAACCATTGACCTCACTATAATAGTCACTTATCAAAGCTTCGCGATTAAGAGCCACCCTAAAAAGTCTAGGAAAGACCACCATTAACAGACTCTTCCCCACCTAGATATCTTTCCAGAACAACACTCTCAGCCCATTGCCAACTTGAAACCTAATTCCTTTTAAAAAAGTTTCCCCTAGTTTTCCTACTCCATTTCCAATCTTCATTAGGGATTTCAGAACTGATGAACCATCCCTAGCAGCTCTACTCCCTAACGTCCATTCCCCAGGGACTTCCACTCCATATCTTACAGTTAACACCTTTCTCCATAGGGCCTCTTTCTCCAATGCGAATCTCCACACCCATTTGCTCAGAAGGGCATGATTTCTATCTCTGATACTATAGATTCCCAATCCACCATTTTCCTTCCTGTTATTGGCTTCTTCCCATTTTACTAGATGGATTTTCCTTGTGTTTTCATCCCCTTCCCATTGGAAATCCCTTTGGATTTTTTCTAATCTTTTTGCCACCCCTTTAGGAATTTCAAACAAAGAGAGATAGTAGGTGGGGAGATTTACCAGACATGATTTAATTAAAGTCTATCTACCCCCAGTTGAGAGGTAAGATTTACTCCAAGCATTCAATTTTTTTGATACCCTTTCGATAACCGGTTCCAAAAACGCTTTTGACCTCGGGTTCCCACCGACTGGAAGGCCAAGGTATGTAAAGGGAATCCTACCAACTCCACACCTATCTCATTTGCCAATCCTTCTAGTTCATCCCCCTCAACCCCCAAGTCAATGATGTTACTCTTCCCCAGATTTATCCTCAACCCCGATACAAGTTCAAAGCATCTTAGGACCGCTCTGACTACAAACAACTCTGCCCTAGACGCTTCGCAGAATAATAATGTGTCATCTGCAAATTGTAAATGGCTGATTGACGAACTGCCAGGGGAGATCTCCAACCCTTTAATGATATTGGATTGCTTGGCTTGATTCATGAGGCCATTAAGTGCTTCAGCAACCAATGTAAAAAGAAAAGGGGATAGAGGATCCCCCTGGCGTAAGCCCCTGGTGGCATTGATCGGTTCTGTGGGTGAGCCATTCACCAAGATTGAGTACGAGGATTCTTGCACACAAGCCCTCAACCATCTCCTCCATCTGGTCCCAAAACCCATTTTCCAAAAAAGATAGTCTATAAACTCCCATCTGACGTGATCATAGGCATTTTCCATATCCAGCTTTAAAAGTACACCTCTTAGGCCATCCTTGCGTTTTGCGTGGATCATTTCATTTGCTATCAATACCCCATCCAAGATCTATCTCCCTCCAATGAAGGCTCCCTGCGACTCCCCAATTAAATCCCCTAGGACCGAACTAAGTCTTGCGGCTAACACCTTGGCTAACAACTTGTACACACGACCTACTAGACTTATCGGTCTATAGTGAGACAATTTTGATGCTCCTTCCTTTTTGGGAATTAAGGCAACTAAGCAGTGTTTAAGGCTCTTATTTAAAATTCCTCTCTTATGAAACTCCCTAAAGAATTTCAGGAAATCCTCCTTGATGATATCCCAGCATTTCCTAAGAAATATGAAGTTGAATCCATCGGGGCCCGGAGCCTTATCCCCATCAACACTGTGAAGCGCCTCTAATACCTTTGATTCCTCAAAATCTCTTTCTACTTTTATCAGTGATAAATATCATTATTCTAATATTTGTTAGTATAGAGTGTCAAATCGGTAGTCGGCCTGCATAAAAATATTTTGCCAAGATAAAATGAGTTCTACCTATACATTCAAACTTCTAGTGCTAGGATAGAGTAGAAATGTGGAACTCAAACAGTATTAGAGTCAGAAAGGAATAAGTACATGTAGCCAAGATACTTGCGCAAGACATGTAAAACAGTACATGCATATGCTTTGTCAATTTCTTTTTTTTTGAAAAGTATGCTTCGACAAATAATTGGGAGTAAAAAAGAAGGAAATGAACTAGGAATTAGTACAGTGAAGTCAATGGATGGCTTCAAAAGCAGAGAAAATTAAGAAATTTGAGAAGGGTCGGGCATCCACATAAGTAGACCAAAATTATCTCTATTTCAAAGAACTAGAGGATTGAAGGGGAAAAAAGTCTACTATAATAGTTCATGTGCACAGAAGACAAGAAACAGTCCCTTCTAAACAACTAATGTGATAAAACTTCCATCACCATGATGAAGTGAGATTATTATAAGAATCTCAATACAGGACATCAAACAAATGATAAGGCACATAAGAGAAAGGGGGTGCTAATATAACTTCTTTTGACATGTTGACCAATAGAATACTCTACCTTGCAATCTCAGCTCGCCTTTTGGCCTCCTCTGCCATCTGGTTAAGTTCTGTGAAATTGGACCTCTCATTGAACATCTTGGTCTCTGGTGGATGCAGGCCATGCAGTGTTCTTTGAGCATGAGCCCACTTAAGCTCTCTTGCTTCCTTTCCAAAATCCTTCTGCCTTGTAAAAGCAATCTACAAGATACAAGGATTCCACAAGATCAGCAAGAGTAGAAAACTAAGCATAGGATCAAAATCAGAAAAAATGCATACCCTTTGCTCAATAACAAGGTCCCAAGCCTTCCCACTCAGAGCATAGCGGGTGATAAATTTGATGAAATCTAGTGGAATGTAGAAGACGATATTGTAGAGCCATATAACCCCAGCCCAACCCCAGCCAATCCCTTCAATTGCAGCAAAACTCCAGTTTGCATAAACTGCAATTACTGTTGCAATCTGTACGTGCACACAAGAGAGAATCAGAAAGCTGAAATATTCTCTAAACATCACCTAACAATGTCAGTCAGCAGCAATATAGAATAGGAAACCTACCAGCTGAGCAATAAAAAAGGCTGCAACCAGCAACAACCCAGGGCGCTCAACAAAGGACCAACTCCGGGACCGCGTCACAAATATGAGAGCCTGGCTAATTGTACTCACTTGCAGGTATATTGCTGAAGCAAGCTTTCTAAAGTCATCTCGAGCACCCTGCTGAAGACTCGAAACCCCAAATGTCCTCTGGAAAATTCTCAAGTAAACCAAAGAGGAAATTTTCAAGACCAGCTAAAGAAATACAACAGAATCTATAATTTCTTACATGCTGGAATTAGCAAATAAATCTAGAATCTACAAATCCAAACAATAGCCAATTTTATGTTTGGTGGGTTTGGACATGTTAACTTGAATATTAGAATTCTATAATCAAATAGTTCAAACTTTATTATGAGAAATTGAGAATTCCAAAACACTATAAATTTATGTAATTTTGTAGGATTTCAAAAAATCTCACCTAGAATTTCTATTTCATCAACATGGAATTCTTAGGTAGGAATTAGGAAATCCCACAAAATGCAAATTCCAGCCTATCAAAGTACGAGGCAATGAACTGTGTAAGGAATAGTTAGTAATAAACTGCCAATTGTAGGCCAACACCAAAACATCAAGGAAAAGCTCCTCCATACTTCCAGACTTTTCCATTAGAAATATCAAAATTCCACATGGATGGAACCTATGGCAGGGATTAAGCTATCCTCAGAGACCCATATGAAACAAGAACACATTCCCTGTTCATGGAAACAAGGTCCATTAGTGCAGCAATCCTATCATTGTCTGAAGATCCCTTGCATGTCGACCACATTCCTCAATATCTATTAGAGGATTCCAGCCACCACCCAATCAAAGATTCAAAAGCCTTTTGCCATTTATCATTCTAGGCAAAACTGCATTTTCATATGCTCACACAATCTCAACCAGGCTTCCATCTTTTTCTTTTCTCTCTTTTTTCTTTTCTCTCTTTTTTCTTTTTTTCTTTTTTTAAATTAAAACTCTCACTGCAACCTATTGATCCACAAGTTATAGGCCGGTGCATTAGGGACAACTTTGGGTGATAGTCCACCCACTAAGAAGAGGCTTACCAAATGACAGTCTCCACCCAATAGACATCAGGACAATGATTTTGTATTTTCTTTGTGGCAAATAAAGGTTTCTACTTTCTAGAATAAAGAAAGCCAAAAAAAGTTGAAAAACATCAGAGTGAAGCTATTTACAGGCTATATGATAATATCATTCATTCAGCAAAGATAGTATTTATACCGGGAAGAAATCAGTCTTATAAGCTGCCCAGAAGAAAATGACAGTCATCATTGCCAAATAACTTCCAAGGATGACGCCTGTTGCAAAGATCTCAGCCAGCTTCCAGCTGTCTGGGAGAGGAGATGGTTTTACCCTATCCTTGGATATTGTCATTATGGTACCTGGTAATGTCATCACCAGAGGAGCAAAACAATTAAGGAAATGTCTACTGAAGTGCAAAGCAGAAAGCATTATGCAATAACCATAACAAAAGATAAGATCAGAAGGAACCAACAAAGTTCTTCAGGTAAAAGGCGCCCACCATCATTCAGGATTGCAATAATGAGCACCATGAAGGGTGGGAAGTCAAACCTCCATATGAGAGCCAGTAGCAAGAAACCAAGCTGTAATAATCAAGCCCAAAATAAAACGGAGTGTCCCATGACAATGCAATTCTCTATAAACTAAATTAGGTCACCCTGTGTCTCCTAAATGATGCCACAAGAGAAACACTTAAAACACAGGCACATTACACAGTTCCCAAACAAATAAAGAACATGAGTTGAAGCTCAACAACTAAAACCATGCATGGATGACTTGTATGAAAGCAAAAACCATCTAGCTGTTATCACTCAAACACAAGAAGCCATCTAACTGTCATCCTAAGTCCTAACTGAACTTCTGGCAAATTTGATAAAGCTCTCCCATCAGATCGCAAGCATTAGATATTGGACTGGTTAATGCTTCATAGTTACAAATTAGAATGGAGTACGCACACCCACACACACCAAAAAAAGGCCAAGACTACTACTAACTTACCACAATCCGAATCGTGATAGATACTGCATAAATCTGCAAAAATGCAGACCATTTCCATCAGAAACTGCCGACAGTCAGAAAGTGACATGGACAGAGATCAAGATGGCAACAGAAATGAAGGGAAGCTTTTTTATCAAAAATGCTAGAAAAAAGGTAAAAAGATCACAGTGTAATTTTTCATCCTCTGAAAGATTGCTCGACTAGTCAGAACAGCACTGATAATGACACTCAAGCCAGGTTCAGTCAAGACAATATCAGAAGCACTGCGAGCTGCATCAGTTGCATCAGCAACAGCTATCCCGATGTCAGCCTTCTTAAGGGCAGGGGCATCATTAACCCCATCTCCAGTCATTCCACATATATGCTTCCTAGCTTGTAACCGCTTAACAATTTCATATTTATGCTCTGAGTAAAGATAGACGAGTAAGTATGATGGAACACCAAAAGGAGTAAATGATTAATCATCTCTATGGCATTAAGAATTACCAGGAAAAACACCAGCAAAGCCATCAGCCTTCTCTATCAGCTCATCAATTGGCAAGGCAGAAATGGACTCGTCTTTGTTCTGGCCAAGCAGTGCAGATGAGGGGTACATGTTGGTCCCCATTCCCAAACGACGGCCAGTTTCTTTTCCTATAGCCAGCTGATCACCTGATAGAAGTTGAGAAGTAATTAGAGCAGAGAATGCAAAATCTACATTTCAGAACTGGAAACAGGCCTTAGGTCAATCTTTTCAGAAAGTGCAAACTTTATCTAAAACCTTCGTGAGTTTTCCTATTTCTCAAACACCAAAAAGGTCTCTTGCATCAATTATTGCCTGAAATTAATATATGCAGGTCAATGTTCAACATTAAGAAGCAACTTGATCAAGGATCATATAATGTCTCCAAAATAAAATTTAGATATGAGCTTCATAATAAAAAATGAGCAAAATGGCTCTTATTCTACAGTAGATGACCGCATGAAACCATCATCATCAAAGCCCTTATTCCATCCATATGGGAAAACCCTATCACATACTCGAAAATTGAAACATTGTCTGGAGATAAGCAAAACCAAAAAAGGAAAAACAAAAAAAGAGTGACCAGAGAATATGCTACACTCACCAGATATGCAAATGTGATATATTATACCATTTTACTAAGATTTACAATACTAACCATACATAGGACTGTTCCTCAACTTGAAACTGGCCTAAAAGCCGCCCAAACCCGTCATAAACAAATAGGTTGGAACTATGCCAACCCGTCGGGTTTTTGTACCCATTTAGCCATTATATGTGTATGTGTGCACCTAGATCATTTTTCTTTTTTAAAAATTATTTTAAAATTAATTAGAATATTGACCGTTCAGATTGAAAATGAACATTATAAACTACAAATTGACCAAATTTGAGCTTAACACTCAATTGTTAGCCACTTGGTCTTATTGGTGAAAGTCATCAGACGTCCTTAGGAATCACCAAAACATGACTAGAAATTGAGTTTCTTGTTTTTTTTATATCATGAGTTCCCCATTGAAGGTGAGATTAATCTCATGGATACATGAAACCACCAGCAAGCCTCATGTATCGAGTAACTCCGGGAGAATCGAACCTAAGACCTCTAGTCTATATCTATAAGCTCAAGCCAACTGAAATACACCCGTGTTGAGCTCAAATTCGGTCTACTTGTAGCTCATCATGTCTATTGTCAATATGAACACTTGTATTTTTAATGATCTCAAATAGGCAGGCATGGACTTAGTGTTTTTCCAAACAGGTAAGGTCAGGCTTCTATATATACAAATGGGCTTGGCTGCCATAGAGCATAGCCCGGCCCAAACTCAGCCCAGGAACACCCCTAACCATACACAACATACTTAGGTTTGAACAAAGAGAACTAAAACCTGCAAAGAGACAACCTTACCTGTGATCATTTTAACATTTACTCCAAGGTTCAGTGCCCTCCGGATCGTTTCAGCACTGTCATGCCGAGGAGGGTCAAAGAGAGGCATAAGTCCAAAGAACTGCCATGGACCACCAAGACTTTCTTTCCTTCCATCAGGAACCTCCTGCACAATAATCAAAGATGCATCCAATCGGCAAACAACATGGGTTAGTCATGCACCAGCATAAGTCTAGCATTGTACCAATTAGCACACACAGACACATAAAAAGAAAGGGGGTGGTTAAATAGACAGCGGGAACAGCTTGCCTGGAATGCTACAGCAAGGGATCGAAGTCCTCGCTCTGCAAATTTGTCAATCACAGCATGAACCCTGCGTTCTATATCCGACTTATTGTGTGCGAGACTCAGAATCTAGGAAACAATGAACAAAAAAGACAAGAATGAAGGAAGAGTCATGATTAAAAACATTTTTGACAAGAATGGATTTAGCCATTACCTGCTCAGGTGCACCTTTGCTGACACGATACATTTTACCGTCACGGTTATCAATGTAAGTCAGTGCCGTCCTTTTATCCGTTGGGTTAAATGGGAGAAAATGAATTTCTTGAACACCAGCCCGTGCCTTTCACAATGAAAAGGAGAAGCCAAAAGAAAAGGATTAAAAGACGAACTGGAACATGTGCCGTGCGTGGGGGGTGTACAAGTGGTGCAGGTATGGGGAATATGTATATGAAAAAAACAAAAAAATCATTTAACTACACAATTACCTCTTTTGGATCCGCTAACATGTTGACAATAGCAGTGTCAATGGCATCTTGGTTTTCGACTCTGGAAGCTCTAGCAGCCATCAACATGACTTGTTCCTGGTCTACTCCTTTTGCAAAAACCTGGGTTAAGAAAGCACAAAATGAGCTTCAATACTCCTTCATCAAAAAGGTATTGACAAAAATAATTCCCATTCTGACCTCGATGAGATTCTTGTCAACTGTTAGCTTGTTCAAGGTCAGTGTCCCTGTTTTATCACTGCAAAGCACATCCATGCCGGCCATTTCCTCTATAGCAGTCATTCTTTTAGTGATAGCCCCCTGCAGGGATAATCAATACATCTTAATTTTCAAAGTGCTAAGACACAACCACTAAATAACATTCACAGAAAATTCACTGTATCCAACCTGTTGAGCTAAACGATGTGAGCCAATGGCCATTGTCACGGACAGAACCGTGGGCATGGCAATGGGAATTCCTCCAATGAGAAGCACAAGAAGATTGTCAATTCCTGGGCGGTACTTCCGATGTTGAATCGGATACATAACAATAATCTCAACCAGCATTCCCACCGCAATTGAACATATACAGAAGTTCCCGATTGCAGTCAAGACCTGAACATTGACAGGAAAAATATACAATATCAATGGAATAGGTAAATGAGATAACTCCTCACAACCAGAAAGGATATAAAGCCTTACCTTCTGGAAATGACCAACTTGGTTTGTGCTGTCAACAAGATGAGCAGCTTTGCCAAAAAATGTATGCACTCCAGTGGCAATAACAACTGCTTCAATCTCTCCTTGCTTGCAAGTAGAACCAGAATATACACCGTCACCAGGACCTTTAGTCACTGGCAGAGACTCTCCAGTGAGGGCAGACTGCAATGTGCACAAAGCCACAAAGAAAACAAGTACATTAAGCACAATGACACAGACTATGCTTGGATGGTAAAAGAAAATTAGGTGATTGGATGCAATCACTCTGTATCTGTATGTCAACATTCCAGAACATGAAATATACTGGATATTTATTTGAGATGGATAACAAGGACGGCATCCCACTTGATGCAGTTTCCATTTTAACCAATGGATCCAAACCTCAAACATGTAACAGAATTCGTAATCACCCAACGTCCACCAATAAATATCTATTCCTTCCATGCTTAGTGATGCATCCAAACATTAAAGCTATAATTGTTTGGCAAATTTCTCCTAGGAAAATGTTTTCTAGGTCAGCAACTTTCCTGTAAAAGTGCTTGGTGATGGAGTAACATTTCACATCAGTGGACGGCTTTTCCAAAATATGGATACCAATCATCACATCCCACAGAAAAAGTTTTCAAATCGTAAAGAAACCAGATGTAATCTATAAACAAACAACAATGATGGCACGTTATCCACCTGATCAATTTTTAATGGATCTCCATCAAGAAGACGTGCATCAGCAGGGACAATATCCCCAAGCTTGATACTGATTATGTCTCCAGGTACGAGAATGGAAGCCTCTTCTTCACTCCACCTTCCGTCCCTAAGGACCTGCAGTTCCAATTAACAAAACCCAACTGAGAAATCCAAGAACTACTAAAGCACAGAAGCACCCATCCAAAACAAATCATCTCCACAAAATCCTTATTATCATCTACATCCCATCAAAACAAGGCAAAAGATACATTTGGCTTGTTTGATAAATTGCAATTTCTTCATTGTTTCGAATATTGCATTGAAGTCCAATTCTACCTCTGAATTGTGAGCTACCAAACATGCCCACTGGATCATGAAACAGATTTAGTACTTCTTATACCTTCGCCTTGGGAGCAAGACGTGCCATGAGAGCCGCAGCTGCATTACCAGCATTGTTCTCCTCAATAAAACTGATGGTTGAGTTGATGACAAGTAGTGTTATGATCCCAACAAAGTCTTGCCAATCTGGTGGCTTTCCCTACAATTCCAGACCCGCACAAACCCAACAAAACAAAAGAAACACAATCAAAATTCCTTCAGAGATTCAAAAAAGGAGTAAAGAAAAACATTAAACTCCAATACTCACCCCTCCATTGGCTAGGGCAATGGCCATGATTGCAGCAGCTTCCATAACCCATGAGAGTGGGTTCCACATAAAACCCAAGAACTTCAAGAACTTACTCTCCTGAATCCCCAAAACCAAAAAGAAAATCAAAACCTGTCTGTCTGGCTACATGGATTCACTTTAGATGAAAGTTAACATAAACAGGGAGTAGATCTTCCAGAAACCCCATGCATCTGGTGTTTGGTTATTCACTCATTCAGGTGCGGTTTTATGGAAAAGCCTGTATATAGTGTTGTTTATCCAGAAGATTTTACATTCTCATGAGTCATGATCTATTCTATAAACCTTGAACTTGGAATTGTTGTTTATCCAGAAGATTTTACATTCTCATGAGTCATGATCTATTCTATAAACCTTGAACAGTCACATTCCAAGAATCAGCAAACCAGGGAGAACAGCATTGCAGAATACTGGAAGGCAATCATCCAGTTTGTTTGTTTTAGTGGATGCAAATTCCAGAAATATTCACATAGATGGAAAAGTGGATTACCTGGGATCAATGCCTAAAGTACTTCATTGGAATTAAAATATTGCATCCAAAATTTAGGAAAAAATCAGCAAATTGTTGATTGAGTATGGAAAGGCAATACTATGAAATATTTGGGAAGAAGTTTTTATTGAGGAACGACTCACTGGTGGAGCCAACTATGACCAAATACAAATGGCCCACACCTTTTTAACCTCTAGAATTTAAATTTAATAGCTTAATATTTATCTAAATAATTCTTTATCACTGGATCCAACACCCAAATAAAAATTAGTTGTCCATATTTAAACTCTACAACTGAAAGGGTGAGAATTAAAACCATCTAAGTTCCACATAACTTTATATCATCGAACCCAGAAGCCCATATATCATGAAAAAAAAACCCTTTAGTTTCACACAACCAAGCATTTTATTACATCCCTTGAATCCACACACACTTTCAGTTTTTTGCAACTGGTAAACTTTTGTTATTCATCCATTCAAAGTTGAATAAATGGACCATTTTTGTAATCAATTCATGATCTTAATATGCTAATCCAAAAGAAATGATATTGGCACATGGTTCACGGAAAACCAACTTGATTTTTGGTTTTTATATTCTAACCTCTTCAATGGAAAACTAGATTTTGCAGTAAAGAAGGAGGGATCCAATTTTCTAAGGTATCAAATTCTCATTCAAGTGCAAAAAGACAAACAACATTTAAAGAACCGATCTCAAAAGATCCATAAAATCTCAAAGTAACAGTTTCATTTATCAGCATTCATTAAAATCTCAAAATAACAGTTTCATTTCTTAGCATTCATAAAATCTCTTCAAGTCAGAAGAGTTGGTCAGCACATTCCTGTAAAATTCAGAGTCGGAAAATTTCAACAGTACAGATTTTAGGTCCGACCAAAATTCAGGACAGTAGAAAGGAATTCAGGGAAAAGCGAAAGGCCCAGATTCAGAATCCATGTTCCAAATCAGTGACTAGAATACTGTACATTTTCCTCATTTCAGGCTATTCCAAATGCACAACTTCGAACGCATTTCAGGAAGCTCCAAACCCAGATTTAAAATCGATGATATATCAAGGTTAAGTTTTATAAAATCCAAAATAAAAAAAAAAAAAAAAAACTAAATCCAAAGAAACCTTCTTCTCCTCGAGCTTGTTGTGGCCGAAGATGTTGAGGCGCTCCTGAGCAGCCTCAGTAGTCAAGCCCTCTTTGCTACATCGAAGATTCTCGAAAACCTCTTCTATCGGTATATTCTCCTGCACTCACATACACCCAAAGTTAAACTAAGAAAACCCAAAGCCCAAAAGTTTTTTGCAGGAAAATGGTGATGAGATACTCAGTTCTGAGTTCCCCCACCAAACCAAACACCCAATTTAGTTACAAAATGAAGGAGAAAAAGTTAGAGGAATTCAGATCTCGTACTAAATCCACTGCCTCCTTCAGAACAGCCTCCAAAACCTCCGTCTTATCCCCCATCTTCTCTTCTCTCTCTGAATCTCAATCTGTACAAACCAAGGCCTGAAATTATCACAATCTCTCCTTCAAATCAGTGCAGAAAAGGAACGAGAACAAGTGAGAGGAGAAAGAGCAAGGTAGAACCGTATTTGTTCGGATCACGGGTCGGATCAAGTCCAAAGCCACATAAGGAAATCCAATCTAAAGAAGAGAGATGAAGAAGGAACAAGAGGAGCAGAAAGAGCAGAGAAGTAACAGCCGTTTAGTTCTCGCTCACTAAATATGAGTGAGTAGATCTGTAGATGTCCGTTTTATTAGGGCTCCGGAAATAGAACATGTACTTGGCGGGTACACGGCTACCAGATTAAAATCGCCGTTTCTTCGGATCGCGGGAGCACCAAATCCGTGCTCCGCTGGCAACTGAGTGGTGGGTCCCACCTAAGATAGACAAATCTGGTGAGTCTGGATTCTGTGCTTCTATTGGTAGGATTCACCTCGTGCTCTCGAGTTTTCCAACAATTTTATATAACTTACATCTTTTACTACTAATTATATTAAAGGTACTGATGTTTCTATCTAAGGTTTGTGTAATCAGGGTTAAATTTTAGTATATTATCAAGTTTACCTTTCGCATGAATACTAAAATTTACTAATTAAAATTAACATGAACAGTAAATCGACTCATTGAAATTCGCATGAACAGTAAATCACCTCACCGAAATTTTACTATTCATATGAAGGGTGTTGAGTTAAAAAAATACCCGTGGGATGATTGCTACCCTTATATTAAATACAATATATTTTATTTATTTAAATATTTTTTAAAATAAAGAATAATGAGATGGGATTGACTTCATTATAAATTATAATAAGATAAAAATAAAAATAAAAATTGTTAACTCTAGAGATATATAGTTAATAAATTGTAAAATTAGTTTAAAAAAACTGTTTGTATTCAAGTCAAGTACATTAATGGGTCTTTTAATCATAACGACATATTAAGGTCCAAATTTTGTATTTTATTAAAAGTGTAGTTTATAAAATAATAGAATTTACTGTCTACCCTCAACCCTACACATATAAAACAATCAATGTTTAATCATGTCCTTGTAGTGATAGGGACTTTAGGTATTCATTTTGACTGAGGAGACACAAATATAATCTATAGGTTGAGCCCATAAGATTGAGTGGAAAAATGGAGGATTTTTTTGTAGAATTTTTCCCTAAATTTTGTTTTCTTTTCTAAATTATTGACTAGCTTTTCGTTATATTAATATTCATCTAATAATTTATTTTATTTAAAATAAAAATAAGTGTGATAGTGATTTTAAAGAGTTTCATTTGAAACGAAGATATTTCTACGTGATAATCTATCTATTTATTCAGGATGATTGATCTTATACTATCTTCATAAAAGTAATTATGACTTTAAATTATATTATTTATAATATCTGAAATCCACCTCTTAAAATTTAACCTGTTTACTTAATTTAATACGTGAATTAAATGAAAATACTTGATTAAAAAATCTATAAAGTCCATCGCAGTCCTCTTATCTAATTCATCCAATGATGTTCTTCATAGTTTTACAAATTTAAAATAGTACACACATACATTCTTGATTTATAAATTAAAAATCTATTTAAATTTTAAAATGTTGAACTCTATATATTTATAATGTTGTTCAGAGTCATCATAATCATTAATACAATCATCCAATCATTGGGTGAGATGTACCATCAGATTACCAGAGCTTTAAAATTTGTGTGTCTGTTGGGTCCTCACTCGTATATTTTTAGGAAGGACACTAATTAATATGGGTATCCATTAATATCTATTATTACTTTAAATATTCACAGTGAATGTCACCATAATCTTACGTTCTACCAAACTAGCATGGCCCGACTTGTACCAAACTCGTGCCTTCAGCATTTATCGAACAGTAAAAAGCAAGAGGTTGGTGAAGAGAAATATGGGAAAGTGGACCTTGACTTACCCGACAGGAGTGTACGGCACTACATTGAGTTCAAATGAGGGCCACGCACGACATACACGTGGCATTTTGGCCAGACTATTTTTCGGTAGAAAGTAAAATTACTTTAGATTATAATGTACCAACAATATTCTCACAATCATTGTTATAACTGGACAAAGATTTTCCTATATTATCTATTTTATCTCCTAATTCGGCTCACGGAATACTTCAAATCACTTAGGATTGAATCGATTCGAATAATAAAATAGATAATATAGTAAAACCCATGTCGAGTTATAAAAAATACATGTGGAAATATCGATAACCTTATAAAATTTTATTTGTATTAGCCTCAACAGTTAATTAATATATTAAAATAATTTGTTAGATTTAGTTATACATGTAAACTTTAATTAATAAATTAAATATTTTAATAATTAATATAAATGAAGTATTAAATTTAAAATGATGTCACGCAGTTCACCGCCATTTATTATCTTTAACTTAGGTTAGATAGAAGAAACTAAGAAAGTATTTAACATACGTTTTCTCATGTACTTAAGGGAGTAGTTAATAAAATTTATTATCTTTTAACATAATTAAGAATTATACCGATCAAAGTACTTAATTTGTATTTTTAAACACTACAATATTTAATAAATTAAAAACAATTTAAATTAATTAAATCTTTAACTTGACTACTACTAGATATTTTTAGTGGAAATCTTCACCATCACGTCTGTAAGTTAGAATTGCACTAGTTCAAGTGGTATTATTTTATACAATTAAGTGTGGAATCTACTAAATGAGATAGTGATAGATATGTTGAAATGACATTTTTTTTAATATACTGTTCACCAAATATCACACTAATCGAATTAATCAAGTTTCAAAATTTTATTAATTTAAATTAATATTTAATTTTTTAAAATTAATAACTTTTAAAAATGTGACTTGATCAATTCGAGTAAGATGATTTTTTATCAACAACATATTGAAAAAAATACTATCCAAAAGAATTCATCACCACTTTATTTAGTAGGATCATAATTAAATATGAAAAATAACATTATGTGACCCAAAACACTGTGACCCAATGCACAATGTGATCATTTGTGTTTAAAATTATTATAAGATAATTTAATGTACTTTTGGCACTATTTTTGTGGTTGGACACTATTTATTTTTCATTATTAGAGATTAGAGCTACTTGTACTTAAAAATTAAATAATTAGATAACTATTTAAACACTCGATTTTTCTTTTATAATACACTTGATTTCAATTTTTGTGTTAAATTACCATTTTGTCCATCAGTTTTATGTGGAGAAATGTCATTTAAAAAAAATCAGAAGAGAAAAATAATAATTTCACACAAAAATTTGAAATCGATGTCTGCTAAAAGAAAAATTAAGTGTCTAAATGAGCACCTTAAATAATTTTATTTTCACATATTGAAATATAAGAATAAAAGCATATCTAATCTCAGTATTTACAGAAAAAATTAATAATTTAATATGATAAATTTAATATATAAAATAAAGTAACGTTATTATTAAAATCGAAATGAGTCACGAGTCCTGACAGTGGTTCTAAAAACGACGGTCAAAGCGAATACGGTCGGTAATTGGTATCCGGTCAACCTTCAGCGATCAGCCGCATTTGTTTGACCCCTCTCTATTTTTATTTTTTCCTCGGGAATTGACAGTTTAACACTTGTTTTCTTCTTTTCTCTTCCGTGCACTTGCGGAGTACGGAATCCGTACGCCATTAATATAAACTGTACGGATCAACAACCTCATCTGATCGTCCAATAATGCAACTGAGGTTTGATTGAACGGCTTATAAGTGTCAATAGGCTTACAATCATAAATGGGTATTGGAATATTCAGGTAGGCTTATTGCCATTTTTGGTATTTGCTTGTAATTTCGGAGCTAGATATTTTTTACCAAGAAATTAATGAGAAAAATATTATAAAAATATAATAATAAAAATAAAAAAATAAGAAATTTATCGAGAGTTTATTGGATTATTATCCTTTATCACATTTTAACTTAATTTATTGAAATTTCACATAGTGTTGATAAATCTCATAATATTAACTGTCATTGGTATTTTTTTGATAAAAATAGATATTTATAACATTGATATTAATTGAAATGATCACCTATCACTAAATTACTCCCTATTAATGAGTAATATATATATTATATTTATTTATTTATTAAATAAAATAATGATGAATTCATCTAAAATTTAATTCTTAAATAGTGACATGAAAATTACATTAAGAGTCTTTAAAATATGATATTTAAAAAAAAAATTAAACTATTTTTTTTTAAATAAGACATAATCAATTGAATTAAAATAATTTTTTATATGTCTCTTGGAGGGCTTTCAAACAAACTCATCACCACATCTTTTGATGCATCTCATGTCTAATGTCTAAGTATTCATAGTAAAACTTTATATACAAAATGCGATTATTGACATTGATTGAGACCAACAAAAAAAAAGATTATATTAGATAATAAAATAACTATTATTATATTTGTAGTAGAGTTAAATAAAAAATAAAATTTAAGAAACTGACTGAAAAAAATGTAATGATGATGATAATAGATAAAGATAAATGGGCAGATAATACAAAATAAATGAAATAACAAATAAAATCTAGCATGATAGATGTAAAAAAAAAATCATTTTTGAGATGATAAATGATCAAGTTCTAACTAAGCAAAGTTTGCACAAAATTTTATTAATTGTGGATTAAGCATTTGGGGTTTTGGAAAATTTTCAACTGATCATATATTGTTATGCTATAAATAATTTTAAAAAATGTTAATTATGTTAAGAAGTATGAGATTTAAAAACTCAAATTTATAATTTCAGATCTAAATCTATACTTTAAATTTGCGTTTGACTCATAATTTCTATTTAAATTCTCTTTTATATTAATTGATTCCATCATCACCTGTAATACAAATGTCCTCTTACATATCATTTACACCTTTCATATTTACATTAATAAGCAGTAGAATTCAAATTTAATTATATTTAAAATGCATTTCCAGTGGCTAACCCTATTTTAAAGCTGAAGGTGTAACCATATTCAAAATCTGAATGTGTAAAGTGTAAACATTTATTCAAGCTTGTTTGTTTATTTTGTTTATATTAAATTATTTGTAAACTTTTAGATAAATATTTAATAATATGATAAAAACATTAGACTAATATTACATGGGTATTTAGATTAAGGGGCAATTATTTGGCACAAAATCAGATATTTCAAGTTCGAGTCACGCATTTACTCAATGCTTGTGAGTTACGGGAGTTCTGTGCATCTAAAATTTTACCCAATACCTTTATAATCGATAAGTGTATTAATAAATAAATATTTTTTTTATTTGTTGTGTAAGTAATTTCTACTTATCATTAATATTCTATTTTAAGTGACGACTATTTGATGAATTCAATGGAATACAAAATTAAATTATATTTTATACTTTTCTAGAAAGTCAGTGTCAAAGTAGGAGTGGCAGGTAAGATATGTGAGTTAGGCTGGGTATTTTTAGCTGACCAACTTAAGAATATAATAATATATTTATATATATAATTATAGTAAGAAAAGCTTCAGTGTAGAGACAAATTAATAGCCAAAAGCAAACATTACTATAGTTATATGTGGAAATAAACTAAGTTGATATAATAAATAATAATTTAATTGAAGAAAAATAGAGGACAAGTTTCAAAATATATAAATTAATAATAAATAGGAATTTCTTAAAGTAGATGAACAATATTTAAATCCTATCATATGCTATTTCTGCTTGTCATCCAAAGTCATTCTATATTTACTTTTCTTCAAGTCCAACATTTTTTTATTTTTTTTTTACATTTTAAACACTTATTTAATCATACTTTTTTTTTAATTTTATTTGAACCTAATCTAATATTTTTCAAATTTTGATATTTTTTTGTTTGAATTTACACGTGAAAAACTGTGGGATACCGAGCATAAAACCTTCACGGGTGAACCCACTACTAATAAGGCACACCAAGTTAGGTCATGAGAGTTCGAATCTGCAACCTCTTACTTTTTGAGGCGAAAGTCAACCAATTACACTACAACCATAAGTTCAAATTTTGATATTCCAAACAAATTTTCTATAAAACCATTATTATCTTTATTTTATGTTTCAATGATAGATTAGTTTTGTTACAATGGTCAAAACTCAAAAGTAACTTCTATATACATGTTTAACACATGGGCGGCATCATGACTCTTTTGTATTAGAGTTTTCTTAAAGCTCTTAATATATGTCAATATTTTTATATTTTGACACTCCCACAAGTGAATTTTTTACTTCACAATCAATGGAAGTCTGTGCAAAATATTATTTAAAAAAAAATATTTTATGATTAAATTTGGTGAGTTTGAAAATTTTGAGTTGAATTTTTTATAATAGTCTACTGTCAAGTATTTCATAAAAATAGAAGAAAATACTCTCCTGTCAACTTTTTTACTAATATCACTCACAAAAGCACATGCATCTCATTGGAAACGTGAAAAGAGAGAAATTACAAATTGCCGGGCCATTTTGCACGCCAAAGGCAAAAAGGGCCCATGTGTGGCCCGTTTTACCATAAATCTAAACCACCGAGATTATTAATTTTTTAATTTAAATTCAATATTTTTAGAACCTACATCTCATCGTTAGATTGAGCATCAGAGATAAAAATATTTTTTTTATTATTTTATTCTAATATTAAAAATTAATAATCTATCCATCTATAACTCAAAAGGAGTTGGCCTGACTCTCAAGAAACTCCCCTTATAAAGAGAGGTTTTGAGTTTAATTATGTTTAAACCCGTATGGGTTTACTCTTCATTGTTTAGAATATATATAAATATAGTAAGAGACAAATTAATAGCCAAAAGCAAACTATAGTTATTTGTGGAAATAAAACTAAGTTGATATAATAAATAATAATTTAATTGAAGAAAAATAGAGGACAAGTTTCAAAATATATAAATTAATAATAAATAGGAATTTTTTAAAATAGATGAACTATATCTAAAGCCATCATATGCTATTTCTGTATGTCTTCCAAAGTCATTCTATATTTACTTCTTCTCCATGCCCAACATTTTATTTTATTTTTTTACATTCTAAACACTTATTTAATCATAATCTTTTTAATTTTATTTCAACCTAATCTAATATTTTTAAAATTTTAATATTCCAAAAACATTTTCACCATAAACCATTATTATTATTATCGTCTCTTCAAAGACATCCCATAAAATCGGAACGATACAGAGAAGATTAGCATGACTCCTGCGCGCTAGGATGACATCTACAAATCAAGAAATGGTTTTTACAGCTCAAAAAAATAAATAAACCATTATTTTCTTTAATTTCATTTTAATGATAGATTAGTTTTGTTACAATGGCAACACTCAAAAGTAACCTCTATATACGTGTTTAACACATGGGCGGAATCATGATTAGAATTTTCTTAAAGCCCTTAATATATGTCAAAAATTATATTAGTCTCTGTATTTTTCTATTTTGACACTAATATCACTCACAAAAGTACATGCATCTCATTGGAAAGGTTAAAAGAAAGAAATTACAAATTGCCGGGCCATTTTGTATGCCAAAGGCAAAAAGGGCCCATGTGTGGCCCGTTTTACCTTAAATCTAAACCACCGAGATTATTAATTTTTTAATTTAAATTCAATATTTTTAGCACCTACATCTCATCGTTAGATTGAGCAGATAAAAATATATTTTTTAAATTATTTTATTAATATTAAAAATTAATAATCTATCAGCCTATAACTCAATTGGGGTTGGCCTGACAGTCAAGAAACTCCCCTTATAAAGAGAGGTCTTGAGTTTGATTCACGCTTAAACCCCTATGGGCTATTATTCTCCGGAGTTACTCCTCATTGTTTGGACTTGACATGTGTGTGTAGGGAGATCTACACATGCCACGAGCAGGGCCGGCCTAACCATTAGGCAAGTTAGGTCGGCGCCTTAGGCCTCGTTTAAAAGAAGGCCCACTCTTGGTTTCACGTTGGGGATGGGTTTCAATATTGGACATCACTATTTTGAGGCTAGGTTTATTTGTGAGATAAATTTGAAGGACCTTATCTAATTTAATTAAATTGGAGATTTTAAATTGTTGTTTCAACCCTTTGAAACAATATTAATTTTCCCCCCTTTCCCACTTAATCTGATCCAATACCAACCATTAGTTATTCCGCAAATTGGTTTCATGTTGGGGATGGATTTCAGTTTTGGACTTCACCATTTTGAGGCCAGATTTATTTGTAGGATAAATTTGAAGGACCTTTCTCAAATTTAATTAAATTGAAGATTTCAGATTTATCTGTGGGATAAATTTGAACGAACCTTCTTTAATTTAATTAAATTTGCGATTTTAGATTGTTGTTTCAGCCCTTTGAAACAACATCAGTTTTTCCCCATTTACCACCTAATCTGCTCCAACGCCAATCATTACTTGTGTTAACCGAACTTAGGGTGCAGATTTTTAATTCCTTTGTCTTTTGATTACTTTATTTATTCTTTTAATTTGTTTGTCTTTTAATTATCTTTTTAATTCAGTTATTTATTCTTTTATTTGGTGAATGGTGATTGATACTAGATTGGCAATGCCACAATGAAAATATTGAAACAATAGAGTTTTGAGGTTTGGATATCTGAATATTGGTAGAATAATAATTTCTTCCAGCTTGAAATGATGTTGAAATGCTGAAAATGTTTGGATATACTAGAATAAAAGTTTAAGACATTGTTTGAAATGTCCTACATACAATGCAGTCGAATGGATGAAGAATTGAAGAAAAATGACTCTAAATATAGATGAAGAAATCATTTTCAGTTTGGGCTTAGCTGGATATTTGAATCAGAGATATATAAGAATTTTAGATAAATTTTTATCATATATAATTAAAATTTTCATTAAATATTACTTATAATAATATGTTAAATACTGAGAAGGCTCCATTTAAACTTTTTGCTTTAGGCCTCAACTTCTATTTAGCCGGCCCTGGCCACGAAGGATTTTTAGTCGGATAAAATTCCCTACGGATGAGATGTTTGAACACCTCCAGTTATAAAATAAAAATAATCTATCTAATTATTAAAATGATTTCATTATACAGTGAGTTGTTGTGATATGCAAAGTCAGAGACCCAAGTGGGAGTTGGGTTAACGGTCAAAACAATCTTCTCAGGAAGGAAAATTTTGAGATTGATTCACGTTCAACTTCTCTCTAAACCATTCTCTCTAAACATTCTCCATATACACGGTATGTGTCAAAAGTCAAAGAATAAAAGGGTCGGATTCGGATTTTGCTGAAATGCGGGCCTCCTCTACCATTCATTAGGTCGTGGTTCGCACTTCCTTTAGGTCGTGGTTCCCACTTCCCACTGTCCATATTCCATCTTTCTTCGTATTTTTCTAATTTGCTAAAGCAATCACAGCTAGAAGAATCTTAAGAGACTGATTGATGTGAGGACCACCCCTTCCTTCACTCTCAACACTCAAGATCTGCTTATTTTTCTTTTCTATTTTTTTTTTAAATTAAATCGAAGTATAAATTTTAAAGTTTATACAAATAACTATAAAAAATATATACAATTAAATATATTTAAGTTACATTGAAGAAGCAACTTAGGACTTTTAATTTAAAACAAAGCTAAGAGATGGTTAGCATTTTTTTGAATTTAAGCAATTAAAATTATTATTTTCTCCTTTAAGATTAAGTCCCACTTTTTATTGTATTCATTTAATGCATTCTTAATGGTGGAATAATCATGATAAACAAAAAAAGATGGGTGCCCATTCTAATACGAGCATTATCTTTTAGGAGGTACGGGTTTTAGTGAGTTTTCCATTTTGCCTCCCAACCATCTGCAGAAATCAGTTTACTCATCGTTGCACCGAAACTTTTTCCATTTCCAAATGAATCGGTTCACTCATCAGTGAATCGGGGGTAAGTGAAAAATTCGAAAAACCTGTGTCTTCTAAAAGATAATGTCCGTGTTAGGACAGGCACTAAAAAACATTCATCATCCAATAATATACTCTCAATTTAAAAAAAAAAAACAAGGGTTGAGATGGTTCAAGGGGTTTATTTTTAACAGTTAGATAGCTCTAATGATAATCTATTTGACCATATAATTTTTTTATCATAGAGTGCGCTTCATCTTCTCACAGAAATGGTCAAAGCAGTGAGAGTTTCAACACGTGTTTGCCAAACCTTCCCTTCATTTTAAGTTTTTTTTTTTTTTTTGGATTATTATTTATAAGGTTTTTCTTGTATAAAAAAAGGATGGTAGGTAGCAAACCAAACCAACACAAGGCACACAAAATAATCCTATTTTCTATCCTCCTTAGCATTAAAATACGAAAAGGGTGCCATTTGGGTGACCAAACTTTTTGAAATTGGGCACTAGAAAAGGTCTTACTATTGTAAAGTGAGACAAAATAAAATTAGATAGAAAATTTGGATTCAAAAGGTTTTAAATTATCATTAATTTTTTTATTTCAACATTTAAAAACATTAGAACAAATTTATTTATTCTATAATAAAAAAAGACAAACAAAAATGTGTAAAAAATCGATTGGGAAAGTGGACATAGACAACATAGTTGGATGATAATGTATAGGATTGCATGAAGTTAGGTTAACTCGTTGTAGCCGTTAATCTAAGTTTAATGTGGGCATTTAGAGTCTTAATCAAAGAACTATCATAAACTTACTCAATTATTTGTTTCATTATTTTTGAAAGTGGTTTTTTAAATTTCAACAACGGCTTGCCATAGAGTTAGTAGTGTTCATTGTTGCAATTATAAAGTAAGCACAAGCCTGGCAAATATTCAAGTTGCAATGTCTAAGGGCACTGATAGGCCGAGTCGAGAGAGTGGAACTCATATTATAATTAGAATTAATAGATTATCAAAAAGCCTATCACATTCTAAAATTGGAATCCTCGAAAAATCTTAGCCTTTGATTTTTTAAGATAACAAATAAATTATTAGATAAATGTATTTATTTTGATCAATCAGATGGTGATGATCATTAAATAAATATCAATGAATAATATCTTTCTAAAAAATATTTTTATGAACCTTTTACTGGTGTAGTCTAGCATTCAATCCTGCAATATATTTTTATTAAATTGGAATGTACTCAAATACCTAATTCAATCATCCATCACTCTTTGGCTCTATAAATAGAAAGTATAGTACACATTGCAGAGATAGAAAGGAATCAAAGTATCATAAGCAAATACATTTTTATTTTTTATTTTTTTTTATGTTTATTGGAAATGGATTTCTTTTGCTGTAAGAATCATGAAATCCCAATGTCAAGACATGTCCATATCATGACCTAGACACATGATATGGTGGGTATCACTCTTGGAAAAGGAAATTTTAATGTTTTTCTTTTTAAAAAAATATAAAGATAAAATCCGTCTAATTTAGTGATAATGTATTTGTTTCGACTTAAGTTTTAAATTTTGTTGAGATTCAAAATATCAAGTCTTTAATAGATAAAAAATTGATTAATTAGGGTAGCAGAGATGCACATGTTATATTGAGTGAGTAAATTAACTTTGAATGATAGAATTAAAAATGACCATGTTAGAGACCGTTTAAAAAATAATACTGATAGATGACAAATTAAAAGAAATTTGTTTGAGATGATTTGGTTATATAAGTAAAAGATCAAAGACAATGCCGATATTAAAGAAAAGACAAAACAAATAAAATGTAAAGAAAAAAGATAAAAGAAGAACAATGTGGAGAGGAGAAATGATGCTTTGTATTGTTTATATGAAAATGAAATGAAATAGTATAATTCTAAAGACTGAACTTTATATAAATATAAATAAAATTGTAACTTTAAAGATGACGTTGATTTGTTCACAATTTTGCCCATTTTTAAAATATTATCTAAATTTTTTTAAAAAATCTTTTTAAATTAAAGAGTTTTTTTAATTATCAAGGTGTTCAGAAGTCTCACTCTATTAATATTTTTGGAGCATATAAAAATCTCTCAATGTATTCATATTGAATAAAATTACAAAAAATGACCTTTTAAATTGAGTATAAATTAAACACAAACTCTCATTTTCTAAAACGGATTTCGGACGATGAAACTAATCCCTCGAGATTTTATAAAAAGAAAGAGTTACTCTTCACATGTCATTGCAGGAGATTTGCTTTCCACCTTAAACAGAGCAAGGTCTCCAATAATGAAAATCACTTTTTATTTATAAAAATAAAAATTACAAGCTTTCCTTCTGTCCTCATTCAAACATGTCCAGTAATGTAAGGACATTTTTCGACAGTTCCCATCCAATGTGGGCCCACTAAAATCAATTTAATTGATTGTGCAACCAATGGCTGCACATAAGAACAAAGGAAGGCATGCATCAGGGTACAATTATGGTTCCTTTTGTCCCGTTTTGTTCTAACTTGATGCTCATCTTCCACACAGTTGGGCTAATTCTAAGGTCATACTTAATTTTTTTTTTTATTCTTTTAATTATAGAATTTAAGTGACATAGGAATGAGTTTTGGTCAGACAACTTTGGTTTCAATTTAATTTATTTACATAATTTAAAAGGGTTTTTCAATTTAACTTGAAAAAAACTCGATATAACACATCCACTCAATAAATTCAAAATTGTGTAATTCTACGAGTCAAATCAGTATAGATGGACTTGTCTAAATTTTAAAAATTTTTAAACCCCGATTCAAATAGAGAACATTTTTTATTAATTTTGTCTGGTGTTAATTGGCAATTAGATGAGGTTTTGATCACTATTGAATATAGATAAAATTTGAATAAATTTATTTTTTTCTCAACCAAAATGACATCTAGAGCAAATGAAAATTTCACATTCAAACCTTATTGTATTCTATTAAAAAAAGCTTAATTTAAAATGATCTTGGCCATTTGATATTTTCTCTTTGAATTAGACCATCATAAGTTCATCTTAACCATTCATTTAACAACAAATACTTGAAGAGGAGTGATGGTGTCATCAGCATGAATTTTATAATAAATTACGCCAACAATGCACGACAGAAAATCAAATAACATAGATTGGATATATTCCATTTTATATGCCACGTGGACGATGGATGAGTCATCAAAGTGTTTTCAATCACAATTTATAAATTAGGGCTTGGAACTTTTTTATTGTTTTTATGACATTAGGTAAAGTGGGTGCATTTCAATTTTGTGAATTGTGACACTGCCATTGCACTACGGCTTGAGTCTAATATAAAGGAGGTTTGGATAAAGATTTTTATTCAATTGGCTGAACTCGAACCTAATTTAAAGCAAGTTGAGACTCGTCGAGCTTTTAGATTTGTTTATTTTTGTTTTATAAATTTAAAATCTAATTGTATAGATTAAAAGAATTGTTAAAAATTGAAAATATGCTAAAATCTATTTTGTAAACACTCGATCTTAATAGTCAAATCACTTGGAGCCATCTTTTTAAGGACATTTACTGACGTTTACTATCAAGATCTAAATAGCTAGAAATTTAATTTTTTAATTGAAATTTCCATGATGGTATGTATTTAAATGTAGTTTCAATATGCATGATTATATATTCAATTTCTATAACAAATTTTAAAAACCCTGAGGGTGATGGTCAATTCCCACACTTGTTTATGGGAGGTTTTAAGATCAAGTCCCTTCAACACAAAAGGCCATTTCCCTTAGTTTTGTATTCGATTTATGTAGATCGAGAGGTTTACACGTGTCCTAAGGATAAGTCAAGTGGGACATCTAAAAAATTCACGTAGAATGTTTAGATATCTTAATCTTAAAGAAATTAATATTAAATACAAAATAATCGGGCTTAATCGAATGGGCTTGGGCCCTGGTAAGCTTAAGTTTTTTAAATCAAGGCCCAAGCCCGACCAAATAAGACCCTTAATTTTGATAAATAAAAAGAAAGTAGTGGTACAGGATGAAATGAAGTACTCATAAAGATATATTCTTCTTTTTATAAAGGCAATAGTCACATTCAAAAGACTATGACAAGGAACATAAAGTAAGTCACCTTCACACACTCAATTGTAAAAAAAGCAGTAATCCAAACAGTGTTTGGGTTTCCACTTTTCAATGAAATCTTAAATCTATTCTATTCCACGTCAGATTCTTGGAAACAAAGTAACGAGATGTTTTCTTTCTTCACAAAAGCAGAAGATGCCTTGAATGGAATTGAAAAATTAGAAAGGTGAAAAGTTCCTCTATGGCTATCAAAGTCACCATACACTTCGATCATTCTACACTTTAGCCTAATAAAAGCAAGGGAGGAAACACTTTCACGGGAGCCATATTGTCACGGGAATTAAAAAATTCGGTCCGAGAAACATCCGTATTGGTTCAGTCGGTATGCCCGTATAGGTTTGGTCGATACGCTTGTATGGTTCAGTATTTATCTCTCATCTGAATTTTATTTTTTCAAAAAATTACAGAAAATCAAGAAAATTCTAAATTTCATTTCTACATAATTTTTCCATTATTTTGCTGCCATTTAGATATTTAAATATAATTTTAAATTTATGAAATAAAAAATGTAAAATATTTAAAAAAAATGTGGAAAAAAATCCAAAATTTTCAAAAATATAGAAAATAAAACCTACTAATTTTCTCCCTAAGAATGATTGTTTTCAGTTTTTTATCAATTTTGTTCGACTTTTAACTCTTAGATAATCTAAAATTCAATAAAAAGTATAGAAAAAATTGTTGCTTCCACCCCTATTCCTGGTGCGTAGTTCTTTTTGAGTCTTTTTTCTAACACCTCTAAAATCACCTCGATCGGAGCCTGTATGAGAAAATTATGACCATTTTACTAGAAGTACATCGTATGTCATAAACAACCAATATGTGTCGACCGATACATAACCAATATGTATCGGCTGATATTGGATAGGCCGTGATTCATAGTAGACAATAAACTCTAAATAGGGATATCGTTGCCTTGAAAACATTTTATGGATAGGACACCTAATTTCATCATTCCTGGGAATCATTGGCATCTCATGCCTAGTGACCTTGTTCCATGGCCCTATGCCTATTGTTAGGGTTCCTAAAATTTTAATTGCTTCAAGAATGATTTTGGCAATAAATATTAGGATGGATACATAAAGAGGATTCTATATTCATGGGGTTAAAACTATGCCTAACACTAGTAGTAGGCCAAGAGAAAGAGAGGAGACTTGGTTAGGAGGGCCTAACCTAGTAAGTTTTTTTTTTAAAATAATTTCAAATTCAGGTCGATTAGGTGAAGGTTCCAAAATTGGAAGGGATGATCCCAAACTTCAGGTCTACAAGATCGCGCGAGAGAGACGGAGAGCGAAAAAGAGAAAAACATGTCAGGTGTTCTATTTTAATCCTCAGTAATTTATCAAACAAAATAACTCAACACAAATCAGAATGAATGGGGATTAGGTCATTAAGCGCATTGGCCAACTAAATCCACTATTGGACCCAACACATTCATCATCATCATTTTCGTCGTAGATCTAATTATCTCATTTTTTTTTGAATTTACGTGTGAAAAACTGGGGGATATCAAGCATAAAATCTCCTACGGGTAAGCCCACTACCCCTAAAGCACACCAAGGTTAGGTTATGGGGACTCGAACCCGCAACCTTCTGCTTCCTGAAGCGGGAGGCAACCAGTTGAGCTACACTCATGTGAAATCGTTATACCTTATACCTAAACTTTATAAAAATAAATCTCTCGTCATTCTATAATTTAACATGTCTCTTTTTAAAGTTAGTCTTCCCTTTCGTCATGTAGCTCTTCAATTCATCGTATTGGAATCGTTTAAGTCTTTTATTTCCAAATCATCTCAAATGATATTCCTTGATCTCCTCTTCGACATTGCTTCAGTAATACATTTGCTGCTTACTAATGTGTGCTCTACACATGGGTATAAATTTCGATCGATACAGTGCGTATCGGCCGAACTAGCAAATATCGGCCGATATAGCCGAGATTTCGTCGATATCAGCCGATACACACAAAATTTTATTAAAAAAAAAATTAGGAGAGAGAGATATCGGCTGAGACACCGATATCTCGGTAAAAATGAATTTTGGACCCCTAGCTCGACATTCGACACACTACGGACTCAATTTGGACTTAGTTTTTAGTTCTTTAGGCCATGAACAGAGACGAGCCCATTTCATTACATACTACGTAAATGGGCTTTTGCCGAGCCAAGCCCACTAAAAGCCAGTTAGGTCATGCTGTTTTGGATGCAAGATTGAAGGTGGGTCCATGTGTCAAAGCTGGGCTTGTTACTAGTTCCATAGCTAATTGGGTGCATTAGAAAAGAATGTTTTGGATTCATAATCATACCATCTTTCTTATTGTCGGTTCAATTGTTTTTGATGACTAAGGTGTTCAGGTCTCTTAGAACATCTGACTAATCCTCCGAGCATGTGCAAGTCTCCCTACCCATACACGTTGGATAACTCTACGGAGAATGACCTATTGAGGCAGGTTTCTGGCCTTCACACCCCTTTAAGGTTAGTTGGTTCATAAAAATCGATTTTTCAAATTTAATTATGAATTTTATAATGAATATAACAAATAACTTGAGAATTATCTTGACCGAAAATAATTAGATTTATTAATCTATGGCTCTACATGAAATTGAGCAATACACTTGCTTGCATTGAATGCTGCCCCGTAAGAAGGGTAGCAGCTACAATTCAGACCACAAAATCGAAGGGCCCATTTGGATATTTTGCACCATAAGCTGCAGAAGAGAAAACGATAGGAAACTTGCATTAATTTTAGGGGGGCAAAGACAGCAGCAGCACAAGAGATTCTACTTGTTTTAGTCTCTACTTTTTGTGCTTCTCCATTCTCTAAATGCCCAAAAGTTTCTACTGTAAATTTCAATTGAAATGGTCGTATTGGCCAATTTCGGCTGAAATGAACGTATTAGAAAATCATTACACGATAACATTTTTGAGGTAGAACTCACTCTCAAAAGATAGCCGTTGAGAAAAGAGTATCTCAAGTGTTATATGAAATCATTAGTTTTTAAAATTTACCGATGTTAGACTTTTTGTCACTTCACATGATAGAATAGGTGTGTTATGAGTTATAGGGAAAAAAAAACCCTTCATTTTGGCCTGACAAATATGCTTATATTTCTTAATTTATCAAATATGCAGGAGAGAGAGATGAAGAGAGGAAATATTTATTTCTTTATTAGGTCTTTAACTTATCTCTTAAGCAACTACGGCTACGGGGGTCACAAAATCATACAACCTTTGAAACGGGTATGTTGCAGGCATTTGGATTGGCAACACAGAAGTCTTGTTGTGGGTTGGAGTTGGAACATGTCGAACTGAAGAGCCTGGCAAGGAGAAGACAAGGAAGAAGCGTGACCCTTGCCATGAACTTCCTCTGTCATTCAAGATTGTAGCTAGTGTTTGTTGAAATATTTATTGTTGGGGAAGCGAACGAGTCCCAGTGAAGGGGGAGATTTAGAGACTTATAAGCCATATCATCAGGCCAATGCATGTGGGCTTAGAAGATCCCCTAGTCAGACGGGATGGTCGGCGACGTTCTATCCGCCGGAGAGCCTCATTCGAAGGGAGATTGTTAGGGCAGCGAACGAGTCCAGCATTGGTGAAGGGGGAGATTTAAAAATTTATAAAAGAGCTAGTGTTCTAGGTTAGATATCCATTCCTAACATTTATAGGATATACACGACAACACTAGTTTTATGGTGTTAAACTGAAAGGGTGTGACAGAAGTTTGCATAGGCAACTGTCATTCTCTAAGCTGGTCCCAGCAATGACAGATAATAAGATCCAGGAGAACTATCCACTTTCTGTCAAGTAAGAACAAGTGGGATCATTTATTCTGATATCATCATCTGATCTGAATCAGTTGGATAAAATTTACAAATGGTGAACTAAAATTGGAATTTATGAATGCCAAACCAGGGGTTCAAAAATCGGCTCGGCCGATATGCGATACGGACGATATTTCGGCCGATAATTTTATCTCTCATACTGATATCGGCATTTTCTCTCTCCTCCGATATCGGAACCGCAAAAACCGTGATGAACCGTGACAAAACAGCAAAAAATCGTGAACACCCCTGAGAACCGTAAACCCTGAACCTCGGAAAACCGTGGAAAATCGCGAAAAACCACGAAACCCACGAAAAACCGTGAAAACCGCAAAAAAACTGTGAACACCCCTGAGAACCGTAAACCCTGGAAAACCGTGGAAAACCACGAAAAACCGCGAAAAACCGTGTAAAAACCGCAAAAAACAGTATCGGTGTTTTAAAAAAAAATAAAAATTAAATACCGATATTTATGAATATCGGCCGATATTGTGGCCGATATTCGGTATGTACGGCCGATACTTATCGTATCGACCGATATTACTCGGTTTAAAAAAATCGATATATATCGGCCGATACAATATGTATCGGCCAATATTTGGACCTTTGTGCCAAACCACTTCCCTGTTCTCTCACGGACCCTTTTGGGTCAATTCCTTCATGGGTTGAAGAGTTCAATAGCTTTTATACAAAACTGAGTGCCCTGATCATCACGACTGACCAGATAAAGAATGTGCAAATGATAGAAAAGATTGGTTCTTTGGGCCGCTGCTCTCTTCCTATGGTTGGTAAAGATTGCTCAAAGTTTCTTTCATAGTGCTGACATCTAATATTTTAATTTGGCTAAGTTGTATTAGGAATTCTGGTGGAAATTACTGACATGTCCCATGTTTCCTCGTACATAGAAGCATGGGAGAAAATATACTCCCTTTGTCCCAATTTAGTTGTCTTATATGATTTTTCATATTGTTTCAAAATAATTATCCCATTTATATTGGAGTAGCATAAAGTGTGTTGAAAATGAATGAGATCACATGGAGTGTTAGCCTTATATAGAGAGTTCTTTAAAAAATACAAATGTTTCAAATAACGCAACTAAAATGGAACGGAGGGAGTATTAGATATCACTGAACAAAACATAGAGCCCTGCAAATTATTATCTTCAATTGTTTTGCTGGTGTCTATGTATCTTCAATAGACTGGTTCTTTTGCCCATTGCTCAAATCCTCTCTCTCTCTCTCTCTCTCTCTCTCACTCTCCCTGGTAAAGATTGCTCAAAGGTTCTGTCATACATAGTATTGCCTGTGAAAGTATTATATTAGGTGTTGCTGAAAAAGAAGAAATCCTTGCAATCAAGTTTTTCTTCAATTGGTTTGCTATTGTCTATAGCATCAAGCTTGGCCAGCAGATTGAAAACCACCTCCTCCACCTTTAGAGACAAAAGTCACATGGGAACGAAAGAAAAGGTTCAAGAGATTTCCTATTCTTCTTGCATAGATGCAACACTTTAAAAACAACCAATGCGAAAGGATTGCGGAAATTTCTAATACCATGGTTTGGGAAATTCTTTGGTGGGAGAACTGTTATTCTTCCATTGAGAATCAATCTCTATCCCAATCGTAGAAGGAATTAAAAGGCTAGTGTGGAGGTTAATGTCATGATTGTGGAGGTTAATTGATTTGCATTTTGACTTATAATTTCATGATCTTAGAATAGATAACTAGCAATATTTGTTGAGATGATTTAAAGCGAATGGTGTTGATATATGTGGCTCGATTTAACTCAGCCCAACTCAGCCCATCACTGAGTTGGTATTTATGGTTCTATTTAATTTAGCCCATAACTGAGTTAGTGTAAGCCATTGAGTGGTAGCCTTTCATTATATATATGTAATTGCTCCTTATATGGAGAGTGTGAGGAAAGGGAGAGAGATATAGACTCCACATTGTAACCTCTCATTAGGTGATAATGAAATCTCTTCCCTGTGTTGCCCGTGGACGTAGGCTTTTAGCCGAACCACGTAAATCTGCGTGTTATTGATTGTGTGATTGTTTTATTGATTGATTTTCCGCTGTAAAACTCAACAATTGGTATCAGAGCTCGAGTTCGATTTTCTCGGAATTTTCGGACGGAATCACACGGTGACGGCATCAAGGTTTCTCAGATTTGAGAAACAGCCGTAGGGATTTGAGAAATTGCCGTCGGCAATAGTCCCATGGCAGATTGAAAAAAAAAAAAAAAATCTGCAGATCTCGGCTGGAAAGGGTTCCCTTCAATCCACGGCAAACAAAAGGGGATTTCGGAATCCCCGCCGCCAGAGGGTCGCCGGAAACAATCAAACCCAGATAAGGGGTTTCTCGTCCTGCATCCCAGGGGCGGAACAGACCCAGCGTCCCACAACAAATCAAGATTTGGAAGGGCAGCCAGAGCAGATTTGAGAACAGCCGGCGGACGGAGGGCCGAGCAGTCGGCTGAGAGGGATTTGGAGCTGCAGAATCGCCGGACAAAGCAGCTGTGGCTGAGTGTAAACCGGCAAAACCCAGATCTGAGACTGAGAAGCATCGGCAGCCAGACCTGCCGTGGCCAGATCTGGAACAGAGAGCAGCGATCGACGGAGAAAAAAAAACCAGATCTGATTTCTGAGATCTGAGCAGAGAAGTTGCAGCAGCCGGCGGACGTAGGCCGAGCTGCGAGCAGTGGCGGCGGAAGGGTTTTCCCCATTCAAATCTGAGATCCAGCAGCGATCGACGGTGACCAAAACCCAGATTTGAGATCCAGCGGCGATCGAGAAAAAAAAAAAAAAACCCAGATCTGATTTCTGAGATCTGAGCAGAGAAGTTGCAGCAGCCGGCGGACGTAAGCCGAGCTGCGAGCAGTGGCGGCGGAAGTTTTTTTTTTTTTCTCCCCATTCAAATCTGAGATCAGCTGCAGTCAGGTGAAGAAGATGGGCTTGCGATTCGCAGGTTAGAACAGAGGCGAGCCTCAGCCGGCGACTCCCAAAGAGGCAACAGATCTCGACTGAAGAGAGGAGAGCAGCCTGCAGCAGCCGAGCAGCGGCGAGATCGGCAGCAGCCGAGCAGATCCTAGCACTGCAGCGGCGACTGCCGTTGGTTTTGGGAAAGAGAAACCCAGCTGAGGGTTTCTAGTGAAAAAAAAAAAAAAAAAAAACGAAGAGGGGAAAGTTTTTTTTTTTTTTTTTTTTCTTTCTTCTGTGGTCCGCAAGAGCACAGTTTTTTCTGCGCACCTGAGGGACTACCATTTCGGGTAGTCCGCAGCAGCTCCATCATTTCCTGTACACCCGCGGGACCACCAGTTCAGGTGCACCCGCGAGACCACCATTGCCGAGGGACTACAGATTAAGGTACTCCTGCCCAGAGCAGAAATCAACGGTCCAGATTTGTTTTGCAGTTTCCGGAGTCACCAGGATCGAAATTGAGATCCGTCTTCGCTGTACGATCGTGGCAGTGAGATCTACACAGTGACCGGTGGGATCGGGTTTCTGGAGGAATCAACAGTGAGCGCCAAGCAGTGGCGTTTGTAAAAGGAGATCAGCTGAGTTCTCTTTTCTCTTACTTTTCCATCACTGTCATTTATTTTTACACATTATTCTGCTATGTGTATGATTGAACCACCCAAGTGGTGAGGAGTTAGGGGGTAATCGGTTGGATGCCAGTAGTAGATCCCTAGGTTTGTGCAGGGCTACATTGTGCAGATTACTGTTTGTGCCGTTTGTTGAGTGCTTAACTGATGTCAGAAAAAATTGTCCCCTGAACTTTCAACCTCTAAGTCTTCAACTGTATCAAGAACTATGGTTTCGAATGCAAAATTCGAGGTGGAGAAGTTTGATGGAACAAACAACTTCGGCATGTGGCAATGCGAAGTTATGGATGTCCTGTATCATCAGGAGTTGGATATTGCTCTATAGAGGAAGAGAAACCAACAGATATGGAGCAAAAAGACTGGGTGAAGATCAATCGCCAAGCTTGTGGTACCATTCGGCTTTGTCTCGCCAAAGATCAGAAATATTTTGTTATGAAGGAGAATTCAGCTAAGAAGTTGTGGGAGATGTTACAAGATAAGTATATGACCAAGAGTGTTGAGAATCGTCTCTATCAAGAAAAGACTCTTCCGTTTCGACTACAAAGAAGGAACTTCTATGACTGATCACTTAACTGCTTATAACAAAATTCTTGCTGATTTGCAAAATTTAGATGTTGAAATTTTGGATGAAGACAAAGCAATATTGTTATTGAATTCCTTGCCTGAGCAGTATGATCATCTGACTACCACCCTATTGTATGGGAAAAATGAGATTAAATTTGAATTGTGGTGAATGCATTGATCAATAATGAGTATCGGAAAAAGGACAAACATGCCAGAGATACTCAAAGACAGAGGCTTTGACAGTTAGAGGCAGATCACAAAACAAGAAATTTGGTAATCGGTATAAGTCTCGTTCAAAGGCGAGAGGAGCATCACATCATCTAATAGAAGAAATCTGCTAAGGATGAGTGTGCCTTTTGTCGAAAAAAAGGGCATTGGAAAAAGGATTGTCCAATATTGAAAAAAAAATGACAACAAGAATCCAACAGCAAATGTTGTTCATGTGATAGATGATATACTGAGTTAGCAATGATTGGCTCATCATTGCCATACCATTCTGAGGAGTGGATTTTAGATTCGGATTGCACTTATCATATGTGTCCCAACAGGGACTGGTTTTCCAGCTTTGAGGAGTTGGATGGTGGATCAGTTTTTATGGGTAATGATAATACCTGTAAAACAAAAGGGATAGGTAAAAATCCGTTTGAGACTGCATGATGGAGCAATCAGAGTGTTGACAGATGTTCGATATGTACCAGATTTAAGAAAAAATCTCATTTCATTGGGTGCTTTAGAATCCAAAGGTTTTAAAATTACCTTGGAAGGTGGAGTTCTAAAGGTTGTCATGGGTGCATTGGTAGTGATGAAAGGTACCCGACAGAACAATTTGTATTTCTTGAAAGGAAGTACTATTATAGTGGAGCAGCGACAGTCACTGATAGTAAAGAGGATGTTGGTTCTGATACTACAAAATTATGGCATATGCGTTTGGGTCATGCGGGTGAGAAAGCTTTACAAGGTTTGGTAAAGCAAGGACTGTTGAAAGGTGCTAAGACCTGCAAACTTGGATTTTGTGAACATTGTGTTTCTGGGCAAGCAGACTAGAGTCAAGTTTGGCACAGCTATTCATCGCACTGAGGGAATACTAGACTATGTTCATACAGATGTATGGGGACCTACCAGAGTGCATCTTTGAGTGGTAGGCATTGGTTTGTTTCTTTTGTTGATGACTTCTCTAGACGAGTGTGGGTGTATCCATGAAACACAAAAGTGAAGTCTTGGATGTGTTCCTGAAATGGAAAAAGATGATTGAGACTCAGACTGATAGAAAAATTAAAAGGCTCAGGTCTGACAATGGTGGTGAGTACAAGTCAGACCCGTTCATGCAAATATGTCATGCAGAGGGGATCGTGAGACATTTCACAGTCAGCGACACTCCGCAGCAAAATGGGGTTGCAGAACGAATGAACCGTACTTTATTGGAGAAGGTACGGTGTATGTTGTCCAATGCTGGATTGGATAAAGCATTTTGGGCCGAGGGCAGTCTCATATGCATCTCACCTCATCAATCGGTTGCCTACAGCTGCGAATGAGGGTAAAACACCCATTGAGGTATGGTCTGGAGCACCTGCTACAGATTATGATTCTTTGCATGTATTTGGTTGTCCAGCATATTTTCATGTCAAAGAAAGCAAATTGGATCCTAGAGCCAAGAAAGCTATTCTTAGGCTTTAGTAGTGGTGTGAAGGGGTTTCGACTTTGGTGCCCTGCATCGAAGAAGTTGATTCTAAGCAGGGATGTTACTTTTGATGAATTGTTATGTTTACTCAGAATAAGCATAAGGTTGATCAGAAGGAGAACAAGACCAAGGGTTCCACAACAGGTGGAGTTTGAGGCTCCAGTAACTTCAGTGATACCTGTCGGACAGGTGATAGTCTCACAGATGATTCAGTTGGTGAGGACACAGTTACAGATGAGTCTCCAGTTCAGGCGTCTACACAGCAGCCAGACTCCATTGCAGTCAGTAGACCAAGAAGAGAGATTAGAAAACCTACACGGTTCACAGACATGGTGGCATACGCACTTCCAGTTGTTGATGATGATATTCCGTCTACATACAGAGAAGCTATGAGAAACTCAGAAGTGTAGAATGGAAGGATGCAATGAGTGAGGAGATGCAGTCTCTTCACAAGAATCAAACTTGGGAGTTGGTACAACTTCCAAAGGGAAAGAAAGCAATTGGTTGCAAGTGGGTATACACCAAGAAAGAGGGTTCTACAGGAACAGACAGTGTGAGATTCAAGGCTAGGTTGGTAGCTAAAGGCTATGCACAACAAGAAGGGATAGACTACAATGAGATTTTTTCTCCAGTTGTTAAGCACTCTTCTATTCGTATTTTACTAGCTTTAGTTGCACAGTTTGATCTTGAGTTAGCACAACTCGATGTCAAAACTGCTTTCTTACACGGTGATTTGGATGAGGAGATATACATGTCTCAACCTGATGGTTTTAAGGTTCCTGAAAAAGAAAATTTGGTTTGTAAACTGAGAAAGTCGTTGTATGGTTTGAAACAGTCTCCAAGGCAGTGGTACATGCGATTTGATCGGTTTATGATAGGGCAGAAGTACACAAGAAGCCATTATGATCATTGTGTGTATTTTCGTAAGCTACGTGATGGTTCCTTCATATATTTGCTTTTATATGTGGATGACATACTCATAGCCTGTAAGAGCAAGTTAGAGATTGACAAATTGAAAACTCAGTTGCGAAATGAGTTTGAGATGAAGGATCTTGGAGAAGCCAAGAAAATACTTGGTATGGAGATTGATAGAGATAGAGTGAAGGGCACAGTGTGTTTGTCACAAAAACAATATCTGAAGAAAGTATTACAGCGTTTTGGTATGGATAAAAATACAAAACCTGTAAGTACACCATTAGCCCATTACTTTAAGCTTAGTGCTTTGATGTCTCCTCGCACAGATAAGGAGCGTGAGTACATGGCTCAGGTTCCATATGCATGTGCAGTTGGTAGCTTGATGTACGCTATGGTGTGTACTAGGCCCGACATTTCACAAGCTGTCAGTATTGTGAGCAGGTACATGCATGATCCAGGAAAGATGCATTGGCAAGCAGTGAAATGGATTTTACGGTACATTCTGGGTACCGTAGATGTTGGTTTAATGTTTGAGCGGGATGATCAGTTTGGTCAACATGTGGTTGGTTATGTGGATTAGGACTATGCTGGTGATTTGGATAAACGCCGGTCTACTTCAGGCTATGTGTTTACACTTGCTAGAGGGCCAGTGAGTTGGCGGTCGACGTTACAGTCTACTGTTGCTCTTTCTACTACTGAGGCAGAGTACATGGCAGTGACAGAGGCCATTCGTGAGGCCATTTGGCTACATGGGTTGCTTGAGGACCTGGGTCTTATACAGAAGCACGTGGATGTCTATTGTGATAGTCAGAGTGCTATTCACTTAGCAAAGAACCAGGTTCATCATGCACGAACAAAGCACATCGATGTCCGTTTCCATTTTGTTCGAGAGGTTGTCAATGAAGGTGTTATTCTCCTTCAGAAGATTGGAACTGCAGATAATCCTGCAGATATGCTGACCAAGGTAGTAACTGGGATCAAGTTCAAGCATTGTTTGGACTTGATCAACATCCTGCATCTTTGAGCACCTTCGGGTGCGTGGCACCTTCGGGTGCATTTGATGGCAGCACAGTTTGTTTGTTGGGCGTGAGATTTTCATGCCAAGGTGGAGATAGTTGAGAGGTGAGGAGGAGATGGCCTGCAAATCTCGCCAAGGTGGAGATTGTTGATATATGTGGCTCGATTTAACTCAGCCCAACTCAGCCCATCACTGAGTTGGTATTTATGGTTCTATTTAATTTAGCCCATAACTGAGTTAGTAAGCCATTGAGTGGTAGCCTTTCATTATATATATGTAATTGCTCCTTATATGGAGAGTGTGAGGAAAGGGAGAGAGAGATATAGACTCCACATTGTAACCTCTCATTAGGTGATAATGAAATCTCTTCCCTGTGTTGCCCGTGGACGTAGGCTTTTAGCCGAACCACGTAAATCTGCGTGTTATTGATTGTGTGATTGTTTTATTGATTGATTTTCCGCTGTAAAACTCAACAAATGGGCCACCCGATTGCCCACCATGATAGAAGAACTCAGAGAGGAAAATGGGGAAAACAGAGCAGTTACAAACTCACACACGATGTTAGCAACTAAATGTTGGCAGGAGTGGCCGTAAGTAACTAACGTTATTGGATAGGCCGTTCTACTACAACGGGGACTCTTTCTCTATAGGGAAAGCCTTCAAATGCTAGAGGATATCGAATCCGTGAAAAGTATCAGCGGAAAAATTACAAGAAATCCATCCTCCTTTTGGAAGATCCATACCTGTTGCAATTCTAGCATGTTGTTCCCTTTCATTTCCAACACATAAAAGTTGTAAACAAGCAAAATGTTTTGTAAATCCACAAACGCCACTTATATAAGCTTTTTTTTTTTAAACATAGGTATCTCACCCCTCTTTAGAAGTGAGACTAATCCTACGAGCATGTGTAAACCTCTTAATCCACACAAATGAGATAAGTCGATGGAGAGTAACCCCATGGGGAGATGAGCCTGGAGGGGTTGGGCGAAAATCGAACTCACCACCTCGCTTCATAAGGCGAGTGTCTTGACAGTCAAACCAACCCTCATATAAGCATTTGAAGTAAAGCCAATGTCCCCAATGTCCCTTTACATGTCATGTCCAAAATGACAGGATTGTGTTGCTATAAGAAAGATGTTTTAGAGTAATAAGTGCAATAGAATTGTAAAGCTTTCAAGTACAAAGGGCTTTGTGATTTGGTATCAATACAAAAAAAAAAAAATGGAAGCCCAAGCTTAATTAGCTCAACTTGGCACATTGGCTTTAAAAAAAAAAAAGATTTTTATCTTCAATTTTATTGGTGAGAGGCACGGAGAGTTGTGGTTTGGTCTTTTAAGCAGGGCATTCTAAAGGGTCTCTTTTGTCCATGGAGAACAATTATATTGGGTTCTGCTTCTCAAGCTACTCTTATGTGATAGTTTAAAAATCCGAAACTGACACTCGCCTTGGAAAGTCAAGGAGTTGAGTAATTCAGATGAGTTTGAGTGAGACTCGCCAAAAACTCAATTTATAATGGCAAACTTGTTTCACCCCAATCTGGCCAACCAAGGAACTAAATCCTTTGACCACCATGACATATTATGTTTATCCAATACCACTCTACCTCTGAATGTACTTCATTCTTACCAAGTCGCTTAGCCATCCTGTTTAAATAATCTAGTCTACTTCAAATTTGGAGTGACTTCTCTATGAACTAATTGACAAGTCAAGAAGCCACATTTGAAGTGAAACCAGCCTATATCCTAGAGGTTGCACAAGAAAATATCAACTCGGAGGTGCATTGGAGAGACACTAATGGAAATGGTTGTTACTCATATACCTTGAAAAAGGATTTTGTGACTCAAGAGGCCCCTTGATTAAGCAGTGATTGAACCATACAACATTTTTCAGCATACCTAGACATAGGGTTGGAACTAGCACGAATGATTTTGTTGAGGGGGAATTTGCATTCTATCCCTGTTTCTCTTATGTACCAAGGAGGGCTGTCAAATTAGAAATTGTTTGCAACGCCTTTTTTTTTTTACAGAGAACCTCAAGATCCCCACCTCTCTCCGAGTACGAGGTCGTTGGATAAAACTCTAGATACATGCAGCCCCTATAAGCCACAGGCATTGGGTGACTACGGGACTCAAAATTGAGACATCTGGTTCTTGAGCCAAAGTGCCTCATAGTTAAACTACCTTATTCGAGGTGTTTAGATTTTCTAATCTTATACCCTAGAAAACCAAAGGTTAAATTCTCCTAATTCGTATAATGAAATTGAGTGGACAATGCACGAGTTGAGATTGCCTCTCAAAGCTCAGTTGGGCCCCAAAAGTGCTACAAAATGGACATGACCATAGTTCGAAAACTCGACAAAATTTGACAGACTCAATGAGCACTTGTGCAGGTCTAGTTTGATTGTATTATGCATTTGGGCTTGGTCAAATTGTTCGACTTGATCACTTTTTAAGCCGTGGGCTTTCAAACTGTTAGATACAAATGAAGTTCAATGAAAAATAGGCCCACTGATGTGCCAGGCACCCTATGCCTTGAAGAAGTTAAGCCTAAATTGAAACAGAGGCAGCCAAAATTGTGGGGGCCATACTAGTTCAAAACCCATGCTCAATTAGCCAATTTGAGAACACCAAAATGCCTTGAGGGTGACTGATCAAAGGGCTTATGGATCAGCCATTTTGAGCAAGGAACTGAATCGTGTGCCACACGGCCCAGCTCAACACAACCATGACAAATTCATCATCCCTTTATTTTGCTTGTTGGCCAAGACCACTGTTGATTTCTCCCCAATACTGTTAGCAATATCCCACAGCCTGTGGACCTTAAGGTTATGGGGTTCATAAGCACATGGATTCCATTTCCTTAGAAGCCGGTTTTTAAGGAGGAGTTCTACTCATGTATTTTACAGAGTAGGGAGTAGCATAAGGATGGGTCGGGTTCATGTCTCCATCCATAGCGTTATTCCACATCGCTTGTGAGCCTTGAGGTTATAGGGTTTATAAGCACATGGGTTCCCTCTCCTTATAAACCGATTTTTAAGGATGAGTTCTACTCATATGTTTTACAAACCAAAACCAAATCAGATCAAGAGCAAGAGGATCTAATTCTAATCCCAAAGGCATGATTCAATCACTGTAACAACTCATAAAAAAAGCAACCTAATTTGCAATCCATCATATAATAAAGAGAACCCCATCAATGGGGCCAAAGCAAGAATCCAAATGATTGCAACAAATACACAGAATTAAGCATTAAGCTACCCCAAACTTCTCAATTTTCTTCTTCAGCTCTTCTTTTCTTGCTCCAACTATCCGATCAATTTCTTTCCCTCCCTTGATCAGCACAAATGTTGGCATGGCCTCCACATTCCACTCTTGGGCCACATTCTAGAAAAACAAGGCCCATTAACACAACTTAGCACAATAACGTACCACATTCCTAACCAATCAAAAGTAAAATTTATGTGGTCAAGACTGGATACCTTCAATTCATCAACGTCGATCTTAACAAAGATCACATCAGTGAAATTAGAGGCCAGATCGTTCAAAACCGGCTCCATTAACCGGCACGGCCCGCACCATGTTGCAGAGAAATCGATCACCATCTATTGCAATTTTGCTATTGTAATTGTAGAAGAAGAGTAATAAAAAGCAATGAACATGATCAGATTACTAAAAATTGAGAAGAAAATCAGTTACCAATTGGTTGGATTCCTTGCAATTGTCAAAATGGGACTTCCACTCTGCCACTGAATGAAACGATAAGAGCCGGGACGGCTCAGATGAAGTGTTGGCGGTAGCTGGAGAGGAAAACAGGGCTCCCATTTTTCGCTCAATTCAAGCTTTCTTGCTTCTGTCAAGCCTTCCATAGTTCCGTCTCATCTTTATCTATTCTTGCTTCTCAGTCGACAACTTTGTTAGTCTACCACCATTGAGTAAATGGGGCCTAGCCCTGAATCCACGTTCCACACAGTCCTGATGATTGTAAGTTGTAATCAATTCAAAGTTTAAAAAGACTGTTGGTCTTGTTCTTCTATAGCACTGTTCCTTTAAGCTTTTAAAAAGTAGACTAGAGATATTTAATTCCATTTTCGCCAACTTATTTGATAACAAATTTTGAAAGTAATTTTGTGTAATCAATGAGATTAGTCTAACCTTCAATCAAACATGATAATATCAGCCAATATGTATCGATTTTTTGAAAGTTGATATATGTACCGGTCTAACGAGGGAAAATCGGCGTTATTTACGAGATGTATTGGCTCAAAATATCAGCCAATATCTTTAATATTTGTCGAATTTAAAAAAAAAAATTCAAAATCGGTGCTGGATCCCACTAATATATCAGCTGATATTTGGCCATTTTGACAAAATATCGGCCGATATTATGTATTTTTTTTCAAAAAAATATTTAAATTTTTTTTTTTTTAATTCAGATAATTTTTTTAAAATAAAACCAGTCGATATTTGAAAAAATAAAAGGAGAAGAGAGAATGATCTCAGCCGAGATATTGACCGATATTCAATATCGCCAATATTGGCCAATATCTCAGTCATATATTGGCCGGCCAAATTTTGAACTCCTACCTTCAACGTGAGGTAGGAAAATAGATATTATAAAAAATATATCAAGAAGACATTTAAGTAGAAAATGTTATGGATTCTCTTTTATGCCATATACATTGAAGTTTTTTACCTTTACTCATCTGCTCTGACAATCAAATGTTAGAGTGAGCCCCCTATGATAAAAATTTGAATACATGAATAGTTATTTATGAAGATTATAAAAGTGTTAAAAATAGAATCTACTAAATAATTTATTTTTTAATTTAAAATCAAAATGAAGTCATTGAATAATATTTTACTCAATAGCGAAGGTGCATCAAATAAATATCAATCGATGCTTAATCTAAGTTTAAAGAAGAAAACGAGGCTCGTAAATTTTTCTATTTTATTTTCCTGAGTAGAGAAATTAAAGTAAAAATTATCACATGAATAGATGTTAAAATGCTCATTCATGAAAAGTTGTGAGTGGTTCAAATTCAATAAATCACATATATAGGATTTTTATTTTAACGATATTCTTATTTCATATTAAATGTATAATTAATTATACAAATATATGTAAACTTTTCAATTCACACATAATAAATAAATCGATTGAAAGTAATCCTATATCTCATTTCATGAAACGAACGTATTGACCGCAGAACCTTCGGGTTAACCATATATAACCATCGAAAAAAAAGTTGGATATTCATTATTGTATTATCTATAATTCTATATGTTTTACCATGTTGATGATGATGGTCAGGGTCATTAGTTTAAATTTGTGGAAGAATAACAATCGTTCTTTGCCTTCTAGGCTTTGGATGGAGTGGCCGTCATAATTAAAGACTTGTCCTGTGCTGTTTGTCTCTTTCTGGATGAGTGCAGATTCACTTGATATGTTAAATTTTTTTGCAGATTATTTAACATTTGTTAAAAAAATTATATTTTAATATGAGATTCATTAAAAATTCATTTGATTAAATTAATTATTTTAACATTTTTAAAAATTTATTATTTAAAATATCCTTTTTCAATTCTTCAACTTTATTAGCTCATTCAAACTTTGGATGTAGAATATACAAAATCAAATTAAGAAGAAAATTAAAAAAATAAAATCAAACTATCAACTCTAAAATTAAATTTCCAACTTTCTAAACTCAAATAATTGATTAATCTGACAACGTGGAGACATCCATGACAGGCTAAAGCCGGTCACAATAGTTTTTCAGCCAGAGCTTACCACGTGGCAGTCGTCACTTCTCTTTGGCCATTTTATTTATTATATTTGGTAATTACTATGAAAAATACAAGAGAAAAAGATTTTTTTTTTTTATTATATGAATGAGACTATGAAGTCTGCATTGCCTGAAAGGGGCAGAAATTTGGATAGTTAGGTCCATCTCTCCACTAAATTATAATACTAAATGAGATAATAACGGAGCTCTCCCCATTTTTTTTTGGCACTTCCTGTTTAAAATGTTAAAAACAAAGATAATTCTGTTCTTAAATATTTCTATTTAAATATATTTTTTACTATTTTAAATAAATATCTCTAAAAAAATAGAAAGTGTCTCCAGTACCAGCCAAACTCTTCAAAGTGAAGAATGGAGGACTTTGGACTGTCCAGTGCTGTTTTACAGGGTGGAAGTGGGTCAGATTAGATCAGAACTTTGGACTGTCCAGTGCTGTTTTACAGGGTGGAAGTGGGTCAGATTAGATCTAAGTCATCTTTTAAGTTGAGCATTTAGGCTGCGTTTGTATTAAGTCATCTTTTAAGTTGAGTATTTAGGCTGTGTTTGGATAGAGGTAAAGGAGATAATGAGAAGTAACCCCTGTTACTTCTGTTTTTTAATCAAGAGGGAGGGGTAAAAAATCATTTTTTTATCTCTTCCCCTCAACTTTTATTACTTAAGAGTGATCCCCCATCCAAACGCAGCTTTAGTTACGATCAATTTGAACCCAACCAATTTCTTAACCAAGTCCGTGATTCTTGATTTAAATTCTACTTTTTTTAGAATTGGATTGTGACAGTACCCAAAAACCATTTTGTCAAGATTTCTTAAATTTGGGTTGAATTGATACACTGGTTCAACAATTCTCTTTAATGGGTCACGAACTGAACATATGCAAATGACTCTAATGTCCCCGAATCGGAATTGAGTTAAATTGAATGCTTAGGGTTTAGTCTTGAACACTTCATTTTCATGTATCAACTATGTGTCATCTATAGATACGACATCATCGGAAAATATCATATTGGACATCAAGATCTCTATTGGCAGTGACCGGATTAACAGCCTCCCATCAGCAAAAATAGCTGATTATTCATAGGTTACATGTATGGCAAGCTAAAGTCGCCAATTTTCAATGCATAACATGCTGTATCAAATAAAGAAGACCAGATTTGAATTGAATCTATGATTAAAGGCAATGAACGGATATTCAGTAAAGACAAGCTGTTGCAAAGGAAATTCAACTATCTATCATCTCAAAAGGAAACTCATAGTAAACAAGTAAATAGGATGACAATGAAGACTTCATGCTCAAATGTTCAATCATTATTCACAGACATTACAAAACTGTCCATGAAATGACCTTCAGTCATCAAAAGGAAGATCATTATCGTTGATGTATGTTGTGTCCTGTTTGCCCGGTGCGGCGCCAATTTTCTCACTGTGATGACCAAGAACATCACCAAGGTAGGACAATATCCAGACATCTCAACTGCAAAACCTCATCGTAAACTTGGCATTGTCACCGTCAGGAATTCTACATTTTCTTATCATGGTTCCTTCAAGGATCTATCTCTTCGCTAAAATCAACTCTTCCTGAATGCACGTACTGCATCTCTTCCTTCCATGCCTGTATTACCCAATCGTCAGACGGGGTGAGTGCTCGACACAAGGTTTTTTTTTAACAAAATTCAGGCCTTCATGTGAGCTACATTGTTGTGGTGACCCAGACCATTGACCTCACAGGTCTGAGCCCTAAGCATAGGCGCACTTGAAAGTCTTAAAAGAGATCTTAGTCATCCAAATTCTGCACTGAATGCAGACATTGCTGTATTCTGAGTTTGACTCTGAAATTTTGTAGTAGTCAACCAAAGGTATAGATTTTCTGATAGGTATGGCCGTCTTGCATGGTTCTCACTGGATCAATGGTCTCAATCACCAGTATGTGTGGCCCATACCCACAAATCCAATCCTTGATTATAGCATGAAAATCCTCAGGGCAAGGATCATATAACAACCCTCTCCAAATAAATGCTTGCATGAGCAGTAAAAGGAGTACCTCATGTCGAAAGGCAATTCGCATGTGAGGAACATTCGTCTTATGAACATCATTCCCTTCTGGGCCCCTCTTGAGATATTTGCTCCCGAGCCAACGTGACTACAATCAATAAGACATGAACAGATGAAAGCATAATTTAACAATGGTCTCACAAATTTAAATGTTCCGACACATGAAGACCCAAATGCACTACATGCACATCCACTCATAATGCTTAAGTGACGGTCTATGTGGCTGTACAAATGAAAATCTGTGACGGTAATTTGACCGGATAGGATATCAAAAGCAGTATTTCAGGTGTCTAGAGCGCATGGAAGAAATTAACATGGAAATCATTTTACACCTCATCCATTTGAGATCACACTACTTGGCGGAATGTAATATATAGATTTCCGCAGAAAAAAGATCTTGTAAACTCTTACTTTGGAAAGGACATACAGAAAGATCCAGACGTTTATGTATAATCAGACGGAGAACTTGATAAACTATCCACTGGTCAATTGACCCAGATTACTGATTCAAAACTTCCATATAAAGAGTGCTTCAACAAAAATGGATAGCCACAATTCCAGAGGTAAGTTAGGGAATACTGATTATTTTCCGAATAGAAAATGACATTCTTCTTATCAAGGATATTGCCATGTCATAATCTTCTCCTACATAAAATTTCGCATTGGTTTTAGAATATAATTGGCAAATTTAGGTTGATTTGTCATATAAATCCAAAAAAGAAAAAAAAAAGTTCAGTAAGATGCCTTTGCTTCCAAATAGGAAGTAATTTTGGATTTATTATGTATCACAAACCAATAGCTCAAATGCAAGCTGATGATTGCAGGTCAAAGACCGCACTAACACAAGGAAATGTATCCACTGCAGCGTAAATAACTCTTTATATGACCATCAAGGTTAGACAAATGGTATTAACCGAAAGGATGGGATAAAGTAAAAAACAAATTTTAAGATGGCAAGTTTTAGCAAATATATATTTTAAAAAAGCCAAAAAAGTGGAAATAATTCACACTTCACACCTTCACAACATGGGGAAACCCTGATTGATAGACTGAATTCCTTGCTATCTCACAGAGATCACATGCACTTAGCTTCCAGACCTGAAAATGCAACACTGTAAGAGGCATCACTTTATGACAAGAAGAAATGAAATTTAACAAACCTTTGCTGCAACACTATATTCTTCCACAAGTGGTTCCTTTGTCAAATGGATTTGCAGAGGGTCATCTGTTGACAGAGAAACATTGAGGCCTCGTAGAAAGAAAACTGGAAATGGGTTACGATGGTAGCCCAAGAACAAGGAGTTGTTACTCAGTGGTGACATGGCCAGCCCTATCTGAAAATAGAGAAAAGAAAGATGTTGACTTCAGTAAGAGACTATATGTATGCAAATAGCAGAACTTTATTACAAAAAACATATCTATCACTCTCAAAGTTTCCAACCTGTGCAAGATAATATAGGTACTGTAAAACAGGTGATTTCCTCATGGTGATCCCATGAGCAATGTTATGGCATAAAAGGAAAGCAGCAGCCAAGTGATCGATGTCACCAGCCTGCACAAAGGAAATTAACCTATCATATACATGATATTTAGATCTCTCTCTCTCTCTCTCTCTCTCTCTCTCTCAGTGAATCAAGTTTAAAATTTTAAAGCAACATGGATGAAACCCACCTCACCACAATGAGGCCGTAATTTGATTGTAGTCATTCCCTTGGATTCCCGAAGCTGCAATAGTTGACATGGCATTGTTATCCAACATGAACATTGTTATCAAATATGATTTCTCAATCTGGACTAATTTGTTCTGACTCAAGATGTTTTATTACTGTTAAGAGAGTTCTTTGAATATTACAGAGAAGGTACTTTCAATACTTTTTCACATAGGATTCACAGCATTCATAACTGCATTTCTAAAAAATGGACAATGCAACCATTGTTGTGAAAATATTATAATACACAATTTGTATCTTATGATTCTAATGATATGACAAGAGGATTGATTTGCATCAATCTAGAAATCTTACAATTCCCATCAATCTAGAAATCTTACAATTCCCGTGGATGTTAGGGTTATGGGCTATTTGGAATGAAAGCATGAATTTTTTTATTTTGATGGATCTTAAGGCTAGAGTTGTTGGGCATCTAGGTTCTTTGGATTTTTTTTTGAGACATTTAGTTTTTATATGTAGTTGGACTATATACTAAGATTATACTTTTAGAAGTTGGAACTTTGAAATTTGAGTTCCAATAAAATTATCACCTAAATACTGAAAGAAATTTGGAGAATTTCTCATATTATTTCTTACTTTCTTAGATATCTTCCATGTTATTTCATATATTATATATTATGGGGGATGTGAATCTTACGATTATACATTTTACGATTCAAGATGTAAAATGATTTTAGTACAATATTATTTTCAAAACATTGATTTGGTCCATCCACTTTGGTCTTTCTCATCATTTTTGCATGCCATTGCACAAAATCACATTGACTGGACAATGTCATTAATCATAAAATGTATTTTTTTCAATCTTTGTTTTCCAACCATGAATGGACTGGTTTGTCTAATTTATACAGGCGATTCTTCAGAACAAAAAACCAATTGACTATTCACATCAATGAACTAAATTTTCAATAAATTATCTCAGCTGGCCATGTTTGATTTTTTATTTTCCAACTCCTGAGAAGTACGAGTTCATTGACTGGAAGGCCATGGTTACTCAGTTTGGTCAGGAGGTAATTTAAGACCCATGGCATGGTGAGTATAACTCCTGTTTGATGACTCAAGCCCATGGCATGGTCTCTCTTCCTATCTTTTTTTTTTCCCAAATTGTGGGTTCCACCTTCTTTCCAAGCTCCCCTGGGGGGATGGCGGGGTTGGGGTTTGGGGGGATGAGTGTCCTTTCACAAAGAAAGACCAAGTATTATGAAAAATGCTACTTCTGGCTATAATATGGTTTATTTGCCTTGAGCAAGCAGGATCAGATCTTCCATCATCCAATGGGCTATGGTGACTGAGCCCTCAATGGGTTTCCTGGGGATCATTTTGCATGGAGCTGACATACATATCTTAGAATTTCTGTGGATCATTTTGTAGGAAGCTGGTCATCTCTATCTCAGAATGTTACACTATTTCTGTAGTGTGCAATCTTTTGTTTTCTTTGCCCAAAGCCTCATTGGGAATTTATGTTTGCTGCACTCACGTTTTATGATAAATGAAGTCAAATCTCACTTCTTCTTTTTGAATTAAAAAAAAAAACCCTATCATGAGGGGAAGGTTTTAGATCCCTTTTTAATAATAATGTTTTTGACCTCGGATATTTTGCCACCTTAGTCATGGGTTCTCCCTATAAAAATTTCCTTAATCGATCTTTTTTCTAAGTATAGAACATTGGAACCACAAATATATTTTGTTTTGCTACAGGGAAACAGAACATCTGCTGAACCAATGGGTTTGGGAAGCATGATTTAGTGATCTAATAACAGCAGTGCGGACAAGTACAATGATTCATGGGCAAGCTGCAGCAAGATATCTGCAACACACTTGAGTCCAAATTAATACTGCATTATCTGTGGACATCATGGATATTGGATATGTAGTTACATTGGCTATGAAAGATTATCACCTATATAAAGTTTCTCAACTAATGACGATGATGCGTAGATATGACGCTTCAACTGAATAACCATTGTTTTCAAAATATACAAGGCTGCATTGAGGCCGAAGCCAAAATTCAAAATCTTTACACCATTTGCAGTGATCCCAATCTTAATACTTGAAGATTAAACTAAAATGAGAAAGGTTTGCATTTTTTTAATTAAAGCATGTCAGCAAACCTTATTGAGTGTAAACAGATTTGCATAGCAGTAATATGCATAGTATGAGTATGCGGGATTGAATTCGTTCGTCCACTCAGCTGGCTTAGGCATATGCTTGGTTGGACGCCTTTCAGGTTTACTTTCATCGTCTACAAGGTCAAAACCTACAACCTGCAATCAGAAACTAAGAATCTTGGTAAGCAATTTAATCTGACGTGCTTGAGTAAGAAAAAGTAAGCAAAACATTTTAAGTTGCATACAATGCACCCACATGCACCATGTAAATGTACAAAGACTCTACCGAGACATGCGGTGTCTCGGTAGACAGCGAGACACACTCTAAAAATGGATTTTAGGGCCCAATTGTTGGGTTTGGTGTAAAGAGGACCATATGAGTAGTTCTTGTATGAAGTTTCACCTTTATGGCACATACTCATCAAAATTTAGAGGCTGAGATTATATGGCTTGGATCATCAATTGATAGTAAAACTTTATATACTTCATGTCCAAATCATCAACTATCAAATGAACAATCCATCTAATGGCATGTCTTGTTAGTTTGTCTCGCTAGCCTAACTCATAATTGTATCCAAGCAGATGGGGACACAACTGCTTTAATTGGCTAAGAAAATAGGCATGTAATGCACGGAAGTTATGCCTAAAATACTGGCAAAACAATGATGAACCCGAATTTTAAATACCAGCTGATAATGAAATTCGGGTTTCCCAAAGCCAACATATATTGGACCAATATTTCAGGCATATTGACCAATACTTTTAGTTCGCAGTGTCTGAACTCTGAAGTATAATAATGCCAGGCGGTATATAACTTATTGGCTGATAATATTGCATCGGATGTGGGGAAATCTGACATTCATTGGCGAACATTTTACTTATCAGACAATATTTTAATCTAGGTAACAAACTATAATTTTCAGACCAGAAATAAAATAATGGTTGCCAGCTCTAACCTTTGCTATTTTTCTCACTTGTTAAATGAAGTAGAAACACCAGCTTCAACAGAAGGCAGGCCCTTGAGAATTTTAGGAATTATATTTTCATTTTTTTCACCCCGAAAGTTTGAAGGAATTATAGATTATTTCCTCAAGGATTTTAAGTGTTTTGTTTTTTTCCCTTTTTGAAAAATGATGTGAGTAGTATTTCAGGTCTTGATTTTATCCTTTCTGGGCGCATTGTCCATTGATCCAAAAGGATGGGATTAATGGCACCCATCAATATAGACCATGCCCAAAAATATATAGCTCCAATAAATGAGAAAATGAAGGAAGAATACCTAAATGATTTGAGCATGTCTGTAGATGAATAGAACAGAATCGTTACGAAGAATTATAAACTACAAGAGTTAGGGACTAGGAGATGGGATATACCTTAAGAAACTTGCGCTGACGGGATAAAAATTACATGAGAGGTTGTATGGTGACAGAGAAAATGGTCACTGACAAGGTAGAATGGAATGGGACTCAGAAAACTGACCCTGTAAATGGGAGATGATGGGAGCCCAACCATGTAAACTTTTGGCCTTCTGTTGAATCAAGAGTTCAAAATCAAATTACATGTATTTTCCTAATTTTTGCATGTGTTTGTGGAAACAGCCCTGTCCAATGTGAGACCAATCAAATCAATTACCTGGACAGAAGACTTTGGCCTATCATATTGGAATCTACACCATGAGAATTTAATAAACTCAAATCCTCAAGCAACATTTAAATGCACACCAATATTCTAACACACAAATCATGGACTACAAGGAGTGGGTTGGATGATGAAGAGAATTCAGAGGTGGACAGGAACTTTTCTAATCGTGACATATCAGGAAATTACAAAACAAGGTCAGAAGCTATGGGTAAACAGTCTTAGAGATATTTGACCACTGTTCTAATAAAGTGCCTACTCGAGTTGCATAAAAAATCTTCTTCAAATGGCTAACCTGCTCACAAAAGGAATTTTATAAGGTGATATAGAATTATTTACATGCATAAACTTTATCTTAAACAAAAACATGGAAATGCATTAAAAAAAGGGCCCAAGAGCACCACATGAGAATACAACAGCACATGTATTAGAAAGACAATGATGAGGATGAAGAATCAAAGACAATGCAAGCAGTGGCAAACTGAATGATTGTCCAATCACAATACAGAAACGAAACTCTGTATTAAGTAAAAATCTAATAACACTCTTCAAAATCAGTACTAAAAACTGACCTGTTTTAGGAACATATGTAACTGAGGGTGGGAACCTGGATCAACTGTGACTTCAAAAAGTGGAATGAATACATTATCTAAAATGTTTTGGAAGGATGTAACAATTCCCATTTTCCTGTAAATATTGTATAGCCGTGGCAGCTGAAAACATAGCATATAAAGAATAAGTTTGCGAAACCAAGTCAAGAACGAAGTATACAGAATGGAAACTGCAAAATCAACCACCAAGACTAGGAGATAAAAGGTATCAGAGAAACAGTACTTTAATATAAATTTCTAAATGGTAGAAATGGAAGCTCAACCGTGTTATTTTCAAAATTTTGAAAAAGAAGTAGATTCATCAAAAGATTGTGAAGTGCAATAGATGCAAAAGATCCACTGAATCCCAATTCCTCCAGATATCCATGATAGACATCCCCGACATTTATCAGAGCCCACCATCCACCAAGCAACCCTTACCTTAATCACCTCAATAAGATACCAAGCTAAACAAGCCTTCCCCTGAAAAACCCTTTTATTCTGTTCTAACCAAATAGACCACACCATACTTAAAAAAGTTGCACCCCACAGTTTTCTATGGAAAGAACTATCAAACATCAAGACATCTTCGTTGGCCAAATCAGCACAAGCTTTCGGAGCACAAAAAGCAACACCAAACAACTGAAAGAAATGAGACCAAATCTGGAAAGCAGCCCGACAGTGAATTAAAAGATGATTCACCACTCAACATTTGACAAACAAAGCGGTCAAGCATTGACTATAATCATTCTCCTAAGTTTTTACAAGTATGTATAAGAAAACCAAAGAAATCATAGAGATACATATGTGTGCCCGCACACGTGTGAACAATACGAGCCATTCAAATTAACTTGTTACATCCTATAAAGTTGATACTCAAATAAAATAAACAATAAACTAAACTTCCTATAAGTCAACTATTATGACAACTCTTGATCTTTTTAACGGTTTAGATCAAGCAAACCACAACTGATGGACAAAACAACTTCCAGAACCTGGTTTGATGAAATGAACAGTCAGATCAGGCTTTCCAAGCAATCTAACCATAGATCTATGCACAATAGGAGGCATAGAAAAGAATATACTAAAAATTAACTACATGTCCATGAATATCAATTAAATAGATTAAAGGCATAGATCTACCAACCTGAATTAACCATACAGCATTTTCACTATAGATGTTATTGTTGATAAACCAGCTTGCCAATTGGTCCCATTCACTTTGTTTCCTTCCATAGATGGATATTCTATACTCAGCCATCTGGAGCACAGAAAACAGAAAGTATTACAAGGAAAGATTCAATCCTTGCCATCTAAAAGCAACTTCAGTTCTTTGATTCTCTTATTCGTGAAGGACGATTCAACCATTTTAAACAACAGGGATTCTGATTTTTAACAATTTACAGCCTGCTAAGTCCTTATTTGGCTCCATAGGTTTCTAGAATGGAAGTTTGGTGGCCGCAAAGGTAGGGATGTGTCTTCCTCGTGTTAAGGAGGTGCAAATGAGCTAGGGGATTTTTTTACTGAAGCAGGGTGTCTCAAGATCCGATTTCTTTATGGATTTCTCCCTAGATATCTTCACTTGCGATCACTTTTGGGGTCTAACATGCTTGTATGCTATGGATCTCTTTAGAACTTTGGATTTTTGTGATGTTATTTGCATAGATCTTGTTTTAATCATTGAATATGGAATGTTATTTTCTTAAATCTGCATTTTCATTGCATATTTTAAGTATATAGCAGTAGTTTTCAGTTAGAATTCATACTTTCCTGCATTACATTCTTAGAACTAGGGTTTTGAATGGCATAACCTCATCTTAGGACACATTTGACTCCTGTCCTGCATCAACCTATTTACCATTTGACTAATTGTTATACAAGGTTGTGTCCTAATTGCTAGGATGTTCCACTTTTCCCTGTGGACAAATCCCTTCATTCAAGAGAACTATGGCATACTTCACTAAACATTAAATCTCTAACTCAACTTAAAAAGTAAAAATAAGATCCATGGCTTAAAATGCAACAGTCTACCTTGCCATAGGCTATTGAGGCCTTAGAAAAGGTCAACTGGCAAGGTTGAGGGGTAAGTGGTTGGAGAAAGTGGCTTTGGTGTAGCAGAAAACAAGCTTTTGGGGAGAAGATGATCTGGAAAGTATTGACCAAGTGACATAAAATGAAGGAGGCCAGGAGGAACAAGATAAAAAGCATGTGGTGAATGCTAGAAAATATCAACAAGACCTTAGGCCTATGGCAATCTGACAGGCAAAGGACAGGATTACTAAGCTAGATGTTGACAACCAAAGGGGAAAAGAGGATAGTTACATGGTTTTTCAGCGTACTTTCATCCACTTTATAATATATAGCCAAACTATGTGGAGTATAACACATTTTACATCAAATATAGTGCACAAAACTTTGGAAGAACAGGCGGATTTTTTTCAACTGAACTTTTGAAATGACATTTCATGTGTATAATATGCAACTATGATCCAGATCCAGTTAATTGGGTAAAACTATGATCTCTCTCTCTCTCTCTCTCTCTCTCTCTCTCTCTCTTACTTGTTAACATGGACTTTGGTCAATTGACCCCTGTCATATAGCCCAGTGGACATACAACACCTATTATAACAAAAGAAGTAAAGAAAACAAGATTAGTAAACCAAAAAAGTGTACAAACCTGGTATTTGCTAACGTCAAGGTCTAATAGAACTTCCTTCGTCAGTTCTGCTAAAAAACTCCCTGGATTTTTCAGTTAAAAAAAAAAAAAAAAGACAATTGTTTAAATTTAAATTAAAAACATAATTGAAAAAAGCAAACTTATGACTTTTATTTTCAGTCATAAACTGAGTTAACATCATTGCATGATTTATAAAGTGTGTTTATAATTCATTTGCTAACATTCTTTAACTCCCTATATCTCCAGCTCTTATCTTTTGATTGCTTTATGTTTGTCTTCAAAGTTGGTTTTCAACTGTCATTCAGAAAGAAAGAAAAAATTGTTTTCAACTTAATGATGGAGAGTGTTGGGTGGGTTATGTCCCCTATCTGAACAGATTCAAAATATTTAACTTTCCCAACTCCTTTTCTAAGAAAAGAAAATAAATCTTGACAAACATTCATAAATAGAGTCGTCCATGCCTAGCTCAAACTCCTTACGAAGAATTACAATTTTGGCTATCCTTGATTCTTGTCATGACTGTAAACTTTGTACTATTTGACACAATTTGTGAAAGTTAAAGGGATTGAACATCAATTCCCGAATTTAATACAATGGGACTTGGATGCATTCTAAGTTTTTTAAAGGCAAATTGCGACCATCAAGTTCTTGTGAATTGTGGTTCCTTTTTTATCATCACTGAAGTTAATCCATGCACTTAATCCCTCTCATGTGCATCAAAATTGTATCTTATTTTTTTCATCAAAAAATAACATTTGGTGGGAAATAAGTAGAGCAGCAAAAACCCTATGTCACAATCTATTAGAATCCCCAACCCGCCATCCCACACTATTCAACCTATACTTTCCAATAATGAGACACTTCCATAAACCTTCTGCATAATCCCCCAATCTCCACAACCACTTCCCCAATAAGGCGACATTGAAGAGACTGGGACGAATGCCAAGCCCCCCTTCCTTCACTGATTTACATACTTGGGATCAAGAGACCAAGTGAAACTTTGTTTTATCCTCATCATCTTTCCACAAGAACTTTTTATGAATACTCTCCAATTATTCAATAACAGCAACTGGACATTTAAAGACACTCGGAAAGTAAACAGGGAGACTCGAAAGGACATACACTACCAGAATAATCCTACCACTGGTAGACAATGCTTTCCCTTCCAGATGGACAATCTTTTCTCCATTTTCTCAATAAGACTTACCAGGTTTGCCTTACAAAGAGGAAGACCAAGATAAGAGGATGGAAAAGAAGCATCTCTATACCCCAACACAGAAGCCAACTCTACGCACAAACTGTGAGCCACATTAACCCCCATCAATTCACTCTTAAGAAAGTTTATCTTCAATACAGAACAAAACTGAAACCATAAGAGGATAGTCCGACCCATCTTTAACTCCTCAATATCAACCATAAGGAACAAAATAGTACCATTAGTATATTGAAGGTGCGTAATCTCAGTCTTTGTATGGTCAACATGAAATCCATGAATCAACCCCCGGTTAGATGCAACAAGAAGCATAAGATGAAGAACCTCTGCAATGATCACATAGAGATAAGGGGATAACGGATCACCTTATCTAACTCCCTTCTCCCTTCTGAAAAAACCCTTAGGAGTCCCATTTACCAAAACAAATAAATGGGCCGAAGCAACACAAGACCTCATCCAACGTCTCCATCTATCTCCAAAGCCCATATGATGCAACACAAAATCAAGGAAAGATCAATCTACTCTATCATAGGCTTTCTGGAAGTCCAACTTACAAACTACTCTTGACTCCCTAGGCTGAAATCTCGAATGTAGACACTGATGGGCCACCACCGCAAAATCCACAATTTGCCTCCCTTCAAGAAAAACACTTCGATTAGGGTAGATGAGACGTGGAAGCACCATTTTCAGCTGATTAGCCAAAACTTTAGCTAAAATTTTATAAGGACTTCCAAGCAAGGAAATATGCCGAAAATCATTTAACTCCAAAGCACCAGGTTTTTTAGGAATCAAAGCAAGAAAAGAAGCACCCAAACCTTTGGAAATGACTCCTCTAACAAAGAACTCATAGATAAAATCCATAACCTCTAACTTTACCAGCTCCCCGAAAAGTTTAAAAAATATGATGGGAAAACCATCCGGTTCCAGAGCTCTATCTTCACCCAATTACAAAACTGCAAGCTTCACCTCCTCTTCCTCAAAGGGAGATTCCAAAGAAACTACTTGATCCTCATTTAGAACTCGAAACAGAAGAGAAGCAGGAACAATAGCCATACTCCTTGCGCCTTAGGCTCCAAGACCCTTTGTCACCTTAATTTCGCCTCACACCTTGACTATTATGCTTTTTTAACTTTGGTTTGAGGATTTAGATCTTCACAAAATTGTAAGAGAAATCAAGCATATGTTGCCTTTGCTTCGTAAGTCTATGCACAAGGTAAGCAAAGTCCTTCGCCCTTTGCCAACACGATTCGTGGATCAAGCCTTTGAAAACCTTGCTTAAGGAATCTCAAATTTGTGATTATTTCATGATTATTTACATGCTCGAAACTTGAAGAGCAGATAACTATTGTTTAGAAATGCGTACTCATTTCAAATTTTCAAAGATTCAATGAAAATGCAATGATTCGAATTTGAAAATATGTCTATGGATGGAAGGCTCATCCGAATGGTGGATCGAAGCAAAGAACCTAGAGTAGATGCGGTGACCAAATTAATCAATAGAAATGATAGAGGGAATCCAATCTCTGGATATGGTACCTTAACTCTATACACATTGGGCCTAGTTGAAGGCAATCCAAACTCAATGGACCTGAAGACTACCAACTCAAGTACAAGATATGGAAGTGTGGCATTCATACGCGCATTATTGCAAGCATTTCCTAAAGTGCAACGAAGGAATGGAAACAATTTTATGGTGCGACAACAAGCAAATGACTAAGTTTGAACGGCTCTCAATAAATCATCATTGCTAAAGATTCACCCACCAATGAGAGATGAAAATTAGTGAACTCGTACCTTTAAACTTAAAATATGCACTTGAATGTATTCAAGAGCTAGGTCAGGAGTAGAGCTAGGTCGGCTTGGAAGATGGTACCTACTGCAGTCACGTGGGCTATTTGGAAAGAGCGAAATGGGAGGATCTTCAGAAGATTTCTACCTATCATGGGAAGGGTGTATGAGGGGAGTACGGAAAGATAGAAAACCCAGGGTGGATTGGGTATTGCCACCTCAAGATTGTTTTAAATTTAATGTAGATAGGGCAGCAAGAGGTAAACCGCGTCCGGCAGGAATAGGCGGGGTGTTGCATGATGATGGGGGTAGGATGTTATTAGCTTTTTTTGAGCCCTTACGTATCATGGAGTCAAATGAGACGGAATTGAGAGCAATTAGGAGGGCGCTTCAAATTTGGTCTAGGTTTGGGAATGGTAAGCTCATTGTTGAAAGTGATTCGACTAATGTTATCTCCTGTGCTAGTAATAGGAAGTCCTCCCCATGGAAACTAGTATACCATTTTTAGGGACATTAGAAGATTATACAGGACGAGGGATATCTCCTTCACACACGTTCCTCGGTCGGCGAACAGTATTGCTGATTTTCTAGCAAAAGTAGGAGTACAAAAGCATAGACCCATAATGACGGTTCTCTAATCTTGTCTCTCTTTGGGTGTATGGGGTGATGGGGAACTCTACATTGTATCTATATTGTATACGATTTTCTTACACATAGTTCTTAGATGTTTTTCTTCTTATAGCCATGTATACCTCTCCTATACGTGGCTATCTCTCTTGTATCCTCCTCTTCATTTAATGAATCTCCATTTGTTACTATTGCCAAAAAATAATGTATTCAAAGCAAAAATAATTATTGTGCTAATAAAATAATCATAGTTGACCAAATTATTAGAAACAATACCATGATTTTTTTCTTGGAATCTATTCCAGTGCATATTCAAAACTTGGCGGCACTTGGCAATAGAAATAGCTAGTTGTTGATTTACATACATCGTTAGGAAATGAATTTTCAACAATGATGATTGAACTTACCCACTCAAAAAAATTGAAGATTCACTTGTTTTTTCCATACACTAAGTCATGCAATAATGTTAAACTCCCTTCAATTTATAAGATCAAGCTCCTTTATTTTCCTTCTTTTTTCCCCTTTCTTTTAATAGTACATAAAGATCAAGTATGTCCTAAGTGGATTTTCAATCTATCTATGGACAAGGAAAAGTAAGAGGACTTTTAAAAATGGTACAGTCAAACCATAAATAATAATCAAGAAAGCAACATCCGAACACCATGATTTTATGGCCCAGACCTTGGATAAGATTGTCTTGCTTCAAGAAAATTTCCCTGAGTCTGCTCTGCCCACAAGGATTGTACTTTAGGTTGAATGTGTCAAACCGATGGAATGTACTTTTGTCCGCATGCACGTCCAATAAATCAACATTTAGGTCATGTCTGCCAAAGAACCGATGTCATTGTATAGAAACATAACCAAAAACCCAATTTTTATTCAAGCAAAGCACTTCACAGACCACTAAAATTATTCAGTGGTAAACCTTTGAAGGGAGAAAGAAAAGCGAACGAGAGATTTACCCTGTTAAGTCAAGACTCTCAAAAACCTCTTTGAGAGTAAGATACTTTCCATCACGGAATATGACAACCTGCATATGACATCAACAAAGAATAAGCTCAAGCATCAGTATAAAATAGTCAAGCAATAAAATATTTCAAGGTTAAGTTATACCTGGATGTCTTTACATCGATTGATTGATGATAATTAAAACTTAGCAACAGTTTCAGGCTGATATTAACAACAGAAGAAACCCATATTGTACCTCATCAGGCTCTTTCCTCAGTTTTGACTTTATGAAACGCAAAAGATGCTTCTGATTCATGCATGCGGAGTGATGAACATGTGTATCAACCTTTCTAACATTGTAGAAATCACGATGAGGTGCACTCTTCTGAGCTAAAAATTCCCGATCAGCATTTACTAACAAATAGAGACGAAATTTCTGCATGGCAACCAGTTATAATTACAATGAATCAACACTAACAAAATGAATTTACATAGAAAGGAAATACTATAACATCAGTCATTTTCTTCCAAGAAGAAATCTGGAGAAACTATATTTCCATACACATAGGCTAGTAGTAGACATGTAAGAGGTCCAGGCCAGTCATCCAAGGGCCCCATGTTGGATGGGTCATAGCAATACGTGATTGATCAGACATTCCAAACCTTCCAATTGGAGGTATACTGGGCAAGACATAAATGATTTGAGAAAAGGCAACCAAAGTTCCATTCAGCAACAGACTTTTATATGGAATTCTGGCTACAGGCCACCCATAGTAAGAGATCATTGCATGGAGGACATAAGAGGAAAGGAAGACAAGGCAAAATAAAACTGAAGTTCCATTTGCAGTATAGTTTCCCCTTAAAGGGGGAGAGCTCTTTTTGATGATGAATTGCATTTTCCTTTTTGCTAATGATAAATCCATGGCACTGCCTAATAGATGAACAGCTTGGATCTCATACAAGAGTATGAAACTATTCATTGTCAACACAAGAAAAAGAAAGGGCCAAGCACAGTGGGTTGTCTCTTGCAATAAAACATACAACTCCATTATGAAACTATTTCATTATCAACACAAGGAAAAGAAAGGGCCAAGCATAGTGTGTTGCCTCTTGCAATAAAACATACAACTCCATTTGAAAACACCCACCTCCTCAAGAAGGCGTAACCGATGATGGCATACTGAACGGACATTTCCAAGAGCGGCAATTCTAAGAATGTCATGCATATCAGTGAAGAATGTTGTGGCACTTGCACAAGGGAAAAGATCTTCAGTTGCTGAAAGAGCATTCAGAAAAAGTAAATAATTATTATATTGAAATTTTACACATAAAAAAGAACAAAGCAAAAGCTTCACGACATGTAATGAACTTAACAAAGCTTAACAGTGTCAAAAATATTATTAGTATTTCAAAGCAAATTCCTTAAAGAATAAATGTAATACTTACAATCTTTACTTGCATAAACATGTATAACTCCATCCTCCATCTGAAAATGATGCTGCTTTGAATAATAAAAAAAAGATATTACCCAAACGGTTTACTATCATTGAATGGCCTTATGATATTGCATGGACATTAGCAATTATTTAATAGAAAGAAAAACAGTAACATTACTGAGAATTTTCAACCAACACTACCCCTTAATTGGGTCTTGGGCCCCAAATAGTTGGGTGCGATGTATAGGAAATCACCAAGGATGGGGTGAGTGCAAAGTTTCATTACCAATTGATCATTGTAAGCCAAGTGATTTTGGCCTCCAAGTTCTTTTGAATGGGAGCCATTAATTTTTAAAAGTTAAAAATCAAGGGATAGGATGATCAAATAGGGGTGAAACTTCATCACCCACCCATGCTGCCCTCTTCACATCACACCCAACAATTGCAGCTCAGGCAATACCAATTTAAGCCTCATTAACGAGTCTCGGTAGAGAAAGCGTCTTCAGACTACTCACAGAAGTTGGTTTAACATGGTCCAGACGGAATGGGTTGTGGTCCATCCTGGGTATATCTGATTCAGTTGCCAACTCTTCCATCCACGGAGCAACATTTTCTCTGTAGACATACTTCTTCCTCAGCATTAAACATTCTCGAATCATTGCACATACTTCTTCCTCTTCTCCACTTGGTGCCACTAAGACCAATTTCAATTTTTTAAAAGGAAATAAATGTATCAAAATGGTGAAAAATATTACTAATTAATTAATCAATAGAAACAGATCTACCAAGTTAGTTGGCAGCTAGGTCAACTGTTCTCTAAAATTGTTAATAATGAAGTGCAATGAAAACTAAAAACAAATCAAAACTAAATCAATTTCTTCCACATGGCATTTTACAAAAGTGGGTTGCAAAAAACTTGTGCAATATAAAAGAGCACCCAAGGAAAGGGGCAAGTGCACTCACAAACAAACAAACAAAAAAAAAATCAAAGCCAATATAAGGAAAAATCTGAGTTGAAAATGCATGTCTAAAAAGGGCCACCTAGAGGGCTAGATCAATCATGTCAGAGTCAGAAGAAAGAGGCATTCAGCACTACTAGCTTCCATAGCTTAGACTTTAGAATATTTATATACATAACAAGCTTCTTTTCAAACAAAAATTGTAAGTGTGAAGCTCATATACAAATAACATAGATAAATAAGCATCCGATTTGGGGACTGTAAATCCACATGCTGGCAATCAGATACTGGATCCTTACTAGTGGTGTGTGGAAAGATGAGCCTTAGGAGTTTGAAAATTTTAATCTCCAAAAAATTGAGATTCCAATCTAGGCATTTGGCAGAATATAGATTAGGACCAAATATATGTCTGAAAAATGGGAGATTCTTGCTAGAGTAAAGGGGAAAAGGAGGCAGGGTTGACTGTACAAGTTCTCCTTCTCCTCAGACTAAATATTCTGGTGATTGCCCCTGATCATCTTCATGGACCTTGTTTACTCCTATTATGTCCAAAGAGAAAGATGTCATTATGAGTGGATTTTCTCCACTTCTCCAAGCTCAGAATCTTCATTTCAAAATCTCCTGGTTGCAAAAGCATATTTAGCTTTCGATACTCTTTTTTATGGTAATTGAAGTCTTGGTTCTCTTTTTTCTTTAATATTAGTTGATATTGTAGAAAATAATACTAGAAAGAAAGAGAGAAGGAAGAGAAAGTATTGGAGAAGAATTATTCTCTCCGTATTTTGAATGTGTATTAACTGTATGAGATTACAGGAATATATATTGAACAGGGAGTCAATTACGATGGCTAAAAGTAGAAAGAAAATAAAATAGTAATCAGTTACATCAGTTACAAATCAATTACAGTAAACTAAGTTAACTTTCCAGAATAAGATGATTCTGGTCAACTCTATGCAGACATGGGTCCCACATGATCCACTGTCTTGAAGTGGGTCCCACAACAGATATTTCTAACGAGAAGAACCAAGAAACCAAGTAAAGCGCAAAACGTTAGTGATGAAATCATCAGTATGTTGCTGACTTAATTGAGACAGAGTACATTCATACACATTTCAGCCTGCAAATTCAAAAGACAGGTTATATTCATGCTTCTGAATACCATGGCAGAGTAGTCAATGGGATGCAGGACAACTGTTTACAAATTTGAGAATACCATGGGGAGTAGCTTTAAGTGGAATTAGTGCACCCTCAGGATCTTTCCTCAGGAAATCAATTGCAATTGGATCCACCTCATGGGCACCATGAGTTGCAGCACTATGTGATCTGCTTAAAAGTGTTCCATTCTTCTGATCCTGACTAGAACTAGCATTTATCATTTCTAATGAAAAGGTTGAGTCGTCTTGAATATTTGCATCAGCATCCTGCCATACCAGAAAAAAACAATCAAAGTAACCTTCATGCTTTAGCAGATCCACTAGAGGACACCCTCCATCAAAAGGCTATTAGTCTACCTCTTTAATAATGAGATTTCAACTTTAACAACCATGTCTTGAAGATTGAATCCTACATTAGTATTAAGACAAAATTAAAAATGCCATGACAGAAATACAAAAGTCTTGTGTCACATGAACTCAGAAATATGGCCTTCAGGATAAAAGCTTAGTTTTTTTAATAGGTTTTGGATACATTTATATATACATATACAGTCCAATTTAGTCTTATCACAGTTGCAGTATGGGAAATAGAGTGAGAACCGAATGAGAGAAACATCCAGTTTGCAAAATTTTGAATAGCATGTATGTCAAAATATGAAATGAATTTGAGAAAGAAAAAAGAGAAGTATGGATATTAGAGAGCACAACAAGTTAGTGTACTTAAGCTTCTACATATTTACATACAGGCATGTGAGCGTGCACAACACTAATATGCACTGAGACAACTGAATAGATATCAATACATGTGTCAATAATTGAATGTGTTAGCAGGCATTTTGGATTCTATAGCACCTGATCCATGTTAAAGGGAAAACATTAGTTGCAAAAACAGTAGGCCCACAAACAGAGAGTAGAACATAACATAGAAACTCATAAAAATCTGAATATAAGATTTTAATGATCCATGTTTACGATTATATTAAAGTAATGTTTTCAATAAACAGCTAATTGACAAGCAAAATGTAAGTAAAACACAATATTTAAATTAGTGAAAATATACAAAAAAAAAAAGTTTCTCAGATATAAAAAGGAGATGCTACTCTTTAACTTACATGGTTGCTCAAAAAGCCAACTGTAGAAGACTTTGTATTGCCATTATTATAGCTGAAAATGTTGCCCACTCCATTTGCAGGTGAAATTCCTTCCTTGTCAGACATCTCCACACTCTCAAGTGCATAAATTGTGGATTTTGGGCTTAATTGCACGCCAGAATTACTCAACCTCATTCCAGAGGCAGAATGGTTAAGTGATTGTTTGGTTCCTGAGAAACGTTACATAGAAAATGTGAACTCAGAAGGAAGAACAGGTACTGCAGATGTATCAAAAAGGCAACAGAACAATATTACACCATAAATAAAAATTAATCAGTAGTGCCATACAAGAAAAAACAAAAATTGACAACACGTAATGTTACATGTTACATATAATCTTTGAAGATCTACTCAAATGAAAAACATCACACTCAATAACAAATTGGTTAAAAATGGTAGCTGCAATTTTCTAACAGAGGTGCTGCTCAACATGCTTCTTTCCCTAAGGAACCTCTTTCTTTTCTTTTTTTCTGAATAACATGGCTATCCCCACTCCACATGGAAGTGAGCCTAATCCCACAAATACACAAATGCTGGATTAGATTCTTCCGTTTGGCAGTGAATCACCTGTCCATTTTCTCTAGGTTTAGCAATTGGAATAACCAAACATTTTGAGATTGCATATCTGTCAAAATTCTTAACCGAAAATTTTAGCCTCCATGCAGAAAAACCAGGCCGTTGTGATCACCTAATTTTTTTTCCAATCCAAAGCCATTCCAAGAACCACCAAAGGAGAATATTTCCAAGTTACATCACATTTGGAATAAGGGGCAACTGGATGAATTATATGGATCATGATCAAACGTTGGAAACATGATAGGGTTGATTGAAGAACTCACAAAGCTGACCACTATGGGATTTGGTTTATGATGATGATGCTGTTCAAACGTTGCAAACAAGAGATTCTGATTAGTCAACTGATATATAGAAAGTCACAAATACAATAACCAAGTCATGAATTTTAGAGTCTGGGGCTGGTGTGTGCTCCAATGCAGGAATATCCAAATATAATCAATCAACTCACAATCATCAACACCATCACCCCATTAAAGTCATTTATCATTATCCCATCTTAATTAGTAGATCTCAAATTCAGATTGGAGACATCGTACCTGATGCCACAACAGACCCTTCTCTAATATGCTAACGGGTAAATAAAGTAAAATCAACATTTGGGAGAGTTAAACAATCAAAAGTACCTTGTCAACTAAGGTTTTATATATCATACCCAGTTGCTGGCTTGGTCAGTCTGAGTTGGGTCTGACTCAAGTCCGAGTAATATCAGCCAAGTCACGTAGGAATTGGCTGAAATCAATAAATCAGGTGAAAAATGGCCGAGTCCTACCCAATACGATCGAGTCTGAGTTGCATCAGTATCAACCAAGTGCAAGTCGGATTGTCCAAGACTAGACTCGGCCAATTTCGAAAACCTTATCGTCAACAGAATACAAAAGAAAAACAGTAAAAAGTAAATAAATAGATAAGAATATTTTAAAAAATGCAGGGATAAATGCACTACTCCTGTGGAATTCTTCTAATCAAATTTAGTAGCTTCAAAATTCAGAGGCCACGATTTTAACAAACTTTGAACATTATAAAGAGTATCTTTCAACATTGAAATCGCCCAAAAAAGAAACAGGAGGAGGAAAATTCACCATTATTCTGAGTGAGCTGAAGCCGAGGAAGCCCCGGAGGGATCAAATCCTGCTGAGGCGACGCTTGAGAGTTGCGCACCAGTCCATCGAGACATTCCTCCTCCTCCACCCACTCCGGAAAAAATACGGCATTCCCATCCTCATGTTCGTTGGCTGCATCGGATTCTCTGGCGTCATCATTATAACTGGTCATGACTTCTTCTTCTTCTTCTTCATTTCCGTCGTCATCTTCGTAATCTTCCATCTCCGAGTCGCCTGCGCCGCCTGCAGAGCGGAGGCAGCGAAGGCGGTGGAAGCATTGATCGAGTCCGCGCATGTCGAGGTATAGGGCGGAGATCGCCATTACTGAAGCTCCGAACAGAGCAGCCATGGCCATGTGCAGAGAATAGAGAAAAGAAGAAGAAGGGGAAGAAGAGGACGCCATTGGTCTGGCTAACGTGAGCGAGACGGCGCACGGCCCAGCGAAAGCAAGGAATAGATGAGTTGGGCTATCATGCGTGGGAGGTGCAGAGGGAGAGGGAGAGGGAGAGGGAGAGGGAGGGGCGAGAGTGAGAAAGGAAGTTAGTGACGGCCTCCTCGGACGAGAACTTGCGAAGGGGCATTGCCAGTCTCATTTGAAAAAGCGAGACACGTCATCCCCGTACGCGTGGCGCCAACACTGGTCATGCGGCAATCAGGGCCGTTAAAATTCGTGAGGTGGATCTCGGACGGAATGATGCCGATCTTGCTATCCCCACCCTCCAAATTTGTTGACTAAATGTGAACTACTGTCCGGGCCCCACATAATAGCAATTCATCGAGTTTAGTGCAATTTATAAAGGATGACTTAAGCTATTTAGATATAATTTAACTATATTTATATATTTAATTAAAATAATAAGATTTATTAAAATTTAAATGATGTGAGTCTATTTGATAAGAATTCGTATCATTAAAATAGTATTTTAAATTTATATTTATTATAGAACTTAAAAGTTAGAACCACGATAGATAGGGATTTAAATATCATCTTTTATATATTGTACGGCTAACATATCACGGTTTTTTAAACCTTGACAAATACAATATGTGGTGACTGATATTTAAGATATCGATTAATATTCGATATATATTGTTGATATTTAAGATTTTAATTAAAAAAATTAGGTGAGAGAAATTTCATGATATTCGATATTAATCGATTCTGAGATTTGAACTCTTGATTGTAATCAATGGAAGGTCTCGCATATGTCAACTTTGAAGGCCAGATACTTTTGAGTCTCTCACAAGCCATGCGAGAAGTTAATTTTTATTTTTATTAAAAATAATAAATCATTATGATATTAGGTAAATTATCAAAATGTCTAAAATGAAAGTTATTAAATCATTATATTTTTATTTTATAAGTTGAAAAAACATAAATTAGATAAATTTATTTTCATATTTAATCAAATAATGAAAATATACCAAGTGGGAAAAAAGTTAAACCTAAATTTTGAAAAAGTAAGAATTTTAGTGGTCCGAATTACAATTAAGTGACTTCTATATGAGGCTTTTGTGTGAAATGCAAAAAAATATTGAATGTTTGCTAATTTTACTTCATAGGTAAAATCATTTCTTCAATGGTTATATTTTTTATCTTTAACTATTATTGAGATGATTCAATAAGGGTTATTTTAAACAATGTGAAAGTCTCTATAATTATTTAATCCTTTAATTGTTCTTAAAAACATTAAAGTGGGAGATATCAAGTTCATGCTCTATCGCTTCACATGGTGTGTCTTAAGATCAGTGGGTATCACCTGTGAGAATTTTACTATGAGTTTGTTACAATTTCTTACACGTAAATTCAAAAAAAAAAAAAGAAATTTGTTAGAACCATTTTCAACAATATAGAAATCATTGCAAAAAAATAAATAATATCTACGAAAGACAAGTGCTTCTCTATTTCACTTTTATTTTCATATTTAATGATAAATCTATTTTTATGAAAATATTTATTAGTTTATGTAAAAGTAAATTTTCTTTTTTAAAAGATAGTAATAAAAAAAAAAAAACAAATCTAAAAAATATAAGATACTTGTTTCCTCTTTCTAAGTTTATGACGATATAGAAACATAATTTAATAAGATCTGATTTGACCCCACCTCAATCACATCACACCACCGTGTTTCGCTCAATTTTCAATAATTTGAATGCAATAATTGTTAAATTCAAATTAAGAGGAATATATTTCTTATAAGGTGGTATTGGAAGAAAGAGACTGATAAGCTAATAAATGTAGGGTACTTGATCTCAATTATTAATATTAAATATATCAAAAATAAATAATAATTTAATAATAATGATGATTATGTAGATGAATTAAAGCCTTCATTCAAATGAAAATATATCTGATTTATTAAGTAATATCAAATAAACGAATATAATATAATTTTTATACTAATAGAATATTGAAGAAGTGTTAATACAAATATAAATTCATTAATTTAAGTAAAATGTAGTTTACTTTGGATTTAATAATGATAAAAATTAGAAAATAAGATGTACAATTTAGAAGTTTTGGGTTTATGATATCCTGATCCATGAGCTAGAGACCAGGCCCTAGAGAGACTGATCCAAGTGAAACTGGGTCCTATCGGACGGACCAGCAGAGTGGGCCGGTCGAACCGAGTGAGAGTTGTAGAAAGTCCCACATCGAAAGCTGAGGAGTTTGAGAAAGGGTTTATAAGTAATCTTGTTCCCTCAAACCAGTAAGATACGTTTTGGACCTAAACTGAGTCTGATCCAAAAACTGTGCGGGCTCACGCGTGTGCACTGTGTGCACGTGTGGGTCCAAAGCGGACAATATCTTATTGGGTCAAGCCCAAGCCCTTTTTAGGACGGAGTGTTTGAGGGTTCAACTACATGAGGTTTACGGGTAGTTTATTGAATATATGAAGCTGACTTGGTTTTTTTTTTTTTAAAAAAAACTTTAGATTGAATATTTATTTTATTTATTTAAATGAAATAAATAAATCTTCTAAATAGAAATAATTTGGCATTTCCTTATAATCAACATATCTATAATCTTTTTTTTAATTATGTTTTTGTCTTAAGTACAATAACACGTCTGATTTAATCAAATTTGAATCATACATAATTTAGTTTAAATATTCAAAATTTATACTTGATTCGAAATATTATTGGGACAAATATCTCAGGTGAGTTATAAAAGTTATGGACTGACTGAATTAAAAAATTTATAAACTCGAATCAAACTTGAACCGATTCGAGTGAGTCGCACAGAACTCGTCCCTCGTTTACGTCAGCCAGATTTTTCCATGTTGAAAGTGGTCCATGTACTTTTAAAAAGCGCACCCTTTTTCTAGGATTCTAAATGATAATGCAGGCCAAGTTCACCAAAAAGGTGATAAGATCATGTAAAATTGTGAATGGAGGGAATATTTTGATTTTCTAATTTTCAATTTTTTTTAAAAAAAAACCAAGTACAGTTTTGAATTATTTTTATTTAGAAAAAAGGAAAAAAATATAATTCCAATATCTTAAAGAGAAAACAAAAGAGAGAAATATATTTCGGCAAACCCGAATCTTAAATCCTGGCTTTTCATTGTTTTGATTATTTTAATCTTTAGTTTTATAGTGCATATAACGCACTTCAATTTTTGAACATTATAAAACAGTTTAGTTAATTAAGATAGTTGATGATTTATTATGTAGATGTATGAGATTTTGATTTTATATCATTTATGATAGGACGAGGATAGTTCTAATTTTTAATAAAAGTATTTTTAAATAGACTAAAAAATTATAAAAGCAACAATCTCAGTAATTTTTTTTAAAGTAATTCTTTGAACTAACATGTTAAATTGTTAGCTTTCTTGTAATTGTTTTCTTTATGATTTTAATTTTTAAATAGAATCTTAAATGAATATTTAAACAAGTTAAATCAAGTAGAATTCATCAACATTTCCATTTCCATCTCTTTATTTTTCATTCTACTATATATAGAAGAAGATATTTAACTCACAATATTAAAATAAAATTTAGCTACGCTTATAATAACACGAGTGATATTCAAAATACTTTTCATATATGAAGACAATGAGCTCTATCATGTTAAATATCTAATTATAAAATATTTTAATATAAAAAATCAAATTAAAAGTGATTATTAGCCATTTAATAAATATAATGAAATTAATAACTATTTTATTATTGATTTTAATAGATCTAAATTCGATGAGTAAAATAATTTTCAATTTTGTTTTTAAAATACTTTAAAATTTATTTTTAATATAATAGGATCAAGTATCAACTAATCCATATTATTTAGTATATAAATTTTTATTATTTTATTTTAGTAAAATATTTTTTTTTGCTATTTTAGTAGTTTATTACTTTATTATGGTCGTCAAGAATCTCTGATCTTCACGTAGGAAGCAACGCAGGTGGCAGTGGGCAAAAGCCATCGACGGAGAGAAGACACCCAGATATCCTTTTTCCTCCTTTCCGAGATTCCAATTTCCGTCTGCATCTGATCCTCGAATCATTTGTACTGCATTTTCCCGATTCCTGGAAAACTGGCGTACACCCAAACGCGTTAAAACTAAATTGAAATACACAATTTCATCATCCCTCTCCTCTCACAAGTCTCTACCAAATGCCTTTGCTTCTTCAATGCCATCTCTCAACAGCTCAGTTGGTAGCAGAAGCAGTTTTGGCAAACAAAATCCCCACCACCAATCCGCCCGACCTCTCCACTCCTCATGGATTCTCCGCTTGGGCGTCAGACCCCTTTCCTGCTCCGCCTTAGAAAACAAGCCCCCTTCCCCTCCTCTGCCAGCCGGCCCCACCGGCTCCGACCTTAATCCCCTCGACCAAGCCGCCCACCTCCGAACCACATCCACCGAGGAATCCCGCATCCCGTCCTCCATTTCCAATCTCCATTCGGTCTTCTGCCGCCGCCTCGTCGGTTTCTGTCGCGAGCGGCCCGACCGCGAAGAAGGCAACAGTGTTGACCATCGGCGCCGATCCTTTGTGGGTTTTGGGCCGTTTCAGGTCCGAACAGAAGCGGGAGTTCGCTCGCCGGTGGTTTCTGCAGTTCCGCTGCCATGGATGGCATCACCTACAATCAGTCCTGACCCTTTGGGTCCAGACCCAGATTGGAATTTGTATGGAAGTCGGGGTTTTGGCCTCACCAGGCGAGAATCCGGGACCTGTCATGATACCCCCAATTTTGCAAATTTTAGGGGTTTCTTCCAGCAGCCAAGAGAGGAATTGGGTAGAAAGGTCGGATTCCGGAGCAACATTATCGGGAGCAGTGGGGGTCGCCAAAGGCATGATTTTGAGCTAGTTCCAGCTGAGAAAAGTGGCACCAGGGCAGATGCCGAAAATCAGTGTGGAATCCGCCCCTCCCGGTTCTACCAATTCAGTCCACTCATTTCGCGACATGATCGATCGAGAGGAAGTGGGCCTAATTCTTCCACTAGAATGAGAAGAGCTGAAGAGGTTTGCGATCTGGTCGACGGCAAGTTAGTGGATTTTAATCTTGATTTGTTTCTCAAGTTGAATCATCCATCGCCAATTGGGAGGGAACATGGATGTTCTTCATCGAGGAGATCACCTCTCTATGCACAGGATTTGAATTACAATGCACAAGAACAAAGGTGGTTTGAGCAGGAGCAGCATTTATCTGTGGATCCATGGCATGAGGCTGGCAACATAGATGGTTCCAAATGCATTTCTACGAAAAGAGTTGGTGGGGTGTACCTCAATGGTGTAGAGGGTGCTGCTGCCTGTAGAACTTTTTCAGTATGATTCTGCTTATCATTGCTATGTTCTTAAGTTAATTTTCTTCTACTCTAAAGATATATTGATTATTGATTGTGAATAGACAATATAGAGTTAGTTCTATCCTCGTTCCCTTGGCTGATGAATGGAACCTGAAAATGATGCAGAACTTACCATGTGAAATATCTCAAACTTGAGAGAATTTGTTATTATTTTTTACCATACAAATTTAAAGGCTGTGGATTCTAGTCATATTGCCATTGAAAGTAAAAGATTTGTCTTTGAATTTAGAAGTGTGGATGATTCTGGGAAATGGGAAGTTAGAAACACTGCTAGTACATTAGGGGTGTTCTTTTGTCCGAATCCAGACCGTGACGAACCCGACTTAAATAAACAGGTTTGGACAAAATTGTTGTCCGATGGGCAGGGCTCCGACTTTTACTTAAAGCCCGTTGAGGCCTGTTGGGCTTTTAGGTTTGTTTATTCTTAATACATCACAAGGTCGTATCTGGTACTTTTTTTTATTTAAAAAAATTGTTTTGTAAATTTAAAATCTAAATGTACAGATTGAAAGCAAACATAATGACTTACCATCTGTTAAAATTTCATCTCAAAAATCAATTTATGGCCACTCGATCTTAACAATCAAAACATTAGGCGTTGAATATTTTTAAGGACGTATGCTAACTTTGACTATTAAGATGAAGTGGTTAGAAATTGAGTTTTGGACTGATGGTGTTAAGTCTTTAGTATACTTTCAATATGTATGGTTAGATTTTCAAGTTATAAATCAAGAATTAAAAAAAAAAAAAAATCAGTTCTTGGTGCAAAATAAACGGGCTATAAAGGGCAGGCTTGGGCTTTTTTTAAAATAAAGACTGGCCTGAACCCGGTCCGTGAACAGGCCTACCAGTTGCTATGGTTTTGTCTTGTGGGTTGAAGGTGGAAAGGATTTTAAGGTAAAGTAGGTAAACATCGACATACGATCGTGTATCATGATGATCAGTTGCTAGTTTCCCATGTATCTTTAATAGCCATTTTGAATCCTACATTTCCATTCTACCCTATAATTCACCATTTCCTCCATTCTATATTCTATCATATCCTCAATCAACGTCTTTAAAGGGCTGTTTCTTCTCCTAGTCCGTACCACTCAGTCTATCAACTCTTTGTATGAGGGTTGTTTTTTGTCATCTTCAAACATGTCCATACCGTCTTAGATGGCATTCTTTTATCTTATCATCTATTGGAGCTACCTTTAAGGTTCTAATTGCAGCCATTCCTAATTCTATATTTAATGTTACTTGCTCATCCGTCGCACAAATGCATCTCTGTTGCATGTGATTTATGTACTTGTTTTTTTTCATAGACTAGGATTTTACTCCAGAATAATTGATCTATCTGTATAATAGAATCACCTTTCTTATGTAACTAGTACTTTTGTTGTCACATAGAACCCTGCTTGGCTACATTTGCCCACACTATGTCCATCTTGGATCCTCTAATTGACTTTATGATTGCACCCATGAATCTAAATTTGTTACAATGTCTGATTGGATTGTTATAAAATTTGACTGGTTTCTCCTCAGTATTTGTAGATATAATGAAGTTGTACTCCATGTATTCTGCCTTTAATCTTCCAAGCTTCCTTTTTTTTTTGAATGTTGATGATAATTTTTATTGAAGAAGATCCCAAAATCGAAAATCCATGGAAGAAAATGATTGCTGGTAGTCCCTGAGGACAAAGGGTGCATGTGAGCATCTGCTTCCTCTCTCCAAATAGTGAAGCATAAAATGATCTCACTGAAAGAACCTCCATGTGAATCATCAACTCAGCCTACATTCCTGCTTCTCCACCAGAACACAAATTTGATAAGCAATTAAAGCATCTGAATAAGCTCGTCTAGAACTAGGAGCTTAGGGCATGTGCCTGTAGTCACTGGTTGCTGTGGTAGCAAAACCATGTTTTGTTGATCCTGTCTATATTTTGTTGTCACTTAAATGGTCATTAGCTGCTATATTCTTTGATTAGCCTCATGCACTTTCCATCGTAGTTGATTTCCCTGTCGCAGCTTCTATCACAGTATATAACCTAATGAGCATTATCTTGTCTGGGACATTTCTTTCACTATTACATTCCTCATATCCACTGCATTGTCAAGTGCTTGCACTCTTTTACATGATTTTCACCTCTACTAATCGTGATTTAGCTGATCTTGACTTAATTCTCTGATATTAGCAAGACCATCATCTCATTGATCACACTGCGGTACTACACCATCATGACAGACAAGCACTTGCCCATCCAACTGGGCCAGCTGAAGCCTTTTCATTCTGGAACATGGGTAGACATAAAAGAGCCAAAACAGTTTCTTCTGCATTTCCATCATTTACCATGAACATAAGGGGTGACTGAAAGGAATCACCAAATGGATGTGTTTCTCTCTTTGAACTCTTAGAATCCAGGTACTGAAGGTTGGTCACAGGGCTGGCATCTCAGGATATCTATAGCTCATAAAAATGCTCCAGCCTCCAGGAGTGACAAGAAATGAGCAAGTAGCAGTTGAACATAAAGGCGAGCTTCTTCCGGAGGTGATGATCTCAACCCGAGAACGTTTAAGGATTTGAGCTTCATTTTACTTGTGATGAATGATAGTAAATCGGCAGCAGTTGGTCACTCATCAAGTTGAGATCAGTTTGCCAGGTTGGTTCTCACATTTAAATATTCGATCATCAAACTGAGGTGAATTTCCCATTTGTATTTTATCTCAATCTGATAAATCCCTCCTCTGAACTCTTGATCTATGATATAATATATGCTTATGGGTCTGCACTATAGATGAGTTTATAGAGTAGTTAGTACAGAAATAATAGTTGTTACTTTGTGGGTTTTTTCGTTTTCTTTCCTTTGGATGTTATAATGTTCTTTCTTTGTTGCACTTTAAAAAAAAAATCTTGATAAGAAATAATAATTCTTAAAACATTAGTAACATTTTATGTCTGAATTTTTGGTTAATTAAGTTAAATAAATTAAAAATTAAACAGTCTCATGTATAGAGCAAGTCCTTAAGATTTATATAAGCAGTGTTATGGTTATCTAAGATTACAAGCAGCGAAAAGTCGGGTCTGAGTTATTTCATCTTTTATTAAAAGTAATAATTTCATTTCATTTTTTATTTTATAAAAATTTATGTTGAGTTACGTTGAATGAGATTGACTATCACAAATTTTGAGTTAAACTAGGTTCGGTTGCCTTAGTAATCAAAACATTTGAGAAAAATAGAAAGAAACAGCCTTGAAAAAGAAAACGATCGAATGGGAAAAGTTAAGGTTCACTTTTCTCTTAAATCTTGGATGAAATAAGTTTTTTTTTACTAAGGTGTTACATGTCTCTTAGAGCACTCAATTAATTTTTAAGACATGTGTAAGTTTCTCTACTCACACACACCGAGTAGCTTACAGTGAGTAGCCCTTCAGAGTGGAGTGAAAATCGCATTCAGGACTCCTGCCTCTTGAAGTGGGTTCCTTGTCATCACTCCAATTAGGTTGAGGATGAGATAAGTTTGAATGGGGTTTTAGCTACAAATAGACTCCACTGTTCTAAGGCAGATACTTAAATTGTAACAACCCATCCGGTTGTACAATATTGTCCACTTTGGGCCCATGCAAGGGACTGCAAGACTTTGTTTTGGCGAGTCAATCCACTATTTGTGGGACAAGTGGCGTTCAACCTGGCTAATTTTTTTCTCTCCCAACAATGCTTACATAAACACGGGGTATTACATAAATAGGTAGACCAGGAGTAAAAAAAACACCCGAGATATCTCGTATCGGTTGAGATATCTCGGGTTTTTTACGCCCGTGATATCTCGTCCGATATGAGATGTATCGGCTGTACGGGTGAGATATCGGTCAAAAAATGGTGGACCTGAGATCTCAGCCGAGTCGTCGAGATCACGGATCCACCATTTTTTGGACCCCTGAGGTAGACTTAGGCTTTTAGATTTATCAATGGTCAGGCATAGAATCTATGCAAAAGCCTAGTGGGCTTTAAAAATAAATGGGCCAAACTCATACCCAAAAAATCCAGGCCCATGAACTACCACTTATTTGGTAGGGTTATAAAATTTAGCCGATACGTACCGTATCGGTTGAGAACGTCTCGGGTTTTGGACGCTTGAAGTTTTTTAAAAAAAAAAGGTCACTGAAATTTTTAAAAAATATTTGAAGAGAGAAAAAATATCAGTCAAAATTTCGATCAGATACAAAAATTCCGAAATCCCGGTTTGACCGACTACCCCTGTTTTCTGGTTAAGCAATTCATTGAATCCACGTATCCCAAGGAGGGTCCATAACTTCAAGTGGAACACTTTCACTGATGAGTCTATTGACAAACAGTTCACGCATACTAATTAATGGTCATGAGAGATTCAATCCGACGGTCCATTTCTCTCTAATCTGAGGTGATTTGGTTTGGATCCAACGGTCCCACATTAGAGACAGCAATGATTCATGGGATGAGACTGTTGACTGAAAATTCACACATCCTAATACATGTTTGTAAAAGATCCAAACTGAAAGGCCAATATTTCTCTTATCTGAGGTGACGTTTTTTCGATCCAACGGTTGGAATTTCATCAGAGTGGGCCCCACATTACAGACATTGATTGATTCCACTTGCACTTCCAAACAAGAAATTTTTAACTTATATACATAAGGGTGATGGTGAGGACTGACTAACATGTTTGACTTCCATTAAGAAAAATGGAAGTATCGTAAGTATCGTAAGAAGATTTGCTACGATCAATTATTTGTGTGGTGGAGTATTCAGAGATAGAGGTGGATACAGAGATAGAGATAAACAGATAGTGCAGAAGGGTTTTTTATTTTTATTTTTTCTTAATTTAAGCTCGTGTTCATTTCATATATCTACGCTGTTAAATTAAATATCATAGATAAATATATTTATATAATAAATTTATAAACTTGCCCACCAACTATATTCAGATGAAAATAAATCTAATGATGTAATTAAAAACAGTCTCAACTGAAGTTTTCATAAATTTCATGAGGAATATAAAATTAAGAAGTTTTTACCATTTTTGCAGGGAAGTGATTTTTGCACCCCCCATTTTACCCATGGTGCACTCCTATAATTTTTTTTTCCAATTTTACCCTCCACCCACCTTTTCTCCATTTCCATCATTTTATCATTTTTTAGGTGGGGGGCAAAATTGAAAAAAACAATTAAAGGAGTGCACCATGGGTAAAATGGAGGGTGCACAAATCATTTTTCTTTTTGTATTCATCAAAATTTAACATTTGAACTCGACTGATTACATCGAACTAGTTGATTCATTTGACTCAAAATTATATAAGTCTAGCAAACTCATATACACTTCTCTAAGTTTTTTTTTCCTTCTCTTTTTGAATTTTACCTTTTAAACTATGATTTTCATAGTTTTATACTTTTTTTTATTTCCATTAGATGGCTACAAATTCTAATTAAAAAAACTAAAAGAATTTAATTTGATAGAGTTTAGTAGCCTTACATGATATTTAAGTGTGCATCTTGAGTTAGGAGTAATGATCCGTGCACCATGAGTTTTCACCATGGTACACTACCTTTAATAGTAAAAGATAATTTTATCATTAATTTGTAATGTCTCAACTTTGCAATCTAGGATTATCTTAAATTTTTTATTAACGTGACCAAACCACCCTAGACAAATACCTTATTTTCTAAATATTTATTTAACAATTTTTTGAGGCTTTTAACTTTTTAATTGACAATGTTTTGCCATTTTGGTGATGGATACTTACTACCACAGATCCTTTATTGTTTGAAACAAGTTAACACAAAGTAATTGTATATTGACCCAATTGTCCACTAACACACGTTCACTCATTACCTAGTTTAACCTAATCTAAATTTATTGGCTTGAATTAAAAATGAGTTAGAGTTTTAAAAAATGGATTCGACTAATATTGGATCACAAGATGGCAAAAATATAAGTTAGATAAAAAAAATATAACAACTTCAATTTAATATAAAAGCTTCACAATTGAATTATAAAGTTGACTCATTTATCCAACTTTTTTTTAGACCAAGGTGTTCGGACATCTCACTCGAAAGGATATTGTAACGTCACTAATCTTTAGGATATGTGAAGAGTTTTCAATTCTAGGCACACTGTATAAGCAAGTGTAGAGAGTGACCCGTTGAACGTGAATCAAACTCAAGATCTTATTTTTTAACCTCGAGACCGACCTGACAAATAATCATTTCAAAGATGTATATAAACAGCCGTGTAACACTGTAGCATGCAGAGAGAGATGAGGGAGAGAGATGACCTACCCTAGATAAAAAAGAATTCAAGGGTTGGGTCGTACCACCCTCTCTACTTGATTTATTTATATAAGAATTGCCAAATTCATTCACTTCCAAGCCTCACCAGCACACATGTTTCATCCCACCACTCTCCCATTCTCTTTCTAAAATCAACCAAACCCATCAACCCAACCCTCCTCACTCTCGTGATTCTTCAACCCTCCAAACAACTCTGCTTCTTGTAGCCATTGAAAGAGAGAGAGAAGAGAAAGAGAGTGGAGAGAGAGAGAGAGGAGAGAGAAGCATTAGCAATGGAGAAGACAGAGAAAGCAGAGATGCCTCAACCACTAGCAATAGAGAAAACAAACGAAGAAGAGACGATTCAAGTTAAGAAATTTCCGGGAGTGAAAGCCATGCCATATATCATAGGTAACATACATGCTTATACTTAGCTACTTTGTCTATCATATGCATGCTATTCATCGTAACTTCTAAGACATAAAAGTGATTATGATGATGATGGCAATTCTATTGTTTGAAATTTATTGAATAGTATAGTTGGCTTTAGCTTTTGGGATTAAATGAGAAGTTCGGGGTTAAACTTTTTTTTTTTTTTTTGACTAATTTGATATACAGGACTTGCAGAGCGGTGTTGTTTATATGTATATTAATCTCATCTCTAATATGGAGTTTAGATTGTGATACCCTGTCCCTTACACACCAGTCCCATATCAGTGGAGAAGGAAAAATGAGGTGGGTTTATTTGAGGCCACCCACCTCTATTCTAGTGTGAGGCCACATGGTCAGGTCCAAGAACAAAATCGTACGGGTTCGCTTGTGTGCTAGGTCCAGAGCGGACAATATCACACTGAGTTAGACCCTAAGCCATGTTTTCGGATCGGATCGTTACAATTGGTATCAGAGCTGAGTTCAACACTCGGACTGTTTGGGCTTTCCTCCTTCCCTGGTGTTGTTGAGCTGGGCTGAGTCGAGCCGAGGCGGCTCGAGGCCTTAGGGGGGGTGATTGTGATACCCTGCCCCTTGCACACTAGTCCCACATCGGCGGGAAGGAAAAATGAGGTGGGTTTATTTGAGGCCACCCACCTCTATTCTAGTGTGAGGCCTTTTGGCCAGGTCCAAGAACAAAATCGTGCGGGCTCGTTTGTTTACGAGGCCCAGAGCGAACAATCTCATACTGAGTTAAACCCTAAGCCTTGTTTTCAGATCGGGTCGTTACATAGATACTTTACGATAATTTCTCAAAAAAACCATCGAGTCAACTCAAGAATAAGTTGACTCCGTTTGGTGGAATCTGCCCACTTTCACTCATTCTACAGTTACTTGTAAGCTTAGAAATTTGGGCTAACTCGTTTAGAGTTGAATTTACTCGCTTGAGTTGGATGAATCAATAAATTATGTTAAATTTTTCTAAGATAAGTTTAAAAATTTATTAGTGTTGTTGAGTTAATAGCTCAAGAATACTCTTGTTATTAAAAAAAAAAAATCAAGATAATCAAAGGCGCGTTAGTTGTACGGTTGTACCTAGCTTCTCGCTTTGGTTTGAGAACCATTTTGTGGTTGCTTAGTAGCTCTAAGACAGGCTCACCTTGATCCTACTTTTGAAAAACTTTTTATATGATAGCCTTTTCTTTATAAGTTTTTTGGGATAGCTACCTAATATTATAGTTAATATGAAATAATTGTTAATAATATGTAATTATAAATTACTTGTGCATGTATATAATGTATAGATAATGTGTTTTAATGCTTAATTGCCAACATATTTTGGTGCTTTAGATAAGCAGTATTGCATTTTGTTAGCATTGATATAATAAGAATACAAATTTATGAATTTACATATAAATTTGAAATGTTTAAATAAATGCATTCAACAAAATTAGGTGCAGACTCGACATATGCCCTTCGCTTTAGACTTCAAAATCACTCTAGAGTAAAAAATGCAGTAGATACGTTGTATATCAACCATAATATTGAAAGAAAATGAAGGCCGTAACATATCAGCCGCAACGTGCTGGAGTTCGGAAGGGTATGGACAGATGTGTATCAGTATGTAACGGCTGATACGTTGTGTTACACAGATACGAGAGTAACACAGCCTTGTATTGATGCAATGCATTTTTTGCCCCTAGGAATCACTTAGCATATCTTCATTTCACCTTGGTTCTTTACTACTATAATTTTTTTTTTATTAATCATGTCATTTGAAGCTATATTTCTCCATGTTTCATTTACGTGTAGTGATTTTTATACTATCATTTTTTCTCTTGATACACTCCCATAAAAGGAAATTTCAATTTTACCCTTATTTCTCTCTTCCTTTCTCCTTTCCTCTTTCTCAAAAGTAAAGGCAAAAAGGGTGCACCATGAAAAAAAATAGTGGTGCAAAAATCATTACCCTTCATTTACCAGTATCCCAACAATACTAGAGGCTTGACCCAGTATCAGAAATAACGGCCGGTATATTGGTTTGCAATTTTTTTCTTAAATTTCTTTGTTACGTTGGAATGTTTTGGCAAATACGATGTGCTGGTATATACCGATATATATCAGAATTATAGAAAATAGTTTGACTATGCAATAATAACCGATATATCGGTACCGGGTGAAATTGCAGGAAATGAGACATTTGAGAAGGTAGGTACCATAGGCACCACCTCCAACCTCATGGTCTATCTTACCACTGTCTTCAACATGAAGCGTGTTTCGGCAGCGTTACTTATCAATACATGGAATGGGACTACCAGTATCGCGCCGCTACCGGGTGCCTTTCTCTCGGATGCTTTTATCGGCCGTTACAAGACCCTTGGAATTGCTTCCATTGCTTCATTCCTGGTAAATTCAACTAGCAATCTCGAGTTTAAGACAATTCTGTGCTCTAGCTTTGAATCCAAATTTTTTAAATAACATCTATTTGTTGGATGATTTCATTCTTAGTTACAATTTAAACATGTATTAGTTCTTAATATATTTTTTCTTTCTTTTACTTACATGATACAGGGAATGTTTCTAATAATGTTAACCTCGGCGATACCGAAATTGCATCCGAGGCAATGTGGGATCGATGAGACCGGACATTGTGCGGGGCCCACACCGTTTCAATTGGCCTTCCTATTGGGTGGATTGGGATTCCTAGTGGTGGGGGCCGGTGGCATCCGAGCATGTAACCTCGCCTTTGGGGCGGATCAATTCAACCCGAATACCGACTCCGGCAAACGAGGCATCAACAGTTTCTTCAATTGGTATTACTTCACCTTGACCTTCGCCATAATGGTCTCCTCAACCATCATCGTCTACATCCAAGATACGGTTAGCTGGGCCATCGGCTACGCCATTACCGCATTTCTCATGTTATTATCATGCATCTTTTTATTTGCGGGTTCGCGGATCTGCATCAAAGTAAAGCCTGAAGGGAGCCCATTTGCAAGCATAATACGGGTCATAATCGCCGCGACTAAGAAACGGAGCTTAAAGCAACCCGATGACCCGAAACACTCTCTCTACAATCCAATTCACATTCATGCTCTCAATTCTAAACTTTCATATACTGATCAATTCAGGTAACCTTCAATCCTCACCTCAATTCAGGTTCATTATATTTCTGATTTAAATTAAATTAAATAAGTTTTATTTTTACTTTTTAAATAATGAATTTAAAAGAAAAGAAGTCATGAAATATGTTTGACACACCTAAGAAAAAACATGCAAAAAGGCCCTTAAAAAATTAGTTAGAATGTTAAATGAGTCACACAAAGGACTAGCTGTTCCTCTCTTGGGCTCCACCATTGATTGATATGTATTTGTCTTCTACAATTATGAAATATTAGCTGCTTGTGTTGTGTGTCTGTCTCAAACCTCATTACTACTAAGGAAAGGTCTAGTATGAATACTATGAGTACTAAAATTTGATTAAAAAAAATAAGAAACTCAGACAAAGAAGCATAGTGATATAATGAAAAGGGGCCCTACTTTTTTGTCATATATAAATAGAAAATGACAAATTAAAACCTACCATAAAATGGAATAAGATAATATAAAATATGAAGCATGAAAGATACATCTTAATTTTTTTTTTTTTATATAAGGAAACCTCCGCCTTCCACTTTGTATTGAACTTTGGTAAAACTTTGAATACATGACACCACCCACCAGCAGCACAGATATATTTCAATTTAGAAAAGTCTTTAAAGAAAAAGAAGAGGATCATCTATAGAGTAATTATCATCGTATTATTATGCATGTTTAGAGATAAGTTTCATTAACTAGGTGTAGCTCAAGTGGTTGCCTCCTACCTTAGGATGCGGGAGATTGCGAGTTCGAGCCCCCATGGCCTAACCTTGGTGTGCCTTCGGAGTAGTGAGCTCAGTTGTGGGGGTTTTATGCGCGGTATCCTACAGTTTTCCACACGTAAATTTAAAAAAAAAAATGAGATTGGTTATGGGTTTATTGGAAGTTTTTTTGTCTACACATAAAATTCACCAAAAATCATCTTGGTCGGATCAATGGTGTCATATTTACTAAAGCTACAAAGTTTAATGATATAAACAAATAGAACTAATTAATTAAATCTTTTTTTGATTCAATCAAATTAATTTTTAAAGAATCTAATATTTAGAAAAATAACACACACTTGAAAGCAGGGATCCGAATATTTGTATCGGCCGATATGATACGGTTTTGAAACCTTATCATATCAGCCGATATGTCGATATCTCGGTAGTATCATATCAGCCGTTTTTGTTAAAGAAAGGAAAAAGAAAAAAGAAAAATTTATTGGCCGAGATATCGGTCGATACCGTTTTTCCGACATTGCTTGAAAGTGAGCATTTCACTAAAGACAATACAATTAATTTAATATCCATTTCAGGACAAAGACTAGATAAACTGAGCATATGTACAACAAGATACTCACATGTAATGACTAAACAAGGATTAAAATTTTGGAATTCGACTAATTGAATTGAATTGAATTTAATGAAAAAAATATACTCTAAGCCACTAGTACACTTTTTAGATTAAGTCCAATAGGGCCCATGTGAAGATACTAGTGGCATTAGGGTTCTCATGTGATGACTACACAAGTATTGAATTTTTTGGAATTCTTCCATGTGACCAATTGAATTGAATTTATGAAAAGTGACATGCACTAGAAGCCACCACTAGACTTGTTAGATTAGCCCAATAGGACCTATGTCAAGGTACTACTAGCCTTAGGGTCCACATGTGATGACTATTCAAGGATTGAAATTTTGGAATTCTTCCATGTGACCAATATACTGGGATTCAAATTTTTAGATTCTTATCTCTCAGATAGGGTTGGGATGAGATGATTGGTCGAACATAAATACATATTATCTGAATTATAATCTATTTTTCATAATAAAACAATAAAATGCTTAAATGTTTTTCACACTTGGTACAAGATTTCACTTGAGAATCTTTTATCGTTTAGCGAAACATTTCATTACTTCTTCTTTTTTCTGTGAAAATAAGATTTTTTTTATGTAAAAAACCATAAAAACTAAGGTTTTGTGACTCGAGAGAACGTCAAAATTTATGACATGTGTCGAATAACATAAATTACATCAAAAGATAATTTTTCTTATATAATTTGTTTGTTAAAAAATTTTACGAACAACTCTTTTAGAATTTTCTCTTGCATAATGGAGACAACTCTCGCTCTCGCAAGACTAAAGTTGAACTCGGACGGGTCAGTTCCGATTTTAATAAATCCAATTCAACCTATGTCAAAACTTATTGAACTCGAATTGCTGATCCGAATTACTAAACTCCACCCGACTCAATTTTTTGACCTGACTCAACTCGAGTGATGACCGACTCGAGTTTCAACCCTAATCTCTATTGTTTTATGACTTGGTGTACTCGAGTCAACTCGGATTACGTCGGGTTGATTTTAAATTTCTCAACCCAATCTAATCTGAATTATATGTGAGTTTTTTTCCAACCCGACCCGCCCTGAAATATACAAATACATAACCCAAACCCATTGGTTTCTCGGATCTGGTCATGCGGGTTGGATTAATACCCGACCCAAGTTTCACCCCTACCCATGACTCTAAAATTTAGTTGGTCAAAATTATTGCTAATTTTAGCCACTTATAGAATTCCCCATTGAGGTGTGCAGGTTCCTTGACAAAGCAGCAATCATAAGTGAAGAAGACGTGGTGAAGGGAGATGGTTCTCCGGCCGATCCATGGAGGCTCTGCAGTGTGCAACAAGTGGAGGAAGTGAAATGTCTACTTAGAGTAATTCCCATATGGGCCTCCGGCATCCTCTTCTTCACTTCAATTATCCAACAATCGACTTACGTCGTCGTTCAAGCTCAACAATCCGATCGACACCTCGGAGCATCGACATTTCAGATACCCCCCGGTTCCTTCACCGTCTTCTCCATGATAGCTCTCACCCTTTGGATACCCATATACGATCGAATTGTCGTCCCCACCCTCCAACGGACCACCGGCAGAGAGGGCGGTATCACATTGCTTCAGAGGATGGGCATCGGAATATTCCTCTCCATAATTTCAATGCTGGTATCGGGTCTAGTAGAGAAACAGAGGAGGAACAGGGCACTTCACCACCCAACACTGGGGACTGCCTCCGGTGGAGGTCAGATTTCATCCATGTCCTCCCTTTGGTTAGTTCCACAGCTTGTTCTTATCGGCCTCTCCGAGGCGTTTAACTTTATCGGACAATTTGAATTCTACTACAAACAGTTCCCGGAAAACATGAGGAGTGTAGCTGGTGCTCTTCCTTCCTGTGCTGTTGCCTTCTCCAACTATTTTAGCGGGTTGTTGGTGGCGATAATTCATCGGGTCACGGACGGAGACGGCGGCGGTAATTGGTTGCCGGAGGACCTCAACAAGGGGAGATTGGAATACTTCTATTTCTTGATTTCTGGTCTTGGGGTGGTGAATCTTGTGTATTTCATTTTATGTGCTAGGTGGTATAGATACAAAGGCATGAGTGATGAAGACAATCAGTCTCAAGTTTCTCATGTTTGAATTAACGTAGATATTGATTTTAGAGTATGATATTTATAAAATATTCAATAAAATGCAAGTTATAATAAGGAGGTTAAAGGGGAGAAAAAAAAAAAAAACCATAATGGAAAATGGGTCATTTTGAGGGTCTCCAAAATGATATAATTAGCAAATCCTCAATGGTTTTGGAATGTGTTGTAATCTATGTAAGCAACATTTTTATTAGAAATTAGAAACTTTGCGTGTATTTCTTGTCTTTGAAATACTTTAATTGAGTTTGATCACATTGTTCTCTATTTGACGTATGTGGATTGAGAGGTTTAACGTATATAGATTGAGAGGTTTACACATGTTTAATGATCAGTCAGATAAGATGTCTAGATATATTGGTCTTAAAAAAAAAGAGTTTGATCACAATAACTTTTTTTTGAATGATTGATTAGTTATTCGTTTAAAAGAGGGAAAAGTCCAAAGAATATACATTTGTTCTTATTCTGCATTTCAACTGATATGTAACATTTTAACTTCTTTTATGTATGGAGACCCTATCTCATCGAATGAAATCCTTGTTAGCCATCCAAAAGAAATACATTGTAATTGATTGCCATCTCAACATTGATTTTGATATATTTAGAGTTGATGGTTATAATTTGACCTTTCATCTTCAATTTAAATTTTATAAATACTTAACCATTTTAACATTTAATATCATAGGACTTCGTAACCCACATTATTCCATTTGTAAAAAAAAAAAAAAAATCTTGTTATTTTATGATATTTTAGCATTTCTCCTCACCAATTGTCATTTTTCAATCATCTATTTCTAGGACGGTCTAAAATATAAGTGGAAATTACCCATAATAGATGGCCCATTATGGGACAAGCTTGATCAACGGTCCAGATCTTATCAAATAACGAAATTAGTTGGCAAGCCAAATTTCAATGCACCAAAATCGCTTTGTCCACAATTTCACGACCGTTTTGTTAGTTGGTTGACTTCTTTCATATTATACTAAAACCCTCAAACTTTAACATATTTACCTTTTTTAAAAAAATAAAAATAAAAAAATCTTTCTTTGGTTTCAATTCAGTTGAGGCACTTGTTGGTGTTTGTATGCATTTCCAACAATCTCCATTAATATATTGAGGGAAGAAGAAAATGGGTTTGCTCATTTCATGATTTACTTGTGAAATGTGCCAGTTGTGGGGATGCAGATGGAAGAAGAAGAAAGGTTGAAGCTATTTTATATGTATTTCTATGAAAAGAAGGAAGATGTAGGAAATTAGTCTTCCATTGTTTTTGAGTATAGCAAGAGAATTGTTGCTCTGGAATAGATTGAGAGATGGCGTTGGATGGGAGTGAGATGATGAAACCTCTACTTTTGAAATTGGGGGTGGCTTTTGGCCTTGCCTTTTCTGGTTATCTCTATATCCACAGAAGACTTCGGGGTCCCCTTTCTCGTCATCCAAAATCTCCAGGTTCTCTCTCTCTCTCTAGTCAGTTTTTAAGGATGAGTTTTACTCATGTGTTTTACATGGTATCATAGTAGGGGTACCACAGGGATGGGTCGGGCTCGTATCTCCAGCCCTGCATGGAGGAAGAGAGCTAAGTGTCTCTAGCCCTAACGCTCAGGGGAGTGTTAACATAGTCTCACATTGGCTGTGGACTTTGGGTTATGGGGTTTATAAGCAGATGGGTACCCTCTCCTTAATAGATGGTTTTTAAGAATAAGCTCTACTCGTGTGTTTTACATCTCTCTATGTGCATTTGTACTCTATTCATGTCTCTGAATATTGGATGCAGGTAGGAAGACGAGATGGGGGCTGAAAGATGAATTTCGCAATGCAGAATCGTTATTAGTGGAACTTGGAAATGTATGTTAGGATCATGTTATCCACCCATTTATTATGATGCATACCATTTTCATTTGAGCTTATCTTATCTTCCAAGGGATTGATATCTATATGTGGTTTCAATCCAATTGTATCTTTAACAGATTGCTTGGTTAGCAAGTTTGTGGAAGAAAGGATTCTGTACACTTCCACTTCATTTGTCCTATACAAATTACCCTTTTTTCTTTACATTCCTGAGAACTGAGAGCCATTTATGGCTATAATTTCTCTGTTTCTCTTCTGGGTTGATTTCCTCAATAGTTCTTTCGAAATAAAATGGCGTCTCATCATCGTCAAAATCATTTATTCTATCCATCTAGGGTTGGTACTCATTAGATTTTTAGAATGATTTTTTATGAGCCCACTGCCTGTCTAACATTGGTGATGTTGAAGGTATGGGGTTATTTTCTTTTCTTTTTGAGGTGGCTTTGATTCACTGTTGTATCTGAATCCAGTTTCTTCCCCCACTTTTTTTTCTGAACAAGACAGGGATTCCAATTGTTGCTTTCTTTTATTTGTGGGGATTGTCCCCTCTTTTCTCAATAATAAGATTGGGTCCTGAATGATTTAGTACTTTGTTTTCCACAGGAAGAAAAGTCCCACAAGATCATTGGCAGGACCATTATCGGATTATCTCCAAGAAGTAGAAACTCCAAAGGTGATGAAGGTTTCCTCCTCCTTGACATTAGGAAGCTCAGGGAAGAGCAATTTGATGTCACTGAGTTTCCTCCGACAAAAGGCATCCATTCCATTGTGCCCAAAAGAGCAGATGAGGATGCTATGAAGCAAGAAATTAATAACTTAATGAATATGGTCCGAGAACTTCAAGAGAGGGAGAGGAACTTTGAAATCCAATTGCTTGAGTACTATGGTCTCAAAGAGCAAGAAACAACCGTTCAAGAGCTGTATAGCCGCTTAAAGATCAATGCAATGGAGGCTAAGCTTCTCAACCTCAAGATTGAGAATTTAGAGGCCGAAAACCGAAGTCTTAAGGCTCAGGCATCGGAATATTCGAGACTCAAAACAGATCTTGAAGGTGCAAAGGCAAAGGTTAAGCTACTGAAGAGGAAGATGAGATTAAACGAGGAGCAAGCCAAGGAACATATATTAGATCTTCAACAGAAGATTTCTGCATCGGAAGATCAGGATCATGAGGCTGCATCAAGCAATGCTGAAGTTCAAAAGATGGTGGAGAGGGTAAAGGATTTGGAAGATGAATTGTCAGCACTCGTAAAGGAAAATTCAAGAATTCATCAGGAAAATTCCAACCTTACCATGGACTTGGAAGCAACCCAAGTCTTTTCATCTGTTTCAGAGGGTTTGGAGGTAACAAATTGGATGTCCGTGGATTATTATGGTGAACATTGTTGTTAAAATCATACGATACACAATTCGTATCTTATAATTCATATGATATGATAAGAGAAACGATTCGTATAAATAATAGAATTATGGGGTTATTAGCAGTGTGAAGACATGAAACATTTTGTTTTAATGGTTTTAAATGATTGAGTTAATGGACATTTAAGACTTTTCAATTTTTCGAAGACTTTTTAGTTCATCATTGTTCAAAGTATAGTTGGATTATACAGTGCTCTTAAACTTTTGGAAGTTGGAGCATTGAAATTTGAGCTCCAATGAGCTAATTATATACTATTCACTTAATATTGAAAGAAAGTTGGAGAATTGCTCATATTATTCTATTTTACATATTTTTTTACGTTATTTCATATATTAAATATTTTTTTAGGAAAAACACTTATGAATCTTATATTATTCAATTTACGATACACGATTTGCGGTTTAAGATGTAAAACGCTTTGATTTTCACAGCATTGATAGTGAATTTATCTATGTGCTTCAATCCAACATAGAGAGCTTTCTTGCAGGCCCAAGTGTTGGAGGAAGCTGATCAGCTTAGAAAAGCTAACAGTCATTTGGAAGAGGAAATCGAGAAGCTCCGACTAGATCATAGCTCGGATGTTGAGGAGCTGGTTTATCTCAGATGGGTCAATGCCTGTTTGAGATATGAGCTGAGGAACTATCAGATTCCACCTGGAAAAACAGCAGCAACGAATCTAAGCAAGACATTGAGTCACAAGTCTGAGGAGAAGGTGAAAAATCTCATACTTGAATATGCAAATTTGGGCACTGATGAAACTAGCATTGACCTAGTGGACTTTGAGCCCGATTATTATTCGTCATCTCAACCTTCTACCCCCACGGCAACCGGCAACTTTGAAGATTCGAACACAGATATTTCATCAGATATGCAAAATACTAGCTCGACAACAGGCACAAAGAAGAAATTTTTCAGAAAGTTAAAGAAATTGTGGTTGAAGAAGAACCAACAGGAAGAAAACAATAGGCTTTCATCAGCAGAGAAAACACCTACAAGTAGTGCCACTTCAAGGCTGGCATCTATTTCGATAGGATCCTCTGATTTTACAATGGCGACGACTTCATACGAGGGCAGTTACCCCTCTACAGAACATGCCACTTCAATTCCACATTCCCCGAGTGTAAAATCCTTTCTTCAAGATTTAGGGAAGAAGGAAATGGATGCAAAAACCAATGACTGGAAGAACCGGACTGAGAGTCTGTCAAGGTTGTCTTTAGATATCCAAGGACTAAAGAGAACAAACTTAGAAATGGAAGGTGATGAGGGAAGTTCTAGTGATGTTGGGTCTGCTCATGTCTACAAGACATTGAGGGATGGTGATGTGATTGATTTTTCTCCTGATGAGACTCATCAAGATCAAGACCTTGAGGCCATTGAGAAGTTGGAGCTAACAAAATTTGCTCAAGTATTGAAGAGCACTAGACAAAACTCAGAAAGTAATTCACCATCTTTTACTCCATTTTGCCATTGAATATGAGGGTGGTGGACTGATGCCATTCTTTGATACATGTATATTTCTTGGACGGAAATTGACTGACACAATACAATTGCAATAACGGATTCAAATAGATGGGACAAAGGCTTTGGTGATGATTGAAAATGCAAATGTAATATGGATAGACTCGTTATGTTTGCACAAACTCACAATTGTTCAAAGATTTTAGCAGAAAGGACAGTTGTAAGTTCGATCATGCAAAATATCCAATATAATATTGGAACAATGATATTTCTTTTTCCATCATTGGTAAAAATAAAATCTTATTTAATAATGTATCATCTGTTATACACAGTAAACACCTTGATAAAAGATTTTCTCAGGAAATTAAAGGTGAAACAGGGCATCCATTCATTCACTCATAAACTACCCTACAATTGATGCAAGTCATAGAAGGCTTATCCATAACTACTAATTTCCATAATCACAATTTGTAGATGAATCTTGTCTAAATATAGTTTGGTGACAGCAAAACAAAGTAGTACAAGCTGCAATTCTTGGTGCATTTAGCAATGCGAATCAGCGACATGAACATCACCGTGACGTCTTGCAGCCTAGAGGATTTGTTAATCACTGTTTACAAATGGGAATTGAGAAGCAGAAGAATTTGCAGACCCTGGTACTATGGTTTTTGTTGCAGTGATTGAAAGTGACAAAGGACTTAATGGTGAAGAGTAGGAAAACACAAATTCTTTTATGATTGCTTTGTACTTTAAATTAACCCCTTATGCAATTTTTATCAGAGGTTATTTACCTAAATCCATAATTTGTCTTCGACTTTGACAATAGTTGAATATAACCCATATTTCTTCTGCTATTATCCTATTTTGGATTCGCCATATTTCAGCATTGATGAATGCTTTCACTTCTCCCTACTAATTTTGATATGATTCATTTTTTTTCTTAGTTCTCTGATATCAGCTGTCCAAGTGAGCAGGTTGAGGCCTTCTCATCATGGAACAAGTGATTCAAATCTATGAGGCAATGGAAGGCTTCGTTATGAAATTTTTTCCATGGGTGGCCCAGTTTAAATTGTTGCAAGGCTAGCAAGGATCTTGGGTCAATTTCCAAGACAAAAAAGAGTCCAGGAAGGACATTATTTCCACTTTCACCTTGCAATGCATAACCCAACGTAAGATTTTTGTGGAAAGGTTTGGTTTTTGAAGAGTCACGGATGAGAGTTCTCCCTGAGGCTTTGAAAGGTGGTGTTGGTGAGATTGAGAGCAGGTTTTGCTTGTGGAGATTTGTTTCATACACACACTACTTCTCACATTCTTCTCTCCTAGGAATATACTGAGGTCATTTCGTTTTGTCTCCCCTTGTGAGGTTTTTTTTGAAGATCAAGGTGTCCAGGCCTCTTAGAGTACTTGACTAATCATTAAGGCATGTGCAAACCTCCCTATCCACACACACTCAGTAACACTACAGAGAGTGGCCTTCTGTGTTTAGAGTGGCTTGAACATAAGACCTCCCACATCTTAGACAGGTTCTTGACCGCCAAGGCAACTCTCCCGCATCTCGCCTTGTGAGTTATTTTAGATCAAGAAAATCGATTTTGTTACCTTTGCATGCTCAGTTGGATGTTGATGGGTCAAGTTTGTCTCGAATCTTCAGTGTATTTCGATTTAGACCCAACATTCAGACCATATTCAGTGAGTCCAATGCATTCATTGTCTATGTTTGAATATGAGACCCACCAAATATTACTTTTGTTCAAGTATGGGAAGGTGGTGATCTCCCTGAGAGAGTTCTTAGAGATATTGAGGAGGAGAGGTAGTACAAAAAGAGTTCAAACTCAAGGTGCTTTTATGAAGTTGCTTTTTGAGAACTTTTTTTTTGAGGTCGAGAGGTGTCCAGTTGTCGCACACGACTAGTCCTCCGGAATGTGTAAAAATCCCTTAATCCACATACACCGGGTAAATCTGCAGGGAATGGCCTTTTATTAAAGTCAATAGGGATTGAACTCAATACCTCAATTCTAAAGTCTTGTGTCTCAACCACTACGCCAACCCCTTGGAGTTATGGCTTGTGGATTTTATCAGGTGGACAAATGATCATGTTCCCGAAGGATTCTTTTCTAAGAGCAAATATTCTCCCTAAGCTGTTAGAACACACATGGTATCCAGTGAAAATATTTGTAATCAATATGGTTCACAATATGGTTAACTTAATATCCAGTTATTTATAGTTTCAGCCAGTCAAAGATAAGCAACTGATAGCCTACCCCTTTAAGACTAAGGTGTCTAGATGTCTTACCTAACTAATCTTTAGGACATATATAAATATCTCAATCCGCAGATGTCAGGTACAAAACAATAGAGAGTGACTATTGTATTGAGGGAGATTTGATCCCAAGACTTCCTATAAATATAGGCGAGTTTTGACCATCAAGCCAATCCCTCATAGTTAAGTTGAAGAAAAAAATAGAAGTGATGATCAAAAGAAAAAATAGAGTTAAATCTATTTGGTAAAGTGATGATCACTTGTGCACTCCATTTTAGTTGAGCCCTTGTACACCTAAGGTGGAGCCAACCACTTGGACTAGTGATGGATCTCTCCCTCTGTCCCAAATTAATTATCTTATGTGGATTTTAGAATTATCTCAAAATAGTTGTCTCATTTATATGAGTGTAGTATAAAGTGTCTTGAAAATAGATGAAATCACATAGAGTGCTACCCTTATATAGAGAGTTCTTTAAAAAATACAATTCTTTCAAATGAGAAAACTAAAATGAGACGGAGAGAATATTATATAATACACCAAAATTATCATGACTCAATTAATCAAGTTATGCTTTTAAGTTGTCTAGATTATAATTACCATGATTAATAATGATTCAAACCTTTCAAACATGAATTTATTAAAGTGCTCAAGATGATTTTAAGACTATCTAGTTTTATTTAATATAGTTAATATACTTCAAGATATGTTATATTTTATATTCTATAATGTTTTATTTTTATAATATTACTTGAGAATCATTGCTCATTTGCTGCAACTTTCATCATTATATTCTCCTTATGAAACTGCAACGGGATTCGCTTGACATTTTAACATTTTTATATGTACAAAATTGAGGTACAATAATTACAGTAAATAAAATAAACCACTATGACATAGTCACATATAACAATTATATCTATTTTAATTTTTTTAGATAGATGGTGAATTAACAAACAAGTATTAACTATCAATTTTACGAAGTTAAATTATAATAAATTTTAATTACCAATAATCTAGAGAGGATATATTTTCATTTTTCACTTGCCATGGCTAGTGTTTATATTATTAAAATTTTAAAATATCAATGAAATTTCAAATGTTAAAAAGCCCTAATGAACCAATTGACCAATTGTGAGCCAGTAATAAATTTCAAGCAAAATTTTATATGTTGTATTAACTTTTTCTGAAATTTTAAAGATATTTTCCAAAATTTTCAATCAAGGAAAGGAACGAAAATTTTCTCCAAACAAAGCAATGTGGTTGTGCCCCTTTTCTCAGTTGACACTTTTTCCTTGTAAAGGGTTTGAAAGAAATAAAATTTAACATGAATTTCTATTGCCACTAAAACTTTTTGGTATCTTCATTTATTGACAATGCTAAAGTAATTGTAGCAACTAAAAATTTGGCTTATTTTAAATATTATGGTCCAATTTTTAATTTTAAAAATGATATAGAAGTCAAAGTGGCTAATGTGACCAAAATATCAGACCTTTTTAAGTCTATGAGGCTTAAAATTTCAGTGTCCATCATTTTAATTTCAAGACTTGATAGGAATAACTCGTACTCAAAGAATACTCATTTTCTAATAGAATTTGGTAGAGTACACAAACCATAAATAATAGAAAAAATACTCTATGCAAGCTTATATCTACTGAAGTTATAGACCAAAGTGTCCAGACCTCTTAGAGCACCTTACTAATCTTTAGAACATGTACAAATCTCTCATCGAGTAAAACTACGGATAGTGGTGCTTTGAGGTAGTGAAAATTGAACTAAAAATTTCCCACTTCTATAGGTGAGGTCTTTTGCCAACACTCCAAAAAAGCATCCAACTTTATTACTAAGTCTCCTGATTATGGTTCTTAAGAATTTAAATATTCCAAGTCATTTGTTTTTTGGTTCATTTTAAATGAATAAAAATATATATAAATCTTCACTATTTTATTAGACAATCCTAATAAGAATTGTTTCCATGCGCCATGTTTAAGGGAATAAAATTGACTAAGTGCAAAAGTTGGCTATTTTAATAGATAATCCAAAAGAGAATTGTCTAAATATATTAAATAGCAACGGTGTGAAGATCAGCAGAAAAGTGAAAACTTAAATGCCATTTTTATTAACATGGATATCTCTTCCTCACATTGGAGGCAAGACAAATCGCATGCTCATGTGTAAACCTCCAAATTCCACACACTGGGTAAGTCGATGAAGAGTAACCCCATAGATAGTGGCCTAGAGAGGTTTCAACATGAAAATAGAAAGATGCTTGCGAGAATAGTTGTCCATGCAGTAAGATGACTGCTCCAACCACGTATGATCCAAGAACATACAAATGGACACCTTTTAAATATTTTTTTTAAAAAAAAATTGTATGCCGAGTTAAGCTGAGTCAGGCCCATCTCATCTAAATATGCCTACATTCCCAATTTGTCTTGGATTTCTTCAAAACAGTGTTGCACTCTGTCTTTTTTCTCCAATAGGTTACATGTTGCAGATCAATTCACAAACATGTATCAACATGCAAGTCAAAAAGATCAATTGGTGGACACCTGAGGATAGAGATTTTTTTTATGAAAAAAATTATACATGATTGGACATGGGGGTAACCTATTCCAGTTCCAGGGTAATTCCTATTCATGGAACTTTAGTTACCTTTTTTGACATGGCCTGTTGTTTAGCTAAAGTTTCTGCTAGAAGTTGCCGGCCGAACAATTGTGAGTTCTTGAGGAGCAAGTTTCTGACGTTGAATCGACTGTATAACCATGTCCCGTCATCCATTGCAGTAGATGCAAGAGCAAATCCTTCTTCTCTGGGTGTGCAATGTAACGAGATACGGCTGCACTAAACACTGCCTGAAATTTGCAAAATAAGATGAAAAAGATGCGAGCTTTAAACATGGTACACAGCACAAACAGTGACAGACACAAGAAATGTCATTGGTGTACAAAATATCTTTTGAAGTTCAATCACTCTGTCCACTGTTGAATCAATACAGTTTGCTCTTTGTGATTTTTTTTTTTTAACTGATACTTGAGTCAGAGGAATCTTCCTATCCAGTCAATGCCGAACAACATAGATGAACCAACATTTCAGGACGAAGTTCTCCCACCCCTCCAAAAAAAAATGGTTTCATTGCAAAGAGGACTACAAAGGGAAAATATGCTTTCTGCACAAAGACACTTTTTCATTGAAAATCTGCTTTTATCAGCAAACATGGCAGAACAACAAGGGTAAAACAGCCTTTTTTCAAATACAATATTCTTTGTGCTAGTCCTCATTTTATACAAACATGACCTGTTATTATGGGAAGACTCAAAAATGAATTTTCAGAAGATGATCATATATGAATGCCCTTAACAACGGTTAGTTTCTCGGCCTTCAGAAAAAAGGAATTATTGCTGTTGGCACAAGCAATTTACAAAGAGATAGGTCAAGCACAACTGGCAGGAAACCAATCAGGAGTAAGATCAAAGGAAGATGGACCAGTTCTCATGATGATGATTTGTAGTTTGATCTTGATTTTTTTTTTGGGGGGGAGGGAATCCGGGACTCTAGAGGGAAAGGAGTTATGTTAAATAGTGCAAATGGAAACACATGCTTATCATTCTTGCATCTCAAGGGAATACATGGTTCAAATGAGGCAGAAATTATAGCTTTCAAAGGACTGAAGTGTTTTGAAGTCATCTTTCTAGGCTCCCCACTGTGCACAGGGATAAAGAATGCCCTCTCCTGGGAACTGGGAAGTAAACAATGGCTCTGAGATGAGTTTCGGATAGTCTGAATGAAATCAGAGATGCAATGAAGTCCACAGACATTCTTCATATTCACGTGGGAAGCAAATGTAGTGACAAATTCCTTGCCTAAATCAGGAAAACTAATGGTTTAGTGGGGGTGGTGGCTGTGGCCATTTGTGGTTTGGTTGGGTGGATCAAGCAGTGGTCCTCACTGCTTCAATAAGCTCTATGTGGTCTTCAGTACTTTGAATGCAGATTTTTCAAAGTAAAATTAAATAATTCATGTTATCTTATCAGTTCTCAAGGACAAAAGGGTATATTTCAAAACCAGCATATATATTTTTCGAAACTTTCAGTGTTGTGATTCCTATGTTCCTTACAGACATGTATCCCCCATTCAATACCAATGTTTCCATACCAAATATATCTATGGCTGAACACAAGTGGAAAATTGTAACCCAAACCACGCATTCCATACCAATATATATCTATGGCAAAATACAAGTAGAAAGGTGAAACCCAAATCAAATTTTAGTATTGTACATACCTGGTCAATCTTGTGGCCACAACTGTGAAGTGCTTTGACCACATCATTAATCAAGTTTATATTTCCTGCTTTCATAAATGATGAAGCAAATCTTTTCAATGAGCGACTGGAGATAAATTCTGCATGATCCTGTCCAAATAATGATTGTCAAGGATTAGATTTTTTTTTTCATTAAATATGATTCAAAAAATTATCAAACAGGTAATCATAAAGCATGATAGACTTTGCTTTTTTAATTGTTTTGCTGACTTTACCATTAAAATAATATTAGGGAAATGGATAAATGTAGATGTGAAGATGGAATTAGTAAGAGAAGAATGGATCTATTCTTTTGAAACTGGAGAACAATGACAATGTTAAAACAAAAGAAAGATAGTTCACCTTCATTACTACATAAGCGTCTTTGAGAAGTCCACCAGCAACTAAAATATTAAGCACCTTCTCATGAAGTGCCTTACACAATGTTCTCTTGCTATATCTCAACATATTGTAAACAGCAAAAGCTTCAGTTGATGCACCCACCCGCCCTAGCTGTACAATTAGTGAAGAACAGAGTTCCTGCAAACATTACCAATGTCAGAGGCATTTAAAGTTGGAGTGTTATCAACTTTATATCATCAAGATCCCGACTTGATGCTTTATGACAAGGTTGAAGGAAGGTGTGAAATGCTCTTGATGAAATCACAACCTACTAGAACTTAATCTGATTAATTAGATTGAAACATTTAAAACAGAAGGTGGGAAAACACAATAACAATGTCATATGTGTTCTGATTGAGTTCAAGGGTCAAAATAGACGAAGGAAATCAAAACAGAATATTTTTTTTTTTTATAATTACACAAGTTCTAGTCTAAAAATCGACAAGATCCTCAACAGAGAAGATTCTCCTGATGTGATGTTTTACACCAAGTTTGAAGGAAGGTGTGAAATGCTGTTTGCTTCAATGTCAGCATACCAGACCTTAATCTGAATAAGAAGACCGAATCATTTAAAGCAGAAGAGGGGCGGGGGGCAACAACATCTTACAGGTTATGTTCTAGTTTAATGCACAAACTAGATGAAGGAAATCAAAACATCATGATTTTTTTTCCAATTACACAGATCAGGTTGGTATAGATTCTAAAACAAGCTACAGCCTACAAATTGACAAGAACCTGAACAGAATAAACTTTCCTTGTTTTTTGAGAACTTGGTCTCATCATGTTGCATCACTGTTGTTATCATGATGGATGTTAGATTTCGATCATTGCTGCTTCATTTTTTGTGCTGTTGAAGTGATATTGGGCTCTGGAGGCCATCTGGGTTCTCATCAGGATGAGAGAGGCAGCGCATCATTTGGAGTTGGATTCTGTGTTATTAGGTGGGCTTCAAGGACGTATTGAAACTAAGCAGATAAGAGGGAGGAGATTGCCCTCTAGTTACTCAGATAGGGGCCTTCTTTGTCCATGTTCATAAAGAGCAAACTCAGATGCATACTCTTGCTGAAAGGAGGATGGAAGATTTCTCTTCTGATGGTAGATATAGATTCCTTTCTCTATTTACCGAGTTTTTCTTGGCTTAATTGTTGTGCTAGCTGAAACTGCTTCGGTCTCAGTTTGTAGCTTCATTTCTTACTTCTAATATCATATCAGCATCTTTGAACAATAACAGTAATAATAATAGTTGTATGCATATTTTTGAGTAATGAAGGACATGGTGCATGACAGGGTAGAATGGAAGGCTAGAATTCAAAGAGTAATGATGATGATGACGTGCATATTTTCAACACGCACATTTGTTAACATTTTTAATAGAGAATTTTCACACTAAATGATAAATGACATAATTAGCCAAACATATGAAACTATTTAGATTCATTTATATAATATTACAAGTAGATAATAAATTGCATTCATTGTTGTTAAAATCTTACGATGCATATGATATGATAAGAGGAACAATTCGTATCTAATAACAAATCTTACAATTCCTATAAATAATAGAATTATGAGGTTATTTGGAATGTGAAACAATGAACCTCTTTGCTTTGATGGATTTTGAGGCTTGAGTTGTTGGGCAATTAAGATCTTTGGATTTTTGGGGGTTTTTTAGTTCATCATTGACTTTTCACAATAGACTGGATTATATACCGGTCTTATACTTTCTACTTGGAACATAGAAATTTGAGCTCCAATGAACTAATTATATAATATTCACATAATATGAAATAAAATTGGAGAATTGCTCACATTATTACTTTTTAGATATATATTATGTTACTTCATATATTAAATAGAATCTTATGATTCAACAATTTACAATACACGATTTGCAGCTCAAAATGTAAAATGATTTTACGATATGATTCGCTTTTCATAACATTCATCGTATGCATTCCTCTCCCTCATTTGGAGAGTCTCTATCACAATCAAATCACAAGAATCTCCATACAATTAGACAGAAACTGAATAAAGAATGTAGAATAAATGCATTGTTCTTCATTGTAGAATGGGTTCATAGTTTTCTCAATTAAGCTTGATTCCAATTTTAGACCCAGCAAACTGGGAATTCTTAAATACCACATTATTTGTATCTACAAGATCCTTACAAATCTGTATACCACAGGAGGCATCACATCCCTCAGTAGCATAAAGAAGGAAAAGGACCATTGACAAGGCCAGAATAAGATTTCTAAAAAAGAAAATTGCTCAATAATTGATATAACAGAGAAAAGAAAACAGCAGTTCACCTCATCCATTTGATGGCCCTTACTATGCATGTCCTCGACCATCCGATAAGCAAGGTGATATAGTTTCTCCTTAGAGTAGTATTTTATTAGAATATGAAAAGTGTTCCAATCTGGAGAAATTGCCAATTCGTCCATTTTCTTCAGCACCTGCATTACACTTTTCATTTCACCTGCTTTGCAGTAAGCTCTAAGTAGTGTATTAATCATAACCAAGTCATATTTGTCATAGGTGTCTTCAAAATCCCTGGCAAGCTGCTTTGCTTCTTCCAATAGCCCACTCCGACAAAATGCAGAAATCATGATACTATGGGAATAACCATCTACAAGAAAAAGAAGCAAACCAATAAATCTAAAGATGGATCCTCAACTTTAGTCATTGTATTACAATGAGATGCCAAGATAAAACCACCTCACCTCACCTCACCTCCATAGGTGTAAGCAAGAAGCATATTTAGTTTCCACCCCAAGACAACGAGATTTAGAGTTGAGGCAATGCACAAACATTACAAAATAAAATATTATTTCATGATATGATTCAGATCCCAAGAAATCCTTAGATGGTTTTTAGTCTCTTAGGACTATCTAATGCATCATAGATGATAATGTCCAAATAAAAAGCACCAATCTCAGTAGTACACTGATCATTTGCTGCCTAATCGAAACGGTAGCCTTCTAGATTGTTTGCACTCATACAACTTTGATCCAATAAATTTATAACATTCTTGAGGGGTGCTCTCTCAGCAAGTGAGGAATTAAACGTATAATTTTTCAGCCAGAGAATACCCTTTGAGAGAGAGAGATGGACAGGCAATACCATAGCATTCAAAGCATGTGAATGACAATAATTGATCCTTTTATGGTCTCTGAAACTTCATAATCAATATTTCAAAATATCTGATGGAAGTCATGGAATAATAAATTTCATTTGTAAACGTTTTATTTCATAATGGTTCTGCTTAAACAAGAATTGATGTTGCTCCGAGTGTAATAACGAGCACAGAGCACCAAATATTCATTCTAGAGTTCACAGTTGTGACCACAGTGTTCCTTTCATCTATCTCAAGTATAGATTCAAGTACAGTATGTTGGACCCAAAACTACATTGACAAGACTTGATGAAATTTATGCAAAAGCCATGCATAGGATGAAATACACAAAAGACAAACTAGTAGAAAGATGGAGAAGAGAGAGAATGGTTTCTGCTACTATTGCTTTGGCAAAGAGATGGAGAGATGCAGAGTTCAAAAGAAAGAAAACTACAACTCAATGTACACCTTTCATTCACTACAATGTGTTATTTATACAACCTTTGACCAACCTAAGGGTGGGTTGCAATTAACTATTCTCAAGATCGGATACCTAAAATAATTGATTTTCCTCTATCAGTGTTGACAGTCCAAATTAGGCAGTTGACAATTTGGGCGAAGGAAAAGGAAGTGTTGAGGCTGGGCAGAAGAACTAGGGATCTGAGCTTGAGGAGGATTGGGTTTAACAGCCGAGTATTGGATCAGTCTCGAATTGCACAAAGGCAAGCCTCGATGCGTCCCGGAATTTGTGTCAAGAGGTATGTAACTGTCCACAATTTTGCCGATTTGTTAAACAATGCAAAATGTCAAGTTTGGAAAAGGGATCAAGGATACCAGAGATGAAAAGGGAGAAAAAGGAGGATAAAAGGCCCTCGCTGTGAGAGCCAGAGGGGAGTGAGGAGGGGGGATGAGCAAAGAGTCAGACATGGAATCCTTTTCATTTAACAAAGAAGTTAAAATTATTGTAGAAAAAGTAGGAGAAACTTGAGAAGTGAACAGTGTGATGACTAATACTAATGATTATGTGTGTGTGTGTGTGTGTGTGTTGAGGTTTATGTCCACAAAGTTTCTTTGAAAGTATCAATTTTTAATGTAAAAGGAAACTTTTGTTAACAATCTTCCCATGCCTCAAAGTTAAGAGAATCAATGAAACTTGCACTTACAGATATTCAAATAGGTGCAAGCTTATCCCAGCAGCATAAGTTTTCTTGTTAGCATAAAATACATCAAATCCACAGCTTTAATTACCTGGCAAGCATATGGGAGCCATATCACCCAGATGGGAAGGTAGGCATTCTAAAGTCATTTGTTTTAGATTAAATCAAATCTAATAAACTATTCAAAAAATCTAACCTCTAAAGACATCTAATTCTAATCTAAAAATTATATATTTATTTTTTAATTACAAGAACCACCTAATCAGGTGGGTCCCACCAGCACACCTTCTCCAATGCACACAGCCAATCATTGATGAAATTTAACATAGTTTTCCTTTGTTTCCTACTGGAAAACTGCAATGGCCAGTGGAATATATATATAGGAACAAACATCAAGAAAATCCCAAATTTCTAATTCAAATCAAACAAGAAACTATTGTTTGTCAGTCCATGTGTGTCTAGCTGAAGCGCATCTCAAAACAGCAAGAGAATTCAAACTTCAGATAATTGCATACCGCTTTTCACATGTTTCATCTTCATTTCTTCAAAAACTGCCTTGGCTTCATTAAGATGTCCTGCCTTTGCAAGGCCATCCATCAATAAACAATATGGCATCTACAACCAAAACAGATCAAACCAAGTTAGAAAGATACTAGTCACACAGGCACAAATATATCAGAGCTAAACATAAAATTTGTAGAAAAATCAAATTAATGTCCAATTTCTAAGATGGAAAACAAGTGCCATTAGTACGACATGCTAGTGCAACAAAAAGGAACAAACATGACAAATACCTAATGATTATACATATATTCTGCAAAGTTTCTTTGAGAGTATCAATTTTTAATGCAAAAGGAAACTTTGTTCACAATCTTCCCATGCCTCAAAAGTTAAGAGAATCAATGATATTAGCACTAACAGATATTCAAATAGGTGCAAGTTTTTCCCAGCAGCATAAGTTTTCTTGCTAGATATAAATGTCTTTCAAGCATATTGGAGTCGTTGTCCTGTACCCAGATGGGATAATAAGCATCCATCAAAAGCTATATCAAATTTATGTAGAAGGCCACAAAGACAACCATATTTAGTATAGAATAGCTTGTTCTTGAACAGAGCTCATTGGGCAATTCCTTGCAAATCAGATTCTTTAGTGGTTCTGCACTTTAACAGCTTTCAGCTTAACAATGAGGAATTAACAAGAAATACCAAAGTAATGGCCTGCATAGAGACAAGGAATATGTTGAAAGAAGCCCCATTGTTATTTGCTTAATCTGAAAAACTCTCCCACTAAATTTTGAAATAAGCCCCATTAATTAATAAATAATTTGGAAAAAAACCCTTTCCACCCCCTTTTGGTGCAACATGGTTGTGGGTTCCATCCACAATATATCAAGATTGCCAAAATACCAAAACACCAAAACTTCGATATGTCAACTTCAACTATCAATTTCATAGATTTATATTACATGGTAAACATTTTAGAGGTGGCTGAGTTTTCATATTTTGCTAATTTAAGATACCCTTCCATTTCCCTTGATATGTCAACTTCAACCATCCATTTCATAGATTTATATTAGATGGCTGAATTTTAATATTTTGCCAATCTAAGAATCCTTCCATTTCCAATCAGAAGGCCCCACAACCATATCACACCCCATTTTGAAGATGCTGCAATGAAATCCATGTAGCATATTTGAATGGAAAAAAAAAGAAGGAATTTTTCAAAAAAAAATTAAAAAATGGGGCTTAGATCAGAATAAGGAAAAATAAGAGCTCCTTTTAAACCAAGCAAACATGATCGGGCTTCTTTCAAAATATCCTATAAATAAATGAGAAGTTCAAGTGTACCTCATCTTCAGCATAGCCCAAAGCTTCCAGTTCGACTAATAATTCTCTTGATTTTTCAAACAGGTCACCTTTAACGTATACCTTTAGCAAAGTGGTCAACATCACCTACAGTATGGAGATGAGGTTAATAAGAAGTACAACCCAAATAGATTTACAACCAAGAAAATCAAGACAGATAATGATTTGCAGAATAAAAGCAAAGAGAACACAGCAGAAGCAACACCAAAGCAAAGAAGTTTGATATGAACATCCATAGTTCCACCTGCAGCCACATCACGTTGGTGTGGCAAATGTATGCCACATCTAAGCCTGCAACAGATGATCCCTTCCATGCAATACAGATGGAATGGGCTGCACATGAATGTATTTGAATGTGAACCTTCATTTCTAACATTATTCCACACAGTCACAAAATGTCCATCATACAAGTTTAATTAGTTGTGATAAGTACAGATAAGGAACTAGTCTGTAACATCAACATTATGCTTGGAGTTTTCGAGTCAGTCTAATGACGTATCATTTTTAAAATCTGGTTTGAGAAATCTCATATAAGCATTATGGGATCTAATGTGTAGACAAATAAAGTCTAATTCACTGCCATTAATTAAACACAAAATCAACAGTATTCTATTATCTTGGATTTTTAGCACAATTGTAGCTCTTTTTGGGGAAGTTCACATTTCTAATGCCTGATGTGCTTCACAAACTAGTCGCATCAGCAATACATTTGGTATCGTCAATGAGCCAGTTGTTACATATCAGGTCAATGAAAAAAATAAAGGCCAGGATGCCTATATAGAGGACCTACCTCAAAAACTTAAAGCCTTAAAAGAAGCTTCATCTCATACATGACCTGTCAAGACATGAAAAGGCTTTGTGAGGCATCTCTAGGACAGAAGGACCTATAGTGAAAACTGTACTAGACAACATCAACCTAAGGATGATCGGTTACACACTGCCACCTGAAGAGCAGAGCTCCTGGCTACAATGAGTAGCTCAGGGAGGCTGGGGTATTGATTTTCTCTAGGGAGACTGCAAATTTGGTCTGGGCCCCACATAGGTGGATGGAATGGATAGAGGAGTTCATAGCTGATATAATTCAGGGAAAATTTCTCCATCAATCATCATAACTTTGTGATATAAGCCATAAAAAATCAAGGGCTTATGGCAATCAAAATTTCAAGGTCCAAAATCATAAGGCTAAAATGATCAGATGGGATTCAGCTTTAAGCCACACATTGTCATTGTTATTTTCTATGTATCCCAACCAAAAATTTACCCACTTAAAATTTTAATAAGCAGCCTCCCTAAGTAGGGAGACTTTGAAAGTTCCCTGGAGTTTTCAGGCTATAATCCCAGTCGAGGAACCAACAATGATCGGGAGAAAAACATTCAGAGGAGTGTTGGAAAAGATATAAATTTAACAGAAGAATGTAATGGGGAAAGAGCATCTCCCACACAAAAGCATCTTAACTTAACTTTGTGTCAGTTTTAAGATATAATGTGAGACATATACCTGAATGTATGAAGATATACATAATGTAAATATCAAAGAAACAGAAAAACAAACCTTATTTGGTACTAACCCTGCAGATTTAATATCTTCAAGCAACTTGTCAGCCTTTACATGGTTCCCATCCACAGAGTACGCATTAAGCAAAGAGCTGTAGTGAAATAAGTTTGGAGAATGCCCCTCATCTTTCATCTGCTGAAAAAAAGCCTCCGCTTCTTTACATAGATTATTTGAAGCACAAATAGCTAAAATATTCCCATAGATCACACTGTCCATGTGTAAACCACTATTTTCAAGATCCCGAACAAGATTCAATGCCTTAGAATAGCCATCTTTGACTTTGATGCAACCTGAAAGTAGCTAACGAGACGAGAAACAAGGGAAAGTAAGAAACAGTGAATTTGGACACTCTCACCAAACTCATAATAGCAGTTATATATAAACTGTCATACAGGTGTAAAAAATTGCAAATTTGTATGCTTCACACAGAATAATGAAAAGAAGTTTCAGGGAGCATACAGTACTGTAAGTAACAGCATCTGGCATTAGACCACCTCTTTTCATCTGAACAAATAACTTGAAACTGCTATCAGATTTCCCATTCCTAACCAAACATCCAAGAACAGAGTTACAGATGGAGACATTATTTCTCATTGATTCATCTTGTATGGCATTGTATACTTGTAGCGCCTTAATGGGATTGTGACTAGTTCCCATGAACTTGATGAAACTGCTATAGGATGCAGCATTAACTTTTTCGTGCTTCTGCATCCAATCAAAAAGCTGCAATACAACCAAATGCAACAAAATCATCTTTACAGTCATAAAAATTGATGCACAAAAATGAATTCATCAACAAGATAATGCAATTTTTCCCAGTTGAAGTACCTGAGAAACATCCTTCCATCTTCTTGAGCTCCCGAACTGGCGTAGAATAATATTCAAATCTTGCACCTGCAATGTTCCTCCATATCTGTAAACCAAAAGGAGCAGCAATCAACTGTTATACTAGGTAAACAACAACAACAACAATGCTAAAGAAAACCATGAAATGAAAAGAACACACACTTAATCAAGTTAGAAAGTTGTATGGGTATTTCAAGCAAATGTACCCTCCGCCAGAATTTGGCAGAAATGTACCACATTTTAGGAAAATTTTAGAAGTTGGAACAATTGGATGGTTATGTCAATGAATTTACTTTTTCTTGTCTCCCTCTTGACAGGTACCTTTTACTCCATTACAGGATTTCAAGTTCATTGTCCACCCTTCTTTCTGAGAAATGTATTTCTTTAACATACTTCTTCGACTATATGTCTTTCCACTGAATTCCCTTTAGCCAAACAAAGGTCAAAGAGAAATAGGTAACACGAAACATAAAGGGTATTATTAAATTCATTGGCACCAAAAGCAGGTGATTATGTGACTAAAAAACAATGGTCTCACTATGGTAAGAAACAAGTCAGTCTGCTTTAATCCTTGGAAGATTTTTTTCTTTTGTGATATTATATAAACATTTGGAACGAGGAGAAAGCCTGTCACATGTTAGCATTCCATACATGCCTATCAGAAGTCGGAATAAATGAGGACTGTTGTCGGCATTAGGAGGCAAGCATCAGTCAAATCCAATATGAGTTCTACTGATTGACTTTTGCTTGAGGTGGAGAGAAAATGTAAAAGCTGTAGAACCAATGCTAGATCAATGGGACTACGGGCTTTGACAATGACAATGATAGAACAAAAAGAGTTGCGACATGCAGAAAAAGTTCACATGTGATGGGCAAACAAATAATTGAAATACCATGCAATTCAAATATCTCAATATTTTCACAGTTTTATAATGGATCTCCAAGCACAATAGTGAATAAGACATAGAACGCTTCAGTACTAACTATTGACAGAAAATACTTTGACTACTTTACTTTTTCTACTTTGCATTTGGATGTACTTTTTGCGATGGGTTTCGATGCTTTGAGTGAAATTATTGCAATTCATATGCCACCTCAATGGACAACACATGAAATAGAACAAGTGAAGTATAGATTGAAAAGTATAACACTTAAATGGTTATCCAGGGGAACCCACCTTTCCATGAGAAATTACCGATTGAGAACTCTTAAGATGAAAACTCAACCAGTACCTTTTTGTACACTCATCTTGGACTTTGGAGATGCATTTGTCGAAAATTCAGTGTTTCAACATGGGAGCCTACTAAAAATCAGTTTGAGTGAATAAATTTAAAGACCGCAAAGATTTATTAGCTCATCTGACTAGAGCTCAACAAAGTGCAATTCTAAAGGGTCCAATCCAAGCACATGGCAGAGAAGAGGGATCAAAACAAAATTTAAAAACTTTTGAAATTGAATTCAAATCAAATTTAATCAAGTTGAGTAACTTGCATGAGTTTTTCAACTTAATTTTTTTTAAAAAAAATCTATACAACTTGTTGAATCGCTTAATTAGAAGTGACACGACGGAGTTTTTAAAGCATGTCTCATGGGTGTAAATGTGGGCTCTAAGGAAAAGGTACTAATTAAGTTCTCCATGTAACAGCTCTCAACATATAATTGAACTTTAGAAGGAAAAGAAAGAAAATAAAGGAACAGTGGAAGAGACCTGGTAAGACATGAAGCCAAGTCGGCGGCTTGCTGCAGCTCGGCTATTGCAGCGGCTCGTGTCCCTGGGCGCGAAAGGCCGCTGCTGGGCTTTTGGGTGATTCCAACAGCAGAAGAAGAAGAGAATTGGGCGGGAGATGGATCAAGATTTACTAAGGTTTTGCTGCCAGTGGTGTTGTAAAAGATTGGAAGAGAGATTGGAAATGATGGGTGATACCCAAACGAGGCCGGAATGCTCTGCATTTTGATTCTGATGCTGATTTTGGTATTTGATTATTATAATTTTACAGCCATCGCCGCTCTTGCCCCATCCCTTGCTTCTCTCCAGTCCACATTGCTCTCCTGTCTGGTGAAAATGATTATCATAGTAGCGATTAAAGGAGAAACTCTTTATAAAATGGATTAAGGAGAATGTGCCCAAGGCAAATGGTTTTCAAAGGTGAGTGAATGGATGGAATTAAAGGGGAAAGGGGAAATAGAATGGTTATAAAATTATATATCTATTTGATTATTTTAATTTTAATTTTTATATCTATTATATTCATTAATTTTATTAGATTCATTTGATAAATTAAGATGATTTAATAACTCTGAAATGACACTTACACTTTATCCATGTAATCTTTTACTAATTCCACTAATTATCTAGGTACTAAATAATTGCCATTAGACTAATAAGCTTTTCTTCAATATGTAAGATACAAATCGCCATTAAACTAATATTACCAAATTTATTTTTTATTTCTATTTTAATTTATTGATTATAACTTTCACATTTTAAATGTCAAGATTTATATATTCCTTAATTTTATTAAAAAATTATAAATCCATAATGGTTCATTTGTTTACTTTTTATTTTTTTATTTATTTTTTGGATTTTCTAAATTATAGCATTTTATTTTGTTTCTAACCACAATTTTATTTTATTCATTTTCATATTTGATATTTTCATTTTACAATAAAAATGTAAATTTATTTTAAAATATAATATTTTTTTAATGACCAAAGTATTCTCACGGCATGTAAAAATCTCCCAATTCTCACATGTTAAGTATTGCTAGAAGAAGTAGTCGGTTGAAGAAGAAGTAGTCGGTTTAAGTGGTGTGAAAATCGAACACAAAACTCCCACTCTTGAGACCCATTCTTGGCCATCACTGAAAAATAATATTCATCAAATTTAAATTAAATTTCACTCTCTTTAAGCTTTCCATTTATTTTTAATTAAATTATTGTATTTTATTTTTATATGCTTTTATTTATTCTTTTGTTAATGATAGTAGAAATTTGTTTTTGATTTTAAAATAATTTCTATATTATTATTTTATTTTTCACTTTATGTTATTTATAAACAAAATTATGTTGATATAATAGATATTAGATTTTTATATTAATAAATTTATTTTTTACGTTTTTTTTATTTTTTATGCACTTTTTTTCTTTCTTTCAAATTCTACTACTACACCAGCAACGCAGGCAGATACTCAGTACTTGATTGTTTGAAGAAGGGAGGAAGCTCTTTCTCTAGCGCTTTTTCTCCCACCGCCAGCCACCTCGTTGGAACTTTTCGTCGCCGGGCTTTCTTCCCTGGTCTGCGGTCTCCAAATTTTCCTCATCGCCGATCTACATTTCATTTCCCCTTCTCTCTGCTTTGCAGGTATTTCTCTCTTAAATCAGTTTTTAAAAAATCCTTTGAAAACCTTTTTTTTCTTAAAATTTCTAGGATTCTTTGATCTCTCTCTCTCTGGTTCAGTTTCTAGCTTCTAGTTTCTCAGATTCGGTTTCCACTTCCTTCTTATTTCACTTTTGTTTGAGAGTCTTCAGCTCTCTCGATCTTTCTTCATAGAAGGATATATGGGGCTTCTACAGTTTTGATAGAATTAAGAGCCATGAAAAAATTAAAAATTAAATGAAACAATCAGATGATATTTGTTGGAAGGCTATGTTGCCTGCAGTTCTACTTAAAACAGCTCATGAAAATCGAGTTAAAGGTGTCATAAGAAGCCCTTTTGGTGGCTCTGGAAAGACAAACTGGAGAAAACAATAAATAGGAAGAAGAAAGATGATTTGGACCCCCCTTCAGGTCTTGTTCATATAACAGTTGGGAATTTGTGGAGGGGTTTTGGGATAAAGAATGAAATAGTAGAAAGCCCATATCAGATTCTTTACCAAATCATGTCTGGTAATTGAGGCTTCTCAAATTGTGGGCCATTTTCGGAGTTTTAGGAGATGGGTATTTCGTTGAAGACAACGAGGGATAGGATCCATTTGTGTGGTGGCAAATTTTGCTTTGAGTCTTTGACATATCAATTCAATCCGAACTCAGCTCATAAACATGGGATTTGAGTATATTAACGCCTCTAATAAATGGCTTGATTCAATTTGAACCCATTGATAGTGGATTTTAGGGTTACATCTTAAAAAGGAAAACAATATCTCTCACTCAATGTAGTTTCTCATTTCCACATCACTTCAAATGCACTCTGGAATGGTCAACCTTACAATCTGCAAAACTTCTCTGAAATTCCTAATCACTTCTGCACAAATGCTGTAACTTTGTCTGTGAAATTGGTTTCTTGGCGCTTAGTTTTGCATCATTGAAGAGGAAACTCCATTGGGTGGGTGGTTAAGATTGTCATAACAGGTTTTGGGTAGTAGCAAATGTAGGACCCATGTTGATAGATCGTCTGGATCAACAGGAGCAAATGGAAGGTACATAGATCTGTATTCTAAGGCCATGGATAGTCAGTGTGTGAGTGGTCATAGACAAACATAGAAAATGGTGGGATGAGCCTGTTTGTTGGTGTTAGTAGTTGACCTACTATGCTTCTCTCTCTCTCTCTGGACAACGGGAGCAAATGGAAGCTACATAGATCTGTATTTTAAGGCCATGGATAGTCAGTGTGTGAGTGGTCATAGACAAACATGGAAAATGGTGGGATGAGCCTGTTTGTTGGTGTTAGTAGTTGACCTACTATGCTTCTCTCTCTCTCTATCTATCTTATCTATATATATACTTTGAAACAGTTGTTTCTTCTCAATATTTAGCCTTACTATTCAAAAAAAAGAAAACTTGCATGTTTAGCCATACCATTTATCTTCTATACATATAGTTGCAGTTTAAAGCAGTCCACCTCGATCCTTGACTACACTCTGGATGGTGGATGGACTTGGAAGTGTTGTTGTTAGTGACTTTTTTCCCTTTTTCCCCAAGATAGGATACAGCTTTTAAAAGGTTCTATAAAAGATTTTGGGAGATTAGACCTCAATTGATCTTGGTTGTTGAATGATACAGAAGATCTAAGAATGTAGGAGTTCCAAGATAGAGAATGCTTATATCTTATCAAGTATAGCCCACATAAACTTGTCCAAATGTATTAGTGTTTTAAAGTTGTTGAATTTATGCCAAGAAGATAGGAAATTTGATGGGTAGTTTTTAATTTGGTTTGTGTTGGGTATGGGTCCAAACTCCTCAACCCACATTTATTTTGGATCAGGTCAAGTTGGGTCAAATTGAAATTTTGGGTTGGGTCTTCATTTGAGGTTTGAAATTGCCACCTCTGATTTATTTATTTATACTTGTGATTACTAAGTTGCATGGGTATGGGTGTGAGTGTTAGATTTTGACATGGGTGCAACGTATCGTAGTTGGCAAACCGACAAAAAAAAAGGACATGGGGTCACAACACAAAATTTAAATAAAATCAAGTCTAATTTTTAAAAAATAAAGAAGTTGCAAAAATAACACAAATAGGAAATAATGTACTAGTTTTACTCTAAACAAATAAGTGCCAAACATATCTATATTTCAATTAGGTTTTAAGAGGAGAAAGGTGTTATAATATTTTCGTTATTTTGGAAAACAATGTTAAAAGAAATTGGAAGAATTCATGAATGGGGTGCAAGTGTCCTAGAGTTTCTAACAAGGGTGTGTTACACATTTTGAAGAGCCCATGCAACATAGGTAATTTCTCATCACATTTTTAGAATGTGCAAACAAAAACTAACACATCATTTCATAGGAAAATGTTTCTTATTGCAATTTCCTATGAAGCCTTTACCTATGAAATGTCCCTTTTCTTTTGTCATGGAAAAATAAATAACAACCCTAACGAGAGAGAGTCACTAAGAGGAAAGAAGCTACATTAAGTCCATATCTTAACCTTGATTTGCAAAATCATTCTCAGGTCATCTTGGTTTACTAGAAGTTAGAACTGGTGTCAGCTTATAAAGCTCCCATCCATTTCTGTCCTAGAGCTTCTCCCATAAGGTTAGCATTTTCCTTTAAATTTTGAATTACCTTTATCCATTTTAAAAATTACTAATTCCATTTTGAAAGGTAAATAAAGTTAAAAAAATGTACTTTCATTTACATATATTGAAATGATAGTTTCATGCTAAGCGGGTCTAAAACTGAGAATAATTAATTGAAATTTTGAATCACTCAATTTTTTTTTTCTTAGATTGGAACTTGGAATATCCCAACCCTGAATTACATTTGTACTTTGACATTAAGCCCAACATTGAGTCAAGCTATGTTCCACTTGTTCTAAATTGAGTTGATCGTTTTTGTTTTTGAAATATTAGTGTGGTGTTTGGATGCGGCATTGAGCAGAAAATTGCACACCCGATTAACATTAGGTTTGATCTCTGGATCAGGGCATTCCGTGGTGAAGTTGGGAATGGATGCAGAAGCAGCACGCAATGCACGCAAATCACTGGAGTTGGTGTTTCAGATGGCGAACATACTAGAGACAGGCCTCGATCGCCATACACTGTCCATCCTCATCGCCCTCTGCGACTGTGGCATCAACCCTGAAGCCCTTGCTGCCCTTGTCATGGAACTCCGCAAGGACTCACCCTCTCAACAACCTTCTTCCCATCCTCACAGCCAATCTCATTTCTGAATCCCCCTTTCCCTCTCTGTGGGTGTGTATAGTTTTTTTTTTTGGTTGCCCCCATTGCTTCTCTTTTTCTTTATTGATGATTGCATGAATGTTATGTGTTTGATGTGCCCTGAATTACATTTCTTTTGAACATTGTTTTGGTGGAGAATCATCTATCACATCAACCCCTGTTGCCAAGTACTGATTTGGTAAATTGAACTCTTCAGATTCCATTTTGCCTTTGTTATTTTAATTCCAAACTGAATGTGGTTTGGGGTTCAATTTGTTTTTTTTTTAGACCTAGGAAACCTCGAGCCCACCTTCGCAGTCTGTAGTCATGTTGCCAAGGTTTGGAGTTCATCTTGATGCCATTATTCAGTAGAGAATTCCAAAGAATTTATGTTGGTATTTGTATAATTCCTAAAATAACATTTTTTGTGTTGGTAGCCATCAGCATCCTCATCTAAATCATTTATCCCCATCAATCTCTTAAAATTTTTTTTTTTTAATTAAAATAAAGACTTTTATGTTTAGCCATCATATTTTCTATCAAATTGGAGGAACATTTTCTTAAAAGATTTTTGTTTAAGTGCATCAAAATTTATATTTTAATCAATGTGGTTAATGGTTTCCAAGATATGTTTTATGAAATTATTATTAGAAGAAAAAAAAAATCTAATAACACAAAATGAAACCTCACTAATAAGCCTTTTTATCTTAGTCATCTTATATTTTTAATTTTTAACATATTATATTGTAATGTTATGGGTTAATCTGATTTGTATTGTTCACCAAATCAAAGTTTTAAACTGTTTAATAAGTATTTCAGATTCTAAAACATTAATGATACTCCCACCCTGAGCAAGCTTTCATGTCAAGCCTCAAGTGAAGTCCTGATGCACTTTATGTTCAAATAACTTTGCCATTTAGTGCATTAATAGTTTAACATTAATATTATTAATAACAATTCTAACATGGGTATTCTACTAAGTGTTGCATGGCACCACATGAAACACATGATACAACACGAATTTTGGGCCGGTTTTGAGCTAACGGGCTTGAGCAAGTAGAAGTTTGAGCCCAGCTCAATTTTCGATCGGGTTTAATTTGTATGCTTAAGCTTGAACCAGGGGTAGAAAATTCGGCGAATTTTATTTTTATCTCTCCTCAAATTTTTTTTTTTTTTGAAAATCTCATTGGCTTTTTTATTTTGAAAAAAATCATTTAAAAAATAAAAATACTTTTTTTAAAATATAAAATATAAATATCGGCCGAGATATCAACTGGATCCACAACCGATATTTATTGTTTTTTTTTAAAAATCGGCTGAATTTTTTTTAACTGTACCATATCGGCAGAATTTTATACCCTTGGTTGAGTCCATTTTAAGTGAGGCCGAAAGCCCTCGTTTATCCAAGGGAAACTCTTGGGCTTCAAAGCTTTCGAGTCAAATTCTCATCCCTCAGCTACACCCATTTTAAATGAGGCCGAAAGCCCTTGTTTATATTGGATCAGAATGCACCAATAGGGTTATGATGAATAAATTAGAAATAGTGAGAGTTGCTATAATTTAAATGAAATATTAAAAGTGTTTTCATAATAGATCAAAGTCATCAAACCACATACATTAATTGTTCAAATCCATAAATTGGATGATTGAGTTTGCAAACGCTGGTTCTTGTGTGGTAATTTCAGTTGAAAATGTCATTGAACCTAGTGTCAAGTCCTGCCTCTTACTTGCCAAGTCAAAAATCAAGCCCAAGATCAAAATCATGGCCCAAAAAAATGTGGTTCAAGCCTTGCCAGCAATTTTAATCCGAAAGTAAGATATCTGGATGTTTGTATTTTAAATGCAGCCCTTGTATTTTAATTTCTTTCTAAGCCCAACTTACTCACCTTAAGAAAATAAATTTTATGAATTCGAGTGATGGAACGTGAAATCTATAGTTTTTTTTTTACAAAAAAAGAAGTTTAATTGTTTGGACTTTTATACCATGAGTTGATTAAAAGTGAAATATTAACTTGAAAATTTAATTAATGTAATAGATGTAATTGTAGCTATAATGATGATTTGTATGATAAAAAAGTAGTTCTTACTTAAATTCTAAGCCTTATAAAAATCTGTGTACAATAAATGATGAATAATTATCATTTAATGTCATATCTAATATTACTAATTAGATTAGACTAAATTGAGTAAGGGTTCAAAAACTTGAAGGCCCATATAGGCCCTTACTTATTTTTAAGACCTTACATGGCCCAATCTGAGCATGAATTTTAGACAGGGAACTTATGATAACATCCTTCCACCAAAATTAAAAAGGAAGAAAAAATGTCTTTCAATGGTTTTCTTTTAAAAAAAATTAGATAAAATAAAAGGGAAACTACTTCCCGCTTTTGACAAATGAATTGGACAAGAATTACTTTTATGGATTATTTTGGATATAAGAATTAATTTTGTTAAAATAGTGATATGTGGTAATTCTATAAAAGAATTTTAGATTTACAATATTTTATAGTGTAAAGTGTTTAATTAAAAAAAAGAAAAGAAAAGAAAAGATAAATAGATAAAGTTGAGGTAATAAAGATGAATATGCCAGGGGTCAAAATATCGGTTTAACCAATATATCGGCCGTAATATCGGCCGATATTTTTATCTTTCATCCCGATATCGGCATTTTCTCTCTCCTTCGATATCGGAACCGTGAAAAAACAGTAAAAAATCGTGAAAACCCGTGAAAAACCGCAAAAAACCGTGAGAACCTGTGAAACCTGAACCGTTGAAAACCGTGAAAAACCGTATCGGTGTTTTTTAAAAAAATAATAATTAAATACCGATATTTATGAATATCGGCCGATATTCGGTATGTACGGCCGAGATTTATCGTATCGGCCGATATTACTCGGTCTTAAAAAACGATATATATTGGCCGATACGCTATGTATCGGCCGATATTTGTACCATAGGTGTATGCAACATTTGATTAGTGATTTAATTCTAAAGATAGAAATAAGGGAGATGATCTCTGTAATACCCACCTCCTTCCCAAACCAATGTGGGAAAGTGTCCCACATCGGTTTGGGAGGAGAAAAGAGAAGGGGTTATAAGTGGTTACCCTCTTGATTCTTGTCTGAGGCCTTTTGAGCTGTCCACGTGGGCCCGAACCCAAATGCAAAACCGTGTTGTTTGAGCTGTGTGCGAAGTCTAAAGCGGAGAATATCACACTGATTCAAATCCTAAACATAATATACACTAGAACGATTGATATATATTTTTATAAGATCAAATGGAGAAGTAGCTTTGAAAAGGTAATTCTAAATAGATGAGATTTTGACATTTAATAATAATAATAATAATGATTCATATTTTTATAAAGGATATTCAATATAAACTTTAAATCATCATTTTATCTATAATAGCTTCATTGACATGCAACATAACTTGTGGGACCAGTCATGTGACACAAAGGAGACTTGCAACTTGCCTCGAATGTGAGTACAACTTGTGGGACCAGTCATGTGACACATGGGCAACTTTAATGAGTTTGACTTGATTAGCCTTCAATAGCCTTCAATAGTTGCATCCATTGTTTTTCACTGACTTGACTATACTTCAGTAGGTTCACTTTCTTTCTCCATCTTTTCTCAATGAACAGAGAAAAAAAATCTTAACTTTAGAACATTCAATATTCAATTAACTCTATTAACCTAGTAAATTTTCAGTTTTTAACACTAAACTCGCTAAATCCAATATTACAAAATTGACTTATGATAATATGTCCTTTTTTTTAGAGTTTTAAACTTTGGTTTACATGCAATTTTTTTTTTAAATTTATGTGTAGGAAACCGCGGGATACCCAGCGTAAAACTCCACGGGTGAGCCCACTATTCTTATGACACACCAAGGTTATGCCATGGGGGCTCAAACTAGCAACCTCCAGCTTCTTGAGATGAGAGACAACCAGTTGAGTTACACCCATGTGTAAACCCGTCGAATACTTTGGTTTACATGCAAATTTAATATCCTAATAGATTAATTGAAAAAAAAAACTTTTAAAAATATGTGCTCTTCAAAATTTGATGAGTTTAAATTATTTTTAATCTTTAAACTTTGCAGTATTAAAAAGCATGACTTAATCTATCTCAATCAAGATGATTTTTTATAGATGTCATACTTGAACAAAGACTTTTCTCGTAAACCTATTACCATCTCATTTGATTAGTTCGAATCCTAAATGTAAAAAGCAATATTTCAATGTAAATGTATTAAAAACTGATACATATCGGTCGATAGTTAAATCCTTCTGTCAAACCACATACATTAATTGTTCAAATCCAGGGATTTGAGTTTGCGAACCCTGGTGCTTCCCTGATAACCTCAGTTGAAAATGTCATTGAACCTAGTATCTAAATCCTGCCCAAGCTCAAAGTCATGGTCCAAAAAATGTGGTTCAAGCCTTGCTAGCCATTTTAATTTGAAAGTAAGATGTCTGGATGTTTGTATTTTAAATGCAGCCCTTGTATTTTAATTTGTTTCTAAGCTCAACTTATTTAACATAATTGAGCCTTATCTTTGATTTATAATTCACATTTACTAAGTGTGTATGTGTGAGACAGAGAGCACGCCCTTTAACGACTACATATTAAATAGTTAGAATAATATGATAGATTTTATTTTTTAAAATTAAATAATTTCTACAGTAGTCTATTAATTATATATATTTTTATCATAAAGTGAATTTCACACTTTAATATTGAATATTTAGAACAAAACATATATTAATTAAACCTGCTCTCGGTTAACAGCTGGATCCAACCCCTTACCAGAGTCGACCAAAGTTTCCAATGAGCTTGTGGAGTTCACTTGACCAAACGATTCAAGCTAAGGGAACACCAGCTATGTTACACATGGGCAACTTTAGTGACTTTGACTTGACTAGCTTTCAATAGTTGCAGACATTGCTTTTCATTGAATTGACTAGACTTCAGTAGGTTCACTTTTAACGTGAAACAGTGTGAACATCATGAATTCACTAGGTTCCCCAAGTTTAAAATTTTGATTTTTTTAAAGAAAAGTAAACTTCAATCCAACAATTAGTAAGTCTTTCAAAATGTAAATTTAATTTGAGTGAAGAGACGATTCACTCGAACAAACAGTAATGCACATTATACTATTTATCTAATAAAATCTCTTTCCATTGTATATTTATAAAATTTCTCAAATTAAATATCTAAACTAATTATGATAATCTAATAAAAATACTTTGAGACTTTAAAGTTTTTTTGACACTCCCAAATGTTTAAAACATAGTATTTTACAAATAAGAGTATCCCTCGGTTGTGCCGAAAATACATTTGAGAGTGTCCAAAGACCTTAAGTCTTAAAGTATTTTTATCATGTTATCGTAATTAGTCCGGATATTCAATTGAGAAATTTTGTAAATACACAGTGCTTAAAATATCATTATGTTGCATGAATATCATTATAGCTCAAATCTCACTTTAAATTGATTAAGCTACTGCATGATTTTGTGTCTCTAAATCAATAGTTATTATTCAAATTAGATAATTTTTTTTTTTTTTTGAATTTACGTGTGGGATACCCAGCATAAAACCCCCACGAGTGAGCCACTATCCCTAGGGCACACCAAGGTTAGGCCATGGGGGCTGGAACCCGCTGCTTGAGGAATGAAAAAAGTATAGAATGTTAAAAAAAAAAAAAATAGATGATAGATAATCCGAAGGGATTGAAGTGATGGCTAGAAATCCAATTTAAGAAGCAAAACTCTTAAGTTTGATTCTCACTCTACTCTAAATAGAGAGGTGTAGAGGTAGGAAGGCTTTCACATGCTTCGAGGATTATTCGAGTGCTCCGAGAGACTTGTACAGTTTGGTCATAAAAACATGAATAGATAGATAGTGAGAGACAAAGAGAGGATACAAGTAAGCCATTTATTTGACATCAATAAAAAATACTCAACACGGAATATACTCCTAAATACAAAACACAAAATTCATTAGGAAATATAAATGCTAAACATCAATACAAATACTTTTTTATATAACAAGTTCCTAATTAGATAACGCATAATTCCTAAGAGGAACCTCTGGATGTTACTCTTTGGAATGATAGAAGATATCTCAATAATGACTAAGATAAGATGGAGCTTCAGTTGACAATAAGGCCTCATTGTGGTATGCTATTGCTACTGCTTTATCCACCCCAAGATACAAGTTTCTCACTCCATGAATTTCTTTCACCACATTCTTCATCTCCATTCTCTCTTTTGGCGATTCAACAGAACAAGATATGCCAATTCTCATCATTGAAATTAGGCAATCTTGCCTTCTACTTCTTATGTTGCTATTACTCCCATTGACACCATTACTTTCATCTTCTTCTTCCAAGAGCACCCTTTCATCTATAATCTCCATCTTTCGTTCTACCACCATCATCTTAGCAAACTCATGAAGGCTTATATTGTCCTTGAACACATCATCAGTAGGTCTCTTTCCAGTGAACATCTCTAATAAAAGGATCCCATAACTATACACATCACCGAATATAGATACATCACCTCCCATCCCATACTCTGCAATTCACATTCATAGAACTAAGTTACAAAGATATAAATGAAGGAGAACTTATTTCAAAATATGGAATTATGTACAAAACAACATTGTTAGCACTCAATACTTTACAAGGTTATGTGAATCCTTGAATGGTGAAATATTTTTTATCTGACTTGACAACATGAAAATGAAAAAAAAAGACTAGGAAATTTAATTAAACATACGTAACATTTGGTAAATATGTCCTTTGGTCTATTCATTGCAGCATAGATCTAATCTTCATAATGCACAAGAACTTGTAACTCAATAACATGCTACACTCTATTAGATAAAATGTATTCTACCATTCATTCAAAAAATGTATTAGCACTTACAGATGCCCAAATAATATATTTTATCAATGTCACTTTGGCAATCGACCATGGTAAGGTACCAAACATATGTTATCTTGGCTATGGTAACAACAACTATATTTTTTACACTTAAATTTAATGAGATAGTAGATCCTATCGTATTAAAACTATAATTTAATAATTGCAAAGCATTAAAGTTTGAAAAAAATGAGGCAAAAAGTTGATTGTCAACCATTCGATCAAAATGCAAAGAAATTTGGATATTATCAAGGTGTCTCTTGAGTGCTTCTCTATATGTATTTAAGATCTAACAAGAATAAAATGTATTATTTTTGTTGGTTATTTGATTTTTTTGTTCATGGATGTGAAAAATATTATTTGAAATATAATTTCGATTAGATTACGTCACTTAAAAATTTACTTCAAAATACAAAGTTAATAAAAATATAGTATATAGAAGAAGTTAGAGGGTGTATCGAAACTAGGGCAAAGTCCTATTTAGCTCTTCTATATAAAAAAATTAGAGAAAGACTGCATAAGTGAAGAAGTGCATGTTATAAGAAAATTAATTACCTGGAGCAATGTATCCAATAGATCCTTTCACCAGGAGTGAACTAGATTGAGCCTGAGAGTAATTAGTTTCATCTTTTGAAAGAATCCTTGCCAAGCCAAAGTCACCCACATGCGCAACCATGTCGTCATCAAGAAGAATGTTGGTTGGTTTCAGATCGCAATGAACCACTGGTGTTTGTGAATGGTGATGAAGATATTCGAGAGCACAAGCCACATCCATTGCTATATTTAGCCTTTGAATGAAATTCAAATTTCTTGACTCATGTCCGACATTTTCATGTGGGTGTAGCCAACTGCCTAAATTCCCATTAGGCATGAACTCGAAAATCAATGCCTTAAAATCGTCACCTTTAAAATCAATGCTTGAGCAAACAGTTAAGACCTTGACGATATTCCGATGTTGAATGCTCCTCAAAGCTCTGCATTCGGCCATAAAACTCTTAGAAGCTCTCTGCAGCTGCAATTTCAAAACTTTAACTGCAATTGTTGTGCCAATACGATCTAAAATTCCTTTGTATACAAAACCAAAACTTCCCGCACCAATCAAGTTAGCAGGTGAGAATTCATCAGTTGCATTGAGAAGCTCTGCATAAGTAACCTCTAGAAATTGATCTTTAATGAAGTTCGTACTCTCGGGTTCTTTCTTCGATCTCTTCTTACAATAACGAGTAGTTATGAAACATGAAAATAAGAGCAAGCAGAGAGTTACTGCAACAACAACAGGCATTATTAGTCTCAGAGAAGGAGCCCTTCCACGCTCTTTGGAAACTAGCTTAGGACATCTAGGCAGCTGTAGCTTTAGGATTCCCCCACAAAGCTTTTTGTTCCCCTCGATTGAAAATGCACTTGCATTCTTAAAAATTCCGAGAGTTGGCACTTCACCCTCAAGACCATTGAAAGATAAATTTAAATATTCTAAAGTGGCAAGTTGGTCTAAATATCTTGGAATCTGCCCAGATAAGTTATTTTTTGAAAGGTCAAGTTCCACAATAACCTTTAGAGTACTTAGAGAAGGGGGAATGCTTCCTTGAAAGAAATTGCCGTCCATGTAAAGTATTTCCATTTTAATGCAACTTCCAAGAGTGCTTGGAATTTCACCTGAGAATTTGTTGTCATAGATGGATAATGACTCGAGATTTTGCAACTGACCAACTTCCATCGGTAATGAACCAATCAAAGAGTTCTCATGTAGAACAAGCTCTCTCAACGTTGGAAAATTGAAAATTTCTTTTGGTATGGTACCATTAAGTTTATTAAAATGAAAGTACAATTGTTGAAGTTGCTTGCAGTTTCCAAGATTTGTAGGAATTCCTCCCTGTAGATTATTCCAAGCTAGAATGAGAGCGTTTAGTTGAGTAAGATTTCCAAGGGAATCCGGAATTCGCCCTGAAAGTCTATTGTCAGCCATATAAATGCCTACCAACTTTTGAAGTTTCCCCAATTGAACAGGAATAGAGCCTGTAAGATGGTTACCTGAGAACATTAGCGAAGTTAAGCTAACAAGGTTCCCAATTCCCTCTGGGATTGTTCCTGATATTTGGTTATATTCCAACGCAAAATATGTCATTTGGGTTGAGAGATTAGCAATTGAGTTGGGCAATATACCTCCGAATCGATTGTTGCTTACCTCGAGAATTTCCAAATCACTGCAATTGGTTAAAGAAGTGACGAAATTCAAGTCGCCTTCTTTCCCCACACCTAGTTCATTGCTAGCCACATGAAGCCATTGGAGGCTATGCAACCTTCCGAAATTCATTGGAACGGACCCGCTGAAGTTGTTTAGAGTGAACTCGAGTATTTTTATCCTTGAAGCATTGCCTAATGAAACTGGTATGGGTCCTGTGAATCGGTTATTTGATAAGTAAAGCCCTTCAAGATTTGGAAAAATAAGGCCTAGCTCCGGGGGAAGTCTCCCGTGTAAATGGTTACCCTCCAAAGCAAGGCCAACCATCAATGAGAGATTGTAAATAGAGCTAGGAACCATACCCGAAAGCCCATTTTGACCCATGCCTAGTATTTGCAAGTTGCCTAATTGGCCTAGATTGCTTGGAATGCTTCCCTCCAAGTTGTTTTCTGATAGATAGAGCAAGGTGAGAGATGAAAGGTTTCCAAGTGATGGAGGGATGTAACCAGTGAAATTGTTGAAGCCAACATTCAAGCTGATGAGCTTCGACAAAGACCCAAGGCCAGATGGAATTCTTCCAGTAAGTTTATTCCTGTTAAAGGTAACAACTCTGAGCTCCAAACAGTGAGTGAGATTGTTGGGGATCTCTCCATCGAAAGAGTTGATGGAAAGGTTGAGATATCGGAGCCTGAACAGACGATCAATTTCACCGGGAATATGGCCTTGAAAGTTGTTGTCCGAGAGGTCTAGTTTTCTGAGGAAGGAGAGATTTGCAATTTGGGGAGATAAGGTGCCTACCAAGCTTTGTCCCAACAGGTCCAATGATACGACCCTTTGGGGATGTCGTTTGCTGCAAATGACTCCACTCCACTTGCAGAAATGGAGGGAATTATTCCAAGAACTCAAGACACCATTAGGATCACTGGATATCCCATCTTTGATAGCAAGCAAAGAGAGCCTATCCGTCTCGTTTCTTTGGAGGGCAAAGCAAAACAAGTTCATGCAGAGAATGAAGAATGCATGAAAGAGAAAAGACCGTGAGAGTTCCATTTTTTTTATTTGTTGTTTTGAGCTTTGGCATTATAAAACATGAGCAACTTCACTTGTATTTATAGGACACTTCTGTAATCAGATTATATTAATAATAGCTTCATTATTTCTGATAAAGGAGACTTGCAACTTGCCTCGAATGTGAGTACAACTTGTGGGACCAGTCATGTGACACATGGGCAACTTTAATGAGTTTGACTTGATTAGCCTTTAATAGTTGCATCCATTGTTTTTTACAGTAGGTTCACTTTCTTTCTCCATCTTTTCTCAATTAATAGAGAAAAAAAATCTTGACTTTAGAACATTCAATATTCATTTAACTTTATTAACCTAGTAAATTTTCAGTTTTTAACACTACACTCGCTAAATCCAATATTACAAAATTGACTTACGATAATTTGTCTTTCTTTTAGAATTTTAAACTTTGGTTTACATGCAAATTTAATATGCTAGCATTTGCATAGCATGTGTAATGAGAGAATGATATCTTAATTCTTAAGTTGCAATGAAATCTTGATCGTTAGATAATAAGTATCGGGTTGTATCTCAGAAATATATGTGATATTAAATATTACTTTAAACAATTCGATACGGCTCATAATGAGTGGTTATAGCCTAATAGATTAATTGAAAAAAAAAATCTTTAAAAAATATGTGCTATTCAAAATTTGATGAGTTTAAATTATTTTTAATCTTTAAACTTTGCAGTATTCAAAAGCATGACTTAATCTATATCAATCAAGATGACTTTTTATAGATGTCATATTTAAACAAAGACCTTTCTAGTAAACCCATTACCACCTCAGTTGATTAGTTCGAAGTATAGGATAATATTCCGTGTACCTGTGTACAGGTGATCATCCTTTAGAATCTGTTCCGTTCACATGTCAACTAAAATTCATGTATAATTTTTTTTTCTTTATATCTCCATATATTTTTAACCTTTTTCACTTAAGTTGAAAGTTTGCATATCCTTTCAATAAATCATTCTTCTATGTTTACTTTATGATCAATTTTATAATCATTTGTGTTACACGTATAAAAACAGTGATTGAAAAAATTATTTGACAAAGATAGGAAAATCAATGGATTTCTCTTCCTTTTTCCATGGTGCAGTTGTCGATATCAAAAAACCAATATTTCAATGTGAAAAACACTCTAACAATCATGAAAGAATCAAACCAATGTGAAAAGGCTCCAATTGCAAATAACACATGATGCCACTGTCTCATTCATGGAAATTGGTAGCTCAGTGGAATGGTCTCAAACTTTTCCCACTTGTCCAATTCACATTCAAGTATCAAAGGAAATACAATA